>OZ005649.1:187986885-189416885 GCA_963930645.1 Salticus scenicus | reverse complement strand
TTTTTAATAGCTCAGAACACGATGACAATGCACTCTTTTATCACGTTTAGACATCTTTAAGCAGACTTGAATTCATTTTCAGTAAATTTTGTTTTGTAAGGAATTTTATTTTAAGATATAAACGCATTTGTTTTAAGATAATTAAATACAATAGCCTTATTTGTCCTAAATTGTTTTAGTTATATTGAACGTGACACAAGATGGCCATGTATGTAGTTTACACTGCACTAAGCCTCTCATACTCAGTATGCCAAGCTTCACTTCCACGCGATTTACATGACATAAAAAAAAAAAAAAAAAAAAAAAATGTAAATCAAGTAGGCTCTAGTATTAATGTTTGTAAAAATCTTATATATGTAATTAGATTAATAAATGTCTGAAAATATCCTATAATTGCTCTCTCAATTATGCATTTGATCATTTTCTTTCAAACTGATAGAATATTTTTTTCAAAATAATAATATTAATAATAATAATAAAGAAAGAAAGAAAGAAAAATATTTATTAATATATAGAATTGTCAAGTTTATATGATTCAACAGAAAATTTAAAAACGTAGTATATAAAAAGTTATTTTTATGTTGCAATTATTTAAAAAATAAAATCGATCTAATTCTTGCAAAATAATTATAGTTTATTAAATTTAGAACATTTAATAATGATTTTATATGTATTGATTGAAATATAAATTGAACATATAAAAGATAATACGGTGAAACAAATGTGGCAAATATATATATATATATATATATATAATCATCACTTCTTCGTCTTTTGATGAGATTGCTTAAGAATACGAATTAAACTAATGTAAAAATTGGAAGTCAAACCGTACATTTTCTTTAATTACTTATTAGTAACTAACTTTTTTCACGTAAGATGGCGCTAGCTCACGTCTCGTTGAGCGTTTCATCTAAACTGGAAAATACAAAAGATTAACGTTATAATTAATAACCCTGTTAAATATAATCTTTTTAATAGTGTTTTTAGCTTTTAAATTTTAAATTTTAAAGATTAATAACTATCTTTTAATGCTTTCATTTCTTTCATTTCAGGAGCAACTAGTTCAATTAATCGTTTCTTTACTTTTAATCATTTCTTTTCAGTTTGTTCGTTATGGCAACCTGTTTATTTCTACTATTTCTGTTTGGAATCGGTTACAGGTGGACTTATCAAAAATAATTACTCCATTTTTCATTTCTGGTTGTGTTACTATCTAATCTAATTTCCTTTTTTACTTTGTTTTGTTGCAAGATAGAAACTTGAGTTGTATATTGCTTGAATTAGCTATACAGCGATCCGAAATCTTGTTTTTCTGACAGAGATGCAAGTTTCCTGATGTATGATCATTTCTGGTTTTCAGCATTTAAAATTCTATTTTTCTTTTCATGTATCCTTTCAGATCCTTTTCGTTAATTTATGTCTTTCCATTTCTATTATTTGATGAAAGTTTCTATTAGATTAATACATTATGAAAATTATCTCATCGTTAGGCTTATGATTTATGTGTCATTTCTCTTCTGCGTAAGAACTTTAACATGTTTTTACTACTTAGTGTAATTAAATTAAATTATCATCGTGACAATATTTTTTTTTTTCGAAATACATCTCATTTAAAATACCATATGTTGGTATTTTCATCTATCTTTCATTTGCTGAGTGTTGTAAAGGAATTAAATTATTAAAATTATATATATATATATATATATATATTCAGGCTATTACACATTAATTTTAAGGAAAATATCATTTGTTAATTAAATATATAAATATAATCAGTTAGCCTTATATATTTTTTTCTCTGTAAATTTCAAAAGTGGCACAGGATCAAAGGGGTGTTCATTATCTGAATTTTGGCATGGCCCCTGTTAATTCATTCAAAGTTTTCCTGGATTTTTCTTTCTTCCGTTTTTTACCCTATCTTTCTTTCTTTCTCTTTCTCTTTCTCTCTCTCTCTTTTATTTATTTATTTATTTTTTCGTATGAAAATAGTTAAAAAGACACTTTTTGTAGCACAGATATGCAAAAAAAGTGACAATCATAATATTGATCACAGGTTTTGTTCACAGGTACTAAAATTAATAACCATACATAGGCAAGACGAGTAAGATACTGGGACAATTAGCCTACTCCGTATGAAAAAGTGGTTTATGGGAGTCACTGAGGCGCGTGATCCATACTTTTCATGGAGGATAAAAATTGTGATGGTATGTGTCCGGGTCATTTGGAGTGAGATTCATACCATCACCAATTGCCCATAGTGTAGCACTAGCATGACGTCAAACCCACTGAAATCTACCTCAACAATATGACAGGAGCTTCTTAGTATAAATTTTTCAATTGTAAATAATTAATAAAAATAAATTAAAATCGCCCATCTCATTAAAAGTGTTATTAAAAAGTTTTTTGGATGGTTTTTATTTATTTACTAGCAGGCTACGCCCGCTTCGTTTTTTAAACGAATCACTATAGTTAATGAATTTTCAAGATTTCATTAATTTTTATCGTGCGAAAAAAAAAAAAAAAAAAAAATCTGATTGGAAAAAAATGTCGCACCGGGTCCCCACTGCCTTCGGCAGCGCAGGCCATTGTGCTCTGAGCGCACGCATTTATGTTCGATACTCTTAAGGAATCACTATATTATCGTAAGAAAAAAAACATAAATAAAGAATACAAAAAAAAAAAAAAAAAAAAAAAAAAAAACCTTCTTCCATCGGAGGGATAATCGGTCCGGGCCCCAAGTGCCTGCATCAGTGTATACAGGCGCGCACGGCGTGCATGTTCCTTCACCTACCATTCCCGCATCTCCTAACTATTAGACTTTAAAAAATACTCGCAATCGTCCTCTCGGGCATTAAACCTAATAATACTATTTTCCAGCATTCTATCTGAATTTCTTTGTTTTTACCCCTGCGGACGCCCCCCTTCCCGCCCCTCGTAATAATTCTTTACTTTCGAAAATACCCGCAATCAGTTTATCGGGCTTCAAAACCTAACAACACTAATTTTCAGCGCTCTATCTCTTATTTATATATTTTTGCCACTTCACACCCTTCTCGTCTATTCTAATAATTTTACAAATTTGAAAATATTTGCAATCGATTTGTAGGTATCAAAAACCTCCATGTACCAGTTTTGAACGACCTAACTCTATTTTTATTTTTTGTCCCTCCGCCCCCTCTTTCTGACCCTCCTAATAACTTTACAAATTCGAAAATATCCGCAATCGATTTGTAGGTATCAAAAACCTCTATGTAACTATTTTGAACGGTCTAATTATATTTTAATTTTTTTTTTTTTTTTGCCCCTCCGCCTCCCCTCTCTTTCCGACCCTCCTAATAACTTTAGACTTTCGAAAATATACTCATTCGACTTGCAAGCCTATGAAACCTATCTGTACCAACTTTGAACTGTCTAACCGTATTTCTATTTTTTGCCCCATAGCCCCCCCCCTTCCGGCCCCACCTGGGACAAATTTCTAAAATTAAAGAAATTAATTTTTATGTATTTGTGGAAGCTATATTTTAGAGTAAAAATCTCACGTATATCTTTTTTTTTTGTCTGTTTACGATATAAAGGATTATTTTAAATCACGTTTTGCCCCCTCTCCCCCCCCTTTTGGGGGCTGAATTTCTAAAATTCCAAAAAACAGTTTTTAGGTATTTATATTAGCTATATATTGGAGCAAAAATTTCACGTATATCTGTTTTTTCGTTTGAGATATATAGGAGTATGTGAAACCACGTTTTGCGCACGTGAAAACACGTTTTGCCCCCTTTCCCCCCTTGGGGACCGAATTTCTAAAATTCCAGAAATTGGATTTTAGATATTTGTGTTAGCTATATTTTAGAGCAAAAATCTTACGGATATCTGTTTTTTTCATCGAGATATTAAGGTTTTTGTAAAATCACATTTTGCCCCCTACTCCCCCATGGGGGGCGAATTTCGCAAAATCACTTCTTAGGGGGTACACTATATGTTCTATAATCTGACCCAGTTTCGAGTCTGTGGCTCCAGTAGAATTTGCTGTGCGTTGAGGAGTCAGTGAGTGAGTGAGTGGAAGTACTCTTTTATATGTATAGATTTATTTATTTTATTTTATTTTATTATTATTTTTTCTCAAACCAAACTTTTTTACGAGTTTTCTAAAATATTAGATTATACGAATTTTTCATAATTATCCACGACCATTTGCCTTATTTTAGGAACCAAAAATGTGAATACATCATTAAATAATTATAAAAATAAAAACATTTCATATAGTGATATCGAAAGTATCAATATATAAATACTTATTAAGAAAGCCTGTAGTAAATGCTAACGCTTTGCTGTGTAAAAAAAAAAATAATAATAATAATAATAATAATAATAATAATAATAATAATAATGGTTTTATTTATTTTTAACACTTGTAGTTCTGTTACGTTGATTGTAATACATATTTAAATTTAACATAATTCTCTACCATTACACTAACTGTTGTCTTTATTACTCAAATAACAAAATAATACATAAAAAAAAAAAAAAAAAGAAAAAGAAAAACGTGATCATTAAAACCTGTAAATAAAATTGATTTTGTTGGCTTACTGTTATAATAGAAAATTTATAAGATGGTAGAGAAGGGGCT
Source organism: Salticus scenicus (assembly GCA_963930645.1). NCBI lineage: Eukaryota > Metazoa > Arthropoda > Arachnida > Araneae > Salticidae > Salticus > Salticus scenicus. Next base: position 189,412,258 of record OZ005649.1, on the reverse strand, counting down.
CAGCAAGTGAAACATGTATCAACACATAATAAATCTGAGAACGGTGCATATATTGCTGTAAATATCTGAAATCTGTCTTTTCGTGTAATTACGAAAAATAATGGGAAGAATGTACGAGTAACTGTATTTCTGGGTTCTTACGAGTTATCAGGAAGGAAATGTCTATTTAAAGACATTCCTAAGAAAAGTTATGTGCCATTATTTTCCCAATATTTTAAAATGTTTAACATAGTTTAATTTTATAAACTAAATTCAATAAAAATAAAATTATATTAGAATTCACGACATAAATTTTAAATTAAACATAAAAAAGCACATTTTTTCTTTTATATATATATATATATATATATATATATATATTTCAATTGTAATTAAATGCGCAATCCATTACTTAAAAATGCCATTCCCATCAATTGAATAAATATATTCCAAGTTTCAAATACGCGTTTTTCTAATTCAATAAACTTCCATACTCAAACCTACTATGTATTTACGATATGTTGATGATATTTTTATCTCCTGTCCTTATTCAAAAATGCACTTCTTAACTTCATTGATAGTCTCAACAACCAATTTAAATCGATAAAATTTACATACGAAACTGAGATCAATCGTACGCTTCCGTTTCTTGACTTTAAGATACATCGTAACGAAGATAATACAATTATATGGCTTGACGTCTTTTTCAAAAACTCATTTATCCCCTTACCTATCCCGGCTGATTCAGCTCATCCTACTAATTACAAAAATGCTTTTTTTTTATTCTTACATTACCCGAGCTATAAATTATACTAATTTTAAATTTAATGAAAAACAGCAAATCAACAATATTATTCAAATAAGTAATGCTGCAGGATACAGTAAATTTAGTATTATAAAAATAGTTAATAGTATTAAAAATCGTATGTTAATTAAACCTATTACTCACACTCTAGATTCAACTCTAAAATTTCGTTATACTCATAGTCTCCCTTTCTGTAAAGAATTCTATAGCTTTAAACATTATATACAACGTAAATTTAATGTGTTTATCCCATTCAGTTCTCCTCTAACTATTAAAAAACTAACCCTTCATGACATCGACTTAAATGGACCCACTGGAGGTGTCTATCAAATTCCCATCGAAAACAACAAAGAACTCTTTTACTATATTGGACAAACTAAGAGGACTCCAAACAAAATAATACAAGAGCATACACGTAATATCAAAGAAGGAAATAGTTCTACCCTGGTCGACTTCATTTATACCATCCCAAACGCTAACCCTATATGGGATAACGCAAAATTATTACAGCACCACCTACTATCCAAGAACTTTACATTTCCGATGCTATTAATATAATTAAATGCAAAAATACAATTTATTCTAAAGATGCTGCAGTTTTGCCAATAATTTAGCACAATATTATAAATTAGCTAATAGTTTATTTCTGCCAGTTCATAATGGTTTTTCTCCTTCAATAGCCTCGTGTAATTTTTCAATAATTACAGCTTCTCTTATTTTTCTTAGCTTCTTGATCCAACTTTCACCGGACTTCAAATTGATTTTGCTGCTATTCACGTTATTAAATGACTTAACTGTTGACTGTGAAAGAAAAAATATTTAAAAAACTGCTCTTTGGAAAACAGTAATAAAAAATCCCTGATGATCCTTTACTATTTAAAAGCGAAAAGCTCCGGATAAATTTTTTACATATTTTAAATCTAATTTAATTTTACGTGTTTTTAAAGTGTTTTTAATATAATTAACAAATGACACTTGTTCATTTTAACTATTTTTATAGAGATTATTTATAAAGCATTTTTTTTAAATTGAAATTCTCTAAAAACAATAACTATGTATCAAACTTCGTTTATTCCTGTATATTCAAAACAACTGCATTGATTTTTTTTCTTTATAAAGTAAAAAAAAAAAAGAAAGAAAGAAAGAAAGAATAAAATAAAATAAATAAATAAATTTGGTATTTAATCATTTGACTCTGACTGAGAGATATATCATCATCATCACTGAGCTCTGTTCTTTTTCAATTATGAATTTTGGCTTGTTTTTGCATGTCTGAAAGACTTAAATAAGAGCCATAATTATTATAATCGGATTCAGATTTATATTTTCAATCTCAAGGTGAATTAAGTATTATTTTAGTGCATTGAAAGTTGTTCAGTGAAAACAATATTATGTCTTTAGCATTTACAAATATGGCTTAATCTGTTTTGAAAGACTCTCATGATTATGCATTTAATAATTAATTAGCTAAAGAAAATTATATATATAGTTTTTTTTAGTTATTTAATTAATTAATTTATTTTTTAAAGATTTAGGAGTCGCTTGAAGGTATTTTATGGTTTATATGTATAACATGAAAACTTGTATAGGTAAAAACATACAAAATAACGAACAATTTCTAAATGTTTCATGCGAACTGTAAAATAGTTTAAATGTACAATTATTTTACTATCCGTTTCTTGTATTAAGCTGAACATATCTGTACATTTTTTTAAGCCCAACTTCAAAATCCGTTTCACTTAATGCAGTGTCAAATTTTAAATTTACATTAGTTTTTGTCAGGCAACTAATTTTGAGATTTCAAACAATGATATAAATTTCTCGTGTCTGAATAAATGCCCTGTTTTGTGACAAATTATTAAAAAGAATTGTTGAAAACAAATTCATAAGAAGCGTTGAGTGTAGTTTATTTCTTCGAGAAAACTTTACAGAATAGTTTTTCGAAAACTACAAATGCATTTTTACAAAATTAATTTTTTAAAAAAGGATGACACGTTATTTGAACTACTGTTTAACCAATTTATTTAAACTTTTTTACGAACCTATTTTACAGATCCTTCTATTGCATCTAATTTTTTTTATATCAATTTTTTTTTTTTTTTTTTTAATATTAAAAAAAAAAAAAATACTACTTGACTTTCTTTTTTTTTCCCGAAGCAGTTGGCATACTACGATTTGTGTTTTTTTTTTTTTTTTTTTTTTTTTTTTTTTTTTTGCGTTCTCTCAGATAGAGGCTGTAACGACATACTTACTTAATTAAGGAAGTCTTTTTATTTATTATTTAGTTTCAGATAATGAGAAGGGGCTCATCCAGAGCATCCCTCTTCTTGTGCTCACGTAAAGAGTTTATATTATTTTTAAATATTATATATGCGTATATTTGATTTTGTTTTCATATTTATAAAAATATCTTGTAAAAAAAGAACAATATTTTTTCTTATTTATGGAAGTTCGACAAAACGCCCAAAAATTTATGCCTCTAGACGAAAAACCCTCTTACGCAACCGGTAAATATATATTTGTGTGACATTTGTAAAATATAAACTATTTTATTATTATTATTATTATTATTATTATTTAATCAAGTATAACATAAATTCAAAGTCATACATATGTAACTTCAATATCATTTTTAAAATTTAATTTTACAAGCATGTTTAAAAAATGCGTGCACATAAACTAATTTTATTAATAAAAGTATTTAAAAAATTATGGCAATAGTTTAAAAAATTACAAAATGCAAAAGTGTCAACATTTTTTTTTTTCGATTAATTATGTTTAAGGATTTTTAAAGCTAGTGTTTAAGGTAATAACAACGTCTTTGTTTCATAAAATTAGTTAAACAATATTTTGTTATGCCGCATACTTGTTGTTCTTACTTAAGTAATAATTTTTCAATGACATACTTTATAAATGTTGCAATTGATTAATTTTTCGATTAACTACATAAGGGTTAAGAAGAATCTTCTAAGACAAACAACAGAGTGTAAACAATAACGCATATATAACCGAAAAAGCTGCTTTTAGTCATTAATTTATATTGCATTTACTGCGGAAATCAATATATGTTCATTTCAGAAAATAAATATTTTTATTTTTCATAACTGCGCTACTTAAGGGAGAAGAAGAAAAAAAAAAAGGTTTAATATTTACGTTTAATATACCTAATGTGTAGTCTCTGAAGTATAGCAAGTAAACAAAAGTTGTTTTTTGGAATATGCAAATGAATTTTAAATGCTTTATCACAGTTAATCTGGCATGCAAAGTAAACAAGTAAACAGCTAGGCATAACTGGGATTAATTAACTACACACAGTGACAAGGAGATTTTTTTTTTCAAATATTGTTTTGACAAGAAATTCTAATTTCAGAAGAGTAAATTAATTTGCACGTGGGTAAGTAAAATATAATTTTAGTTTATTTAATTCCATGAAGATATATTTCTAAATATTATGTATGATATTTTTTAATTTAGATTAATTTTTTAATGTTCTGTTTTAATATTGTGTATATATACGATTTGAATTTTTATAACGTGTACTGATATATATTTTTATTTTTTGCTTTCCTGTTTTTAATGTAGCAATTTATATGAAAATACACTGTGAAATAATTACACAATTTTTTACAGAAGAAACATTTGTAAATGAAATTCGTTTTACAGATTCTTCTGCTTTAAATTATTCAAGAGAATGTGCAGGGGAAATGGGTGTCAGCATTTTCTGCTGTAAAAACCAACAGATAATTTTACAGTATATGTTAAAAAAAGTTTCACTAAAATTAAAATTAATAGTGAGAATATAAATCAACAAACAAAAAGAAACTGATATGTTCTTTTAATATTCTTACTGTACACAATATATTTGTCATCTATATATTAATAGGCAAGCATAAAATTTGTAGTTCTTTTTTGACATATTAATTATGGGAGTAGAGGGTTAAAAATGGTATCATTCGTAAGGTATGGTTAGCCAGATGTGCAGAATACATAAATTACTTTCTTATGATGTCAAGAAGGTATTTTAAAATACTTTTTTTATGCATTCCCCCCCCCCCCTCCATTTTTCCCTTTCACACACGTATTCCTTTACATTAAAAAATACCTAAAAGTGGAAAGTTGTTAAATCTGGCAATTTCATAAAACTCAAATAAAACCATAGACCCAGTAATTTGTATAATGTAGCATCACTATACGCAAGCGAAATGATGGTGTCACTGGCCGTCCGTGGAACCACGAAAAAGATTTCCTATGTTAATCGTCCATTGGATTTTTTTGTAAAAAATATATTAAAAATTAACGGAAATTATCTCCCGATATTAATTCCCATATTTGGGTATAGTTTTATATAAGTGACTGTCTACATGTGTTAGATTGAGTTATTTTTGCTGTAAAATTGATAAAATTTTAATTTAAAATTAAAAAAAAACTGCAGAAAAAAAATGGCAAACTTCCAGTTTCGATTGTAAACATGAACATTTCATTTTCAAGGGTGATATTTATACATTAAATATCAAACGAATATACTAAATAAAAGGAAAATGGTAAATATTCTATCATAATTTGAAGTTGAATTTGTTTTCAAATGTCTAAATAAAGTATCTGATATAAGATATTGATATGTTGCAGCGGTAGATATTTGATATCTGTCGTTCTTGTTAGGAAAAAAAATCGCCAAATTATCTGGCGAACATATTTAATTCCTTTCAAATATCATGGTAATTTTAACAACGTATATTAAGAGAGCAAGACAACCCAACCTCCCGCCATCCCGAAGGTCTATGGCGGCCGAAGTCTGAGAGGAGGTGGGAGTGAAGGAACCCATCCACAAACCCGGCGAAACGAACTCGGAGAACAGCCAGCATTAAACAGAAACTAAACTATTACAATGTCACAAACTAGCAAATTACAAAGATAGAACTAATGTAGCCGCGAAAAAAAAAAAAAGTTACACGAACAAATAAAGTAACATAAGCAATACAGAAATTTACAAAAAGTATAAACAATACAGAATTTACAAAAAGTAACGTTATGCACACTAAAATTAAAAGCAAAAACTCAAACAATGACGAATCATAAATAAAGCGGCCGAACAAAGTTATCATAAAAATGTACCAATTATTAGATAACTAAAATGTATAATGCAGACAATAGTTTACTCATTATAACATAAGTACATCCAGCTAAAATTTACCCTCTAGCTAAACTTGAATATAACACACTGCACCTCTTAATATAAATATGAATATACAATAACTACAAATCATACAAAAACTTACAGAAATTATTTACAGAAATTACATACCAAAATAAATCAGTAATACAAGCAACTAATGATTAAAACCTAAGATACATGTAGCCAAACAACACAAACAATTAACAATTAACTAGCCATGTACAATAACCTAATACACAGTAATTTCCACAACCCTCAAGAGCAGCAAATAAACAATTAAAGAAAAAAAAAAGAAGAAGAAAGGAACAATAAACTATAAATATACTGACAAAGTAAAGCAATATTAGTAATAAGTTAAGGCTGTTAACTAATCACGTACAATAATTATGCAATAAATACAAACAATTAATGTACTCTATAAAACATTGTTGCAACAAAATGACTGAAGAAAAAAATAAACTACGTTTGAATAAAGACCAATATAAATTCACCCAATACATAACAAAACTATACTATATATGAAAACACGTATACATAGCAAATTCTTGAATTAAAAGTTATATTTAGTACAAGAATATTGTTTATTTAGCAGATTATATATTTGCGTAACATTTTTAATTTGACATCTAGAATTATCAATTCTGTTAAAGTAATGTTGCAATGTCTCTGCGGTATATCTTTTAATATAAATTTTTGAAAAGTTACATTTAGTACTAATTAAATGCATTGCATTACCCACGGAGCCACAAGGACACAAGTCTGAAAATTTTGAAATCCATTGAAACATTAGGATAAATATCATAACCTGCCAGTATCTGAAAAGTTCCAATGAACCTGCCAGTCACTAAGTACATTATACAATAAAATTCTTTTCATGTAAGATATGGGCAGAGTAACAATTTGAGACTGACCGAAAAGAATTGCGAATTTAGCCAACGAGTCTGCTAATTCACTGCCAATAATTCCAGAGTGTCCCTTAATCCACATTAGAAAAATTTGTCCATCGAAATTTTGTAGGTCTAACAGAACATCCTGTGCAATTTTAGACTTAGGATAGAGCAAGACACTAAGTGCATTATACAATAAAATTAAGTATAGAGCAAGGACAACCCAACCTCCCGCCAACCCGAAGGTTTATGGCAGCCGAAGCCTGGGAGGAGGTGGGAGTGAAAGAACCCATCCACAACCCGCCGACCGGAGCCGCCGAAACGAACTCGGAGAACAGCGAGCAATAAACAGAAACTAAACTATTACAAAGTCACAAACTAGCAAATTACAAAGAAAGAACCAATGTAGCCGCGAAAAAAAAAAAAAGTTACACGAAAAAATAAAGTAACAAAAACAATACAGATATTAACAAAAAGTATAAACAATACAGAATTTACAAAAAGTAACGTTGTGCACCCTAAGATAAGAAGCTACAACTCAAACAATAACGAATCATAAATAAACCGGCCGAACAAAGTTATCATAAAAATGTACCAATTATTAGGTAACTAAAATGTATAATGCAGACAATAGTTTACTCATTACAACATAAGTACATCCAGCTAAAATTTACCCTCTAGCTAAACGTGAATATTGCACATTACACCTCTTAATATAAATATGAATATACAATAACTACAAATCATACAAAAACTTGCAAAATTTACAGAAATTACATACCAAAATAAATCAGTTATACAAGCAGCTAATGATCAAACCTAAGATACATGCAACTATATAACACAAGCAATTAACAATTAACTAGCCCTGTACAATAACCTAACGCACAATAATTTCCACAACCCTCAAGAACAGCAGATAAACTATTTAAAAAAAAAAAAAAAAGAAGAAGAAAGGAACAATAAACTATAAATATGCTGTCAAAGTAAAGCAATATAAGTAATAAGTTAAAGCTGTTAACTAATCACGTACAAATATTATACAATAAACACAAACAATCAATGTACTCTATAAAACATTGTAGCAACAAAATGACTGAAGAAAAAAAAATAATAATAAATAAATAAATAAATAAATAAACTACGTTTGAATAAAGACCAATATACATTCACCCAATACATAACAAAACTATACTATATATAAAAACACGTATACATAGCAAATTCTTGAATTAAAAGTTATATTTAGTACGAGAATAGTGTTTATTTAGCAGATTATATATTTGCGAAACCTTTTTAATTTGAAATCTAGAATTATCAATTCTGTTAAAGTAATGTTCCAATGTCTCTGCGGTATATCTTTTAATATAAACTTTTGAAAAGTTACATTTAGTACTAATGAAATGCATTGCATTACCCACGGAGCCACAAGGACACAAGTCTGAATCAAGCTTATTAATCCTAAAAAGATAGCTCGGGAAACTTCCATGTCCAGTTATAAAATACAGTAATACTTGATTTTTAATTTTGAAATCCATTGAAACATTAGGATAAATATCATAAGTCCACCTGCCAGTATCTGATAAGTTCCAATGAACCTGCCAGTCACTAAGTACCTTATACAATAAAATTCTTTTCAAGTAAGAAATGGGCAGAGGAACAATTTGAGACTGACCGAAAAGAACCGCGGATTTAGCCAATGAGTCTGCCAATTCATTGCCAACAATTCCAGAGTGTCCCTTAATCCACATTAGGAAAATTTGTCCATCGTATTTTTGTAGGTCTAACAGAATATCCTGTGCAATTTTAGACTTAGGCACCAATTTTTTTAAACTTTCAATAGAAGAAAGGCTATCCGAGAACAAGACACAGGAACTGAATTCTGAATTAATGAGCCATTTTATGGCTGATGAGATTGCCATCATTTCTGCTTGAAAGACAGAGTTTTCTTTGCAAAGTTTAACTTGCTTATTGTATATAACTTTTCCGCAGTAGATGGCCACCCAAGCAAAACCAGTACCATCATCTGTTTTACTTCCTTTAGAGTAGATCCTTAAGGTATCATCATCTGAAACGGGCTCATTCCACGTAAAATCTTTAACTGCATAAGTAGGATCAATATTACTTTTATAATTCTTGGACTCAAAATCCTGAATGTCATAATAATTATTCTGGAAATATATAGACTCGTTTTTGTATTGAATTTTGAATTTGTTTACCAATTGTTTCCCTTCTAAATGGATGGGGGGAATTCCCAAAATTTGACAGATTGCATCAGTAGAAACCTTTGAATAAAAATGCATTATGTTAATAATAAAAACCCTTTGGCAAGAAGACAATTTACTATAGCCATGAACATTGATATGTGGTAGCCAGGCCTCCGCCGCATACAAAATCTTGGGCTTCACCACAACTTGATACCAGATTTTCCTCATCTGGGGACGAATACCCCATTTTACACCAGATATTTTTTTCATATTGTCACTAATAGAATAGATTTGGTCTCTAACATTTTCTAAATGAGGCAAAAAAGACAGTCGCCCATCGATGATGACACCCAGAAACTCATAAAATTTTTCACATTTTATGTTAATATTGCCAACTTTAAAAATCGGCGGACGATTGCCAAAGTCCTTTCCAAAAGTTACAAATTTTGTCTTATTTTCCGAGATTTTTAACTGTAAATTATCACAAAAATTTTTAAAAATTGTAATATCCTTGTTAACATTATTTTCTAATTTAGCTCTAGCATTCCCAGAGTCAATCAAAGCAAAATCATCAGCATATGCAATGAGAGTAGCGTCCATGTTATCAAAAATACTTAAAATATCATTAATTAGGACCAACCATAAGATTGGCCCTAAACATGAGCCTTGAGGACAACCTCTACCTATCTGAACAAAACTTTCCGAATGTTGCGTTTTAATAAATCTATTTTTAAGATAGCTCTGTAAGACATTAACCAGATAATCAGGAACATTTATTTTACGTAAAGCTGCAATTGTACATGTCCAGTCAGCGTTATCAAATGCTCCGGAAATATCAAAAAATATACTTGCTGTATACTTATAAATCCTATTCCTTTCTTTAATATTAGTAATAATCTTGTCCAAACATTGGGTCGTATTTCTTCTCTCTCTGTAGCCAAATTGATTCATATGTAAAATATTGTTACTTTCCAAGTAGTGAGTCAAACGGACTACAATATTTTTTTCAAAAATCTTACTCATTACCGGAAGAAGACACACTGGGCGATACGACTCTGGGTTCGTTGCTATTTTATTTTGCTTTATAAAGAATAATACAACCGCTCTTTTCCAAGAACGTGGAAAACATCCCATGTCAAATAAAGCATTATACATGTTTATAAAAAGATCAGGAAGTACATCCCTAACGTACTTGACAATCCTTAAATCAAAGCGATCATACCCTGGAGCCTTATTCACATTCATTGAATTAATGGAATGATCCAATTCCTTGACATTAATTGGTTTAAATAACGAACTATTGATATATTCTTCTTCCACATTATTTACTACCTCAAAGTGATGATCTACAAGCCTTTGTTGTATGTCTACTAAATTTGAATCAATCGGCATTCCTGTTAAATTAGTTACTATAGCACTTTGTTTCTTACTTTTAAGGACTGCATAAGCACTCCCAAAATTATCATTCGTCATAGAACAATAACGTCGCCAAGAACACACCTTAGCTTCCTTAATCTTCATCTTGTAAAGAGCTTTATGTTGTTGTAATCTTATCTTTAACTCTATTGAATTATTTCTCTTATATTGTCTATAGATAGCTTTTAATTTATTTCTTAAAATTTTTAGATCGTTATTCCACCAAGTTATTTTAAAATCTTTCCGTTTACCTTTATATTTGAAATTATTTTGACAAACCTTTAAAAGACTATCATAAAAATCATTCAGGTTATTGTCAAAACTTTCAATGTTTTTGTTTCGCAAGAAATGTTCATCATAATGTGCTAAGTATTTATTAATATCACTATTTAAACGATATTTGTTACAAAACTTTGATCTAAATCTATCATATTTTAAGCATACTGTTTCCGCCGTGATATCGTAAGTAATATAGCGATGATCAGAGCACGTTTCATAATCCTGAACAGTCCAGTTACGTACGTTATTCAATAATTTATAAGACAAAATTGTCAAGTCCGGGTAACCTGATTTATAAGGCGTCCAAAAAGTAGGAATCTGGTCTCTATCATTTACCACATAAAGGTCATTAAAATAACAAAAATTGAGAATTTCGAGACCCCGCTCACCATTACGGGAATACCCCCAATTTCTATGCCATGCGTTAAAATCTCCGGCCATGAAAAATAAATCTTTCTCCAGAAGTTCGTCAGGTCCAAATTTTCCAAGAGATTAGTTGAAGGCGAAATATAAAAGCACCCCAACAAAATGTTACCCATATCCGTCATAATATTAACAAATATACCATTTTCGAGTTTTAAGACTTCGTTGCTCACAATATCTCTATTTACCATTATAATACCAGCATTGTTTTTAATTGACAGATAGCGTAACCAGCTAGAATTTACCAAGGAAATCACACCATTGAAAACATACGGATCCTGGACAAAAGCAATGTCTATGTTATTATCAACAATGTATTTTTCCATAGTTGAATTTGCAGCCTTGCAAAAGTTTAAGTTAATTTGAAGACACTTGATTGAGGACAAACAATGAGCAACTGTATTCACATGACGCTTAGTATCAACCCCAGCTTGAGAATCAACAATAGCAGCTATTATAATCGAGGGGGTGGAGGTACCGTAGAGAGTAATTTACTTCTGTAGGCCTGGAAGGATGGGCATTTCTTGTCGTCAGATGAATGTGACGCATCATCTTTACAATTGACGCATTTTAAAACATCACTTTTACACAGTTTGGTTTCATGACCTCCTGCACATTTCGCGCATACCATTTTAGATGAACATCGATTTGCAGTATGGCCAAGTTTTTGACAGTTATAGCATCTATTTATGTAGACATATTCTTTAACATTTACTCTTTGTAAGTTAATGATCACCTTTCCTTTATTAAGTAAACAGAGTTTTGTGGTTTTATCGCAGTCAATTGTCCAATTATATCCAAACTTTCCCTTGAATTTCTTTATCACATCTATTTCCCGATCCTCCAAGCCGTCAATATCCTTGATCTCATCGCTAATCATATCTTCCGTAACCTCCTCGTTAACTCCAAAGAGAATTAATCGATTGTTTTTCTCCTTTCCCAATTTTCCTTGTAAATCTTTACAAATATTTTCGTCACTTTCCAATTTCTCCAATAAATCCAGTGCTTCCACTTTATTATTCATTTTTAGAATTACTTTTCCCTCTCTATTCATTATAACATCATTAGGTTTTTTGATATCGTTAGATTTTTTAAATTCACTTAATTTACTCATTATCTCTTGTCTTGTTATATCCTGCTTTGGTGTTATTATAACAACATGATCATCAATAGTCTTCTCTTTTGTAATGTCCAATGCAACTGCCGCATAAGCATTCATTTCCTTAATTTTGCCTGAGATGTCAATGTTTTTAGACACTTCTTTATTATAATCACTTTCTAGTTGCTCAAACTTTCCTTTCAGACGTTCGAGCTTCAATTCTGCCTGTGCACAATTCATAATTATGTTTGTAGTAATTTTAAATATAGATTCAAAAATATCCTTTGTCATTTTCATACCAACTCTCTCCTTTATTTCTGTTAATATTAAATCACAATCTTCCTTAGTTTTGATTAACAATTCAGTCTTATATTCAAAGTCTATATTCATTTTTATTTATTTCCAAACAATTCTATCGTAAGAGTAGTAAAATGTCAGAAGTTGTTTTAGAAGACTTTCAACATATATATATAGCGACTATCGTTCGCAAAATACAAAAGTTGTTAGAATCAAATGTAACACAAATAAACACTGTATTTATAACGTCTCTCTTAATTCCTCCACTTAATTTTGTGTTACACTTCTATATTCCCTTCAAATTCGCAATTATCAAAAACCGCTCTCGAGGAGAACACAATTGAATCCAGTATAATCACCAACTCTACTTCGCAAGATCACGTAAACACAAATCAATCACTTAATCAATCCCAGTTGAAGAGAAGTGAATTGAGGTTAATATTTACCAAAACAAACATGGACGCTGCAGCTGTACAATATTTACAAAAGTTAGTAACAGATAACACTTTTCTTTTCTGTAGTTTCCAAGATGTTTTCTACTTAATTATTTATTCAAAGCAATTCTATTGCCCTTCACAATGCGAAATAAGTAAGCACCACTTATTACTGAAGTAAAATTGATGAGAAACTTGAAATAACAAAACACAGAAACGTAGAAAACTGTACATAAGCCTAATGGTCGTTTCACGTAAGTAGCAATTTCATTAACTTGAAATTTACCAAAAAAATACGAAATACAAATTAAATAGAAACTAGATAACTAAATATACTACTGGTTGAGCTTCAAAATGATGTAAAACTTGTATGAATATATAATCATTAACGCAACATAACAAAAGATTTCCTGGACTTAGAAAAAACTGCGGCCACACCAATCAAAAGATGGAGGACTAGATTTCAATAATATGAAACAAGATTTCATACAACAGATATTACGAAAATATACATCTGGTATGCATATTTTTATATTGAGTTTTTGATCGCCAAGGACGACATAGTTTTGAAATTTAAAATTAAAATTTGGTCAATTTGACTGCAAGATAACTTAATCTAGCACATGTGCACGATAATAAATTTATAATTATATCCAAATATGGGGATTAAAATCGCGAAATAATTCTCCTCATTTTTTAATATTTTTTTTAACAAAAAAATCCAATGGACGATTAACATAAAATCTTTTACTTATCCCCAACAACGGTCAGTGACGTTGCACTTCGTTTGCGTATATCTTTTGCATCAGTAAGAAAAATGTAGAAGATCTGGAAAAAATTTGATTTCCTTGCATTTCAGCTAACTTAAATCGACTATTTTTTTTTTTTTTTTTTTTTTAAGTTGATGCATGTAAAAGAAGAATAAGGAAAAAAAAATTCGATTTCCGTTTTTCGCTGAATTTACATGTTTTGAGCTTGAAAATGCATGAAAATATTTTACATGGGGATATATCCAAAGAATTCCAGTCTCATCTGCATTTTTCAATGCAGTTTAATCGTATTTTTCTGATTCCACCATAAAGGCAGGTGATATTACGCCATGTAATCCCATTTATCGTATATCAAGTCGTCAGCTGCATAGATCTAAGAAGACGTTGAAACCACTCAACATCAACTTCCATTCCGTATGTCATGGAGTAAATTGAAATTTTGAAGCCACCCAGAACTTGATAAGATTTTTTTCATTCATTTTTTTACATGAAAACAGTGCTTCTTTATACATTTAGGTGACTTTTTTTTTTTTTAGGACAATCACATAGTAGGGGAGACCCGTGTACCTAGGGCCATCATGTACCTAGGGCCACCCCACTTTATTTTAATAATATTTAATTTTAAGTTTTAATACTCAGTCGGGCGAGTAACAAAACCAATTGCTACTTTTACAACTACTTTGGAAATTTTGAGGAAAGAGTTTTGACAAGTTACATGTAGAAAACGAATTTACATGGTTTGAAGTAAAATTTTGCAGCTCATCTCTTTTGCTATTTTACAAAGGCAAGTCATTTTTTCTTTCATTTCTAGTGTATAATTTTGCTTGTTATATTGAGTAATAAATGAGATAGTTAATTAGTCCTCTCTGCATGTGGATTTTTTAGTGGAAGGCATTTTGAATGAAGTTACCAAAACTTGTACCTAGGGCCACATCGCTGCCTTGTACCTAGGGCCAGTGTGTTTGGACCTTTTAACACTTTCGCGACCGCATGTTTTTGTCTTTTTGACGGTAAAGTCCGCCTGTGGGCAGTTTCTCATAAGTTACAGTTTTTCAAAACAAAATTTTCCATATTCACATTTATATTGCAAGTGGATATGCATTATAATCATACTCTCTCTCTAATGAACGTATTTGCATGCATAGTATACTGATTGTACAAATATGAATATTGTGTATATTTTTTAGAAACAGATATTATACAAATTGCAAAAGAAACGCCCACTGGTGGAATTTCATATTTTCAAATGACGTGAATCTACGTCAGCGGTCGAGAAAATATTAAGAAACACAGTACAGCCTATAGTAATTGGATGCTGGCAAACCCTGGTAAACCAATCACTATATAGTATGGCGTTGCTGAAAGTATTGGCAAGACATATCCGTCGGTCTTTACTCCTGTAAACATTCTATCAGACTTTCGTGTATCCGGCATATAGCAAATAAATCAAAACACATTCACTGATGATGAATATTTAAGTTCAAATGTGACTGAAAGACAAGACCCCCTCCTTAAATAATAATAATAATAATAATAATAATAACAAATCCAGGAAGAAAGTGAACCAACAATGATAGAATTGGACGTCACTGTTTCGTGTCCTGTTGAAATTTCAAAATCTTCAACATCTAACATCTTTTCGTGTATTATGCTTTAACAGGTACGAACCTAAGCAAAGCTTTTACCTAAAGTAAAACCTCCCACTTCAAAGAAAAGATGTGACCAAAAACCAGAGAGATCTTAGAATATCCCAAAGAAGAATAAAAAAAAAAGTGAAAATTTTCGTGTTTTAAATTAAGGCAACAACATCATAATTATCATATGATAAATAAATATATTACTTGATATTGTTTCTTTTATAAAATACATATGCTTATTTTCCATTCATTACAAAGCAAAATCTAAATTTGAGAGAATGTCCCTAGGTACAATGAGGGTGCTGTACCTAGGGCCACAAATGAAGTTTTTTTTAAAATCTTCTATTTGTCGGAGTTCATTATTTTAGGCATTTATATTAATCCCAATTGGAAGTAATTATTCCTGAAGTTATATACATATCAGTTTGATAATTTTAAACAGGTCAAGGGCTCTGTTTTTGGGTATCGAAAAAAAGCGGCCCTAGGTACTCCTACACGGGTCTCCCCTATACGTATAAGACGAACCTGCTTTGCTACGGCTTGAATCCAAATTCTTAAATTATCATGGACAGTGTTTTTAACGGAATATCCTATAATTAAGAATATGTTCTAAATAAGAAAATCAGTAAACCATAAGTAAATTTTATAATTGTATTTGAAATAATAACAAATTTATAATTAAAATGCTCCATAGGACTGGCGCGCAGTGGGGCATTTGACTGATTTTGCCGACCAAATAATTTCTTCCTGCAAAATTGGTGAAAAACTTGTGAGATTTTTTGTATTATAATACTTTACAGTAATTTTCTTAAGAGAGTATGATTTTTTTCTCTGTATATACAGGGCAAGTCAAAACCACTGTAACACAAAATAATAACTTTAATAACAGTAAGATGCTAGATTATTTCTGCATTTTGTTTAATCAGTAAAAAACAATGCACCTTATCATCTTGTGCAGACCAATCATTAAAATTTGTTACATCACAAGAAAATTCCTTCTAAAATTTTGGAGCTAACTTTTATTTTTTTTTCTTTTTGTCCCAAGAGTCTTTGAAAGATTTTTAATTGATATAAGATCACATCATAAATAATTTTTATTTTTTATTATAAGGCAGAAGTTTTTATTATTATTATTTTTTTCCGTGTCACATTTTCGAAATTGAGATTTTGTTATATTAAAAGTTTTTGAGGTTCGCTTTATGAGAAAATCAAGTTTCTATTAGTTGGTCTGCGTGTCTGTCTGTAATCACTATATCTCAAGAATAAACAATAGTAAAAACTCCAAACTACGTGTTCTATCATAAAAGAATGCTACACTAAAATTTTTTAGGTAGATTAAGCAAATAGTTCATGAACAGGAACATCCAAGAAAATTCAATTATATTACATCTATAGGTGAAATATTTGAGAGTTGCAGTTTAATAACTATAAGAAGCACTAAATAAAATGAAATGATCATATATTTTTTCTATGCATAATAACGTGTTTTATGTAGAATAAGGTCTAAAAATCATTCACTTTTTATATACAGGGCTACCCAAAAGAACTGGAATAGTATTGAGATTATACATTAAAATTGCTAGAAGTGCATTTTAAAGTTGTGCTGCATGTACTTAATATAAAAGCGTATGTAAGTTTATTACGTAGTGTGTACATAATTTATAGAAAATATACAGTATTTCCAATAATTAAGCGAAAACATACGTTTTCTATAATATATTTTGTGGAAGTGCTTTACTACATTTTAAAATTCGAGAAAAACTGATCAGGAATGAAAATAGATTCCATACGGTATTCAATACGGTAATTAAAGTATTATTTTAAGTTAAATTTTCAGTCCTTGTTCTTTGTATACTTAAGCGTTTTAACGTTCGACTAATACTAAAATCAAGTTTTAAATGGTTGATCTTTATGTATGTCTGTTATCAGCGTAACATAAAAACAAATAATTCCAGACAATTCAAATGTTGTATTATGAAATTCATATGAGGTTGCTACTAGAAATGTTTAATCCATATTGGTAATTTTGTTATAGGGATGCAGGTGATTTTTTTTTTTTTTTTTTATTAACTTTCAATATAATTTTAAATTAAATAAAGATTCTATTCAGTTTTAGATACTGTACTGAAACGTGTAATAGAAAAGGAAATGGGCGGTAACCCCCCCTTCCAACAAATTATATAGGAAATAAAACTTTTACTAAAATTAGTTTGAATTGTTTTTAATGCAGGTTTTTATATAAAGAACTTACTAGGCGAGCATATCTTGGAAATTAATTTGCAACTTATTTTTATATTATTGATATGCAGGGTAAGAGAAGTTCGTGCTTGTGCTACATCATATTATTAACAAAATTTATGAGGTCTCTCGTTAATATTGGCACAGCTTTAGTAAGGGACTCCTTGGTAAAATTTGAAATTTGGCTCCGAAGTAGCTCGGACGTTTCTCGTCAAGGTCTTTACTTACGCAATTCTATTGATTGCTACTTCAATTGATCGTCATAAATGCAATATATATATATATATATTTGTAATCGCCAAGGGTGTATTATACGAAAGCCTTACTACAAAGGAAACATTTGATTGCAATTTGTTAAGTAATAACTTAATGATATTTGGAGATTAGATATCCAAGAAGAATTTTTAAAAGGAAGGAAAATAAAAAGGTTGTTACTTTCTGAAAAATATAGATTTTCTTATGAGAGAAACAATTTTTTACTAGCAGTTACTTGCAGCTAAGTATTTCAAAAGTATTTAGTATACATCTTGAACTTTCGATTGGTACAAAAAAAAAACAGACCTTTTTGCCATATAACTAATAGTTTACAGAATATAAAATTAACAATAAAATTTTCTAAAAATGTAAGGTGCAATTCATGTCCACTTATCATGTCTTTAAGGAAAGTTCTTATAAATATTTTCATGTTGAATATTAAAATACTTGACTGTTTTCAATAATCAATAATTGTATTATTTCAGTTAAAGTTTTTAATAAAATAAATCACACTAAATTAAGCCGTTACAAAATTGGTGGTAAAATTAGATATGCTCAACTTTTAACTTGAACATATTCCTAAACCGGCTTGTCAAAAAAATGACACCTAAACCATGATTCCACAAGTATTTACCTACATAATTACCTACATGCTTGCAGCTAAGTATTTTACCTACATACTTGCAGCTAAGTATTTCAAAAGTATTTAGTATACATCTTGAACTTTCGATTGGTAAAAAAAAAAAAAAAAAAAAAAAAAAAACAGACCTTTTTGCAATATAACTAATAGTTTACAGAATATAAAATTAACAATAAAATTTTCTAAAAATGTAAGGTGCAATTCATGTCCACTTATCATGTTTTAAAGGAAAGTTCTTATAAATATTTTCATGTTGAATATTAACATACTTGACTGTTTTCAATAATGAATAATTGTGTTATTTCAGTTAAAGTTTTTAATAAAATAAATCACACTAAATTAAGCCGTTACAAAATTGGTGGTAAAATTAGATATGCTCAACTTTTAACTTGAACGTATTCCTAAACCGGCTTGTCAAAAAAAATTACACCTAAACCGTGATTCCACATGTATTTACCTACATAATTACATCTTTGCCTTACCTACATCTTTGTTTACTTACATCTGGCTGCATATCGAAAAATGGGTTTTGTGCCAACTAAATGGCAAAACTGCACCACTGTGTGGCGTTGGAAATTAGTAAGTTGATGAACAAGGAAATGTTGTTTTTCCTCTCTGAAGGTCATCTGAGTGAACAAGTAAATTTGGCCCGTTCGTATTTGAAGGTCGGAGCGGAATTTTTTTTTTTCGCGAGAGTGGATGAAGGTTTTGTACAGGATAACCTGCAATGAGCCAGAAAAAATGTAGAATATTATGTTTAAATATAAATAACTGTGCCTCGTATATTTCTGTAAATATGATATTTGTGATATATGGTTTATTTCTTAAGTTAAAATATTCAATATATATCTGTTTTGTGAAATAATACAAATAATTATTAAAATATAAAATTAGTCTTAACTTGGTAATCTATGAAAATCCACTTCACATTTGTAATTTAAATGAAAAATTCATAAAGCAGTTGTTATTTTTTCTCCCTCAAGGCTAACAAAATTATTAACTAATTTCTGCTCGATTGCGGGAGAATATCAGAGCGGATGGTTTTTACAATTCAGTAGCGCATAGAACAGACTTGTATTATCTAGCAAATTGAAGAAAATTCTGTTCAAATTTAAGTAATTGTAGTCTTGTATACATTTGTATATGTTATGTTTGTCATGTGTGGTTTATTTGTTAAGTTAACTGTTCAATATTTATCTATTTCGTGATTTATTAAGAATAATATTCAAGTCTGAATATATTCTTCTCATTACAGTCCATAAAAAGTCCACCCTACGTTACTAATGCCTAAACAAAATTCACAATAAAACACTCGTGCCTATTTTGGGTCGTGTTTTATGTCGACTCGAAACAATTTTTGCGAGTTTTTTTTTTGTATCTTATGATGTTAATATAAAGACTGACTAAAAATGTAGTTTGTACATTCAGCGTTAAATGAAAGATTTCTACTCGTTTAAATACGTTTTTGCAATACGTAACTTCAATCTAGTTTTTCTAGGACGTGCTGATACTGTTTGAGATTTATGAATTTCTTCAGTTAATAAATTTAAAATATTTAATTTCACTTTGTCGTTACATGTTCAAACACCAAGATCTTAAAACTGCTTTCAGTTTTTTTTTTTTTTTTTTTTTTATGAAGTTCTATCAATAGCATTATTATTAAGCGCTTCTTTATAACATTATCTTTAAATTTCCTGCGTGATAAGAAATTTTTTGGTGCATTTTAAGAATTCGAGAGAATACACGGAGCAATAAAATATATTGTATCGCTTGAATAATCGTCGGGAAGTATTAGTCTTTAAATACAGAAGTTTATATTAGATATATTCAATTTTGCATATTACTGCATTCAACATATGGATGTCACATCCACTAGCACTTAACCCCCCCCCCCAAAAAAAAAAAAAAAAAAAAAAAAAAAAAGTTCTGCTCAAACATAAGATTTAATTATTACCACTGGTAAGTGGATAACACCGTTACAGTGTGAGATACTACGGTAGAGTCCCGTACAACGCGTTCCCACAAAACGCGATTTCGTATAACGCGACGAAAAATCTGCGACTATTACTCATACAACGCGATAAAGAGTCTCCTATAACGCGTGAAATCAAGGAAGCATGTGACGACATCTTTTCTACTTTCAACCTGTTCAAGGAAGGATTGCTCCGTTACTATGCCAACACTCGACGCTTTTGGTCTCATTGCGGAATGAAATCGTCTGCTCAATGTATGTCTCCTATAACGCGATTTTCTATTACACGAAACGTATCCCCCACATTATACGAGAGTCTACTGTATTTCAGTAATACAAATATTATAAAAATTAAACATTTTAAAGGAGAAACATGATTTAAATTTGTCGAAGTGTACAGCTACATACATACATATATATATATATATATATATATATATATATATATATATATAGTATAATAATACATCCTATAATCAAAATGTGTTTATACTAATTTATTTACTTGTTTAAATATAGTAAAGTTTAATAAAATATATTACTAATGTGTAATAACGAATATATCTGTAAAATTCATGCACATTAATTTAAATAGTGCATTTTCAAATGACAATAAATTTAATTACTTTCTAAAACTAGATTAAATTAATATCGTTAGTCGTAAATCTTAAACATGATTTTCTAGAATTTTATTTTCTTTTAACTAAAAATTTCTAACATAACGTTGCATTTTAATTTCAAAAGCATCCAATTACTCCGTGCTATGTACGATACCATCTGATCGTTCTTTCATTCTAATTCTACAAAATATATAACTTAATTAATTAAATATAACTTTTTTTTAGCAAATACAGATTTATTTAAGCTCTTCTTTAAATTAATTAGCAGGCTGTAACTGTTTTGTCTTTAAATTAAATAATCTTGAATTTAAGAATAATATTAACACATAAAATGACACGATAAATTTTATACATTAGTAAATTATCTTTCTTCAAATACATGTTGCATATTTTAACATAAAATAATAATAATAATAATAGTAATAATAATAATAAATAAAAAATAAAATGATTTTATGCAATGTGACATAAATAAATAAATAAATAAATATATATATATATATATATATATATATATATGTTATTTTTGTTAATATGTATTTCACGGAGTCTGAATTTAATAAATTTATAACATGTTTTTTTAAGCAAATTACATTAAAATTTAGGTCTCACATATTCATAAATGTTGTGTGTATATATTACAACATTACATATATATATATATATATATTTATATACACACACACATATATATATATATATATATATATATATATATATATATATATATATATATATATATATATATTTATTTATATACACACACACATATATATATATATATATATATATATATATATATATATATATATATACAATGAATACATTTTCATACATTCTAACATTCTAAATATAAAATGACACAATGACATCACCTGGAATGCATAGCAATTAGAAAAAACTTTATTTTTTTTTTTTAAGCATACAATTGTACAATAATTCATCATAATCCTAGATTGAATGTTGTATGCAAAAGGTGTATATTTCTGTGTACTGTAAGCAAATGTTAAGAATTTACAATACCTACGCCTTATACAATCAAGTTGACATTTAACAAATGAAAAAAACATACGAAAAAAATGGAAGAATGTAAAGAATACATAGATTAAAATCTATAAAATGCAAAACAACTTCAATTACCAGAAATTAACATTCAAACTATAATGCTAACTTTAACCTTTACTTTATTGAAAAAAGAAAATTTTAATTGTTTTTAACCACAATAAATAAGTATATTACCTAAATTTTAATCCTACGAACTTAAAGTTTGCTTATTTTCAATCAATTGAAAAATGTTGATTATTGCTAAACCAATCAGTAAACATATATTAGCTCTAACGAATTAACAATAATAATAATAAAGAAAACATGAGGGAATAGAAGGCTAAAAATACAGTTAATAATTGTTATCAATATTAACTGAATCAAAATCATTCTAGGAGGATAACATTTTACTTAAGAATTATATTTATGTAGAAAAATTACTAAGTACAGTTGGCTGCAAAATTATTCGAGCACTAGCAATAATCCCTGTCTAAAAAAAGTACACTTAATACTGCCTTGTTAAATAAATCCTTATCGAGTCATGTTCTTAGTCAGTCTAAGAACATGATTCGACAAGGATTTATTTAACAAAACAGTCTTAAGTGTACTTTTTTAATATAGGAATTATTGGCTAGTGCTCGAATAATTTTGCAGCCGACTGTAACACAAAAATTAATTCTCTAACTAATAGCAGATTTTGGGATTATTTCATATACCCTTTTTACAAGTATAAAAAATGTCAATTTAAAAATTAGAAATCTATGGGGTACATACAAATGAAACACTTCCATTTGCAATGCTGTCTGCAGCTGTTTGCAAGCGTTCCAAATGTATGACTACAGTCGGCAGCAAAAGTAACCGAGCGCCAACAAAAATTTCTATGTAAAAAAAGCATACTTAACACTGTTTTGTTAAATGAATCCTTGTTGAACCGTGTTCTTAGACTGACTAAGAACAGGATTCGACAAGGATTTATTTAACAAAACTGCATTCAGTGTACTTTCTTTATATAGAAATTTTTGCTAGTGCTCGAATACTTTTACTGCCGACTGTATTTGAAAAAAACTTGCAGAATATACGTCATCGAAGTTGCAAGCGTTCCGTTTGTATGTAACCCTAAATCATAGATTTTTTTTTTTTTTTATAATGATTGTCTGGTGACATCATCTTGTGAAAAACACAGAAATAAATTCAGATGTACTGTTTCTTTTTCTTTTTTTTTCATTTCTTTTTTTTTTAATTTATACCAAATTTAGTTAAAAATTAGTATTTTGTAACTTGAAAATGTTAGACTTTTTCTTTTTTTATACTTATATAGTTACAACAATGAAACGCTTTTATTAGAATATAGTTTTATTAATGTTTTATGAAAATCAATTAAGAAGCTGTTAAATAATAATAATAATAATAATAATAATAATAATAATAATAACTATTACTGCGATTCAAAATTTAATAAATGTAATGAAATTTACTTTAAAATTTTTTAAGTTAATATATTATATTAACACATGTACATAAGTTTTTTTTTTTCTGTTTTTATTGCACTGAAAAACGTTAATTAAAAGATGATTCTATTAATTTTCATTAATTACAATTATGGAGCCTCCCCAAAAAATTAAATTAGAAATATTATGTTTATTAATACAATATAAATAAAGATTAAAAAAAAATAGAAATCACTGTTTCATCCCTATTTTTAAATAATTAAATTGGCGGTTCATGAAAGGTATAAGGAAAATATACCAGTGCGACTTTATATAATCAATTAGTACACATACTCACATAGCAAAAATTAATAAATACATAAATAAAAAATGCACTGTAAAAATGGACACTGAAACAATTTACGAAATTTAACTGCACTTAATATTTAGTTGATCTTGATTTAAATGTGTGCCGATTCTGTGTAGGAATCATTTCACAAGTAGCTCTGTCATTCCATGTTCTTCTAATTTTTAATATGGCAGTATTGAAGAAATTTCGTTTAAACGTACATAATGAAAATTACTTTTAACTGTTTCTTGTGAAGAAATAAATATTTTTTGTGGCAGTAACGATAAACCGGTATTTATTTTTATTTTTATTTATTTATTTATTTATTTATTTATTTATTTGGGGGGGAGGAGTATACTTATGGCAGTAACAATAAACCAGTATTTTTTTTTTTTTTTTTTTTTTTTTTTTGTGAGAGGGGGGGGGGGTATGTTTAGGGCAGTAACAATAAACCAGTAATTATTTTTTTTTTGGGGGGGGGGAGTATATTTATGGCAGTAACAATAAACCAGTAGTTTTTTTTTTTTTTTTTTTTTTTTTTTTTTTTTTGAGGGGGGGGGGGGGTACATTTATGGCAGTAACAATAAACATGTATTCTTTTTTTTGTGGGGGGAGTATATTTATGGCAGTAAAAATAAACCAGTATATATATATATATATATATATATATATTGAGGGGGAAGGGGGGGGGGAGATATTAAACTAACCTCCATCGGGGAAAGTACCTTCAAAAATTGTAAATTTCCATTATGGATATTTAAAAGAAAAAAAATCGCAAATATCTTTAAAACGAATGGTTGAACAAATAATATGTAATGATGTAAAACAAATTTTTATTTAAAAAAAGAAAGAAAAGCCTCAGATTTTGGCACAAAATGGTACTTTTCTTCCACATTTGATTTTATTCTTTAGTGTTATTACTTCTTTCGACATTTAGAGATAAATGGAAATCGTCTGCATTCGTCATGGAAAAGAATTTTGATAAATAACAATTTTAATAAATAGTTTGGACAGCTTGTATTTGTATAAAGTTATATAGAAGGATATTTTGTGTAAGCCTCACCTCACTAGTTTTCCTTTAACATCTGTACATAAAACAGTAAAATAGGCCGTCCTAACCCAAAGCTTCCCATGAAATTTTGCATATTATATATTTAATTAAAAAAATAAAAATAATAAAATAAAAATAAATGTATACATATTTTAATACAACTGTCACCTTAACCTTAATACGAACGTTGAAAAGTTGAAATTAAACAAAGGTCAAATATAGCACCAATCTCACATTGAAACTTCATAAGTTGAGGTCAACTTGACTCAGCTGGCGGTTTTCAGTATACCATTATTGTTGTGTTAAACACATACATTAAAAGAGAACTCGCGTACACGCCCCCAAACACACACACGCCAAAAGTAAAAAATTAGAATAAAATTAGTAGTAATCGAATGCGGCATAAAATCTCTGTATTTCTATTGATAAATTTGAAATTAGAATAAAAGAGAAATATATGAATACCAATTTATTCGATAGAACGAGGAGCTGGAAAGTACGGTACATTCTCTGTCACGCGATTTGTATAGTGTTTCACTAGTCTATCACTTATATTTCTTTTACAAGGACACTTATAAAAATTCTTTATAATTATGCGTATAGACTCAAATTATGTAAACTGCGATAGTATACAAATGCCTTATCCGATTGAGCTAAAAGGTAGTAGGCTGGTTATTGGCCACCGTCGCACAAATAGTTAAAAATTTTTGGTGAATCTAGCACTTATAGATTTTACAGGGACACAACGAGATATTCTTTATCGTTATGATCTATAGGTTCGAGTTATTTAAAGCGCAATAGAGACTTATTCCATTCAGATAATTGGTTTAATACTTCTTTTACTTTAATTTATTTTTTAAAGAATGTTAATTACTTAATATTCAGAATGTCAACTGATGATTTGTATAGATTTCCATGAGTACAGGACATACACTTCTTTGGCATGGACGTAAAAAAAAATTCGTTTTGAATGTGACTAGAAACTCAGATTATCTGTAGTGGGCTTGCATGTAAACTTTATATTCGATTAAGATAAAAATATGTAAACATGTTATAAGTTATCGCACGAACCGTTAAGATTTACATAAATTTAGGACTTAGAGGTTTTTTTTTTTTTTTTTAAGTATACAAAGTAGAAACTTTATACATTCCAGTCTGTGGCTTCAGACTGTTTAAAGTTCACATTAATAATGTTAAATTGTTAAAACCGTAAAAGAACAGGTAAATATTTAATATTACAAGCTTACCATTTATAGGTACTTTACCATTTAGAGGTACAGTCGGTAACAAAAGTGTCCAAACACTAGCGAAAATTCCTATATAAAAAAGGTGCGCTTAATACAGTTTTGCTAAATAAATCCTTGTCGAATCCTGTTCTTAGACTGATTAAGAACGGGATTCGACAAGGATTTATTTAACAAAACAGTATAAAGTGTACTTTTTCTATATAGGAATTTTTGCTAGTGTTCGGACACTTTTGTTACCGACTGTACGCATTAATAGTTAGGATAAATTACTATCCATTTAACGACATACAACTTGTGGAAGAATACTCAAACATTCTCCTTATGATTTTCCCCATTGTTTATTTAACTACATTATTTATTTAAATTTATTTAACCGAACGTTACTTCTAAATGTTTTGAAAGGCCAATGTTGTCATTCCAGATTTTTTAGAAGTGTTTACAGTAGCTTTTATATGAACTATTTTATTATTATTATTATTATTAAACATTGAGTTTTTGATAGTTTTTAAGTAATTTATTCCATTTATATTTCGGAGTTTTCAAATTTAACCGATAAAAACAAATGTTTTCTAATACATTTTTAATTAATTTTCACGAATAAAGTCTGGGATTTTTTGTGTATGTAATTTCATTTTTTTGGATATTTTTTTTTTCCATTTATAATCGAAAACCATGTGTTACTAAATATAATTCTTAAATTTTAATAAGATTATTTAAATTTTAATTGTAAAAATTTCACATCGTAGACAACACATTTTAAATCTAATTTAACGCAAACAGTAATTTAGTTCACATACTTAATCTTACATTGGAGTTAAGCCAATATTTATACACCATTTGTTATTTGATTAAAATTTGTTATTTTAAAAACATATTTTTACCATGATTTATGCATGAACGTTCATTGTAAGCTGAAACCAGTCTCATATTTTCTATTTTACAGTTAATTATTAACTTCAGAAAAAAGTTTTTACTCCCCCCCCCCCCCAGGGATTAGAAGTTTAAAATCCCACTGTGTAATAACGGATAAGAATTATGCATTTACTTTTAGTAACAGATGTTACATTAAAATGTTTAAGTAACCAACTAAATTTTATTTATTTATTTATTTTTTTTTTTTTTTTGGGGGGGGGGGGGAGGGAAAGGCGCTATTTTTACTTTAGGTGGAAATTTCGAAATTTGAGATTGAAAGAACATTCATAAAACTTGTTTAATGGAAAATAAATTGTATAAAATGTTGCTCAATAATAAATATAAGGATCACGTTAAGATTACTGAATTTAACATCACACTAAACCTGCAAATAGACTAATAGCGTCGTTTTTAGATTCAACATTATGAATTGTCTAGAGTTATGGGGATCCTCTGCGGAGTGAATAAATTCTTGGCTTCAATAACCTCTAGAAATATTAATTTCGGAATATAAATGACATTGCAGCTCAAAGTGAATTTACGTGTACCTACCTTTAATATACACGGAGGTCTTCAGATAGGACGAGTATCGACCTTGCAATCTTCCTGTTACAGGATAAGCGCTATACAAACAAGGCTACCATGCCTTCAATGATCAGTAAGCTGTTGCCCCTTGTCGCGAGGAGCGCACGCCCGGCAATAGATGATTGCACCACAGCACTTATCTTAATACGTTTCAGCTGTTTCCCTCATGAACTCTAAATGAACTTCATCGACCAGAATTAATTCAGATCAAGAACTTTCCTCTCAATTATTATTTTAACCTCTCTCGCCCTTTGTCGGTCTTGCAATACAATCCTGGCGAAACTTTGTATATATTTTTTTCAATAAACCTCGGAGTAGTCCCCTTTGTCTCGACATTGAATCGCTTAACATCGCTCTAATAGCGATGAGCGGGGGCTGCTCCCTGTTATTATATATATATATATATATATATATATATACAGTCGGTAACAAAAGTGTCCGAACACTAGCAAAAATTCCTATATAGAAAAAGTACACTTTATACTGTTTTGTTAAATAAATCCTTGTCGAATCCCGTTCTTAATCAGTCTAAGAACAGGATTCGACAAGGATTTATTTAGCAAAACTGTATTAAGCGCACTTTTTTTATATAGGAATTTTCGCTAGTGTTTGGACACTTTTGTTACCGACTGTATATATATATATATAAGATAGATCGCCATATTTTTTCCGATGCAAAAGTTGAACGATGGGAATTTAATTATAAATTTAAAATAATAAACTAATTCATATAAGTGACTGTCTCCTTATGCGCCAGAATAATGAAAAACCAAAACAATGCAATACTTAACGAAAGTTAAATAGCGTCTTAATTTTCCCTCCTTCTTCTATTTATTTTCCACTCATGTAATTAAATAGGAAGTATGATCAAAGTATCTTAAGCATTTGAAATATCAGTGACTTTTAGTGAGAAAATCATTTTAGAAGTAATACTATACCAATAAAAATACTTTTAGATGTAAGATAGATAATTAATATATATATATATATATATAGATAGATAGATACACACACACACACACACACACATATATATATATGTATATATATATATAATATATATATATATATATATATATATATATATATATATATATATATATATATGAACTATTTTATTATTATTATTATTATTAAACATTGAGTTTTTGATAGTTTTTAAGTAATTTATTTCATTTATATTTCGGAGTTTTCAAATTTAACCGATAAAAACAAATGTTTTCTAATACATTTTTAATTAATTTTCACGAATAAAGTCTGAGATTTTTTGTGTATGTAATTTCATTTTTTTTTTTTTTTTGGATTTTTTTTTTCCCATTTATAATCGAAAACCATGTGTTACTAAATATAATACTTAAATTTTAATAAGATTATTTAAATTTTAATTGTAAAAATTTCACATCGTAGACAACACATTTTATATCTAATTTAACGCAAACAGTAATTTAGTTCACATACTTAATCTTACATTGGAGTTAAGCCAATATTTATACACCATTTATTATTTGATTAAAATTTGTTATTTTAAAAACATATTTTTACCATGATTTATGCATGAACGTTCATTGTAAGCTGAAATCAGTCTCATATTTTCTATTTTACAGTTAATTATTAACTTCAGAAAAAAAGTTTTTACTTTTTTTTCCCCCCCAGGGATTAGAAGTTTAAAATCCGACTGTGTAATAACGGATAAGAATTATGCATTTACTTTTAGTAACAGATGTTACATTAAAATGTTTAAGTAACCAACTAAATTTTATTTTATTTTATTTTATTTTTTTATTTTTTTTTGGGGGGGGGGGAGGGAAAGGCGCTATTTTTACTTTAGGTGGAAATTTCGAAATTTGAGATTGAAAGAACATTCATAAAACTTGTTTAATGGAAAATAAATTGTATAAAATAGAAGGCAAAAGGTGTTGCCTTTTGAAAGCAAAATTCAAAAGGCAACACTTACTTTTTTTTTATTGAAATGTAATCTCCATAGCAAAAAAAACTAAATAGCGTTGGAACGGCACCTCTAGCACGAAAATCGGCAGCGCTAGCAGGCTAACAAAAAAAGAAAAAAAAAAAACGACTGTTACGTGCCTACCAGAGAACTACTTTCATTTTTTTAATGACGTCACATTTCACACTGAGTCTTTGGTTCAGACTAAAGTTTACTGATTCTGCTTCGAAACGAAAAGCAGTTACCAAGGTATCCTTAATTTCGTGTAAGGCTACTAAATAAAGGTTTTAATTCCGTTGTTAGTCGTAAGACTCTGTCATCATGACATCATCACAGTACCTGAAAAACAAGGCATTGTAAAATGGCAATAAAAACCGATTTTAATTATGATAATGATGTTTCCCAGTAAGTGGCATATTGTTCACAGAGCAAGAAAGCAAGATACACATCACGCATTTCACAATGCCTTATTTTTCAGGTAGTGTGATGACGTCACTCATGATGGTGTCTTACAACTAATAAAGAAATTAAAACCCTTATTCAGTAGATCTACATGAAATTAAGGATACCGTAGTCTATTTTTCTCGTTTTGAAGCAGAATCAGTAGACTTTAGTGAGAGCCGAAGACTCAGCGCGCAATGGGACGTCATTAAGAAAATGTAAGTCTTGCTCTGGTAGGCACATCACAACTGTTTTCTCTTTTTTTCTTAGTATGCCTAGCGTTGGTTATTTTCATGCTAGAGGCACCGTTCCAACGCTATTTATGGTTTTTTGCTATGAAGATTCCATTTCAATAAAAAAAGTAGGTGTTGCCATTTGAAATTTTCAAAATTTTGTCACTGTAACCGTAAATGTTAGAGTTTAACTGTTGTTTTTTATATAATTCTTGAGCGCATACCTCAAAGAACCTCCACCAAATTTTTATTTAGTTTGTCGGAACGGTATTTTAGCTATGGTCTCATATATCGGGGTAGTTTTTTTCTAATCACCCTGTATATATATATATATGGCAAAAAAAAATTTTTTTTGTCGAAACAAAATTCGAAATGCATTTTCTAATAAACTACACTGTGAAAAAAATTCCGGCAGTTTCCTGGGAAAGTTTGGGCAGCTAATGTACCCAATATAATGTGCCCGACTGTAATGTTCCTTGAAAATATCAGTAACCATCAAATATACACACATTCAAAATAATACTGCATTCCTGAAATCAGGAAAAATTCATGGACGAAAACCTGTTATTCTCAGGAACCTGCCCCAAACTTATTAATATCCAGGAATGTATCCGATGTCTAAGAGTAACGTTTCTATTTTTTTTTTTTTTTTTACAGTGTAGTGATAAATCCTAAAGTTACTCAATGACGGTGGACACCAACATATTTTCAAAATCATATGTTGTGTTAAAACATACATATATTTTTTTCACGTTCCAGTATGCTAAGAAGTTAAAATATGAGCTTTCATAGATATCCCCAAGCCAATAAAAATAGAAAGTTACCATGCAAAGAAAAAAAAATAATGCATACATTTTTCTTCAGGATTACAGGACTAATCAAAGCCATCAATCTGGGGGGACAGAAAACATTTACACCTAATTCGTACACCTTTAACGGCTGTATTCGTCATTAACTTCAAATCCCGGTTCGTCGTAAAAACTTTAAAAACGTCTAAAGTCAGAGCTAAACGTCTAAAGCTCTTTCCAATTAAATTCGGCTAGGGACTCTATATATCGAGAGACTGGACATTGACCGAATGTCGGCCATTTAAGTGCCAATTCGGAGCGAACCCCGTAGAACGTAATGATTTTTTTCTTCGCGATTGACGCTTTACTGTACAACATAAATAAAATAAATTGTGCTAAATTTGTTTAGAAAGTAATGCAAAATATAAATATGTATTTTTTTTTTTTTTTTTTATTTATTTATTTATTTATTTATTTTTGTCTTAGAAAAAAGAATTTGAAGAAAAACGAATTTTGTTTTATTCTTCGACGAGGTTACTTTTTCGAATCCTATCGGAAAAAAGAGAAATTTTTTGTTGTGTATTTCTGTATTAAGCAAAATACGTTGATTGTGAATGTAATTCTACCTTATTTTTTCTGAGGACATACGTTCTATACATAAAAAGTTTAATTTTTAACAAAAATATGGTAATCTTTGTTTCTGTGAAGTAATTCATGAATTAATGTAAAACTATGGAAGAAGAACAGAAATTATTTTTATTATTTTAAAAAATGTTTACGTAATATTTTTACAAGCTAAAAATACATATTTTATTTATTTCAATTGCGCATTATTAATAATAATGACTTAATTATTAAAAAAAATTAATTAAAAATAACGTGTAAAAATATTAACTAATATCTTTAGAAATTTAAAAAAAAAAAAAGAAAGAAAAAAAAAAAATGTTTTTATTTATTTTATTTACATTTGCTTATTTCATTGATTGATTTTTTTTATTTTTTTTAATATTATGCGTAAATAAAGTAATTACTTATTTAAATATTATTTATAAAATTTATTATGGCAATTATTATTTAAAGGAAATTTATATTTCACATGCTAGCAAATAATATACACCTTATTTTCTTTATTTTTATCAATTTATTTTAAGAAATCGGATATATTTTGCGCACTAGCAAATAATAAAAAACATCTTTTTATACAGTTATTTTAAATATGTATTTTAAAATATATCAGAAAAACACATTGAGATATAACATATTAAATATATTGCAAAACAGAACTTAAAAACTAATAGCTAGCAAATAAATAATGTGATTATCTCATATGTTAAGAAATAAATAAATAAAACAGCATACAAGAGAACAATTAAAAGTATTTTAAGCATGATATAAAATAAATAATTAGGCATTTTTATCTTTTAAAAGTATTCCAAAATTAAAGCAATTTATCTCCCAACAATGTAAAAATGATTTCTTCTCAGCGTAATGATAAGCAATGGAGTATTTAGCAGTCATCGGGGTACCATCCCCCCGTGGTGGATCAAAATTGCGATGGTCCGTCTTTCTCTTCTCCATTCGGCCTCCCTGCGCATAATAATTTCTCTCCCAATTAGGTGTATTTAGGCCTTGCCTACTTCAAAAACTTCTAAATTATCGCTATGCGCCCCAAAACTATCTTCCATCCCCCAGTGGCTTCACGTATTCATTTTTTTTTTCTTTTTTTTAATAATCTCATTGTTTCTTACTCGTTCAGCTTGTCTTTCTTAAAACTTAAGTGTTGTCCTCTTCCCCTTTTCAAATGGCCTCCACTTTCGATTTTAATTATTGTGTGCACTACTAACTTTAGCGGCTTCCCCAGTGTTTTTTTTATTTTTCTCTCCCTCCCTGCCTAAATTCAAAATCGTTCCAATTTTGTTGAATTCCGGTTATTTCGACTCTTAGCTAGTAAGTGCACTTATTCCAAATTCCTTAACATCCTGGAGCGTGTCTCTGTGTTTCCACCGTGGCTATCTTGGAGGGTGTGGTGTGCAAATCGAGCTATGTGTCTAATAGGGTGGTTCGAAAAAAACGTTTTTTTAAATTTCAGATCGCTATAGTGCACAAAAGTTGCCATTGGTATAGACATGAAAAAAACACTAATTATTATTTTTTTATTAATTTATCTTCCGGTCGCGCAATACCATCGAAGTTAGCAAAAAAATGTGAAAAACCTTAATTTTCCATAATTTTTTTAAGCACGCCAGATAATTTTAATTGCGTTCCTATCCCATGAATTAACTACTAAAAGTATGTGAAATCAATATATATGCACTTATTATACATTTGTTTCATATCTTCCGGTCGCGCAACATAGTACAAAATGAGTAAAATGAGTAGTTTTTGCAAAATTTCGAAGTTTAACTGTTTAGTACATTTTAATCATACGACTTTTAGAGAAGTTATAGTTTAATTCTATTACAATAATATATTTAAAATCCAAGCATATAAGATAAACGTGGCTATAAGATAGACGTGACGAATGCCAGCGATGCGCGCGCAGCGCAGACAGTCGCAGCCATTATCGTTTCCCGCTATTTCCTTCAGTCTGCTCATGTCGCTAGTTCGAATCAGTACTAGATTGTGTTGTACTTAAGTCCTTATTTTTCTGTCTACTTTTGCGTTCAATGTTTGTACTTGAATACGGCAGTTATTGATACAATGGACGTGCCAAAGAAAGTTGGTACAGGTACAATAACTATAAAAGATTTTAAGTGCCCTATTTTTGGTCACCCTCGAGACTTGTTACACAACAAGCTTCCTACTTATAAAGATGTCCTTCGCTGCTGCTTTCAACAGAGATTCATCCTAGCTGTGACAATAAACAACAAAAGTGTATCTTTTCAAGAGAAGCCTCAACAGTGGCAAAGACAGTTATCGGTTTATATGACAAAGCCTCGATCCCAACAGCTACGGAGTACAGATTCATCCAGCTAATTAGTTTTTACTACGAATCTTACAGTAAACTCAGAAAGTCGTTTCATCGTGACAAAGATAAACCAGCATTCAAACTTAAACTTGACAATTTCAAGAAGAAAGGATGCTCTCTTTTTGATATCGCGGCGTGTAAATTTGTAATTGTTGCTAATGACTGTTCATGTAAGAAATCTCCAGAAACATGAGTATGTCCTCTAAGTGTGAACTGCATTTGTGAAAGAAGAAAAAAAAATCCACCTTTGGAATTAAGGTTTATGTACTTGCACATTTACACACCGCGACATCAAAAAGAGAGCATCCTTTCTCCTTGAAATTGTTAAGTTTAAGTTTGAATGCTGGTTTGTCTTTGTCACGATGAAACGACTTTTTGAGTTTACTGTATGATTCGTAGTAAGAACTAATTAGCTAGATGACTCTGTACTCCGTAACAGTTGGGATCGAGGCTTTGTCATATAAACCTATAATTTTCTCGGCTACTGCTGAGGCTACTCTTGAAAAAGATACACTCTTGTTGTGTATTGTCACAGCTAGGTTGAATCTCTGTAGAAAGCAGCAGCGAAGGACATTTTTATGAGTAGGAAGCTTGTTGCGCAACAAGTCTCATGGGCGATCAAAAATAGGGCACTCAAAATATTTTCTAGTTATTGTACCTATACCAACTTTCATTGGTACATCCATTGTAACAATCACTGTCGTATTCAAGTACAAACACTGAACGCAGAAGTATAATACGGACTTAAGCACAACACAATCTAGTACTGAATAGAGCTAGCGGCATGAGCAGACTGAAGAAAATAGCGGGAAACGATAATGGCTGCGACTGGCTGCGCTGCGCGCGCATCGCTGGCATTTGTCACGTACGCCTTGCCTATCTTATAGCCACGTATATCTTATATGCTTGGATTTTAAATATATTATTGTAATAGAATTAAACTATAGCATCTCTAAAAGTCGTATGATTAAAATGTACTAAATAGTCAAACTTTAAAATTTTGCAAAAACTACTAATTTTACTCATTTTGTACTATGATGCGCGACCGGAAGATATGAAACAAATGTATAAAAAGTGCATATATATTGATTTTACATACCTTTAGTAGTTAATTCATGGTATAGGAACGCAATTAAAACCATCTGGCTTGCTTAAAAAAATTATGAAAAATTAAGGTTTTTCACATTTTTTTGCTAACTTTGATGGCATTGCGCGACCGGAAGACAAATTTATTAAAAAATAATAATTAGTGTTTTTTTCATGTCTATACCAATGGCAACTTTTGTGCACTATAGCGATCTGAAATTTAAAAAAAAGTTTTTTTCGAACCACCCTAGTGTCTAAAGCAGAAGTCGATACCCTGCAGTTCCTGAGCTCTGGTGTTCTAGTCACATTGCTGCCCAGAAGTGACGTAGCAGTTCCATCTAGTTCCTGAAGATGATGGATGAAGTCTGAAAGAAGAATCTTCGGACACAGCTCGCTCTAACTAGCTACTAGATTACTGTCTGGTGTAGGCAGCTTCCCTGCGGTGATCTATCGATTTATTTGCTCCGGCAGACGGCATCTAACCCGTTAAACTTGGCCGAGTCAGGCAGGCAGGGGCCGTCCAAAGGTTTCTAAGCAATGGAGCAACTGGCATTAAAATGGAGAATTTCATCAAAAATCCGGCGCGCTAATGTCCAGTCTCTCTCTATCGAGGGTCCCTAAATTCGGCTTGCTGCTTCTGCCATCTAGCGTGGAAGATTTCACATAATCTTTCATTATACTCAACTAAAAAATCTGAAAATAACATTGCCACTAGATGGCAGAATGAATTCATGAAATTTGGTAAATGTTTTACCCTGACTCTATACGCTTTTTAAGTTCCATTTTTCAAGCTGGAGTTGAAGTTATAGGTGAATACAGCTGTTAGTGTCTTCCAGATTTTTTTTTTTTTTTTCAGAAGTACCTGTAAGCTGACTCATGCTTGACCATCATAATGCACCTTCTCATTCGGGAAGTTTGACAGATGAATTTAATAATAATGATAATAATAATAATAATAATAAGATCAAATTGCTAGTAACTTCGTTGAATTCACTTGATCTTCGTATATGTGACATTTGGCTAATTTTGAATGTAAAGAAAAAATTACATGATCTTTTTTTTTTTACTCCAAAGTTGAGATTGATGCAGGCGTATTTTTCATCGATTCTAAGAAATAGATATCTTGAAGCATTTAATCTTTTAATATTAACAAATATAGATTCTCCCTGCTGTTTGCTAAATACTTAATTATTTAATAAAAGATACGATTGAAAATGCTTTTCTAAAAGAATCAAACCACACACGTAAATGTTTATCATTACTGAGAACAAAAAATAGTAATGAATATTTTTCCACATTATGATAAATTATTTCCGATTTTTAAAAAAATTGAAAAATTTAAAGTATTTATTAAACATAACATCTCGTAATATTTTAAAGAATATTTAAAATTACAATAAAATTGAGACATATATATGCAGTAAATACTTTGAAATGTTAAAATATATGAGATAATACACATAATATAAAATCTTACTTTTCGAATCCATCTAGGCTACTCATCAGTAACTACATCCAAATTCAGAACGTTAACAGTCTATAAGGACAAATTTTCTAAACAAGCGCAGCATACACTTTTGGCACTGTGCACAATTTACTCATTTCATTTTTTTTTTTATTTTTTTTTATTTATTTTATTTTTATTTATTCTTCTTCTTATTACTTATTTTATTTATTTATTTATTCATTTATTGTATACGTACAGTCACAAAAAAAAAAAAAAAAAAAAAAAAAAAATCGCCCCCCCCCATCTATTTTAGCCATAAGTTGTCGTAGAAACATGTGGCTGGCACCAATCGATTTGTAATAACGTCTAGTTTATAATGGTATAGTTAGATTTTGCTTAAAGGGTAGTCTACATATTAAAACTGGCATCAACTTTATTTTTTTCAATGGTAATCCTCATTTTTTATAATTTATTTGAGTTCTTTGGATTAAATCATCGCAGAAAATGGTATAGTTTATATATTTTGCTCAATTTTTGACAGAGTTATAAGCTGTCAAAGTATGAGGGTGCTAATGTTAAATGAATGTGACAAACATTAATTCATATCTTCCAAAATAATTATGATATTCAAATTCTGTTTTTTTTATATGATAGAATGAAGTGACCGAAACATATTCCATGCATATTTTTGCTAAAAAAATATTTTTTGAATTATGAAAATTATTAATAATTTCATATTTGAAAAAATTATGAATTATGACCTATGTTAATTTTTGCATGAATAGAACGGGCATCATCAAAAACATGGGTTTCCAAATTTACAGCTCGTTCCTAACATTATTTTTTGAGTTACAGTGATATTTCCCTTTTTACTTGTGTTAGGGGGCCGTCACTTACAAGAATTTGTATCATCTGTGAGTAAATATCTGTATATATTTTGACAAAAAAATATTTTAATTTACCTCAATGTCATTTTATTTGTTTTCTAAGCATCATTTCGATGTTTATGATACAAATTGGATTATTTTTATAAAATTATCACAATGCAAGCGAGAGATTGTGAAAGAATTGCAAAAGAAATGAAACCCGCCTGTATATTGCAGAAACAATATTAAAAAAAACTAGTTTGTATATTCGTATAAGACTCTATTTGTGACGCTGGTATGCATAAATGTCAATGGCATTTACTACATCGAATGCTGAAGACAAAATTTAAACGATTTAATTGGAAGTATGTAAAATAAAATAATTTTGTTTTATATTGTAAAGTTTAAGAAAAATTGTGTAAAGGCGTGGCTTCCGTTGCATAAAAAGATGTACACTCGTTTCTGAAATTTTAAGTCTTTGTTCCTAAATATTACATAACTTTTCCCAGTTTCTAACTGATAAAATTCTATTTTAT
The DNA here is from genome assembly GCA_963930645.1 of Salticus scenicus. NCBI lineage: Eukaryota > Metazoa > Arthropoda > Arachnida > Araneae > Salticidae > Salticus > Salticus scenicus. Next base: position 189,374,202 of record OZ005649.1, on the reverse strand, counting down.
CTCTGTCTTGTCGTTCTTTTTTTTCTCTTTTTACCTGAATATTCAAGGATTCGTGCATCTCAAGGAAAATGTCATGATTTAGAAAACGCGGTAAGACGAGAATTATTATTATACTTTTCCCCCTTTAAAAAAACAATTAATTAATATAGTTAATATTTATTAATTTTTATCAGATTTTTTAAAACAAATTTTTTGTTTTAATCTTGTTGTGACATTTTAGCATTCTTTTACTGTACGTTTTTACACTAATGCTATTTAAATTTTATCGCTTGACGTAACATAATAAAATATTAAATTTTTATTAAATGTTTTTTTAATACTAAATAACATAGTAGATTTTTTTTTTTTTTTTATGTTTTTAAAATCTGTCATTGAAACAAAGCGCAATACTATTTATTTTCGATTATTCTATTCACGGCGTAAAACTGGCGTCACATTTAGTATGGAAAAAGAATTTAAAACAGAGTAATATGTCTTATTACTTTTAAAGATATAGATTTTACACATTTAAAATTAAGAATTCAAGTACAGTAGACGACTGCAGAACGGGGAATATTCGTTCTGTACAATGGGACAACATTTTATGCAAATTCAGTCCAAAACAGAAATTTTTTATTTTATTATATTTTGTTATTTTGCTTTATTTTTTATTGGTTTCTATGTAAGGTTTCGTTGTTTACTATACATGTTAACTTATTTTCGTAAAATTAACGTATTGCAGGCGGAAAATTTTGATATCATTCCACAAGTTAAATAAGCCCCACCCTCTGGCTTTTTCTGAAACAATACTTTACTTTAAAAAATGTTTTTTGTTTCTTTAATTTTAGTTTGTTTGACTCTTTATAAAATTCTAGCATATATAAAGGAGTGAAATTTACCGTTTGGATTGTTGATGAAAAAGTTTCAGTTATTTAATCATGAATTTGTGAAATAATTTCATGTTTTAGAGAAATGTATAAAGACTATTACTCAAAATAAAAATGATTTTTAACAGTATCTCCTTTTTTATTGAATATTAAACTCTTTCTCGACCGCATGTTTTTGCCTTTTAGATAGTCTGTTCCGCCTGTGGGCGGTATTCATTCAAACTACATTATGTCAGAACGAGGTTTTCTATATCCATATTTATTTTACATATGAATATACATAATAATTATACTCTTTCTAGTGAAAGTATTTGTATTCAGAGTATTTTGTTTATATAAATATAATTGTAAGGAATATTCTTGAGAAATATAGTAACTAATAACACACAAATCGTGAAAGAAACGCCCACTGGAAGAGTTAGAGATTTCCAGTAACGTGGATATACGTCAGAGGTTGTGAAAGTGTTAAATATCCTTTATCAGATTTTAGCTTAAACCTTTTTATCTATATTTTTGTATATTATATATTGTTGGTTTGTACGCCTAAAATTAATATATAACTTTACAGTAACACTTTCATGCAAGTCTTACTGTATAAAATAAAAATATACCCAATAGAAGTAGATAATTCTTTTTCTTAAATATTAAACACTTTTTTTTTTTTAAACCGCTATTAATATTATCATTATTACTATTATTCGTTTATCTTGGTATCTAGATTTTTGTAATTCAACATTCTAGGGTTCATATGACTCGAGCTATTTATTTTTTTCCGTATGAGGTGATTTATTTAACTATTCGATGTTTAATAAATAGAAACCAATAAAAAACTTCTAATTCATAAACTAACACTGAGCGTTCTGCGAATTAGCTTCGTTTTTTTAATTTTATAAATAACGTCTACGTATTTTTTTGTCCGGTGTGAAACTAACTAATAATGTCTGTTGTGAGGTAGATCATGATTTACTTTTTCTAAATGTATAGACGGACCCCTATTACATTTTCACGCGTAACTCTATTTAAAATTGATTCAAAGTATACATATAGGTATGTTTTCCGAACTGCCTTGACCTCAAAAATCTGAATATGAGGTCAAAATAAGGGGTCGTCATTGAAAAAAAATGAAGTTGATGCCAGTTTTAATATGTAGACGACCCCTTAAGCAAAATCTAACTATACCATTATAAACTAGACGTTATTACAAATCGATTGGTACCAACCACATGCTTCTACGACAACTTATGGCGAAAATAGATGGGGGGTGGCGATTTTTTTTTTTTTTGGTGACTGTACGTAGAAAATATTTGTATCATTAGTAATGATTATCAGTTATAGCATTATACGAATTCCTGTAATCATTCAAATCAATTTACATTAGAATAAGGAATATATTAAAACTTATCTTATTAGGCATCTTAATAAAGCCTATTACCTCTGGTGTTTGACCTAAATCTGATTGCATTGGTGAAATTAGTCGTTCCCTGTACACACGTTTTTGAACATAAAAGGAAAAAAAAAACAGATTTTCTCTCTAAAATAATCCAATAAGCCTTAGACATCAAACATTTGACTGGTTTTGATGGAAGTAAAGTTATTGGCTGTTAATTGTTGGAATTATCACGCCAGAACGTTTTTCAAGGATTTGTAATCCAGGTTTCAACCTTCACCTTAGAATGAGACATACGCAGTGAAGCTGATTACGAATCACGTCGACAGAAATTTAGTTCCTTTTAGACTGTTTCAACGTTTTGCATTTTGCTGTCTTCACTGATAGAGGTCTAAATATGCTTCGTATAATTTTATGCCACGTATATTATTGATATATATTACTACTTTAACGATTTTTATTGCGTACAATTATCCCAATTTTATTTTAATTAAAAGTTTTCTTTAAATTATGTAAAAGCTGTAACATTTGCTGTCCGCATTTTCTAATTAAAATTATAAGAAAAAATCCTTTCTAATTAAGAATATACAGTTTTATGTATATTCTTAATTTATAAACATATTATTTGTTTTTATTTTTATTTATTTATTTATTTTAATGAAGAAACTTTTTGTTTAAAAAATTGCTATGATATTTTAATTTTTATAAATATTATAATTGTGTTACTTCGAATTCTCGATTTTTTTTTCCAGAACGTATATAAGAACCGCAGAGTCACATTTTCTTTCATTAAATGGATATAATTAAAATAAATATGAATATTATTTAAACAACGAACAAAATAAAATTTACAAAAAGTCTTTTTAAAACATTTCAAAATATAAATTTTGTCATGAATCATGTATTTATTTATTTATTTTTATTTATATATTTATATATATATATTTAATAAAACTGAACTTTCTACTCAAAAAAAAAAAAAAAAAAAAAAAAAAAAAAACTAAATAAATGATCATACACTTATACCAGAATAAGTATAATATTAAACGAGTGTGGAAAAATAAAACTTGCATTATATTTCAAACTAAATTTGAAATGATATTAAAAATCAAAGCAAATTTAGTGGATTAAACTTGTTAGTAAAGCTCATTTACAAAATGGATGACGACTTCAAAATAAATTCTTTTATAATACACAAATGAAATTTTTTTCGCAATTTACAATTTAAATTTCTATTTCGTATTCGTCAAGCTGCCACCTAAAATAGGAAATTCCATGAATTACCATATTATTTAAATATTCGTGACTGATATGTGAAATTAATTTTCTAAATAAAATATAACTTGTTCCTGTTTAAAATATTTCGTCGTATTTAAAAGAAAAAATAAAAATGAAATATTTTTATGCAAGCTAGTCACATACGAATACAGTAAACTAAACTGCGAAGATTATGAATGATTAGCAAACATAATAATGATTTCTAAGGTAAATCTATATTCCAGTTCATATAGCTTTCTTGTTTAATTATTGACCTAGGAAATTCAATTAAGATTCCTCATTAGAAACTAATATTATAAAATGTAGTTTGACTAGCATTATTAATACTATAGCTGCCAACATCTAAACTTATTCTGGAGTATTTTTAGCTCCACCTTTATTTCACACCACTTTATAGAATTTTTTTTTCCAATATATAACTTCGATAAAATAAGAAAAAATTACTTTTAAAGAGTATGTGGTATGAAATAAAGGCAGGGCTGAAAATACTCCAGAATAAATTAAAATGTTAGCAGCTATGTTAATGCAAATAAAATTATACAAAACTGACAATTTTTTAGACTTATTGAGGACATTCGCTAATTTTACAAGCATCTAAACTCTATGTACATTATCGTGTAATTCAAACAGCAAATAAAAGGATTTTATTCAAATGGCATAAAAACAAACACTTTACAAACCTAAATTTATCTTATAAACATTCCGATTGGTGAGTGATATATAAATTTCTACATTTATCTTAAATTATCTATTCAGATCCGACCTATTATTCTATTCAGAAAATAATGAAGTACCTAATACTTTGAAATGCATAAATAAATAGAATAGTAATAAATCTCAAAATTAAAGATATTATGTCCTATCAACGAACTATTTTAACAGTACGATTCTATTTTATTATAATTGTAGCGAAAACCCATTGTAACTTGTATATAAGATTCCCTTTCTCCTAAATATCGATAGTTACACAATCGTGATGGAAGTGAAGCTAGGGCCGTAGCATATCTTATTGTGTTAATCTGTAATATAAATACAGGAATTACTGGAAATAAAGTATCAATTTTGTTCAATTTGGATGCTGTTATATTTCACTTTTGATTAACTTCAGTGTTATAAGCAATAAGTTATTAATCATTCATTATTTTTACAAAAAAAAAAAAAAAAAAAAAAAAAAAAAAAATGTATTGTTGAAGTTAGAGATATATTTTACCATGTTTTTATTAACTTCGATTCTTATGTGTTTGTCAGGGACAAATCTTGCAGTCGATTTTTAACTAACTTCCCGACTAGCTAGACATTTGAAACTTTCACAGTAGCTCAGAACCCGGTGACAACACAATACTTCGAAGTCAGATTTTCGAATTTTCGAATAGTTTTCTTTTAATTAATTAAAATGTGAAAATGATAAGCTCCTAATAGCAATAAAAATAGCCATTAAAATATTAACTATAATTTAATTGTTGCCAAAAAAAAAAATTACGAGTTCATTTTCTTTCCACCTAAAAATAAATACATTTAATTAAACGTGAGCGTTAAAAAATTATTAAAAGTTAAATTATGCATTTGGCAAAAATTGACGTCGTTATCATTTTAAAGATTTTCTACACAATGATAAAGTGCTAATGTAGTTCATGATGCAAATATGCGTTGTTAGGAAAGGATTAATATTTTATTTTTAAAACCAACTTTTTTTTTTTAAATTCAAATTTCCGGTAACTCTTTAACCAATCACATTAGAACGTCCATCTTTGGAATATCGATAATAAGAATTTTTTCGCCAAAAGTCGCCAAGGGCAAAAAGTTGTCAAATTTGGCGCCAAATCCATTACCTGCCTATTGGAGCTTTTTAATGCGTTTTAAAGAGAAGTTTAAGCTATTTAAAAATATGGTATATAATTTTTTTTTAATCTTATAATTATTTACTTCCAATACCCGATTACCAGAGGCAATGGGGATAATGTACTCTGTCAAATAATTGCATATCGAGTTTTCACCTTATTTGCATGTATTAAGGTCTCCTGAGCCCGAAAATGGGGTGTTCGGCGATTGGCTAGTGTGCTTGTATGTGCATGTGTGCGTATATGAGTCCAGAATCTTCTGAATATTGTAACTCCGAAACTAATAAAGACAGAACTACAAAACTTCAGAATTGAAACAGGTCTTGTGTACAAATGATTTTTTTTTTTTTTTTTTTAATTTGAAAATTGGTGAAACGGAAGTATGATATTTGAAATTGGAAAATGGACTGTAAGTCTATAATCAAAAAGGGTTTAACGATTTTCTTCAACGTTGCTATACAAAACCCTTCCATATGTCCTTTCGTGTGTACTAGTTGGTTAATTCAGGAAAATTGGTAAACGTCCTATTCAATATAAGTTACAGCAAATTCGTTTAAAAACGGCTGTTTGTATATTTTTCAACACGCCATGTTAACTTCCTTTAACATATTATTTCCCATGTAATTGTCATTTACTCTTTAATAATTGAGTTCGCCAAGGTTTGGTGAAAATCAGTATCTCAAAAACGGTGCAAATGATTTTCTAAAAAAATGCTACATAAAACCCTTTTTAGATATATAATTCCTCATGTATTACGTGGTTATAATATAAAAATTCCTGATTAGGTAGGTCAGTTTTAGTTATCAGAAATTGGTGCTTCAAAAAACGGATCTACCAATTTTTCTTAACTCGCTATGTAAACTCTAATTTATGTGTCTTTATACACATTTTATACAAGAAAAGTGTAGGACATATTTATACATCACCTCTAAAGTAGGGCTGGATTATTTATCAACATATCACCAAGTATCGATATTTTTTTAATATCGCGATAACAGTATTTAAGTTCTTGCTCTACCAATATATCCCTCTAACGATATTTCCTAGTGCGCACAGCGCGATCGATCCATATGCCGATAAACAGCGTCCAACGCCAACCACCATATCTTCAAATTCTGCTTCCCCGCCTCACCGTACTACCCCGTAAACACCCAACAAACAGACCGCCGAATATCTTATACGCCTCCTCCTACTTACTCACTGACTAAACTCGAAAAAATAACCCCAACCGCAAACGATCCGAACACACTTTCTCTTCCTTATTCCTGCGATGTGTCCCTTTGCTTCATTTGTGCGAACTCTCAAATCGAAACCACTACTTAAAAAGTAAGACCTTGAACGATAACATATAAAATGTTTCATTCCTCATTCATCAAGTTATCGCAGTAGTATATTATTTCCCATTCGATAATATCCCCACATCAATAATATCGAAGCTGCTCATCGCTCGCAGGTGAAAAGTGAAAACACTGCAAATACTATATCGCGTTTAGTTCATCGCAGTAGTATATTATTTCCCATTCGATAATATCCCCACACCAATAATATCGAAGCTGCTCTTCGCTCGCAGGTGAAAAGTGTAAACACTGCAAACAGTATATCGCGTTTAGTTCTTGCTATCGGTTCGTTGATATATTGTTCGGAACTGCATGGATTGTTCGAAATATCGTCAAGTGGTATTTTTTTTCTTTTTTAAGCAAAGAATTAACTGAATTTTTTTACTTATTTTTTAAAAATTGGATTTATTATTCTATCTTCTGCATATATAAGAAGAAAATATAAGATTTGGATAAACGTTTTTCCGGTTTTCGATGAATTTACACGTTTTGAGATTCCCTTGCATTTTAATTAACTGAAATTGTCTACTCATTTTTAAAAAGTGGATTTATTACTAGTTTCTGCGTACATAAGAAGAAAGAAGATACGAAATAAATTTCGATTTCCGTTTTTTGATATATTTACACGTTTTGGGATTTCCTTGCATTTCATTTAAGTGAAACTGATTACTTATTTTTTAAAAAGTTGATTTATTATTATATCTTCTGCATATACAAGAAGAAAGTATAAGATTTGGATAAATTTTTATTTCCAGTTTTCGATGAATTTACACGTTTTGAGATTTCCTTGCTTTTCAATTAACTGAAACTGACTACTTGTTATTCAAAATGTGGATTTATTACTGGCTTCTGCATGCATAAGAAGAAAATTGAAGACACGGGGAAAATTTCGATTTCTGGTTTTCGATGAATTTACACGTTTTGAGATTTCCTTGCATTTCAATTAACTGAAATTGACTACTTATTCTTAAAAAAGTGGATCTATTATTTTACCTTCTGCATATATAAGAAGAAAGTATAATATTCAGAAAAAATTTAGATTTCCAGTTTTCGATGATGTTACAAGTTTTGAGATTCCTTGAACTCTAATTGACCATTTTTAAGATTACCTTTCTTTCTTTCTTTTCTTTTCTTTTTTTTTTTTTTTTTTTTTTATAGTTCGAACGCTCTATTTCATGGACGACTCGTGCCTATCGGCCAACAGGGATCGCTGCTGTGCTGCAATTTTATTCCGTTTATGAGAAGGCAGTTGTTTTGCTTTGCTTTGCAAAAAGTGATTGATCTTCAACCACTGGGCGGTACTAGTATATAAATATAATACAATTTCCAAATGTTATAAAAACATTACAAAATATGAATTCAATATATATATCTTAAAAAAAAAAAAATCATGATATGGTAAGTAGATAAAAAATAAAATAAAAATGGCAGGTAATTGACCTTTAGAATACCTATGAGTTATAGGGTCTGAAATTAATATTACTCTACAACCGAGAAAGTTTATTCGGTGGCAATTCTATAGAAACTTTATAAACAGGATTTCTACTGTGCATTTCTTATTCACTGAAATTAATTTAATTACAACCATATCGCTATCAATGACTGACAGGACTATTAGTAAATGAACTTTCTTTATACTCAGGGATGGGAATTAGGCGCAAAACTCATACTAATATTTATTTTTAAAATTTCCGTATATAAGTGAAGCATTGATATATATATAGAGATAGATAGATAGTTAAGTTACGACTTCTGCGCAAAATTTTATTAATCATCTATATTCTAAGTACAACTTCATTTTTCTTAAGCTTATATTTTTATTATAATTATGTATCTTGATGATATATTTTGTGTAAATAAAACACATATCACCCATTAGCTCTCTTAAAATGTGATTTTGAAATACTTAAATCTTAAAATAGAAAGAATGGGGGACAAACTATTCAGAAATATACTTAAAAGTAATGGTATAAATTAAAAGAAACACAAAACATTGTGTTGCTATTTATGCATTTTCTTTCTTTTTTTTTTTTTTTTTTTTTTTCTTTTTAATAAAAAAGATTTGGAAGTAATATACCAGAAAATATAAATATACATATAGAAAACACTCCCCACTTGTATACATTAAAATTGGTGTTCATTTGTCTTTAAAAAGTAGCAAATATCTATTTTCCTTCTCTTGAAATAAATATCGCAATATATCACCAATATCGATATTAACTTGATGATATATCGCTATATTTAATTTCTGATATCGTCCAGCTCTACTCTAAAGTTCATATAATATGTGTAATAGTGGATATGGATGTTGTAAGTTTGTTACACGCCAGACTTTTAAATTTTATTATACTAAATTTACTATATATTAAAATGTATATATTTATATTATGAATTTATACATTTCAAACTAAATGATTTAATTATACCTTTTATTAGTACGCAGTTAAATATAACATAGACAAATTATTTAGAAGAAAAAAAAAGAAAATGAAATGATGTATAAGAACACACTTTCCTAGTGCAAAGAAAAATTGTATCTATCTAACACCTAAATACTTATTATGTACACATTCACATTTAAAAATGTTAGATGAATGCATACTTCTGATTTTACTAAAGTTGATTTCAGAAATGAAAGTTTATTTATTTATTTATTTTTTTTTTTTTTACTGTTCATTTTAAAACATTGAAATAAACTATATCTTTAATAATATGTTTTAAGCTTCTTAATATGTTCGTGTTAAATTTCATTAAATTCTAATTTTGTAAATAACTGACTTTGTAGAAAAGCATGCAAATTTGCAGAAAATGCGTGTTTACAAAACATTAACATAGGAGGGCATTTTCGCATTTGACAAAAGCTTTGCTTCTGAGAAAATATATTAAACAATTCATACATTAGCATATGAGGAACTCTGAAGAATGAATAATAATTCATCTGTAGTTTACTAGAAAGTAAAATAAAAACATTTATCTTTAAATATGTAAAATATTATGCTAGTTATAGTTTAAAAATTTATATCCCATTGATTAAGAAGATTTCATTTTACAATATTGCTTTTAATATTGCAAACCTTAGATTAACTATTCCGGAATTTGGAAATATTTACAGAATTCTATATTTTTCAGTTGAAAAAAATACTATAATCTAATGCATTTAAAATAATTCTTAAAAGTGCAATTTACTCTACCATTTTTCCTCTCCCACCTCCTTCTCTCTCTGTGACTATAGGCATGTGTATATCTATACAACAGAATTTGTTTTTGAAAAGCTTTATTATTTGTGGTATTTTTACTACGATAAAAAAGTCAGCAGAAAGAGTTGATTTTTCCCCTTTTTATTGATTTGTTTTATAATTCCTTTTCTTAAAATTCAGATTTTTAAAATGTCAATTAAGTTTTAACATACAACACAGATTTAATGTTTTCACTGTAGAAATGTCATTTTGAAAATTTGCACGAAGGAATTAAGAGTTATTTTTAAAAGATAATTGATTCATTATGCAGGCTGTCATGTAAATTATTTAAAAATTCTTAAGCATTAAGTATTTCCCTTCTAGTTTATATATATATATATATATATATATACAGGGTACAAACCAAAGTGCCTTCTCTCCCTTTTTACAGTTGAACAACTGCAGTTATACAAGAAAAAAAAAAATAAATAAATTCTAGATATATTAACGTGCGACAGTCTTCAGTGCCACCTCGTTGAAAACAGTGGTTTACGCTTTCCTATCAGCATAACGACACATGATATAAGGAAAACTATGAATTAGAAGTTTTAGAATGTCATTTCTTTAGTACAAAAGCCACTTTGTAGATATGAATGCTTAAGCAGAACGACTAAAACGTGTATTTGTTTTCAAGATCTGGTTTAGTGACAAACCGAAACGATCTGACCAAAAAAAAAAAAAAAAAAATCACCATTCATTACCAAATACCATTTTCAGATATTCAGATTTATGTAGGTCTGCTTCAGTGCGTATTTGGACTCGTGTTAAAACACTACGTTGCATTCATTGCATCATAGCATGCACTATCATGCACTACGATGCATTCATTGCACTTAAACGTTGACACATGTGCTACATAAGTTCAAATATGGGTCAAGATGGGCTTTGTAGTTGACGGGCAAAATATTGAATATTTAAAATAAAGATAACGTGTGATAAATCTAGTTTTTTTTTCTTTTCCTAACATGGTTTCCTAATATCACAGTGTAGAAAATAGCACAGAAAGATACATATGTTAAGTTTTTTTGTTTCTATATATGCAAGGGCGTCTTTTTGTGTTTAATCGAAGATGCTCTAGAACTTTTTAATTCACCATTTTTTCTCACCTCACACCATTTTTCAGATAAAAATTTTAACTCTGCTGTTTTAAAAAAGATGGCAATGTAAGAGGTAAAATATTACTTTATAAACATTTTAATAAATTTAGACAGCACTTTTAGGATTTCAACCTTGCAGCAGTAAAATAGTGGGGGAACGGACTTTAATGGCACCCTATATATATACACACATACACACACACACACATATACATATATATATATATATATATATATATATATATATATATATATATATATATATATATATGTATATATATTAATATGCATATAGCATTAATAGTACAAAGATAACCTGAGTAAATTTCATTAATACGGTGGAGGAAGTCGTAAAATGTACAGTTGTACACACTAACCTGAATGAAATTTAAATGTATACTATTAAAATTAATTCCTTATTTAAAATTACTATGTATTATTAAAATTACTATGTATAAAATTAATTCATTACTATGCATGAAATGTATTTTAACTAGAAAGTGTTCAAATTTACCTTAGTTACTACATTATCATTCAATAGATATTTGGATACAAATTTAGTCGTTTAGTGAAATATCTTGCGAAATTTTGTAGGAATTATCTCGAAACTTCAAAAGTATAAAAAACATGTTATACCTCATATATTTCATAAAAAAATAAATAAATTGAAAATCTTTTGGATCACCCTGTAAGAAGCAATTCTTGAAATGTATTTTGGCTTTATCATTTAACTGCGAAGAATATTTTAAATATATGTATAATTTTTTATGAGGCTACTACATGTATGCATGGAGATATAACGGTTTCTTAAAAAAATTGCCCCTTTTATGTTATAACAAACTGGGTATTAGACCCAGTGCAAAGCCATTTTTAGAAAATTTGGTACACTACATAAGGTACAGTATACTGCCATCAGAATTCAAAAATGTCAAATATCATACAAAATATGGGCATTTTTATTAAATAAATTCAAACAGATATGAGAGATAGAATGAATACAATTTCAGTTTCTCTCAAAATGAAAGCTACACTATAAGGGGTTTTACTCACATTTGATTTTCATTCAATCAGTTCTACCTTTATTTTATTAAGTGCACTAAGTTTGATAGTAATTAAATAAATTTTAATTAAATAAAATATTCTTTTATATATGTATATATATATATATGTATATGGCGTGAGTACGATTTTAACTCCTACTATTTATCCTTTTTAAGATATATCATGTATTTTAAAAGTTCAATATTTTATGATACCTTCAGAGTAGATAATATAGGTAAGTAAAATTCGCTTACCTGTAAATCTTCTTACATAAAGAAAATTTTATCTTACTCCGAGTTATCTATTATTTCTGGCAAGGCTTCTAATCTCTCCATCTTTCCATTCATTAGAATTTAGCTTGATGGTTATTCTGAAAAAGAATCTAGAATATTTCCTGATTATACACTGTGGATTTAATATTGAGTAATGAATAAATTGTTAACGTGTATTCCATCTTGGTTTTTTTATTAAAATATATATCGTGTTTTGGAGCGAGCCAAAAGCTCGTCCTTTTAAGAGAGGCGCTTACATACATATACTAAACAGTTTTACAGAAGCGAAAAAGATACAGGAGAAGATACATCTACATTAAAAACCGCAGGGTGTGACGAGAACGCGGAACAATTGAGTTTAATACATCTACATATCACATACTGAAAATTAGAGTTCTTTAAATGAAAAAGTTTCTAGGTTAATATTAAATATGAATTTCGGAGTCTATAATGTTCTAACAAATTCTGTGGGGCTTTCGATATTAAATCAGTGTGCGTAAATTGTCCATAAAAGACTTGAAATATATAAAATATTCAATAAATGTTATTAGAAATCTCAAAATGCTTCATATTTTATAAATTTAACCATCACGTTTAAAATATTCTCATGCAATTTTTTATATATTCAGATGAAATTAAGTAGGTGAGTTCATGTTGAGGAAATTGCCTAAACGTCAGTGGAGGCCTCGATGTGGAGACTTGTGTTATGGCTGTGTATCTTTCAATCTGTCTGTATATCCCGCGATAGCGGCCAAAAAAATCACTCTATTGACTAGCAATTTAGTACACATGCTCATTAACCGCACAGAAATAGGTGGTATGGGTATGTATTCTATTTGTAGTTCGTGTACATGGTCACACCAGTATATATATACATATCATTACGGGCTATTGATAGAATTTGTGTGTGCCGCAATATCAAGCGCAAAAACCCTTCGATAGACTTGAAAATTGGCACACATGTCCAGGCGCTATAGCGAAATAGCTGTATAAATTTTGGTGCCTATATTATCTATGAATCTTGTACAGGAACACAACAAATGTTTCCTTATCAATGCGGCCTATGAGAAGGATTTCATTTAAACTCATTTTAACATTCTTACACTGCATTCAACAAAATGAATTTAGAATGCATTTTTGCGAAGCTTAAAAGCGTGTTTCTTGTAGAAAATATTACTTAGATTTAAAAGTAATACACAGGACCTCACAAAAGTGTTTCGACAATGTCCCTTAATGTGTTAAATTTCAGATAATCATTCGTGGGCTACATATAAAAAATTGTGTATTTTTTATTGGTTTATATAATGTTTATGTTTCGTGTTGAAGGATGCAGAAAAGAATTTGTCATTAGAGCCTACGGCTAGATTTTCATCACTATTACATTAATAGGTTTATGCTGCGTTCATAAGGTGCTTTAAACGATGATTTTTCCAGAAAAAAAGTATGTATACACTAAATAGTTTATTTAGAGGACCACACAAAAGAATTCCGATGACATTCTGTAATCATCCAGTGTTGTCAAATTTGGTTTAATATTAATGAGATCAATTGATTTACGCTATTATTTTTATTAGTTTGTATAAAATAGTGTGGCTCGCGTACCGGGACACGCAAAAGAACTTTCTACCATTTCGGTCTGTAGACGATATTTTTATAAGTGTATTTTAACATGATTACACGCCATTAAACTTAATTAAATAAACATTAATAGAATTTTAAAAAGCTAGGTATCTTTGAAAACTGTATGGCATAGAATAGGCAATTAATTTACTGAGATACACAAAATAATTCTGATAATTTAAGCAATAATTTTCCATGAAATTCGGTACAAGTGTTTATGAGTTTAAAAGAAGATACTGAGATACACAAAATAAGTTACTGATATACACAAAATAATTCTGATAATTTAAGCAATAATTTTGCATGAAATTCGGTACAAGTGTTTATGAGTTAAAAAGAATTAACACAAGGCTCTGAGTTACAAGGAAATATATATATACAGATAGGTAGAAATATAGGGGTACAACGGCAGGTTGAGGGTGGCGAATACCTCCATCATAATCTATTTATGCAGCGAGTTAATTATATGTATATTTATTTTATATATCATATAATAAGTAAAAGTGATTTACTGAATAATGAATGATAAAAAAAGGGGTTGAGGCTCCTCATCTGCATATCCACGATTCAATTAACATAGAGTTTTTAATTATGAATTATTGATCATTACAAATGGTACAATCATAAGTTACTATGACAGCTACATAACAAAAATTATCTCGTATAAAAATGAGCAATGTGTAGATCGGAATATTATTATTTGAATAGTAAATCCTGATTTGTGCTACATAACATGAGTACGTTAAAGTACTAATTTAATATATTTGAGATTGTAACATATGTCACATAAATCACAATTTAAAAATTGCTGTACAAATTGCTGTACATTTTTTACATACTTATGCATTTCCTCTAAGATATAGATTTAATTTTATATTGTTAAAAAAATACATTTAAATGTTTAACATACTGCCACTAAGAATAATATAAAATTTAAAATTGTCCTATTATGTAAGAAATGAATATGAGTATTTTTTGAAATTCCTTTTTTTGCAGTACCACAATGAAAAATTCACCCTAATTATACAGAAACTGAGATTATAAATCAAAATCTATTGCTATCTAAAATAATAAATTATATTTCTTATAAAATATTATTTATAAATTTTATACAGTTTTAGAAAGCACTCTGTATATTTTACAGTAGTCAAGTAATCATAAGTATCTAAGAACTGAATAAATGAGATTACTTTCAAATGCAGTTATGTAGATGGCATTCAATTAAATGTGAGAAAGAAAAAATTCGAAACAGAAAATTTTCTATTTATCATGCATTTATTAATTTTTTTGCTGAATAAAAATAAAGAAAAAGAAAGAACCGAAAAATGAGTTAGTTAGATTCCATATGATTTTCATTAAATCTCAAGTATCATTCGATCATTTTACAACGAAAATCGATATAAAAAATAATTTGGTGTGTCACCCACACGACTTTCTCTTACCCTGTATTTTAATACTATAAATACAGGTTGCAGATTAAAAGGTAAGAGAACGATTACTGTTATGTAAACCTGTGTTAATCAATTCATATTAGGCTTCTGAAGAGTTTTATATGATAATAGTTCTGTGTGAGGGGGGCTATCGCCCCCTCAACCCCCCGTTTCATTAATGCACCTACATTTATATAGAGTTTAATTCGGTTATTAAAAAATAATTCTGTTTTAAAAAAAAAATTATTAAAATTATTATTTAAAAACATTATCTTTTATGATAATGCAGACGATTTCCATATTAGAGAAGTAGTATAACACCAAATATCCAAAAAAGTCCATTTTATTCTCAATATAAACAACAACAAAAAAAAAATACGGTTTTTTTTTTTTTTTTTTTTTTTTTTTTTTTTTGTTAAAAGTAAAAAAAAAAAAAAAATCGATTATTTTGTTTTAAATTGTCGCAGATCGATGGTTCAACCGCTTGTTCTAATGGGATTGTCGAGCTCTTTTGAAAGAAATCCATCATGAAAATTTACTCCCCTGGAGAAGAGACTTCCCCCCCGGGGGGGGGGGGGGGGCGAGGCTCCTACATACACAATTTTTTTTCCCAGTTAACTATCTCTATTACAAAAAAATATATATTCGTTTCATTTGGTTTACTGCAGTCTATAGACGTTAAACTCTACTTTCCTGCAATTTCCCTCATAGACGTAATGTATTAGAATTCTCTTGATTGTCCCTGTACACGAACCATTTGCTTAATCTTAACGAAAAGCTTACTATAGCATCCCTTTATGATTCACATTTAGAATATCAAGTTTGAACTTTTTGCCATAATTTGCCACACACAGACACACACACACACACACAGACATACACGCAGACCATTTGCTAAAAACATGATTTTCGTAGTCAGGGGACCTCAAAACGTGTAAATATAAAAAAATCTCAGGTTTGAAAATTTGACCCAAAAATAATGCTTTCTCTGCCTTATGGGTAAGAGAAAGTAATAATAGTAAAAATTAGTATCAAATATTATGGGAGTTTCATAATAATAATAACAATAAAAGAACATGAAACTATGCTTATTTTCTGAAAGAGAAGGTATTCGATTTAAAATTTACAGAATATTATCCTGTATACAACAGTATATTTTTATCCATTTTGCAATTCTTTCAAACAATCTGTTTTAAAAAAAAGAAAACAGCCCAAGTCTACATCTAAAATTTTCTTTTCATAATTTCGGCTAATCTGTATGTTTATTTATTTATTCATTTATTTATTTTGGTGTGGTGAAACCTTCAGTGGAACCACTGAAGTCAGTTTTTCCCTATCACGTATAGATTATTGTCAATACAGGGTTTCGTCTACCGACACAATTTCTTCCGTGACTCTTCTGCTAATGAAATTATACGGTAATTTTTATAGTATGTTTCCGTGACTATTTATAATTAATCATGGAAATATATTAGAAACTACTAAAGACTAAGAAATTGTGCCAGTAGATACCCTATATTCATAAAAATATGTACATGATAGAGAAAAACTTATCTTTTTCTCAGTTTCAGCACACTAAAACGCTTATGCGTCAGCTAAAATTATCAGATCAAATTTTGACAACATTACTTTTGTAGACATGTGAAATTAATGTAAAATATTCTCATAATTATAAAAATTTCATGTGATCAATCCTTAAAATAAATGACATCGAGAATTATGTAAAATAATTCTATAGGTTAATGGCAAAAACAGTTACACAGAAATACAATTTAATTTAGCTCAATGTAAACAATTATTTTTTCTCAAATTTGGTTTAAAAAATTTAATTTTTAAAAGTAAAAAAAAAAAAAAAAAAAAAAAAAAATACTGGAAATTTAAAGTAAAATTTGACAAGTGATTTTTTATTAAATTTAAAGATAATGCATGACTTTTTACTTGCTTTACCCTACTGCCGTAGGTAATGGAAGTATTGTGTTAGGTCCCAAAATTCGATATCGAGTTTTACCTGATTTACACGTTTTAAGGCCTCCTGAGTAAAAAAAAAAAGTAGTTTTGGGCAATTGGCCAGTGTATGCGTGTGTGTACGTATGTATGTGCGGAATCTTCTGGCTATCATATCTACGAAACTAATAAAGATAGAACTACGAAACTTCAGATTTGTGACAGGTCTGGTGTACAGATAGATTTTCCAAATTTTGGTGAAAACTCAGAAACCGGAAGTGGGCGTAAGTCCGTATCTCAAAATTATCTCTAACGATTAGATGTCCTTTCGAATAATATAGTTGGTTAGTTCAAGAAAAGTGATAAGCGTCCTGTAGAAATAGCTCAATTTTATGTCTCGCAAGCCCGTTCCTGTAAAAATGGCTGTACGGATTTTTTTTTTTTTTAACTCACCCTATTAACTCCTTTTTAAATATTCCTTTGTATGTAATAATTGTTTTCTGGTCAATAATTGAGTATGCCATGTTTTGGTAAAAGTCAACATCTCAAAAACTGCTCTAGCGATTTTCTTGAAAAGTGTCCATTTTAAGTATCCTTTCTCATGTGTTACGTGGTTATTGCAGTAAGATTAACAGTCATCCTGAATTGGTAGGACAGTTTTAGATTTCGGAAATTGGTGTTGAAAAAAAAAAAAAAAAAAAAAAAAAAGCTCTACCATTTTTTTTTTTTTTTTTTTTTTTTTTTTTTTACTTGCTATGTAAACTTTGTTTTATATGTCGTTACACGCGTATAAAGTTTCTCTTACCGAAAAAATTTTAGGTGTCTATTTCATTATGTCAATTTTATGTATTCTGATCACGTTTCTCCGAAAAATGCATATAATACTTGTAATAGTGGGTAATGGAAGTCGTGTAGTTGTTTCACACCAGATTTTTTTTAATGGTAACCCCCCCCTCCCCGTTCCTTGTGTCCTTAGAATATAACAGAAAAGTTTTATTCAGAAAAGAAAATACGAAAAATTATTCTTTGTATTTTAAGTCCATAGAAAGTGATGAGAATACGTTGAACATTTCTTTAAATATCACATAACCATAAGATTTGAAAATAAAATTCAAAAGCCTTAAATTAATTTTAGTAAAATAGAAACTTTGTATTTTTAGAAACGTGAAATTAATGTGAATTATTTTATTACAAGGAAAGTTAAAACATTTATTGGACGTCATAGTACGATACTATGTATCAAGCCACATCACATTTTTATCATCCGACAAAAGCCGCGAAACTGATGAGAATTCAAACAAATCCAGACAAAAAATTATAAATAAGATGATTGCTGATTATTTTGTTAACTGTAAAATGTACACTGAAAATTGTGTTTATAAGTGAACGTTTTATTTTTCATCCTAATATCTTTTGAATGCATTAACCACCGCGGTTAAATATTACAGCAACAAAATAATTTCGCCAACCATTTGTTTTGAATATTTAAAACCTGACATGAATTTTGAAGATCGAACTTTTACCAGAGAAAAGTTTTTAAATAGAAAGCATGCCAAAACATTATATATTTCATTTCTCTTTTGGAGACAAGAGGATTAATGATTTCCGCATTAGAATTACATTAGAATCGCACGAGATACAAAGATGCAACCAACAAAAATAAAATCTGTAATATTTCAGCAAACATATCTTTACATATACATATATATATTTCATCAAGAGGGATAAATAAGCAACAAATAAAATAATTTAACGGAATAAAGGGAAAAAATATTTTAAAAATCCTCAAAATGGAATTAAATTGATTTAAAAGTTTTAAAGTATAGGCGATTACTTCATACCACTTGATATCTGTATCACAATTATGCTTGTATTATCAAGTACAGATGAACATAATCGAAATATAATGCATGTGCTGCTCCTGAGCCTGAACGACCCGCATCTGCATAACTAGAGAGTAGAACAGATCTTCATAGGTTCATGATAATTTAAAAAAAAATGGGGGTAAGACGGAGAACAGTTAAGAAAAAAAAAAATCATATCTTATGGAAAATAAGTAAAAGTACTAGAAAGAGTTTTTTATGATAGCCATTTCAGTGACAGAAGATAGTTTAGTGACAGAGTAGATGAAAACATTAGACTATATGTTCAATTTCCACCTCTGGTGTAAATTTTTCCCTATATTTTTCAATATAAAAACCTAAAATATTCGAGACATAAAGATTATGGTAAGTTTATTAATTATCTCAGAATATCTGCATCATGATATTTACTTTTGTTTGATTAAATAACTATACAAATTTAAAGCTTTGTTTAAAATTTAGTTAAATCATACATATTTAATATTTATATCATTAATTAAGTTTGATTCTTTAAAAAATAATGAAAGTAATTTTCTTTTTACTTCTACAAAGTTCATTCAATATAATTGCAAATTTCTTTTTCTTTTATTGTCCTTTTATTTTACGTTGTACGTACTTTTCTTCAGAATGATTTTTGATGTAATTTTAGAACTTTGTTTTATTTTTATGGTAATTTCATCTCATTGTGAGATGGAATGGCTGAGGGCTTTTTAATTAAAATCTATTTTTGGAACACGAGTCTGCTCGCACACTCGTTAAATGAGATAATTTCAAAAGTTTAATCTTTAAAATATAAAGCAGTAGAGCCATTAGTAAGAACTTTATTTTAAGAATCGTTTGAAAATTTTAAAATAAATTAAACATAAAGCATAATGCAATTGTTCTGAATTATGATTGAATTTTTATTGTCTGAAGATGAACAAAAGAATTTTTTGTCGCTAAATTTAGATGCGGTTAGGCAAAACAAAGATAACATAATAATTATTATTCGTTTTAATTGTTCCTTTTGAACATTTTCTGTGATGATTAAATGATCTGAGTAACTACTTTAATGTAAATAAATAAATAAATCAGAGCACTAACTTCAGTAATATATATAACGGGTGTAAAAGAATAAAATAGAATATCATTATTTGTATGTATGCATAGAAATTTTATATTATATATAGACATATACGTTTTTTATAGATTCCCAATTACATTGGTAAAATCTGTGCAACAACTCAAAAGCAAAAATTACATTGCAACTACAGGATAGTATGAAGAGCAAAGAAGTCCAAAAATTGGTAGTTTCCAAGTTCAAAACTGGAAAATCCAGAAGCTAAATATTTCGTCATTTGAAAGGTGTTTTAAGTTGTGCCACTGTTTTTAAGTGGTGTAATATGATTAGAAAGAGTGACAATATTAAAACATCTCAACCTCCAGACTGTCCACGCATTGTTCGCTCCAAAAATCTTATTCAAAAAGTGAAGGGTCGCTTGACACGTAAGAAGAGTATATCCATAAGGAAACTTGCTAGGGAACTGAAAGTATCAAAACCATCTGTACAGCGAATACTTAAAAATGACATTGGATTAAGACCTTACAAAAAACGAATACAACCTAAACTCATAGAAACCCAAAAGCAGAAAAGAATCAAATTCGCTAATTGGGTGCGACACAAACTCAGAAAAGGTTAGACTAAGAGAATCCTTTTCCCGATGAAAAAAGGATTTAAATCCACTGGACTACTCGATTTAAGATTAATTTGTATAGCATATGAACTGGAATAAAATAAAATGTTAAAAAATACTGATTTCAGAACTAAAACGAGCTGTAAAGAAAATAAGAAAGGCGTAATAATGGAAAGTTGTCTAAGTTGGACCAGACGGCTAACATCGAATGGCAAACAGCAACGGGAATTATTTACATAAATTAATATGTTGCATTTGTTTATTATTCTATTTATATTGTTTATGTGTAAAACCAAGTTGGGTTTCACTTAAATAAATTTATTTATACATCAATTTATATCAGTCTATTTTATTCTGGTACACCCGTTATATATATTGTGTATCTGGTATACCCGTTATACACATAAGAATAATAATTATTATTCAAAGAATTTAGACAATTTTCAGAGTTCGGAAAAAACATGATTTACAAATTAAAGATTTTTTTTATAAACTAAAAATCTGGTGTACAATAAATATTTAAACATAAAATCTTTATCGTGCAGCGTAAAATAAAGAGTGTCACTAGTTGTTTCGAAAGAACGTGGCCTTTCTTATTGAGGTGAAAAAACAAACGTGCTACTTTAGGGGCAAAAACAAGATAAAATACAGGAAAAAATAAAGGGTGAGAAGCACTCCTAGCCTATAGGACAGCTGTATACAGTAACCAAATAGAAAGGCACGGTACAGCAAAAGAGAGAGAAAAGAAACAATCACAAAAAAAAAAAAAAAAAGAAAGTGATTTTTATTTTTATTTTTAGTTATCATCATAATTATTATTATTATATTTTTCTTTTTCTTTTTTTCAGTTTTGTTATTACAATTTTTATTTTGCTTTATTATTTAGCAAAAAGAAAGAATATAGTTTAAAGAAACTCAACAAGATTTTCCAAACTGATGAAACAAAGTGCAATGAGATTTTTTATTAGCAATTTTATTACGATAAAGATACATAGCTAATTTTGCTTTGTTCCATTTTGTAATATTTTTTATTAGGTATTTGCTGTTTTTTTTTATTAAAAAAATCAAAATGTTGTATAACTAGCAGGGTGGTTTCACGCCGGAATCCGTATTATCTTTTAATTGAATATCATACTTTTTAATAGTGAACTCCATAAATAGTTTGAAGTCTTTTTTTTTTTTTTTAATTAACTATTGAAAAAGTATGGTTTTAAATTAAGGAACCTCTAGAACATGTGGACAATTTGCGCTAACCTTTACAAAAATATCATCACCATATTCAGTGCAAATTGTTTTACACATAATGATGTTAAAGCCTAGTATGTTGCGCGATTGAGGAAAATTTTATGTTTTAGCATAAAATATCCCTCAATCAAGGGAAATTTTTAAGCGAAATGAGGGAAGTTTTTATGTTTCCATCTGGTAGCACTGGTTATAAACATACTGCTGTTATCGACGCAACATTTCCAGTGCAGGCTCCAAAATACTACTCCACCTCTACATTGATTACATTTTTATTATTGTAAGTTTAAGGTCAAAATAGTTTAAAACTATAATTAGTTTAAATTTTAATTTAATTTGTGATATATATGCATTTTTTTTTTTTTTTTTTTTTTTTTTAATTACGGTTAAGCATAAAATGAACACTGGATAAATTATTATGAAAATATTTTTACACGCATAGAAAGTATGCAATTTATTTTTTTAGTAAACTATTTTTAATGCATTTTCCACGTTCCAATAAAAGTTTAAAAAAAAAAAAAAATCTTTATTTTAAAGTAAATAATTCAAAATTTTTATTTAAAAAAGAAAGACAAAGTATCAAACTTTTTTTCAAAAGATTTTTCAAAATTGTTTCCATATGAATTTATTTTAAATGTAAAATAAGCATATATATAAACATTTACTTATGAATATAAAATTAAATTTATCTCTCGGTTATGTATGTACATATTTCTGTGTATAAGAAGTTTCTATCTATAAAAATTACAATAAATGTGTATAAAAATTATACTATGTGTACTAAGTTTTATGTGTATATAAGAATATTTTTTATAGAAAACTATAAAACTATATATAGGCATGCACATTGACATATATATAAGTTTTACATATAATAATGCTTGTTTCTGCTAATGAAACTTTATTAAACATTTTTTTTTTCTTGATTTTGAATTTATTTTCGTAAATTATAGATATAGTAGTGGTAAACAACTTAAATATTTAAGCTATAAAAGCAGTCTGCATCATAAATCTTAAAAGATTTATATAAACATAAATATAATATTTTCTCTCATTATGCACGTAATTTTATTTATTGTTATAATTTACTAAATATCTCTTAACCTCAATATTTAAAATAATTAAAACGTATTTCTTTCTAACAATTGTTGGTTCACTCTCCTATGTACATATAAATAAGCGTTTATCGGACACAATATTTTACGGTAAATAAAATTTAACGCTAAATAGAAATTGCACTAAATAGAAATTAACTACACTCTAGAAATTTAGAACACAATTTATTTTAATTTAAAAATTTTCAAAGGGTATAAATTATAATTACATTGAACTCTTACAAAAAAAAAAAAAAAAAATGTACATTTTAAGAATTGTAACATTTAATATCACAAGTTTATAAATCCCTTATGCAAGAAAATAGTTACATTTAATAACTATATACGTTTATTATAATGGGAATATTATAAAATGTATTACAATTTTAATACACAGTCTATTTTTCACATTATCTAAAATCTCCAGTCTATATCATTGATTTAATTAGTTCAAACTTCCTCTATAATCTTCGAGTGTAAAATGTTTGACAGGGAATGAAAATATTTTGACACGATTTTCTCTATCAGGCTCAAATTTCTCAGACAAACAAATTTAATCTTCTGTGTAGTATGATACAATATATGACATTTGATTTAATATTCCGTAGTTTAAATTTTGCCTGTTTAACTAAAACTTTACACATAAGATTAAGTATCTAAATAGTATTGATTTTCAACAAACGAATTCATACGTTACTCTTCAATTGTTAATTCAGTGTTTATCTGTTTAAAATACATCCATTTTCTTTAGATTTTCTTTATAAGAGACACCTGTAATTTTGCTGAAAATTCATAGGTTAGAATTAAATTACTTTTTTTGTTTGCATTTTTTTTTTAAATATATATATATATATATATATATATATATAATAAAATGCTTGGAATTAAAACAACATTTACACAATATCTATTTTTGTGTTAAATTAACCTCTAAAAATATATAAAGATTTCTTTCTTTTTGACTTTTCGTGCATTCTGTTTCATATATACTATATATATATATATGTTTGTGTGTGTTTATTTAAATACGTTTCTATATTTGTAAAAGAATTTTCGCATATTTCGTAAAAAAATAAATAAATAAATAAATAAAAAATTACTAATTGCATAAAATATACAAACAAAATAACTTTTTAAGAATTAAATTACTGTAATTTGCGGGATCCTTCTTTAGAAATAAATGAGAGTATCAACAAATAAAAATATAACATTTTTTCCTTCAATAAATGTAAGTAATTAATTTTTATTCGTTAGTAATAAAAATAAATAAATAAAGTCGTTACAGTCGATTTTAAATTATTTTTCATGTATCAGTAGAGTTAGAACTGCTCTTATTTTTCTCCATGCCCTAATTCTAAATAGCATATTTTCTCGTAATAAGAAAATTTTGTTGTATAGTTTTATTTTACTTATTTCACTTATTTATTTTTTGCATAAACTAATATACCTCTGAATAAAATGAGGAAAATGATACATTATTTAAACCAAGAAGTATTTAAAGAGATGACTGATTGTTGTTCGATAAACAGTTTCTTTTTTTGTTTCACGATGAGTTTTTATGCATAAGTAAAAAAAAAAAAAAAAAAAAAAAAAAAAACCTTACCTGTATTTTTACGCAAATATCCAACCCACTTTTCTTGATCACGAATAAAATGCATTTGATTAGGTACTCGTGTACTTCTGGCAAACCAGTGAAGCCTATTAAGCATTTTTTTTCTTTTGGATCAATATCGTCAAAATAAAAAAAAATAATTTTTTAAGTTTATTTTTCTGTAAAATAGCTATACATAACCTATAAAATTATGTATTTATTATTATTACAATTAATTAAATGCTTAATTATAAACTTTAGTTATATCAAACACGGACTTACACTAAAATCCTAAACTATCTAATTTTAAGAACACACACGCACACACAAAAAGGAAAAAAAAGCTATGTTTTTACTACACACACACACACATATATATATATATATATATATATATATATATATTGATTCATGGGAAAAAACTTTGATCGAAAATTAATCTAATAACAAACATAGATGCGAATTATCTGATTAAATTATAACATAGATGCAAAAGATGGTCGCATTAAATTATAATTTCCTAATATGAAGCGGAAATTTTATGTATAAACAATTAAAGGAAGTAAGGAAGAAAACTTTTAAAACGCAAGTATTTTTAAAGAATATCAAAGAATATTAAAAATGGAAATAAAATAGCCATTAAACAAGGTAAAGAACTAAAGTAAAATAAAATTGAGCTCAATTAAAATAAAAACATGTACTTCAATAACGAGTAAAATCAATGCAATTAATACATTGATTGCTTCCAGTGTAATGCAGTTAATTTGGAAGTCGTATTTTATGACTTCCAAAAAGAACTCAATATATTAAGTTCAATCCTGTTTATACTGGGAGATGGGAAATGCCAGGTTCGATCACAGGTCGCGCTCATCGACCTAGCCGTCGGAGATTTCTGTGGTTTTTCTCTGAAACTCGCGTGGATATGGGCTGGGACCTCTTAGAAAGACTCTCACGGAGGAAATCTCATCTACAATCCTAGGACCCTAGTGTAGTCAATCGGCCTTAATCCCTACAACAACAATCTTGTGATGGAAAAATTTTAAATCATTTATTGTACAATGGAAACGCAAAGTATAAAGCTAATCTAAATCCTTAACGAATATCCCGTTAGTAGTCGCATATCGGTCTATTTGCCACCCATCGCTTATAAAGTCCTCCTGCAGATCCCCCCTTAAAAATAAAGTGGAGAAACTCTGTGTACCTGGCCTTGATTGGATGTCCTCTAACATATTATGTTTTCAAGTCATTCCTGCTATTTTTTGAGTAGTTAAAAACATTTTACTTCTCAAATTGGTCCATTTGACCGCGACGCGACCACTAACGTTAATTCATTTTTCTCCCCATTTCCAGTTTTTCAGATAGGTTAGAGTTTTGTGGGAATAACTTTGCGTGAATTAAACACACTTCATCTTTTTCTACTGGCTTTCTTTCGTCTTTCCCCCAACACTAAACAGCGGCGGCAAAAAGACCGACACGCGACTACTAGCGTCATAAAAAATGACGCGACTACTCTCGGGATATAAAGAGCACAAATAATTCTATTCGGAACATGTGAAACCATTTTTTTTTCTCCTATGAGGAAAAAATAAAGAAATTCTATAACTATGACACTTTTTTCCCCATTAAATACTGTATTCCTGAAATATAAGATATGTAGTTGAATTAATTCTCAAAGTATCCAGGTAAAGTAATTTTCTTATACAATCTGTAATTAATGTGTAAAAAGAATAATTTTCTTAGTGTTTAATAGCTTACTCAATAGAGTTATATTTGTTAAGATTTATGTACGTACTTTAATCGTTTCATTTCATTTTGTATTTCATTTATCTGTGACTATATTAGTACATATAAGTTCTGCCGTAATGTTCTCACCTTTTGAATTAAGATTATGACACACAAAAACTGTTTCTGTCAATAATTACATAATGCTCGAATAAATGCTATCTTTGGTATCTTTTGGCATTAACAAAATATTTCTAGTTTTCTTTTTATTTTCCCTTACACATATAATGGTAAAGAAAGCACTGTTTTAAAGTCAAATTTTCAAAATTGAGTTTTTGTAATATTTGTCTTCGAAATATTATTGAAAAAGTAAATAAATAAAAATGTAAAATATCTGATGAGTTTTCGCACAAAATTTAGATATAACTAGTATTTCTAATTCTTAAATTACAATATATATATATTTAGGATTTACTTATCTTAAAAGACCTATTCAAATAATTGCTCATATAGCAATTTTTATTCACATAGAATTCAATAATAAATAAGTTATATTTTTACATTGCTACCTTCTTCTGTATATAAAATATCATAGAACTCTCAGTTTTTACTTTTTAAATTACTCATGCCACTATTAATATCTCGAGTAAATGATAATATATTCCCATCATATAGTCTCTTGAGTTGACATCAATAATTTCATTATAAAATAAAATATCCTACATTCGGTCATCCTGACAGTCCGGTGAACCAACGAAAATGATATTCGAATTTTAATCATATCACCAAATGCATTTGAATTTTGCACATTTTATATTCAATTCCAAACAAAGCACACTTTTTATATAACCCACTACTTAATTCACAATATTTAATTCACAGGCCACGGTTTCATATATTCGGCATTTGAAAATGTTTGGCTTGGACCTTCATGATACCCAACTTTCTTTACATCATCTCGTTGATTTGCTTTCCCATTGGGAACTTTATATGGACCCAAAAATTTCTCTCGTAGTTTCATGCCTGTTCCATATTGTGCTCTTTGTATGTTAAAGCGTTTTAACCATTCTTTATTATTCGTTTCAGCTTCTAGCCATTCTTCTGCCTCAAAAACCTCATTGGAAATTAATTTCACAGCTGTTTTACAAATAATTTCTAATATCTGTTTGTTTAAATTATTTTTTTTCTCTTTTTCAGATTTATTTTTGCGAGCACTGATGATTTATTTCCTTTCCTGGAATTTTTAATATTGTTTTGAATTTCCGAATTAAATAAATTTTCTTTTAATGTTGTATAATTTTTATATAAATTCTGATCATTGTTTTGGCTACTTTTGTTTTGTGGACTTAATTTTCTTTGAAAAATACAAAAATCATTTCTATTATCAGCATTTTTTAATTCTGTTTTTTTTTTTTTTTTTTTTTTGAATGTGAAACTATTTCACATTTGTATATTTAGCTATTAGGCATATCATCTCGTTCAAAAATTATTTGACTCAATGTATTGAATTCAGTATTTATTTCTTTATTTTCTTTTTTGCACGCACGTTCTTCAGGTTTTTCTCTTGGCTCACTTTTTTGTTTTTATCTTAATACTTCGTTTTTTATATTAAATTTTTCATTACCAATTATATCTGATACTTCTTCACGAGATACATTTGCTATTTTTGTCACGGATTTTTCAATTGTTTCGTTTCCTACATTTTTTGAATTTCCTTTAGAACTCCCCAGTGTATTAATATATCTGCAATATACTGTCGTTCGGCCATTGGTGCTTTCTTCCTTGCGAAATCTTTTATTCTTAGACCATCTTCTGAAACTATTAAATTATATTCCGATATTGCACCTACACCAATTATCAAATCAGTCTGGTTTTGGCACTACATGAAAATCATCCGTTAACTTCTTGCCATATACTTGTATTTCATGCTTATAGAAACCTATTGGCGTCATTTCTTTCCCGTCATTTCAGTAAATACAAACATACAGTCGGCTGCAAAATTATTCGAGCACTAGCCAATAATTCCTATATTTAAAAAGTACACTTAAGACTGTTTTGCTAAGTAAATCCTTGTCGAATGATGTTCTTAGACTGATTAAGAACATGACTCGACAAGGATTTATTTAACAAAGCTGTATTAAGTGTACTTTTTTTTGGCAAGGATTATTGCTAGTGCTCGAATAATTTTGCAGCCGACTGTACTTTCTTCCGACATTTCTTTGCTGTGCCCCATTCTCATTTGCTTTTGTAATCGGGTTATCATGATACGCTTAATTGTTTATTTGGCTTTTATCTAGGAAATTGCCTGCTATATGGCCTGGCAATTTGCAAAAGTAACAGATCATTCTCGAATCAATAATTCTTTCGCCCCGTCTTATATCATTTCGATGCATATTTTACCTCCATTTATGATCTTTTTTATCTTTGTTTTCGCCATTTTGTGACTTTTGCAACTTGGGCGGTTTTACTCTCTTTAAGCGCTGTATGAAAATCATCTAGTGCCTTAACCAGTATATTTATGTCTTTAATTCAAGGCAATTCTTAAATATATCTCTCTCTTATTTCTAGAGCGATATCTTTCGCTTAATCTGATCTGTAATTAATAATTATGTTAATTCTTCCATAATTGTAACGTTCATTTCTCGCACCCATTCGTTAATTATGTTTTCAATTTGTAACCAAAATCGCGCCAATTGTCCGCTGGATCTTTTTTAAGAATCATAAATGTCTGTCTAAATTCTTCTGGTGACATTTTGAACCGTTTCAATAAAAAATTCTTTACATACTCATAAATATTTATCTTTGGCTCTTTTTTCCTCGTAATTATATTAGCTATTTCTAACGGTAATAAGCTTAATAAATATGATACCCATTCTTCCTTATCTATTTGCATTTGAGATACTTGTCTTTCATACAATGTTAAAAACATACATATATGACTAGCGCTATCAAAACGATTAAGTAATTTCAGTAAACCAAATTTTTTACCCGTTCCTGCCCTTGGCGTTGTTATTTCCACACCGTTCTGGGTATTCATCTTGGTTTGAATCGTCATTTTTCTAAGTTCAAATTTCCTTTCAAACTGTAATCTTCTTTCTCCTGCTTCAATCTTCAATCTTTTTTCTTCCACCTGTAATCTTGTTTCCTCTTTTTCCTTCTGTATTTGCTCTTATCTGCTCATTTTCCTATTTGTGCTCTTATCTGTTCTTTTACCATCTCTATTTGTGCTTCAAGCCGCAATTTTCTTTCTTCCGCCTTTAATTTTTTTTTTTTTTTTTTTTTTTTTTTTGTTCTTCTTTTCTGTGTGATAGTACTATCTCAAGTCTGTCTTTTATAAAATCTTCATCATAGTTTTCTCATACCTTTATCGCTTCTATTATTAAAATTGTAGTTACATTTTCTGATTATGCCACATTCTTGATATTGTTACAATCATATAGCTTTTTCGCAATTTGTTGAGAAAAGACAATCAATTCAAACATCAATTTCACTATTCTATTACTTTTTGTTTCAATCTTGTTATTACTTTTGTTACAATCAATCCCGGCAGAGCCCCCATAAATTTGTAGGATTTACTTATCTTAAAAGATCTACTCAATACCTTGCACATATAGCAATTTTTTTCACATAGAATTCAGTAATAAATACGTTATATTTTTACATTGCTACCTTTCTCTATGTATCAAATATCATAGAACTCTCAGTTTTAACTTTTAAAATACTCGTGCCAATATTAGTATCTTGAGTTCATGATAATATATTGTCATTATATAGTCTCTTGAGTTTATGTCAATCATTCCATTATAAAAAATTATCCTTTATATATATATATATATATATATATATATATATATATATATATATATATATATATATATGTATGTATATAGTTATTTTTTTAATTATATCAGTTTGTTAATACAGTTTTAAAATAAAATGCACTATTTGAATATTTTGTTGAATGGAAATAATCTTTAATTAAACATTTTAACACTTTGCTGGTATTTTTTAATTTCACTCTTCTGGTAAGTGTTGCCAAATTCAAAGACTTTCTACTCAATATCCACAACTAATTTTTTACTGTAACGGTCGCCTAATCCCTTAGAAAGTTAAACGTCCGTTATCTATATTAAATATCATTCATCAAAATTATAGGTGACAATTGAATATAAAAGTTGGCAACACTTTTTAGATTTGTCAACACTAATTTGACAAAACTGTCATTTGGCAACACTGTTTAAATTTGACAAAACTGTTACTTGGCAACACTCTTTAAATTTGACAACACTGTTTAGAACGCTTTAGAACGTGAAGGCCGGCATAGGTATAATGATATTGTTACGCTACATTTTAATTAAAATAGGTATGTATATCAAAAATTAAGTTTATGTAATTCAAATTGTATTAAAATATATAGTTATATTTCTTTTTTTTGTCTGTTGATAAAGCTGTCAAGAATTACGATATTATACGAAAATATTTTATGCTGAAAAACTATTTTTGAAGTTATAAACATGAAATATTATAAAAAGTATAATCCGGATTATATTCGTAGTATTTATAATAAATTTTCTGCTTACATTAAAATACATAAAAGTTTATTTGCCAAGCATTTTACTTTAACAAATTATAGGTATTTACTTATTTATTTATTTTGAATCGTAGATTCTATAGGAGTCCAGTAAAGTTTAGATAAATTTGTTTTGCTATTAGCAGTGCAAACAAAAATTTTAATAATAAGTTTCAAAATTATTAAAAACTATATATGAGATTTAGAAAAAAAAAATAAGCGCAAGAATTTTAGTTTATTTGGGATGGATGGTTGGATGGTTGAGTTTTACGTCGCACTAGTGTTGCGCAGATCGGCAATTGGCGACGGTCTGGGACACACCTCTAGAGGTGGTCCGGAGACATGCCATCGCAATTTCGATACTCCACGGAAGGCATGGCTCTATCGATTCGGTGATCCCCAGAGGTATAATTTTTCATGGGAACATGGAGGACATTGCGGCCACGAGAGATTTTACGTGCACAAGCCACCATTAGTGTATACGACGGTCTTTGGCCGGCTCGAGTACCAAACCTGCAATATTCCTATTAAGAGGCCGGCGCTCTACCGACTGGGCTACCGCGGTTCTAGTTTCTTTGGAAGTAGTCATCATAATTACGAAATTATTGAAATATTAAAACATACGCCTAAGACACGCCTACTTCTATGCAATGTTTTGATTTCAGATTTTATTTTGAAATTTTTCTAATGGTTTATCACCCAGTAATTGTAAATAAATTGAAAATAGAGATTTATTTTTAATTATGTGCCATTTTTAATTTAGTAATAATTACACAACATTTCAAAAAGCGTGTATAAATAAATACTGGCCATCGGCATCAATTATTTCAATGCAGCTGTAAATCCATTTCTATTTTTAGAAGTGCACTTATGTGATTAATTCCAATAAAAATCAATATGTTTTGTTATATTGAGGATATTTTAGATTTAAATTGGGATTGAACATATAATTTTAAAAATATATATTCTAGCTATTTAAATTTAAACCGAGCTAATGACAAAAAATAGTTATTCTAGATTTTTAGATATTCCATTTTCTGTTCAACAGAATGTTTTAAACTTTGATTTATATGATAAAAGAGAAGGCATTTCTTTTATTATTCTTACATGTCTCACTGGTATAGTAATTTAAATAAAAAAAATTTGTCAATATTTTCACTGGATAATTAACTAGATTTTTGCATCTGTAATGCTTATACAAATTATAGCTACCTGACTTTTAAGGTCTCTGATAACATTTTTACAATAATAATTATTCTTTAAATACTATAAACTATTACACCACTATTTTTAATCAAAATCTCTGGACACAGTAATTGTAGTAGGTTTATATTTTTATGGAATTTGCTAGTTTATGGTCGATAATGAAGATTTGTGGATAAAATCCAATTCGTGGAACGCTTCTTATTTAACTTGCTTCTGTAAGAATTCCAGCCGATTGGTCTGAATGAAGTATGAATAAGATCTTCTGAACAACAGAGCCCCTTTGTAGGTAAATGTCTGTATATTCACGACAACGAATCTGATAAATTTTACATGTATTCAGTTTCGCTTGGAAATTAAGCAATATTGTGCAGTGTGAGTCTTGTTATTTACGAAAATATTTCATTTTAATCTTTCAGGACAGGGTAGGAATAAGGGACACTAGCAATTCCTTTTATTGTGTTATTACTTTCTTCTATCTTCAATAGAAGAAAGTATTGGATTCGTAAAAATTTTCGATTTCGGGTTTTTGATGGATTTACACGTTTTGAGAGCTGTAGAACACGATTTTAACATTTTTAGAAAATGTCTGTCTGTCTGTCTGTCTGTCTGTCTGTCTGTGTGTGTGTGTGTGACAAAATTTTGTGGCAACTGTATCTCTGGAACTACTGCACAGAATTTCATACAAATTGGTATGTAGTTGCACCTTGACATAAATTAGTGCCTATCAACTTTTGGTAAAAATCGTCTTACAGGTTGCGTTGCCATCCCGCTTTTTCTAAATTTTTAACAGGGTGATATAGGGCAAAAATTTTCAAGATGGGTATCTTTAGAAAAGTCTCGTCAGTACCTTTAAAACGAATGGTTGAACTATAAATCTGTGATAATTTAAAACAAAGTTATCGATTTTTTTTTTACTTTTTACGAAAAAAAACTTAGAAAAAAAATCTTTTTTTTTTTTCTCTCCCCTTAATTTTATCAAACTCCCACGGTTTCCGTGTTCTGACAAACTTAAACAAATTTTTGCTTTTTCCCCCTAATTTTGTCAAAGTCCTACGGTTTCCGTGTCTTGACAAACTTTAACATATTTTTGCATTTTTCCCCTAATTTTGTCAAAGTCCCACGGTTTCCGTGTTTTGACAAACTTTGACAAAATTTTGGGTAAAATGTGAAAATTATTCTAAGTTTGTCAAAACACGGAAACCATGGGACTTTGAAAAAATTGGAGGAAAAATGCAAAGATTTGTTTAAGTTCGTCAGAACACGGAAACCGTGGGAGTTTGATAGAATTAAGGAGAAAGGAAAAAAAAAAAGTGGGACTTTGACAAAATTTTGGGTAAAATGTGAAAATTTGTTGAAGTCCCACTTTTTTTTTTTTCCTCTCCCCTTAATTCTATCAAACTCCCACGGTTTCCGTGTTTTGACAAACTTAGAATAATTTTCACATTTTACCCAAAATTTTGTCAAAGTCCCACTTTTTTTTTTTTTTTTTTTTTTTTTTTTTATTATTATTATTGTTACTGAGTGAATTTGTATAGGAAAAGATAGAAGAAAGTCTCGTGGTGGCCACAACATACTAGTTTTTATTACGCATAATAATCATCTGTTCTATGCTTCAGGTTTCGTTACAAATACTTATGTTTAATTTATATGTGTTTTTTATAACATAGTTCATTAATTATGTCCTGTTCAATTATTCTTTCATTTTTTTTTTTTTTTTTTTTTTTTTTTTTTTATCATTTTACTTTCTTCTATATTCAACAGAAGAAAGTATTGGATTCGTAAAAAATTTCGACCTCGGGTTTTTGATGGATTTACACGTTTTCAGAGCTTTAGAACACGATTTGACCGTTTTTAGAAAATGTCTGTCTGTCAGTCTGTCTGTGTGTGTGTGACAAAATTTTGTGGCAACTGTATCTCAGGAACTACTGCACAGAATTTCATACAAATTGGTATGTAGTTGCACCATGACATAAACTAGTGCCTATCAACTTTTGGTAAAAAATGTTTGGCAGGTTGCGTTGCCATCCCGCTTTTTATAAATTTTTAACATGGTGATATAGGACAAAATTTTGTATAAATATGCATAAAGATAATTATTTTTTAGTAATCATTATGAAATTTACAAGAATTATTTATAACTGAGATAGTCAACTGAGAAAATTTTTTTGTATGTGTAGGAGCCTCAACCCCACCCCCTCCTGGAGGGGAAGTCTCCCCTCGAGGGGAGTAAATTTTCAAGATGGGTATCTTTCGAAAGGTCTCGTGAGTACCTTTAAAACGAATGGTTGAACTATAATTCTGTGATAATTTAAAGCAAAGTTATCGATTTTGTTTTACTGTTAACAACAACAACAAAAAAATCGTATATATATATATATATATATATTGAACGAAATTTAACCAAACTTGGTATTTAGTTGGCCCCTGACATAAACTGGTGCTGATTAGATTTGGGGATCAATAGCTCAACAGGTGGCGCTGTGATCGTATTTTTTCTAAATTTTTAACATGGCAGTATAGGACAAAATTTCGTATAAATGTACATAATGAGAGTTATTCATAACCTGTGACTGTAAAATTAATTTGAATTATTGAAGTATTTGAATTATTGTAGTAGTTAATTAGGGAAAAAAAATGTGCATGTGGGGCATCGCTTCCCCCCTGAGGGGGGGTTAAATTTTCAAGATGGGTATCTTTCGAAAGGTCTCGTGAGTACCTTTAAAACGAATGGTTGAACTATAATTCTGTGATAATTTAAAGCAAAGTTATCGATTTTGTTTTACTTTTAACAAAAAAAAAAAAAAAAAAAAATCGTATATATATATATATATATATATATTGAACGAAATTTAACCAAACTTGGTATTTAGTTGGCCCCTGACATAAACTGGTGCTGATTAGATTTGGGGATCAATAGCTCAACAGGTGGCGCTGTGATCGTATTTTTTCTAAATTTTTAACATGGCAGTATAGGACAAAATTTCGTATAAATGTACATAATGAGAGTTATTCATAACCTGTGACTGTAAAATTAATTTGAATTATTGATAATAGTAGTAGTTAATTAGGAAAAAAAATGTGCATGTGGGGCATCGCTTCCCCCCTGGGGGGGAGGTTAAATTTTCAAGATGGGTATCTTTCGAAAGGTCTCGTCAATACCTTTAAAACGAATGGCTAACTATGAATATGTGATATGTTAAAACAAAGTTATCGAATTTTTTTTTTTTTTTTTTTTTTTTTTTTACTTTTAACCAAAAAAAAAAAAAAAAAAAAAAAAAAAAAAAAATGGGGGCGGGGGGAATCGTATTTTTTATTTATTTATTTATTTATTTATTTTTTTTTTTTAATATTGTTACTGAGTCAATTTGTACAGGAAAATATAGAAGAAAGTCTTGTTGGGGTTACAACATACTAGTTAAGTATGTTAATTTCGCCATGTTTCCAAAACTTGTTAATTTTCATTCAAAGATTTTTCCGTAGCTCTCACCTACTGATGAGGAAATACTGATTGAAGTTCATTTTTTCTTTATATGTATATATAAATGTTTCTAATTTTTTTCATTTAAATCATTAACTTAATATTTAATAATATTTATATTTGTTTTTATTGTTTATAGTTGTTCATTTTTTTTAATTTCACTCTTACAGAATTCTTAAAAAGATGCAATAAAACAGAATTCTTATTTACCAATAATAATAATAATAATAATAATTAAAAGAATGAATATTTAATAATCGAACAATCATATTTACAGCATTGTTATTTTTTTTTTCAACAAAATAAAAGATGCTTTTTGAAACAAAGAGGCGATAATTTATAAAACAAACCATTATTTATAGTTAAAATATTTTATGCATTGCTTGACAAATATAGCTTTTTCTCTTGGGGAAAAATTACACTTACCTTTTCAATGGAGAAATATTTTCATCGAGTATAAAAAATAAGGTGGTATAATTTATTGTTTGCAGGGTAAACAATTGTTCCTGTGTAAGTAAGTAGTCAAATTGTTTTATGAAATAATGAAGATATGTAAAGAAAAGGATTATATATAGATATATGCATTAAAGTTTTATTTAATTATTTCTTTATTTTGAAAGTGAAAGTAAAAGAAGATAATTTTCAATAAACAAAATAATACAAGAAAAAATAAAGCGCTAAATAAAAGCGAATTTTAAACTGTTTTTGAAAATTTCCTTATCTGTACTTATAATGAGGATGAATTAACACTTTATGGATTTATTATACATAAGTTCTTGCTTTATCAGATAAATATTAGGTAAATGTTTTATCACGAAAATAAAATCATTACGATCAATTGAATTAAAGTTCGACTCTACCTTTTATGTCTTTTTTTCCTGAAAAAATTACACTTATCATTGGAATGGAGATATATATTTGTAAAGAAATTTCTACACCCAGTCTAAAAAATAATGTGGTATAATTTGTTGTTTAATTATAAGCAGAGAAATTATTTTATGAAATAATGATGATACGTTAAGAAAAGGATTGTATATCGATACAAGTATTAAAGTTTTATTTCTCTCTTTCTTTATTTTGAAAATAAAAGTAAAAGAAGATAATTTCGAATAAAGAAAATAATTTAAGAAATAAGAACTTGTTAGAAAAAGGTAATTTTTAATGAATTTAAAATTGTTTTCAAAAATCTCCTTATCTGTACTCTTAGGGAGGTTCAATTCCCAATTGAATGACTTATTATGCATAAACTCTTGTTTTATCGGATGAATATTAGGTAAATGTTTTATCATAAAAATGAAAAACATTAAGATCAATCGAATTAAAATTCGATTTTACCGTTAATATTTAATGGATAGGCGGAATTATGAAAGCACATAGTATGATTAGAGTTATCTCCTACACAATGTAATATTTTCATGAGTCATTTCAGACTCGGAGAAAACAAAAAACTAAGACAATAATTTGGAAAATTGTTAAATAAGAAATAGAAAACGGGTCAACATAAAATGAAGAAAACACAAGGAAGGTATTTTCATCTTAACCGAACCACAGCAGTATAATAATTTAAAGCATAACTTACGTGACTTTGTGAAGTGTTAATAATGAAAAAGAAGAAAAATCATAAATTATCTAAAGATAAAAATAATAAAGGATTTTATTTATATTTGAACCAACGTGTCTAAAGTGAAAATGGAAATTAAATACAGGCGATGAAATTGCATTTTTTTTTTTTTTTTTTACCAACAGTTAAATAACTTTAAGTACTTGTTCCCCTAATGTAATCATAAGACATGATTTATATAAAATGAACAAAAATTAAGTTATCTAACTAATAAACCCAGATGATATTATTTGTTAACTGCACTTACATATATCTATATAAATAAAGCAAAGAATTTGTCGGCGGAACACATCCGGGCGGACAACTTCTATTTTTGATTGGTCTAGATTTAACTACTTTGGTGAGGAGAGTCGGCCATATTTTTAGTAAAAACTGATGATTTTAAAAAAAAATACTGCATATATGTTATACTTTTTTAAAAGAGCTCTAAAAACTGTTCACTGTTTATGGGGATACTATATACATCGAGTTATTAGGTTTAAAGATATTGCGTTGGAACTTTTCACAACGAGATATCATTCAACTGCTTTTCATGAAGGCCGGTCATTTTCTTTAGTAAAAGCTGATGATTTTTTTTAAAGATACTGCACATATATTATACTATTTTAAAAGAGCTCTTTGAACTGTTCATTTTTTGTGGGGACGCTATATGCATCAAGTTATTAGATTTAAAGACATTACGTTTCCAAGTTTCACAACGCGATATCATTCGATTGCTTTATCTTAAAGTAAGAGTCTATAATATTAAACAAAAAATAGTCTAATATTAAAGAATAATGAATAACTTTTTAAAAATATATCAATTTTAAAGTTCTAAGAACTACATTTTTTTAAATTACAGCGTGCTTATTTCCCATACATAATTCATTAAATTTGTAAACAATTGTTGATTCGTTCTTGAGAATAATTCACATAAGAGCATTGTTGCAAAATAAGCGCAAAACGGATGAAATATTTGTTTGATCTATATACGAGTATTAATTTGAAACATGTTTTTGTCTGTCTCCACTATATTGAGAGACCTACTTGGTGTAAAAATTTGTTTGAGGTGTCTAATGAAAGGTCTTGGTCTGTAGATGTGCTATGAGAAGAGAAAATAAAAAAAAAGTCGAATGGTTTCCCCCCTGGGGGGGAAACGTTTTCCCCCCTGGAAAAACGGGTGGGAAACCGTTTCCCACCCGTTTCGGGTTAAAAACACGTTTACGAGCTTAACTAAGCTCCAAATTACTTCACGGTGAAGAAATTGTATATATGGGGACTAGAGTCGAATATTAAAAAATCACTTTCTGCGAATTTGGAATTTTCGATTTTAAAGGGGGGAAAAGGGGGAAAGTAGATTTGGAGGGGGGGGGGAAGGGGGAAATTAGTTTGAGAGGGAAATCCGTTCTAGACCCACGCATGTAGCACATCATTTTAAAGGTCTGGAAATTTCATGTCGAATGGGGATGTTTGCATACAATATAGTGTCCCCTGGTGGTGAAAAATAGAACTAGGTGAATTTGCTGTAGACCCTATCATGTTACATCTTATTTTAAAGGTCTTGGTATTTCCTGACCGTTGGTGATGTTCATACAGAACACACTGTGCCCCCTGGCGGTGGAAAGTGCAACTAAAGGATTTTGCAGTTGACACCAGCATGTGACACCTTATTTGAAAGGTCTTGGAAAGCCAAGGCGATTGGTGATAGATGTCTTGAAATTTCATGTTGATTGGGGATGTTTGTGTACAATATAGTGCGCCCCCTGGTGGTGAAAAACGGAACTAAGGGATTTTGTAGTAGACCCTATCATGTTATATTTTATTTTAAAGGTCTTGGTATTTCCTGACCGTCTGTTATGTTCGTACAGAAACACTGCGCCCCCTGGCGGTGGAAACTGCAACTAAAGGATTTTGCAGTAGACACCACCAGTGACACCTTATTTGAAAAGTCTTGGAAATTCAAGGCAATTGGTGATGTTCGTATACAACATTCTGTACCCCCTGGTGGAGAAAAGTGGATTTTGCAACGCGTGCGTAGCATGAATGCCTTCTATACAGTGCAGCAGCTACAAGCAGAGGTAACACGAGTCAGAGGTTCGCTCGGTTCAAGGTTCAATTTTGAGAATTTTTTCATGTTATTAGTGGCCGGTATATACGCTGCCGCAGGCACCGGGTCACGAGCCCGAGTTCCGTTCTGTTTGAGGTTTTTTTTTTTTTTTTTTTTTGTGATGCTTTCATTAAAAAATAGAAATTCAAACAAAATCGAGTTAAAGATATAAAACCATACAAATTTAAGGTTCATTTAAGGTTATTATCATGGTTCCGGGCATTGTCGGGCGGGTTCGTTTGGTTCCAGGTTAATTTTTTGGAATTTTTTTATGTTATTAGCGGCCCGCCTATGCGCTGCCGCAGGCACCGGGGTCACAAGGCAGAGTTTCGTTCGGTTCTAGGTAATTGTTTTGTTACAGCTGATTATTTTTTTCGTGATGCTTTCATTTAAAAACAGAAATTCAAACTAAATGGAGTTAAAGGGTATAAAATCATACAAATTTAAGGTTCATTTAAGGTATCACGGGCCCGGGCAACACCAGGCGGGTTCGTTCGGTTCCAGGTTAATTTTTGGGAATATTTTTATGTTATTAGCGACCGGCGTATGCGCTGCCGAAGGCACCAGGGTCACAAGGCAGAGTTTCGTTCGGTTCGAGGTAATTTTTTTTTGTTACAGCTGATTATTTTTTCACGATGCTTTTATTTAAAAATAGAAATTCAAACAAAAACGAATTAAAGACGTAAAACCATACAAATTTATGGTTCATTTAAGGTTATTACCATGGGCCCGGGAAACGCCGGACGGGTCAGCTAACATGTAGTCTTAGTATTAAACGAAATAGAAAATGAAAGATAGGAACTGTTTATTTGGAGTCCGTTTGACGTCACATTGACTGTACTTTGTAGAAAGTGATGTCATATATAGTATTTCTATTTATAAGCATTTTTCTGACTTTCTTTTTTTAAAGTGAAATGTCGTAAATTATATTAGATGTTTTAACTTGAAATACATTTAAATAATGATGCGACGTTTTTTGAAACATTACGGTCAATAAAATGATCGTCGAATTCGACGGGTTCCAGCTAGTTTAATTTAATTTGTAACGCGTGTTTTTGACTTTTTCACCTTAAAAGGAATTTTTAATTATGTTACAAACCCCAAAATTTACATATATATTTTATGAACTTTCTTTCATTGAACATTTTTATGTGACATTTATGTATTCATTTAATAACTTTTTATCGCAAAATTTTAATCTTTGTTTTTTGGTTTTCTTGCATATGTACCAAAATAATAATAATAATAATAATAAATAAGTAAATAAATAAATAAATAAAAATGGGGATGAGTCTAATGATACGCCGACATAAGCAGAATAATCGGGTTGTCTACCATGATCAGGATTTTCAATGGTAGAAAAAATCCTGATGTTTATTGACATGGTCAAAATTATTACATTTGATGCATTAGGAAGAAGGCACCATCAAACAAAAGTTTGCCAGAATTCAGAATTTTCAAGAGTCGCAAACCAGCTGGTCACCAGAGGCCGCTAGTTATTAATAAATTTAGTTGTAATTATCATTAAATTAATTTTATTCTAAATTTAGAATTAGTCAAATTACTGATGATTATGATGATAAAGAATGAGTATAAATTTGATGATTTAAACTTAAGTTAAAAAGTTACATTTGAATTTCTAATTTTTGGTTTTATTACGTATAATTACATTTTCTTTATCAGTGATATTTTCTAATATATAAAGATGTTTTGAATTTCCGTATTGTAAGTAAAAAGAATATAATGACGATAAAATTAAAGTAGGGGAGCAATCTGTACTTCAACTAAATATGACATAATCAAAATATCTAAACATTATAAAATCTTAATTGATATAAATTTTTATAATAAACAACTAAAATGTTTAGTATGTGGAACTATTTGAAAGACCACAAGAACTTGATTATAAAATAGTTAAGTGTCAGTGTTGTTGATATATGGCAGACAATTTATTTATTTATTTTATTTATTTTATATTTTATTTTATTTTTACTTTTTTTAAGTGTTTCGAATAAACCAAGTTAAATTCTGATCATCAAACATTACCTTTAAATGAATATAATCTTTTTTGTGCTTATTGTTACAGGTAACGTTTATGAACTTCTGAAATACAAGCCAGTGTCAGTGTTGTTGATCAAGTTTTTCAAGATTTTCATACATATTCAAGTTTCAAGTTTCAAGTCCTTCTCAAGTTTTTCGTACATATATGGTTCATAGCCTCCTAAACTAGATGCCTTCCGCGTGGCTCGGAAACTTGGAACAGTTCAAGTGGTAGATAGCGCCACCTGGTACAGATTCCGTGACATTTTTATTCAACAACCACCAAAAATATTTAAAAGTTGTATTTGATATACATAAAAGGCGAATAGAATCGAAGATATGTCGATAATATATATCATGTATCACTTCTTAAAATTATTGTTGACAGTTAAATAAAAAGTCGCGCAATCTGTACCAGGTGGCGCTGTCTAGCGCTAGAATTGTTGCCAAGTTTCCGAGCCACGGGACAATGATCCAGTTTAGGAGAACATGTATGGTCAGCGATGCTTTGTTTCTTGACTTTCGTGTTGTTTTGTTTTGAATAAGTAAATTTAAACATTTCAAGGAAATTTATGAATTATAAGCCATTTAAATATGCAATT
The DNA here is from genome assembly GCA_963930645.1 of Salticus scenicus. NCBI lineage: Eukaryota > Metazoa > Arthropoda > Arachnida > Araneae > Salticidae > Salticus > Salticus scenicus. Next base: position 189,332,069 of record OZ005649.1, on the reverse strand, counting down.
AGTATTTTAATAGAATATTAATTTTTTTTTCACGCATTTATATATTTTTACACAAATTAGTTCAGATTATAGGTTTTAAATGAATATTAATTAGTTGTTTTTCTTTAAAAAATTCTCATTATTCAATGATAAATATTTGTATATTTTTAAGAGGAAAATTAAACTTTGTACACTTTTAACAACACAACCCCTTTAATTGAGAAAGTAAAAAACAAATCTGAAAAATAATATTTTCTTTTTTTCCTATATCCTAATATACTTAATGCGTAAAAAAAAAACATGAAACTTCAAATAAGAAATATTAATGCCTCGACCATTAGCAAAATCGAAATGTTTGAAGGAATTTCTTATGAATCTCTCTCTCTTTCTCTTTCTCTCTCTCTCTCTGTTTTTTTTTTTTTTTTTTTATGAAAACAGTAATCGTTATTGCTAATGGAATTTCAATAATTTCAATTATTTTTGCTCGTTTCTTGTTCACAATAAATGATTGTGTTAATGAAAGTGTTACTTTGTTTCATTTTCAGATTTTAATTCAATATTCTCTAATTTTAACAGTTTGTATAAATTGTAAAATGTTCGGATTTTTGTTTTTAAATTTAAATTTTAAATTTGTACCAAGGTAAATACTTTTGCATTTGATTTACGAAACAATAATGAATAAAAATATACTTTTTAAATATGTATTCCGTATTATTCATTTCAATGTAGGTTTATTGAATTCGCATACAGAAGAGAGATAATTAATTTTTATATATTAATTTTTTTTATAATAAGTTTTAATTTTTCAATTAAATTTTTGGGAAAAAAAAAATTCAGAATAAACTTGTAGTTTTATGCGACAAGTTATAATGCGATTATTTAGTTTCTAAAAATTGTGTATGTTTTTCATAAGTAAAGTGATTACTTTTAAGGTTATTGTATTAGCAAAACGAGAGCCAATGCAAAACGCTATTCCTTTGACAGATATTAAACTCTTTCGTAAGGTAAGCTTTTCGTATATGTATTATTTTAAGTTAACTGAAATTTTTGTAGCCGCATATTGGATCACCACCTGGAATGATGGTATATGCTACCATTGGATACGCGTCTCAATCACCTCTTGTTCTCATTCCCGACACTCTGAAAAGCAGCCAATACATTTCGTATGAGTTAAGGCCGTCGTTCTGTCCTATATTCGAGACCTCCGTAGTGCAACATTTAAGTAAGACAGTGCACGACCGCAAATTGTCTGTATTGTCCAGACTTCCCTTGATACATAATGAATTCGACTGTTTCTCTGGTCTGCACGTTCTCCTGATCTTCCACCAATGAAAATGACTGTTTAATCATCGAAATGCGACTGGCACGCCACCACATCCCTAAATACGATGGAAAAACTGTGGCATCGTGTCGAAGATTCATGATGTGTTGTACCCGTACATATCATCCATGATTTTTCAGGACATATTACTCCAAATTTCCAGAAAATTTAATATTTTTTTTTCCTGCTATAATGTATGTGCCCAATAAATGCCATTCTGTTATTCGTATTCTTTCTTGATCTTGCAATTTTAATGTCTAGTAGTGTGAAATTACCGAATTGCAAATGTACACATATATTATGTTACATCTTTTGGGTGATGTAGGCAGGATCATTTTTTAATTAAAGTAACTTTTAAAATTATATAAAAAAAAATTAAACACATTTTAATTAAAAACACAAAAGTACATGACAAACGTTTCCGCTGAAAATTTTTATTCAACAACCACCAAAAATATTTAAAAGTTGTATTTGATATACATAAAAGGCGAATAGAATCGAAGATATGTCGATAATATATATCATGTATCACTTCTTAAAATTATTGTTGACAGTTAAATAAAAAGTCGCGCAATCTGTACCAGGTGGCGCTGTCTACCGCTAGAATTGTTGCCAAGTTTCCGAGCCACGGGACAATGATCCAGTTTAGGAGAACATGTATGGTCAGCGATGCTTTGTTTCTTGACTTTCGTGTTGTTTTGTTTTGAATAAGTAAATTTAAACATTTCAAGGAAATTTATGAATTATAAGCCATTTAAATATGCAATTAGTATTTTAATAGAATATTAATTTTATTTTCACGCATTTATATATTTTTACACAAATTAGTTCAGATTATAGGTTTTAAATGAATATTAATTAGTTGTTTTTCTTTAAAAAATTCTCATTATTCAATGATAAATATTTGTATATTTTTAAGAGGAAAATTAAACTTTGTACACTTTTAACAACACAACCCCTTTAATTGAGAAAGTAAAAAACAAATCTGAAAAATAATATTTTCTTTTTTTCCTATATCCTAATATACTTAATGCGTAAAAAAAAACATGAAACTTCAAATAAGAAATATTAATGCCTCGACCATTAGCAAAATCGAAATGTTTGAAGGAATTTCTTATGAATCTCTCTCTCTTTCTCTTTCTCTCTCTCTCTCTGTTTTTTTTTTTTTTTTTTTTTTTTTATGAAAACAGTAAACGTTATTGCTAATGGAATTTCAATAATTTCAATTATTTTTGCTCGTTTCTTGTTCACAATAAATGATTGTGTTAATGAAAGTGTTACTTTGTTTCATTTTCAGATTTTAATTCAATATTCTCTAATTTTAACAGTTTGTATAAATTGTAAAATGTTCGGATTTTTGTTTTTAAATTTAAATTTTAAATTTGTACCAAGGTAAATACTTTTGCATTTGATTTACGAAACAATAATGAATAAAAATATACTTTTTAAATATGTATTCCGTATTATTCATTTCAATGTAGGTTTATTGAATTCGCATACAGAAGAGAGATAATTAATTTTTATATATTAATTTTTTTTATAATAAGTTTTAATTTTTCAATTAAATTTTTGGGAAAAAAAAAAATTCAGAATAAACTTGTAGTTTTATGCGACAAGTTATAATGCGATTATTTAGTTTCTAAAAATTGTATATGTTTTTCATAAGTAAAGTGATTACTTTTAAGGTTATTGTATTAGCAAAACGAGAGCCAATGCAAAACGCTATTCCTTTGACAGATATTAAACTCTTTCGTAAGGTAAGCTTTTCGTATATGTATTATTTTAAGTTAACTGAAATTTTTGTAGCCGCATATTGGATCACCACCTGGAATGATGGTATATGCTACCATTGGATACGCGTCTCAATCACCTCTTGTTCTCATTCCCGACACTCTGAAAAGCAGCCAATACATTTCGTATGAGTTAAGGCCGTCGTTCTGTCCTATATTCGAGACCTCCGTAGTGCAACATTTAAGTAAGACAGTGCACGACCGCAAATTGTCTGTATTGTCCAGACTTCCCTTGATACATAATGAATTCGACTGTTTCTCTGGTCTGCACGTTCTCCTGATCTTCCACCAATGAAAATGACTGTTTAATCATCGAAATGCGACTGGCACGCCACCACATCCCTAAATACGATGGAAAAACTGTGGCATCGTGTCGAAGATTCATGATGTGTTGTACCCGTACATATCATCCATGATTTTTCAGGACATATTACTCCAAATTTCCAGAAAATTTAATATTTTTTTTTCCTGCTATAATGTATGTGCCCAATAAATGCCATTCTGTTATTCGTATTCTTTCTTGATCTTGCAATTTTAATGTATAGTAGTGTGAAATTACCGAATTGCAAATGTACACATATATTATGTTACATCTTTTGGGTGATGTAGGCAGGATCATTTTTTAATTAAAGTAACTTTTAAAATTATATAAAAAAAAATTAAACACATTTTAATTAAAAACACAAAAGTACATGACAAACGTTTCCGCTGAAAATTAATCCCCTTTCAGCCTCGTTCAAGGGATAACGCTGCAGATTAGTGAAAACGCCTTCTAGGGAAATTCGCGATTCGTACATCTTTACGTTAGAAGCCAAGACCCTAAAATTATCAAAATCAGGTTTATGATCAGCATCAAGGTAATGAACCACTAGTTTAGATTTTATATTACCGGTTTTATATAAACATTCATGTTCTTCAATTCTAATATCACCATTTTTACCAGTTTCCACAATATACGTAGAATTACGATTTTGTACATGGAATACTGTAAATGACACCAAATCCTTTAAGTGTGTGTGTGTGGGGGGGGGGGGTAACGGGTTTAATGTTTGAGACAAAATTACTTATGCGCAGTTGAGGTTTGAAGCAAGTAGAGATTTTACAGTTTTAAGTAATTTAGCAAAATTTTCCGATAACATTTATAATATAAGGAATAGCAGTACAGTGAAATAATTTTTAACTTTAAGAGTGGTTCATTTATATAAAAAATAAAACTCTTCTCTATAAATAATTTTAATCCAAAGAGGGGGACAACTGTTCAATATCTAACAATTCAGAATTACTTCTGTAATGCTTAGCTCGATGGAAAAAGGTGCGAATAACTGCAAGTTTATGAGAGAGGAAATTAACACATTATTCACCAGAAAAGGTTAGTTTTCTGTAAATGGAAGTTGAAAAAATATATATATATATTGATTGTTTTATGCCTTATAACGCATAAAACAGCCTTGACTCGCAAGAAATGTAATGACCACTATTCGGAGTGTCGGGTATGAGAGTAAGAGGTGATCGAGACGCGTATCCAATGGTACCATTTACCATCATTCCAGGTGGTGATCCAGTATGTGGCTACAAAAATTTCGGTTACTTTAAAATAATACCTATATGAAAATGTTACCTAACGAAAGAGTTTAATATCCGTCAAAGTAACAGCGTTGCACATTGGTTCTCGTTTTGCTAAAACGATAACCTTAAAAGTAATCACTTTACTTAAGAAAAACATATACAGTAAGACCCCGCTTAACGCTATTTCATTTAGCGCTGTTTCGGTTTAGAGCTCTTTTATTTACCCTGTGGTTTCCCCAAAATTGCTCGCAGCAGTACGGGGATTCTCTGAAATTGTTCGCGCGCTGTTTCGCATTACGCTCTACTTTGATGGAACGTACTTTGATGGAACGTAAGACCCCGCTTAACGCGGGGTCTTACTGTATAATTTAAATAAATAATTGAATTATAATTTGTCACATAAAACTGCAAGTTTATTCTGAATTAAAGTTTTTTTCCAAAAAATTATTTGAAAAAATAAAACTTAAATTTATTATAAAAAAAACTAATATACAGATATTACTTATCTCTCTTCTGTATGCGAATTAAATAAAACTGCATTGAAACGAATAGTATGTAATACAATAACAAAAAAAAAAAAAAAAAAAAAAAAAAAAAAGATGCACCAAGGAGGAGTAATGCAAACTGGACACAAATTGATGTGGATACAGTGTTCGATGGAAAATGTGGAAAATGTAAAATTTTAAAGTGTGGCTGACTTTGAATGAGCATGGTTAACTGCGCATGTTAACTTCAACGTACCTTAACTGCGCAATTGGCAGAATATTAAAAATGAGAAATTTTTATTTCAGATCATAAATTCTTTGAGAATTCCATTCCATTCACTTAGATAGACAGTAACTATGCCTCGCATACATATGCGCAAACAATAAGCGCAGATGTCAGCATTTGAGAGAGCTGTGTAGTTGGGCTCAAAGAAGCCGTTTTTTCTAATCTGCGAATTGTGTGACAGTTGTATAGGATATATACCACTAGAAGATGATAGTGGCAGGAACGGATGAACCATGGCCGAACACAGCGTCAGGGAGGAAGTGGTTGACATAGAAAGAGGACAGAACGTGAGAACCGATCAATCGTCAGAGAGGAATTCAAAGCCCCAAATTCATCCTTATCATCGATCCTACTGGTACTTCTGTGACTTCAAAGACTGATAGAAACAGGGTTAAACGGAGCCGCTTGTACGGTCTGCTTTGTGTACCGACAAGCACGTTTGCAGTGGTATCAGGATCATTCGAGCAGGAATGTCAATAAATGGAGTAGAATTGTCTTTAGTGATGAATCCTACTCCAATTTGAGCACCGATAACCAGCGAAGACGTGTCTGAAGAGGCCCCGAAAAAAGGGGGAATTCCAACCTGACTGTAACCATCTATACGGCGCGACAATTAGGAGTGATGGTCTGGAATGTCATTTCATTTCAAAGCAGGATCCGTTTGGTTGTCATCCGTGGCATCTTTACAGCACAACGGCACGTCGACGACATTGTACGTCCCGTTGTGTTTCCCTTCATATCGTGCAATCCAGATCGTATATTTTAACATAATAATGCCCGTTCGCTCACAGAGATTGTTTCTAATGCTTGTTATCCTGCTTGTGTAACTATATTTTGGACTGTAAAGTCGCCGGATCTCTCTCCCACTGAGGACGTCTGATCATCATGAAAAGGATCCTACAACCATTTTGGCATTTTGCCAATCTAACGCACCAATTGGACAGAGTTTGGTATGATATCTGCAGCACATCTGCCAACTCTATCAATTATCGCCACTCCAGATAATTGCTTACATAAGGGTCAGAAAAGGGCCATGCGTCTTTATATATATATATATATATATGTGTGTGTGTGTGTGTGTGTGTATAGTGTAAAAAGTATGTTTTTACGTAAAAAAAATCTTTTTTTATTTATTTATTTTAAAAATAGATGTGTAATGTCTCTTTTATAAGACTTTTTTGACAAGTCTAAAGGAAAATATGTTTATGTATTTCTACTGTTTTTCGATAATATACAGGAACTCACAAAAATGGTCTAATCCACGAGTTCGTAGCAAACGTTAAGCTAAAATACGTTTTAAAATTTCGCTTCTTGCAAAATAAATATATAAAATAAAAATAAAAATTCAAATACCTCCATCTAAAGAATGTAAAAATAGGGCATTATTTTGAGTGTTCTTTTATACGTTCCTATAACTCTATACAATAATGTTGACGTAAATGTTTTGAATCATTCATTACCGTTTTGCTGCATATCTGAAATAAGTTCATTTAACGAGGACTGGCGCTTTCTGCTTCTGATTTCATCCATTGTTTATATTGGTAAGGTTGTATTCGCATTCATTCCTGATTCACAAATTGTAGTTCATCCCATGATAATGGTTTCCAGTACTCAGGCTAACAAATTATTACTTTCGAAGTTATCTCGTGTCCACTGCTCGTGATGAGAGATTGCTATTATTATTATTTCCATTTTTCCGCTTTTATTTCTGCATCTCCTGCACTATATCCTCTTCAAACATTCATTATCACATTGACCCACTCTTAACTCTTTGGTTTCATTGGGGTAATTTGCGAAATTACTTTTTATGATTACGCCTTTGTCTTGCACAGAGGTGTTTTCCGGCAATACCAGAATTAAATGTACTGCATTGTTGATCGCTATATGTTATCAGCCTATCGGCGTATTTTCACCAAAGCATTGAGATGTACTTGGAAATTTCGAGAAACACTGCTAATTTTCTACGAATATTCCCAATCAGCTTCTTTCATTTGGCGAATAATTAAAAGAAAATAAATGCATATTAATCCACTTTTAAAATCATTAGCATGTGAATTGAAAAAATATTTATATTTATTGATTATAGTCTGATCTAATTACCTTAAGTAAAACTTTATGATCCAAAGTTAAAACAAAGAAAAAAAAAATATTTACAAAAATTAAGCTCAAAAACAGTCATAATTTTGTTTGGATAAAGGTCAAATGAAGCCTCTTAGTAGTATAAATGAAAATTCCGTTTCGTCTGAATAATTTAAAGGTTAAAATATGTTAAATGAGAATAAAATAATTTTATTATATGTATATAAAAATGCATCAAAATCTAAAGGAATTCATTGTATAACTGTAATTATTATAATTTGCGAGTTTTTTTAGTTTTTTCGAAATCTATTTTAATCTCTTCATTATTAAAAATTTTGGCTAATACAATATTGATCTTCCCGGTTTTTATATCGTTTTTGTGCTCTTTAATTCTGGTTTTATTTATTTATTTAATTATTTGTTCATTCTCTATCTGTCTTTGCAGAGCTGCCAACCTAATCCGGCAAATTGTTAACGCCTATTGAAAAACGCCCCTTTTTCTACACCACTAAATTTTTAGAGCAATTCTCTTCAAATGTATCTATGATGAATTAAGTAGAAAAATACTCTAAAAATTAAGTGGTGTAGAAAAAGGGGCGGTACTAACAAATTGCCGGATTAGGTTGGCAGCTCTGTCTTTGGGTGGTTAGTGAAAAAAAAGAAAAATATGTTGAGATTATTTGCTCCATCTTTCGTATTTTTTTATTTTTATTTATTTATTTTCGTTCTTCATTGTTATAATCTGAAACGGATAAATATGATGCATAAATTTATTAAATAAAGTGTTAAAATAAGAGTGCAAACGCTATTTAATAATGTAATAAATTTAAAGTAGTATAACAAAAAATAACTTTTCGAAATTAATTTTCCTAAAATTTCTTATTCAAAAGTCAAATGTAAAGTATTATATATATACATACATAGCACGCCATTATGTGGCAGTACAAAAACTTTTAAGGACGTTTTAGAATTTTTTATTGATTAACGATCATAATTTATTTGTAAGTTTTCAGGAATTACTATGCTCATTTTCACTTATCGTAAAAACAAAACTAAATTTCCTTTTCTCTTTTTTTCAGTAAGTTCAAAAAGTTTTAAACAGTGTATTAATGCTTGCGTAGAAAATGAAAAATACTGTTTTAGATAAGCATTTAAGATAAAAGTTAAATTAAAGCACTTTTTAAAAAGTTAGTTTTGTCTTTTCTCATATCACATTTACAAAAGTAGATAAATTCCTTTTATCTATTGTATTTCTTTACATCTTTTGTAGTTTTTTACTATCACAAAAAAGAGCATATATGAAAATCATTATGTTTTAAATTTTTATGATAACTTATTTTGTTAGAAATACGAATGTTAATACATTAAAAGAAGCAACTGAAGTTTTCTGAAAATTCTAAATCCAGCATTTTTTTGTACGTTTATATTAGAATCTCTGTAAAACGGATAAATTGGGATTTTATTCTATTGAAATAGTAATTATTATAACAAAATGGACAATTTTAAGAACCTACATATGAAATCTTAAAACATTGAGCAAAAGTAGCTGAATAAACAAAAAAAGCCAGGTCATACATTTTTTTTTCATTGCAGTGTGACGACGTCTTAAGTTAATTGATTTTTACACAAATTCTAATTGTCATCGTTTTCTTGTATCTACTACAATTTAATATGTGATTAATTATCAGTTATTTTAGTAGGCGTTGCTTTCTAACATCTTCATTTCATAACATAAGCATCGTATCGTTTGTTTGAAACTTGGCATATTTAAGTCTCTTATTAAGGAGATATTACATTGACCATCTTGTTCCGTGTCATGAATGTAGCTAGTTTTTAACTTTAGTTTAGCTCTTTAATAGTTATTTAGTGCTTGAAAATATAATGATTATTTTAAATCTGTGTTTATAAAATTTAAAGATTGCTCTCCACTTGTCAACGTCCCATTTTGCTAGTGTTGTACTTTTTATAATGAATGTGATTCATCCATACGCTATGGAAGATTTTATGTTACACTGAAGTGATTATTTAATATTGTCGTTGACTTGAAAGAACTAATTTTTGAATTTTTGATTTTTGAACAAAATCTCAAATAAATCATGTTCCAGTTTTGTTCAAGAGTCATTCCATGTCAAATCAACACAGCTAAAAACCTGACCCCTCAGATTTTTATGAAATTGGGCTCATTTATTTATTCTACTAATAAAAGAATGTATACCAATAATAAGTCCCTAGTTTTTTATATACAGTGCTGCAAAAAGTAGTAAAAAATGCAAATTTCCGACATTCTTCCAGTACAAGTGTACTCATACTTTGTTTTCTCATTAACATAGATAAAAAAAAAAAAAAAAAAAAAAAAAAAACAAGACAGAAAAATCATGCAGTACTCAATGATTAGTAACACTTTCCAACTGTACGCAATTGTATCGAATAACTTTTAATATGTTTTGCCTACTTTATCACACAACAGACAGAACGACTGAAAAACATACAGATAGACTAATTGATTTTAAAATTAGTCTTAGGCATTTAGGAAAGTGTTAAAAAGGCTTAACGCAAAAGAAAACGCAGCCGTTAGATTATAATTACAGCTTTTAATCTCTCTGAATATTTTAGTGTAGCCCTGTAAATCTGAAAGTTAATCATATCATGTTCTATAAAAAACATTATTTTAGAATATTAATAATGCATGTCAATGTTTCTATGATTTTTATAGTAGAAATATTTTTAAATATAACTTTTAAAAAATTCTGTCCTAAAACGTAATACATTGTTTGTTTTTTATTGTTGTTGTTGTTGTCCCTGTGAACAAACTAGTTGTACAGGACCTATTAATGGCATTTTAAATAGAGAACATTCCATAAGGAACTTGAGTGTATAATTTTTTAAAAAATCTCAAAGTATTCACGGATGATAGGAGACGGAGACAAACAGATAGAAAGGTAGACAATCGGATAGACAGATGCACAAATTGAAATCATATTCCCACTAAAATTATAAGAAAGTTTTAAAACGCTCATGTAAACAAAAGTGCAATTCCAGCAAATTTTTATTTATAGCTCGTAATGTAACTGATTATTTTTGTGTGGCCCTGTAAATCTAATGCTAACCATACTATATTACAGAGAAGGCACTCTTTTATGCATACGAATAATATATTTCAATTACGGTGGAAAAAGTTATTAAAATTTGGTTTATAAAAATAACTCTCATGCAACACAATGCTTTGGAATACTTTCAAGTGCCCCTGTACACAAACCAGTAAGGAATGGGCTCTATTTTACATAGGAAACATCCGATAGGGAATTAAATAATATATTAAAATTTCATCAAAGTTTCTATACATTAAATGTATTTAAATATGGTTTATAGAAACTCCTCCCATAGAACACAATGCTTTCGAATAGTTTTGGGTGTCCCTGTACACAAACCAGAAAAGGTATTCACTCCATTTTTAATAGGGAACATCCGATAGTCAACTTGAATAAAATATATCGGTTTAAAGAAATTCCATAAATATTTACGAAAATTAGAGCGCAGTAAAACAGACAGACGGACAGAGACAGACAGACGGACAGAAGAACAGTCAGACAGATACAGAGATTGAAATTATATTCACACTAAAAAAATGATAGAAAGTTTCAAAAACGCATAAAGTAAACGAAAGTACAATTCTAGCAATTTTTTATTAATAGCTCTTAATATAACTGAATATTTTTGTGTCACCCTGTAAATCTAATGTTAACCATGCTATATTCTATGCAAAGCATTCTTTTGTGCATACAAATAACATATTTTAATTTCCTAAAACTTCGTGGAAAGTAAAGTTATTAAAATTTGATTTATAGAAATACCTCGCATAGAACGCAATGCTTTGGAATACTTTTAAGTATCCCTGTACATAAATCAGTAGTGGTATATGCTCCATTTTATATAGGAAATATCCAATAGGGAATCTGAATAACATATTTCAATTTAATTGAGATATGTCTACAGTAAAAGTAAGGAAATATGGTTTATCGAAATACCTCTCATAGAACATGTTTTGAAATACTTTCGGGTGTACCTGTACACAAACCATTAGAGGTACAAACTCTATTTTCAATAGGAACATCCGATCGTAAACTTCAATAACATATATCAGTTTCAAGAAATTCCATAAATATTTACGGGAGTTAGAGCTCGGACAGACAGACAGGCAGACAGACAGACGGACAGGCAGATAAACAAAACTGAAATCATATTCACACTTAAAAAATGTTAGAAAGTGTTAAAAACGCTTAACTTAAACGAAAGAGCAATTCTAGCAATTGTTTATTAATAGCTCTTGATGTAACTGGATATTTTTGTGCTGTAAATCTAATGCTAATCATGCTATATTCTGTGCAAAGCATTCTTTTGTGCATATAAATAACATATTTCAATTTCCAAAAACTTCGTGGAAAGTAAAGTTATTAAAATTTGATTTATAGAAATATCTCTCATAGAACGCAACGCTTTGGAATACTTTTCAGTATGCCTGCACGTAAACCGATGGAGGTAAATCCTCCATTTTATATAGGAAACATCCAATAGTGAACTTGAATAACATATTTCAATTTCATTCAGATATGTCTACAGTAAAGGTATGAAAATATGGTTTATAGAAATACCTCTCATAGAACACAATGCTTTGAAATACTTCCGGGTGTCCCTGTACACAAACTAGTAGAGGTATAAACTCCATTTTCAATAGGGAACGTCCGATAGTGAACTTGAATTACATATATCAGTTTCAAGAAATTCCATAAATATTTACGGTATTAGAGCGCGGACAGACAGACAGACAGACATGCAAACCGAAGTCATAAATACTTTTCAACCTTGTTGGAAAGTGTTAAAAATGTTAGATAGTGTTAAAAACACTTAACGTAAACGAAAGTACACATCTAGCAATTTTTTGATTAATAGGTCTTAATTTATCTGCATAATTTTGTGCCACCCTGTAAATATAATGCTTATCATGCTATATTCTATGTAAAGCATTCTTTTGTGCATAAAAATAACATATTTCAATTCCCTAAAAATTCGTGGAAACTAAAGTTATTAAAATTTGATTTATAGAAATATCTCTCATAGTACGCAATGCTTTGGAAAACTTTTGAGTGTCCCTGTGTATAACCCGATGGTGGTATTCCCTCCATTTTATACAGGAATCATCCAATAGTGAACTTGAATAACATATTTCAATTTCATTAAGATATGTCTACAGTGAAGGTATTAAAATATGATTTATAGAAATACCTCTCATAGAACACAATGCTTTGAAATACTTTCGGGTGTCCCTGTACACAAACAAGTAGAGGTACAAACTCCATTTTCAATAGGGATCGTCCGATAGTGACCTTGAATAACATATTTCAATTTTATTAAGATATGTCTACACTAAAAGTATGAAAATATGGTTTATAGCAATACCTCTCATAGAACACAATGCTTTGAAATACTTTCGCGTGTCCCTGTACACAAACCAGTAGAGGTACAAACTCCTTTTTCAACAGGGAACGTCCGATAGTGAACTGGAATAACATATTTAAATTTCATGAAGGTATGTCTACAGTAAATGTATGAAATTATGATTTACAGAAATACATCTCATAGAAAACAATGCTTTGAAATACTTTCGTGTGTCCCTGTACACAAACCAGTAGAGGTATAAACTCCATTTTCAATAGGGAACGTCCGATAGTGAACTTGAATAACATATTTCAATTTCATTAAGGTAAGTCTACAGCAAAGGTATGAAAATATGGTTTGTAGAAATACCTCTCATAGAACACAATGCTTTGAAATACTTTCGGGTGTCCCTGTACACAAACCAGGAGAGGTATAAACTCCATTTTCAATAGGGACCGTCCGATAGTGAAAGTGAATAACATATATCAGTTTCAAGAAATTCCATAAATATTTACGGGAGTTAGATCGCGGACAGACAGACAGACAAACAGACAGACAAACCGAAGTCATAAACACCTTTCAACCTTGTTGGAAAGTGTTAAAAATAAAAAAAAAATAAAAGTATCATTAGAAAGATAATAATACGAGCTTTTAAATGACACATCAGACGTATATATATTTTTAAACATTTTCATGTTACAGTCAAACATTTTAACATTTGACCTTCAATATCTCAAAAAGTACATATTTAATTTTATTTTCAAAATTATGTCTTATTTTTACTTTTATTATCTATAATTATTGTAAATTTTAGCATGGGATACTAAGTTATAAATTAAAATGCAACTTTCCATCGGTATTTTCATAATATAATAACGCAAGGTTTACGCATATTTTCTTCCCTAATTAACTTAGAGATATTAAATTGACATTATTAGAAATCTTATAATACAGGCTTTTAAATGATATATCACATGTATATATTTTAAAAATATTTCATTTTAAGGTCGAATATTTTGATCTTTAAACTTGAATATCTCAAAAAGTATACATTTAATTTTCATTTTATAGTTATATGTAATTATTATGCTTATTGTCTATAATTACTGTCAGTTTCAACATGGGACGGCTGTTTTTTTTTTTTTTTTTTTTTTTTTTTTTTTGTAAAGCGTACGTTATTTTAATATGAAAATACCGGTAGAGTTGTATTTTATTTTATAACTTTATATCCCATGGCTGTACCATGTTGAAACTTACCGTAATTATAGATAATAAACGTAAGAATAACATATGGTTTTTATAGGAAAGTTAAATATGTACTTTTTGAGATATTGCATGTCAAATGTCAAAATGTTTGACTTCATCATCACATTTTTAAAAAATATATACATGTGATATATAATTTGAAATCCTGTATTATAAGATTTCTAATGATACCAATCTTTTATTGCTAAGTGAATTAGGAAAGAAATATGGGTACATTCGTAGTAGAAGGATTTCGGAAATTTGCAATTTTTTTTACTATTTTTGCAGCACTGTATATCAAAATCTAAATGATATAGGGCCTAATTAATTGGTATACATTCATTTATCAATAGGGCAAATAAATGAGCCTAATTTCATAAAAATCTGAGGGGGGTCAGGTTCAAAATGCTGTTTTTTTTTTTTTTTTTTTTTTTGTGTGTGTGTGTGTGTGTTTATTTTAATTGGAATGACTCTCAACATAAACAATATATTCATATTGGATTTACAGATCACATTTATCGTATTAGTTCATTTACATTCTAAGTAATAGGTTAAACCAATGAAGCTTTCAGTATATGCTCAAATTGTTAAAAAATAGCAATATCATTGAATTCTTCTATTTTTCAAGTTTATCTTTAAAATATGTAATATATCAAATAGTTATATAATGTCAATCAGCTGGTCCGTTTTGAGTAGATGCTTCTTCATAGGGAATGCAAATTTTCCAAGCATCTTCGCTCAAGAGCTCCTAATTTCAAGATCTGTTGAAATTGTTTATTTTAGCGATCTTGACATTTCATTTGAATAATTTCAAAATACGTAAAAAAATATCTAAATGCTGTAATTCTACCACATTGTTAAAATAAATAAATAAACAAATAAATTTTCAAATTTTAAACATCTAATAAATATTCTCAAGTCGTTTGTTTTCTGGGTAAAATTTTAAAAGTAAGAAAAAAAATTAATGTAATACGAAATTTCCGACATTGATTTTATTATTTAATGTTTGGTTTATTATTTCACAAAAAAAAAAAAAAAAAAGAAAGAAAGAAACAACGAAATACTTATATTCTTTAACCACATTTCCTGAGACCGTGGTAATCTCTGCGCAAGTGTGGACTGAACGAGTTCAGTGATAAAATAGCGGTGATTAACTTTGTCTTTGGGGAAAAATTAGCTATAAGGGAACACCGAATGACTAGATGTTTACCGAATTTAGGTCTGTCTTTAAATTTGGCGTCTCTCCGAGCCTTTGGACTCGTCCTCACTGCTAGTCTTAGTCCCACTACACACTGAAGAGACACGAGACAAAGTTTGAAGCGAGATGCGACACACGCAAGCTCTAAACAGTTTTCAGGAGATGAAGTTGTATTTAGAGCATGCGCGTGTCGCACGTCGCTTCAAACTTTGTCTCATGTCTCGTCAGTGTATAGCGGGCCTTAAGAAACGTGGTTACACTATAATGATAGCAGTTTTAATGAACAGAAAAAGAAATTAAAAAAATAAATAAAATGGAACTAAAATAGCCCCTATAAAAATAAATAAAATTATGTGAAATAGAATAAAAAAATAATATTAATAAACGTGAGTATAAATGAATATTTTCAATATATATATATATATATATATATATATATATATATATATATTGAAAATATATACAATACAGGGTGATTGAAAATATATACAATATATTAAAATATTGAAAATATATACAATATATACAATTGATTGAAAATATATACAATAGTAGAGTATATATTGAGTATTGAAAGAGTATTGAAAATATATACAATATATTGAATATTGAATATATTGTATATATATTGAATATATATACAATATATACAATATATTGAATATTGAGTATTGAAAATATATACAATATATACAATACAAATATATATAATACAGGGTGTTCAATATGTCTGTACACATTTTAAAAATTCATAACCACTGAATGAATTGATAGAATTGAACGCGGTTTGCAAAAAAAAAAAAAAAAAAAAAAAAAAAAAAAAAAATCCTTCTCGTGAAGTTTTTTTTTTTTTTTTTCTTTTTTTGTTAAAGAAAAAAAAAATATAGTTACATTTTTTTTCGACGATTGTTAGACAAATAGTTACATTTTTCGCACGTGAAAGGAAAGTCCTATAAATTGCACAATTTTGAGAATAGAGCAGTTTATTTCTTATTTTGCCTCCTACTTGTGCATACATGAAGTTTTAATTGTGATGCTGACTTGGTGGAGAAAGCTTTATGGATGAAAGTGTGTTCCCTCAGGTAAGAACCGTCGACTGAAGCTGCAGTTAGCGCCGTTATAACTCTTTTGCAAACTGTAATTGGTGGTGACGACGGACACATACAATAGAATTTTAACGACAGTTAATTTCTGCATGCGAATGAGTACAATTTTTCATGAAAATGGGTGATTTGGTCACTCACAGCAACCTCTATCGACAAATAGCTTAATTATTTTTTTTTTTTTTTACACACACACACACAAAAAAAAAAAGAAATTTCCCCCTTTACGATTTAATTCTATCAATTCATTCAGTAGTTATGCATTTTTAAGATGTCTACAGACTTTTGGAACACCCTATATATATATATATATATATATATATATATATTCTTTGGCTTAAAAATAAACTTCATATAATGCATTTTTACAATTACCCAATCTTACGATAGAAAAAACCGAAATTATACCTTTTACAATGAAAATGAAACTATATACATATAAAGCTAATCCAAACCATTAAGAAATATATAAAAGCGCAAGAATTTCTATTCCGAAGAAGATAAAACATTATTCACTGCTTATGAGAAAAGTAAAGAAATTTCTCAAGTAATGCAATTTTTTTCATATATTTTCCCATTAAACATTGTGTTCATAAAAGCAAAAATGTGTAGTGGTTTTCACCCTTGAAGTATCTACATCATTATAAGTTATTGTCGTATGTAATCTAGAATAAATGTGGAAAAGGATTATTCTTTGTGTTTCATAGTTCGCTAAATAGTATTGTATTTGTTACGTTATATAAATTATATACATTTCGACATTATTTTCTCTTTAAAGTATCTGTAACTGCTTATAAGTTCTACTAGAATATCTTTGAATTAGTAAACGATATGCAAAACACAAGATGTAAAATTAAGATAGAAAATAAGGTCATTAATAAATAAGATAAATATTATAAAATTCTCAAAGATTTTTTTTTTGAAAAGGCAATGATATTAAAGCATTATTGGTTTTCTATTTACTATCTCTTATACATGTAAGAAGAAACCACAGTTTTGGGATCAGTTTTTCGAATTTGCGTTTTTGCTATAATTACACGTAGTATCTAAATTTATATAGATTTCAAAGCTATTAATAAATTTTGATGTTTGTCCTAAATTATTCATACAACATTCATCCGCACCATTCCTTGAAACTTATCTTGATCAAGCGTTTAAAGTGTCAACCTCATATTTAGTGTAAGGCGACCAAAATTTTGCAATCCAATTTGAGGACAAATCATCAGAGCCGTCCTCAATTTGAAGGGTCATTCGAGGACAGAGCTAAATTATGCTTTAATATGAGGACATTTGAGGACATATTTGTAAATTCGAGGACATTTGTCCTCAAATGATTTTCAAATTGATGAGGACATAGGTTGAAATTCGAGCACATTTGGTCACCTTAATTTAGTGTAGTATTTCTACATAAATCATATTTAGAATATCGAGTTTGGACTTACAGCTACTATCAGTTCATGAGATATGCTAAAACTCCACATACATAGATCAACGCTAAAAACCTGATTTCCGGCTTCAGGGTATAATAAAATGTGTAGCTATAAGAAAAACTCAATTTCAAAAATTTATCCGGAAAACTTTACTTTCTCTACAATACATACGGATAAGAGAAAGTTTTAAAAGGGCAGAATTTTTCGGTGCACATAAATTTTGTAACTTTTAATTATATATTTGATATGTAGGTATAATTTGTCTTTAAAAAATGACAATTCATAAATTTTTGAATATAATTATGTATATCTAAATTCCATGCATATATTACGTATAAAGTAAGGTGACAGAACGATTATGTTATTGAAAACGAATTCTTACTAAAAATTTTGAGCGATCATAGAAAAATAATGTTCTTTAATGTTCACTATGGAAAAATATTTAACATATATCTGGATTTTAAGTAAAAAAAAAAAAAAAAAATCTGTGACTAAGCTTCTAATTTAGGGTGATCAGATTTTTATGTGCTTGAGTCATCCTAAATATATATATTGTGGCTTTCCAAAACTATACTATGGCTGTTGAAATCGTTTTTTTTAAAAAATAAAATAAATAAATAAAGTTACTACCCAAGTAGCACAGAAACGTTCTCTGAACGTTCAAAAATTGTTCTGCAAACACGTTCTAAGAACGTTCACTTTGAACGTGTTATAGACGTCTATTTGTCCATCTTGAAGACGTACAATAGTACGGTTCAGAGAACGTTCAATGAACGTGTAGCAATCACCATCGGTGTTATAGAAACGTTCTGAGAACGTTCTACGTATTCGGTGTCAGAATGTTCTAAACATTTTTAGAACGTTTTCAAAACATTATACACGTTTTCAGAACGTTCTAGAAAACGTACTGTAAACGTTCTAAAATAGTGTAGTCAAAAAAAAAAAAAAAAAAAAAATGTGACGTCATTATAAAAATCACCTCAGTACGGGCGTTTAGAAGTAAAATGTACATAGCTGATGACGAATAATGATACAACACATGAACAGGGATATGAATTACTTTTTTTTTTTTTTCAATTCGAATAATGTTTGAGAAATTTTAACATACTTGCTATTCCTTTAATTTTGACGTATATGCATGAAAAAGTCTATATTCTATGACAGTTTTCCCCAAAAAGTGTCATAACGTCTTTTTATCCCTTAAAAAATTTCTTAAATCTTTGCATTTTTTAAAAATTTCTTTTTTCGCCCTAATTTGAAGATAATGAAGTTATAGTATTCTCACTAAAAATAATCCGAAGATATTCTTGAAAAAATAAAATTTTCTTAAAATTTTCTTCAAATATTTAAAATATTTTGAAGATTTATCTTTTTCTATAAAATATCTTAAGAAATTTTAAAGATATTTTGTAAACTTTCTTAAGAATGGGCCAAATAACTTAAGATATTCTGTAGATTTTCTCTGGAAATACTTGCAGAATATCTTGAGATTATTTTTAGTAGGGATTAATTAAAAAACTTTGAATAAACACAATGAAATGCAAGAACTCGCACCAACTGTTTCGCGTCAAAAGAAGACACAACCCTTCATCAGGCGAACAATGTAGGCGCGAGAACTGCAAACAAGCACGTTGAGTGTGTTGAATGCGTTGCCGCTTTGTTTATAGCAGCCGTGCTTTGTTTGTAGCAGTCGCGAGTTCTTGCATTTTATGGTGTTTATTCAAAGTTTCGTAATTAATACTATAACGTCATTATCTTCAGATTAGGGGAAAAAAGAAATTTTTTAAAAATGCAAAAATTTAAGGAATTTTTTAAGGGATATAAAGACGTTATGACACTTTTTGGGAATTACTGTCATAAAATATGGGATTTTTCATACATATACGTTGAAATTAAAGGAATAGTAAGTATGTTAAATTTTCTCAAACATTATTTGAATTAAAAAAGAAAAAAGTAATTTATATCCCCGTTGCTGTGTTGTATCACTATTCTTCATCTGCTATGTACAACTAAACTCTTGAATTATTTTGCTTGTTTTAATCCTTGTGATTCCGAATGCGTCATCCTATGATTAATGTTTGTTTTTCATGGTTGTTTTCTGTTTGATTCTCTGATTTCTTGAACTAAATAATTTATTCCAATTTATTCTTCATTTTTAACTTCAATTAATTTCTTGTACGATAGGGTGCCCGCTAGCAATTTGCTATTATAGCTGCTAACGAACGAAATCGTACATTGATGCTCAACGACGAAAAAGGACGAGTTTTTTTTTTTTTTTTTTCCTACCGTTCTAAGCTTTTCCTTAAAAAAAAAAATGTTCAAAATTATGTCTTAATTTTTTATTTCCTCGTTGCTTGTTTGTATCTTTTGATTTGAGTTTCATGTGGTTTATTTACGCACCGGCAAAATAATTAAAATTGCAACTTACAATATTGGAATAAATTTATGATTAGACTGAAGTTAAATAAAATAAAAATCAATAAATAAAAAATAAATGTTTCAATAAATAACAATCAGCCTCCCCAGGTTATTTAAATTTCTTGTAATTTCCTTCTCATTGTTCTATGTGGTTTCAGTGATCTTATATCTGCTGCTTGGCTTTAACTAAGATTAAAATTTCATTTATACTATTTTTTTTTTTTAATTACAGGGTGCAAAGCATAGTCACGAGAATACCTTTATCTTCGCAACTATTGGTCGCAAATATGTAATTTCAGTTACAAAATGTTTTAAAAAATATGAGCACTTACTTTTTGCTTACTTTTTTTTTTTTTTTTTTTTTTTTGTAAATAGATTTTCTTATTGGAGGACATCTGAGAGGCCTGCTCTTGACTTTGCACCCTGTATATTCTAAACATTTCTGGGTACTACTTTGTAAGTCCATGGGTAGTTTATAAATATATTTGAATGCTGAAGTTCATAGAAAGTTTTAATATTCCAACATAAAACATAATTTCGAAAATGAATGTACCAATACACCACTAAACTAATATATAATTGAGTTTAGAATATATTGTTAATTTATAATAATAAGAAATTGAAACGAAAAATTAAAAATTAGTTAGAAGGAAGAAATTTAAAAAATTTCCAAATACTTAAATATATAAATATTTTTTTAATCAAAATATTTTTCTAATATATTTAACATACTTCATATTTTTAAATTTCAGTGCAAGTGTGTATACATATTTTCAGTTTACAGCAGCAGTTTACAAAAATGATGTTTGCAGGTATTTAAATTTATTCCACATGGCAATGTAATTGGTATTCTTTAAATGTTTAAATTTCTTTAAATTGAGTCAACGCAATTTTTACTCATTTGATGTAATTATGCTATCATGGCATATTAAATAATTAATAAATGTAAATATTATTATTATTAATAAATAATATAGTATGTATATTATTTATAACTAATATATTATTTCTTAGTATATCATTTATTTACTTATTAATATCGTCTTTTTTTTTTTTTTTTTTTTTTTTTTAAGCAGAATATGTTTTTTTATAAACATGTGGAATAAAATTGAATTGAATCTTTGTTTTATTATGCAGTTAAACAAGTTAATATATTTTATTTAATAAATTACAGTAAAGTGATATTTAAAATTATAAGTCGGTGAAACTTAGGATATTATTTTAAAAATATGCAATTTGCATAACCTAGATTATATATATGATCATATAAACATTAAATAAATACTTCAGAATTTAAAAAGAAAAAAAAAAAGAATTACAAACCTTCTTAATTTTCTTCATAAATCTTACAAATCTTTCTTCAAACTTTCTTAATTTTCTTTCAAGAAAACACCCTTGTAACTAGCATTTTAAAATGCACAATGACCAGTATGCAAGGGCATTCACTTAAAATTTACTCTCATCTTTTAAACTATTTATGTTACTTCATTCAGAAACATAATAACCAAAAATAGTCATTTTAACAGTTTCCATCTCAGAAGACTAAATTAATAAAATGAATCCATAATTTCTAAGCGGTTTTCTGTAACTGGAGCAGTTTTTTCTGCGATAAAACGCTGCTTACAAGTATCAAAAGTTAGTCTTAAGAACTTACGCAGATATGAAAATGATTGTTTAATTGATATTTAAATAAGACTTTAATAAATAGAACATAGAGAATATTACAGGTTAAAAATATTACATTTTTACTTTTCTAAAGCTTATCCAAGTCATTATAACGCGAAAACTGAACAAAACAGATTACATGTTTGAAAATTACCGCTTCACATAACGACACGACATTCCCAAGAACTGGCGCTGGCGTTTGTTTGACTTTGCACGGTCAGCGAGAATTAAATAAATGCAATCCACAGATGTCAATTTCAACTGCTCTTCCCTTCTTACATCCGGAATAATCATGTTTCAAAGTTCAACATTTGAAACAGAAATTTATTAAGCATTTATAGCTGTAGAAAACATATAGTTTGTTTTTTTTTTTTTTTTTTAGGAAAAATGGAGCTGAGTTAAACAATTATTTAAATTTTTATAAAGTATTTGAAAAACTTATGAGATCACTTTATTTTTCCATTTTAAAATCGCGAATTAAACGGAAAAGCATATTTTGTTTTAGTGTATATTTCAGTATTGAACAAAATATTCAGTGAAAGGATCAGAAATGGCATACACTTTATTTTTTCTGTATACATAAAAAGAACGCAATGGATGCATGGAAATTTTCGGGGTTTTAACACTCCTTGAGACGTCCTCGATAGGATTCGACAATTTTTAGAACTTGTTTGCGCATCTTAATAAAATTTTGTGGAAATTGCATCGGAAGAATCAGTGGACAGAATTTAACCTAACTTGATATTTAGTCGAACTTTTATTTAAACTAGCCCTGATTAATTTTTGGAATATATGACCTAATAGGTGCTCAGCTATTATGTAATCCCCCCCCCTCCATGTAACGGAGTGCAGTATCTCAGTTTCTATTGAATAAAACTGCACCAAACTTGATATGAGAGATAGATATTATGTTAAACTATGGTCAACTAATTTGAGCATATATTGATTGAGAAGTGGCACTAATGTGCTGTAACTCAATCCCGTTTAAAGGAAAGCAATATCTCAGATTATTATTATTATTATTATTATTATTATTATTAAAAATTCACTAGCATGAGTATGTGAAATATATATTATGAAAAACTATGATAATTCAGTTTGGGTATATATCGGCCGATATAGTACTCTTTATTATGCAATTTTTCCAGATAGCTACACCTCAGCATGTGTTAGTGAAATCTGCAACAAATTTAATATGTAAAATTTTAATTTTAAGATACAGTGTTTATTAAATTTTTGTTCATGTTAACTGGTTAAGAAGTGGTGCTGTTATATAGAATGTAACAGAATAAAGTAGTGCGATGGGTAGAAGATTTCTTTTAAACAGTTTAATTAAAAGAGAATAGCTACGTAAAATTTTCATCTATTAAGAAAATAATTTTTGAAATATATATTAAATAATTTTCTTTTATTAAAATTTATTAAATAAAATTTGGATTTAAAAAAAAAAAAAAAAAAAAGAACAATCAAAGAGAGTAATGATTTAAAAACATTATCAATATTGATAATTTACCAGTAACATTCAAACTTAAATAGAATCATATCATAAATAAAATATAATAAAAGTTTAAAATTATGCTTAAAGAAAGAAAAAAAAACTCATTTCTGTAACTTCCCGATGAGTATTAGTGACCGCGAGGCTCTACTCTCGAACCTTACAGACGGGAAGTGTTGGTTTCGATTCCTGGTCGCGCTTGTCGACTTAGGTTTTCGGAGTTTTCCGTGATTTTCTTTGAAACTCGCATAAATAAGGGTTAGGCATTCTTAGAATGATTTCCACGGAGGACACACCATCCAGACCTAGGACCCTCGTGTAGTTAATTTGTTTTAATCCTATAACACCAACATTCAATGAATATTACGAAATCAAAACTGAATCTGGGCATTTTGTCCTATTCGTAATAATCTCACTGAGACAGAACGTTTTATGACGGTGTTACATTTAAACGTTTTGTATAGAACTGAAATTGTACGTTTTATGGAAGGTACAATGCACACCTTTTTTTAACGTTCTAAATAATACAATTTTTGAACGTCTAATGGAACGTTCTTTTGACACGAAACACGGTGTTTGAACT
Source organism: Salticus scenicus (assembly GCA_963930645.1). Classification (NCBI taxonomy): domain Eukaryota; kingdom Metazoa; phylum Arthropoda; class Arachnida; order Araneae; family Salticidae; genus Salticus; species Salticus scenicus. The sequence continues at coordinate 189,307,993 of OZ005649.1, read as the reverse complement.
ATTGTAACCGTTATTAGACGTACAAAGAACGTTCCGGTGCTACTTGGGTAGTAATATCATTAATTCATAGTTGAGTAAATCTTTGCACATTATTAATCTGAAGTTCATAAGAACATTTATTCGTTATATTTGTAAATCTCTATTAAAGTCAATATACTGGATGGTTATAAACATATTTACCTAGTTTAGACCTACGTAAATCCTGTTCCGGTTGACGTATTTCGATGAAACTTGGTGTATGAATTAAGAAAAAAGAAAACTACAATTAAATATAATAGTTCAAGTTTAAATTTATAGATGGCGATTTTCAAATAGCGCTTACAGGAAATGCGTTATGCAGATTTGGAGCTTTTAGAAAAACAATAGTCAATGTCATAAAATCATTTTACACTAGACCTTCAGAAGAGATAGATCGATTTTTACAGACTAAGTTATTTTATTAGAATAGTAGTAATGTGTTTAATTCTACTGTGGATATATTGACGTTTAGAAGGCTTACGAAAAAGACCTCAGACTGGGTTTCAGAAAGAAGATTATTAAATATAAAGGGTTTGTAGAGTTACGTATGCTACGAAAACGATAATGAAGACTGATTTCAAATGAAACCTTGGAAGAAGTCATATTGCCGTGGTCGAAAAAGCGCCCATTTTCCAATAATCTTTGAAAAGTACTGCGTCACATCGCTCACGTGATTTGTTTCTCCCTTTATTTGCAGTGGAAAAGTTTTGATACTCTTACTATGCAGTTGAAAAGTTACTACCATTCCAATAGAATAATTTGATAAAGGAATGTTCACTCTTCTCCTCTTAAGGCAAGGTAGAGGAGAATTTCAGGACTGTGAGTGTTGCTTTTTTAATGCTCCAAATTTGCACATTTTAAACTCTTCATGAAAAGCAACATCTATTGTCCTAAATTATAACTATTAACTTTTATTGCAGATATCTTCTTCCAATTGACCATAGAAGGTACACGAAGTTTCAAAGGAGTAGATCTGCTAGAAAAGAATCTACGTAGACCTAAACAGAAGTTACAAACAGTAGATCTAAATAAAAAATAAATAAATAAATAAATGCAAAAAGTCTCTTTTCGCAAATTACAAAAAAAAAAAAAAAAAAAAAAAAAAATGTATTACAAAAGTTCACTCTTAAGTTTTCTAGGAAATAATTTAACAGCTGCAAACTTAATTATGTAATTATCTATATTAATATATATGTATATGTATATATATATATATATATATATATATATATATATTTACATAATTATCAAAATAAAAAATAGCATTTACAATATATATATATATATATATATATATATATATATATATATATATTCTTATATTTTAAATTAAAATGCTCGAAAATTCTTAAACATGCATAATAAAAGTAAAATAATAATAATAATTGTAATAAATAATGAATAAATAAAATTGTATAAGAAAATGTATAAATAACTAAAATGAAAACAATTACATTGATATCTTTTATGTTTTTTTTTTAAAATAAAATAAAAGATGACTATATTATCTTAAAACAAAGCAGTAATACTTTTGAAAACAAATTATTCTTTAGAAGTTGAAATGTTTTATGCGTTACTTCAAAAATATATTTTATTCGCTTGGGAAAAAAATTACTCTTATTATTTCAAAGGAGAAATATTTTTGTAGGGAACATTCTGCATTTGGTCAAAAAAGGGAAAATAGTGGTATAATTTATTTCTTAAGTAAAAGTAGACAAATTTCTTTATGAGATACTGAAGAAGTGTAAGAAAATGGAGGTTTGCGTTGAGGTTTTCTTTAATCATTTCTTTATGTTGAAAGAATGGAATAAAATAATAATAAAAATATTTTTAAATAAAGAATAATAAATAAATAAATTAATGCATGTTAAAAAATATAGACAATTATAATTTTTTTTTTTTTTTTTTTTTTTTTTTTTTATAATCATATTTATATGTAGCTTCTTTACATATAGTACAATTACATACACCTAGTTATAATCGAATGATTTATTAAACAATAATTATTGCTTTAATAACTGAATATAAGATGAATATATATATATATATATAAAACAATCGAAAAAAGTTATTCTAAGTTTTAATAATAAATATCTATACGGATTATTAACCGCACAGTAGATTTACATCTAGCTTTTACACAATGTAATACTGACTGTAACCATTTCACGATCAGAGAAAAAAGAAAATTAATATAATAAAGCATTAATAAGCAAATGGAAAAAATGGAAAAAGTATACTCAAATAAATATGGAAAAGCACTATTTATAATCGAAAATTTTATAATAAAGAAGGGAATAAAACTATCAAGATTATCTCATTAATAGCTTTGATACAATTCTTTTAATAAGTTCTTTATTTTATTTATTTATTTATTTTAAAAAGAATGCGAAAAGTTAAAAAAAAAAAAAAAAAAGTTATGTTTAACATAGTAATTTTTCACATTTCTTAACAAACCTAAACGAGATAAATTAGCCATTTTTTGTCTACAAAACTGTGTAAATTCTCTAAAAAGAACACTGTGATTTGTTAAAATGATTTGATTCTATATTTCCAAATTCGAATTACAAAACAAGTATTAAAATATATTTATAAATATATTTTGCAAAAATTAATTTATATCACTTTCTTACTCCAAAATCTATAATATTAAAACACAAAGCATATTCTATAAGACTAAAATCGTACGATGTGGGCATGCGCGAGAAAATTTTGAACCCATTGGGAGCCGGAATATTCCTTTTTTTATGCAGAATACCGATGATAGATGAAGCAGACAATATTAATATTGATATGTCTATGGCAAACGCCTAATTAAAGCTCATTAACGCCTAATTAAAGTTATTATTACTCTGTAGCTCAATCATAAAAATAATTCACACGATTAATTCATATTTTCCAAGGAAGTATACCTATTAAAAACAAAGCAATTCGCGAATACGTATCGGCATTGGTTATCTTCGTATTCATTTTCGCTCGCCGAAAATTTCGGTACATTGAATGTGGCGCCATCTGTTGCCATGTCAATATATTATAACACATTCTTAATTTTTTTTTCCATTTCTTAGAAAAAAAAAGATAAAGAAAAAATCTTTTAAAATTAACAAATTATCAAAGTTCATTGTTTTTTAAAAGTTAACTTTCATCAGTTGAAAACTTTGTTTAGAAAAGATGGAGATAAATATTTAAAATCAAAGGGGGTTTTATTTTATTTTATTTATTTATTTAATTATTATTTATCTAATTATTATAATTTCTGATATTTCATTTCGATACTGTATTAGAGTAAAAAGAATTTGAAAAGAATAACATTAAAATATTGATATTTTATACGAGTAAAAATTTATTTATTTTTAACTGTATACTTTTGTTGAAATATACTATTTTGATAGAATAAAGTGTTATAATACTATTCCAGTAAAAACAAATTTTAACTTTATTCCGATTTGCAGTTTATTTTTAGAATACAATAAGTTAATATTTTTGATTATATAAAAGTGGTTTTACAAATACGGGAAATTGGGCAGGGGGTTTTAAAACGGTTAAAAGCAATGTGAAATATTAAAGCAAGGGTATTTTAAACTTTATAGCGTGAAGAGATTTTAGTTGCACATCATTATTAACTAGTAATAATAATAATCGATTACAAAAATTACTTTATCACCTGACTGTATCACTTGATTTCAAATAAAACAGTTGTACTTTGTATTCACATAATTTTACTAGACTAATTTCTTTTAGAATGTAATAGTTACACATTTAAATCTACATTTGTATTATTGGAAAAGAATGAAGTTCCTTTTTTTTTTTTTTTTTTTCTATTTAAGTGTGTGTGTGTGGAGGGGGGGGAGGGAGTGATATCTGCTTTGAAATTGAGAGAAATATCAGATTGAACATTGCATTTAATTATTTTAAAACATGTCTACTATTTTAGGTTTTAACCAATATTAATTATTCTATTCTAGTAATTTGTTGTTCCCGAGGGTTGAAATATTCCCAATTTTGAGTTTTTGACAAAAAATTCTCTATTTTTAGAGACTTGATCTACTTTCTTTATGAGAACGCAAAATCGCAACAATTTCTTATTTATATATATTATTAAGTACATTATGACATAAATTATACTTAAAGATAAAAGCAATGCGGCACTGTGCTCCCATAAAAAGTTTAAATGAAAACGAAAAACAATGAACTACAATGAATTACAAAACTGATTACAGTGAATATAATGCATTCTTCGCTGTTTATATTTTGTCAAAAAATGAAGAAACTACTAAAATAAAATAGATCAAATAAAATATATTTTAAATTTCTCTTTTTTAAAAATATAAGTTTTCATAAAATAATGTTTAAGTATGTTTTACTCTGTACAGTTTATATTGTTACGAAATTGTAAATAATTGTGTTTAGTTTTGTATAAATTCTTTCAAAGAGGCTTAGTAAGTTGATAAAGTGCTAATTTTGTGCATTTCTAGTCGTTTTAGCGTTGAAATAGCCTTATTTTCCCTTAAAAACGCATTAAAAAGCCCCAGTAATGCAGGTAATGGATTTGGCGCCAAATTTGGCGACTTTTTCCCACCTTGGCGTTTTTTTTGGCGACCTTGGCGAGAAAATCCTTATATGGGATATACCAAATATGGAAGCTGTAAGTTGATTGGTTGACCACTTTCTAGAGTTTTCTTGAAAAATCTGGATTCCATGGAAAAGTATATAAGCCTGTTTTCTTCGCCAAGGCCAGTCAGAGTCAGTTCAGTTCAGATCTCAGCCAGCTTCGCTAGTGCTTGCATTGCTCTTGAGCCTCTTTGAGAGAGACTTGCTTCAAGTGTTATTGCTATACAGTTTGTACTGTGGATTTGCTATTGACAGCTGTTGTTTAAGCTGTGGTTACTGCTTGAATTGAAGCTGATAATTGGTTTATTGACCTGTGTTTTTCTGAAACTTTCTGTGAATAAATTACTGAATTTTTGTAAGTTTGGCCTTTCATTCCCGGACAACTCACGAACCCTCAAGTACGCAACATTTCTGGTGTCAGAAGTGGGATTGTCTGTGAATGGTTATAACTAGAGCTATGGAGGAACAGATGAAGAAACTTCTAGAAAGCTTAGCTACCCAGATGAAAGAAATGAAAGAAGGGCAAAGAGAAATGAAGGAAGGACAAAGAGAGATGAAAGAAAGTATGGAAGCATCGCAAAAGCCTGTGTCAAGAGATGAAAGAAATGAAGGCAGCACAAGAGAAAATGGAAACATCGCAAAGAGAAATGAAAGACGGCTTGCCTGAAGAAATGAAGGAAATGAAAGATACTATGGGTGAAGTTCAGGAAGAAATTAAATCTAATCAAGATGAGATGAAGAGAGAGCTTTCAACGGTGAAAGAATCAATCGAGGGTAAATTAACGGTGATGGAAAATAGAATGGATGGAATAGAAGAGAAAGTTATAAAGAGAGAAGAAAATTTTGAAGAGAAAGTTTTGAAAATAGAAGAAAGTGTTGAAGAGAAAGCTATGAAGATAGAAGAAAATGTTATGAAGGTTGAAGAGAGTGTTACGAGGATAGAACGGAGTTTCGGGGAGAAAGTTAAAGAAAATTTTGATCAGGAACTGAAAGGCAGGTTTTCAGAGATAGAAGGTAAATTGAAGAGAATAGAAGAAGATCTGGAGAGAAAAGTGGAAGAAAAGTTAGAATCCATGCCCCAGGAAACTGAAAAGAAAGAGAGAAGAAGCCAGAATCACGAATTTATTAAGCTATCCACCTACGACGGTAGTTCCTCCTGGCATGTATATAAGACGCAGTTCTCCATTGTGGCTGAAGCAAACGGCTGGGACTCAGTTGCAAAGGCGGCTCATCTGGTAGGGTCGTTGCGGGGCGACGCCGCAGATATTCTGGAGACCCTTTCGAAGGAACAGCGATATGACTTCGAAGCTGTAACCAGAGCACTAGAGCTACGTTTTGGAGCGAAATGGTCCAAAGAATATAGTCGACTCCAGCTAAGGTCCCGCCGCCAGAGACCAGGGGAAAGCTTACAAGAACTGGCATCAAACATCCAGAGGCTTTCACATTTGGCTTTCTCGGACTGTCATCCTGAAACACGTAATGATCTGGCTCTAGAACATTTCATTGATGCTGTCGGAGATCCAGATATTCAAAAAGCCCTCAGACTCTCCGGCGTGAAGGATGTGGAGTCTGCCTTGGTGTATGCCCTAAAGCTCGAGACAGCCCAAGAAGCCTCCTATAAACATCGCCAGAACAGCACAGCAGACAAAGTGAACGGTTCTCAAGATGATCTTAAAGAGATTCAGGAAATGATTGCAGAAATTAATAGAAGGCTACGCATTCTTGAGAGTAGGAAAGAAGGGAAGACTCCAACAACTAAATGCTGGGGCTGTGGAAAAGACGGGCATATCAAACGAAGCTGCCCAGTAAGAACACCTAGAGACGCAACCAAGAATGTCTCTGAAGTATGCCACCCAGGAGGAGCTCTTCGGAAAAATTCAGATGCCTTCTTGCGGAAGCCTCCATCTGAAGATTATAAATACAGCTGTAAAGCCGATGATAGACCCCAAAGAATACAGCCGGTTGCTCGCCAAGTTACCGTCTCAACACCTTCAGAACGAGATCCCGACCCATGGAGTGACGAAGAAGTTAGAAAAGCCCAGATGGAAGATCCTGACGTAAAGCCTATATTACAACTGAAGGAGACGACCAGCAACAGACCTATCAGGCAGGACATTTCCCGATTTAGTCCCATTACGAAAAGTTATTGGGCACTTTGGGACTCTCTTCATGTCAGAAACGGCGTATTATACAGAAAGTGGGAATCTGATGAAGGGAAAGGCTTCACATGGCAGATTGTATTACCAAGATAAAAAATTCCAGGTGTTTTAGAACAACTGCATAGTAGCTCTACCGGAGGCCATTTTGGGGTAATGAAGACTCTGCAGAAAGTTCGGGAACGCTTCTACTGGTGCAAGGCAAAGGAGGATGTGGAGAAATGGTGTAAATCCTGTGATGCTTGTGCGGTACGTAAAGGCCCGCAGAAACGAAGTCGAGGAAGACTGCAACGGTATAACGTGGGAGCACCATTTGAACGGATTGCAATCGACATCTTGGGTCCTTTGCCACGGACCTCCAGTGGAAATAAATACATCCTCGTCGTGATGGACTATTTCACCAAGTGGCCTGAGGCATATCCCATTCCCAATCAAGAGGCATAAACAGTCGCAGAAGTCCTAGTGCAGAAATGGGTGTCAAGGTACGGCACGCCCCTACAACTTCATACCGACCAAGGTAGGAACTTTACCTCTGAAGTTTTCAAAGGACTGTGTATACTTCTCGGCATAGTTAAAACCCGGACAACACCCTTACATCCCCAGTCGGACGGCATGGTCGAGAGGTTCATTCGTACCATCCTGAATAACCTCTCTCTTCTAGTATCAAGGAACCAGCAAGATTGGGACTTGAAGTTGCCACTGTTCCTGCTGGCTTATCGAAGTGCTGTCCATGAAACCACCGGCTATACTCCAGCCCAGATGCTCTTTGAACGTGAACTTCGTCTCCCATGTGATCTCCTGTTTGGTTGTCCACCCGATGCGCCTTGATCGCCCGAGGAGTACATCCAAGATCTCCAGGCACGATTTGAGGACGTACACAACTTTGCTCGGGAGCGGATTAACATGGCAACAGAGAAAATGAAGACAAGGTACGATCTAAAGGCTACACAACATGAGTTCCAGGAAGGAGAGAAGGTCTGGTTGTGGAATCCTGTTCGACGCAAAGGACTCTCTCCCAAGTTACAGTGCAACTGGGACGGACAATACACAGTCTTAAAAAGGCTGAATGATGTAGTAGTGCGGATCACTAAAACACCTTCATCAAAACCGAAGGTGGTGCACTATAACCGGCTAGCCAAGTACCACAATTAACGGTAACATTAAAATTTAAAATGTAAATACTGGTAAAATTTGCGCATGCGCACTGTAAATATTTGTATATAAATATTTGTACATATTTGTGAATTTTGTAAATATTTCTCACTTGATTTGTATTTCTATTTTATCGTTATATGCAACTTAGTTTTTGTATTTTAGATTGTGTAAATTTGTTTAGTTTCGCCTCTTGACCAAGGGTTGCACTGCCCGGGACGTGCAGTCCTTGGAAGGGGGGCAGTGTTACGAAATTGTAAATAATTGTGTTTATTTTTGTATAAATTCTTTCAAAGAGGCTTAGTAAGTTGATAAAGTGCTAATTTTGTGCATTTCTAGTCGTTTTAGCGTTGAAATAGCCTTATTTTCCCTTAAAAACGCATTAAAAAGCCCCAGTAATGCAGGTAATGGATTTGGCGCCAAATTTGGCGACTTTTTCCCACCTTGGCGATTTTTTTGGCGACCTTGGCGAGAAAATCCTTATATGGGATATACCAAATATGGAAGCTGTAAGTTGATTGGTTGACCACTTTCTAGAGTTTTCTCGAAAAATCTGGATTCCATGGAAAAGTATATAAGCCTGTTTTCTTCGCCAAGGCCAGTCAGAGTCAGTTCAGTTCAGATCTCAGCTAGCTTCGCTAGTGCTTGCATTGCTCTTGAGCCTCTTTGAGAGAGACTTGCTTCAAGTGTTATTGCTATACAGTTTGTACTGTGGATTTGCTATTGACAGCTGTTGTTTAAGCTGTGGTTACTGCCTGATTTGAAACTGTTAATTGGTTTATTGACCTGTGTTTTTCTGAAACTTTCTGTGAATAAATTACTGAATTTTTGTAAGTTTGGCCTTTCATTCCCGGACAACTCACGAACCCTCAAGTACGCAACAATATCTTAAGCAACATTAGCACTTTCAGTGCGAAGGGTAGAATATGCGACATTTGGAAATCCATAAGTCCTTCTATGGCGTTCCATTTGTCATTTGTATGCTACAATGTATCCTAAGAATATGCCTAATGTTTGTGCTTCTACAATTAATCCATTATGTGTACAAAAATTTTAACCAAAAATAGTATAACTATAATGTGTATTCACTTGCAGAGTTATAAATATTTTAATTTATTCTGGAGCGTTTTTTTCCCCGTCTTTATTTTATGTCACTTTTATTTTAAGATTATATTTTTTCTTATCTTATCATAGTAATATATTGGAGAAAATTATTCTATAAATAAAATGGGCGAAAAAAATGCTGCGAAATAAATTAAAATGTTAGCAACTACGCATTTGTTATATAAATATAAAGGCAGAAAGATCTATTCTAAAATTATGTAACTTCCAAAACTAACGCCTATAGGCGGAAATAATATTTAACATTTTTCCAACAGTAATTACGAGATGTCTACCCATTGACACATTCATATCATATTTCTTAACAGTCATATTGAACTTTTGGAATAAACTGACATCATAATTTATTTATTGTGGTCTAAACATTCAGAATACAAAATAAAATATGAAATTGAAATTCCTTAGAGCCAAAACCCTCTCTTATGCAGGGTCTGACAAAGATACTTTTGTGACCAAGGCACAATCCAATTTTTGTGCCCCCCCCCCCCCCCCATAGAAATTTATAATGGAGAGCAAAAAGAATAATTATATAAAAAAATATATATAACATTGGATTAGAACAAGGATTTTAAAGTAAACTTCATAAAATTAATAATTATTTAAAACGTAAATGATATTTGAACATAAAAAAAATATCACAATTACATATAATACACAAACGTAAGAGACGTTTTGAATATTAGTTCCATAAAAGAGGAAGAAAGATAAATGTCATTACTATTATTTATTTATTTTTATTATCAAGTATTAAAAAAAGTATTGTTTGAGGAAAAAAAAAGAAACTTTATTTATTTTTAACCCTTTCGACGTTACACATTCTTTTCTATTGCTGCAATAAAAATACCTGAAAAGTTTACTGTATACTGCAAAATAATAACCGGTCTTTAGAATTCAGCGTTGTACTTCAGGAAATCTTAGAGTTGAGAAGAAAAAATTTTTCCCCCACACACAGAGTTAGGCAGCAGGCTAATACCTTTGTTGAAAGGGCGTGTATCAATACAATGGAAATATCTTTTCACGATAGAAGTTGACAATCCTTTACCCAGATTTGCCTCTCAGCAAAGTTATGTTGATTTTTCAGGGAAAACTCAAACACTGCTTTATTTTTCAGAAAAAATAAGTGCATAGATATTTCTATATAGAGTTAAGACTGAAAATTTTAAAGAGTTATTTATGTATAATACTAATAAAACACCAATTTCATTTGGTACCTTATTTGTAACGAAATTTCGATTAGATTTTTTAAAATTAATTAAAATATGAAAATAATAACTTGGTAAAAGCTTTAAAAATGGACATATGAAATTTTAATTCTTGCCAAATAAATAAATAAATAAATAAAATAAAATTACGAATTATTATTATTATTACTTTTTTCTGCATAAAATGCACAGATATAGTATTTTATATAGATGTATCATCCCCATGTTATTGTGCAAAGATTTTTAGTGTCGAAAAAGGTTTGGGCATCAGACAATAGGAAGTATAAAATTCGAAAATAGTAATCGAGTAGAATGTTAATGAATTTTTTAAATGCCGGAATATTGCACGGCTTTTAAGTGTTTTAATAAATATATGAAAAGAAACGGGACAAGTTTTCATAAATAAGTTATAATCAAATAAATTATAAAAAATATCATTTTTATAATCAGTTCTTTGTTATTATTATGAAACAATTACTATCTTTATATTTAAGGAAATGCTCTCTTTAAATTTTAAGATTTTATATTAGTAAGTAATATGAAAATTTAAAAAATTCGTTTAAATGTAGTTAGCAGCCGTGGACGTTTTAATACATAACTAATATGTTGTGACCACCACAAGACTTTCTTGTACATATAATCTTATACAAATTTACGCAATACAAATTATTTATTAATTATAATTTATTAAAATTATTTTCCATGATGAATGCAGATGATTTTTACCTCAAAGAAGTACAATAATAAATGCCGAAAGAAAGTCAGTTTTTTGCAGATATGAGTACACTAGAGTATAGTTAATTAAAAAAAAGAAAAAGAAAAGGAAAAGAATGAAAAATTGGTAGCTAGAGTTTTTCATTCTCTTTTAGTACATAAATTATTCGTAAATTTCATTAGCTAAATTATCTGTGCGTATTACCGTGTATATTAACTCGAGGAAAAATATCCATAAGAAAGTAAAATGGCCAGCTTCTCCCAAATGAAAAGGAATCACTATTTCAAATTCGATGATCAATCTATGTCTTATTACTATATCTATGATAAAATAAAATATGAAAAAAAAAAAAAAAAAAGTTAAATAGTAAATTTGCTTATGCATGTGTAAATATGACGCTTTTATGGCTTTAAAATTAAATAATAATAATAATTTTAAAGGTTAGAAAGAAATAAAGTGCGAGAAATTCGCACTGGCTTGCTAGTTAATAATAAATTAAATATTTAGAGTTTAATTTCGTCGAGAGAAATGAATAATACAAATAAATAAAGGAATACATGGTTATATAATAAAGAGTAAAGAATTTCAGTTCTATTTTTCTTGGAGACGTTTCGAATTTATATAAATATCACGTGGTAAAAATTGAAGAAACTTGTTTTAAATTTTATGTAGATCAGTGTTTAGTAATTTGAACTGGCAAGAAGAAATAAATTTTGAAATAAATTTCTTACAATACAGCATGAAATTATTTTTTAGTCCATGGAAATTAATTTTGTTGTTTTTCAACTAATTTCAACATATTCGCAAAAAACTGCACATTTTGCTTTGTAAAATAATCAAATAAAGATTATTATTTTCTTTATTAATAAAATATTCTGTATTTATAAAATTAAATAAAACGTTCTTGATTTAAATTGATTTTAACCCTTTGTATCCCACCGGGACTTTAAAGTCCCATTAAAAAAAAAAAAAAAAAAAAAAAACTCAATATAGCCTAAATTTACCGCAGGATTTCAATGGAACTTCAAACTCCCTATAGTTTAATGTTTCCCTATAGTTAAACTATAGTTTAAGGTAAATTTAATTTGAGATGTTTCTCATGCAGCAATATATATATATATATATATATATATATATATACACAATAAAAAGTTTCAAACTATTTCTCCAAAAATAAGGTAATTTGGGATATAAAGGGTTAAGTAAAGTAATTGTTTGAAATATTTTGTATTTATTTTTTTAATGTTTATAATTTATTTTTTAATTAAGTACAGTATATATTTCTTCCAAAATTTTGACATTTTTATTTATTGAAAATTTATGATTTTTAATGGCATCAGTGGTTATATTAAACATAAATAAACACCTCTCAGTTGATTTGTTAGCTAAATTAATTCGTACTTTGCTATCACTCCTATTTAAAAAAAAATGTTTATATATATTACTTTTGTAATAAATTTATGACTAAATATAAGATTTATTGTTTTATGGAGAGAAAGAATTGGGAATGAAAGGGTTGAGATAATTTGCAGAAAACAACAGATTCTTAATCGTAAAATGGCAACATGAATAAACAAATTATTTGTTATTTTGAACGATAGAGTTTGATAGATCGTCATAGTCCTATCTTTTTTCAAGTCATTACCGTTTTTTCCCCTTTTAATCGCTTAATAAATAAATAATAATAGTTATAAAAATAATTACATTGAAATCGCTCTAGAACTTTATTTGGGTACTGACTGCCTACTGCCACTTTTTTCCTTCCTGCACTGCATCGGTCCAAGTTCACACTATGCTCAGAAGGGTCTTTATTCAGTACTTTAATTTGGGTATTTATCGACGACAGGTGGAGCTGTTATTGTTTAAGAACTGTGATTTTAAAGACGACTGTGTCTCAGCATCTATTAAATATTTTTCTTCAAGCCGTGTATTTTATATCCTACAGTCTTCGCACTATATTACCATATATTTCCGACCAATATAAGACCATTTTAATAAATTTAATCTTTTATACTATATTACAATTTTTTTCTAATAAATAAAATGAACTAACAAGAAATAATTTAAAAAAAAAAAAAAAAAATTTCCTTTTCAAAGAATTTAATTGTATGAAAAGTAAAAAGTTGAGACATTATAAAAACTATGCATAAACATGAATTTTTAATTAGTTTCTTTAATTTAAAATTCAATATGTTTCGACTATTTTACAATTTGAATTCAATAAACACAAAAAAGAAAAAAGAAAAGAAAAAAGAAAAATCGCCCTCTAATTAAAAAAAAAATTAAATTAAAAATAAATAGCGCAATAGCTGTTGCTAAGGTACGCAGATTGATATGAATTAATAAATATTAGAAAAGAAAACATAAGTGTCAATGAATAAAATCGAAACCGAAAATAATTAAAATAATTAAAAAGAAAAAAAGAATGATGAAAACTATTTTAATGAGGTGCACTTTTATGGTCCAAGTTCTGCTAAGTTTTGTAGCTCTGCGATCAGTAGTTTAAGCACCAGAGAAAGACAGTCACACAGACACAGCGATATGCACATAGATACAAAGATACTTCTCTGGATTTATATACATTTATTTAAATGTTTATTTATTTTGTTTATTTATTTAATTTATTATTTATTTATTTATTGATAATTTTATAAATGGATTTTGTTATTCTTATTATTAGTTTTTTTTTTTTTTTCTTTTTTTTTTAAAGGGGGGGGGGTGTATTTACCAGATTAATTTTTTACCTTTGTTTTTATCGAATGTCAAATATGCCAGTAAATTTTGTTAATTCTTCGTTTACACATCATTTGATCTATAATAACAGTAATAATAATGTGTTTGTGTAACAGCTGTCTGAAGAGTTACAAAAGTTTTCATACTTTCTGTTTTGACTCACAACGAAGCACTTGAAACCAGATTTCTGGATTTTTAAAAATTAATTGAAGTTGTTTCCATTGTCATTTTCAGTCCCCTCGCTTATCAAACACAAAGTAAAAAGAGATTAGCTGTCAATTAAAAACATTACCAGAGATAAACACTTTTCTTTTTTTTCATAATACAACAGGTCTTACTATTTCTTTCAGACAGTGATTTTCCATTCTCGCCGTTTATCGTATTACACCTTGAAAAAATGCTGAAAGTTTGACATTGCATCTGTCCAGATTATTAAATTTTATGAAGAATTAGTACACCTATTAATCAGGACGATATCTAGTTAACGCCGTATTTTTTAATTCAGTATGATATTGGGTCAAATGATATTAAATAAAAATCACACTGTAAATAATAAAAAAAAAAAAAAAAAAAAGACGAAAATAAAAATAAAATAAACAGATAAATATATTTCCTTTTATGTCGAAGAAAGAAAAAATAAACGTGCAAATGTGCAAATAATAAAATTGAAAAAATCTTGCTAGACCGACATGCTATATATATATATTGCCCATTATCATTATATTATTTTTCTTTATGTTGAAAATAAATAAATAAATAAATAAAATATAATAAAGTTAACATACATGTATTTATTATAATTTCAGAAGGATTTGACGCCTTTGTTTATATTAAAAAAATTATTTAAAAATATTTATAATTAATATTTAAAAGAACGTTAAATTTACTTAAAAGAATAATAATTTATTTAAAAGAATTTATAATTTATTTAAAAGAATGTTAAAGTTTCTAAAATAATGATATCAGTTTTTATGAATTAAAATGAATGACAAATATTCAAATAAATTTAATAATAATAATAATAACAATAAAAAGGAAATTTCTGACGGTAAATAAATTTTTTGACATAAATACGACTTTAAAAAATGTATGGAAATTATAAAAACTATATATTCCTAGATTCTATGTTTCATGAGTTAAGAATCTATATATATAAAAGAAGACTTCCTGAGTGAGGGGGTGATCTATCAACGCCCAGACCAAACCCCTGGACCTAGAAGCATGAAATTTTGTGACAATGTTCTTTCCATGACGTAGGCATCCACTAAGAAGCGATTTTACAAAATTCGCCCCCCAAGGGGGGGAGGGGGGGAAAAACGTGATTTCACAAAATCCTTCATATCTCAAACAAAAAAAAACAGATATCCGTAAAATTTTTGCTTTAAAATATAGCTAACACAAATGTCTAAAAACCAATTTCTGGAATTTTCAAAATTCGGTCCCCAAGGGGGGCGGGGGGGCAAAACGTGATTTCACATGCGTAAAAACGTGATTTCGCATAATCCTATATATCTCAAACAAAAAAATAGATATGCGTGAAATTTTTGCTTTAAAATATAGCTAATGCAAATATCTAAAAACCAATTTCTGGAATTTTAGAAATTCAGCCCCGAGGTGGGGCAGCAGGGGGGGGGAGAGGGGGGGGGCAAAAAATAAAAAGAGAGTTAGATCGTTCAAAATTGGTATATAGAGGTTTTCGATATCTACAAATCGATTTCGGATATTTTCGAATTTATAAAATTATTAGGAGGTGCGGGAAGGGGGGGGGCGGCAAGGGGGGGCTATGGGGCAAAAACAAATAGAAATACAGTTAGGCCGTTCAAAATTGGTACAGTTAGGTTTTAGATGCCTGCAAGTCGAATGGGGATATTTTCGAAAGTGTAAAGTTATTAGGAGGGCCGGGAAAGGGGGAGGGGAGAGGGGGGGGGAGAGGGGCAAAAAAATAAAAATAGAGTTAGATCGCTCAAAATTGGTATATAGATGTTTTCGATACTTACAAATCGATTGCGGATACTTTCGAATTTTTAAAATTATTAGGTGGGGCGGGAAGGGGGGGGGCGGTAAGGGAGGGGCTATGGTCAAAAACAAATAGAAATACAGTTAGGCCGTTCAAAATTGGTACAGTTAGGTTTTAGATGCCTGCAAGTCGAATGGGGATATTTTCGAAAGTGTAAAGTTATTAGGAGGGCCGGGAAAGGGGGAGGGGAGAGGGGGGGGAGGGGGGCAAAAAAATAAAAATAGAGTTAGATCGTTCAAAATTGGTATATAGATGTTTTCGATACTTACAAATCGATTGCGGATACTTTCGAATTTTTAAAATTATTAGGTGGGGCGGGAAGGGGGGGCGGTAAGGGGGGGGCTATGGTAAAAAACAAATAGAAATACAGTTAGGCCGTTCAAAATCGGTACAGATAGGTTTTAGAGGCCTGCAAGTCGAATGGGGATTTTTTTGAAAGTATAAAGTTATTAGGAGGGCCGGGAAGGGGGGGCCAGAGGGGCAAAAAAAAAGAAAATAGAGTTAGATCATTCAAAATTGGTACATAGAGGTTTCCAATACCTACAATTCGATTGCGGATATTTTCGAGTTTTTAAAATTATTGGGAGGGCGGGAAGGGGGGGGGGAGTAGAGCGGTAAAAAAATAAAAATAGAGATATATCGTTCAAAACTGGTGCATAGAGGTTTTTGAAACTTACAAATCGATTGCGGATATTTCAAATATGTAAAATTATTAGGATAGACAGGAGGGGGGGGGGGGGCGAAGTGGGAAAATAATAGAAATAAGAGTTAGAGCATTTTGGGAATTTTTTCCGAAGGCAGTGAGAACCCGGTGCGACATTTTTCCTACTCAGATTTTGTTTCTCTTTTTTTTCATGTGATAAAAATTAATGCAATTTTGAGAATTCATTATAGTGATTCATTTAAAAATAGGGACCAGCGAAGCGGGCGTTGCCTGCTAGTATATAAATAAATATGTAAATGTATTTTTTTTCATGTCGAAAAAAAAAAGAAAAAAAAAAGTTTTTTTTTTTTTTTTTTTTTTTTTTTTTCTAATAGTTAAAATAAAAATTGGTCATAAATGTAAAAAAAGAAAGAAAAAAAAGGAAAAGAAAAAGAAAGAAAAATAGCATTTTTAATTTTTAAGAAGTAACTTGTTCGAAACATGTACATGTTACACTAATTACATTCAAATATAATTAACCTGATAAATAAGTATCATTGCAAGGAAGCTTTATTAGTTGTAAAACTTGCAACAGTTTTTTCAAGTGAAAATAGCAGTACATCACTTCATCAGGTGATAAAAGCTAGGCACGAATTCATTAACAAAGCAGAAAGGCGCTATCGCGCTTTATATTTAAAATGCCTTCTACTTATGGCTTTCTTAGAAACATCATTTGACGAATTTCGGAGTAGTGCGGCTGTCTAACGAAAAGTGTGTTGGGACATTAAAGCTAATTGAATGCGCTAGGCTAGGTTCCCAGATGTATGCCTTCCGTTGGATCATTTTAAGGATCCTAGCCCGTCTTTGCGCAAGTTTTGTAAGAAATCGCTAAAAACTCTGAACAGCTAAGCAGATGAGCGTATCTGGGATCGAGCGTAGACAACATCTCTAACAAACAGGAAAAAACAAATGTTTAAAAAATCAATTGTAATTTTTTTTTTTTTTTTTATTGTTGCATAAAACAATGTTGGATGTTTAATTTCACTGCGAAGCTAATGTAAGTTAAAGGGTTAAAGGATAATATGTGTTTAGTAAAATGCATGGACTGAAAATTATTTGATAATAAATATGCTTTGCAGCTCAAGAAGTTAGATGTGATCATCTGCAGATAAAACTATTTTAATCAGTAATTGAGACATTTTATAGCTAAATTACACTACGCGGCAAAAAAAAAAAAAAAAAAAAAAAAAAGTTTCGCGATCTCACACCATTTTTGCTAATTCTTATGTGACCTCCTGAATCCGAATATGACTCCCATTTTGCCCAATCACCCACCGTTTTCTAGCTACACCACCCCTTCTCACAATTTATTACCATGTCCGATAATTTTATGACCATGAATGTAATTTGAAGAATGAAAAATAATTAATTTAACACCTGAAAACGAAAAAATATAAAGTTAAAAAAATAACATTAAACATATTTAAAAAATAAAAGTTATGTAATGCATAATTTCAGTGGCAAATCCTCCCACCCCCCACCTACAAAAAAAAAATAAAAAAAAATCGCTTGTAGTCCATGTTTTAGAATTTTCCAACGCTGTAGCCCCTCAGAAGATATTTAACGACTAAGATAATCCCCCCCCCCGCCTCCTAAAAATCAAATTTAGAGCCATACAATCACCGAAAAATGATAAAAATAGGGGGCCATTCCTAAAAAACGATGGGTTATAGGTCAAAATGGTCGTCCTATTTGGATTTAGAAGGTCATTTTACATAATGTATTTTACAATATGCTGAAGTTATGTCAGAGGCAATTTTCATGCCGAGCAGTGTTATTCATTATTTAATACAAAACTGCTGTGGTAATAAAATTAATAAATGACAAAGAAATTTCCATGATTATAATAACATATATTTGATTTTGTTTTCCACGGAAGAAATAAATAAAATATTTTCACCCTCGCGTTTGTTAGAAGTATGTATGTTAAACATAATATTTTAGTATTTTAATTTCTTTTTCTATTTTACTGAATAACTGTTTTTATTTATTTATAGAAAAAAATAATATTTCTTTATAGAATTTTAGAATTTTAACAAACAATGGATTAATTATATGGCTTTCTCTTTGCATCGCCCCAATCCTTTATTTAAATTTATATTATTTAATAGATTTAAAATGCATGATGATTGGATTACTCTATATCTGTGAATGGGAAAAAAATAAAATTTTGATGGAAGTCACACTGATTAACTTTAATATAAATTAATTTAAAAAATAAAGAATGGAGGAAAAAAATACAAAGAAAGACTATTTTTTCTATTGAAAGCAATTTGTGTATTTTACTTCTAAAGGTAGCTGATTATATATAATTCTATATTATACATTTAAATTTTAAAAGTACTTTTGTAATTAAACTGTAGAACTAACAAAGTGTAATCGTTTTTATTTAAAATGAATTAAACTAATATGAAGCAATTTTATTTAAAATATTGTGTGTAAGACATTAATTTGGACGGGGGCGGGGAGACACTGGGCTTTTCATACTGCTGAGTCTCGAGTGAGCCCTGCAATTAATCTTCGCTTTAATATTACGGAAAAACACTGGAGATAAAATAACATTTATCTAAAGCATTTCATGCAATGCAATAACATAGTCTCCAAAGGAATATATATTCAATATTAGAGGTTCTTATGATTGTCTACCGTGCATTCCAAAAGATACAAAAAAAAAAAAAAAAAAAAAAAAAAAAAATGGACAAATTTCCGTTTAAGATAATCTTCAAATCATAAAGGATTCATCTGATAATTTAGTAATCTGTTTTAACATTTTATAGATTATATGTATTTATATTCTTAAAAAAAAAAAAAAAAAAAAAAAAAGAAGAGAAGAAGAAGAAGAAGAAGAATGGAAGAAAATAGCATTTGCTTGTATGTATTATTAGTTTTCTTTATTTCCTTCCTCTTTTCTCTTTCCTCCCCCCCCCCCCACTGTTTTCATGCTTCTTGGATGAGTATGATCCTATACATTATTCTAATATCTTGACAGTATGAATGACTACCGTGCATTCCAAAAGACGATCCATTTATGATTATGATCTGATCATCATTCAGTATAACTTAACAGAGTTGATAATATTAAAAAATATAATATATCTAAAGGATTTAATTTATATAAGTTTGGTTTATAAATATCAAAAACATTAAAGTAATAATTTGTTTTCACGAAATATAATTGAAATATATAAATTAATATAGTCTAGTATAAAGAATATTATGGACAGTTTTGACAAGCATTAATGTTCACTATTATGTATGGCTATTTTAATTTATGCCCGCTTAATTTTAATTTTTTTAAATAAATTTTTCTAAATTTATTTACGGTAATTACTATCGACATTTTTACTTTTTACTTTCTTTTATCCATATGTATGGTAGATAAAGTTTTGCTTTTCGGTCAACTTTTCGAAATTGTGTTTTTGTTATATTTACACGTTATGAAGTTCCTTGAATCAGAAAAAACATGTTTTTCGCCTATTTAAAATTGTTTTTAATGAACATTTATTTTACAGTATTCGTTATTTTATTCTTTAACGTACAATCTGTCATTATGGTAATGAATTTCGGGTAAGAGAAAGTTATGTGATTGCCACACTAGAATATTTCTTTTTTACCATATAGTCCTGCATTTTCCTCTTTATCTCTACTTAAATTTACACAAATATGATGGAAAAATTGTTTGCGGTCAAATTTTTTAACTTACGTTTTCTCTAGAAATATGCAGTCCCTTCCCCCACTCCCGTGAATTCAAATTTATTTCCAGTCAATTCTCTTTATAAATAAAATTATAAAGATCATTTTTTGATCATTTTTCCACCATAGTTATAACAAATTATATATTTGAAGCTTTACTGTTTTTAAACTATGCTTAGGACTATGCAAAAGCAATCTGTCTAAAACTAAAGCTATAGGAAAGATTTTAAGAGCTACCTTTCTTCCTTTTTTAATTCTAATAAATATAAATGTTCTAAATTTATTTAGGTTTACTTATTTATATATATATATATATATATATATATATATATTGAGCTTCTTTCACTTAGTTCTCATTTTATTCAATGTTAAAGTATGAGTAGCAGATTATTTAGTACTGTGAAAAGGATGTTGTATAATTACAAAAGTATTCTAAAATCTGCCATCTGAACTGCAGAATTTAAATGTAGTAATTTTATTTCACCCTTTTATATGTATGTTCTAAAAAAAAAGTAGTTTTTTTTTAATAAAAAAATTTAAGTGTTAAAAAATGTCATCATGAAATATGTATATATATATATATATATATATATATATATTTATATTGAGTTTTCTTAACTTAGTTCTGATTTCATTCAATGTTAGAGAATGAGTCGCAGATTATTTAGTACTGTGAGAAGGATGTTGTATAATTATAAAAGTATTCAAAATATGCCATCTGAACTGCAGAATTTAGATGTAGTAAGTTTATTCCGCCTTTTTTATATATATATACTAAAAATATAGTAGTTTTTTTTTTAAATAAAAAATTAAAGTGCTAAAAAACGTCATCATGAAATATTAATTTATTTTAATAAATGAATTATAATTAAAAGTACAATAACAAACAGTCATAAATTGATATCACAGGCTATCTGATCCTAACAATTGGAAAAATAAATATCCATTGCGCAAATAATAGTAATCAATATAGTTTACTTGATAAAAGTTTATATTTCATTTATTTATTTATTTTTTCTTGAATTATTATTCAAAGAAAGTATTTTATAAAGTGTTCTAAAACTCTAATAGTGAGATATTTTTAATCAAAGCTACTCAAAAATTGCGTGAAAAATATGAAAAAATGTATAGTCATTCACTTATTGCTTCATAATATAACTCATCCCTTCAATATTATTCAGGCCAAAAAATTTATGTGTATCAAATTTACAAATCTATTAATTTGGATAATAAATAACATGGTGCGACATTCACACTACTTTTCCTTACCCTGCATTTGTATAAAAAGAGATCATTATATTTCATCTATCTATCTAATTTTTCATCTCTATCCTCTTCATATATATATAGCATTTAAAAAAAAAAAAAAAAAAAAAAAAAAATCCGCACACTTCGGGACCAAAAACTGTACATTTTTTTAAATTTTGTGGATTTCCGTTTTTTTTTTTTTTTTTTTTTTTTTCCCCATACAATTCTGAATTAGAGTTTTTATGATATAATGATTATTTTAAAATAATAGTGATATAAATAAGTATGTAAAATATGCATAATAATAATAATAATAAGCAATTAAAGATTAAAAAATATACGAAGTTTTATATTGCATAATGTTTTTTCAATTAAAAAATAAAAATTTGCCTTATTATATAAGATACAAAGTGTAAGTATAAAAACATTTGATATAATTGACTTGTGCATTATAATATATATATATATCACTATGTTTAGAAATATAAATAAAACTTTTTTTTTCAGTCTTTGAATAGTTATTATTATTAATTTATTTCAAACATAAAAGACCTAGACCTCAAATAAAATTGCCTTTATCTGTCTCATTCGGCAGCTAAAATATAACTATTGAATTAAGTACTATCTCCATTTTCTTTCCCTTGGAATCTTTACCGTGAATTTTATTTGTTTATATTGATTGTAATATGCTAATGTCTGGCAGTCTACTGTATATGCAGACTCCTAAAATCTTTCCTTCTTCTTCTTCTTTTTTTTTTTTTTATTCGATCTTTCTTATTTGTAATTTTTTCTATAAGCGTAAGAAGAAAGTATTTGATTCGTTTTTAATTTAATGTTAAATCTGGAATAATATTTATTCATATTATTTCACTTCTACTATCTAACTTCTACATTATTTAACTAACTATCTAACTACTAATTTTACTAAATTTTACATTTGCTGTTAGTTTAAAGTTTTCAACTTCAGTTAGAGACAAATTTTAAACGATATTAATTATTTTTCTTTTTTTGCTCTCCACCTCTTATATTTATTTTTATTTATTTATTTATTTATTTTATTTATTTATTTATTTATTTTTTTTTTTATAGATTTTTTTTTGGCACGTTCATTTCTTGTATTAGCCTGCAGTATGCTTATTCATAATATATATTACACCGAATTATACTTTATTAAATTGCAGAATTGTAAGGCAGAAATGACTCTGGCGTCAACCATAAACAATTTCATTTTAATTATAGTATAACTTATATTTTTTAATAATAATAAAAAAAAGTTATATAATTATAAATGATTTTTACACGGATAATTATTAAAACAGAGCAAAATAAGTGATTTTAAATCATAAGATTACATTGTATTATTAAGATAGCATTATTTAAATGTAAGTTTTCGCCCCTACATATAGAAAATTCATTTACACTTATGAATGTAACATTTAAATTTTATTTCCAACATGGTGAAATATTTATTTCATTTCAAAAGAAATGTTGTGAACTTGTTTAAAAGCAAAGAAGTAAAAGTTATCTTTCAACTGCAGAATTAATGTCAAAACATACATGAGTATTGTTAAAGATACAACCCCAAAGATCTGGTTGGGAATCAATTGTATTTGCTTGTAAACTAATCTTATCCGTTCAACCCACATGTCAATCAAAGAGTCTGCGAAAGGAGGGAAGTGAAATCTGGAATAAAACGGGCCTGACCACTCAGCCCTGGAAATATGTATCTAAGAAAAGACGGGTTCAACGCTTCAGAGACGAAAATCTATATCAAGAAAAAGAAGGGCCTGACCATTTACGAGACACATTTCAAATCCGGAAAAAGACGGGCTTAACGCTTATAGGGTTAAGTAACTTTTATAAACTGTTTATGTAATTATTATTGATCTGCAACACAGGTATGACAACGTAGAAGTTTACAGTATGAATTTTATATCATTAAAATGGAATACTTTTTATAAAACTTTTTAAAATAAATTAAAAACATACTGAGTAAACTTTTTATGCCCAGGGCATGGGCCCGGAGTACCCTGGGATAATCCAGCTCTTCTTCAAGCTCTTCTCTTATTAAAAACTGAGATTATATGACTTACGTTCGTCAAACAAAAATACATTGACTTATCTCTTAAGAATTACAAAGCATTCGAGATTTTTAAAATTTTTCAGTGACAATGTAAAGCATTTTAATTATAGTATGTATACTAAACAATGTATCATTTTCTTTTATACAACAATTCAAATATTTCAAATATAACTGCTAAAAATGCAATTATAAAGTATAGAAAACGTATAGAAACGTTTTCTTACATATACAATAAAACATTTCAATTAGTTATATAGTTATACTTATAAATAAATGTTTTACTATGTATATATATATATATATATATGAGAGAGAGGTTTTATAGGTTTCCTATACTTTATAAGGTCTTTTTTAGCAAATATATTGGGAAATATTTGAATTTTTTGTATTAAAAAGATACATAGTTTAGTATGCATACTATAATTAAAATTAATTAAAACAATGTAATCAAATCATAATTTTATAAAGCATTTGATATACTATAAAAGATAATGTCGATAGGGGGAAATAAAATCAGCCCCGACAAATTAAAAATTACTTTTTTACTTTAAAAACTAAAATCTAACCAAAACAATCATATCTCATAAAATGAATTCTTTTTTTCTGCATAATATAAAAAATAGATTCCATATTTATTTATACAGTTATTTCTTAAAAACAAGTAAAAAAAAAAAAATAATAATCTGAACACATTCTCTGACAGTATAGATTTATGTATTATATGTTTTTATTAACATTTTGTTAAATAAATTTTTATAATACAGAACTATATATCCTTGTAAAATTTTCAAAAATGCTTTGAATTAGGAAATTTTTATTTTACAAAATACTGCTTTCTTTTCCAAAACATTGTAAATCTTCTACTCATAATGTATATACAGTAAAGTCTTAAACAACGCGGTGGCAGAGATGACAAATAAATGAAATAGTTTTATTTTTTAACACCACTAAATTTTTAGAGTACCAATCTATCGGTTCATATATTCGATTTAGTTTTTATATAAAGCAGTTTCTTTGATATAAAATTAGTGGTGTTAAAAAAAATAAAATTGCAATATTCATGCGGCAAACTTGCAACCGCGTTGTACGAGACTTTACTATATATATATATATATATATATATGTAGGGGGGGGTAATTTTATTATTATTTAAGCACAGTAAAGGCGATGAATATTGAGTAAAAGAGTTTTTAATTATATATATATATATATATATATATATATATATCAGGATTCTAAATTTGATATTTATTTATCTAAAATGAATTTCATTTATTAAAATACTTTTAAAAAATGAAATTATTTATAAAGCATACCAAAGGTGACTTTCGCAGAATTATTGCATATATTTCACATAGTGATAATACTTTGCAAATATTTTCTAAACATCTCTAAGTAAATTTACAATTTCGAGAAAATATGAATGATAATGCATTTAATTCAAACTTTCCAGTTATTATCACCTGATTAAATAAATGAGAAAATTGAATGTGAGACTAGAATCAAGATTACATGCATACTAATGTTTCACACAGTTTTGACATTTTGACATTTGCGTTTAATATTAAATAAGTAAGTTTGCATGTTTCATTAAAATTTAGAAAATATGAGATATTTAAATGTGTGGAATTATTATTGCAATAGAATACTGCATTTAAGCAAGTTGAATTTACATACATTTTTACTTAAAGTAATTACTTAGATTATTTGTTTTTAAAGGAAAATGTGTTAATTGTTTTTTTTTTGAACAAACGTAAATCGTAAATTAACAATATGAATGCAAACAATTAATTTATAATGGAAAATATATAAATAATTTAAAATGCCGGGTGTTCCATGAGTCATTTTGAAAATTCATAAAAAATGAAGTAGTATTCTCGTAAAGTGGGATTTTGTTTGGTAAAGGAAAAAAAAAAAAAAAAAAATCGGGCGTTGTACGTGAGCAAATAAGATATTTCAACAAAAAATTATACTTATCTGTATATAAATGTTTACAAACATATAACTCCTACTCTATGTGTCCACTATCACTATAAATTACAGTTTACAAACGATTTACAACATCACTAACTGCAGTTCCATTTGGCGATTCCTAGCAGAGGTGAATCATCTTTACCACCAATAACGCTTTATCCACCAAGTGAGCATCGCAATATCTCATATACGCACAAATAGGAGGAAAAAAAAAGTAATAAGCAGTTAATTGGGAAACAGTGGAATTTATAGGACTCTGATTTACATATACGTTGCGTAGTTATGCAACGACTTTAATAGACGGAATTTTTAACTATATAATTTTTTCTATTCCCCCCCCCCCCAAAAAAAAAAAAAAAAAAAAAAAAAACCTACGAGACTATATTTTTTGCAAACCGCAATCAATTCGACCAAATCCTTGGAATTTTATCAATTTTTTAAATGTCTACAGACTTATGGGATACCCCTTAAAAAGACCCCCCCTCTCAAAAGACATTTAAAACGGGTATTGTGTCGGGACACAAATCGTAATTTCGTGCCTGCTGTGATAAGAAGAAGTGCGAGCAGGCTCGGAAACATAAATTTTTAGAAGCACGTTAAAAAGAGATCAAATATTTCACTGTTTGAAAACTTCATGGCTCAATTTTGTTATTAATATCCGAACACAATGCCAAAGTAGAAAAAAGAATATAGCTTTCTTCTACGTTAATTTCCTTACAATTTAAAAAAGAAATTTCTTTAATTACTTGAGCACAACACATATCAAGTAATTGCTTTCCTTGAAAGTTTGGCGAGTTGAACGATTTTAAAAATATTTATAAGCACGCAAACTTGAATTTATTTCAGAGGTTCTATATATTTATACACACGCACACACACATATATATATATACATATATATAATTAAGCAGATAAAAGTTTTTCTTTTTTGCATACATCCGCAGAAAGATTATAATATAACACATATGTGAGCTATAATTTTACCCTATTTTATCTTTATTGTGATAAAAGAATTATAAAAATGGAAAGTTGTCATAAAAGAGCATAATTTTAATTTCAAATATTTGTTTAGAGTACTTTAGACAGTTAAGAAAAAAAATATATATAAATTTTCCGCTTTTAATAACTTTCATAACTAGAATATAATAACTAATACTATGGAAACAACATTATAAATTTAAAACATGAAAAGTTTAATCTTTGTATATCCAAATTATAAATTACTTTTTAAAAATTGATACTTTTTTACAATATAAAGTGAATTTCTATATTAAACTGATTTCAATAAAGTATGTATCATAACTTGTAACCATTTAGTCTCGGTAAAAATTCTATATTTTCTATTCTATATAGAAAAATAAAGAAATCTTATTGAATATATAAAAATCATGTACCGGAATAATTTTTATTTTTACTTTTCTTTACAAATGAGCATTATTAAGTAAATTATTAAGTACTTAATTTTCATTAATGATAATTTCATTTATTAAAAACAAATTCTAATTAAAATATACTAGCTGGAACCCGTCGAATTCGACGATCATTTTATTGACCGTATTGTTTCAAAAAACATCGCATCATTATTTAAATGTATTTCAAGTTAAAACATTATAATATAATTTACGACATTTCACTTAAAAAAAAAAAAAAAAAAAAAGAAAGTCAGAAAAATGCTTATAAATAAAAATACTATATATGACATCACTTTCAACAAAGTACAGTCAATGTGACGTCAAACTGACTGCAAATAAACAGTTCCTATCTTTCATTTTAGTTTTCGTTTAATACTGAGACTACATGTGTTAGCTGACCCGCCCCGCGTTTCCCGGGCCTTAAATGAACCTTAAATTTGTATGGTTTTACATCTTTAACTCAATTTTGTTTGAATTTCTATTTTTAAATAAAAGCATCGTGAAAAAATAATCAGCTGTAACCAAAAAAAAAAAAAAAAAAAAATACCTCGAACCGAACGAAACTCTGCCTTGTGACCTTGGTGCCTTCGGTAGCGCATACGCCGGCCGCTAACAACATAAAATTATTCCCAAAAATTAACATGGAACGCAATGAACTCGCTCGGTGTTGCCCGAACCCATGATACCTTAAATGAACCTTAAATGTGTATGATTTTATACCTTTAATTCGATTTAGTTTGACTTTCTGTTTCTAAATGAAAGCATCACGAAAAAAATAATCAGCTGTAACAAAAAAAAAAATTACCTCGAACCAAACGAAACTCTGCCTTGTGACCCCGGTGCCTGCGGCAGCGCATACGCCGGCCGCTAATAACATACAAATATTCCCAAAAATTAACCTGGAACCGAACGAACCCGCCAGGTGTTGCCCGGGCCCATGATACCTTAAATGAACCTTAAATTTGTATGATTTTATATATTTAACTCGATTTAGTTTGAATTTCTATTTTTAAATGAAAGCATCACGAAAAAAATAATCAGCTGTAACAAAAAAAAAATTACCTCGAACTAAACGAAACTCTGCCTTGTGACCCCGGTGCCTGCAGCAGCACATACGCGGTCCGCTAGTAACATAAAAAAATTCCAAAAAATTAACCTGGAACCAAACGAACCCGCCCGGCAATGACCGTGCCCATGATAATAACCTTAAATGAACCTTAAATTTGTATGGTTTTATATCTTTAACTCGATTTTGTTTGAATTTCTATTTTTTAATGAAAGCATCACAAAAAAAAAAAAAAAAAAATCATCTCTAACAGAAAAAAAAAAAAAAAAAAAAAAAACAGAACGGAACTCGGGCTCGTGACCCGGTGCCTGCGGCAGCGTATATACAGGCCGCTAATAACATGAAAAATTTCTCAAAAATTAACCTTGAACCGAGCGAACCTCTGACTCGTGTTACCTTTGCCTGTGACTGCTGCACTGTATAGCAGGCATGCATGCTACACACGCGTTGCAAATTCCACTTTCCTCCACCAAGGGGTGCAGTATGTTGTATACGAACATCACCAATCGCCTTGAATTTCCAAGACTTTTCAAATAAGGTGTCACTGGTGGTATCAACTGCAAAATCCTTTAGTTGTCCTTTCCACCGCCATGGGGCACAGCGTGTTCTATACGAACAACACCAACGGTCAGGAAATACCAAGACCTTTAAAATAAGGTGTAACATGATAGGGTCGACTGCAAAATCACCTAGTTCCATTTTTAACCACCAGGGTGTGCAGTATATTGTGTACGAACATCCCCAATGAACATGAAATTTTAAGACCTCTATCACCAATCGCCTTGGATTTCCAAGACCTTTCAAATAAGGTGTCACATGGTGGTGTCAACTGCAAAATACTTTAGTTGCACTTTACACCGCCAGGGGGCGCAGTGTGTTCTGTACGAACATCACCAACGGTCAGGAATTACAAGAACTTTAAAATAAGATGTAACATGATAGGGTCTACTACAAAATCACCTAGTTCCATTTTTCACCACCAGGGAGCGCACTATTTTGTATACAAACATTCCCAATCAACATGAAATTTCAAGACATCTATCACCAATCGCCTTGGATTTCCAAGACCTTTTAAATAAGGTGTCACATGGTGGTGTCAGCTGCAAAATCCTTTAGTTGCACTTTTCACCGCCAGGGGGCGCAGTGTGTTCTGTACGAACATCACCAACGGTCAGGAAATACCAAGACCTTTAAAATAAGATGTAACATAATAAGGTCTGCAGCAAAATCACCTAGTTCCATTTTTCACCACCAGGGGTCGCACTATATTGTATGCAAACATCCCCAGTCGACATGAAATTTCAAGACCTTTAAAATGAGGTGCTGCATGCGTGGGTCTAGAACGGATTTCCCCCGTCCCCCTCCTCCAAATCTACTTTTCCCCCTTTTCCCCCCTTTAAAATCGAAAATTCCAAATTCGCAGAAAGTGATTTTTTAGTATTCGACTGTATTCCCCATATGTACAATTTCTTCACCGTGAAGTAATTTGAAGATTAGTTAAGCTCGTAAACGTGTTTTTAACCCGGGGGGAAACCGTTCGACTTTTTTTTATTTTTCTCTTCTCATAGCACATCTAGAGACCAAGACCTTTTTTTAGACACCTCAACCAAATTTTTACACCAAGTAGTTCTCTCAATATAGTGGAGACAGACAAAAACATGTTTCAAATTAATATATAGATGAAATGTATTTATAATATAAATGAAACGCCAAAAAATATCGAAATGTCACATAGCATCTTCAAATTCGAAAGATTCTGACTTATGTAATTTAATATATAAACCCTTTACTAAATAATATTCTAAAGTCAAACAGAATAAAAAAAAAAAAAAAAAAACAGAAAACGCATATTTACCATCGTTTGTACTAATTAAAGATTTATATAAAGGATCATAATTTATTGCATTAAAATATAAATTATTAACAAACAAATCTAATTATTATAAAACTAGTATGTTGTGGCCACCACAAGACTTTCTTCTATATTTTCCTATATACATATTCAATCAGTAACAATATTTAAAAAAAAAAAAAAAAAAAAAAAAAAACGATTTTTTTCTAATTTTTTTTTTTTTTTGTTAAAAGTAATACATATTCAACCAGTAACAATATTAAAAAAAAAAAAAAAGTTTTTTTTTTGTTAAAAGTAAAAAAAATCGATAACTGTGTTTTAAATTATCACAGATTTATAGTTCAACCATTCGTTTTAAAGCTATTGACGAGATCTTTCGAAAGATACCCATCTTGAAAATTTACCCACCCGGGGGGGGCGGTACCCCCACATGCACAAAATTTTTTTCGTAGTTAACTACTACTATTATCAATAATTGATATTAATTTTACAATCACATGTTTAAAATAATGCTTATTATGTACATTTATACGAAATTTTGTCCTATATTGCCATGTTAAAAATTTAGAAAAGATGCGATCACAGCACCGCCTGCTGAGCTATTGATCCCTAAATGTAATCAGGACCAGTTTATGTCGGGGACCAACTAAATACCAAGTTTGGTTAAGTTTCGTTAAAAAAAAAAATACGATTTTTTTTCTAAGTTTTTTTTTTGTTAAAAGTAAAAAAATCGATAACTTTGTTTCAAATTGTCACAGATTTATAGTTCAACCATTCGTTTTAAAGGTATTGACGAGATCTTTCGAAAGATACCCATCTTGAAAATTTACCCCCCCCCCCCGGGGGGGTACTTCCCCCCCAGGGGGGGAACCGGTGCCCCCACATGCACAAAATTTTTTTCGTAGTTAACTACTACTATTATCAATAATTCATATTAATTTTACAATCACAAGTTTAAAATAACGCTCATTATGTACATTTATACGAAATTTTGTCCTATGCTGCCATGTTAAAAGTTTACATAAAAAGCGATCACAGCGCCATCTGCCGGGCGATTGATCCCAAAATCTAATCAGACCCTTTCCATGTCAGGGTCCAACTATACACCAAGTTTGGTTCAATTTCATTCATCGGTTCGTGAGATACGGTGTGACATACGAAATTTTGCGATCACAGCGCCACCTGCTGGACGATTGATCCCCAAATCTAATCAGCACCATGCCCCGTCAGGTTCCAACTATATACCAAGTTTGGTTGAATTTCATTCATTAGTTCGTGAGATACGGTGAAAAATACGAAAATTTGTCCTATACTGCCATGTTAAAAATTTACATAAAATGCGATCACAGCGCCACCTGATGGGCTATTGATCCCAAAATCTAATCAGCACAATGCCCCGTCAGGGTCCAACTATATACCAAGTTTGGTTGAATTTCATTCATTGGTTCGTGAGATACGGTGAAAACACTAAACAACAGACAGACAGACAGACAGACAGACAGACAGACATTTTTTTAAAACTATCAATTCGTGTTCAGGACACCCCAAAACGTGTAGATCCGACAAAAAACGGAGGTCGAAAATTTTCGCGAATCCAATACTTTCTCTATATTACATATAGAAGAAAGTAAAAAATTAATTAGAAAAAATTAATTTTTTCATAATGTTAAATACTTGTTTATAAACAACTTATTTATTATACTATTTGACTGAACAAATCCTTTACTGTTGAAAAACTTACTTTTATTTAGAAAAAATCTAGAAAAAATCCTTTTTTATATACGATAATTTAATGACTTTCCAAATCAACGATCAACATGGCTTATTATTTTCCAAACGTATACAATGTAAGAAAAGTATATTAACCATGACAAAACATATAAATGAGATATTCATAATATTATAAGTTTTAAGACCTCTCGAATTTATTTTTTTATATTTATTTATTTATTTATTTTACGTTTACACATGCATGTGTTAACGTATACGCACACACTTACGCACACTAACGTGCACGTACATACGTAAACGCAAACGCCCTTACATACACACAAATATAGTGTCAGTGTCTATGTAGGAGCGCTTGTGAACGAGTGAACACAATTGCTGTTGAACACTGAAAAAAAAATATTGAAATCTAGAAAATAAAATATAACTCTAATAAATATTTTTCCATGTCATATTCTTATAAATTCTAGTTCTTTTTGTCAGCGAGTTCTAGAAACTCCTATTAGAATTCTAGAGCGTTTTCTTATATTATCGTGCCCAATCTTATTTATTTATATATTTATTTTATTTATTTATTTATTGCAAAAAATGCATTTGCAAGAAGCGTGTTTTAGTAACTATAATTTTGGCTTATGACCCATTGCTAGCACGTTAAAAGATAATTTATCCTAATACAAAATATTCATAAGTTTGCTTTATGGCCCAATTCTAGCACATTAAACGAGACTTTCTAGTAATAGAAATAATTCATAATATCCCTAATATTTTTTTATCATCTAGAAAAGCATAGACTAGAAATTCTAGATTATTTGGTCTATTCAGTTTATTTGCTTACTTTATACGCATAATTCGGAAATCATTATTTACAATTTAGGGATTCATAAAATGCAACTAATCCGTTTTAAATGAAGGCGGTGTATGTATTTTCTCAGAGAACATTTTATTTATTTGAACTCAAAGTTGATAAGTAAATTATAGGCTATTAACCTGTAACGTATATATTTCAATAAGTTTAAGATTTTTATGTTTATTTTTTTTCCTAGGAATACAGATAAAATTTCTTGACATTCTGGCTTATAAATTCCATTTACTTGAACTAGCATCTGAAAGATACATCATATTGAATAGTTGTTATATATTTTGATTTCGAAACAGGTCACAAATGGAATAATTATACTGTTGTTAATGAGTGTAGAACCTATATGTGTTTATTTATATTTTTAATTTATTAATTTTTTGGGGGAATCAAAATTGAATTATTTTACAATGTGGTGTATGGACTTAAAATGTTTGAAGATCATTTTATTAATGTAAAATTGCATAAAATATCTAAAAACCGATAAGTATTAAAATACTTTTTATAGTTCCATGAAATTATCTGAAGATCATTAGGTAAATAATGAATGAAATTAAAATACATTTTTTAATTTTCTGGAGAAGTATTCAGTAAAATTAGTGTATAAAATTGAGTTATTTCCGTTTATATTCTTCTTAAAAATTAAATACATAGAAGTTTATCTTACAGACAAACACTTTGGGTCAAATACTTAAACATTACAATTTAATCTTTTACTTTTTTTTTTATTTACTGGACAATGCAGTTTTTCAAGAATAATATATTGTATAAATGTCTGGTAATATCTAAATATTCGGTAAGTGAAATGCAGTTACTCTAGATTTTCGTTTTCTTATTCATAAGATTAAAAAATATTCCAAAAGATTTAGAATTTATAGATTAGGTATTTTGGAAAATTAATGTATAAAATTTTAATCAGAAATTTATAAATATATATATAGCGTTATAGATATAATTTTCCATCACTAACTTTATAGAATTAAAATCTATTTTCTAACTCTAAGAAAATGTAACAATGTTCACAGAACTTTAGATAATCAATGTCAGCATGGCAACTTTTAAAAGAATGTCATTTAATTTTCTGATCTAGCTTAAATGATTAGAAACTCTTTCAAGATGAAATTTAAACAAAAATTGTTTCTAAAAGTTATTTCTTTAAAGAAAAGCGTTATGCGATAAACTTGTATAGAGATTAATTCATGTAAAAATGATATCTGATTGTTTAATAGAAATTAGCGCTTAGATCGTAATTATTTTTTAAACTAGTAGGTAATAATTCAGATGAATTTTAGAACGAAGATAAATGCTATTTAAAAATATTTTAGCTTTGATGTAAAATGATAAGTCTACAATTTTTAAATCTTATTCTAGAAATAAACATTATTTTCTTTGTACCTAAAAATTGATAAATGCGTAAAAAGCCTAATATAACTTTATTACGAAACGTGTTGTGAAATTATATGAGGAAATAAATATATTTTATTATGAAATCTTGAACATTTTATAGATTTTTTTTTTTTTTTTTTTTTTTTTTTAATATTTTGAAGTTGTATTAAATATTGATATTTTTTTAACTTTTTGTATTCATCATCAGTTTTGAAATAATCGATATAAAATATTTTACACTTATAAGAAAAATAAGTTATTTATAACAATAATTGTATTTTATTTAAATGCATAGAGGCATCAATAATAAGACTGAATTTGTCTTTATAAAATGTTTAGTTAGAAAAAAGAATATTATAATATGTTTGTTCATTAAGACTTATTAAAAAAACTTTTTTTTTTTACTTAATTAGATATTTACCAAAAAAAAAAAAAAAAAAAAAAAATGTAGAGCTTTGATATTGCAGATTAATACGAATGGAAAACATATTTATTACATATACTTACTGTAAAGTGACGTGTTTTTCGGTAAACTAAGAAAAACTCAAAAATCAGCGTTACCATAATAAAATAAATAATAAATAAACGTTACAAAATATTAAATTATGTTTGTCTGTATCAAAACTAAATATTTTTGAACGAAGGCGCATGGAGCCTGAAAAACAGCACTCACGGACGCAGAAAAATTCATCGAGGGTCATAAGATTATATTCGAGTTTGCACAACTGAGATTTGCAAAGATATTAAATAGAAAAGTCCCTATGATGAAAATTTCTCTTTACTTTATAAATCACTATCGCGCATTTCCGAAAATGTGTATGTAAAAGAAAAGAAAGAAAAAAAATTTCTAAGCATATTTTTCTTTTCTAAGTAATCACATATAAAATTCTACACAAAACACAATTTAAGTTAGTACGGCAGGACTATTTTAATCCCTTTTCTTATATAACGGCATGCAGCAACAGTGTTTCATTCCCTAGCATCACTAACCATATTCATTTAAAAAAAAATATCTTTGGTATACCTTTATTATAGTAGTCTGTTTGCTGATTTTGAATTTTTATTGTCATCTTGTAAATGAATTAAAAAGGCTATTATGATCTTTAAGATCTTGGCGAGAAACATCCGAGCAACTTAAATTATCTGCACATAAATAAAGATAAATCAAGTTATCTGGACAGTTATATTTAGATAAAAGCAAAAATGTTTGGGAAAACGAAAATTCGTTTAAGATGATCGATAAAAGTTGGTATGAAAATTATCTGAAAGGAACAATACGATCTGTCATAAAAGGAAAAAAAAAAAATCACTGAAATGCACGTGGTTATTTTTTCCCCTTTAATGATATAAATTTCTTTGAAATAATATTTGAAATTAAATGTATGTTCGGTAATCGCATTGGAGTCTTGTAAAGCTCTGGACAGCCCCTTTACGAACCGTTAAACGCTGAATAACGCGGAAAGTATAAAGGTACGAAAGGAACCATAATTTTCGAGATGACATTTTAAATTAAATTATTCATTTAGTTTAAAGTATGTATTAACTAAAAATCGTGTTTTACCTTTAAAATTGATTAATATTTAATTTCAAGCTGATAAAAATAAAATAATATGTTTATTTTTGTAACACAAAAATAGACAAAATCGTAAATAAAAAACTTGAAATAAATTGCTATGTCATGACTGTGACTTCTAATATTGTACATTTTTTCAGTTATTTCTTCAATGTCAGCGAAAACATTTAAAAATAGTGTATTTTTCTTGCAATTTTTTTTTTTTTTAATATTGCCATCGTATTGGCGAAATTTATCAATGTAAGTAATCTTAAAAGAGCAGTATTTGTGTTTTGGATTACAAGCGGAGTGTATCTTTACTCTTAAAATATAAGTAAACTTTAAATTAAATGTCTTCTATAGTACAGTTGTAATTAATTAATGAGTATTACTTATTTGCTATAAAGATCAATCCAATACCTCATGCACACTTTTCACAAGAGCAAAATTATTTTACATCAAAATAAAATAGCGGTAACGAAAAAAAAAAAAAAAAATAAAATAAAAATAAAAAAAAAATATCTTATGGCCTTCACAAAACTTTATTCGTGCTAAAAGTGCCACTTAATGTTATATATACACAAAATTTAATTATAGTTTCTCGCAATAAATGTTTTACATATTCAGTTTAGTTCAATTTTAATCAACAGGTGCTGAAATGGTACCATGTGTTAAAACACCAAACATGAGTAATCGCAGCGCTACATATCCGTCAATATATATCTGTATGAAGTAAGAATTCGTTTTCATAATGAATATCTCATATATTAACTAAGGAATATTTTAATACTACAGAAATTGAGATTTATCCTTTCTACTCACGGTGTAAATTGCAGGATTACATCGCCATCTGTCGGACAATATGCAAGGAAATCTAATTAAATTTGTATTTCATAACAGCCCTTTCTTATAGTTTTGTGAAATTTTAAGTGATTGAATCAGAGATTTAGCCTTCCAGTACACGAAGGAAATTGCATTACATTACCGTTACCTATTAGCTGATATGCAGCCAAATTGAATCTCTTGAGCGAATTACACCAAAATTTGATAGGCATTAATTTGTGTTAAGACGCAACATCATATAAATGTATATGATTTTATGTATTTTAGCTATTTAGATACAGCAGCCACAGAATTTGTTTAAGTCCATTTGTTCTTTTTTTTTTATGTGTGCGATATCTTTTTCTCGTAAATACAGGAGAAAGTAAAAATAGAAATTCAGATCATGGAGTTTGTTCGTTTTGCACTATTCTCTATTTTAATTATTTTGGGAAATTTATTTAAAATATTGTTAGCAAATTAAAAAAAGCTTGCTTAAATTCGCAATTTATGAATTTGAAGTATCAGTGACTAATATTTTTATACAGAAAAATTTATGAATGCAACTTTTATATAAAAATATTTATATATGCTTTTATAAAAGCCTGTAAAATATGTTGATTACTAATATGCGAAAAAAAAAAGTAAGATTTTAATAAACCAAAAGAACATTTCTTTCGCAATCCTTTAATTTAGTTAAATATTTTAATTAATTAATTAATTTATTTATTTTTTATTTATAGCAGTGTCCGTGAAAGAAAACTACCAAATCACTAACTGGCGATACTTTTACTGAAGTACACGTATTCTTTTCAATTATGTTTTTTTCTCACTTATTTAATTCCTTTTAAATAACGAGTAAGATTATTATATTTTATTTTTTGATGTATATTTGTAATTGTGACGTTATTTTTTTTTAGGCTAAAAGATCCATTTTTCATTATATCATTTATTCCTCCATGCCAAATATAGAAATTAATTTTCTTTATTTCAATACATTTTTGTTATTGTTATTATTAATAAGGTAACTGTAAATTTTGAATGGATGTACCACGTTGGCTATACATATTTTTTAGTTTTAAAAGAAAATAGAGATAAATAATAATAATAATAATAATAAGAAGAAGAAATACTTTTCTGTAATATTTCCTTTTTAAATGAAAATATATGTATCATTTAAAGTTATGCAATTTTTTCATATTTTACACTACCTCATTTTTTTTTTTTTTTTTTTTTTTTTTTTTTATTGCTCTAAAGATTTTTGTCGATGCGAAACACATTTTTTAAATAACGTTTTATTAAATGCTTTAAGGATAAAATTATTGTGTATATTTCTATCACATTTCCTCTTATATTAAGCACTAACCATTTACTCGATCATCGTTATTTGCTTTTATTTTCTTTTGTTTGCACAATCAAAAGATATTTCACGCAGCATTTGCAAACGAATCTTTCCGTTATAGAAACGGTAACAGCAAATTTATAAATGAGTAATTTTATTATCAAGGTAAATAGCGTTGTTATCAAATGTGAAACAAAGTTGCCTTAAGCTATTTACAAAGAAAAAAAAACATAAAGACACTTTTTTTTTTATACGCAACAGTTTTTCTACATGAATGATTTTGCATTTCGATCTTTTTTAATAAGTAAGAAGCGTATTAAATTAAATATTTACCAAATATACTTATTTCGAAAGAGCTTGCATTATTTGAAAGTATTAACGACTACTTTATAATATTTTAAATTAATAACGACTAAAATCATGGCAGATTTTGTGATTTTTATCAATTTTCAATAAAGATGAACAGAGTTTATAACTTCGGTTTTTTTTTTGTCTATCTGGTCGTTTGTTTGACTTTCCGCGCTCTATCTACAATAAATGTTTATTGTTATGTCCTCATACAAATGGTCTATAATTGGCAGATGCTGAATTGTATTCGTCGATTTTATGAGGCGTTTTAGCATTTTCTAACAGTGCTTAGAAATGATTATGATTTCCTCATCTGTCTGTCTGTGTGCACCTCAACTCTATTAAATATCCATGAAATAATTTGAAACTAATATATATTATTCACGTTCACTGTGGAATGTTTGCTACTGAAAATGGAGTAAAAATCATCACTAGTGTCTCTGCAGAGACACCTATTAATTCCAAAGCATTGCGTTCTATGAGAGGTATTTCTATGATACACATTTTAATGCTTTCATTTTACATAAATCATAATTGTAACGTGATGTGAAGATCATAATAAATACTCATTTCTTTCTTTCAAAAACATAAACTATATTAACCATACACAGATTTGAATATGCGTTGAAAACAAAAGGTGCTATAAAACGTTGCTATTGAATAATTAACATAAAACAATATAATGTAAGTAAATCATATTATTGCGATTAATGCGAAAGGTAGCATGAAAGCTAATGTGTGGATGAAACCATAATTAAAGCTGTTCATTGCGCGCTTTCTTTCGAGTGTAGTTTAGATATTTGCGCTTATTGAACAGAAAAGAGTTAAGTTGAGAGTGTCGAGTGAGGAGTTCGATTATGTTAGGAATCGAATATGACTGGATGGTGGGAATCGAACATGACTCCCACCCTATCAGGGCGTTAGACCTGATATAAAGGAAGTACAGCAATTTTATTTACAGTTCTTTTAAAAATGGAGTCTTTAGTTTTAAAGGACACTACTATCACGAGTCCATCGCTACCGGTATGAACGTTTGTCATTCAACCAATTGGCCAGGATAGAGGGGAGCAGCGGTCGTCCCTGATGAGTGCCAATTCTCCTTTCTTGACATTTGTTGCAGGATTTTGCCACTTCTTGCGTAGTTGCAAGGAACTGAAATACTTCAGTTCCCAAGACCTAGAGATATCTCGCCTCATTTTTTGCACAAGTTGCCATCGGTTCTTGAGATTCCTGCTACAGAACAGTGGTTGATCTGATTATGAAAGCATGACATCCCCTGTAAGAAAATGTGATGGGGTGAGAACATTAATAGAGTCTGTATCAGAATCAGTAATTTTAAAGAGGGGTCGTGAATTTAATAAGGATTCAATTTATGTCAATAAGGTGGTCAATTCTTCAAATGTCAACCGTGTATCTTCGATTACTCGTTTGATTTGAAATTTAGCAGAGCTTATTGCAGCGTCCCAAATTCCTATGAAATGAGGTGATGCGGGAGGAATAAAATGCCACTCTATTGCGGCTTGTGTTAAATAATGTGCTACGCATTCATTTCTTGGTAAATACAATATTTCTTTTATTTCATAGAGTTTCCTTTTAGCACCAACAAAATTGGTAGCGTTATCTCAAAGCCACATGCAAAGAAAGATCGCTCGAGATTTACTCGATGTGGTGCTAAGTTTCCCATGAGCTGGGGTGTAGTAGTAGCTTTGAAACGGAAACATTTCCCGCATTTATTAACAAGCCTATTGGTTAATCTTTTTCCACCAATGACCCAATATGCTTGTTTTATAATGTGTGATAACAATGATGGTCCTGCATGCAAACGAGCAATGTGTTTCCCTTGTATAATAAGTTCGTTCAATTTGTGTTTAGACGGCAATATTACCGAGTGCTTTTCGTTAAATGGTAATTGAGCATTCTGTAAGAAACCTCCCAACCGTAACAGGCCGTTCTGGTCAGTAAATGGGTGTAGAGAGTGTAACTGACTTTTCTAGACAAAATGTCTTTATTTTTGATGAGTTTTAAGTCTTCGTGAAAGTATTTATTTTGTACCCATCGAATGATATTCTCTTCGGCGTGTTTAGTTTCCCTACATGTAAGAGGGGAACAAGAATCATTTGTTGAGATATGAATCTCATACAATATGTCAAAAAGCGGTTGATTTTAAAAGGTGAAGAGAATTGATGGAATAGATGATCATAAAGATCATTAAATGTATCAATGTGGTAAGACAAAATGGGATCAGCTTTCGTTTCAGCCGATTTGATCTTCGTTTTCTTTACACTTAGGTGCGTCATTTGGCTAATGTGTTGGATCCAAAAGCAGCCAACTTGGGCCATTCCCCCACAAGTTGCATTCAGATAAACTTTTAGGATCAATGCCCCGAGAAGCGAAATCAGAGGGGTTTTCTTTCGATGGAACGTGTCTCCAATGTTTTGTGGGAAGAACATCTAATATTTGTGAAGTTCTATTTGCATCAAAAGTTTTCCACTTACGTGGATGTGCGGATAACCGAGAAAAAAAAACTGTTAAATCTGTTCATGCGTAAATGTCAAAATTTTAATTTTCTAATATTTTTATGACTGAACAAAATAACTTTGCTTGATAGGAGCTGCTTTAGTTTTGGCAACTAAGAGTGAGACTTTTGATTTGTTATCATGAGCCTGTCCACAATAGATTCAAGCGGTGTAAGCATGTGTTGACGCATCGCTGAAACCATGTTATCCTAATGTACTATCGGATGAAAGCGTGGCGCATCCAGGAACAGAAAATTGGCTAATTTTATTGAATGAATTCTCATTTTTAATTAGTTTCTCTTCAAATTGTTGCGGAATAGGAGAATCCCAGTTTCCTTTTGTTAACCAGAGCTTTTGATTAAAAAAAAATAAAAATAAAAATAAAAAACACTATTGTACAAGGTGAAATTAACCCTAAGGGTGCGGATTCAGACAAAATGTGTCTGAGTGGTGGTTTGAGTGTAAGTGCGGTTTGAAATGAAATGTATCTGCTGAAGAGTTCCAGAAAAGCCTTAGAACTTTAGGAATTTCATTATTATTTGGTACTATTTCAAAGTCTGTATCTGTATGGCAATTTTCTCGAAATTCTGTAAGGAATTCATTCGAATTGGAATTCCACTTTCTCAAGTGAAAGGCATGTTCCTGCAAAATATTAACAGTTTACTTAGCAAGTAATATTGCGCTAT
The DNA here is from genome assembly GCA_963930645.1 of Salticus scenicus. NCBI lineage: Eukaryota > Metazoa > Arthropoda > Arachnida > Araneae > Salticidae > Salticus > Salticus scenicus. The sequence goes on along the minus strand of OZ005649.1, from coordinate 189,267,003 downwards.
TAACCGAGTTTAAACCAGATATCAAGTAACCCATATACATGTCTTTTAACAAAGTACTCGAGAAGTGTGTATTTTGATTATAATCTAGAGCGATTTGCTTAATGCACCTAGTGGCTAAAAAGGATGCTGGAGCAAGACCATATGTAACTGTTTTCAATTTATATTCCTTTATTTCCTCATTGGGGTTGTACCTCCAAAGGATTTTTTGATAATCTTGATCTACCTCAGAATTTAGAACCTGGCGGTAAATTTTCTCCACGTCTGCAGAAAAAACTATCCCCGGTAATAGAAAATTAAGTAAGATCTCAAATTGTAATTTAGGGCCAATACCGAAAACCGAATTTAATGATTTACCATCAAAAGTTTTACAGGAACCTTCAAAAACGACTCTTAATTTAGTTGTAGTGCTGGAAGATTTAATAACTGCGTGATGAGGTAGGAAATATTGTTCTCTTTTAGAAATATTTAACGAATTTTGAGTAATTACCTCCATGTGTCCTAATTGTTCGTATTCATATAAAAAATCTTTATATTGTTGTTCAAATTCCGGATTTTCCCTGAAATTCCTCTCTATTGCATATAATCGAGAAAGTGCAGCGGGCTTTGTGTTACATAATTCGAATTTGCATTTTTAAAATGGTAGTTTTACCAAAAAACGGCATTCTGGATTAATTGAGTAATTTTCCTGGAAATGTGACTCCACTCCACAAACAGCTCTTCGGGTGAAAGTAACTTCTCACTTTTGATTAAAAACTTCTTTTAATTCCCCAAAACGTTTTAACTCACTATCAGTATTAGTTTCGTAAATATGCAAATTTGAAATCAAATTAGATTTTGTCTGAGATTCAGGCAACTTTAAGGATACGAGAAAACCAAAAATTGAATTTTGAGCAATTAAACCATTCTCAGGTACAAATTGTTTGAACAGGAAGTAAAATAGAAAAAAAGTAATCAGCTCCCAAAATCATGTCAATTATACTTGGAATTTCAAATTTATGATCGGCCAGTTGCATATTTTTTAAATGCGAAAAATGTTCTTTATTTTCTGTGATGGCAATGGAGCTATTAATTTATCTAATATAAAAACTCGCATGGATAACTTGACATCGGAATCGTGAATGAAGATTAAATCAATGTCTGTATAACCTTTAGTTATTGCAATTTTTGAATTTGCCAACCCTTTGACGGGAAATCTTGCATTTTTCTCTCATAACCCAGAATACTCATACATGATTCAGTGATAAAAGAACTTTCACAGCCTTATCCGTATAAAATTTTTATCACATGTTTCTGATCTATTGAATCATAAATATAAGCACTAGCTGTAGGAAGTAAAGCGACAGATGTTTGTATAGAATTGATAAGAGTACTTGTTTGCAATTGAGATATGCCAGATGGCTCTGTACGGTTCTCAGAATTTTCTAAATTATCACCGGCAAATGAAGCCGAAGCGGTATAAGTTTTCAAATTATTATCGCATATACAAGAATGATGTTTTGCATTTCAAAAATGACAGTATAAGTGGAATTACATTGAGCAAGAGAGTGTTTATTAGATAAACAGTTGCTACATAATGAGTTCTTTCTAACAAATTGTTTTCTATCCTTAAAAGTGAGGTCTTTAAATTTAAAGCATTTGAACAAGAAATGATTATTCTTTTTGTATAAAATACATTTGTAATTAATGTTAGAATGAAATTTAGATAACTTAAATTGTTTATCTTTATTTTGTTTACCCTCATTCTCTTTACCCTCATTTTCATTACCATAGATGCACATTTATCATTAATAAATTGCAGAAACATCTCTAAAGTAGGAAAATCATTTTTTGCAGAATATTGTGCCCATTCTTCCCGTGATTTATAGTCAAGTTTTATAATAAAATATAAATTAACCATACATCTCTTTCAGTAGCTTTAGTGTCAATTGTTTTTAACCCTCTAATTACTTCATCTGAATTATCTGCTATCTTACGTGAGTTATACGCATTAGCATGAATTGCAGCTGGTTGATCCATAAAGGTTTTAATAAGTGCAGAAATAATTTCTTTTATTCTTATCATACCAAGTAAGTAATTTTTCCCAGTCTTCCAGATAACTGTTCTCAGATATTGGAATGTGTTTAATAATAGATGCCGGTTCATCTTTTAATAAACCCTTTAGATACTGAAATTTTTGTATCTTACACAAATTAATATTTTCATTTACTAATGAGATATATAGAAATCCTTAAAATACATCCAGTCTTTATAATTGCCACTAAACGGGAAATATTCAATTTTGTCAATCGAATATTAGTAGATATAGCATTTGTGTTAATGGAAGACTTTTGAAAATTTAAAACATTAGATTGCATGTTTACAGAGAAATCTTTAAGTTTTTGTTGAATCTTGGCTTTGGTTTCATAATATTTCAACTCAAATTCTTCCATTTCTGATAATTCATCAGGTAATTTAGAATCGGCTTTATCAAAATCAGAATAAATAATTTCAATCTTTTCAAGTTTATTTAAGAGATCATGTTTTTGAAAAATTTTATCATCATTGTTTATGAAATTCATAATTAAAGTAAGTACAGATTTCTCTCTGCCTCGATGATGTTTTGCTATTCTTTCAGCATCTTCTAAAGCGACAGTTTCATTACTGTCATCGTCATTGTTCTTTATGTTTGCCATTACTACGTAATGGAGTAATACGAAAAAACCAAAATCAAACTTGTAAAATAGGAAAATAAGTACTTATCTGTTTTATTCCTTGATAGCTACGCTTGGATATCCAAATTTGCATAGAACATCTCGCCGGTGCCTCAAGAAATTTATGTAACGTGATGTGAAGAGCATAATAAATACTTCTTCCTTTCACAAACAGAAACTATATTAACCATACACCGATTTGAATATGCGTTGAAAACGAAAGGTGCGATAAAACATTTCAATTGAATAGAACAATTGAACTTTGTGTTCGAATTGAACTTTTATGTTGTTTTATGTTAATATAAAACAACATAATGTAAGTAAATCATATTATTGCGTTTAATGTGAAAGGTGGAAGGAAAGCTACCATGCGGATGAAATAACAACTTAAGCTGTTCGTTGCGCGCTTTCTGTTCGAGTAGAGTTCAGATGTTCTTGTGCTTGTTTAACAGAAATGAGTTATGTTGAGAGTGTCAGTGAGTAAGGAGTTCGATTATGTTAGGAATCGAATATGACGGGTAATCGAACAATAACGAAATTGACTTTGATTATTCATTTGCAGGGAAAAAAAACTGTTTTCTACGAAATACATTATGATTAATATTAATATTTACAGGGACACACAGAATATTCACAAAGAAGCAAGGCTGTAACGGGAAATTTCTGAAACTGCATTTTCGTTTTAATTAAACATTTTCAGCATTTCCTACCAATGTTTAAGTACGATTACGATTTCCTCAACTCTCTGTTTTTCTGTCCGTCTATCTGTGCTTTAACTCTCTTAAATATTCATGGAATTCCTTGTAAATTATATATGTTTTTCAATTTCACTATAGGATTTTTTTTGTTTTGAAAATGGAGTATGTACCGCCCAGGCTTATGTACAGGAACACCCGAAAAAATTCCAAAATCTTTATATTCTATAAGGAGTATTTCTATAATACATATTTTAATAAGTTTCTTTTACACAATAAATCATGAAATTACCATTTAGTATTCAATTCATATACACAGAAAAAATGAATGTTGTATAAATACTGCATAATTAGAGTTAAGATTTACAGGCTCACACCAGAATATTTACATATATATTATGGGTTATAAAAAGAAATTGCTGAAATTGCATCTTCGATTTTATTTAGCATTTTAAACACTGTCCAACAATGTTTACGAGTTATTGTATGTTTAATTAGTTTATTTGTCTGTCCTATGTATGATATTATAGGCAAACTACATTGAAGGCAAAGACTACGTAGTATTGGAAAGTATTAATTCTATACGATCCACATTTTTTTTCGTTCTTGTTTAAATTTGGAAACACAAACTGAAGAAGAAATTCCGAAAAATCTATTTTTTTTTTATTAAATATACTACATAATTTTAATCACTAATTTGTATTTAGTACATTGATTTCATTTCAAATACAAAATTTCTACACATAATATCTTCACGTATAAAAGGTTTTCAAATACTATAATATTTTTAACACAATCACATTTTCTCCTTCTTTCAGATCAATTTAGCTATTTTAAATATTAAACTTCTTATCATCCCAATTCTCTCTTACAGTTATTATTTAAGTTATGCATTATGTAAGATAATTACATAGCACTGGAAGATAATTACATAGTACTGAAAATATAAAAGAATTGTGACATGGCTTGTCAGACATACACGATTATAATCATGATACGTTTAATATTTGCAGATTAGTAAAACACGGATGTTACTAACTTACATATAGACCTATTCCGATTCCATAACACTGAGAAAAAATATATACTGCTTTCATCTAGAACGAATAAGTTGTCAGTTTCTAAATCACTAAACTAGAGATACAGATTTCCAATCTCTGCGAATAAGCTAAATAGACGAAATGAGCAAGAATTTCTAGTCTATACATTTCTAGATGGTGAAACAATATTCTGAATCCTTCGTATTGCGAGAAATTTTCGCTTGATTTTCTAGCATTGCATCATTAACCAAGATTATAGTTTCTAAGACATGCCTCTTGTATTCATATTTATTTACTGAAATTTTTAAATAAGTTTGAAAGCTATAATATAGACAAACGCTCTAGAATTGTAATAGGGGTTTCTAGAACTCGCTTTCAACGGGGACTAGAATTTATAAGGATGGCATCGAACTATTTTTAGTAGAGTCATAATGTAGATTCTAGATTTTAGTTACAGAATTTTTTCTCAGCGAAGTATGCAAGATATTAATTAATCTTGACCAAATATCTCAATTTCATAAAATGTATCGATTTTCATTGTTACCCTTCATAAGTTTTGTATTAACCATTTAGTAATAACGAATAATGCACTAAATCCTGATCAATGAAGTGTAAAAAAAAAGTACTAAGAATACTGAATGGACAAGGAACAGGAATAGAAATAAATCACCATTATGCATTACCTACTGTTCGGTATAAGTTCCTTAAACCACTAGTGATAAACTGCCTATTCCAGCGGAAGTACCGTGGATGGTTAGAAAACCCAAGATCCTAAGGTAGACAGAGGACCAATATGTGTATATATATATATATATATATCTTGAATTCGATAAATTTCAAAGCAATTTTGTATGTGTGTGTGTTTCTGCACACCAGTTGAGCAAAGTCGGGATTGATTACATAGGGAAAAGTCACTGTTCGCGAGCAACTTGCTAAAGAGGTAAACTCTGAATTACAGGACGATACGTAAAAATGCATGTAAACGTCTAGTAAATGTTTATTTAAATATTGTATTGTGCATAGTTTATAAAAATAATGCTTGCAGATTACTCACATTAAAAGGAAAAAAAAATGAAAAATCCATAGTCACGAGAGATTACTTAATATTTACATTTTAAATGTGAAAAAGAGGGAGTTATTCTTACTGATTGGTTATGAATCCTAATTGCTTAAATATGATTGTTTATATTTTTGTTCATATTGACTGAACAAAATCTTTAAACAATTAGGTTTCATTACTCGATTTTTACACGATATAATGAAGAAAGATTTATTTCCTTAGCATAATAAAATTGTTTTTATGAAATAAAAGTTGGGATTTATTTATCTATTTTAATAAAAGTAAGAATTTCTAAGAAAACGGTCTATTTTTAATTTATTATTACGTAAATTCTATTTCCTTGTTCATTTTTTTTTCGAAATATACAAAATATAAATAACCAACAACTATGTGTTTTTGTACAAAATAATATTATTTATTTATTTTCATTTTAAAATGAAGATATATAGAGATTTTAGATTATCCAACAATTCTCACGAATTCTCACAAAAAAAAAAAAAAACTTAAAATGTATAAATAAAATGCTATTAAAAATTAAACTCATCTACTTACAAAAATATTCTTAATGCCATATGTCTGAGATGGTCATTTCTGGAGTCGAAACACATTTATAAAACAACCGCATTTAAAATTTCCATAACTGCTAAACTAATTATAATTATTATTATATAAAAAAAAAAAAAAAAAAAAAAAAAAAAAAAAAAAAACTATAAATTATTTCTAAACAAATGGTAAAAAATTTATTATTATTAATATATATATATATATATATATATATATATATATATATATGTATATTACTTACATATACAAAATTATGAATTATATATAAGCAATTATTTCATAAACACAAACTATTACAATTAAAAATAATTGTTTTTTTTTGTTTTTTGTTTTTTTTTTTGTTTTTTTTTTGTTTTTTTTTTAAGGTATTTTTACAGAAAATAAAATCTCTGGAAATTTTTATTTCTTTGCAAATAAAATTTTTACGTCTCATTTATTTCTTTATGAAGTGTAACGACTTTTATGAGTTGGAAGAATAAATTTCAAACATTCTGACAAGGAAACATGATGTTAAAGATTTTTATTCTCTTAACTAAGTATTGGAAAAAAAAAAAAAAAAAAAAAAAAACTTTTCAATTAAACTTAGTTAAAGTAAGTCGTGTATATATTTAAATTACAAACAAACAAAAAATTAAGTTTGTATAACAGCAGCTCTAAATTTTTACAGAAAAAGTTTAATTAATTAATAATGATTTATGAGACATTAAAATTGTAAAATCAACATTATTTTAACAAATTAATAATCAAGAAGAAAAATGTTAGTTTAATGTAAAAAGCTATTCAAGCCAAAAATTCTATTGATGCGGTATTATCTTCCTTAGCAGGTGGGAATAATGTAGATTGAAAGAAAATTATGCAGTAAGATATATCAAACCGGTGTACACCGAAATGTATATAAAAAAAAAGTCAATTAAATGTCACCATACCTTAAAATTATATCATAATAAATATATATATATATATATATAATAATCTGATACTAATAAGTATTGACTTAGTTTAAATATTCAAATTTCAAAATTTATTGTAGAAATAGAAACTATAATCTAATAAAGTAAAAACGACATGCTAGCAAGAAAATACTCCCCATCTGTGTATGTTTGGGAAAAAGAAATTTAATACTCACCGTCTACATAATTTCATATTTCAATGCTTATTGTAGCACAGGTTTGAAAAAGTTATTAAAATGGCATAAACTGAAAAACAAATTTCGAGAAATGTCTAATTACTTTTCAACGCAAATATTATCAAAAATTTTTAATGGTATCATAAAAAGGATCGATTAGGATATTATTGAAAAAAAAAAAAAAAAAAAAAAAAAAAGTTTCAAAGCCAAAAGTTTGAACAGTAAAAGATGTATATGTAATTTTATTAATAATATCATTATTCTTTTTAATGAAACAAAACTAATGATCATTTTTATCATTAAATTTCAAAAAAATCATATATATATATATATATATATATATTTTTTTTTTTTCAAAAATGTTTGAAGTTTAAAATTAAAACATCTACCGACACTATTTATTCGTACAGCATACAAATCTAAATGTAACAGGAAAATTTATGGATCACAAATAAAAATGGAATGCCTCTGTGCAGAAATCTGAAAACTTCAAATCTCTTTTTTACCATGTTTTTATTAACTTCTATTCTTGTTTGTTTCTTTGGTACAAATCTTGCAATCAAATTTTCACTAACTTTCCTACTAGCTAGACATCTGAAACTTTTACAATAGTTCAGAACCCGATGACAACACAATACTTCGAAATCCAATTTTCGAATTTTTGATTCATTTTCTTATAATTAATTAAAATATGATAATAATAACATCCTAATAGCGTTAAAATAGCCATTAAAATATTAGCTATAATTTAATTGTTGCAAAAAAAAAAAAGGGTTCATTTTCTTTGACATAAAAATAATTACATTTAATTAAACGTGAAAATTAAAAAAAATATATGTATAAAATGTAAAATTATGCATCTCACAAAATTTGACGATGCACATTGATAAGAGCTCTATGATTCATCCGAAAATTTAAAACATGGTATATATATATATATATATATATATATATATATATATATATATATATATATATATATAATTATTTCTTATCTACTGTTCATCAATGTCCTAAATCTGTATGCTATAGGTTAAATAATTAAACATTTCAATTATATTCTTTTTTTTCTTTCAAAAATACTTCCGCAGATTGTGTATTATTATTAATATTGTGTTTACTGCAAAAATTGTGTTTTTGCAATATAAATATTTACCATACTTTTTTTTTTAAAACCCTTTATCTACCGACGCAAAGTGGAACGAAGCATAAGCGAAAACGGATTGATTATTACAACATTTTAAGATTATACAGGTGAAGTATTTTAGTACATTTATGTTTAAATTATTTGAATATATTACAATTAAGGTAATATTATATTTATTTGCAAACATTCTTATGCTTTAGGTCCACAATTATGGATTTATAGATAAAGTTTCAGAAATTTAATAGGGATTTGGAGATAAAATTTTAATATTTCGAAAGTACTGGGAGACTCATAGAAGAAAATTAAGACCAATAGATTGTAACGAAGATTCGATACGACTTTTTTTACAGTTTCCAACACATTTGGAGAGTTTTTATGACTTTGTTTTATGTGCTGTCTGTCAGTCAGACTGTCCGCACTCCAACTCCCTTAAATATTCACAAAACCTAAAACTGATATACGTTATTCATGTTCAGAATAGTATTTTTCTATTGAAAATGGGAGAAAGAGTGGCACTGGTTTGCGTACAGGGACATCCGAAATAATTTCAAAGTATTGCTTTCTACGAAAGTATTTCTATAATCTATATTTTAATGCCTTTATTTCCACAAATCATAATGAAAATAAATTTTGTTATTCATGCAGAATATATATATATATATATATATATATATATATTCTTTTTAATATGAGATGGACATTCAGAAATTAATGCCTTCAAACATACAACTTTCCAAAAGTTTTGCAAATAATTTTAACTACTTATCATGAATGCACTGATGTTTAAGCTATAGAATATCGCTTGTTTGATCTTCCTATCTAACAACTTTCCAGAGTAATTGAGCAATTCATGGCATCCAGTGGTAATGACCAGTTGAAACAACAGGCTTTATTTGAATTTCTGACAGCGGAAAGTTATAAGGCATCAACATTCATCGTCATCTGTTGCAGTTTACAGAAATTCTATGTTGATGTCAACATTGTACGGAGTTGGTTAAGGACTGTGAAGAATCAAAATCCTTTAGGATCAGCACCGAAGTGACTGGCCCGCAATATTCTATGATGAGGATTATCAAAGTTGACATCTTGAAGCGACTGCGGGACAGATTGCAACGCACACACAGATATAAACAGGTAATATCTGAACCAAGACAATGCTCGTCCGCGTTGAAGCCTCAACAATCAGGAAGCACTACAACGCCTGAGGTTCACAAACATTCTGCATCATCCTATCTATAGTCCGAATCTTGCACCCTGTGACTTTTGGCTCTGACCTAAACTTAAGGATCATATGGCCAAATGTTGTGATTCAGAGTTGGAAGTAGCATTTCAGTAATGGTGTCGCAAGCAGCAACCACAATTCTGCTCCGATGGCATGAAAACCATTTTCACGTTGGCTCATGTGTGGTACATGGAATGGATACTAAGTGGAAAAGTGATGCCACGATTTGTAGCTGACACAGCAGGCTTTCTACTGATACCTGTATCGATGATGTGTATGGAACACAAATGAAGTTATCCCCTTGGAGGCATTACATTCTGAATCACCCACGTAGTATGTTAAGCGTTAAAATTTACAACGCGATACTTAAATATTCAGATACATTATGGTCTACATTTGGAAATTTCTGAAACTGAATTTCGTTTTTAATAAGAGTTTTTAAACTTTTTGAACAATGTTCAAGATTGAAAATGAGTTCAGTTAGTATCTCTCTCTGTCTTCAGTCTGTCCACTGATAGTTTAACATTCAGTATTTAAATTTTTAATTTAAGCATTTTTTAAGTATTGAAAAAATTAGAAAATACATTCAAATTAACATTTATACTCTATGGTGACCATATTAGAGTACATTTATGAGGAAAAAGCGTAAAAAAAAAAAAAAAAAAAAAAAAAGTGTATATTTGCCCAAATTCGGAGATATTATTTTAATCAAAGTTAAAAATGTTAATAATTACGATAAACAGTTTCCTTGCAACAATTTTTCAAAACTTAAAATAAACAATTCCAAGAAAACGGAGTGTCCAAGAATTTCTAGTATATACATTTACAATAGTTTATGCCCCAGGGATTAATTTGAATAATGTTGAAGAAAAAATAATATAAAATGAATTTAATTATTTTACTTGTTAAAGTAGAATTCGCACATGGCCATTTAAAAAGTAGAGTGAAACATCCGTGGCTAAATATTTCGAAATTGGTTACATTTACTATATATATATATATTTACAATTGTCCATTGACGAAGACATTTCTCTTATTTATGTTCAAAATGTCATTTTAAAATTTTAAACTACAAAATTCTAAACGATTTAGAGATGTAGAAACATTATAAATATTTATATTATCAAAAAAAAAAAAAAAAAAAAAAAAAGTGACATTTGCATGAGTGTGTTGTTTTTGTGAATTATACTAATTATGCCTTTAAAATTTTACAAAAATAGCAAAAAATAAAATAAAATAATAATAATAATAATAATAATATCTATATATATATCAGTTTTATTTAGAAAAAACTTATATAAAATTTGTACTACAATTATTGTAAAACAGTTATAACCTATCTTCAGAAATTTACGAAATTATCAATTGTAAAAGAGCAATTTTTGAATTCTTCATGCGGGTCATAGGTTCACTTTAGCGCAAAAACATTTTTTACATTGTATTAAAATACAGACATTCAAACTGTAGAAACGTGTGTGAATGTTTAAACAATTTTAAACAATTTAATGGATAGAACTTTCTTTTTATATTATTATTATTATTACACTCTTTGTGTACATATCATACCCAAAATCCTATGTGTAATTCGAACAAAATAGAGTCAGTGATGATTTAAATTATACTTTAGAATAATACTAAAGGTATTTTAATTTAGTTACAATAAAAATTAATCCCTGTTCGAGCACTTTTGAAAACCACTAAACATTCAGAGAAAACTTGTACTGTTGAAAAATCTATTTTTTAAGCTTTATATTTGTAATTAATTATTGCTTGATTATAAAAATAATACACATATATTCGTATTTAGTATACGTACATTTAATATTTCACTTTACGTACTTTACCTACTTTAAATTGTTTCATTGCAAAAATATGCTTCCTTAATAGTTTATTACATGGTCCTAAGTCCGTTTTTGCTCGATCCACTGTGCAATGGTGTTTAAAAGTACAATTAGTTTGAAAAGCACGCAAAATCGAATTTATGGAATAAATGCCCAGATATTTATAAGAATACAACTTTTAAACCTCATTTTGATATCACTATATAGCATAAGATGTTTTTAGCACAGCCGTTTTTATTCCAGAAGAGGTTTTATCCTGTGCTTTCGCTGATTTTGCTTGGAATTTTTCACCATCATCACGTGTCTTATGATTACTAAAATATATATAACTTCAAGAATGCCCCCCCCCCCCCAATTTTAGAAAAAAAAATATAAGGAAGATTAAAAGTATATAATATTTTAGCTTTTTTTTTAAGATCCCCAGATTATTTTCGACCTCTATGTGGCAATAGTAACATACTAAAATTACCCCTTACAAACTCCTCAGTAATTGCTATGAGGAGGTGATATGCATAATATTTGTTGAATTTATCTTTATAATATATTCTTAAGTAACTAAAATAATATGTTTCAAATCCCTTTTCAGTCGTTTTCATAATGTGGTAGATAAAGGGTTAGCAATCTGATGTTTGAAATATTTTCCAGCCATATATCTTTAAAATTGACTACAGTTTACTGAAGATTACAGAAAATAGTTATATATTTCTTTTAACTTGTTAAAATGACCCTTTATGAATATAGTGTGTATATATGAATATAGTGTGTATAAATTTATTTTTCTTAAATATAAATAAGTATGACGAAATGGTATATAGATCTAACTAAGCCCTAAAATCCATTACAGTTACTGACACTTTTAAGAGTATAAATACACAATTCTTTCTTTGGTTTACATTCCCTGCTGTATGTTTTAAAATTTTAAATTATAAAATATAATTTTTTTAATAAAATATAATTTTATATATATATATATATTTTTTTTTTTATGTATATATAGAGAGATTTTTTGCAATCATTTATTAAGAAAAGTGTTTAGTTGAATTTTTATACCTTATCTCTATGGCTGATCATACTGAAAAAAACAAATAAATAAATAAATAAAAATAATAAAATAATGTAAAGTTCAGCGAAAACATTAAAGTAACAAATAATTCTTGCTTAGTTCCTTTTGTTACACTTCACGAACTGATAACTTTATCACGTTTCGAGTTCTACAAAGTTGAAAGAAAGTTGAGAAATAGACCAAAAATGAAACAAATAACAAGTTATTTATATTATTAGGCTCTTCACAAAAGGGATTATTAAATTAAATCTTATTTTTAAGAAAGGAAACAAATGTTTAAAATGCAACGCATCATAAATATTTTAATGTTTTTTTACAAAATTGCATTATATATATATATATATATATATATATATATATATATATACAGGGTGATTATGAAAAAATATCCCGATGTATGAGACCATAGCTACCAAACCGTTCCGAGAAACTGAATAAAAATTTGGTAGAAGGTATTTTGAGGTATGCACTCAGAATTATATAAAAACAACAGTTAAACTCTAACAGTTACGGTTCCAGTGAAAATTTTTCGAAAATTTCAAATTGGCAACACATTTTTTTTTTTTTTTTTTTTGGAATGAAATCTCCATAGAAAAAAAATCATAAATAACGTTGGAACAGTACCTCTAGCATGAAAATCACCAATGCTAAGCATAATAAGAAAAAAGGGAAAACAGCTGTGATGTGCCTACCAGAGCACGACTTTCATTTTCTTAATGACGTCACATTTCACACTGAGTCTTCGACCTCACTAAAGTTTACTGATTCTGTTTCGAAACGAGAAGAAGAGACCATCGTATCCTTAATTTCATGTAGGTCTACTGAATAAGGGTTTTAATTTTTTTGTTAGTCGTAAGACTCCGTCATGACAGACGTGATCAAACTAAGTGAAAAATAAGGCATTGTGAAATGCGTGATGTTAATCTTGCTTTCTTGCTCTGAAAACAATATGCCGCTTACTGGGAAACCTCATTATCATCGTCAAAATCGATTTTCATTGCCATTCCACAATGCCTTATTTTTCACGTAGTGCGATGACGTCAGTCATGACAGCTTCTTACGACTAACAACGAAATTAAAGCCTTTTATACAGTAGCCTTAAACGAAATTAAGGATACCGTGATCTCTTCTTTTCGTTTCGAAGCAGAATCAGTAGACTTAAGTCAGAACCAAAGACTCAGTGACGTCATTAAAAAATGAAAGTCGTGCTCTGGAAGGGACCTAACAGTTGTTTTTTTTTTCTTCTTTTTTTCTCAGCCTGCTAGCGCTGGGGTTTTTCGTGCTACAGGTACCGTTGCAACGCTATTTATGGTTTTTGCTATGGCGATTCCATTTCAATAAAAAAAAAAAAAAAAAAAAAAAAAAAGAAGTAGGTGTTGTCATTTTAAATTTTTGAAATTTTGTCACTGTGACTGTAACTGTTAGAGTTTATCTGTTGTTTTTTATATAATTCTTGAGCGCATACCTCAAAATACCTTCCACCAAAATTTTATTCATTTACTGTGAACGGTATGACAGCTATGGTCTCCTAAATCGGGCTAGGTATTTTTATAATCATCCTGTATATGTATATATATATATATATATATATATATATATATATATATGAATTGAGCTTTAAAATATTGATATAAAAATGTACTATTACTTATTATATACAGTATTATATAAAAATATAGTAGTTTTTTACCTTTAGTCATCATATATAAAATCGTAACGCCATTCAATCGAAACTTTCCACAAATAAAAAAAAAAACAGTACATTTAGATATTTTGCTTATATTAAATTCTTGTAAACCAGAAATTAATTTCACAATATTTACGCACTGAAATATTTTACTCAGTATCGAAACTGCAAAGCAATTTGCGCGATTGCTGGTTTGACTTAAAACGAACACCCTGAAATAGTTTAGTTTAGTTTATCTCTCTTCAGTTACTTTTTGTACACAAGTGGTGATTAAACAAAAACTTACTTTTTAAACATGCTTATTATATACTGAGCGCGTCACTTCCTTAAACAGGAATACAACATGAACCTTGCGGTTATTCTGCCATCAAATAAAAAATTCATATAAAGGTAACATAAAGTTAAGTTAATAGAAATGACTCATCTTTTTGGAAGTGGTTATATTGGTTTATGCTTTCTTCCTTATAAGGTAGAAAGCAAAAAAGAAAGAAAAAAAGAAAGAAAAAAACTAATAAATTCCAAATTATAACTATTTTCAATTAATGTGAGAACTTAAAACAACCTCATAATTTACACAAAAAGTACAAATAAAAACAAAAAATTTTGTACCTTGTGAGGTACAAAGCAAAATTAAATAAATAAATAATATAAAATAAATAAATTCCAAATTATAACTATTTACAACTAAAAGTGAGAACATAAAAGAAACTCATATGTTGCACATAAAGTACCAACAAATATAAACAATTTTGCTTTACTGTAGAAAAGAAATGTACTACTTAAATAAATAATTTAAGCTATTGCCAAATACCTCTAACAAAATGTTTATTTACACGCGAATTCTTAAAAAAACAAATGTGCACCAATTTCCGTAGCATAGCTCTTTTTTTTCTAATTTTTATTATTATTCACGCGAAATTAAAAATAGTTTATTTTATTTCCGTATTTAATTGTTTACTTTCGCATCAAATATTTGTTAAATTGTTTATTTTGGCATGAAATTCATCTTAAAGTTAAATGATATTCTTATTTAATTGTTTTGATCCGATTATCCAATTGAACAAAAATATACGGCGATAGCCAGATTATGTTATGATTAATAATTATACAAGCTTTAAAAGTCGTCGGGTGGACGGCGTAGATCAGTGGCGGCTTGTGCATCGAAAATAGGTAAAGTGGCACACTGTATTTTACACTGTATTCATTTATAGAATATAAATTTACATTTAAATAAAAATTTTTAGTTGATTTTAGTTAAAGCCATGCCTAATAAAAATTATGCATTAAAAATACTTAAATAATATTTTTTAGCTCTTCACCTTTTGCGGTTCACGAGCCGCCACTGGTGTAGATTTGTATAACCAACTACAAATCCAAGTAAACAAACAATGAGCTTTATATAGATACATAGTTACATATACGCGTATAAATTGTTTCTTTTTATTTTACGAAATTCAATATATTCAGTATCAAGCATATTTTAATGACTATAATATAGAGCTAAAAAGATTTATCTATATCACTTTAAAAATACCAGGAATTCAAATGTATTTCAGAAATAATTTCAGAAATTGTTTTTAAATATACATATATTCACACACACACACACATATATATATATATATATATATACTTTTGTATAATTTAACATAAAATGATAAATAATTACTTTCAGAAAAAAATATATTATAAAATGTGTTATTTGTTTATTTAATTACTAGCAAAGCCCCGTTTCGGGAACGAACCGAATTCCGAATGCGAGAAAAATTTCAAAATCAAACTCGCATTGTACATAACTCGACCTAATGCTTCCTACGTGCCAATAGATCAAAGTTTGTTAACGAAACCATTTTTTAATTCATGAAATCAATGAAGTTCAACGAAGGCTTCTCTCGCTTCGCTGGTCACTATATTTAAAGGAAACTCTTTTCTATATCGCTTTACAAACAAAAATAAAATTTAAAGAAATCATGAAATTGTTTTAAAGCCTGTTTTGGTTCCCCGCTGCCATCGGCTGCGACCCACTTATTCACAGACTCTCGGATGTCTGTCCATATCGCCTGTGACAATAGCGTCGCAGTGGAATTAGATTTGGGTGCTTATCAGATGAAAGTTTGGAAAAGGACAGTATCGAAAAAGTTGAAGTAGCCATTTTATATTTGAATCCCAATTACATATAAACAACACTATAGGTGGTGTACATAATATTTTCTTTCACGTTATATTCTATATTCATTTGATTTATTCGATAAACCATAAAATGACAACAATTTCACACCAAATATAATATTACAATGTCCTATGATCGGCAACGTCTATCGCATGAGACAATTAATTTTTGTGGTTATATCAGTAGTTGAGTTAGTTAATAGTAGTTGGTATATAGAAAAATAAATAATGAAATATGTAAACTTGATCATGGTACAGCCTTAATGAAGCTCCCCTTGGCGACTTTTGAATTTTTATCGTCACTTTAGACAAAAATACATAATTTATGTTATTATTATTTTTTTTTTTTCATTTTCCTTCCCCCTTTTTTTTTCTGTTTTTCAACATTTTTAAATTTATTTATATTTTTTATGCGTTACTTGGCTTAAAGTGGCTTTTACGGAAATGGAGTCCTTGGCGAAAAATGTCCGATCTATTTCAGCATCAAAATTTTAAAAATTAAACAGGATTGTCAATAAGTAAAGCTATTTAATGTAATGCTAAATTAGCTTTCATGCCAAGCGCGAACCAACTACAAATGCAAGTAAGGAAACAATGAGCTTTATATAGATACATATATATAGTTACATATACACGTATAAATTGTTTCTTTTTATTTTACGAAATTCAATATATTCAGTATCAAGCATATGTTTATAAGTATAATATAGCTCTAAAGAGATTTATCTATATCACTTCAAAAATACCAGGAATTCAGAAGTATTTCAGAAATAATTTCAGAAATTGTTTTTAAATATATATATATATATATATATATATATATATATATACTTTTGAATAATTTAACATAAATGATAAATAATTACTTTCAAAAAAAAAATATATTACAAAATGCGTTTTTTGTTTATTTAATTACTAGCAAAGCCCCGTTTCGGGAACAAACCGAATTCCGAATGCGGGAAAAATTTCAATATCAAACTCAAATTGTACATAACTCGGCCTGATGCTTCCTACGTGCCAATAGATCGAAGTTTGTTAACGAAACCATTTTTTAATTCATGAAATCAATGAAGGTCAACGAAGGCTTCTCTCGATTCGCTGGTCACTATATTTAAAATAAACTCTTTCCTATATCGCTTTACAAACAAAAATAAAATTTAAAGAAATCATGAAATTGCTTTAAAGCCCGTTTTGGGTCCCCGCTGCCTTCGGCTGCGACCCACTCATTCGCAGACTCTCGGGTGTCTGTCCATATTGCCTGTGACAATAACGTCCCAATAGAATTCCATTTGGGTGCTTATCAGATGAAAGTTTCGAAAAGGACAGTATCGAAAAAGTTGAAGTAGCCATTTTATATTTGAATCCCAATTACATATAAACAACACTATACGTGGTGTACATAATATTTTCTTTCACGTTATATTCTATATTTATTTGATTTATTCGATAAACCATAAAATGACAACAATTTCACACCAAATATAATATTACAATGTCCTATGATCGGCTACGTCTATCGCATGAGACAATTGATTTTTGTGGTTATATTAGTAGTTCAGTTAGTTAATAGCAGTTGGTATATAGAAAAATAAATAATGAAACATGTAAACTTGATCATGGTACAGCCTTGATGTAGCTCCCCTTGGCGACTTTTGAATTTTTATCGTCACTTTAGACAAAAATACATAATTTATGTTATTATTATTATTATTATTATTATTATTATTATTATTATTTTCATTTTCCTTCCCTTTTTTTCTGTTATTCAACATTTTATAATTTATTTATATTTTTTATGCGTTACTTGGCTTAAAGTGGCTTTTACGGAAATGGAGTCCTTGGCGAAAATTGTCCGATCTATTTCAGCATAAAAATTTAAAAAATTACCCAGGATTGTCAATAAGTAAAGCTATTTAATGTAATAATGAATTAGCTTTCATGTCAAACGCGATTTATCTATTTAACATACAGTTGAAACAAAAGGGGGGAAAATCTAAAATTGTGCTATATATATATATATACTAGCAGACCCGGCCACGCGTTGCTGCGGCTAAGTAATACGTAGATAATTCGATAAGGTATATAGTATTTCCCCACAACTGGATTTGGCGATTTTTTTTTCTTTTTTTTTTTTTTTGGCGCCTTTTTGAACGATAACGAAGTCGTTCTGGATTATTTGCAATGAAATATGTTAACCTGCATGCTTTTATTTTAGATTTATGATTTAGCCATAATCGCCAAATCCAGTTGTGGGGAAATACTATAGTTGTTACCCACAACTATAACTTATAATATAACTTCAGTAATTATATTCGGATAATTATAACTTCAGTATATCCCCACAGCTGAATTTGGCGATTTTTCTTTGGCGCCGTTTTGAACGATAAAGATGTCGCTCTGGACTGTTTGTGATATAATATGGCAGCCTATATGTTGTTTATTTTGGATTTATTATTTTATGTTTTCGATTTATGATTTAGATTATCATTTATGATTTATAGATTTATGATTTAGCCATAATCGCCAACAAAAAATCGCCAAATATCGTTGTGGGGATATACTGATTAATATATTACTGAAAAGATTAATATATTTTAACGAAGTGGTGAGAAGATTCTGAGTATGTTAAAATTTTAATAGTAAATTCAAGTTAATCTAGAAGGAAAGCATTGAGGATTAAGATAAGAAAATTGCAAGATTTTACGATCGCATTTTCAGCAATAAATATGAGTCAAAATTTAAGGCAAAATACATATATAAATCACAAATTTAATCAGGAACGTTAAATTGGTAAGTTATTAAAGAAAAAGTAAAGAAAAATAAGAGAAATAATTAACAAATTTTCGAACATCGATCATATAGATTAGCGTTACAAAACAAATAAACAGACTTAAACTCTTCCAGACTTTTAAATAAGTTTTAAATTAACTTTTAAAATTTAATGTTAAATAAAACAGACTTTTAAATAAGTTTTAAAATATTGAAATAATTACTTTTTATTTAGAACGTTATGTATAGATCACAAATTTCTTAAAGAAAACGAAGTGATACAGATTAGAATAATGCATCAAAAATTGAAAAAGCAAGGTTATGTCGTAAATAAATTTTTAACACACGTGCCACGTGAAATAAATTGTAGCATATACATAATGTAACTGACATAAGATATTAACATGTTGCAGCGGAATAAATTTCATATCTATCATCCTTGGCGGAAAAAAAATAATATCGCCAAATTATCTGGCGCACACATTTATTATCTTTCAAAAATCATGGTTATTTTAACAACTTATATTAAGAGAGTAATGAATAATATGAAACAATATTTCGCACAATACATATTACGAAAATATACATCTAGCTTGTATATTTTCGTGTTACGTTTTTGATCGCCAAATACGAAAAACTCCAAGGATGACAGAGGTTTGAAATTTAAAATTAAAATTTTGTCAATTTGACAGCAAAATAACTCAATATAACGTATGCACATGATAAATAATACATATCTATACAAAAATATGGGGATTAAAATCCGGAAATAATTTTCCTCGTTTTTTAATAATTTTTTTATAAAAAATACAATGGGTGATTAACATAAGAAATATTTTTCTTGGTTTCACAGGCGGTCAGTGACGTCACACTTCGCTTGTGTATAACTACATACTTTATCAATGCGAATAAAATCTTTAAATTGATTATGACGTCAATTTTCGTGAGATGAATAATTTAACTTTTTATAATTTTTTAACGTTCACGTTTGATTAAATGTATTTACTTTTATGTCGAAAGAAAATGAACTCGTATTTTTTCTTTTTGGCAACAATTAAACTTATGGAACTCACAGATATTTTGGAGCAACTTTAACAAAGGTCTATAATTAACAAATAATTGCAATAAAACAATATTGTGACAATAAACTGAGATAAAAACTATCCTATCTCTCAAGTTGGACCAAACTGCACACAGTGTGCAAAATTTCATTAAAATCGGTTCATTAGTTTAGGAGTTTATCGCGGACAAACATCGTGACACGTAATTTTTATATATATATACAGATATCTATGATAGAACTACATTAGCACTTTATCAATGTGTATAAAATCTTTAAATTGATTATGACGTCAATTTTCGTGAGATGCATAATTTAACTTTTTATAATTTCTTAACGTTCACGTTTGATTAAATGTATTTATTTTTATGTCGAAAGAAAATGAACTCGTATTTTTTTTTTTTTTTTTGGCAACAATTAAATTAATGGAAATCACAGATATTTTGGAGCAACTTTAATAAAGGTCTATAATTAACAAATAATTGCAATAAAACAATATTGTGACAATAAATTGAGATAAAAACTACCCTATCTCTCAAGTTGGACCAAACTGCACACAGTGTGCAAAATTTCATTAAAATCGGTTCCTTAGTTTAGGAGTTTACCCTGGACAAACATCGTGACACGTAATTTATTCATATATACAGATATATATATATATATATATATATATATATATATTTTTTTTTTTTTTTTCGCGTGAAAGCATATTTTATTTTATGGTGGAAAAAAAAATTTTTTTGGCAACAAATAAAAATTTAAATGTCCATTTTTAAAGCGTTTAGCAATCCGCGTTTGTAATGATCGATAGATGGCGCTCTCTGAACACTGCAGTTGTTAGTAAATATAACAGCCACGTGTAATTATTATTCTTTCTCCGCCATTTCATCATGGAAAGTCGATTGCATAATATGAGGATATGCAGTGGTGTGATAATTTCACCTTAGCCCACCAGAGGGCGAGCATTTCATTACAATCGCGGATCTATTATTTTCACATTTTAATTAATTTAAAAAAATCTAATTAAAATTTCGTTACAAATAACGTATCAAATGAAACGGCCATTTTTTCTGAATCCATCGGTTTAATTAACTTATCGATCGAACAATTAGATTTTTTAAAATTAAATAAAGTATGAAAAGCTGGTGACAAATTTTTAAATTAACTAAAGTATGAAAAGTTGGTGGCAACAATACACAGATAAGCAGAAGAAAATCTCTCTTAGCCAACCAACTTGCGTCCATCAACGGACGAACAGGAAGTAAACTCTTTTAGCCATTTACATATAAAGATATTAATTTTTTTTCATGCTCGTGGTTTAAAATATTTGGAGTTTAAAACATTTTTTTTTCTTTTTATCTGTGTCGTTCAAAGCTCTGTTTTAATGAAAAAAAAAATATATTACAACATTCAAGTTTTCTATCTTTCTTTAAAAAAAAAAAAAGAAAAAAAATATGCGTAATAAACATTACAATCTAGATTTTTAAGTACCTGCTTGAATTCAAAATAAAATCAGAACTACGAATTAACTTCAAAGTTACATAGAAATCTGAAGTTTCGCAAATAAATTCATATTTGTGAGAATTCCCACAGAAAAAGAGATTTAAAAGTGATTACATTTAAACGACAAACTTTTGCACCTTGTTTTACGGTCATTCAAACTCTGAGAAGGATTAGTGTTGCCACTTATATGAATATATACATATATATGTGAAACATTGCTTCTGAAAAGTATTTAAATATGATGGATGCAAGGATTTGATATCTTCCTTTCGATTTTAAAAAGTACTTTGTGTACGGTATGGAATTTTGTGATACATATTTTAGAAATATTTTATGTTACGAACTTAAGTTTAATATTGAACATTTTAGTTAAACTTTAACGCGCTAGTTTTTAATTTATTTGAATATTTTATGGAAAATAATTTTATTACAATTTTATAAATTTTGTTTATCTATACTTTTAACAATTTGAAATATTTATTAGAATATGAATTAATAACTTAAAAACATTTCCGGATTTTTCTAATAATTATTTCATTGTTAAATAAATTAAGTTAATGTGTCACAATTTACACTAAACTAAAAAACTAATCATAAATGGACCATCTGTGATTAGTTTTTTTAGATTTTAATAGTATTTGCGCCATCTAAGATGGCAATACTACTTAATACAGAATTTAAAGCTCTAAACATTTAAGTGCACAAAAGATTAAATTTATTTAAATTAATTTGTAAATAGTGTGACGTGTTTAGGCGAGGATGCATCTGAAACTCTTGGTAGAGACAAGACGTTTTATTTACGCACAACACAGGAACACATAAACATATAAATCACACAAAATTAAAATCTATAAGAAAATTAGGAAACATATCGATGAGTTCTTGAAGCATTTCGAAAAAACATTCGGCAGGTGTTCTATCTTTCCAGCGCACCAGCTGACACCACACACTGCTCACTTCCGCATCTTCCCGCCGAATCTCTCCTTTTTCTCCCACACAGTCAGTCTTCCATTATTCTGCTCATGCGCAGATCGTTATGTCTATACCACAGACCGTTTACGTCACAATAGTTATTTATTTTAAATTTAATAGTATAAAATTAAATATCTCCAGGTAAATGGCTAATATTAATTTTATAACCTGCTTGCGCATTTTATCCATGTTTATATTATTTAACTGTCTACAATGGCTGGTCTCACTGTTAACTGCAGTCGTTCACTTCTTCTTTTCTCTACATGGGGTGAGTTGTGAATAAAATGTTATTTTCTGAATATTTTAATTTTTGATTCTTTTTTTTTTTTTTGGTTTGAAAAATGGTTTCGGAATAAGACAATGAGAAAATTTAACTTTGTCACTCCTTGACACAGAAAACCATTTTCTTTGAATGCTTTACTTTCCGCTATGACCTTGATAAAGTTAAGAAACCAGCATGCTTTCATTCGTTTTAGTTTGTCTCGTTTTGATCATTTTTCATTAGCTCATTTGTAGTCTTGGTTTATTTTCGAATTTTTCTATAAATTTTAATATATTTACTATTTTAGTATATATATACATCGATATCCAAACTAAAATTTTGTTTTTGTAAAGAAGTTTCTTCTTTCGTTAGAAAAGTCATTTTAAGACAACTAGATAAGTGTTTAAAAAATATACATACACACATATATATATATATGTATATATATATATATATATATATATATATATATATATGTATGTATATTTAATATTTCGATTAAACAATTTTATTGGAAAAAAGAAAAACAAGATTATGTTTAGTATGTCATGTCCTACCCATGTAAAATATTTTTATTTCGACGATTTATATAAGGAATATATTACAAATAAAATGCAAATCCTTAATGATTTAAAACTGATCTTCAGATTTAAAAAGAAGTATGTAAATTCTTTGTAATTTAAATATTAGCAGATTTTTCGGAGTGACTAGTTCATTAGTAAACGTTGTATAAAGAGTTTTATCGTAACAAATATAATTTAAAGAACGCATACCTTTAAACAGTTTAACAATAAGCTTTATTGTTAAATTCTTCAAAGAAAGTCTCTCAATAAAACAATGTACTATTGTTAAATGTTCTTCGAACAATTCTTGTTTCAGAAATTGAATGCAATAATAAAAGATACAATGATTTTATTGCATTTTGTTACAAAATTTTATAATAAAGATAACAAAAAATAGGAAAAGACAAAATTAGCACTTTAGTAGATAATTTCATTATTTTTATTTATTTTTATTTTTATTTTTTCTCATTGCACTTTTATTGTTCAGATTTGCGTGCTACATTATACTTAAATATAACGTAAGTTCCCGTTCCTTTTAGACGGTTAAAATTTAGAATTATTTTAGTCTGAATAAGAAGATAATATTTCTAATATTACTTGCTTTACCATAAAGTAAATTACTTACTTTATAATGCATACGGTGTTTACGTCGTTTAAACACTTTTACTTCTTTTCTTTACATTATTTATATCACGTAAGCTAAAAACACGCGTGTAAATTACATTACCTTTTCATCATTGTTCTTTTCTTTTCATATATAAATGATAAATACATATATGTGTAGCGTAAGATTTATAAAAATCCTTTCCAAATACTGTTCAAACCTCTAACTATACATTCAAAACTTTGTTATAAGAAATTGAAGTTTTTCTATCCTATAGTTATCTAACTTCCGAAAAAAATGTGATTAATGACAGAAAGCATGGATATCTTTTATTTGCATATTCATACGTTTTACTTTTAATATTTTCCAGAAAAGAAAGATTTGCATAGAATACTGAATAACAAAAATGAAACAGTGTATGAATGAAGGAAATAAAGAATTCTGCGTATCGGACAACGTTCATTTTTAAAACAAACTTAATATTTCTTACAGCTTTTTTTCTGAATATGAAGTGGAAATTGCTCATTCTGTAATGAGAAACGTGACATGAAAACATTATGCAAAAATTTTCATCAGAATGACAGCTAATTTGAGAATATAGAAAAGATAAAGACCTTTTATTTTAATTATATTTTAGTGAATACTGAATTAAACAGTCTAAACAGAAAAATATATGGCATCATATAATGCTATTTTAAAACTTTTTTTTTTTTTTTTTTTTTTACCAAGTATTTTAGACAGCGTGAAAAGTAAATCACTATGTTTTACTGATAAAACGAATATTTTAAAAACATCTTGGGATTTGAATTTTTTATTAATGATAATTTCATTAATCTAAAATGTGTAGTTTGGTCTATTTCTTTATTTATTTGTTTCGATACTGGTAAACGAGAGGTAATGAATACAAAAAATACAGATTAGCCTAATCACGGGGTGTTATGAAAACTTTTATAAATAAGAGGTAGGACCAGTTGTAGTGCATTCCCCACTGAACTAGTTTCTTTCCCATCTTTCTGTCTTCGTCTTTATGGTGAAAATATAGTAAATGTTTTTAAATGTGTATATGAGATATAATACATAATACTAGTGGATCAGCTACGGGTAGGATTATGACAATTCTTGTTTAAGATCTTTAGAACTTCTTCATTGACTTTTTAACTAAGAAAACTATTAGATTTACAAATATAACGGAAACTATAATAAAAACAGTAACATTCGCTACGGCTGCATCAAAAATTACTATATAGAGAGGACAATGAAGCTCAAACGCAAACTGGAACTATAATAGCACCACTTGGGTCAACGGACGATAATTAATAACTTCTATTTATTGTACTACTATCTTTGATTAAACATTTTCTTTTGGATTTCGAGAGTAGTTAGTGGTAGGCAGTAAGGCTGGATTATTTATCAATATATCCCCAAGTATCGATATTTTTTTAATATCGCGATAACAGTATTTTAGTTCTTGCTCTACCGATATATCCCTCTAACGATATTTCCTAGTGCGCACAGCGCGATCGATCCATATGCCGATAAATAACGTTGAACACCAATCACCATATCTTCAAATTCTGCTTCCCCGCCTCAACGTGCCACCACACAAACATCCAACAAAAAGACCGCTGAATATCTTATACAACTACACCTTCTCTTCACTGACTAAACTCGAAAAAATAACCCCAACTGCAAACGATCCAAACATGATACATATACTTTCTCTTCCTTCCTGCGATCAGTGCCTTTGCTTCATGCGTGTGATCTCTCAAATCGAAAACACTACTTAAAAAGTATGACGTTGAACGATAACATAAAATGTTTCATTCATCAAGTTATCGCAGTATTATTTTCCAGCTTTTCACATTCGATGATATCCCCACACCAATAATATCGAAGCTCATCGCTAGCAGGTGAAAACAATATCTCGCATTTACTTATCGCAGTAGTATATTATTTCGCAGCTTTTCACATTCGATGATATCCCCACACCAATAATATCGAAGATCATCGCTAGCAGGTGAAAACAATATCTCGCATATAGTTCTTTTTACTATCGGTTCGTTGATTTTGGGAGGGATAAAGACTCCCTATAGAAATAGTATTATATAGAGAGTCTTCATTGGGATATTTCAAGTAATGTTCGGAATTGCATCGATTGTTCGAAATATCATCAAGTGGTATCTAAAAAAAAAATCAAAGAATTAACTAAAATTGATTACTTATTTTTTGAAAATTGGATTTATTATTTCTGCATATGTACAAAGAAAATATAAGATTTGGATAAACATTTTTCTGGTTTTCGATGAATTTACACTTTTGAGATTTCCTTGCAACTAACTGAAACTGATTACTTAAAATTTAAAATGTGGATTTATTACTGGCTTCTGCATGCTTAAGAAGAAAGTAAAAGACACGGAAAAATTTCGATTTCTGGTTTTCGATGACTTTACACGTTTTAAGATTTCCTTCGTTTTAATTAACTGAAATTCTCTACTCATTTTTAAAAAGTGGATTTATTACTAGTTTCTGCGTACTTAAGAAGGAAGATACGAAATAAATTTCGATTTCCGTTTTTCGATGTATTTACATGTTTTGAGGTTTCCTTGCATTTCAATTAACTGAAATTGATTACTTATTTTTAAAAAAAAAATGGATTTATTATTCTATCTTCTGCATGTATAAGAAGAAAATATAAGATTTGGATAAACGTTTTTCCGGTTTTCGATGAATTTGCACGTTTTGAGATTTCCTTGCATTTTAATTAACTGAAATTGTCTACTCATTTTTAAAAAGTGGATTTATTACTAGTTTCTGCGTAGATAAGAAGAAAGAAGATATGAAATAAATTTCGATTTCCGTTTTTTGATATATTTACACGTTTTGGGATTTCCTTGCATTTCAATTAAGTGAAACTGATTACTTATAAGATTTGGATAAACTTTTGATTTCCAGTTTTCGATGAATTTACACGCTTTGAGATTTTCTTGCTTTTCAATTAACTGAAACTGACTATTTATTATATAAAATGTGGATTTATTAATGGCTTCTGCATGCATAATAAGAAAGTAGAATTTACGGGAGAAATTTCGATTTCTGGTTTTCGATGAATTCACACATTTTGAGATTTCCTTGCATTTCAATTAACTGAAATTGACTATTTATTCTTAAAAAAGTGGATCTATTATTTAACCTTCTGCATATATAAGAAGAAAGTATAAGATTCAGAAAAATTTAGATTTCAAGTTTTCGATAATGTTACAAGTTTTGAGATACCCTGAACTCAAATTGACCATTTTTAAGGTTTTTTTTTTTTTTTTTTTTTTTTTTTTTAGTTCGAACACTGTATTTCATGGGCGACTCGTGCCTATCGGCCAACAGGGATAGCTGCTGTGCTGCAATTTAATTCCGTTTATGAGAAGGCAGTTGTTTTGCTTTGCTTTGCAAAAAGTTATCGATCTTCAACCACTGGGCCACCAATTGTTATAAAACTATTACAAAATATGAATTCAATATATATACATATATATATATATATTAAAAAAAAAAAAAAAAAAAAAAAAAAAACTTTTCATGATATGGTAAGTAGATAAAAAATAAAATAAAAATGGCAGGTAATTGACCTTTAGAATACCTATGAGTTATGAGGGTTTCAAATTAATATTACTCTACGACCGAGAAAGTTAATTCGATGGCAATTCTAAAGAAAGTTTATAAACAGTATTTCTATTGTGCATTTCTTATTCACTGAAATTAATTTAATTACAACCATATCGCTATCAATGATTATCAGGACTATTAGTAAATGAACTTTCTTTATACTCAGGCATGGGAATTAGGCGCAAAACTCATACTAATATTTATTTTTAAAAATTCTGTATATAAGTGAATCATTGATATACATATAGAGATAGATAGATAAGTTATGACTTCTGCGCAAAATTTTATTAATCATCTACATTCTAAGTACAACTTCATTTTTCTTAAGCTTTTATTTTTATTATAATTATGTATCTTGATGATATACTTTGTGTAAATAGAAGACATATCACCTATTAGCTCTCTTAAAATGTGATTTTGAAATAATTAAATCTTAAAATAGAAAGAATAGAGGACAAACTATACAGAAGTATACTTAAAAGTAATGGTATAAATTAAAAGAAAGACAAAACATTGTGTTGATATTTATGCATTTTTTTTTTTTTTTTTTTTTTTTTTTTTTTTATAAAAAGATTTGGAAGTAATATACCAGAAAATATAAATATATATATATAGAAAACACTCCCCACTTGTATACATTAAAATTGGTGCTCAATTGTCTTTAAAAAGCAGCAAATATCTATTTTCCTTCTCTTGAAAGAAATATCGCAATATATCACCAATATCGATATTAACTTCGTGATATATCGCGATATTTAATTTCGGATATCGTCTAGCTCTAGTAGGCAGTAGGTTAGGGGATATAATTGTTGTTTTATTTCCTTTTTTAATATTTTTGAGTTCTTAAAATCATATTTAAACATTGAGAGCTATAATTCTAAGAATTATTATACAGTATATATATATGTTTTTTTAATTATACCTTAGCAAACACATTCATATTCGAGTACGAATAAAAATTATAAATTACAATTCTTAAATAGTAGAAGTATGAATTCAAAAAAGTTTTAACATTGCTTGGTTTAAATAATACAAATTTTTTTTAAGTGAAAAAATATTTTTGTTCATGCATATTTTCAAAATATACATGTTTAAAATTTAATTTTTTTTTTTTTTTTTTTTTTTTTTTGTTAATAGATTGCGTTTGACTTTTAAGTTTTTAAAAAATAACAAAGTCAAAAGGAGAACAACATACATGCATACAACATAAATGCGAATAATTATGTAATCTTGAAAGCTCGAGATACAGCAATCATCCGCAGATTCAATGTAGTCACATTTTGGTACAATTGAGCATACGGAAGAACCGAAAAGTATAGTGCACTACACGCAATCCTTACAACTGCTAACGTAATTCATTTTACTATTTCTTAAAGCAACATTCAAAACATATAATGGAGATAACATGACTCTTTAATTTCAATTTTATTTTTCTACAACTTCCACGGTCTTTTAGTTCGTGCATCATGTTATATTTTTTCTACATATACACAGCTTTTGTGAACGGACAATACATATGTTTCGTGCAATCCATGTTATTGAAGGTATTATGTTATAATTTAAACCATGTGAAGCATGCTGTACGAAGTACATATAATATGTTGAAAAAAAATGAATGAAAGCAAATAAAAAATACGGAAAGCATTAAAAAAAAATTAATATCAAATAGCATAAAATCTCGTAAAAATACTATAGATAAAAATAAATGACAAATTAGAACTAATTATGTAAAATTAGTTGATAATAATAAATTATCTGGAAAACATGCTAAGTGCATTTTGATCGCATTTTATCCAGCTATAGTACATTCATGTTTTCTAATAAAAATATTCGTAATTTTATTTCTTAATAGCTACTTAGAATGGTTTTACTTGTTTTTAAATTAAATTCAGTTATTATTTCACTCGCCTATATCGTCAGGAACGACTTTGGATGACGTTATAACAGAGTTGGACTGTATTAAACAAAGGAAAGTTAATAGCCGAGAAGTCAACAGTGGAATATGCAAAAGTTATTATTTTTTGGATTGAGCACGTCACGATTGTATATAACAAGTCTGTAAAAGAAGATAATGAACAGTCAGAATTACTTGCAAAAAACGGAACCAACATTCAAAAAGGAAAAAGCGTTACATAAAATACACTAAAAAGATAGGTCATGAACAAACTTTATGAAACGAATAAAAATAATATGGCTTAAGATGTGAAAGGTTGGAACTACGAAGGCATCTACACTGTTAAAAAAAATCAAGTAAATTTACGGGGAAAGCGCAGAAGCAGAGATTCCAGAGAAATCCCATTTAAAAAAAAAAAAAAAAAAAAAAACATTTAAGTAGACTATAAATGATGTAAACCCCGTAATTTTATGTTGTGACAAACATACAACAAACCCATAAAAATAGTAGTATTACCCGTGAAATTAGAATACAGGTTAGTATGTTAAAATAGTAGTATTGCCAGTGAAATCTTAATACAGCTTGGTATGTTAAAATAGTAGTATTGCCCATAAAATTAGAAAACAACTAAGTTTGTTAAAATAGTAGTATTGCCCGCAAAATTAAAAGATAGCTCAGTATGAAAAAAAAACTGCTTCAGATATTTAAGAAGAGATTTTTTTTTTTTTTTTTTTTTTTTTTTTTTTTTATGTTTAATAGAATCTACTTAAAAGAGTTAAGGGTGGATTTTGAATTTTATTGATTAGACTTTGAGAAAAAAGTTAAAAATAAGTTAATGTTTATATAAAAAAAAATAAATAAAAAATGGGGATAAAAACTTAATTTTGTTATAGTTTTATTTTTTATATTTTTCTTTTAATGATATTGCATAACCCATCGCTAACTCTTTTAAGTAGGTTCTATTAATAATCTAAAAATTTTTAAGTCTTTTATTTTAGTAGCTACAGAAATTAGAGCTTTTTGGAGATCATGAATTCATAAAAAAAGGCAAACTAAGAAAATACAATTTAAAGATTTAAAATCTGTAAAAAATGCATTAAAAAAAAACATGACAATTATTGTCTGATTATATATTTCATTGAACAAACCTAATATAGTTTCATTTATAAATATTAAATGTAAATAAAAGCTTTTATATGAAATATACTGCAGTGCTATAGTCAAAAGTGACAAGTCTCATTAAAAAAAATAATTATGCGAAGAAAAATTTATAATTGTCTGTTTTCCAAGAATACGATTAAGGGCAAAATCTCCCCCCCCCCCCCTCCCGCACAAAAAAAGTATCCAATTATATTCTGTATGAATATTAGAAATAGATTTCCAATAGAGATCTATATTATTAAACCTTAGCAGCTTTTTTACTTTTTTCACTATAATGCTAAACATAAGAATGTGAAATGCTTTTGTATTTTTAAACAATGTCTTCAAAAAATGAATATTATTAACTGTTTTTCTGCATACTCTTCTTAAAACATGTCTCTTATTATCTCATTGTTGCAAAATATTTCTAAACTGTACACTTTTATTTAAAGTGTTAAAATCTTTTAGGTGACAGTTCTTCATATCATTTGTATTCAGAACCTATTTTTTCAAGAGTTGCATTTAAACGTATGACATTTTTTCAACAAACTCAGATTAATTTCATCACAAAAGGTAAAAATTTTATTCATGCTTAATATAGCATTGATTAAATATATATATATATTTGTTTAGTATTTTGTAGTCTACAAAGACAGTTACCACTTTCTAGAGTTAACATGAAATACGAATGTATTTAAATTTTCTTTCTAAATTTTACAAGTACTTTCTAAAGTTATTCTTTTATTTGTGCAACTCCATTTACTTCAGAAATAATTTATATCGAATAAGGCAGAAAATTCATGAATGGTGTTTTGAAATATCATATTTGTTAAAGGACATTTGGATTTTATTTAACAAGAACATTTGTTTTGTTTAATCAAAAATTTGTTGAACTGAGTCAGAATTAGGATTTATAAAACAGCTTGTGAAATCTGAAAATTTAGAGATGAATTTAATGCCTTTATATTAGTTATGCATAAGAAAATATGAAAGACTGGGAAACTGAACATTAAACTATTCAGAATAAAACATGAACAGAATTTACTTACAAAATAAAATTTTAATATTTATAATGGGATATAAGACTCTTTACAAAAAATCCCCCCCCCCCTTATTTTTAATTCAGCATAAAATTTTCAAGCTTTTCTTCTACACTCTTAAAACTTTTATGAGTGAAATTACTCCAAGAAAAACTTTTGTTTTCGGAAATGCAAGAAGAAGCATTGGGAAAGAATCTTAAATTTAAAAAAAAGGTTTCTAAAAATATAGACATTAAGAGTAGGTTACAAATGTTGCAGGGAAGAAGAAGAAAAGAATACTTTTGAATATTTTATCAAGAGCTCATCCAATAATATATTAATATATATATATATATATACAACATACTTATTTATTAAGCATATAATTTTTTAACATTTGCTACACATACATAATTACAGAACAATCAAGACCATCCGAACAGTCAAGATGAATCAGTATAAACATTTAATGGCTGATCTATACTTAAAACTCGTTTGTTGTTCCTTTTATATTGTTTATTGTTATTTTTTAATATTATATTATTCTACTTTCCTTTAACTATGTTTTATTTTGATTTCCGATCTTTTTTAATTCTACAGATTTTCTGAATTACATGGATTAATTTACGAAAAAAGAAAGACATATGTAACCCATATTATCTTTATATGTCATATATATATTACTTTGACAATATATTTATAACTGGAATATATACACACATTAAAATGTACGAAAATTGCATGAAAATATACATTAAAATAATAAATACTTTTAATTAAAAGACAACATTTGAAACTACATTTCTACATTCGTGTTTCAACATAATTTTTTGTGTACTAGAAGAAAATACACATAATATTATTATTTGGTTTTACACCGTATTCAATTATTATGCCACATAAGCTCAATAATACACTCATGTCCATAAATTAAGGATAATGCTAACTGCGGCAAATAAAGGTTCAGAAGCAAAACAAGCACAACTTATTCATAAAACTCATTTATTAAACAAAAGATCAAGAACAAAAATGGTGGTTTATGTAGAATACCATTCATAAAACTACGATTTTTGCTCCCTGGACGAATTACAAAAAATATCTCCCTCACAAAACTTAACATTACATGGTTGGTATGATGAGTAGTACATTGTATATCTCCTAGATAATGAAATACAGTCCGTACAACGCCTAGGCACGCTGAGTATTAAATTATCCACCTGATCTTGGGGAGGACTACTCCACTCAGCAAGCAATGCTCTCCGAAGCTCCGGTACACATGTAGGAGGGGATTGACGGGCTGCAACTCGTCCGCCATGCATGTCCCACACATGCTCTATCGGATTCAAGTCAGGTGAGAATGCGGGCCATTCCATACGGGTAATATCCTCTGATTGCAGGCATTCATTTACCATGTTTTCACGGTGAGGTCGGGCATTGTCATTCATAAACACAAATTCTGGGCCCATGGCACCCCTAAACAAACGTACATGTAGTTCCAGAATGATATCCCGATAAATTTGGCCTGCCATGGTACCGATTTAAACATGCAGATCTCTTCTGGAGCCCAGCATGATTCCATCCCATACGAGCACTCTAGCACCACCGTAACGGTGTCGTTCACTGATGTTGCCATGGTGGCAACGGGTACCTGGCGTTCTCCATATGAAAGTTCGACGTGAATGAGACTGCAATCGAAACCTGGACTCGTCAGAAAACATGACACAAGTCCACTGTGCCGTAGGGTGGGCCGAAAAAATTATTTTTGGAAATTGATTTTGGTATAGTGCGGAAAAGTTGTGTAATGGGTCTGTAAGAAACCTCTAAAAATTTTATCAGTTTTGTTTAATATTTAACCGTGCCTCTTTGGCACTGAAAAACTGAAAAAAAGAAAAAAAATAGTTTTTTTCAAAAAATTAAATTTTAAAAATTAATTTTGAATTTAGTTCTGGTATATTGCAGAAATGTTACCTAATGAATCAGTTAGAACCCTCAAAAACTTTCATCAATTTTGCCAAATATTTAGCCGCGCCCCTCTGACATAAAAAATTGAGAAAAAGATGAAAAGCCGGGTTTTTTGAAAAAAGTATATTTTAAAATAATTGAAAATAGTTATACTATATAACTAAAATATTACATAATACGTTACTACGAACCAATCCAAATAATATTCAACTAATTTTACTATATTTTTATTCGCTTATTTAAAATAATAAGCATACATATGCACATAAGAAATTGAAGCTTATCTTATACCCTACTTTCGTTTTTGTTTGTTTTCGTTCAGATTTCAAACGATAGATGGCGTTCTACTGCTCCCATTGCTTCCAAGGTCAATTTAACTAATACATAAGATAGAATATTGGATTTCGTTTCATTCTACGTTTGTTTGTCAAATGAAACGGTTGTTATGGAGAAACGTGTAATTAAAAAAGTGACGCGAGCAAACTCAAGTCGTCCGCTGTTTGGAACAGGGAAAGATTTATTCCCTTCTTATGCTGTTTATCTCCCAACTTATGAGGACATAATAAGATGTTATCAGAGTATCAGATTACAAATAAAGGGAGACAAAAGTCAAGAACCTTCTTCAAGAACTGTGGCCGCAGCGGTAGCAAAAAAAATTATTGACATATGGAAACGTGCTTCAATTCCTGTTGTATCATTAAAGCGAGTTACTGCCATGGTTTTATCTTATAACTGTAAATATAAGAACGTTATAAAACCTGCTAAATCTAGGAATACGCCGTTTTTACAATCGAAATTGAAGAAATTTAAAGCAGATGCCGCAAAATTGTTCGACATTTGTGCTTGTAAATGCCAAGATTTATATTCGTGCAATTGCGAAAAAAAACTAAAAGTTCCTGAGAGAGAAAAAGAATTTTTAATTGATCAAAGGACAGTTAGAAAAATGGCTATTGGAAATCTGGATATAGTAACAACCCACCAACTACAAAAACGAGTACGTCGAAAAATGGAAATATCCGATTGTCCAAACAAGAATAAAATGTCAATGCCCAGTACCAGTGGATTTCAAAATAAAGAATCTCATAACATTTTGAAAGATAATGAATTAGAGATTGAGTCAGAAATGGATACAAAAAATGCAGATCAAGATTTCAAGTGGTCTTATCCTCTTTTAAGAAAACATAAACAAACTGAAACGCCATCAAGATCGTCAGATCAAATGAGAATTTCTATGCCTCATAGAGCATTGGCTGCAGATTTAACTGGTGCCTCAAGTAGAGCAGTGGCCAAAATTAGTACTGCAGTTTTGGCTGATTTCAATTTAGTTTCGCCTGAGCAACAAACATATATAGTTGATAAAAACAAAGTGAGAAGAGAAATAGAGAAGAAAAGAAAAAAAGTAAGGGAAAATGATTTAAGGCTATTTCAAGAAAAACCTATTAAGAGTTTGTATTTTGATGGGCGCAAAGATGAAACTATTCAACAAATACATGGTCATCGAAAATTAACATCAGAAGCGCATGTAGCATTAATAGAGGAACCATATAGCAAATATATGGGTCATATATCGTTAACTGCTGGTGAAAGTGCAAAAGGAATAGCCGAAGGTATTATAGAATTTACAAGAAAGAATAACATAAGTTACACATCCGATAACCTATCACTTATCGGATGTGATGGAACAAATGTAAATACGGGATAAAGTGCTTGAGACAAACATTGGAAGACCACTACAATGGAATGTATGTTTGCTTCATACCAATGAGTTGCCACTAAGACACCTTATTCAAGAAATAGACGGTTGCACAAGGGGACCATATTCATATTCTGGACCTATTGGATTGCTTTTAAAAGACTGTGAGAAACATACAGTGGTCAAATTTGATAAAGTGGGCTATACACTTCAGCATTTGGATCCGCAAGATATTAGAAAGCTAAGTACAGATAAAAAATATTTGTATCGCATCTGTCAAGCCATAAAAGATGGTGCTAGTTCTCCTATGTTGACTGACAGTAATCCAGGTAAACTTAGTCATGCACGATGGCTGACTACCGCAAACCGTTTGTTACGTTACGGTTATACATTAGCACACCAAGCCCATCAGAGAATCTTATAACACTTGTGAAATATGTAATGCTGGTTTATGCTCCAATGTGGTTTGAAATAAAAATAAAATCGCATTGCCAGTATGGTTCCCAACATTTTTGGAAAATGATATCCCTTTTAAACCAGCTTCCAGACAAAGCTAAGAAAATTATTTTTAAAGTTTTGTCAAACAATGCATATTATGCGCATCCCGAAAATTTATTGGTAGCAATGTTGCATGATTCCAGGAAACACATCCGGGAACTAGCAGTTAAGCGCATTCTAGGCGTTCGACAAATAAAAATGAAGAACTTGAATGCTTTACGAGTTTTCAAGCCTCCTCAAGTTAATTTCGAAGCAGACGACTACATTGATTTAATTGATTGGTCAAACTGTGCTGTAACAGAGCCACCTCTTACAATGCATTTAAAGGATAAAGACTTGAAAGAAATGTGCAAAAAAGACAAGAATCAATTAATGACTTTCGAAAAATTACCATGTCATACGCAATCTGTTGAACGATGTGTTAAATTAGTATCTGAAGATGCAATGAAAGTTTGTGGTGAGATTGCAAGGGATGGCTATATTCGTAGCAAACTTCAAGCAAGAAAAGAACTCCCAACCTTTGACAATAAAGGACAATATTATTCGAGTACCTAATATTCAATAAGCAACAGGTATTATTAAATCCGACATAAATTTGTATATTTTTGCTTTAATCTTTATTTTGTAACTATGTAAGAGAAAATATGCTTATATACAAGAAAAAATATGTTTATAATAATTAAGCATGTAAAAAAATAATAAAGTAAAGTTATAGTTATAGAATTTTTATTTATAATACTAATTAATTAATCAGTTATGTCAATACTAATTTAGAAAAATAATGAATAGTTTATCATAGTACAGGTTTTCAGAAAATCCGATATTTCTTTCATTTTTCTCCACTTTTTGATGTCAGAGGGGCACGGTTAAATAATGAAAAAAAAAAATTATACAAATTTTTATGGGTTCTAATTGACATATTATCTAACATTTTAAATGAATGCCTTTAAAAAGTTTGGATATTTTTCCAAAATAGATTTTTTTCCAAAAAAAGCTTTTTCCAATATTTTTTTCCGTTTTTCAAAGTCAGAGGGGCGCGGCTACATTTTGATTAATTTTGATAAAAATTCTTGTGAGTTCTAATTGGTCCATTACACAACTTTTTCATTCTATGCCAAAATCAATTTCGAAAAAAAAAATTTTTCGGCCTTTTTCCAAAAAAAGCTTTTTTCCGTTCTTTTTTTCCGTTTTTCAATGTC
This sequence comes from Salticus scenicus, assembly GCA_963930645.1. Lineage (NCBI taxonomy): Eukaryota > Metazoa > Arthropoda > Arachnida > Araneae > Salticidae > Salticus > Salticus scenicus. The sequence goes on along the minus strand of OZ005649.1, from coordinate 189,229,904 downwards.
AGAGGGGCGCGGCTAAATATTGATTAATTTTGATAAAAATTCTTGTGAGTTCTAATTGGTCCATTGCACAACTTTTTCATTCTATACCAAAATCAATTTCGAAAAAAAAATTTTTTTCGGCCTTTTTCGGCCCACCCTACTGTGCCGCTGTCCACATTGCATGTTCTTTACTCCAAGCTAACCGCAAGCGACAGTGCGTTACCGTGAGCGGAACACATCTGAGAGGCCTGCGAGCATATACACTAATATCTCCCAAACGTCTGTACACAGATTGCCTTGAAACTGTGGTACATGTAGCTGCAGATAGCTGACGATAAAAGGTCTGATGCTGTTCTCCGTCTGCTTCTTTTGGCAGTTACTGCCAAATACTGGTCGTCATTTGGCGTTGTAACTCGGGTCCGACCAATACTGTAACGTCAACTGGCATTTCCATCGTTTTGAAAACGTTTCCAAAGCCTAGAGATGACATTTTGGGCGATTCCAAGTTCCTCCGATACTTCTATCTGAGTACGCCCACATTCCAGTCGGCCGATAATTCTACCACGTAAAAAGTCATCCGCATGCGTATTTTGTGTCATAACTACTCGGTTGTGGCACTGAACAACTTATAAAACGCTTGCGAACAATTTTCCTTCTTTGCTCCCATTCCTTATCTACCCCTTTCTTACACTTTCGTCATTGTGGCTTCATATCGGCGTCATCTGATGGCTTCCTGTAATTTGCATATTATTCTTGAAGATGTGTGTGGTAATTCTACAGGTGAAATTTTTGCATTGAAGTTCGATTTCCGTGAGATTCTGAATTATCCTTAATTTATGAACATGAGTGTATTTGTGAACATTTATCGGCAATAGCGTAACAGACAATAAGTACTATAAGTGACAGTAGCAGTTATTGTTAATAATATTAATATTGTGTAATCGAATGTAATACTAATGCGTTTATCAAAATATAAGTAAATTAATATTTATTTACCTTCATTTAGTATAAAAATTATAAATTTTGCATGAAGTACTTAGCGGGTGACTACCGGGTACACACTGTATAAAATATGTCTTATTTGCTGCCATAAAATCTCTGTAATTTGAGAAAATACGTTCTGACAACGTAATTTTTTCTAAAATTACGCGTGTTCTCAAATTACAGAGAATTCCTGGTAGCAAATAGGATATATTTTTTTACAGTGTAGAGACTTTGCAGTTTTCAAAAAAAAAAAAAAATATTAATAATAATAATAATAAATAAATAAAACTTATTTCATTCAAATATTCTAATGCTAAAATTTAATGAAATATTTAAATTATAAAGAATTTATCATTTCCTCTACCTGTCAAAAATCTATGGATGCATACATAACCTGCTGCTCTGTTGTAAATATATAGTTTTTTTTTTTTTTTTTTTTTTTTTTTTTTTTTTTTTTAAGGATATAACTATTATTGAAAACTTTAATGTACAGAATTTAAACCGTATTCATGATAAAGTGTTGATGCAGGGAATTTAAATTGGATAAATTCTTAACATAAACTGCGTTTTGTATTTATATGAAATACAATTTATCCTTAATATTTTGTATAAGAAATAAAATTTTGCATCAGATGTTAAAAAAATTTAATTAAATACTCTGCGTGCATAAAATTCAGGGCATTTCTAAAAGATCTGCGAAAAGGTATCATATATATGCAAATAAAAAAATTCCTCCTAACCGCAAGGCTTTTTGAATAATAATAAGTTTAAACGTGGATATCTATAAATATTGAATGCTATAAGTCATAAATAATTTTAGATTTTAACAAATTAAAATTCTTAAGTATCGGAGAAACGTAGAATGAGCTTTAAAAGTATCAATTTGAAAGTTTCCTTTGTTTCATAAATAACGGCAAATAGGTGTCAATACCTACAAGGAGTACTTAAATTAGAAAAATAGGAAATATATATTTAAATCATCTTTTTGAGCACAAATTTCAAGATTTTCTCATACGAAATAGAAATTTCAAATGTTAGACCTATAAAGCTTATTAAAGATTCATTAAAATAAGAAAAAAAAAGCAAAAAAAAAAAAAAAAAAATATTTTGTTGAAAAAAAAAAATAGAAGAAGAAAAATGGTTTTAATTGAAACATCTATCATTTCAATAATAATAATAATAATAAACTCTGAAAGTAAAAAAAAAAAAATGAAAGAAAAACGAAAAGAGCATTTTGAAATACAGTGGTATACTTTTTATCATGCAAATTCGCCACATAATAATTGATATTTTCTGTTGAACATACCTTAGCAAAACAATGCGATTACGATTAAAAAATTTTAATCCTATGATTAACAATATTCTGTTTATGTCGAGCACATTGCTTTTTTATTTATTCATGCATGTCGTTTTATTTATTTCTACTTTTTTCATTATAGTTTAATTCCCGTACTGTTTTTGTACATTATTTATTTTACTCAATAATAAACGTTTAAAAATACATTACTGCAATATTATATTTTCCTTTATAAATGAATTTGTATTGTATAAATAATTACAAATTCCTTACACAGATTTTGTACGTGTCATAAAATAACAGAAATCAAAATATATGTAGATAATGTGTGCAGCATGTGGTAGTGAAAAAAATATATTAAATAATTGAGAAGATATTTATAAATATTCCAACGGATCCTTAATTAAATTCAGGTTAAACAGTACCTTTCCCACTCAAAAAGCACGTTTAAATATAAAAGAACTGATTTGTGAAAATTTGTTTTTAAATTGATAACCCCTTCTAACGAATAAAAATATTAAATGTGTGTCCGCCAAACCATGAATTGTTTTCGCTTTTAATGACGTAATTTTTGTTAAAACATGTATTTTTATATTTTTTAAGATTTTTTTTTTCTTAAAGTCTAAAATTCTGTTTTTTTCCCTTTATATGACCGTTTCACGTTTTTCACAACATATATATATATATATATATATATATATATAAGAGAAAGAGAGAGAGAGAGTTTTTAAAAATATATTTTTTTCTTTGTCATTTATTTTCAAATTTTCTCAACATTGATTCTTAACATTAATAAAAACGGCACTATTTTCTATTTTAATGTAAAAGTACCGTGAGACGAACGTATCTTAATTTAAAAAGAATTCACATTTTTTACATACATTTGTTTTTGTATGCATAATTTTTTAGACTTCCTGATTTCACACTCACTTTAAAAGCTACTTGTCTTAGCGACTCATATTTGAATTTATATATATATATTAAAAAAGGAATGATTTTTAACTGGAGAAAACCTAGTATTTGTTTCCGTAAAACGGTGTACCTGTATTCACAGAAATTGCCATTTATTCTCGAATGTAGCATAACATAATATAGTTTGGCCTAATTTGGTTAAAAATTAGAGAAATTTCAACATTTACTTAAATATTACTAGCGGAAAAAAAAATTATGCTTACATTCTTTATGATAAGTATTCCAATAAAATATAACAGTAAGGATTCCTCTCTACTGAAAAATGCCTAAGCGAAAGGTCGTTGGATAGTGAGATGTAGCCGTCAGATAACCTGCAGAATCATAGTTAACCTGCAGAATCGTAGTTATTCAGTGAAAGCAATGCCATCTGTCGGTCCAACAAAAACCAAATTTTTAACCATTTAAATAATTTTTGTCTTGAAATTAATTTAAAAATGATTATTATTATATTTTTTTTTTCGTTATAAATGACAAAGATATGCACTTTTCCAAGGATATAATGTTCAGTAGAATCTCAAATATAGCTTCTATATAAATTCTACAATTTTCGAAATAGTAGCACCGCGTTTTATATATCCACCTACCTTAGCATCTGACGATTTTTATGCATCTGAAATTTGTTGTTGACAAAATATTTTTTTCATAAAAGATGATTATGTACGATTAAAAAATTTTTAATTTTATTATAGCGAAACATGATTGCTCATAGTACTTTTGCAAGTGTAAAATCAATAGGTAGTAGCAATAAAGTCGAAGAGGCACTTAAAAATATATTACTGGTCTTGAAAATTTGAGATTTAGTATTTTGGGGGATGAGAAATCGATTGCGCAAACTTTCGAAAATGAAAAGTATTTAAGTGATAAATCGGAGGGATGTTGGAGACGAGAATATTAAAAATATATAAAATAAACTTCTTAAAAATTTGTATTTTTAGATTTTGGGGAGTGATGAATCGATTACACATGCTTTCAAAAGTAGAAACTTATTATCATTAGACGTGGGGTATTTAAAACTGATAAAATAGAGTTTTGGCCTTGAAATATCATGAAACAGAGAATCGGGCGTGGTCAATCTATTGTACATACTTTTGAAACTGTAAACCTATTACGTTACTCTATTCTGCTGATATACACACAAAGAGAAATTAAAGCACAACAACGTGACCTTTCAACGGTATACAGTTAAAAATTTTCAACTAGACGTAAAAGTTTTAAAAACAATATTTAAAATATTTGGAGGTCAAAAGTTGATTTCCGTATAGCTTAAAATTTGTAGAAATAAAACTGAGGGACAAATAGGGACTAAATAATAATATATACACTGCAAAAATTTTTCGTGTAACTGTACACCAAAATTGTGGCAACTACTTTACACCAAAAAGTGTGAAACACATTTCGTTAAGGTGTAGGGAAATACCAAAAATTATTGGTGTTTCAATGCACCAAAAAAGGTTCATTACTCTGTTTTTGGTGTAAAGTAGTTGCCACCATTTTTGGTATATAATGGGTGTTCAAACTATTAGTTTTTTTTTTTCTTTTTTTTTTTTTTTTTTCAGTTTTCTAAACAAAAGTACTGGAAGAAATGACCTGAAACTTCATACATGCAAAGAATATTTAAAAACTCATAATTTCCATTATCAGTTTAGTCCAAATCAGTTTAGTACAAATAGGGGCCAACTACAAATTGAAGAAGAGTGAAAATACTTTGGATTCCCCTGTATCACAAAAGCTGCAAACGACTTGTAACTTTAATACATTGTTGCACATACTATGTGCAAATTTTGTATTATATGGTGCGGGAACTGTGCAATAATTTAGACAGATTTATTTTTTCAAAATCATTAAACTTTTTGACAAGTTTTTTTGCTTTTAACTAAAACGGATTTCAAATAAATTTTGCAAAAATTGCTGAAAAATTGACAAAACATTAGAGAAATATTATTCTAAAACATAAAATTCACACGTGTATTATTTGTTGAGATATGAGATATGAGCAATTTTAGTAAATATATATATTCTGCGCCTGCGCAAAAGATAGAAATTTTTTTAATGCATTGGTTTAAATCAAAATATATTGAGCAACTTTTGTCAGAAGCTCTTTTGAATAGAGTAAAAATTAAGCAAATGGTTGGTAAAAGAACGAGCCGGATTTTAGGTATTTCCCAGAGTTGAAATTTCGTAGAATGTTTTTTTACATGATGCGTATTTAATTTGAAGATCCATTTATTTCAACCACATTGCAAAAGTTCTTTTTGTGAAAAACCCCTTAAATGCTTATATCTGTAACATATTTTTTCACAAAACAGAACTTTTACAACATGATTAAAATAACTGAATATTCAAATTAAATACACAGCATGTATAAAACTACTTATAATTTCAACTGGGAAAAATACCTAAAAACAAAGTCTTTCTTTTGCCGAAATTTTGGTTAATTGTTGCTATATTCAAATGAACATTTCTCAAAAGTGTCTTAATTGAAGGAAAAAAATTAATAAAATTTGTCTATCATTTGCGCATGCGCAGTAAAAAAAAATATTTACTAAAATACTCATATCTCAACGAATATTACACGTGCAAACTTTGTTTCAGAATAATGTTTCTCTAATATTTTATCAAATTTCCAGCAACTTTCTTAAAATTTATAGAAATGCGTAGCTATAAGCAAAAATCGTGTCAAAAAATTTAGTGACTTTTGAATATATATATATATATATATATATATATATATATATAGGGGAGAGTTGTCTAAAACGGGGACAGCGTGTCGAATGGGGACGTTCAGTTTCTCATTGATTAGTGCTGTTCCCTTTGAATCCAATAGTCTAAGATAATTCTAATTCAGCTATACGCAAGTTTGAATCTAGTTGTCGACATATTTTGCCGGATCTGTTATTTTCTACAAATTTTTCAAATTTTTGCGATTTTCATTTCGATTGTGGCCGTACACTGTATTGCATCTTATCAAGTGACCTATGAACGTTCGATTTTGGTAAGTACGTTATGGATTCGTCTAGATTTAATCTACATTTTCACATATTGCTTTGTAGTTTTGTCTGACACGTGTGCGAAGAGACGCCGCGTTTTTAGCACACGTCATGGTCGGTTCAAACGGGGACATTTATTATAGTCCAAAGCGGGGTCGGTCGAACCCCAGAAATGTTCAGCTTTTAACGCTTCGCCTAAAATAATAATGAGTCTACCACAAGAAACTGAACTTGCAAAAAATAGTGAATGACAAGAGGAGGGGTTAAACTGTCATACTCACTTCATCACCTTACAAAGCAGAATTGGAAGCTGTGGAACAGGAGAAAAATGCAAAGCTGAATAAACAGAAAAGGAAATTGGTCAAGAAACCCACCGAACCTAATCCCAGCTATCCAAAAGCTAAAAAAGAGAAGAAAAAAAATCCAAGACCCAATGTTATCATCTGATGAGGAACAGAATAGCGAGGACTCTTGCATTTTTTGTAATGAACTTTACATTGACTCGAAAGACAAGGATTTGTGGATTCAATGTAGCAGCTGTCGAGGTTGAGCACATGAAGCCTATTCAAGTGCTGAAGAAAGCGATATCAATTTCGCATGTGACTTTTATGTTTGATTATTTTTTGTGTCATGCTAGTAACTGTTGAAAAAGATAACAAAATACTTTATCTGCATTTTGATTGTGTATTAACTTCATTTTTTCTTTGTAATCCAAGTTTTTCTAATAAGGATGTTTATTAAGTCCTAATTCGCATTAGGACTTGCATTTACATTATTACTTGAATTTACGTTGAATATTACTTGAATTTACATTGAATTTACGTTCAGAAAAATGTTTTTTCTGCCTATACTAATGATATTTTTTAAAAAATAACTTTGCCATCTGATAGTCTAAGACATGTTCTAATCAGGAAGTGCTATGTCGAATTTTCTTTATTTATAGATTTTTTTTTTTTTTTTTTCCGACAGAAATATGTTACCGTCCCCGTTTTGGACAACTTTCCCCTATATGCTTAAATAATTACGCAGTTCCCTCATCAAATCATACAAATATTGTACATAGTATGTGCAACAACGTACTAAATTTACAAGTAGTTTTTTGTGATGCAGGAGAAACCAAAGTATTTTCACTCTTCCTTAATTTGTGATTAGCTCCCAATTATTCTCTGGATTGACTCGATAATAGAAAATATGAGTTTCTAAATATTTTTTACATATATTAAGTTTCAGGTCATTTCTTTTAGTAAATTTTAAAATAATCAAGAAATTTTGTCCAAAAAAAAAAAAAAAAAAACTGATAATTTGAACATCTATTGAATAGTTACACAAAATATGTTTTACTGTAATGTTTACAAAATAACATTCTACAAATCATTAAAGCGTAAATAATTAGAAACAAAGCTACTTTATTATATGTTATTTCGTGTATAACTTTGTTTTAACTATTACTAAATGCAAAGAAAAAAAATTCTTTTTACCTATTTAAATATAGAAAAATTTAGTTTTACGAAAATAACTTTTAAGATTTTTATTTTTTAAGATCCAAAAGGCTGACATTTTTTATATAAGATCCTCTTTTCATATTTATTCTCTGAAGATTTTGAGGCATAATTTAGCATTTCATTGTAAGTCACAACTGCGTCTCTATTTGAAAATTTATCCAAATCTCGAATTATTTAAAAAAAAAAAAAATGTTCCATCGAATAATTCACAGAATTTATCTAAAATGTTCTATTTCGAAATTTAGATAACTTTCGAAATACAGATGTGACGCTTTTCGTGCACGTTGTAGCATATTATACACATTTTTAACGATTAAACTTAAATTTGCCATTTTTCCCCTCATGTCATCTTTTTCGATAAGGTGCGAATGTTCATTTTTTTTTCTTTTTTAATATGATATAAATCTATTTAATAAATTATATAAATATAAACTCTTATTTATTTATTTATTTATTTTTTTTACAAGAAAATCCCAAATGATTTTTTAATCAGGCGAAAGATGCATAAAGATTATTTAATTGCTATAAAATAGTTATCTAGAGCGAAAAATGAAACAATTTTTATCAATTCTGTGTTATCAGAAATTCAGACAAAGGATTTAATTGCAGTGATAAATTGCTATTGTCATGCATAAAGTTATGTTTACGCTAATGTACGCTGTTACATTACGTTACATTACGTTAAATTAATGTACGCTGTTACATTACGAAACTCTTTTCTAATGGACAATTGTTTTTTAAGTACATTTAAAACTTTAAAATAGTCATTTGATGAATTTTAGATTAATCTATGGATATGTATCAAACGCATATGAGAAGAATTAATGTTTGTTGATAGGTGCATCAAGAATACATATTTCGTTTATTATCTTCTTATTCCTCTAGAATCTGAAGTCTATAGTATTAATTTACTATTCAAATTTACTCACGTATAAAAAAGCAAATCAATTATGCTATTTAAAAAAAAAAAAAAAAAAATCAAAATACTTTCCTTTTCTCCCACGTTTCGGCATTCGAACTTGCGCTCAAACACAAAACAAAATAAATCTAAAATCGAAACATCTGCATTTGTGAAGACGATTGCCGTATTAAAGGAAAAAAAAAAGATTATGTTTATTACACAGTGATTAATGATCGGATTTATATCTATGCCAATAATTATGTTTAAAACAAATAAATTTTATCAAATTTTAATATGATTGAATTTATGAAAGCAATTGTGTGAGTATGAACTATGAACTGCTTTTTTGGTTGTTTACAAGTATTTGGAAGCAAAATTTATTTATTATATGACTGAAAACTATTTCAAAAAGAAAGCTTAATGCTACGATTAAAGATCACAAATAAATCAATAATGTATACTGAATAAAAAGTATTATTAAAAAACTCCTTTAATAACTGAAACAAAAACACATGGAACATCATAAAAATACAATTAAGAATTAAACAAAATTAGGCTTTGTAAAGCGTGCATAATATATAATATATATAAACTAGCTGGAACCCGTCGAATTCGACGGTTACTTTATTGACTGAAATGTTTAAAAAATTGTCGCATCACTATTTACGACATTTCACTTAAAAAAAAGAAATTCGGAAAAATGCTTATAAATAGAAATGAACCTTAAATTTTGTATGATTTCATATCTTTAACTCGATTTTGCTTGAATTTCTATTTTATAATAAAAGCATCGCAAAAAAAAAGTAATTAACTGTAACAAAAAAATTACCTCAAACTAAACAAAACTCCGATTTGTGACCCCGAGGCCTGCGGCAGCGCATACGCCGGTCGCTAATAACATAAAAAAATTAACCTGGAACTGAACGAACCCGCTCGGTGTTACCCAGGCCCATGATACCTTAAATGAACCTTAAATTCATACGATTTTATATCTTTAACTCAATCTTGTTTGAATTTCTGTTTTTGAATGAAAGCATCACGAAAAAATTACCTCGAACTGAATGAAACTCTGTCTTGTGACCCCGGTGCCTGCAGCAGCGCATACGCGGGCCGCTAATGTAAAAAAAAAAAAAAAAATTAAAAATTAATCTGGAACCGAATAAACACGCCCAGTGTTGCCCGGGCCCATGATATTAACCTTAAATTTGTAGGATTTTAGATCTTTAACTCGATTTTGTTTGAATTTCTATTTTTAAATAAAAGCATCGCAAAAAAAAATAATCAGCTGTAACAAAAAAATTACCTCAAACTAAACAAAACTCTGATTTGTGACCCTGAGGCCTGCGGCAGCGCATACGCCGACTGCTAATAACATAAAAAAATTAACAAAAATTAACCTGGAACTGAACGAACCCGCTCGGTGTTACCCAGGCCCATGATACCTTAAATGCATACGATTTTATATCTTTAACTCAATCTCGTTTGAATTTCTGTTTTTGAATGAAAGCATCACTAAAAAAATTACCTCGAACCGAATGAAACTCTGCCTTGTGACCCCGGTGCCTGCAGCAGCGCATATGGGGGACGCTAACGTAAAACAATTCCTAAAAATTAATCTGGAACCGAATAAACCTGCCCGGTGTTGCCCGGGCCCATGATAATAATCTTAAATTTGTAGGATTTTATATCTTTAACTCTATTTTGTTTGAATTTCTATTTTTAAATAAAAGCATCACACAAAAAAAAAATAATCAGCTGTAACAAAAAAAATACCTCAAAACCAAACGAAACTCTACCCTGTGACAGCGCATACACGGACCGATAATAACGTGAAAAAATTCCCAAAAATTAACCTTGAACCGAACGAACGTGGCTTATGGTGATGGTGATAGGGTAATTTGTAAATATTGGGTTAGATTTCCACAATTTTCTAAAAACAGCAAGGTGTGTATGCATTATTATTATTATTATTATTATTATTATTTTTGTTATTATCTTCTCTCTTTTACTTAGTTAAAGTTTATACTTTGAATTCTAGAGTATTGTAATAGTACTGAAAGATTTGTTCCTTTCCTGTTAACATTTGTATACGTTTATATGAAATGTTAGTGTTAAAATTTTACCCTTCTTACTACTTTGTATGCATTTATACGAAATATTACTATTAGCATTTTTTAATGTTTTGCGTGCATATAGTATATTCAAAATGTTAGATTATTACAATTTTCGCGAAATTGCACCTGATGAAAATTGCATCGAGCTTTATCAATATTTCTGTATTGCACCGAAAATAAGTATTTTTATTTTTAGTTACTCCCATTATTTACTTCGTTTATTTTTGAAATCTTATTATAATAGTATGAATAAATTTAATCTAAAGTGATTATTTTATGTTTATATACTTGTAGCGTGTGAATTCCTTTTTGCATTCTTGGACGCTCTCAACACCCCTGCTTAATGTAGATTATTTTTTGAAATAATGATAATGCACAAACCAATTTCCATCAGGTACAATCTCGCGATTATTGTAAGCATATATAATTTTTGAACTAAATAAAATATAGCTGCAGTAGAAAATAAAATGTAAACAATAACATTTTAAATAAACACATAAAAAGCAGAAAAAAAAAAGTAGAGTTTCCAGTGCTATATACACATTACTCTAGATCTCATACAAAGGCGTAAACTTTACACATAGAGGAATAAATAATGCGTATAGGACACCTTATTGTGTTTGAAAACAAAAACAAAAAAAATAATTAAGTGGGATATTTGAAATTTCTTTTTAGAGAATTACAATTGCAAATTAAACAATTAAAAAAAAAGTCAAATGTTAGTTTTCTTTCCCTTTTTTTGACTAAGGAGAGGTACTTCTTCAGTATTCAGGATCTAAATTTTCATAAGAAACGCAGAAGGAATTGCTCATGTTATTACTTAATCTCTTTTAAAATTTATTTTCAATTTTATTTTGAGCATTCAAAAAGTGCAGTAACTGGAACAACTTAAATTATTTAATGTATAATCATCGCAATTTATAGCCTTCACACTTCGTAGTTGTTTGTTGTTATAATACACACTTCATATATCCTCTTAACAGATATTTATAATTAAGAAGTATTTTGAAATAATTACATAATATATCCTTTTTTTTTTTCCTTTTTTAATCAAGGAATTTTATAGAAGTTTAAAAAAAAAAAAGATCACTACAGGCTTCAAAGCAATTAATATATTACCCAACTGAACTAAAAAATTGATGAAATACTCATAGAGCAATGTGAAAAAATTAGGGCGAAATCCCCCTTATGATATATTTTTGAGTGAGACTTTCCAAAATATTCAAAGATTCTCGCAATCACACCCTCTAATCTAATAGGAACCTTGAATTAACTGCGCTTATCTGTACATCGTTGAATGAAATACTTTGATTTAAATTAAATTCTGAAAAATAATTCAATGGAAAGTAAATCAAATGTGATAGATACTTACGTATGTTAGCATAATTTGTGAACCAAAAATGGTTCGTAGCTTAAAGAGTTAGGTACCAAACATAAATATTTTAGAGAATTTTCCAATCCTTATTATATATTCAATCCAGGTTTATGAATATTTAAAGTACAACCATAATTTTAAAAACCTAAATTTACAGAAGTCATGTCAGTGAGTACAAAAGAAAGAGCGTTTGAATTATATTTTACAGAAATAAAAATATTAAACGTAAAATTAATGATAAATTTGTGATGTTGCATTATGACATAGGCTGGCGTACCATTGAGTTATTTTGAGTTGTAAATTTTTTTTTAATACTACATTTGCCTTGAAATTGCTGTCATTTTTGGTTGACCACCCTCCGCCCCTCTAAAAGTAATAAGTAAATACTTTTTACATTCACTAAAAACAGAACTAAAATTAGTACGACAGGACTATCCTTCCATATAAAGACATGCAGTCACTGTATCTCATTCTCTAGAATAGGTTACTTTATATATATATTATTAGGCAAGAATAAAATTTGTGGTACACTTTTAACATATTAATTATGGAAGTAGAGGGTTGAAAATGGTATCATTCGAAAGGTATGGTTAGCCAGATGTGCAGAATAGAAAAATTATTTATATGTTAAGAGGATATATGAAGTGTGTATTATAACAACAAACAACTACGAAGTGTGAAGTCTAAAAATTGCAATGATTATGCATTAAATAATTTAAGTTATCCCAGTTACTGCACTTTTTGAATGCTCAAAATAAAATTGAAAATATAAAAAAGCACTGGAAACTCAACTTTTATATATTTTTTTTCTGCTTTTTATGTGTTTATTTAAAATGTTATTGTTTACATTTTATTTTCTACTGCATCTATATCTTATTTAGTATATTCAAAAATTATATATGCTTAGAATAATCGCGAGATTTTACCTGATGGAAATTTGTTTGTGCATTATCATTATTTCAAAAAATAATCTACATTAAGCAGTGGTGTTAAGATCGTCCAAGAATGCAAAAAGAAATTCATACGCTGAAACTTATAAACATAAAATAATCACGTTAGATTAAATTTATTCATACTATAACAATACGAATTCAAAAATAAACGAAGTAAATAATGGGATTAACTAAAAATAAAAATACTTATTTTCGGGGCAATACAGAAATATTGATGAAGCTCGATGCAATTTTCATCAGGTGCAATTTCGCTAAAATTGTAATAATCTAACATTTTGAATATACTATATGCACACAAAACATTAACACGTCTTTGAATACTATTGCAATACTCTAGAATTCAAAGTATAAACTTTAACTAAGTAACAGAAATAAGATAATAAAAAAAAAAAAAAAATGCATAAATACCTTGCTGTTTTAAAAAAAATCGATCACCGTAAGCAAGCCACGAAAGTTAGTCACTTCATGACGACGCCATTAAAGTAAAACACGAACGAAAACGACGGTCTTTACGCTTAAGGAAAGGAATCGACCCTGCTTCGGTTGCTTCCTATTGGTTCAATGTAAAACGTGTGTGTTTCAGCTATTGGTCTCCGATTGCGTTTAAGGAAAGGAACAGCCTTCGCGCATGCTCAAATCGGGCGATTTTGGTCTTAAGGAAATAGCTTTGTGTTTTAATATATAAGATTTTATATTATAAGTTATTACTGCAAACACCAAAGGCATATTCGATTTTATTTAACTCTTTAAACTTTATTTTAACAAACTAATATAAAAATATACATACCTGGGATATGTAAAGTTAAAAACGTCATTTGTAAGTTATGCAAGTCGTCAGGACAAAGATATTCTAAAACAAAACAACAAAATGGCGATGTCACCAGGCAGTTTTTAAACGAACTCCAAAATTGGTGCTCTGAGTCACGAACGTGTGTGTAAGCACAGAATTTGTGGTGTATAAATACACCAGTGGAGGTGTTTGACGCAATATAATTTTAATTTACACCATTTAAAATGTATTTGAACGCTTGATTTGGCGTAAACACGAAAATCAGTGCATGTTAACCCAATTTTTGGGTATTTGAGCACCACTTTTGGGGTGACATTAATGCACACTTTTTACAGTGTATCTAAGCCATAAAAAAATAAGTTTCATAGTGTTTTTATGTAAGGAATTGAGTGCGCATACTTTCGAAATTGTAAAAAAAAATAAAAAGATAAATAGAGAAAAATGTTTAAAAAAATTAAATTCAACTACAGCTTGAAAATTCTTGAAAAGTTTTTTGGAGATGACAAATCGATTACGCATACTTTTGACAGCGTAAAATTATAAGTGGGAGTGGGGTAAGGATGAAGCCTCTGCATGTGTCACCTAGCGTGAATTTGGTACAGTCAGAAATTTTAAAGTTACCTGCATGGGGAGCGAACAGATGGGTTATGAAACGGGATGGGTTAGAACAATGCAGGTGTCACCAAGTGCTAGTTTTATGCATTCAGATTTGTTCAAGTAGCGCGATAAAGCTGGTTGTCGAAGGTTGCAAATATTAAAAAAATAAACCTATATATTTTAACTACATCACATGGGCAAAATAATTTGTTTATTAATCTATATAAAATACATGTTTCCTAGTTACCTGAAATATTTCTTTCGCAAACAATTAGTGAACTATCAAAATGTTTTTTTTTTTTCTTTCTTATAAATAAATCTGAAGTAAAATTTGATTGTGGTTTACAAAATAACGTTATTTCCACTTTAAATTTTATTCAAATTCGATTTCTTATTTTTATAGCTGTGGATTTTTTTCTTTTTTTTTTTTTTTTTTTTTTTTAATGTAAGAATGCATTTTTACGGAGAAATCGACTGCTTTTATCAGCTTTTCAACAAAGTTGAGAATTGTTTATGATTTCGGTTTGTGTGTACGTCTGTCCACACTCCAATTACCGTAAATATACGTAGACATTTTTGAAACAGCAACAGCACAAAATGTTCCAGAAACGTAATAATCATATAACATCGAAACATTAAAAATATTACAGAAAATATTCGAAACGCTCAGTTTGCTTTCAGATTAGCTTCAAAAACGTAGAAATGTCCTCGATCGTAGCAAAAAATCGGATACGTAAGAGAAAATTTTCAATCACTTAACAGATTGGACATCGACATGGACGAATGTTTCTGAAAGGTATCAGAAAGCATACTTAAATGTGTTACGTTTTTGAAAGATTGTAAGCTTTTTGCAACATAACTGAAACATTCTTTGCTGTATGGGAACTGATATAGGTTATTCAAGTTTAATATGATATATCCCCTATTGAAAATGGGTTCAATACCACTACTTCCCTAACAGTACAAAATGTTCCAGAAACGTAACAATCATATAAAATTGAAACATTATAAACATTTCCGATATGTTTAAAAACATTCAGATTGCTTTCCGATTATTTTTAAAAACATAAAAATGTCCGCGATCGTAAAAAAAAAATCAAATAATTAACAGAAACGTTACAATCACTTAACCGATAGAAAATCAAAAAGGGCGAATGTTTCAGAAAGGTATCAGAGAGCATACTAAAACGAGCTACGTTTTTGAAAGATTGTAAGCTTTTTGCAACATAACTGAAACATTCTGTGCTGTATTGGTTCTTTACGTACAGAAACATTCAAATATTTTCAAAGCATTTCGTTTATAGAAACATAGCTCTTAAAAAAATGTTTACAAAATTTCCAAATGATAAAAAAATAATTATAGTTATGGAAAAAAAAAAAAAAAACAGTAGTTTTAAAAGTCTGAAATTTTTGAAAAATGAATCATAAACTCAAGTGTAGATTAAAATGAAATCGTTCTTCAATGATATGTGAAAAGATAACTTAATATATTTTGCCGATATTAAATTTGACAGCAAGCAACAAACTGCTGTCTAATGATGCATACATAATGTACAAATATGCCCTTGCAATGTGCAATATGTAGATTGAAATCGTAAACCAAAAACAAGCCCGATAACAAATTGCAGTGACGGCAAGTGTAATCATAAATAGCAATATCATTTAGCGACGATTTATAAAATATGAGTTTTTTAAAAATACAGATGTCCAGTGTTAAACCATCTGACAGAATTTTTATGAGAGTCCTCTGGTTCAATCAGAAATAATTTAAATTTCTTGAAAAACGTAGTAAGAAGCTCTAATTTATTATTGCGCCGCTACACATATCGTAAGGGCTATGACGTACTGAATTTGCTGTAACAGTGATGTTAAATTTTAACTTCAATGTCATAGTTTCATGATAGTAATCTAAGAATTCGACACTTGAATTACGGTTACAACAAGTAATAGAGGTCTTTTTTTTTTTTTTTTTTTTTTTTTTACTTAAAGTGATGGAGAACGTTAAAAATCATTAGAAATTGGTCTTTAAAACGACTGTCTTAGAATTATGAAATTTGTCATTTATGTGCATTGAAAGCTATCAATATTAAAAGGAAAAAAATTAAAATTTCTTGATACCTATTTAAATTAAAATTTCTTGATACCTATTTAAATTAAAATTCAAAAGTTTTTATATTTTTATATTTTTTAAAGGCCTCAACTGACTGAGTTTTTAATTTTTTCACTCGATGTAACATTACTATAATTTATTAATATATTCTAAGCATATTCTTACATTAGTTAATAGATTGATTGGTAAGTTAAATATATATAAATATGTCTGAATCTCAAAAAATTGTATAAAATTTCAGCATTCAAGCGCAAAATATTTTTACAATATTAAATCCACTGATTATTGCACAAAAATATAGAATCTTTTGACAAACAATAATAATGTAAAATCGAATGGAAATTTTAAAAACTTAGACGCACAAAACATTAAAAAAGAATAAATTTGTTTATATATATAATTTTAATGGATTTCGAGAAATGTTAATATTTATATTTATTTTAATATATTTCAATGTACATGCATGATGAATTTTATAACTTTTAGACAGTAATTTCAAAGACCGATTTTTCAAAGTCCACAATTTTCTTAAATTATATATATATATTATTCAAATGTAAAATGAGATATTTTTGATAGTTTTGTTATTCCGACGTTCTTTAGAATGAAATAATTTTATAATTTAGGAAATATAAAAATAATGCATTTTTATCATTAAAATATAACTACTAAGCAAATCTTTTCAGAACTTAATGCTTGACATATCAGCACAACGATAATTATAGAAATTATACGTAAGCAATTGCTACGTAACCCAAAATTCATCTTAAAAAATATTCAAATTTGTTACGGCGATTAATGATTCAAATTTAATTTAAAATAAATAAAAATGCTAATAAATGAGCCAGATAAAGTAAATAGTTAAAATTAATTTAAAATGGTCTCTTGCTCCATATAACATTTCGGTCTGACTGCAATTAGAAGATGCAATCATTCCCTACATTTACTTTAACAACAATGTGCAAATATTTTTCTCACAATTTTCGAGTTATTATAAAGCGACATATTTTAATTAAGGAAGTATTTTAATTAAAAATGTTTTGAAGTAGAATACTTGTGGTATTGGATAAGTCATTTATTATAATAAAAGTAAAGCATTTTGTAAAATTTTCCATTAAATGGATGATATAATTTTTTGCAAGCTATTATAAGGGGTAATTAATGTATAGTTAAATCTTCAAAATTTTGAGAGATATTTCATTTGAATGTTTTTAGTAACATAACATGTACAGCGTTTATGTCTTGCGAATGGTAGCATTTGTCACTGAAAAACATTTTGTATATTTTCTAGTTCTTTTTTTATATTAACAACATATAACTATTCTTATTATGAAATTATAACATATAATGGAAATATAAACCTTGAAATTGGACCGAAATATGTGGCAATTTTCCCTAAATTACAATGGAGATTAAAATACCTCATATGTGCTTAGAATGTGTTTTCCTTTAATTTTTGAGCAAAAACAAAAGGCTTTTATGGTCATTTTAATAATATATAAAAATTTAAAAAGTATATGTATATATATTTTTTAAATAAAAGTGAAAGATTTTGAGACACGGTTTTTAATCTTATCTGCAAGGAGCTTCATGCAAAAATTATGACAGAATGTGATATATATATATATATATATAATATTATCAGTGCAAAAATTTGAAATTTAAAGTTGATTTAATTTCAGTATTCAAACAATTAGTCTGATGAAAAAAAAGACCACCCAAATCAAACCAAATAAGAAATAAAGTAAAATCTAAATGAATGATAGCAAATTGGAATGAGTATAAAGCATTATTTGCATTCTAACGTTTTCAAGGGCCATTAAATTCAATATAAATGACAAAAATTAATTTGTATAAAGAAGGCGCTCAAAGCCGCACAAAATTGTATACAAACAATTGTATACAATTGTGCAAAAATCCAAACATTTGTATACAAAAAGCCAACAAGAATAATTTTGAAGCTGATTTTTTGGATATTTCATTTGTTTTAAAAAATAATAATTTATGTACTAATTTATTTGACAAAGGAAAAAACTTCAACTTTGTTAATAACTGCATGCCGTATTGGTATTCTAATCTGAGCCATAGAATTTACATAAATATTGTTATCAATCAGATTTTAAACAGGTATATAATTTTCAAGTTTTATTATATTATAAAACTTTGTATCCTTTAAGTTTCATTTCTCATTATACTAGTAATTTGAATTTTTAGTGTCAGCACCGCATTTTCTAGCTTTACATTGATTGGTGATCTAGGTGTCATGATAGGTGTCTAGTTTGATGCTCACGATTTAAAGCCTTTTTGGACGGTCGTTTGCTGATGTTTGGAGTTATTTTGTTTCGCCAGACCTGGAAATTTTTTTGGACATCTATGGATATGGATAGAGAAATTCAATGTTTAAATGGTTTTTGAGCTGGGATGGATTTTGCAGTTGTCGTTTCTTGCAGGTGGTGAGTTTTCTTCTTTTTCTGGCAAGTTCGGGTGGGGGTATGTTTGGCTAGCATTTTCATATAAAAATCTTTATAATTAAGCTTTATCATAAACAGCTTTTTGGTTTCAATGAGCTGTAACATATAGTTTTAAAATTTCAATAGTAATATTCATGAAATAGAATTAATTTTTTAATCTCCTTTCATATTGTTTGAATCTCCTTGCATATTTTATAATTTTAAGTTTTTGATTACTATTTAGTTTGAAATATATTTGGAGTATGCTAGCCTGCAAATCTTTTGAAACCTGCTAGTACTACATAGTTATTAATTGCTGTGTTTCCACCTGCTGAGGAGATTGGCAAAACATAATTTAATTTTCTAGCTTAAATAGTGTTTAACTATAACTAATTTTCTTTTTTATTAACATTGTTTAATAATTTTTCTTGTTGTTTATTACATTTCACTTTCATGTCATCACTTATCATCATTTAAATATTATATATATATATACGTATATAAGTGACAAAAGAGTATATATTCTGATATCAGTTAGATGAAAATTTAAGATAAACTTAAAAGTACCATATTTTGAGATATACTTTAGTTCACGAAAATTTAAAATGGTATTTTATTTGAAAGATAATAATTGTGATACATATTGTAAATACGTATTTTAATTAATTAATTAATTTTTTTTTTAATTATGATCTGGAAAAATTGAAAAGTGGAATATTTATTATTTTAAATAAATCTCTATTCATTCTTTATTATTAAGAAGGAACTCCTTTCATCATTATTAATTATATAATATTATCGATGGTACCGAAAAAAATATTATCTTTATATTTATAGGCAAACATATAATTTCTGGTACACTTTTAACATATTAATTATGGGAATAGAGCATTGAAAAAGGTACAATTCGAAAGGTATGATTAGACAGATTTGCAGAATACAAAAGTTATTTTCTTACGATGTCAAGAAGATATTTAAAAATACTTTTATTTTTTTATGCCCTTTTTCATTTTATACGCGATTTCTTTTGAGAGAAAACCGTTAAAGAAAACCGTTGTTAAATCTGACAATATCTTAAAACACAAAAAAAGAACATGAAATTTGAGGTACACTTTTAACATATTAATTATGTGAGTATAGGATTAAAAGTGGTATCATTCGAAAGATCTGATTAGCCAGATTTGCGGAATGCAAGAATTATTTTCTGACGATGTGAAGAAGGTATTTAATATTTTTTATGCATTATTTCATTTTATACGCAGATTCTTTTGTATTAAAAAATTTCCTTAAGTAGAAATTTGATAAATCTGCCAATTTCTTAAAACTCAAATAATCCATAGACGCAGTAATTTGTATCGGTGTAGCATCATTATGCTTTCGACTACAGGTTTTTCATTCTAAGAGATAATAGCCATTAGCGTGGTAAAAATTTGAGTGAATGTGTGGTAGGTCGAAAGTTTATAGTATTGAACATATATGCAAATTAAAATGAATTTTATTTATGAAAGTACTTTTTTTTTTTCAAATTTATTTAAGATCTAATTTTTTTCTTTCTTTTTCTTTCTTTTCTTGTTTCTTGTTTCTTTTTTTTTCTTTCTTTTTTTTTTTTTTTTTTTTTTTTTTTGTGTGTGTGTGTGCGTGATTTATGATAGTTTATTTGGAAAACATATATTTAAACTAAAACATAATGCATTTACATTAACTTAAATTGATTATTATTATTTTTTTTTTTTTATGGATTTATTACTATATCTTTTGCATATATAGGAAGAAAGTATAAGATTAAAAAAAAAAAATTTGATTTCCAGTTTTCGATGAATTTACACGTTTTGAGATTTACTTGTATTTCAATTAACTGAAATTGACTATTGTTTTAAAAAATGCTGATTTATTGCTAGTTTCCGCACATATAAAATGAATGTAGCGGATATGGAAAAAATTTTGATTTTCAGTTTTCGATGAATTTACAGATTTTGAGATTTCTTTGCATTTCAATAAAATGAAATTAACGACTAATTAAAAAAAAAAAAAAAAAAAGAGGATTTATTATTCTATCTTCTGCATATATAAGAAGCAAGTATAAGATTCAGAAAAATTTTAGATTTCCGATTTTCAACAAAGTTACACGTTTTGAAATTTCCTGGACTATATTTGACCAGTTTTAGAAAATGTCTACCTTTTAAATTCGAACACTGTACTTCACGAAAGAATGGATTTAATTTCACCGAACTTTATATTTGGTTGGGTGTTCGTTTAATTTAGTACTGATTAGCTTTTGGGCTATATCACCCAACACTGGACGCTTCCATGTTTAGATTTTCTCTCATTTCAAGAAAGCCTCAGAATCTACAATGTACTACCAAACTTAGAGATACATTTTAAGTGAAACTCTGCTGGTTCCGTTTGAGTGCATATCGGTCAACGAGTGGCGCTGTTAAGTTGTAATTTAATGATCTCATTTTTCGGAAGACTGAAAGTTTCTATAGTGTATAAATGTATGAAACTTGGCGTGTGAGGTGGTTATTAGGTAAAACTATGCTGACTCAATTTGGATGCATTTTGGATGACACGTGGTGCTGCTATTCAGGAATATTTTCCGTTTTTTGAAAAATTATATCTCAACTTCCATGCAATATAAATGTACAAAACATTATGTGTTTACATATTATAAAAAAATATCCTTTATGAATTTTGATGTATATAGGCCAAAAGGTGGCGCTACTATACCTTATGCGTTTTCTCGTTGCATATGCCAAATACATTTATGAGAAAATTTATTGATCAATGTTTTGTTTATGTTTACTGTTAAGTGGGGCTGTTATATAAAACGTTCCAGAAGAAAGTACTGGATTTGTGAAACGTTTTGACTTTCAGTTTTCGATGAATGTACACGTTTTGATAAGTACTAAACATGATTCGCTTCAATTTAATTCTGTTTATGAGAAAGAAACTGTTCTGCTTTGCTTTGCAAAAAGGGGTTGATTTTAGATTACTAGCAAACACTAGTTTTACATTAATATTGTTTCAAAAAATAATTTATTTGAAATGACAAAAAATAATAAGGACAGTTAAAGGTGCAATAATATTTTTTTTTTCATACCTCAGAAAGAATTATTTCAAATCTGTATTTTGTGGACTAAAATCTATATTTAGTAATTATATATATATATATATATATATATATATATAAGATTTTTTTTTTATTTATACGAAAATGATTTTTAAAAGCAGAGCGTTTTGAAAATAAATATATGTATGACAAAATTAGAAATACAAATGTGTAAACATAGATTGAATTTAAACTGTCTCTGTTTTCTTCTACACTGATACCTAATTTAAATTAATATCTGTAGTTAATTTTTATTTTTATAACACACACATATATGTATATATATATAGATATATAGATATTTGTCTTTCATTGAATTATTATTTTGAACAATCTCTTAGACTATCATTTACTATTAAAGAAACAAATTTAAAATTTTATATTATCATGAACAAAATGAAAGAAAACATTTATAATGAATTTTCCTGTTTTAGTTAGTCTATTACTTTTATTATGGAAATGTATAAAAATAAAATGAAAATATACGAAGCAGCTTATATCAAAAACTTATATTATTTTTTATTTTAAAAAACAGACTGACTTGAATTCTATTTTCTATTAAATTTAAAAGAAGATCCATCATCGCATATACGAAACCATTTTACTATATCAAACATATCCATTCATCAAATTCGCAGTTCATTTATCATCAGACATGACGAAAAAATTGATTTTTATGAAGATAATGGATTAGTTTCCTCCATATATGAATATAAAAGAAGAAGAAAAAATACGTTGTAAAATTCTATAATTTCATTCCCTTATTTATAGTTATAGCTATATTGAAATGATATTTTATTCTTCTACTTTCAATTTTCTATAATATATATATATATATATATATATATAATACAAACCTTAAAACCAAATGTATATAAAGTATTTAAAGGAAAAAAGAATATGTAGAACTTAAAAATATTTTCAATATATAAATTTTATTTCTGTGCAAAAGTATTAAAAAAACTTATTCCATGAAAAGTAATAAAATTTTAATTAACAAATTTATTCTGAATGAATTATTTCGACATTGTTAAATAATACTAAAACATATTTACAGCATAAGATACTTATGTAAATAACGTATGTGCAGCATAAAAAAAAAAATAACTTTCTTGGGAAATTTGTGTCCGTAATGTGCTTTATATTTAATAGTAATGTTCCTGAAACCCCAAAATTGTTTTTATTAAAAATATACATAATTGAGTCGACTAATTTCAAAACCGACCAACTCTTTCAAATCGGAGAAAAAGCATTTCTTAATCAGTATTTTGAGTTCCAAGAATACGTTTTCATCATCTAGAAACGAGAAACCTTACCAAAAGTGGGGACTTGCCTGTGGTAAGTACATTGAGCTCCATTAGTAACAGGAGAGTCAAGTTCCCGGTCAGTCGTCTGCTAGCCGAATTACATCCCGATGAAGCAGCTTGGGAAAAGAGAAAATATAGTTCCTTTACTCTAGCCTAGAACATGCTAAATTCTAATTTATTTTTGTTGTAGTTTATATTTCCGTACTTGATTAAACCGTGAAAACAGTGCAAAACACTTAATATTTAAGGCCAGGGAACATTTAATTAATCTGTACTAAGTATTTATTTGAATTTTTCTCTTCAAATAAATTATTTAGAAATGTGTCATTGATTGACGGACTTTCGTAGCTTACGCTAGAAATGTTCGTTTTTAAGGTATCGGAGATTTTTTTTTTTTAATTACAGGAAAGGAGCGATGCTTATTTATATAAAAAATATTTTTTCTGGTTGACTAGTACTATTGGAGGGTGATTAGCCACATTTTAATTCTTAAAATATGCATCTATAAGCACCTTACAAAAATATTTTAGAAAAGGGGAAAAAAAAAATAGTTTTTGCACACATTGGCATAATTTTAATTTATATATTAATATAATTTTAATTTATATATTAATATAATTTTAATATATATATAATAATTTTAATATATTACAATAATGAAATCCAATTTAATAATAATAATATATATGTCTGACGAAATGCATGATAAAATAATATAACATCAAAAATTGCATAAGGGTTATTAGAAACCTTAAAATGTGATAAAGTCAGAGAGAAAAAATAAGTAGACTTGGAAATCCTAAAATAAAAATAACTTGGGTTGGTTGCGTGATAAAGGTCAATTGCTCTGGGGTATGGGGGGGGGGGGGCTTGTCTTTCGAAAGGGTCTTAGCCCGTAATTACGTGAGTTTCGGAGAAAACCATGGAAAACTCCGAACGACTAAGTTGACGAGCGTAACCTAGGATCGAACCCTGCACCTCCCAGCTGCCAGCTTTTATCGCTGAACTGCTCGGCAAGGTGGGGCCTACAACAACTTAAAACTAGTATGTTGTGGCCACCACAAGGCTTTCTTCTATATTTTCCTATACAAATTCACTCAGTAAAAATAATTTATTAAAATTATTATTAAAAAAAAAAAAAAATACCTTCTATGATAATGCAGACGATTTCCATATTAGAAAAGTAGTATAACATTAATTTTAAAAAAAGTCCATTTTATTCTCAATATTAAAAAAAAAAAAAAAGATTTTTTTTTTCCTAAGGTTTTTTTTTTTTTTTTTTTTTTTTTTTTTCGTGAAAATTTTAAAAAAATTGATAACTTTGTTTTAAATTATCACAGAATTACATTTCAACCATCCGTTTTAAAGTTATTGACAAGACCTTTCGAAAGATACCCATATTGAAAATTTACCCCCCCGGGGGGGGGGGGAGCGATGCCCCCACACGCACAAATTTTTTTTCCTAGTTAACTACTACTATTATCACTAATTCATTTTATTTTTACAATCACAAGTTTAAAATAACGCTCATTATGTACATTTATACGAAATTTTGTCCTATACTGCCATGTTAAAAATTTAGAAAAAGCGGAATGGCAACGCAACCTTTAGGACAATTTTTACCAAAAGTTGATAGGCACTAATTTATGTCAAGGTGTAACTACATACCAATTAGTATGAAATTCTGTGCTGTAGTTCCTGAGATACAGTTGCCACAAAATTTGGTCACACACACACACACACACAGACAGACATTTTCTAAAAATGGTTAAATCGTGTTCTACAGTTCTCAAAACGTGTAAATCCATCAAAAATCCGAGGTCGAAAATTTTTACGAATCCAATACTTTCTTCTATTGAATATAGAAGAAAGTAATAACAATGTATCTTTGATTTTATACAAAATATTTTTTAAACTTTTTTTTTTTTCTACCATGACTTTTAAATTTAAAAAGTGGTGTTTGTACAGTCTTTTTAGTAAAACCAATGATATAAAAAAATATTATCACACTTCTTTTTCTACAATTTGATTTTTGTAAAAAAGATAAAAATTTTTCGTATTAAAATAAGCTTCAGTACTATTTTATATCAGATACTTTGGATTTGTGAAAACTGTGGTTTGAACTAAAAAGTAATTTTTGGCAGAGTTTATCAAACAATGTTAAGACAATATTCCAAATATTCTATTTAAGACTTGAGAGGTTTTATTCTTACTATTCGAATGCATATCGTCAAGTGCATATTTTATCGAGAAGTACTAAGATACTTTGTGAAAAAAGTGTGGGATCAATTTCGAAATATTTTTTCAAAAAGTATGTCATTATTTCTTGTAATACACATAAGATAACTGCTTATGGAAATTTAATAAATATAAAGGAATAGATTAGTTTATTCATACAATAATATAACATGTTTATGAACTTCTATTTTAAAGACACACATTGGGCATTCGAGATTAAAGGGACAAGTTGGGCATTTGTACTCGATAAAATAAATGAGATATTTTATCTATGGAACCTAAATTTATTTTCTTTACCCTAGCGATTTTTACAACCATACGCTGCACAGCTCATAACCATGATTATTCACGAATTATGTCCTAAAATTTAAAAGAAATTTGAAAACAAAATATACGGATACATGTAACCCAATAGGACACACGCGCTGTTTTTCCCAACCTTCTCTTCCGAAACCATGGTACTGTATTCATCCGCTCTGACCGCTAGATTACATGATACCAGATAGGAAGCTTGCTCTCCTGTTACGATGGAGCTCAGTGGGTAAGTATGTTCGGAAGTCGCGATGTGCTGAAAAACCGGTCAAATTCTAAGGCTGGTGAGGGCCAAAACCGATCATCTCCATATCGGTAGATCGCGTTTCTGTGACATCCAACTTCGGCAACACACTTGTGTGATTAAGTTAGTGTTGTGTTTTTTTTTCCGCCTGTGACTGCTCTTTCTTGATATACTGAAATTTTCTATTAATATAATTTCGTTTTTACATGACTATTTGAGACGCTTGCAAAAGTATATTCCAACCTATTAAGGAAAATAAAATTGACCCTACGACGTGAAAGGAACAGAGCCAAATTTCAAAGGATATGTACTACAAGTTTCAATAACATAATATTAACTGATAATATAATAACATGATTGTCAGCATATTATGGTTAATTAATCATCATGATAATTGAATCATAATATGTTATTAATTTAATAACATACCTATGATGATTCAGCAGGTGATAGGCGTCATGTTTATGTAAGTTTATTTATTCAAGTCAAACGATTTCCCATTGTATTAAAGAATAGCTCGTGATAAACGAATTTGGTAGAGTTTGTGATACATTCAGTTTCTTTTTTTTTTTTTTTTTTAATGAATATCAGATATTTTTATCAGATTATTTTTATTAGTTATTTTTTTTTAAAATACTATAACATAAACCAGTTATTTTTTAATAAAATTAAGCTGAACAAAACATTCTGTATATTAGTAATCCTATATATCTAATATTAAATTCCAGTCTAAAATCTTATATTAATTTCCGCAAAAATTAAGTTCCGTTTATTTATTTTTATTTTTTTATTTGCAAAACCGGCCAACTCCATATCCCAACACGTGGCCAAGCAACCATATTTTGAGTTTTCAAAAACAACGACTATAAAGAGAGTTTTGTTTCTAATATTATTTTGGCTAAGTGCGGCAAAACATAAACTTTCTTCCAAAATTTTATTTTTTGAAATTGGCAGAGTTTGCAACTAGACGACACAATTCATTAAAAAAATGCTTCTCATTATATAATTTTAATTTAATATATATATATATATATATTTATATTTAGTTTTCTCAGTAACATTTTATGAATGCCATAAAAATGTGTATTTCATTAGTAAATTTTCAAAAACTACTTGCGATTCTCTATTTTAGCGAAGTTACAACACACACTTACACATCATTTAAGGTTTCATTTTTGTAATTTCCATGATGCTATTTCTGAAGCAAATAAAATTAATTAATAATATCTAAAGTTAAAATCCAAAACAAATATAAATTCTCCGGTGTATCACTCACACGACATTCTTTTCCCTGAAATTTAATACTCTAAGTACAGAATGGAGATTAAGAGGTAAGATAACGAGTACTTTTATCTAAACATATGTTAAACAATTCAAATGAGGCTTCGAGAGAATTTCATATAATCATTAGATCTATGTGATGGGGGCTACAGCCCCCCTCAAAACCCCGTTTCATTAATGCACTTACATTTATATAGAATTTAATTCGGTTATTAAAGAATAATTCTGTTTTTAAAAAATAATTTATTGAAATTATTATTTAAAAAAAAATATCTTTTATGATAATACAGACGATTTCCATATTAGAGAAGTAGTATAACACTAAATATGCAAAACAAAGTTGAATTTATTCTTAATATTACATTATTATTATTATTATTATTTTATTAAAAATGAAAAAAAATCGATAACTTTATTTTCAATTATCGCAGATCGATGGTTCAACCATTCGTTTTAAAGGTATTGGCGAGCTCTTTTGAAAGATACCCATCATGAAAATTTACTCCCTTCGAGGGGGGAAAGGCTCTTACATACACAAAAAATATTTTCCCAGTTGACTACCTCTATCACAAAAAAATATATATTCATTTCATTTGGTTTAGTACAGTCTACAGATGTTAAACTCTACTTATCTGCAATTTCCCCCATAGACTTAATTTATTTGAATATTTTGAGTGTCCCTGTACACGAACCATTTGCTTCATCTCAACGAAAAGCATACTGTAGCAACCCTATATGATACACA
The DNA here is from genome assembly GCA_963930645.1 of Salticus scenicus. Lineage (NCBI taxonomy): Eukaryota > Metazoa > Arthropoda > Arachnida > Araneae > Salticidae > Salticus > Salticus scenicus. Next base: position 189,201,657 of record OZ005649.1, on the reverse strand, counting down.
TTTAGAATACCGAGTTTGGAATTTCTTCTACTGTTTGTTCTTGAGATATGCTGATAAAGGACAGACAGACAGACAGATAGACAGACAGACGATTTGCTAAAAACATGATTTTCGTATTTAGAGGAACTCAGAACATGTAAATATTACAAAAACTCACGTTCGAAAATTTGACCCTAAAGCAATACATTCTCGACCCTATGGGTAAGAGAAAAGAAAAAAGGAGAAGGTAGATTTTACAATAAAGGAATTGATGGTACGATTTAGTAGACTTTTGATGGAAAAAAAAAAAAAAAAAAAAAAAAAAAACAATCTCATTTTCATCACTGTAGAATCTTTAAGGTTTTACCCTCAACAGTAAAAGATATTAAATAAAAATAAGACAGTAAAATAAAATAAATCTAAATAAAAAAAAAATAATACAAGTATCATTTGATAAATAATCATTTTGAAAACAATTTATTCTTCTTAAAATTGAAATTAATGATTTAAATAAGTATAAATAATATTATTTGAAAAGTTCTTTTAACCAGTTCTTTGCAATATATTTATGAAATACATTAATATGTGTCTACTGTCTGTACTGGAGTTTCAGCATTGGATCTTATTTCATATCAAAAAAATTAAAATATGCTCTTTTGTTAAAAAAAAGACAAACGACAAAAGACAAAACCAATCCGGAGCATTAGTTGTACCGCTCTTTCTTCACACCACTTTTCTTGATAGGTTATTTTCTTCCTATTTATTCGTAATTATGAGAAAATTTCATTAAGAATAAATTGAGTGAAAAAAATTGTGAATACTAAAAGTGTTCTGAAATATATTCAAATGTTGTCTTTCTATGTTTCACATTTTAAGCACACGCACATACATATTGCACATTAAAAAGTTCTTCCTTTTGAAATATATTTACATACATACCGATTTTAGATTAAGAAATTTTTTCCGTTTTAAATATATTTATACGCAAATATAAATTTCGAGAAATTTAAAATGTTTGCTTGAAAAACAAAGTATTCTCTTAAATTTCATAAAAAAAAATTATGAAGACAGTCACAAAATTGTTAAAAATAATTTTAAAAATCTAATTTTCTTTAACGCATAACTTATTTCTTAAAATATTCCAAGCTGAAAAAGAATAAACATCTACTAAATTTAGTTTTAAAAGTACGCCATTTGACATACATTTATTATTATGCAGATGGAACAAATCTGAAATAGTATAACATGCAGCAATTCATTTTATTTTTTTAAGAACAAAAAAAAAAAAAAAAAAAAAAAAAAAAAAAGTAAAATTTTATTTGCAAAAAAAAAGAAAGAAAAAGAAAGAAAGAAAGAAAGAAAGAAAATAAAAGAAAATTTTGGAAAAAAAAAGAACTCATGTTAAATAAACTACATTACATTCATCATTAAATTAAATATGGACGGAAAATATCAAAAATATATTCTATAGTTCCCATATTCAAAAATATATCATAAGGATAGAGCTTTAGTTAAAATAAATAAATAAATAATATATACATAGCGTTGCGTTGCGTTCTACTCAATTGCACTCATACGGTTAAATGCTGAAAAAAAAAAAGTTTACATTTATATACAGAACTTTTATCATTATTCAGTAATTTAATCAAAACTGTACATATATACTATATAATTTAATTTCAGACGATAAATAATAAAAGCACTTCGTTCATGTCAGACGACAAAAAATAATTATTAACACATTCTTGAAATTTATGTATTAATAAATGTAATACGAAAAAACTTATAATTAAAGAAATAGTATTCATTAATGCTTTTTTAAATTGTATGACAAATTTAAATGAAAGCCATGTTTATAAATTTGTTAAATGCATCTACAAAGGACGTTAAAAGTCTTTCTTATAATGATTAGAAATAAATATTCTGATAAATACCATTATGCGAGAAGGCAAATCAGTACAAGATTTTGTTTAAATATTGAATATTTAAACACAAATTAAATTTCAAATAAAGATTAAGTGAAGAAAAGCAAATGGAAAGATGTTCAACTGAGAATGCTCATTAAACTTTCTTAAATGAGCATTTAAATTAAATGATAATACACTGACCAAATTCAGATAATGATTTAGCAATTTAAAAATACATCTTTACACCAGTAAATGTTCTAAACTTTTTTTAATATAGTGTTTATACATTTCAGTTGATAAATATACATATAAAGTTAAAGATAGGAAATCGTATCTCAAAAAGAGACATTTAATAAACACGTGTGTCATTGTAAAAACAACTGATTTGTTAAAAAATACACTTTAAAACACGTAATTTTTTTTTAAAAAAAAAGACATATTTAATTAAAATCATTTTAAAATTACATAATATTAAAAGCTTTTCGCTCTGCTTGTCAGGACATCAATAGACACAAATTCAAGACATAGTTTGACAACAAGGGCAGCAACACGTTCATTATATATCACAAGAAAACACATGACAGTTACGGTCAAGCTTGATAAGAGTCCGAAATCATAAATTGTAGAGAGTTAGTTGTAGCTCTCCTGGGTCAACATGGAGCAACGCGGAATCTGATAAAGTTAAGGAACTTGCATTTAGTTGGAGTCTTACTGTGATAACATGGAGCAACATGAAAACTGTAAATGTTCAGGAACTTGTATGGAAACTTTGTTGGGTAGAGTCTGGAGACGCGTACTGGCAGTAACAGGATAGATGATGTAGGAAAACAAAAAGTCAGCCTGGAGGTACAATCTTGAAGTTACTTGGTGCTTTTTTAGGGTAACTTGGAGTCACCTTGAAAACTTGAATAACCGAAGAATTTTCTTAGAGAAGTTGTATTAGAGACCGGAGATGCTGGACTAGCAGTAACAGTAACAGGAAGTTATACTAGGCGAGTCGTATTAATCCTCGACGATAGGACCCATGCCCCAGCCCGCCCGATTCCCGCTCTTCGATGTGTTTTTCTAGTCAACTTTGTCCCCTTATTAGTTCCGGTGTGAATTTTTTTTTAACACACTTGACATTGTGAGTTTTTTTGCTTTTCTTCCCATGCTATTCCTATGGGGTTTTTAGCTTTTTTCCCCTCTTTTTCTACATTCTAAAGTGGCGGATGCTGGACTAGCAGTAACAGTAGCAGGAAGTTATACTAGGCGAGTCGTATTAATCCTGGACGATAGGACCCATGCCCCAGCCCGCCCGGTTCCCGCTGTTCAATGTCTTTTTCTAGTCAACTTTGTCCCCTTATTACTTCCGGTGTGAATTTTTTTTTTTTTTTTAACACACTTGACATTGTGAGTTTTTTTGCTTTTCTTACCATGCTATTCCTATGGGGTTTTTAGCCTTTTTTTCCCTCTTTTTCTACATTCTAAAGTAGCGGATTACACGTTAGCACTTTAGAATGTAGAAAAAGAAGGGGGAAAAAGCTAAAAACCCCATAGAAATAGCATGGGAAGAAAACCAAAAAAACTCGCAATGTCAAGTGTGTAAAAAAAAAAAAAAAAAAAAAAAAACAGGCTCGCACCGGAAGTAATAAAAGGAAAAAATTCACTAGAAAAAGACATTGAACAGCGGGAACGGGCGGGCTGGGGCATTGGTCCTATCGTCCATTATTTATACGACTCGCCTAGTATGTGTCACCACCGCCACGTTAGCACTTTAGAATGTATAAAAAGAAGGGGGAAAAAGCTAAAAACCCCATAGAAATACCATGGGAAGAAAACCAAAAAAACTCGCAATGTCAAGTGTGTAAAAAAAAAAAAAAAAAAAAAAAAACAGGCTCGCACCGGAAGTAATAAAAGGAAAAAATTCACTAGAAAAAGACATTGAACAGCGGGAACGGGCGGGCTGGGGCATTGGTCCTATCGTCCATTATTTATACGACTCGCCTAGTATGTGTCACCACCGCCACGTTAGCACTTTAGAATGTATAAAAAGAAGGGGGAAAAAGCTAAAAACCCCATAGAAATACCATGGGAAGAAAACCAAAAAAACTCGCAATGTCAAGTGTGTAAAAAAAAAAAAAAAAAAAAAAAAAAACAGGCTCGCACCGGAAGTAATAAAAGGAAAAAATTCACTAGAAAAAGACATTGAACAGCGGGAACGGGCGGGCTGGGGCATTGGTCCTATCGTCCATTATTCATACGACTCGCCTAGTATGTGTCACCACCGCCACGTTAGCACTTTAGAATGTATAAAAAGAAGGGGGAAAAAGCTAAAAACCCCATAGAAATAGCATGGGAAGAAAACCAAAAAAACTTGCAATGTCAAGTGTGTAAAAAAAAAAAAAAAAAAAAAAAACAGGCTCGCACCGGAAGTAATAAAAGGAAAAAATTCACTAGAAAAAGACATTGGGCTTGCTGGGAGTATTAAAAAAAAAAAAAAAAAAAACTTTAGCTGTTTGAATATATTGAGACATACAATCCACTAAAGAGGTAAATTTGAATTAAATATGTGGTTGTATAAGGAAATTCCACATTTTTGGTAGGAAAGCAGCATCTTTAGAATTAATTGAATTATGAAATTTTATTATATTGATTGCTTCTGAAATTATTAATTCTGATATATTTGGTGGAGAAGAGATAATTGCTGCTTGATCCCAAAGAGGTGTAGCTGAGTATCGTAAATAAAGTTAACTAAAGCTGAACGTTTCCCTTCTTTGACATTGCTGATATGCTGTTGAATTATTTTACTTAAGTTTTTTTTTTAGTTTCTTCGGTTATTAAAGTTTTCAAGGTGACTCCAGTTTACCCTAAAAAAGCATGAACTAACTTCAATAGTGTAGCTCCAGGCTGACCGCTTGTTTTCCTACGTCATCTATACTGTTACTGCCAGCAGGCCTCTCCAGACCCTACCCAACGATCTTTCAGTACAAGCTCGTGAACAATTACAGCTTTAAAGTTGCTCATGTTATTACAATAAAGCAACAACTAGATGCAAAATCCTTAACCTTTCCAGATTTCAAGTTTCTCCCTGTTGACCCAGTAAACCTGCAACTAAATCTCTACAATTTGCCATATCGGACTGACTTATGAAGCTTGATCGTAACTGTTGTATGTTTTCTTTTTATGTATAGTGATAACCGGGGGAATTTTTGGACACGAAACTTTGGGGGTAATTCTTAGACACACTTGGTGTTTAAAAGCTATTAACTTTTATTTGATTTTGTATTTGAATTTAAGTTTTTAAATGTCTTTTTCTCATTGTATAAAAATTTCCTAAGCAGTAATCCATATATTAGCAAGTTTCCTATTTCACTAGAAAAATGTCTCTGATAAATTACCTATCAACTTTTACTTTCAATATTTTCAAATTTGTTTATTGCGTACATATTTTTTTTTTACTTTATTTCCAGATTTTAAATGGTATTAAAGAAGAAATTCATTAACAGAAAATTTATTAACAGAAAATTGCAGAATTCATAAACTGAGATAAGTACAGACATTTATAAAAGGCATTATTGTATTGTTTCATGCTGGGGTAATTCTTAGACACTCTTTGGAATAATGTTTAGACATCCTGAGGTAACTCTTAGACAACGAAAAAATAGGTTTAAATTATATTTTATATATTCTAATGTAAATTAAATTTAATATAATGTAAAAATAAAATAAAAAATATATTTAAAGAGCCCAGTTGCTATTGATTATCCATTTATTGATTATATTAGGCGCAATTTAAAAAGAAATCAATATATATTATAAAACTGCAAGTACTTTATTAAAATTTGATAACTTAAACTATTATATTTACGATTAGTGATAAAGTAAAAATAAAGTGAACAAAAACGTTAAGTCACAGTCAAAAACATTGGATTATTACAATGAATATACAGATTGTAGCTTGTTAACTATAATCTGATGTCTTTATTTACTTCTTGGAAAAGAACTTGAAAGTGATTCTAAATGTGAAACTATATTATTTATTTATCCTTAAGTAAGGTACTAGTAACTGAAAAAAATTAAGATGATAATAAATATGGATGCAGTTGTTATAACATCTGATGATTATATGAAAAAAAATAAAATAAAAATAAAGGGAATATGTTTCCTTAAAGAAAAAGAACAACACTTCAAACAAAAAGATTTTTTCAGAAGAATCAGGATGTTTTTCAGGTGATGAAAGTTTTCACAGCGATGCATCCCCTGACATCAGTTTAATAGGCAACTCTGATGCTACCATAAATATTAAAAAATATGTCTTATCAACAACACCACATCAACTGAAACTACGCTTAACAAATTCAATAAATGAGATTGCTAGTGATAATTTTTTTGTTGTCTATTATGAAACTCCGTATTATATTGGGAAAGTGTTGGAGGTCTTTAAAGAAAATAAATAGAGCTTCTGGAATTGAAATTTTTGAAATGGTATGAGGACAACACATTTTGGTGTCCTTCAGTACTAGATTTTGAGAAAGTTCCTGAATCTATTTTATGGTATAATTCAGACGGATTCCGTTTATTCGTTTAAAATTTCAAGCAATGATTAGATTGCTGACGTTTATAGAACCCTTAAGACGTTTCATAAAGATGTTTTTTGTGAATGAACTAAGAAAAATTAATTGAAGTTATTTGTGTTTCAAGTTGAAATGGATAATAACTTCATGTTAGCATAGTCTGTTTTTTGAGTTGATTTACTTTGTAATTCTTCTCCTTTATCGCCACAACTGACCTAGTATCTAGTACATACAGATTTAATATTTAAACGACGTTTTTAGTTATTGCCATGTTTTCCCTGAGTTCTATAAAATGTTATAAAGCGTGAAATTAAACATGTAACTTTTTGTGTGTGTGTGTGCATTTAATTGCCAATTATTTTACCCTATTTCAAGTATACAATATTACCAAATACTGACTGACTAGTACTGGGTGTAAAAATTTTTTATTCATAAAACATAGAAATCCAGTGTCTAATAATTACCCCGTGCATTTCTAAGAATTACCCCAATTGCTGGGGTAACACAGATACACGTTCTTATTTTTATTTATTTATTATTTTATCTTTTCATTATTTACAAAGACAGTAATTGAATATTCTGATAAGATAATTCATATAATAATAATATAAAAAATATAAAATTTAAACAATATCCAAACAATCTCTTTTTACAACAAACGTTTACTTTTAGTTTAAAAATTACCCCGGTTACCCCTAACGAACGTGTTGCTGCACTTGTTGTCAAAATACGTCTTGAATTTGTTCTTGAGGATGCCCTGACAGGCAGGGCAAAAAGCTTTGAATATTATGTAATTTAAAAATGATTTTTATTTAATATGTAATTTTAAAATGATTTTTATTAAATATGTCTTTTTAAAGAAATTTTTTTCCGTGTTTTAAAGTGTAAGTTTTAACAAATTAGTTGTTTTTTAGATTAAAATTTGGAAATAAACATTAAATATACTACTTAAAACGATTTTAAATTAATGTAGGTTTAAATTAATATACATTTAAAGAAATATAAGGAAAACGTTATGTAATTTATATACAAGTATTATTGCAAATGAATCATCGGGTTTTGATACATTACTACGTTCGAACTTGTTAACGTACATGTTACCATGACAACGCAATTGAGAGGGCGTTAACTACAGTTTTACGCTGCGTATGTGCAATGGGCGTGTGGTTATCATGGTTGCTGCGCGAACGTCATATTCAAAATGACGACTGGACAGCAGAAAGCGTTTTGTGTGCTAGAATTTTCAAAGCTCATAATCGTTCAGAGACTATTCCGGAGGTCATACAAATGCAAAACGCCAACCAACAAAGCATTCTGCGGTGGTATCGACAGTTCAAAGAAACCGGTTTTTTATGTAAAAGGAAAAGTTCCGAACGCGACCAAGCTGAGTAATGTGTGGAGCGGACTGAACTATCACTTTGACATCTGCCGTATCACCCAAGGAGCATATATTGAGCATCTATAGTACGGACGTCAATCTTAGATGCTTTTGGTTTATTTTCATGTATAACTCATTTGTGTAACCCAATTATGTCTCGAAATAAACGCTTAGGAAACCCGATTATTCTTTTGTAATAAGCCTGTATTATAAGATTCTGGTTTATATATTTTCCTTTCAGGATATCGTTATGTTATTTATTATTAGAATAAAGTTTATATACTTTTAATATAAATATTTTTAATTTATAGGTTATAAACATAGTTTATGAATTAAGTAGAAAAAATGTATCCCATAATTTATGTTTGTAATTTATTTAATTTAAAAGTTCTAATATTTCACAAGAAATTTATAATTATTATTATACATATAATCTTTTTATAGATTTTTTTTAAAGATATTTTACATAATTTAATATATGTTGTATTATACGAGTAGAACAAAGGCTCCGTCCGGTCCAAACCGGTAGTGTATTCATTACTTTTATGGTGTGAGAAAAAATTTTTAGGTTTGAATAAGTTTGAATTTATACTAAAAGTGTTTATTATTTTAATAGTACCTTATTTCGGAAACAATTATTTGTATTATTTAGATTAAAATTTTTAAACAACTTTATGATTTAGAATGTTTACATGTAATATTTGTTGATAGTTATATAAATAAAACCGTCTAAATCCATATTTACATGTAAACTATATAGAAAAATATATTTCAAATATAAACATGTTTGATTTTTAGTTTTTGCTACTTTTTTCTGAAAAATTTGGGCGTGAAAAAGAGATATACATCTAATGAAATTTTTTGAGTCTCTCGAATAAATCTTTGTTAAATTATTGCATCTATAACATTTTTTTTTTTATTATAGATACTTGACATTTTTTCTTGCTAAATAAAAGAAAAAGCAGTATCGCAAAAAAAAAAAGAAAAGACAATTGATCTCAAATGATTTTTAAAGATTATCTTAATTTTAGTCCATTTTTTTTTCTTTTTTTTAAAGCTAGCAGAAATATTGTTTCAACAACCTCTGTAATCTGTGTTATAAATGTCAAAGACACTTCTTTCAAATTTTTGATAGATAAAAGGATTTGTAAATTAATTTAAACTAGTTTTTTTTAGTTTTAAGATATATCTTTTTGTACATATATATCTTAAAATTATGTCATTCGAAAATTTTGTATAGGGCTGCTGAGATAAATAATTGTCATATATTTACAGAGTTTTCAGCTTTAAATTATTATCTAGTTAGTTAATAATTTTAGATCTGCATGAATAGTTATTAAAAATATAATATATGTATATATATATATATATATATATATATATATAACCAGAAACGTAACAATCATATAACATTGAAACATTATAAACATTTCACGAACGTTTAAAAACGTTCAGATTGCTTTCCGATTAGTTTCAAAAACGTAGAAATGTCCGCGATCGTAACAAAAAATCAGATACGTAACAGAAACGTTACAATCACTTAACAGATAAAAAAGGAAAAAGAGCGAATGTTTCAGAAGGTATCAGAGAGCATACTTAAATGTGCTACGCTTTTGAAAGATTGTAAGCTTTTTGCAGCCTAACTGAAACATTATGTGCTGTATGGGTATATATGTATATACATACATACATATATATATATATATATATATATATATATATATATATATATATATACATATATATATATATATATACATATATATATATATATATATATATATATATATAGATATACATATATATATATATATATATATATATATATATATATACATATATATATATATATATATATATATATATATATATATATATATATATATATATACATATATATATATATATATATATACATATATATATATATATATACATACATACATATATATATATATATATATATATATATATATATATATATATATATATATATATATACATATATATATATATTCATATATATATATATATATATATACATATATATATATTCATATATATATATATATATATATATATATATATATATATATATATATATATATACCAGTGTCAGATGTCAAATTTAAGTGAAACTGCAATACAAGCAATATCTCTAGTTCCTTACCATCAATTTCTACAATAATTATAATAATGTATGTTTTCTTCTACAACAGTTTATTTTCATTTATTTATTTATTTATATTGTCTCAAAGTAACAAAGTTTTATTATTATTATTATTATTTTCTCTTATTTCTAGTTTGGAATTTTTTTTAAATTACAAATAGACCGCTTTATATATAAATAAAGTCTGTTAATAAGTTTTGAAGTACATACCAAATTATTTAGAAAACATTTACCAGCACCACTCCTTAAAACATAACTATATTGGTTAAACTATTCAAGTATAAACTTTATTCAAAATTTACAATAAAACATTTGAGAAAACCTGCAGTTATTTGATTTTAAGTTACGCTAATGACAGGCATATACAAAGAACAACCGTTAAAGCTTGACTTTGGTATTCAGGGACCCTTAGAATGCATGATTATACATAGACAAGCGACATACATAGAAATTTAACATTAGAAAAAAAAAAAAAAAACACTTTATTTACAGTGTCAGTATGAGAAATTAATTTCAAACCTAAACTGTTTTCCTGGACGTGGTAAAAGAGAGTACAGAATTTCCACCAATCACACTAAACAAAAAAGTATGTCTTCCCTTAAACATTAGAATCCATCTATTTCTTCTATAAATTATTTAAGTACAACGTTGTATACTAATTCTCTTTTAGAAATTCCCATGTATAATCCTAATATATTCTATTTACTTTAGGTAGCTCTGTAAACGATTAGTGAATGAATTTTAAAGCAGCCATATATATGTCTACTTCATTTTGCTTCATTCATTCTATAGACGTTAATACGTGTCTGCCATAATTTTTCTCCGACACGTAATGTATTTTATTTGAATTATATATCCCTGTACTCGAACAATTTGCTTGAACTCAACAAACTGCTGTGTGTGATATCTCCATATTTTGCTCATTTAGAATACCGTATTTGTACTTCCTGCTACAATGTTTTTCTGAAGATATGCTGAACACAAACACACGTACAAACGCACACATGGATATACAGACACGTATACCAACTTGTTTTCAGATTTAGATCACCACAAATTCTGTAAGTATAACAAAACTGTATTTTGAACGTTTTATGAAAAACAATACTTTCATTACTACATTAATTGATAACAGATCGTCAAAATGTTTTTTTTTTTTTTTTTTTTTTTTTTTTTTTTTTTTAAATAAGATTACTGCTCTATTTTGTTAAATCCTTTATAAACAATATAAAATCTGATCGATTGTTTTGAGCAATTACCACCTTGTATCTTACAGTTTGAAAGTTATACTGAATAATGTATATATATATATCTATATACTTTTAATTTCAGATATCCAGTTTTCATAATTTAAAAGCGAACATCGTTAAAGAATTTTTTTGAAGGAATAACTCTAAATTAGAGGATTATCAATAACTACATATTAAAAGAAATTGTTACCGAAAAAAAGAAATATAAACGTTTTAGCAAATATTTCTATACGCTTAGATATTTTTTGTTTTGTTTTGAGGGAAAAAAAAAAAAAAGAAAAAAGAAAACGTTCAAAATTCAAGAAGAAAATCCATAAATCTATTTCTTATTATTTATATAGACAAATTTTTCAATTACATACTTTTCAAAATTGCTAAATTAACTTATCATTATTAATTTCTTGTATATTCAATAAAATAAATTATTAGATTCGTAAAAAGTTTAGAATTCTGGTCTTTCATGAATTTGAACAGTGATCATTTTTAGATAACGTCTCAGTTTTGCCTGTATGAGTGTCTGTGATCCAGTTAGTCTGTGTTATTTTGATATCTCTAGCCCAATAGCTTATCCACGTAATTTCTTAAATTTTAATATGCAGTTAGATATTGATGTAAATTGAGTACTGTCAATCTTTAATGAAAATTTCCCAACAGATAGCTCTACTGTACTCTGTTTTTTTCCTATTGAAGGAGATGCAATATCGCATGTTTTATAGTGTATAATTGCATAAATTTTAGTATCTGAGAGGAACATTATGCAGCATTTCACAGATTAAATTCAGATTCGTATCACATAGTATGAGGCGCTGCTATGCTGCAATTTTCCTTGGGAATTGAAAAGATATATCCGAGATTATATTGAGAATAACTGCACAAAACATAGTATGTATTAGAGCCATTATATAAAACTATGTTCATTCAATTTATATGAGTATCTGCTGACAGGTTACTCTGTTATGCTTAAATTTACCCTGTGAATAAGATGGCTAAATCTCAATTTCTATTGCTCATTATTATGAAAACGAATATTTCTTTTAACTTGGATGCATATCACACATCATATGTCGCTGATATTTTTCAATATTGGAAATTTACTATACGGTTACATCTCAGCGTCTGTTGATTAATATTGTACCAAACTTCATACGTAAAATATTTAATGTTGGAAGTGTCGACTAAATTTTTGCACATGTTAAACAGTAACTCTGCTATTAGATAAAATGATATAGATTAAAGTTTTGTGATAGGCACACCAAAATATATTGCATTATTTAAATTTGTAATTATTAATTTTGAAACTTTGCATTATTCTTTTTTTTTCTTACAATGGTCTTACAAGAAAAATTAAGATATTAAACAATGTAGCTTTTAAGAGAATAAAAATAACTCAACAACAGTTTTCCTTATTTTTCGTTCTATTTTTTATTTATTTATTTATTTATTTATTCGATTATTAAGAGATTTCTTTATTGTTACATAAACTAATTTACTTATCTCCACTTATGCATTTACAGCGTTTTTTAGCATTTTATTTTCTTATACGAAATAATACTATGATAAAATAGAACGAACTTTGAAATAAATATTTTTAATGCACAATTACGTTTCCTTAAGACCTTTTATTTATTAACAATGAACAGTGGTCACGTACAAAACAAATTACTTTTTCCATTATTTTGCGATGTTTCAGCTCACGATATGTAATTCTTTAAAGAAAAATATTACATCTTAATTGACTGTTGTACGCAATATAAAATACAGTGTTCTTTAATATTTGCATATAATAAACATAGATCATAAAACGTATTTATGCAGGAAAAAATACGTATTAATATGCTGTATAAATTACATTAGTATTTTTTATAATCATTTCTTAAGTATTTTTTTTTACCAAATACGTTTTAGAACGGTTATAATGAAAAGAGCTTTACCAATTATGAATTACTGTATATAATAAGAAAGATGTGTATGTATCTTTCGAGTTTTAGGCAAACAGCGATCACAAAGCTACAGAAATTCCTATTGAAGTCCAATTTGACCTCTCCCGATGCACCTCGAAGCTGGATTTCCTAATTCATTATTATTTTTAAAATAATTTAAAATATAAAAAAAATTCTGAAATGATGAACTCTGGAGATAGAAACGTAATTACAGAACGTCTTTCCGTGGCCCATCGGTCCAGGTAGTAAGAACATTACTTTAATAACACGAAGGTCGTCAGTTTCATCCACCAAGAGCCAACGTGTTACTTTTGCAGAAGGTAATTAATAAAAAAGTGGTGAATTGCTAAAAGAAAATCTCCCAATGCCTTTACAGTATCCGAAATCGTATGGATGACAAGAATGTGAAAAAGAAAAATGTTAAACTTAGAGGTGTGCTAATCGCTTTGAGGGCAAACGGCTGATCTCTGAGCTACAGAATTTTGCATTTTTGGTCCGTTTTGACCTCTCTTAATGCACCTGGAAGACCGATTTTGTAATTTTCTTTCTTTTTTTTTCCTTATATTAATTAAAACTATTGCAGCTGGGAAGATTGTTTGGTGCTGCTGTCTGTTGCCATAGAGTAAAAATGATAATCTGTCCGAGAAATTTCTGCCCGGAAAACATAGTTCTGTAGTAATAGCAATGCCACTTATCGTCCAGATAGCACACGTAAATTTAAATTTCCAGTTAAGGTGTAATCTAAACACTGGGGACGAAACTGACAAAGCGCATTCGGGGAGGGTGCTATCGAAAGCAGGTGGGAGCTGAAGTAAAGTTTAAAACTATTTCAAAGTTTTTTTTTTTTTTTTAACTTTTATACAAAGTGATAGATTAAATTCATTGGATATGAACAAAATGAATTTAATCTAAATTTTAATTTTTACCCCAATAACCTAATTTTAATTGAAACTGCACCTAACAAAGATAATAGTGTTGATTTTTTAGACCTTAACATTTGTATTAATATTGAAAGTATCGTAATTAAAATCTATGATAAACGAGATGCTTTTAAATTTGAAATTAATCGAATTTCTCCTTGGTCTTCATGTTTACATAAAAATATCCTCAGAAATATTATAATTAACCAACTTAATCAATGCAGTCGTATTTTTACATATAGTAATGACAGTGACTCTTTTGTAGTTAATTTTATTCAAATTGCCATAGATAATAATTATGCTCTTTATTTTCTGTTAAATATTCTTAAACAATATTACAAATTAGATTATCATACTTGCAAATCCCGTTTTTTGAATCGTTTCTCAATTTGATTTTAAAGTGTTTAACTTTCATTAACTTTAACTTTCATTAACTGTAACTTTCATTAACTGTAAGTTTCTACGTTTGGACTGTGTTGAATGGGTGTCATATGGCATCATGATTTTTCTTGTATGTTGTTTTAAATTTTGAATTGGTTTTTCTTGTAAAGTTTTTTCATGTGATTTTTTAGGATTTAATCCTTACTTTGCCTCTTTCATGTAAGTTTATTCTAAGTTTTGACACAGTATCTGGTATCCGGGAGTGTTGACCGGTCGTAGAACATGTTTAAACGGAGTGGGGTGGTCACAACTCCCCCCTGCCATTTAGATACTTTTGTCTCCATTTTTATTTCGCTCCTCTTCAGTTACATTTGTTGATGTTATTTTTTATTCTATTTATATATATATATATATATATATATACAATTTATAAATTATTCTGCCCATAAAACAGAAAAATGGTGAAAATAAAATATAAAATATAACCTGCTTTATAGAAATCACTATGAATATTTCTGAAAAACTAATTACGGGTTATTTCCCTTATACAATTAGTTTAGAACCTTATACGATTAGTTTAAAAAATTGGAATACTGTACCGACGTTGGTAGTGTTTAACATATGAATTATTATTCACCGAAATTAATAACTTTTCTTATCCTTATATTTTACTCTCAGTGTATTTTATTAAAATATTTTATGGTAAATTACGTTTAGCGAATGCTTTATTGTTATTATTATTAATTCAAGTGAGAAAGCTAAAAATCATTCATAAAATTTACTACTAATTTTATGTATAATAATTAAGAATCATGACTGTCCACAGAAGAAAAAAAATGTATAACAAATGTATAAAAGTACAATAACTTCTTAAAGCGTTTAAGTTAAATTTAATTGTTAAATGGCATCCATAAATACAAGACGTTTCATTTTATAGATAGAGAAAATATTTGTCACATGCATATATTGTAAAAATGATTTTTATTCAAAGTAAAATACTAAATAATAATTCATAAAATGTATAAAAATATATATTTAGTCTCTATACCCTTTACGGTATACCGTGAAATTCAATAAATATAATTGCGTAATTTATTGAAAATTGTAAAACAAACAAAATCAAAAATCAAATTTAAAAAAAAACCTGAAATTTCTACCTATTAATCAGTTATATTGGTTTTCAATTATACGTTTTAAACATTCAATAGCAACCAATTTCAATTTATTAAAATTAGTTAAATGTGACTGATTATTGTTTCTAAATGGGAAAGAACTTGCTACTTTATATTTTGAATGGCAAGGAAGTGTGTTTCAACGATTTGAAGAATTATATGGTGTTTAATATATTATGTGTTGGAGTAATTAATCATACTAATCGTTATTCATACATAGTTTTTTCCTTTATTTGTCATTAACATTTGAAAGAACATTCTTCAGACTAAGTGGTTTCACAATCAGAACCAAATTACAGTAATTATACAAACTGCATTGACAAACGAGCAATTTATCATTTTCTGCAAGAGTTTTTAAAAACAGTTCCTTTTTCTTTTCCTAGCTGCTTCTTAACTACTTTCGAAATTGGTGAATTTTCGTTTTAATTCATTATAGATGTACAATATTCCGTGAAACATATATTTTTAAATTTTATATTATGAGCATAGAATGTTATCTAAAAAATGACAGAGTTAATTAATGCATTTTCTGTAAATTGTTTAAATAATAAAACACACATTTCCGGTTCATATAGAGATTAAACCACACGATAAAAGACGTAGAAAGTAACCAAACTTATATGAAAAATTTAGCGCGAAAATTATAAAAAGTATATTATGATTTTCAATTTATAGAAAGCATAAGCTTAAGCATTTTTTTGTATATATCATTTCATAAAAAAAAAAAAAAAAAAATGTTGTGTTAAAGAGAGATGAAATTACTGAAAAATAATTTAAGATGCTATCAAATTGCAGTTTGAAAAGCTGTAAACTTTAATCGATGCATTTCCTTAAAAAATAAAGTATGTTGAAACAAGAAAGTTGAAGCAAAAGTATTCTTAATATAGGTTCATAAAAATTCGAAGATATTTTATTTTTTTTATATCATGTTCAGTAGATTACATGATTTAATGCAGTAAAAATATAGTTTCACATACACAGATCTTTATAAAATCTTATAAACGTCAGATATTTATTTAGTGACTATTACACATTATGAGCTAACTTAACACAGATATTCAGTATATATATATATATATATATATATATATATATATATACATACTGAAAAGTACTCCATTGAATAATTGATTTTTTGGTTGTACTTCAACATAAAATAATAGTGTTCTGGCGTCATATAGTGCTCAGAAAGGTAGATTACATATATATATTTTATTTTTAGATTTGTTCGTGGCTAACATATTTAAATGCACTATCATTTATTAATTTTTCATTCTGTGGCTAACATGTTTTTATGAAAAATAATTCTTGAGCCAGTAATATAGTTTGGAAGGTAGATTGATTGACTCTCCAAAACTAAACTCTAAGAATAGGGAAATGTAGGAAAATGTAAAATAAGACAAGTAAGTAATATTAAACAAAATCCCTTTAACTCTTATAACACAAAATGGAAATTTTGTTATCCAGCCTAGCTACCTCTCGATTTTTTTCCTTGCTAAAATTAGAAAAAAAAAATCTGTCACTCGGAATACAAATAAAGGCTAAATAAATTTATATGTGAAATTCCATTAATCAAATTGTTAATCGTAGACATTTCCCTGAAAATAGACTTTTGGGTTGTATTTCTTGTATTAAATGTACCCAACTAATTTGTAACTAATTCAAGGGACAATTTGCTCCATGTCAAAAATAATAGGTCAATGTTTCATCCTAGAAAAGGTGAAAATTAGAGACATTTAACGTCAACCAACATTTTAAGAAACTTGGTGCTTTGTGTTTCACCATTGTAGTAGTGTTTTATGAATAGTAAATACCATTTCAATGGCGATAATATTTCAAATAGCCCTTCTAAAATGTTGAAATATAAAACACGAAATTTCTTAAAATGTTGGTCGCAGCTAAAATTTCTAATTTATACCTTTTTTTAGGTAAAACATTAAACTATTATTTTTAACAGTTTACAGAGAACAATTAAATCCTTGTCATCACATAATAAAAGAACACCGGCGATTTCTGAAGCACACTTAAAATGAAAAGTAAATATAAATGCAAGGGGCATTTTAGTAAGATACATTTTCATGTTTAATTTTCTAACGGGTAGTGTATTTATCAGAAGAATCTCTATAGGATTCAAATTTGGAGGCTTTTATTTTCACTTACAAATCCTTTATTCTCTAATAGTAAACCCTTTAGCATAATGTCTCACATCTGCATTGGGTTTCTAGGAACAAACTCTGAAGTGTTTCCATGAAATTATATATATATATATATATATATATATATATATATATATATATATATATATATATATATATATATATATATATATAAATAACGGATATTATATAACTTATTATTTTTGAACAAGAAAACTAAAAATTACTCCTTTGTACTGCAACAAATTCGGTAGCTTACTGGAAGCTTGTATAAAGATAAACACCTATATAAAAGAATTGTCGGAAATTCTAGATAGTGTCGTGGTAAAAATGTTTTCTTTTTATCGTCTTTAGTTTTCTGACGTTCAAATACATTGATTTTATGATCTTATGATTTTTTTTTATTCATAATAATATGTTTCATATATTTAATTAATACTACGTCTCAATTAACAGATTATTTATAACTTTCTTTAGAAAAGTTTTTTATTCTGTAAAAATGTCTGGCTTTCTTTTCTCTCTCTCTTTCTTTTTTTTTTTTATTCTTTTTTAAAGTGCTTTTCGTTTATAATCCTAAAATTACTTGTCAAATAGATTTTACAGAAGTTACGGCTTTAAGATCTTAATAAGATTTTGAAAAAAATAATAATAATTTAACAAAAAACATTTTAAAAATGGAAAGGAATTTAACAAAAAATCTTAAAAGAAAAAAAAAAAAGAAAAAATACTGCATATCAATAATTAATGATTTAATTTAAAGCCTTTTTTTTATGACAAAGAAACATTTAAATAAAATCACCTTTTTTTTTTTTTTTTTTTTTTTTTCTCAATCGAAAATATTTTTTTAAGGTTTGACATGAAACTTAAAAGAACAAAATTAAAACATGAAACTATAACTTACAATGGATAGCTAACTTATTATTTTTGCTTTCACTCAATAAATACAACTTATTAAAAAGAAAAAGAAAAACAAAATACATATATATGGAATATAATGTAAAAAAAAAAAAAAGTGTCGTTCTCACCACAACTATAACAATTATTTTGAATTATATTAATATGTGCGTATGACTTTAGTTATTTCATCATATAATAAATTACAAAATTTATAATATAATATATTATAAGATAATTGATTCATAATATAAAATTAATAAAATATCCTTGAAAATAGGTTGTTTCTTCAATTAATGTACATTTTGGAGATTTACATATACATGGTGGAGAGGGTAAAACAGGCCTCGGGTAATATAAGAAGTGCGCAGCGTATGAGTACCACGCGCTTTTACGATGCCTAAGAATTCAACATTATCATTATTGTTATTTACATGAGGCCAATTTTAGCCAATCGACTGCCACTTTATGTAGTCTGAAAGCTTATCAGAAATGTATTACAGGAAATGTGAGCGTTTTTTTACAAAGTGATCGAAGTCAATTGGGAATCAGTCCAACAGATTGTAAATAATTGCAATTGTTCACATCTTATCAACTACAAAATGTTCTGAAAGTAACAGTAATCTATTCAAGAAATACCATGATATCGTACGACGAACTACGTATCAAGCATACCAATAATACTTCTTCACAGAGTTAAAAAACACACACACCCCTAAAATACTATGAAAACAAAATGGTAGATATATTATGGTATACAGATATTCTCATATTTCAACAAGGTTAGAATTTCATCAGCAATTACTATTCGTATTGGTTTGAGTCATATAAACAAAGTTGCAGAATTCATAAAAACAGATGATGATATGCTACCATGATCCGAAACAAAATAATATATGAATAAATATTTATTACAGAGACAATCAGTAATGAGGAATTCGCACATTTTCTGATTTTATTCTTATATAATAGAAAATGAAAAGGCAAGAAAATAAATACATACGTTTTCTTTATTTGAAATCTATTTTCTGATTTATAAATCTTTTAACCCGTTAGTAGTCGCTAGTTGGTCGATTTGCCGCCCATACTTCAGTTTTTCCAGATTTTTTTATTCAATAGCCACCAAAATTTTTTAAAAGTGGCATTTGACATACATAAAACGCGAATAAAATCTATTTAACATCCATCACATCACTTCTTAAAATTATTGATGACAGTTAAATAAAAAGTTCGTAATCTGTAATAGATGACGCTGTCGATAGCGATTACTAACGGGTTAATCTTGCACTATTTACTATATCGAGAACACGCTGTATAATATATCCTGACGTCACTCCTTATGACAACAAAAGGGTGTAATCGTTGTTTACATTCGATTTCGTGCTTTGCTTTGCTTCTTGAATCAGTGAAGTAGGTTTTGTATTTTATAATAATGACGAATATTAAAAAATCGTAGTATAAATATTGTATTATACCACTCTGCACTAATACAACGACTAATGTTTCTCAAAAGCTAGTCTTTAGTGTTCCACAGGCTCCTATTAAACGAAAACATTGGACAAACGCCATGAAAAGAAAACAGTTGAAAATAATAATAATGGAAAATGGTGATAATGATATTAAATAATTATAATATAAAAGATAAATCCTCAGAAATCACATAAATGATTGATAATTACGAAAATTAAAACGAATTGCTGCTTACTAACTAAGTTAACAAAATGTAAACATTGAAGCATCATAAAGTGTGATGTCAGGCAGCGTTTTGAAGTCACGTGAATTTTGGTTAATTTTAAAGTTGTTTTTTTAAATAATAAGAACTTTTTTTTTTTTCATTTTTAATAAACTTTTTGAAATTTATGGGCCTAAAACTACCAGAAAAATAGAATTCAGTTCAAATCCCCATGTTTGCAAATTAATCATTTTTTTAATAAACATAGGAATAAATAACTACTATAAATTTTAATAAATATATGAAGAATACCGGAGTACTTACACGAATAATATCCCCAAAAACTTATTCTTTGTGAATTATTTGCATTTTGAAATTTTCTTTTTAAAAATAGAATTTATAATTATAATTATAACTAACTATTTCATCTATGTCAACTATTTTATTTATTTCATAGTATTTGTTAACAATTGGCAATGTACTCATTTCATTATGCTATTTACATAAATATCAGAAAAATTGCTCAATATATTATTGTATATTATAAAGAAATTTATACTCCTGTGAGTTTTCTTTTTTTTTTTTTTTTTTTTTTTTTTTAGTATTTATATATCTACTTATATAATGCGCTGATTCTGGGTAAATGACTGGAATACAGCTTTATAATTTGTTTACTTGTGTCTATAAATTGTTGTAACGGAATACGATTTACACACACACACACACATATATATATAAGGTAATTCCGGGTGAGTTGCCCCACCGGTAGAGATGCCCCACTTGATGTAATTTCGAAACGCAACGCTATATGGCTCTGCGAGTCCGATTATTATTTCAAATACATGTTGAATGGTAAGCTGTGGAAGTTACGTGAACTCATTTCTTTGTTTTCTGCTGTCACAACAATATTTAAAGTAAGTACCATGTTTTTTCTACTCTGTTATAAGAGTGATGTTGTATTGTAAGGCTGGCACTAGTTAATAAGAATGTTTTTTTTTTTTTTTTTTTTTTTTTTTTTTATGAGCTTAATAACCTGTAGTAAGAAGTTGATCAGTCGACTTCGGGCATTGAACCGCCATTTTTGTTGTCTTGTACTTTGGACAGTTTCCGAGGCATCTCTCCCATACCAAAAGGATAGACGCCCCAGATTGTATTCGGGTGAGATGCCCCTCATACATTTTCAGGGAGAAAGGTCTTTTAATTGTTTAAATTTTAAACTAATATTTTAAAAATCATATTGTTTTTATAAAATGCGTATATTTGTAAATTGTTAAATTTTTTAGCTTAAAAAAATATTTTTTGAAGCTAAAAATTTAGATTAAAATTCATCAAATAAAATGCAAATTCGTGTGATCGCTAAAACTTGCAACTCAAAACGAAATCCAAAAATACAGATTGAACTTAGATAAGAAAGCAAAAAATGTTCAGGTATGTCAGACTGACCTTTGACATTTAAACTATAAAGTAAACTTGGGCGCTAACGAAACTGTAGGTGGACGGTTAATTGTGCCGGTGGGTGTATGTTATTGTATTTGTTCATGCAGTTGTTCAATGTTTCTTGTTTGTTTCAGAAAAGATGCCTACAATGTACAAAAGAAAAAATAATGGAGCAGCTCGTGGGATCTGGGCAGAAGACCATTTAAAAGAGGCTCTCAGGAGACTAGAAGCAGGGGAAATTCGTTTCATTCAATGAAGCTGCCTTCTCAGTCAATTCGCCGTCGAAGAGAAACAGGTAATAATACCAAAACAAGTTCTTTGGGGCCACAAGGAGTGTTTGGAGTTGAAAACGAAAAATATCTCCTCAATCACATCCAAAGTTTATAAAAATGCGGATTTGCACCTGACAGAGAGACAATTAGGACACTTGCATTTCAGTTTGCTAAAAAACTAGGTGCCAAACATCGATTTAATTTAGAAGCAAGAATGGCTGAGTACGTCCGGCTGACATCATTTCTTAGAAGAAACCCAGAACTAAGTATTAGACAAGCCCGGGGCTCTCTTTAGCAAGGGGGGGGGAAGGCATGAACAGAGAAAGTGTTGATCATTTGTTTGTAAATTCTCTCAAGAGCGTTTGAAGAAAATGAATTCTTTACCAGACCGGGAAGTATTTATAATATGGACGAAACCGGCTGTCAGTTAAATAAAGTTCCAGAAAGGTCGTGGCTACCAAAGGGGCAAAAGATGTTCATGTTCTGACGCCTACAGAGAGAGGAGAAAATGTTGCAATCATTGTCTGTTGCAAAGCAGAAGGACAATATCACCCCCCTTCAGTTATTTTTAAAGGCGTGAAAAAAAAAAAAAAAAGAATTTTCTGATGGTCTTCCACCACTTGGATCTATGGTGTTCATGAACAAAAAATCATCGTACATCAGACCAGATATTTTTTTCAGACGGCTTAAAGAATTGTTTGTTCCAAGAAAACCCCAAGGAAAGACATTAATAATTTTGGACGGTTAGGTATCGCACTTAATCTGTTAAAACCTTTTATTATGTGTTTTACAGGTAGGGCATCTCTCCCACGTGAGTGGGGCATCTCACCCGCAACTTCGGGAGAGATGGCTAAATGTAGTAATGCCGCAATTTTATTTTTTTCTTTAGAAAATTTACAATTTGGTACAAAATAACTAATTATTATTAATAAACAATATCTATTATGTATTTACCACAAATTTTCGTTGTCATTGTTAATACCCAATTTATTTTACAGGTCCCTTTCCTTAAGTGGGGCATCTGTCCCGGAATTACCTTAAGATTTAATGAACTTTATGTAAAATACATTCAAATGTATAACTTTATTAATATGAAATTTCAAACTATAAGATTAATATTCTGTTAAAAAAAAAAAAAAAAAAAAAAAAAAAAAAAAATTAAAAAATAAGAATATGATAAAAGATTTTCAATACTACGAACATACATTTAATATATTTGAATCATAAAACCTTTTAAATAGTTCATTTAAATAGTACAACGCATATATATTCAAAAGCATGTGCTGTCATTACTTTGCATTTTCTTTTAAAATCTGCATTTTTAATTTTATTTTAGAAATGCAATCATTTTTTTAGTGTTTTCTGAAATAATAAAATAATATACATCCTTAAATACAAAGAAGGAAGAAAATTTGAATTAAATGTTCTAAAAAAAAAATGGAAGTGGATTTTTTTTTTTTTTTTTTTAACGATAACTTGCTTGTAAGAATTTTTAAACAGCTTTGCTAAAAAATTAAAAAATAAATAAAGCAAAATAAACTACATAATTTTTTTTTTGTTAATTTTAGAGATAAGCTATTTGTTGTATCTTAACTTCTAAGCAGATTTAACAAAATTGAAAAACAATACTTTAAAAAATTTAACGGTACTTATTCATTTAAGAATATTTCCTTATATTTTAAAAAGAAGAAGTTTTGTTTTTATTAAAACGGAACAAAATTAAAATAAATTTGAAACAAAAAACATATCTTTGTCAAAGGAATTGTGGGTTACAAACACAAAGTAAAAAAAAAAAAAGAAAGTATTGAATACTCTTTTTAGAATAAAAGAGTTAATATTTCCCGAGACATTTATTTTTGTTTTGCATAAAATGAATTATTTTTCCCAATTGTTACTAAAAACGAATCTTTGAAAGTTAATTTAAAAAACGAAGAAATATAATATTTAAACTTTTTATACGCAGTTAATTAATGAAAGAAATAGTAAGTAACTCAAGTATTTATCTTTTAAAAATATTTTGCTTACATAAAGGCCATAACGTATTATTTGAATTTTTAATCCAAGTTAAAAATTATTCAGACTTTTAAACCAATAGAATGTTTATGTAATATATATATATCTGTACTGATAAGTATAAAGGATTTAAGTCCATATTCTTGATTTTTCAGGAGACGAAAAATAAAGTTAAACTAACTAAAAACTAATCAGAAGAATCAATTAGGAAAAAGGGATTATGTTGGTTTATACGCTTTATACCATTCAGTGACTGTCAATCTTCATTTAATAAAGGGAAATAATTGAATTAAATAATTTATACCAAAGATTAATGCTAAATTTCTGACTTGAATCTTTTTTTACCAATTCATTTTCTCAAACATTAAATGACATGGATTTAAATCCTTTATACCAATCGATAGAGAATTTTTTTCTGAGTCTGACTATGTACTTAACTCAAAATCGACATTTATCGACTTAAAACCTTTATACTTATCAGTATAGATATATTCACGCAGATTTATATTCTATGAATAATTGTATTGAGTATAGTATGGATGGGCATGGAAATTAAAACACAAAACTGACCCCATTAAATCTAGTTAGGAAATGTATCGAAATGAATCGTTGGTATTCTATTAAGTGAGGCATTTTAGTCTGCAAAATTTATTTCCATTCACATGAACATAGTCTGCCATGTAATGTAAATTTTTGATAACTGATATATGATGTGAAACCAAGCAGAGATCATCTAAGCCAATTAGTTTTTCAATGATGTTAGGAATCCTTATTAATACATCTAATAATGTATTGTTTAGGAATATCACTATATGAGAAGAGGAAACAGCACAAAATTATCAATTGTGTTTAATCATTTTAATCCTTCATAACAAATTAAATTTCAAATGAGGATTAAGTAAACACAGGTAACAGAAATTTTATTAACATAAAAATACTACTTTAAATATGTTTTAATGTACATCTAAAATAAACAATAAAGTAATGCACAAATTAAGGTAATTCTTTATTGATTAAAGCAAAATATTTTTACTCTACTATATACTAAAAACTGTTTTATAAATATACTATCCATAATTACATTTCCATTGGTCTTATAACATTATTAAACCAGTACACTTTTTAAAGATTATCTTATATTCTGTTGAGTGCATATTTTACAGATTAATCAAATTAATGCTTTTACACTTCTGCACTCTATGTTGCATCTGTAAAGACACCAGTTTCATGCTTCTGATATAAGGAACATATCAACTGCAAATTTAATAGAATACGAAAAAAAAAAAAAACTTTCTTTTATAAAACTTTATATTCATGTTCAGTTGTGTTAATTGTATATTAAAAAAAATAAAATATACACGATTTCAGAAACTGAAATTAAAAATATTATAAAAGAATTATATAAGTAGTTTTAAGAATAATATATGTATATGCTATTGGGTATAGTTTGATGTAAATGTTCAGCAATTTGCATACAACAAGATAGAAATAACACCTATTTTACATGCAATATACATTCTATACCCTTGAAAACGTAATGAATTTGCATGTTTCAATTTAAGGTTGCTTGATATTCGTAATCTTTTTTCGTATTTTTTCTGTTTCATCTTATTCAATGTTTCTTGTGTTCATCTTATTCAATATTTCTTGTTTTCATCTATTCAATGTTTGAAAAAGTTTTCAATATATATATATATATATTGAAGAATTAAATTTTAGTCAATTGGATATTATTTATTTTTAATAATACATAAGAGAAAATATAATACGATATATATATATATATATATATATATATATATATATATATAATTTTATAATCGGTTTATAATTGAAGGTTGTAATTTACCAGTGAATTGTTTCCTCATATTTTGATACGAATCCCTATGATATGATCATTACAATGATTTTTTTTTTTTTTTCATTATAACAAATTCGAATATCTATTTAAAAGAATGCAAATTTCAACTTCTAATTAAAATTATAAGATTATAAAATTTCATTTCCTTAAAATGATATTTTTGAAAATAGAATTGTTATACACATATACTGTTGTACATATATATAATTAATACACATATGTGTTAACTTGTTTATTCTATAGTATTTTTAGTTCTAAATTTGCACCATCGATTGACACTAAAATAGGTACTGTAATTTTTTGCTCTACTGGCTAGACATTGTAAACAGTGTTGTAGTGTTTCTTTTATGGTAGTATAAAAATTATAAGGTAGATATTTCTGATTGAAATTAAAATATTGTAGTCAAGAAAAAAAGAAGGTCATTAATTTATATCTAAAAAAAATATATATTCTACTTTAAATAAAACATTAATATTGAAATTATCTAAAATGATGATAAGTGATATTCTTCAGATTCATTTCTTCTACCTACTTTTCTTTTCTTTATTACTTTCCGAACACTATAGTGAGGAAAGTATTGTAATCATGTCAAAAATCCGAATTCGAGATTTTGATGTTTCTATACGTTTTGAGGTCCCCTGAGTCCGTTTTCACTATTTTTACGATGATGTATGTATGTGTGTGTGTGTGTGTATGTGTGTATGTGTGTATGTGTGTATGTTTGTGAACACGCTAGCGTCTAAAGGCTTTGTTCGATTAACCTGAAATTTGGTACGTATATTGTAAGTCACCATAGTACGAACCCTATAGATTTTGGTGAATCTAGCACTTATAGTTTTTTTACAGGGACACAAAGAAAAATTCTTTATCATTATGGCCTATGGGACCAAAATCTTAAAAGTGCGATAGCATCTAAACGCCTTATTCAATTGAGCAAAAATTTTATACCCATATTATAGGTCACAGATACTCAATCTGTATAGATTTTGGAGAATCTAGCACTTATAGTTTTTTTACAGGGACACAAAGAAAAATTCTTTATCATTAAGGCCAATGGGGCCAAATTTTTAAAAGTGTGATAGCGTCTAAACGCCTTATTAATCTGAGCAAAAAAATTGTACACATGTTATAGGTCGCATTTGCACCAACGGTATAGATTTTGGTGAATCTAGCACTACAATTTTTTTACAGGGACACAAAGAAAAATTCTTTATCATTATGGCCTATGAGACCAAATTTTTAAAAGTGCGATAGCATATAAACGCCTTATTCAATTAAGCTGAAAATTTGTATGAATATTATAAATCACTGTTGCACTAACTATAAGCATTTTGGTGAATCTAGCATCTATAGATTTTTACAGGGACAAAACGAAAAATTCTTTATCATTATGATCTAAGGGCTCAAAGTTCAGTAGCGTTAAATAAAACCTCGTGTGATATATGGAGAAAAAAACACTCTATTATGGTTTTCTCTCTTTTGTTTGTTAAGCAATTCCTCTTTCTTTATTTTATCTACAAAACTGTTAGTTACTCAATGTTCGGAAAGTCGAGTGGAGTCACTCCAGATTTTTTTTTTTATCCAGTGATAAGAAATTTTATTATAAATCTAGAAAAAAATATTTTTTTCGTTATATAAATATATATACAATTCAATAAGTTAAACGAAAATAAAATGTCTTCATAAATAAAAATAAGTCAACAACAGTTTTTGTAATATTTTTTATTATACAATTTTTTCTATTAATAAGACAATTTCTAGCTAATACAAATTATGGGATTTCATTTCTCTCATAGCTTCTTTATAGTATTTTATCTATTTCTTTCTTTTACAGAATAATATCTCTAAAAATAAATGAATTTACTAATAGATTTTCGTAATAGATATGGAAGGCTTTCTTAAACTTTTTTTTTTTTTTTTTTTAATAAAAATAAACAATGATCACGTATAAAAGAAATTAATGTTTCCTTTATTTTTATTTTTATTTATTTTTAAGTTTTTATCTCATGATTTTGATAAAAAAAAAAGTCATTACATATGAGTTGTATTTTGTACGTAATGTAAAAATTTAAATTTCTTAAATACTTAAAATATAAGAACAATGTTATGAACTATTGAAAGTTATATAAAAAAAAAAAAAAAAAAAAAAAAAAAAAATTGATGATGTAGAATTCTCTTTCACTTAAATAATGTAAATAAATGAAACTGATACTAATTCATAAATCATTTTTAAAATATATATATCATATATATATATATATATATATATATATATATGGTAAAAGCATTTTTTTTAATACAATAACTCTATTTTACTATATTTTATGATAAAACATAATTATTGTCTATGGTAATATATATATATATATATATATATATATGTGTGTGTGTGTGTATATATATCAACTTCCTTTTAGCTCTCTAAAAAAAATAATAAAATTAATGGCATTTTTCTGCTTCTGTGAAAGCACCTCCTACGACCTTCCTGATTTTAAATCAAACAGACATTCTTCAAAGTGTTAATTTTTAGGATAAGTTATTATTAATCCAGTTAGATTTATATATTTTATAACTTTTTAAAATAATATATATATATATATATATATATATATATATTTATACTGAGAAAGTAATTTTATTTATTAAGGAAAGTTTAAATAATAATAATAATAAATCCACGTTTTTTGTTCGTCATAATCTACGTAAGATTTCCATGCATGCTTTTAACCTTTTGAGAGGGGCTCTTACGAAATCCTATGGTGAAGCGTGACAGGTGCTGTCACAGCCCCTTTCAAAAGGTTAAATATTTTTTCTTGTTAAGTGTATAACAATTTGATATATATAGTTTTATGTTGATAATAATTTGCAAAGATATAATTCATGTCCCAACTTAGTATATTTTGATTTAATCTGTCTATATTTCGTAGATTTTAGATATAAGTACTGTGTACGTGTTTTGGAAACAACGTGATTGATTTTGAGCAAAAACGAACGATCCTAAAATAATTCTTTAAAGCTGAGTCTTGTAATTTACGGACGATTAGTACTTACTCGTTTTTCATTTAGCAATTTACGATAATTATATGTGCGTGTAACATCTCATATAGAGTTGTACAGATCGTGCCACGATTTTACTAAATTAAACGTGCTACTTTTATTGTGAAGTAAGAGTATTACAAATAATATAATTTAAACGTGGGCATTTTCTAATCAATGTGTTATACTGCATTCATTCCTGTCTTCATTTGCGTTCTTTTCTGTTATTTTAGCATAGACGTTAAGCTCTAGAATTAATTTCTATGTAATTTATTTATTGTCAATCAACGTGTTTTTTCTTACTATTTATTTGTTTTTTCTTGTTAAGTGTATAACAATTTGATATATATAGTTTTATGTTGATAATAATTTGCAAAGATATAATTCATGTCCCAACTTAGTATATATTTATTTAATCTGTCTATATTTCGTAGATTTTTTATATAAGTACTGTGTACGTGTTTTGGAAACAACGTGATTGATTTTGAGCAAAAACGAACGATCCTAAAATAATTCTTTAAAGCTGAGTCTTGTAATTTACGGACGATTAGTACTTACTCGTTTTTCATTTAGCAATTTACGATAATTATATGTGCGTGTAACATCTCATATAGAGTTGTACAGATCGTGCCACGATTTTACTAAATTAAACGTGCTACTTTTATTGTGAAGTAAGAGTACTACAAATAATATAATTTAAACGTGGGCATTTTCTAATCAATGTGTTATACTGCATTCGTTCCTATCTTCATTTGCGTTCTTTTCTGTTATTTTGGCATAGACGTTAAGCTCTAGAATTAATTTCTATGTAATTTATTTATTGTCAATCAACGTGTTTTTTCTTACTATTTATTTGTTTTTTCTTGTTAAGTGTATAACAATTTGATATATATAGTTTTATGTTGATAATAATTTGCAAAGATATAATTCATGTCCCAACTTAGTATATATTTATTTAATCTGTCTATATTTCGTAGATTTTAGATATAAGTACTGTGTACGTGTTTTGGAAACAACGTGATTGATTTTGAGCAAACACGAACGATCCTAAAATAATTCTTTAAAGCTGAGTCTTGTAATTTACGGACGATTAGTACTTACTCGTTTTTCATTTAGCAATTTACGATAATTATATGTGCGTGTAACATCTCATATAGAGTTGTACAGATCGTGCCACGATTTTACTAAATTAAACGTGCTACTTTTATTGTGAAGTAAGAGTACTACAAATAATATAATTTAAACGTGGGCATTTTCTAATCAATGTGTTATACTGCATTCGTTCCTGTCTTCATTTGCGTTCTTTTCTGTTATTTTAGCATAGACGTTAAGCTCTAGAATTAATTTCTATGTAATTTATTTATTGTCAATCAACGTGTTTTTTCTTACTATTTATTTGTTTCATCACAACGCAAATCATTCGTTTCTATAATAATTTTTTTAAAATAAGTAATAAATATTTTTCAACATTCATTTCACATTATAATATGTAAAAGCAATACTGTAAATTGTCTATACTCGTGTATTTTTAAATTACAAATAAATAAATAAAGTTTTGAACGATATCAGTGTATTCATATTAAAATTTGCTACATAGTTAGAAAAATTCAAGCAAGATTACGAGACAATGCGCCAAAAAAAGCCAGTAAAAAACATTTGAACAATAAATGATGTATTTTATAAAGATAATTGTGTACATTGACATTAATAATTGAATTCTAAAATGTACTCACGAAGCGTACAGTCTGTCAAAAAATTAAATGAGCAATAAACCTTTCTCAGAATTCTTAAGAATAATTCTAATTTTTGACAGACAAAAAAGGAAACGTTAAAAATATCATTTTTATGTTAAAATCAAGGATATTGTTTTTCTAAATTGTAAACATTTTGCAAATCTGAAACATAGTCTCAATGATAACTTTTTTTATGTTATTATTCTGAAAAGAAATAGCGAAAAATATATCGTATTAAATTAATTTAATAAGATAATTTTTTTCTATATAAGTGTGAATTATACTCTTTTATAAAAAATAGCATTTGAATTTTTAACATTTAATTAGCGAAATTTGAATTTTAAATTTTTTTCGAAATTGCAATTTCGCTATTTAATTATCCGATAAATTTCAAATTAAATTTTTTTCTATATCAGAGTCCATCAAGCTATTTTACAAAATTAGCATTTAAATTTTAACATTTAATTAAATAGCGAAATTTCAATTTTAAAATTTTCAAAAATTAAATTTTCATATTTAATTATGCGCTAAAATTCAAATTAAATTTTTTTCTATATAAGTGTGAATTATACTCTTTTATAAAAAATAGCATTTGAATTTTTAACATTTAATTAGCGAAATTTGAATTTTAAATTTTTTTCGAAATTGCAATTTCGCTATTTAATTATCCGATAAATTTCAAATTAAATTTTTTTCTATATCAGAGTCCATCAAGCTATTTTACAAAATTAGCATTTAAATTTTAACATTTAATTAAATAGCGAAATTTCAATTTTAAAATTTTCAAAAATTAAATTTTCATATTTAATTATGCGCTAAAATTCAAATTAAATTTTTTTCTATATAAGTGTGAATTATACTCTTTTATAAAAAATAGCATTTGAATTTTTAACATTTAATTAGCAAAATTTGAATTTTAAATTTTTTTCGAAATTGCAATTTCGCTATTTAATTATCCGATAAATTTCAAATTAAATTTTTTTCTATATCAGAGTCCATCAAGCTATTTTACAAAATTAGCATTTAAATTTTAACATTTAATTAAATAGCGAAATTTCAATTTTAAAATTTTCAAAAATTAAATTTTCATATTTAATTATGCGCTAAAATTCAAATTAAATTTTTTTCTTTATAAGTGTGAATTATACTCTTTTATAAAAAATAGCATTTGAATTTTTAATATTTAATTAGCGAAATTTGAATTTTAAATTTTTTTCGAAATTGCAATTTCGCTATTTAATTATCCGATAAATTTCAAATTAAATTTTTTTCTATATCAGAGTCCATCAAGCTATTTTACAAAATTAGCATTTAAATTTTAACATTTAATTAAATAGCGAAATTTCAATTTTAAAATTTTCAAAAATTAAATTTTCATATTTAATTATGCGCTAAAATTCAAATTAAATTTTTTCTATATAAGTGTGAATTATACTCTTTTATAAAAAATAGCATTTGAATTTTTAACATTTAATTAGCGAAATTTGAATTTTAAATTTTTTTCGAAATTGCAATTTCGCTATTTAATTATCCGATAAATTTCAAATTAAATTTTTTTCTATATCAGAGTCCATCAAGCTATTTTACAAAATTAGCATTTAAATTTTAACATTTAATTAAATAGCGAAATTTCAATTTTAAAATTTTCAAAAATTAAATTTTCATATTTAATTATGCGCTAAAATTCAAATTAAATTTTTTTCTATATAAGTGTGAATTATACTCTTTTATAAAAAATAGCATTTGAATTTTTAACATTTAATTAGCGAAATTTGAATTTTAAATTTTTTTCGAAATTGCAATTTCGATATTTAATTATCCGATAAATTTCAAATTAAATTTTTTTCTATATCAGAGTCCATCAAGCTATTTTACAAAATTAGCATTTAAATTTTAACATTTAATTAAATAGCGAAATTTCAATTTTAAAATTTTCAAAAATTAAATTTTCATATTTAATTATGCGCTAAAATTCAAATTAAATTTTTTTCTATATAAGTGTGAATTATACTCTTTTATAAAAAATAGCGTTTGAATTTTTAACATTTAATTAGCGAAATTTGAATTTTAAATTTTTTTCGAAATTGCGATTTTGCTATTTAATTATCCGATAAATTTCAAATTAAATTTTTTTCTATATCAGAGTCCATCAAGCTATTTTACAAAATTAGCATTTAAATTTTAACATTTAATTAAATAGCGAAATTTCAATTTTAAAATTTTCAAAAATTAAATTTTCATATTTAATTATGCGCTAAAATTCAAATTAAATTTTTTTCTATATAAGTGTGAATTATACTCTTTTATAAAAAATAGCATTTGAATTTTTAACATTTAATTAGCGAAATTTGAATTTTAAATTTTTTTCGAAATTGCAATTTCGCTATTTAATTATCCGATAAATTTCAAATTAAATTTTTTTCTATATCAGAGTCCATCAAGCTATTTTACAAAATTAGCATTTAAATTTTAACATTTAATTAAATAGCGAAATTTCAATTTTAAAATTTTCAAAAATTAAATTTTCATATTTAATTATGCGCTAAAATTCAAATTAAATTTTTTTCTATATAAGTGTGAATTATACTCTTTTATAAAAAATTGCATTTGAATTTTTAACATTTAATTAGCGAAATTTGAATTTTAAATTTTTTTCGAAATTGCAATTTCGCTATTTAATTATCCGATAAATTTCAAATTAAATTTTTTTCTATATCAGAGTCCATCAAGCTATTTTACAAAATTAGCATTTAAATTTTAACATTTAATTAAATAGCGAAATTTCAATTTTAAAATTTTCAAAAATTAAATTTTCATATTTAATTATGCGCTAAAATTCAAATTAAATTTTTTTCTATATAAGTGTGAATTATACTCTTTTATAAAAAATAGCATTTGAATTTTTAACATTTAATTAGCGAAATTTGAATTTTAAATTTTTTTCGAAATTGCAATTTCGCTATTTAATTATCCGATAAATTTCAAATTAAATTTTTTTCTATATCAGAGTCCATCAAGTTATTTTACAAAATTAGCATTTAAATTTTAACATTTAATTAAATAGCGAAATTTCAATTTTAAAATTTTCAAAAATTAAATTTTCATATTTAATTATGCGCTAAAATTCAAATTAAATTTTTTTCTATATAAGTGTGAATTATACTCTTTTATAAAAAATAGCATTTGAATTTTTAACATTTAATTAGCGAAATTTGAATTTTAAATTTTTTTCGAAATTGCAATTTCGCTATTTAATTATCCGATAAATTTCAAATTAAATTTTTTTCTATATCAGAGTCCATCAAGCTATTTTACAAAATTAGCATTTAAATTTTAACATTTAATTAAATAGCGAAATTTCAATTTTAAAATTTTCAAAAATTAAATTTTCATATTTAATTATGCGCTAAAATTCAAATTAAATTTTTTTCTATATAAGTGTGAATTATACTCTTTTATAAAAAATAGCATTTGAATTTTTAACATTTAATTAGCGAAATTTGAATTTTAAATTTTTTTCGAAATTGCAATTTCGCTATTTAATTATCCGATAAATTTCAAATTAAATTTTTTTCTATATCAGAGTCCATCAAGCTATTTTACAAAATTAGCATTTAAATTTTAACATTTAATTAAATAGCGAAATTTCAATTTTAAAATTTTCAAAAATTAAATTTTCATATTTAATTATGCGCTAAAATTCAAATTAAATTTTTTTCTATATAAGTGTGAATTATACTCTTTTATAAAAAATAGCATTTGAATTTTTAACATTTAATTAGCGAAATTTGAATTTTAAATTTTTTTCGAAATTGCAATTTCGCTATTTAATTATCCGATAAATTTCAAATTAAATTTTTTTCTATATCAGAGTCCATCAAGCTATTTTACAAAATTAGCATTTAAATTTTAACATTTAATTAAATAGCGAAATTTCAATTTTAAAATTTTCAAAAATTAAATTTTCATATTTAATTATGCGCTAAAATTCAAATTAAATTTTTTTCTATATAAGTGTGAATTATACTCTTTTATAAAAAATAGCATTTGAATTTTTAACATTTAATTAGCGAAATTTGAATTTTAAATTTTTTTCGAAATTGCAATTTCGCTATTTAATTATCCGATAAATTTCAAATTAAATTTTTTTCTATATCAGAGTCCATCAAGCTATTTTACAAAATTAGCATTTAAATTTTAACATTTAATTAAATAGCGAAATTTCAATTTTAAAATTTTCAAAAATTAAATTTTCATATTTAATTATGCGCTAAAATTCAAATTAAATTTTTTTCTATATAAGTGTGAATTATACTCTTTTATAAAAAATAGCATTTGAATTTTTAACATTTAATTAGCGAAATTTGAATTTTAAATTTTTTTCGAAATTGCAATTTCGATATTTATTTATCCGATAAATTTCAAATTAAATTTTTTTCTATATCAGAGTCCATCAAGCTATTTTACAAAATTAGCATTTAAATTTTAACATTTAATTAAATAGCGAAATTTCAATTTTAAAATTTTCAAAAATTAAATTTTCATATTTAATTATGCGCTAAAATTCAAATTAAATTTTTTTCTATATAAGTGTGAATTATACTCTTTTATAAAAAATAGCATTTGAATTTTTAACATTTAATTAGCGAAATTTGAATTTTAAATTTTTTTCGAAATTGCGATTTTGCTATTTAATTATCCGATAAATTTCAAATTAAATTTTTTTCTATATTAGAGTCCATCAAGCTATTTTACAAAATTAGCATTTAAATTTTAACATTTAATTAAATAGCGAAATTTCAATTTTAAAATTTTCAAAAATTAAATTTTCATATTTAATTATGCGCTAAAATTCAAATTAAATTTTTTTCTATATAAGTGTGAATTATACTCTTTTATAAAAAATTGCATTTGAATTTTTAACATTTAATTAGCGAAATTTGAATTTTAAATTTTTTTCGAAATTGCAATTTCGCTATTTAATTATCCGATAAATTTCAAATTAAATTTTTTTCTATATCAGAGTCCATCAAGCTATTTTACAAAATTAGCATTTAAATTTTAACATTTAATTAAATAGCGAAATTTCAATTTTAAAATTTTCAAAAATTAAATTTTCATATTTAATTATGCGCTAAAATTCAAATTAAATTTTTTTCTATATAAGTGTGAATTATACTCTTTTATAAAAAATAGCATTTGAATTTTTAACATTTAATTAGCGAAATTTGAATTTTAAATTTTTTTCGAAATTGCAATTTCGCTATTTAATTATCCGATAAATTTCAAATTAAATTTTTTTCTATATCAGAGTCCATCAAGTTATTTTACAAAATTAGCATTTAAATTTTAACATTTAATTAAATAGCGAAATTTCAATTTTAAAATTTTCAAAAATTAAATTTTCATATTTAATTATGCGCTAAAATTCAAATTAAATTTTTTTCTATATAAGTGTGAATTATACTCTTTTATAAAAAATAGCATTTGAATTTTTAACATTTAATTAGCGAAATTTGAATTTTAAATTTTTTTCGAAATTGCAATTTCGCTATTTAATTATCCGATAAATTTCAAATTAAATTTTTTTCTATATCAGAGTCCATCAAGCTATTTTACAAAATTAGCATTTAAATTTTAACATTTAATTAAATAGCGAAATTTCAATTTTAAAATTTTCAAAAATTAAATTTTCATATTTAATTATGCGCTAAAATTCAAATTAAATTTTTTTCTATATAAGTGTGAATTATACTCTTTTATAAAAAATAGCATTTGAATTTTTAACATTTAATTAGCGAAATTTGAATTTTAAATTTTTTTCGAAATTGCAATTTCGCTATTTAATTATCCGATAAATTTCAAATTAAATTTTTTTCTATATCAGAGTCCATCAAGCTATTTTACAAAATTAGCATTTAAATTTTAACATTTAATTAAATAGCGAAATTTCAATTTTAAAATTTTCAAAAATTAAATTTTCATATTTAATTATGCGCTAAAATTCAAATTAAATTTTTTTCTATATAAGTGTGAATTATACTCTTTTATAAAAAATAGCATTTGAATTTTTAACATTTAATTAGCGAAATTTGAATTTTAAATTTTTTTCGAAATTGCAATTTCGCTATTTAATTATCCGATAAATTTCAAATTAAATTTTTTTCTATATCAGAGTCCATCAAGCTATTTTACAAAATTAGCATTTAAATTTTAACATTTAATTAAATAGCGAAATTTCAATTTTAAAATTTTCAAAAATTAAATTTTCATATTTAATTATGCGCTAAAATTCAAATTAAATTTTTTTCTATATAAGTGTGAATTATACTCTTTTATAAAAAATAGCATTTGAATTTTTAACATTTAATTAGCGAAATTTGAATTTTAAATTTTTTTCGAAATTGCAATTTCGCTATTTAATTATCCGATAAATTTCAAATTAAATTTTTTTCTATATCAGAGTCCATCAAGCTATTTTACAAAATTAGCATTTAAATTTTAACATTTAATTAAATAGCGAAATTTCAATTTTAAAATTTTCAAAAATTAAATTTTCATATTTAATTATGCGCTAAAATTCAAATTAAATTTTTTTCTATATAAGTGTGAATTATACTCTTTTATAAAAAATAGCATTTGAATTTTTAACATTTAATTAGCGAAATTTGAATTTTAAATTTTTTTCGAAATTGCAATTTCGATATTTATTTATCCGATAAATTTCAAATTAAATTTTTTTCTATATCAGAGTCCATCAAGCTATTTTACAAAATTAGCATTTAAATTTTAACATTTAATTAAATAGCGAAATTTCAATTTTAAAATTTTCAAAAATTAAATTTTCATATTTAATTATGCGCTAAAATTCAAATTAAATTTTTTTCTATATAAGTGTGAATTATACTCTTTTATAAAAAATAGCATTTGAATTTTTAACATTTAATTAGCGAAATTTGAATTTTAAATTTTTTTCGAAATTGCGATTTTGCTATTTAATTATCCGATAAATTTCAAATTAAATTTTTTTCTATATTAGAGTCCATCAAGCTATTTTACAAAATTAGCATTTAAATTTTAACATTTAATTAAATAGCGAAATTTCAATTTTAAAATTTTCAAAAATTAAATTTTCATATTTAATTATGCGCTAAAATTCAAATTAAATTTTTTTCTATATAAGTGTGAATTATACTCTTTTATAAAAAATAGCATTTGAATTTTTAACATTTAATTAGCGAAATTTGAATTTTAAATTTTTTTCGAAATTGCAATTTCGCTATTTAATTATCCGATAAATTTCAAATTAAATTTTTTTCTATATAAGAGTCCATCAAGCTATTTTACAAAATTAGCATTTAAATTTTAACATTTAATTAAATAGCGAAATTTCAATTTTAAAATTTTCAAAAATTAAATTTTCATATTTAATTATGCGCTAAAATTCAAATTAAATTTTTTTCTATATAAGTGTGAATTATACTCTTTTATAAAAAAATGCATTTGATTTTTTAACATTTAATTAGCGAAATTTGAATTTTAAATTTTTTTCGAAATTGCAATTTCGCTATTTAATTATCCGATAAATTTCAAATTATATTTTTTTCTATATCAGAGTCCATCAAGCTATTTTACAAAATTAGCATTTAAATTTTAACATTTAATTAAATAGCGAAATTTCAATTTTCAAATTTTCAAAAATTAAATTTTCATATTTAATTATGCGCTAAAATTCAAATTAAATTTTTTTCTATATAAGTGTGAATTATACTCTTTTATAAAAAATAGCATTTGAATTTTTAACATTTAATTAGCGAAATTTGAATTTTAAATTTTTTTCGAAATTGCAATTTCGCTATTTAATTATCCGATAAATTTCAAATTAAATTTTTTTCTATATCAGAGTCCATCAAGCTATTTTACAAAATTAGCATTTAAATTTTAACATTTAATTAAATAGCGAAATTTCAATTTTAAAATTTTCAAAAATTAAATTTTCATATTTAATTATGCGCTAAAATTCAAATTAAATTTTTTTCTATATAAGTGTGAATTATACTCTTTTATAAAAAATAGCATTTGAATTTTTAACATTTAATTAGCGAAACTTGAATTTTAAATTTTTTTCGAAATTGCAATTTCGCTATTTAATTATCCGATAAATTTCAAATTAAATTTTTTTCTATATCAGAGTCCATCAAGCTATTTTACAAAATTAGCATTTAAATTTTAACATTTAATTAAATAGCGAAATTTCAATTTTAAAATTTTCAAAAATTAAATTTTCATATTTAATTATGCGCTAAAATTCAAATTAAATTTTTTTCTATATAAGTGTGAATTATACTCTTTTATAAAAAATAGCATTTGAATTTTTAACATTTAATTAGCGAAATTTGAATTTTAAATTTTTTTCGAAATTGCAATTTCGCTATTTAATTATCCGATAAATTTCAAATTAAATTTTTTTCTATATCAGAGTCCATCAAGCTATTTTACAAAATTAGCATTTAAATTTTAACATTTAATTAAATAGCGAAATTTCAATTTTAAAATTTTCAAAAATTAAATTTTCATATTTAATTATGCGCTAAAATTCAAATTAAATTTTTTTCTATATAAGTGTGAATTATACTCTTTTATAAAAAATAGCATTTGAATTTTTAACATTTAATTAGCGAAATTTGAATTTTAAATTTTTTTCGAAATTGCAATTTCGCTATTTAATTATCCGATAAATTTCAAATTAATTTTTTTCTATATCAGAGTCCATCAAGCTATTTTACAAAATTAGCATTTAAATTTTAACATTTAATTAAATAGCGAAATTTCAATTTTAAAATTTTCAAAAATTAAATTTTCATATTTAATTATGCGCTAAAATTCAAATTAAATTTTTTTCTATATAAGTGTGAATTATACTCTTTTATAAAAAATAGCATTTGAATTTTTAACATTTAATTAGCGAAATTTGAATTTTAAATTTTTTTCGAAATTGCAATTTCGCTATTTAATTATCCGATAAATTTCAAATTAAATTTTTTTCTATATCAGAGTCCATCAAGCTATTTTACAAAATTAGCATTTAAATTTTAACATTTAATTAAATAGCGAAATTTCAATTTTAAAATTTTCAAAAATTAAATTTTCATATTTAATTATGCGCTAAAATTCAAATTAAATTTTTTTCTATATAAGTGTGAATTATACTCTTTTATAAAAAATAGCATTTGAATTTTTAACATTTAATTAGCGAAATTTGAATTTTAAATTTTTTTCGAAATTGCAATTTCGCTATTTAATTATCCGATAAATTTCAAATTAAATTTTTTTCTATATCAGAGTCCATCAAGCTATTTTACAAAATTAGCATTTAAATTTTAACATTTAATTAAATAGCGAAATTTCAATTTTAAAATTTTCAAAAATTAAATTTTCATATTTAATTATGCGCTAAAATTCAAATTAAATTTTTTTCTATATAAGTGTGAATTATACTCTTTTATAAAAAATAGCATTTGAATTTTTAACATTTAATTAGCGAAACTTGAATTTTAAATTTTTTTCGAAATTGCAATTTCGCTATTTAATTATCCGATAAATTTCAAATTAAATTTTTTTCTATATCAGAGTCCATCAAGCTATTTTACAAAATTAGCATTTAAATTTTAACATTTAATTAAATAGCGAAATTTCAATTTTAAAATTTTCAAAAATTAAATTTTCATATTTAATTATGCGCTAAAATTCAAATTAAATTTTTTTCTATATAAGTGTGAATTATACTCTTTTATAAAAAATAGCATTTGAATTTTTAACATTTAATTAGCGAAATTTGAATTTTAAATTTTTTTCGAAATTGCAATTTCGCTATTTAATTATCCGATAAATTTCAAATTAAATTTTTTTCTATATCAGAGTCCATCAAGCTATTTTACAAAATTAGCATTTAAATTTTAACATTTAATTAAATAGCGAAATTTCAATTTTAAAATTTTCAAAAATTAAATTTTCATATTTAATTATGCGCTAAAATTCAAATTAAATTTTTTTCTATATAAGTGTGAATTATACTCTTTTATAAAAAATAGCATTTGAATTTTTAACATTTAATTAGCGAAATTTGAATTTTAAATTTTTTTCGAAATTGCAATTTCGCTATTTAATTATCCGATAAATTTCAAATTAATTTTTTTCTATATCAGAGTCCATCAAGCTATTTTACAAAATTAGCATTTAAATTTTAACATTTAATTAAATAGCGAAATTTCAATTTTAAAATTTTCAAAAATTAAATTTTCATATTTAATTATGCGCTAAAATTCAAATTAAATTTTTTTCTATATAAGTGTGAATTATACTCTTTTATAAAAAATAGCATTTGAATTTTTAACATTTAATTAGCGAAATTTGAATTTTAAATTTTTTTCGAAATTGCAATTTCGCTATTTAATTATCCGATAAATTTCAAATTAAATTTTTTTCTATATCAGAGTCCATCAAGCTATTTTACAAAATTAGCATTTAAATTTTAACATTTAATTAAATAGCGAAATTTCAATTTTAAAATTTTCAAAAATTAAATTTTCATATTTAATTATGCGCTAAAATTCAAATTAAATTTTTTTCTATATAAGTGTGAATTATACTCTTTTATAAAAAATAGCATTTGAATTTTTAACATTTAATTAGCGAAATTTGAATTTTAAATTTTTTTCGAAATTGCAATTTTGCTATTTAATTATCCGATAAATTTCAAATTAAATTTTTTTCTATATCAGAGTCCATCAAGCTATTTTACAAAATTAGCATTTAAATTTTAACATTTAATTAAATAGCGAAATTTCAATTTTAAAATTTTCAAAAATTAAATTTTCATATTTAATTATGCGCTAAAATTCAAATTAAATTTTTTTCTATATAAGTGTGAATTATACTCTTTTATAAAAAATAGCATTTGAATTTTTAACATTTAATTAGCGAAATTTGAATTTTAAATTTTTTTCGAAATTGCAATTTTGCTATTTAATTATCCGATAAATTTCAAATTAAATTTTTTTCTATATCAGAGTCCATCAAGCTATTTTACAAAATTAGCATTTAAATTTTAACATTTAATTAAATAGCGAAATTTCAATTTTAAAATTTTCAAAAATTAAATTTTCATATTTAATTGTGCGCTAAAATTCAAATTAAATTTTTTCTATATAAGTGTGAATTATACTCTTTTATAAAAAATAGCATTTGAATTTTTAACATTTAATTAGCGAAATTTGAATTTTAAATTTTTTTCGAAATTGCAATTTCGCTATTTAATTATCCGATAAATTTCAAATTAAATTTTTTTCTATATCAGAGTCCATCAAGCTATTTTACAAAATTAGCATTTAAATTTTAACATTTAATTAAATAGCGAAATTTCAATTTTAAAATTTTCAAAAATTAAATTTTCATATTTAATTATGCGCT
Organism: Salticus scenicus; assembly: GCA_963930645.1. NCBI lineage: Eukaryota > Metazoa > Arthropoda > Arachnida > Araneae > Salticidae > Salticus > Salticus scenicus. The sequence continues at coordinate 189,159,460 of OZ005649.1, read as the reverse complement.
AAAATTCAAATTAAATTTTTTTCTATATAAGTGTGAATTATACTCTTTTATAAAAAATAGCATTTGAATTTTTAACATTTATTTAGCGAAATTTGAATTTTAAATTTTTTTCGAAATTGCAATTTCGCTATTTAATTATCCGATAAATTTCAAATTAAATTTTTTTCTATATCAGAGTCCATCAAGCTATTTTACAAAATTAGCATTTAAATTTTAACATTTAATTAAATAGCGAAATTTCAATTTTAAAATTTTCAAAAATTAAATTTTCATATTTAATTATGCGCTAAAATTCAAATTAAATTTTTTTCTATATAAGTGTGAATTATACTCTTTTATAAAAAATAGCATTTGAATTTTTAACATTTAATTAGCGAAATTTGAATTTTAAATTTTTTTCGAAATTGCAATTTCGCTATTTAATTATCCGATAAATTTCAAATTAAATTTTTTTCTATATCAGAGTCCATCAAGCTATTTTACAAAATTAGCATTTAAATTTTAACATTTAATTAAATAGCGAAATTTCAATTTTAAAATTTTCAAAAATTAAATTTTCATATTTAATTATGCGCTAAAATTCAAATTAATTTTTTTTCTATATAAGTGTGAATTATACTCTTTTATAAAAAATAGCATTTGAATTTTTAACATTTAATTAGCGAAATTTGAATTTTAAATTTTTTTCGAAATTGCAATTTCGCTATTTAATTATCCGATAAATTTCAAATTAAATTTTTTTCTATATCAGAGTCCATCAAGCTATTTTACAAAATTAGCATTTAAATTTTAACATTTAATTAAATAGCGAAATTTCAATTTTAAAATTTTCAAAAATTAAATTTTCATATTTAATTATGCGCTAAAATTCAAATTAAATTTTTTTCTATATAAGTGTGAATTATACTCTTTTATAAAAAATAGCATTTGAATTTTTAACATTTAATTAGCGAAACTTGAATTTTAAATTTTATTCGAAATTGCAATTTCGCTATTTAATTATCCGATAAATTTCAAATTAAATTTTTTTCTATATCAGAGTCCATCAAGCTATTTTACAAAATTAGCATTTAAATTTTAACATTTAATTAAATAGCGAAATTTCAATTTTAAAATTTTCAAAAATTAAATTTTCATATTTAATTATGCGCTAAAATTCAAATTAAATTTTTTTCTATATAAGTGTGAATTATACTCTTTTATAAAAAATAGCATTTGAATTTTTAACATTTAATTAGCGAAATTTGAATTTTAAATTTTTTTCGAAATTGCAATTTCGCTATTTAATTATCCGATAAATTTCAAATTAAATTTTTTTCTATATCAGAGTCCATCAAGCTATTTTACAAAATTAGCATTTAAATTTTAACATTTAATTAAATAGCGAAATTTCAATTTTCAAATTTTCAAAAATTAAATTTTCATATTTAATTATGCGCTAAAATTCAAATTAAATTTTTTTCTATATAAGTGTGAATTATACTCTTTTATAAAAAATAGCATTTGAATTTTTAACATTTAATTAGCGAAACTTGAATTTTAAATTTTTTTCGAAATTGCAATTTCGCTATTTAATTATCCGATAAATTTCAAATTAAATTTTTTTCTATATCAGAGTCCATCAAGCTATTTTACAAAATTAGCATTTAAATTTTAACATTTAATTAAATAGCGAAATTTCAATTTTAATATTTTCAAAAATTAAATTTTCATATTTAATTATGCGCTAAAATTCAAATTAAATTTTTTTCTATATAAGTGTGAATTATACTCTTTTATAAAAAATAGCATTTGAATTTTTAACATTTAATTAGCGAAATTTGAATTTTAAATTTTTTTCGAAATTGCAATTTCGCTATTTAATTATCCGATAAATTTCAAATTAAATTTTTTTCTATATCAGAGTCCATCAAGTTATTTTACAAAATTAGCATTTAAATTTTAACATTTAATTAAATAGCGAAATTTCAATTTTAAAATTTTCAAAAATTAAATTTTCATATTTAATTATGCGCTAAAATTCAAATTAAATTTTTTTCTATATAAGTGTGAATTATACTCTTTTATAAAAAATAGCATTTGAATTTTTAACATTTAATTAGCGAAATTTGAATTTTAAATTTTTTTCGAAATTGCAATTTCGCTATTTAATTATCCGATAAATTTCAAATTAAATTTTTTTCTATATCAGAGTCCATCAAGCTATTTTACAAAATTAGCATTTAAATTTTAACATTTAATTAAATAGCGAAATTTCAATTTTAAAATTTTCAAAAATTAAATTTTCATATTTAATTATGCGCTAAAATTCAAATTAAATTTTTTTCTATATAAGTGTGAATTATACTCTTTTATAAAAAATAGCATTTGAATTTTTAACATTTAATTAGCGAAATTTGAATTTTAAATTTTTTTCGAAATTGCAATTTCGCTATTTAATTATCCGATAAATTTCAAATTAAATTTTTTTCTATATAAGTGTGAATTATACTCTTTTATAAAAAATAACATTTGAATTTTAACATTTAATTAGCGAAATTTCCATTTTAAAATTTTTTTTTAAATGCAATTTCGCTATTTAATTATCCGCTAAATTTCAAATTAAATTTTTTTCTATATCAGAGTCCATCAAGCTATTTTACAAAATTAGCATTTAAATTTTAACATTTAATTAAATAGCGAAATTTCAATTTTCAAATTTTCAAAAATGCAATTTCGCTATTTAATTATGCGCTAAAATTCAAATTAATATTTTTTCTATATCAGAGTCCATCAAGCTATTTTAGAAAATTAGCATTTAAATTTTAACATTTAATTAAATAGCGAAATTTCAAATTTCAAATTTTCAAAAATTAAATTTTCATATTTAATTGAGTGTTAAAATTCATATGTTATTTTTGTAAAATAGCTTGGATATAGAAATATATATATATATAATTTGAATTTTAACAGTGCTGTGTGAATGATTCTCTGGAATGGATCAATAATTGTTTACAAATTTAATGGAATATGTACAGGAACTAAATACGATGTAATTTTTAAAAATGTAGCTCTTAGAACTTTAAAAGTGATACTTTAAAAAAGTTATTCATTTAAATTGAATATGAGAATAAATCAAGAATGTAAAGATAAATTTTATTACATTATACATTATATTAATATATACATCATTAACATTAACACATTACGTATATACATTAACACAAAAAATATATACAATTAGAACAATATTTTGCAAATTAAAAAATATATTCTCATTATTGAAAATTTAATAAATTTCTAAAAAGGGGCCCCTGTCATGATAATAAGTTTCTTTTATTATATTTTTAACATTTGCTGCTCTAAAATTAATTTGTATTTCTTCGGCCCAAGAATTTTTTATGCTATATACATATTGTTCATTTTTGATACAATCTTGACAGTCTTCATTTATGCATTCAATACTCAGTCCTCTTTGGTAATATGGCCGTATTAAATAATGGTCCTCATATGGATCATAAGAATTTTTTAACACAATATTGTTTTTGAAATTGTACATCTTGTTGTCCCAGTATAATACTTTTTTCTCATGATCGATTGTTAACATATCACAAGAAGGCAAGAGATAATATGTTAAATTTTCAATATCTTCAATGGGAAGATATTTTTCGAGGAAATCATCCTTGAAGAATGAAATTGTGTCTTCCCATTTTAATTCTTCTTCTGATGCACTTTCAATTGATTTTCTCATAGTGCCAATATATGGAACATTCCAATATTTATCATCGGGATAACACGGCTGATAATTTCTAAAATATCTCATGCATATCGACATTTTTTTATTGTCGAAAAAAACATATAATGGTTGATTGTTTTGCTTTATATACCAACCTTTTCTAACAAATTCTGTAAGTTTTATAAACTTACGTTCTAATAGAGTCCATGCAGAAGGGTTTGATGTTAAATCCTCCATTTCAGGCATTTTGACAAGCGTATTTATTTTATCAGAAAACTCAAAATATTTTTTGAATATGTTGAATTTCACATCGAAAGGAAGTTTTAAAAATGGAAAACTCATATTTACTTTTTGGATACAAGACAAAGTGAAATACTCCCTTTTATATTGGCAAAAAACAAGAAATAAAAAAACGGATCATGTTAATCTATTATGTCACCTGTTTTTTGTACGCAAATAATTGTTTATTTTAAACATGGCCGTCACATTTTTTATCTTTTAAAACTGTTTTGTCATGAGATATAAATTAAGCAATTTTTTTCTTGAAACATATAATAGTAAATAAGAGCAATTTCATTTTTACCAAGAAAAAAATTTGAAAAAATAGTTCTTTAGACTAGTTAAAATATTTTTTGATTTTAATATTTTTTTAGTCATACATTTTAACTTTAAAAATTATTTTTAATGATTATCATAATTAACATTTCATTTAAGGATATTGACAAAATATAAAATATTAACTAAATAAACGTTTTTGTAAAAAACAAACAATCAAAAAGAAGTTTATTTAAATAAATATATAAACATTAATAATGAGCTTTTTCTTACAATTTTTTCAAATTGCTTTAACTTTAAAATTCAATTTATATGCATAACAATTAAAATAACAGTTTTTGTTTTAAAGAAATGTTATAACAAAATTTGTTTTTCATTATAATTATCTCTATATAGTTTTTGTTATAAATACCACTTTTATTCTTTATATCTTCAAAATCAGGCTGTATGAAAATATAAATTAGCAAAATTTCAATTTTTCAAGATTTGAAAAATTGAAATTTTGCTAATTTATATTTTTCAAATCTTGAAAATTGAAATTTCATTATTTAATTATTGGCTAAAATTCAAATTATATCTATTTTTATATACAATCTATTTTACAAAAATAGTATTTAAATTTTAACATATAGTTAAATAATGAAATTTCAATTTTCAAATTTTGAAAAATAAAATTCGCTAAAATTCAAATTATATTTTTCAATATCCAAGTTATTTTAGTATTTGAATTTTAACATTTAGTTAAATAGCGAAATTTCAATTTTCAAATTTTGAAAAAATGAAATCCGCTAAAATTCAAATTATATTTTTTTGTAAAATAGCATTTGACATTTTGTTAAATAACGAAATTTCAAATTTCAAGTTTTGAATCCGCTAAAATTCAAATTATATTTCTTTCTATATTATATTTGAAAAAATATTTGAATTTTAACATTTATTTAAATAACGAAATTTAAGAATAAAATTCAAATTATATTTTTTTATGTCCAAGCTATTTTACAAAAGTAACATTTAAAATGAAATTTCGTTATTTAATTCAAATTATATCACCAAACTATTTTACAAAAATAGCATGTGACGCACCACAGATAAAGTGACGTAATCGAGTTGTATATAAACCCACTCGCCATTTCATTCTTTCTCATTGCTTTTCAATATGGAGTTTCCGTTTCTTGATCTACCAGATTTAGTTCAAACGAAAATAATGAAATACTATTTGAGTCCATTATTTAAATTTAAAAAATTAATGAAGATAAATGAATTATCACCAATTTTAGAACGAAAAAGTTCCTGGATGAATCCTACAGATGAACTATTTGATTTATTGGATTACCTTTCATCTCTATCGACTGGATTTTATTTACCAATTGTTGATAAATACCCACTCAAAAACAGTTTTTATATAAATATCGAAGATGACAATATAAAATTCTATCATATTGGAGGACCATTTTTCGCATTGAAGAGGAGATCTATTAAAAAACCCCTAGTGAAAGAAAGTGAATTATCATCTGTTTTGGAATTTCTAAAAGAATTTTCAAGAAAATACGCATATTGTGAAAACCCACCAGAAAAATTAAAATGGTATTTGAAAAAAAATGAAATTGGATGGTGTCATAGATCGTCTATAATAGATTTTAAACTTGTGGAGGGAAGAAAATTTGTGATTACGTTTAGTGAATTGTATTTCTTCCTCCACAAGTTTATTCCATGTGAAATAACTGAAGATTTGAAAGATTATAAATAAGTTTTCCCACACCTGAATTTCATAAGTTATCTGGACCCACACCTATAGTCATCATAAAACATAATCATGTCCACGAATTTATTTAATGACAAAGATTTGCAAGTTTATCCCATTAAATTGTATTTTTCTCACAGATCCACGATTAATGTGAAATAATCACATTTGCAAATTTATTTATTTTCATATGCCATCAAATATAAATATTTTTCATATCCTGTTTACGTTATTGAAAAAAATATTTGGACAAAGATTTGTCCTTCATTATTTATATATTTTTATAAATGATTATATTTGTATATAATGCTCTTTTTTAATTAAAATCCTTCATTATTTATATAGTTATTATAAATGACTATATTTGTATATAATACTCTTTTTTTATTAAAATATGTTGTGTATATATATATTATATATTTATTTCTTTAATAAAAATGTTCAAAATTAAATGTCTTATTATTTTTTTAAATTTTCAAACAAATCATTTATAGAAATTTCAAATAGAATAAAATTGAATTTGAATTTTAGCGAATTTCATTGAATACATGCAATTGTATAATTTAATTTCTTAAACAACTTTCAGATATTTAATTATATTTCTGTTTCATCATACAATTCAAAAATTAGAATAATCTTACAGGTAGATTTTTTTGAATAACTGGAGACGTTCCACAGTAAATTCTTCATGGTTTAAAGCATTAATAAAAAATGTTGTAAAAACTAGCCACCTTGAATAAGTCTTTCTGTTATTACTTTTTAATACGACCATGACTATTTTTATCAATCTATCATTTTGCGTTTTTACCAATTTATAATGTTCCATTTCGACCTGCAATTATCCTTGAATTTTAACATTTTATTATGTAGCAAAATTTCAGATTTTAAAATTTCAAAATTGAAATTTAGCTAAATAATTAAATATTAAAATTAAAATTATATTTTATTCTATTTATTCAGAAACTCAGTTTGTCTCATAGATTTCAAATTAAAAATATAGATAATATATGTGCTGAAATGCTTGTGGAATTCTTTTCCAAAATGACATGTTTAAAACAATACAATGGACGTTATTATTAAAAAATCACTCTTCAATATTCTTAAAAAAGGATTTTATTTAATAGACATGGGACAGGTTTGAACAATACATACAACAAGCAAAATGTTTACAATCTAGAAAAATAATATCCTTATAATTTTAACTTAAAAAAGATCGTTTCCTTTTTTTGGTCTGTATAATTATTCTTTATGAGAAAGGTTTAGATAGTTATATGGTATTTTTTCTTTTGTCTTTTCTATGAAATTATATTTCTCTCGAAGATATTTCGCAGGGTCCATTAAGGCCTTTTGGCAATAACATGTATTTGGGAATTCATCAGAAAAAACGCATCTTATACAATCGGTCAAGTGCCATTCTCTACTTTCAGGATTCAGAATTACATTGATTTCTCGTTGTTTTCCCATTTCTCTGACTTTTATTTCAAACTGTATAGCATTCCTTGTAGTTTTGTATTCTTCATACCATTTGAACACATTTTCTCTATCTGAAACACAACGCTTGTAAAAATCTCGCACATTTTCAATTTGATCAGAATAATTAAACGCTAATAAAGAGCCGCTTAAACGTTCTTCCTTGTGTAATTTTTGGAAATTTTTTGAAAGCATTTCGTCTTCTAAATATTTTTCTGGAGACATCTTAGCGTGGTAACAAGGACAAGTATCAGGTCCCTCTTTTGCATCGTCCTGAGACCATACACAATTATTTAAGTGCAATTCATCTCTTTTGTTCAAAAGAAATTTCAAACGACTGTTATAACGACGAGATAATACTTCAAAATGCAAAATATTAACTCGATTATTGCAAATCTTGTACTTTTTTCGCAGAGTATCTAAATAAGTAGTAGTCATGTTGAAATGATTTAGAAACGACAAGTCATATATATCCACTTTTATCCACCAATAATTTTAAACAAAAAATAAAAAGACTTATTGATTAAACAACTTCTTTATTTCCGTTATTTTGGCTGAAAAAGATCCAACTAATAGTGAAAATTGCCATTTTTATATGTCAGAATTTGAAAAAACAAAAAAAGGTGGCCGAGTTATATGAAAAAGATTTGTTACCAACTAAAGTTAAAATAGTCATTTTATATGTCAGAATTTGAAAAAAAAAAAAAAAAATGTTTCAAATTAATCAACGTAATTTTTTTTTAATTTTAAAATTTTTTTAAAGGGTTTTACTTTATTTTATTTTTATTTTAATATTTTTTTATAAAAAAGATATAACTATATAAAAGTGACTTTTATTACAAATAACAATTATTAACGACAAAAATGGATATAAAATTGCAAATGACTTTGATAATCTAAAAATATATCTCAACCATTATCAGATTTTATAATTTTGATATTAAATTGATTGAACTTTCACATTATGTTTTAAAGTTATTATATGGTAAAAAAAATAATTATTACCAGATGCCTCGTAATAATTATTTTTTTACAGTCTCAAAAGAACAAATTATAGATATTTTATTTTTTGTTCTGTAAACATTCAACTACTATGTATTATGGTGACAAAAAATATTGTAACGTCATATAAATTGTCGTGTTCAAAATCTTTAAATTGAAGATTTCTTTAAATTCACTTGACAAGAATATTATGTTATGTTGTAATATATATCGATATCCCAAATTAATTAGATATCGAAAAGAACTGACATATTTTAAATTCAATTAAAGGAATGATGACATATTGTTTAACATTTCGATGGTTAAATTTTAAAATTGATAAATGTCGAGATAATAATAATTGATAAATGCCGAGATAATAATTTAATAAATTGTGACATGATTTTATTTTTATTTCTTTATATTCTTTTATCTTTAAAAAGACCTTCAAACTATAAAGAATGTCATGCAATGACACACCTTTTGATAAAGTGACGTAATCGAGTTGTATATAAACCCACTCGCCATTTCATTCTTTCTCATTCCTTTTCAATATGGCGTTTGAATTTCTTCATTTGCCTGAGTTAGTTCAAGAGAAAATTATGAAATTGTATTTGCCACCATTTTTTAAATGCCATCAATTAAGGAAAATAAATGAATTATCATCACTATTGAAAAGAAAAAGTTCGTGGCTTCATCCTTCAGATGAACTGTTTGAATTGCTGGATTTAATTTCATCGCTTTCCTCAGGATTTTATACATCAAGCAATCCACTCAAGGATAGTTTTTACATAAACATTGAAGATGAAACAATAAAGTTTTTCCATATTTCAGGACCTGACAGATTTGGAGTATTAAAATGGTTGGATACCAAGCAACCCATCATGAAAGAAATGAAAATAAATCCTGTTATCGAATTTCTGAACGTATTTTTAAATAGATACTCATTCAGTGAAAATCCATCGGAAATGTTAAAAAGTTATTTGGTGAATAACGAAATAAAATGGTGTCACCGACAATCAATCACAGAATTTAAACTTGTGGAGGGGAAAAAATTTGTCATCACGTTTAGTGAACTGTATTATGGCCTCCACAAGTTTATTCCATGCAATATCACCCAAAATTTACAAGAATCATTAAGATATTGATCCCCTGGACATTTTTCATTTTCAATGGCCAGATATGGAATAATCTATTTACGAGTTTTTAAAGGATCTCAAATATTATCTTTATTTAAAAGAATGTGTCATCATAAAACATAAACAGGAATTTTTAAATGTGAGATTTGCAAATTTATTTATTTTCATATGCCATCAAGTATAAATGTTTTTCATATCCAATTCGTTTATTGAAAAAAATATTTGGTCCAAAGATTTGTAAAAATACTTCATTATTTATTTGGTTTTCATAAATGATTATATTTGTGCTCTTTTTTAATTAAAATTATTATTTATATGGTTTTTATAAATGATTTTATATGTATATAATGTTCTTTTTTAATTAAAAATCTGTTGTGATTTTATATATTTGTTTCTTTAATAAAAACTGTTCAAAATTAAATGTCTTATTATTTTTTTTAATTTTCAAACAAATCGTATATAGAAATTTGAAATAGATAGAATTTGAATTTTAGTGAATTTCATTTTTCAATTTGCTATTTAATTAAAATGCAAATGTTACTTTTTGAAATTAGTTTGGCTGAAATAGAATGTTATCGGATTTTTTTCAAGATTTAAGCATTGAAATTTCGCTATTTAATTAAATGTTAAAATTCAAATGTTATTTTTTGAAAATAGCTTGGCTGAAATAGTCAAATTTGATGTTTTCTAATAAAAATATATATTTCAAATTGATTTTCATAGATTTAAAATTTTTCATTTTCATTTTTTAAAAAAATATTTAAAATATTAAAAAATTATAACTAAAATGATCATTTGATAAAAAAGAAAAATCAAAATATAAAAGTTTATATAAACTTTCATCCAAACAAGAAAATATCTCTTAAGACACCAAAACTTTTTTAGAAGATAAAAGGCGAGATCTTAAAATTATTGATGATAAAAAATGGGTCTCAAGATTATTCTAAAGATTTTTAGAAAAACATATATCATTAAAAATTACAATTATATTATTTGTTATGATTAAAAAAAAGATCAACATAACTACAATTGATTGAATCAGATTTGTTTGTCATTTATTTTATTAAACAAGAAATGGAAGGAGTAATTTTAATAATAAAAAAAACTATCCTGTGAGATTATTCTAATTTTTGAGTTGTATGATAAAACAGAAATATAGTTAAATATTTGAAAGTTGTTTAAGAAATTAAATTATAAAATTGCAAATATTCTAGCATTTTCAAAGTGGATAAATGGTGATGACGCTCGTACTAATAAATAAATTTTTATCTAAATTAAATAAACGACACAAAAAAAATAGTCAAATAACAGTTTATTTTGAATTACAACATATTATATATGTCTTTAACAACTTGTCAAATACTTTTTTAAAAAGCTCTTCTTTTAAATTGGATTACTAACATAAATTGGAGTCATCCCAATCAGTATCATAAAGGTCTAACACCAGTCTTCTTAACATTTCTTGACGTAAAAATTCATGCATTGGGTCATCTTCTTTAATCGTCCAAAGGATTGTAGACAAATCTGTAGCTTGAATTGGTTCATTACAAGATGGGCAGCATACATTTTTTGTCGACAGGATAAAATTTCTAACACATGATAGATGAATGTTATGTTTACACTTCATCAACGTAGATGAATTTGCTGGTGTGGAGCACTGAATGCAATCCATCGTTATGATCTCGGATATTCTTTCGAATCTCTATTTATACTCGACATAGTTAAAAAAAAAAACTATTTATATAATGTCAGCAAAACTGTCGATTTGAGCTTTTATTGAATTAAACTGACTATTTTTTTGTGTCGTATATTTAATTAGATAAAAATAAATAAATCTGTCATTGACAGATTTATTTATTTTTTATTAAAATTACTTTTAATATTTATCATTTGACCATTTCTCGTTTAATAAAATAAATGACAAACAAATGAAAAGATTTTGGTTCAATCCTTCTTTTTTGAATCATAACAAATAATATAATTGTAATTTTCAATGATATATTTAAAAAAAAATCTTTAGATCGAGATTTTATATTAACCCTACCCGGTCAATTGTTATTTATAATTTTAAGATTTCGCCTTTTATGTATATCACTTTTATAAATTTTTTGGTAAATCTGGAGCGAGGTTATTCTAGATTTTAGAAAAAATTCTATTCGAAAGATTTTTAGAATTTTTTTTATTAAGAAATGTATCCATTCTTCAAATAAACATTTCGAATAACTATTTATAAAGCCATCAACAATTTTTTTTTCAATTATTGTAAACATTTATTTCTTTTTTTCATTTAAAAGATCAAATGTCTTTTTTATTATTTAAAAATTTAAAGTCTATTCTTACAATTCAACTTCATCAAATATATAGTACATAGCATTTTAGATAAGGCTGCAATGTATTTTATATTCTGATACAAAAAGATCATCGCAAATATTTATTCACCAGATCTGTCAGAGCTAAAAAAATAAATCCTCTGTCAGAAAATCTTATTAAACAACTAATAAAAAATTCACTCTAAAAGTACATCCACCTTTTTCGGCACCTTTTTTAAAATTGAAAATTTCAATTTTTTGTAGAAAATTTTATATTTTTTGTAGAAAATATAAATTTTATAATATATATTTGTGTAGAAAATGATGATTGTCAGACTCAAAACTATTTTTTTAGATATTTTATATTCTTGATATATATATATATATATATATATATATATATATATATATATAATTTTGAATAGAAAGTAATAAAAAGGATAAGTGGGTGTGATTAACAAAAAGAAAAAAATTAATAAAAACGACAACAAATTAAATTATCGAAAAAACATTTGCAAAAATAAAAATAAAAATTCATATATATATATGTGTAGAAAAATTTAAATTTTATGTTTTCGGTTTTGTAAAAATTATATGAGATTCATTCCGTTTTTGTTAACTTTATGATTTATATATATATGTTACAGACAATAACAATTATATGTGAAACTGGGTTTTCTGATTTTTGAGAAACGTCCTATTTTTTAAATTTTACAAGTTTTTGATATTTTTAACATTAGAAATTAAAATAAACATTTTTATTTTATGGTTGCATAAAGAAGTGCAGGCTTAATAATTGCAAAACTTTGGATAAACACGATAAGAAATTCGCAACAATTGTTTCGGGTCGGACGCGACCCTTCGTCAGGGCTTAAAAAAGATATAACATATTTTGTTTTTTACATAAAATTTTTTTGTCCAAAATTTGGAAATAGTAGGGATTTAGAAAAAGTATTTTGGAATATAATTTATCAATGAAATAAATAAACCCAGAAAATCTGAAAAATTACTTTTTTTCATTTTAAAGATCAACGGCAAATTCATATTAATCTTTTTTATTATGTAAGAAAATAAAATTTAAAATCTATTCTTACAATTCATCTTCATTCGAAAGTGCTCTAGATAAGGCTTCAATGTATTTTATTCTGATACAAACAGATCATCGCAAAGATTATTAACCGACGTTTACAGAGCTAAAAAAATAAATCCTCTGTTAGAAAATCTTATTAAGAAACTAAAGAAATTTCACTATACAAGTACGGAATGTTTTTCGGAAAGTTTTTTAAAATTGAAAATTTCAATTTTTTGTAGAAAATTTTATATTTTTTGTAGAAAATATTCTATTTTTTATATAGAGTTTAAATAATTTTTTAATTTTATATATTTTTGATATATATTTCACTTTTTCAGACTCAAAATTATATTTTAACGTGAACTTAGCCGGAGACAACAAGATTGTTTAAATTGTGCTAAACCAATCATGGAACATTGCGAAGAATTGGTAAAAAAAATAAAGAGTTAGAAAATTCACGAATGAAAATGGAACAGAAACACGAAAAAGAAATCAGGGAATTGAAAAACAAATTTGAGAATTTACGAGTGGAAATTGAACAAAGGCGCGAAGAAGAAATTATGGAATTGAAACATAAATTGAAAACCGTTGAAGAGTCATTTCAAAGAGAATATAAATTGCTTCAGAATAAAAATGACTCGCTTCAGAATAAAATTGAATATTTGAGAGAGACTGAAATTGCTAGATTGGTAGCCGAAATAGAATATTTGAGAAAGACTGAAATTGTTAGATTGGTGGCCGAAATAGAATATTTGAGAAAAACTGAAATTGTTAGGTGAACTAAAACGAAGATTGTCTAAATATGAATTTAAATTTTGTAATTATATATTTATCACGGATTATAAATATATATGGAATTTGAAATATATAAAAATTAAAACATTTCAAACTTTTTCAGGATTAAATAAAATTATAATTCTTTTTTTTAATGTCCCCAGTAGCGCAATTGGCTAGCGCGCGGTACTTATAAAACAGTATAATTGTGAGTTATGCCGAGGTTGTGAGTTCGATCCTCACCTGGGGAAAATTGTATTTTATACATGTCATTATTGTTTTTTAATTAATACAAAAATCTAAAATGATTTCTTTAAAAAATCTGTAAATGTTTAAATATTTTTTAATTCTCAATATTTATTTTTTAATGATTATCATAATAATGTAAAATTTTATTTAACGATAAACATTTTGTAAACCCACAATTATATATTTTAAAGTAGGCTGCAATGTATTTCATGTCTGAATAGATTTTTGAAACTTATCACAAATATTTATTCACCAGATCTGTCAGAGTAAATAAATGATCCATATATAGTCACTACGAACCTAAATAATTGTATTTTAAAAACTTGGACTTTTTTATAAATTTATTCATTTTTTAAAATTACCTTTTTATATTTTAATTTTGGCTATCTAATTAACATTAAAATTCAAATGATATTTTATCAAGGTTAAATAAGCTATTTTAAAAAAATGAAATTTGAATTTTAATATTAATTATATAGTGAAATTTCGCATTTTTTGATAAATCGCTATCTAATTAAACGCTAAAATTCAATTGATATTTTATTTTAATTTAAGGTTAAATAAGTCATTTTTAAAAAAAACCAAAATTTGAATTTTAACATTTAATTATTTAGTTAAATTTCAATTTTGAAATTCGAAATTTCGATAAGTAATTAAATGTCAAATGAAATTTTATTCTATTTCAATATTAAAAAAGCTATTTTTTTAAAAAATATAATTTAACATTTTATTATATAGTGAAATTTCGAATTTTAAATTTCAATTTTTAAATTTAGCTAAATAATTAAATATCAAATTATATTTTATTCTATTTCAAAATTAAATAAGCTATTTAAAAAAAATAAAATTTTAACATTTTATTATATAGTGAAATTTCGGATTTTAAATTTTGAATTTTGAAAAATCACTATATAATTAAATGTCAAATTATATCTATTTTAAAGTTTAAAAGCTATTTAAAAAAATTTGAATTTTAGGATTTAATTATATAGCGAAATTTCAGATTTTAAAATTTCAATTTTGAAAAATCGCGATATATTTAAATGCTAAAATTCAAATGATTTATATTCAAGGTTAAATAAGCTATTTAAAAAAAATAAAATTTGACTTTTAACATTAATTATATAACATCTAGTTAAATTAACATTAAGCCAAACTAACTGTAAAGTTTATATATTTCATAATCTCATGACGTCATTTCTCATTGTGTATATAAACCCAGTCCTTAATATCATTTATTCCAGGTTTTTAGTATCATTTATTCGACGTCCTTAGTTAATACAATGTTTTTCAAAGTGTCATTTTTCGTGAATAAACCAACAATAAGAGCTGCAGTGGGTAATGATGGAAATATATATTTTTTTGCTGTGGATGTGGACCGTTTTTACGGATGCACTTTTCCAAAACCTTCAAAAGACTTGAAAAATTTGACACCTAGTAATTATAAAAAAGTTTTAAATGGCAAAGACTCAAGAGTGTACAGTTTCAAAGAAATGCTGAATGTCATTTTAAAAACAACTAAAGATCAAATAACAGTGGACATAATGGATTACTTGTGGCATTTTGGTTATACATCAGATAATTTACCCAAATTGAAATATTCGGATCCTGATACTGCATTTATTTTGAATATTCGAAATAACTGTGGAATGCGCATTCAGGCCTATTTACGTTTATTTGTAAATGGTATTTTATCGAGTAATAAAGTACACAGAAAAAATGATGAACATGTAAAATGTGTTCAAGCACTGACTGAATCTAAACATGGATTCTGGAGATAAATGTAATTGTATATATAAATAATCAATGTATTATTATTATTATTATTATTATTATTATTATTATTATTATTATTATTATTATTATTTACATTTGTTATATCAAATTTGAAATGAAATATTTGTTTGCTAATAAAAAAATATTATTTGCTTCAGAATTTTCTTCATAAATTTAAAAATATATTTTATATTCATTTCCACTTTAAAAAAATATTTTAATTAAAAAAATTAAAAAAAAAGAAAAAATATATAGCTAAGAAGAATATATATAAGCGTATATATAGATGTATATAATAATATATACGTTATTAAATAGATTATTTTTTGAATTTATCAGAAATGGATAAAATTTTCTTTGACGATGATTCCACTTATCATATATTACATATTATTCAGTCTGAATCTAGTATAAAATTAACAGAGTATGGTCGATATAATAAACATTTTGAACGTGCTGCAATTTATATGACTTTACCTATACGTAAAACTGTTTTAAAAAACTTAATAGATTCCTTTGATACAATTTATTCATTTATTGATGGTGATCTTTTCATTAAAGGAAATGACAAACATTATATTTTTAATTCTATAAAACGATGTTTAGTAACTCCTGATTCAAAAACAATATATTTAGATCAATGTCATTATGAAAATATTTATAAATCTGATGATAAACATTTATATTTATTACATAATCCTAATGAATTAATTTTATTAAAAGAACCAAATGAAAATGACAAATGTCATGTTTTACACGCCATTCAAAATGAAGGTTTAATTTGCCCATCCAGGAATAAAAGAAGAATAAAACATTTTACAAAAGAATACCAAGTTATGGGAACTATAGAATTTAAATCCGATACTTTTATTCATTTGAATAATAAGAAAAATCAAGACATAAAAGCTCATATAAAATTTCATGAAGTGCCTGATTTTGAAGGTATAACGAATAAAAGTTGTATTTATAATATATTACAAAAAATATATAGAGATAATTATAATGAAAAACGAATTTTTGGACATCACAGATTTTAAAGTGGATCAATTTTAATACATATTTATGTTTTTTTTAAAAACAATGACACTTTATCAAAAAGAGCAAGATAATTTTTAACAACAATTTTGTTTTTTAAAAAAAGTTTGATTTTTTATATTTAAAATCCTGGACTATACCTATAGTAACAATAAATCTTTTTATATTCTTTAAAAAAAAGAAGAAACAAAGTATGATTGTTGTGGCATTTGTAAATTTGCAAGGTTTTGTGAATAATAAAAAATTTTATTGTTTAGAATTTGCATACACTGATATTATTATGGATGGAATGTTAAGATATAAGTATCATGCATTTATTAATCCAATACATACTTCAGGTTCAACTGTAACTTATGAATTTTTAATTAATTTTCTACAAAACAAATACCAAGAATTACAAAACTTATATCCAGATGAAAAACTTGTTTTCTGTTACAAAAACCATTCTAAATTGTTACACGACGCAAATATTCCAAACATTTTAAATATTGATATTGTGGGTATACCATCTATAAAATGGCTTTTGTATCTATATCCTAATAAAAAATGTCCATACCATCCAAAACGAGCGAAACAATGTGCTCAACGAACTTTAGAACTTGTGGAAAATTTTGCAAAAGATAATTTTGATTTTTTAAAAGCAAATCTGAAAAAATTGGGAATAAAAATTCCTAATAATGTCCAAGAACTTCATTTCTCAATATGGGTACACTTAATTTAAAAAATAATTCAATATTTTTTTAAAGACCTTAATATTATAAATTTAAAATGATAAAATGTAAAATTGTATAATTTAACATAAATGATAAAATATAAAAATTGTATAATCTAAAATATTAAATATGATAATATTAACTTTGATATTTTTATATTTGATAATATTACAATTTAAAAATTAACATTTCATAACTTTATATTTTACAATTGGGTAATTTAACATTTTTTTTAATTCTACATTTTCAATTTAATGTAATTTGTTACTATTAAAATATTTATAATTAAGTTATTTTTATTTGTTTTATCACATATATTTATAAAATTTTTATAAAATAAGGGTTATGAATAATTTATTCAAACAACAACAACAACAACAACAACAACAACAACAAATTGCAAATTTAAAACAATTCACAAGTTTAAAAGAAAATAAATCGGAAGAATTAATGGATTGGTCAGATTATGATCCTAAATGGTATAAAAAGAATGATCCAATTTTATATAAAAAAATTTTAACAAATCCTTTACTATATCTAAAATCATTTTAATTGTTATCGGTGGGAAAAAAAGACGCAACACATATAAGGTATAAAAAGGCTTGGCATTTGCTTAGAATCTCAGATCTCTGGATTGATAGCCATGGAGTTGGAAGCAAGAATTCTACGCGAACTGATACTTAATGCTCTGTTTATTATTATGGAAAGTTATGTTGGTGAAAGCTTCATGATTAAAAATGTTAACAACTTCATAAATGTGCATTCAAGAATAATGAAAAAGATGGAGCCATTTAATCATATGATTTTTCGAGAAATTAAAAAAATAAAGGATTTAGAGAAAGCTTTATACGATTTGGAAGAAGCTTCATTGGAAAAAATTATCGCCATAAAGACTAAACCCTTTTCATTAGTCTTTCTAATGATATCATTCATTATGAAAAATTTAAAATGTCATCATGAAATAATTAACGATTTGGGATATTCGACAAATAAAAATTTAAAATTTGTACTAAATGTTAAACATCACCATCTGCATTTCATAAAGAAAAAGAAGAGCATTCGTGTTTAAAAAACCATATTTCACATTTTTTAAAGGCAAGAATTAATGTTTGACAAAATGTTGTTCATTTTAAAGATTTATAGATTTATATATATAATATGTACATTTTAATTTACAATCCAAATAAAATGTTATTTGACTGTTTCTGTCGTTCATTTATTTTATTTTATTTTTTATTTTTATTTTTTCATTTTAATATTTATCTATTTTTTAAAAAAGATATGAATATATATATGTATATATATATATATATATATATATATATATATATATATATATATATAACGACAATTACTAACGACATAAATGGATATAAATTCTGATAATGTAAAAATTCTATCTCAAATATTATCAGAAATTGGATTTAATGATTTTGATATTAAATTGATTGAAAGTATAATTGCTACAGGCTTTTCACATTATGATTTAAAGTTGTTAGGTTTTTCAAAAGAACAAATTTTAGCTATATTTTATTTAATTGATCCTGAAAATGAATTTTGCAAGATTTATTATGGCGACGAACATTCTATAAATTGTCCAAAATCTTTAGAAGACTGTTCTATTTGTTTAAATTCACTTGACAAAAATATTATTATGTTATGTTGTAAACATTTATTTCATATAAAATGTTTATCAAAATGGCAGTCTAATTGTCCAATTTGTCGACAGCCTTTTGAAAATATATATCGATATCCCAAATTAATTAGAAATTGGATATCGAAAAGCACAAATGCTTTTCATATTTTAAATTCAATTAAAAGATCATGACAAAAGATTTTTTAATGGAAAAGGATAAATTTTAAAAGTGATAAAAGTCGAGATATTAATAATTGACTTTAATAAATTGTGACATGATTTATATTATTATATTTATTTATATTATTTTATTATAATTTTTTATAAAAAAACTAAGCTCCACCCTCAAACTATATATATATCACTCTGTTTTCACTTAGATTACATTTCACGATGAAACATCTCGTTGAAAGTATTATGATAAATTTTATTAGACAAACAATAAAGGATAAATTACCAAACTTTTTGGACTTCAATGATATTTCACAATATGTTTTAACTCAAATTCAAAAAAAGACATGTTATTCAGACATGTTTTCTTTTTCAAGAGATATATTAATAGAATATCTTCAACCTCCAGAAAAAGACGAAAAAGTTGCATATGATGCAAAATTTTTAGATTGTTTGTCACATTTGAGTAAAGAAATTGAAAGTATAATTGAAGAATTAAAACAAGTTATGTTTTTAAAAGCAAAACATTTGTTTTCCAATGTCTGGATTAAACAGTCACCAGAGGATAATATTGAAATGGATAACAAAAGTAATTCTATAAATCAAAATTCAGAGGATATAAAAACAAATATTGTAGATCTTACAGATCCACAAAATATAGAAGATTGTACAAACCAAAATTTACCTGTGGACTCATATTACGTAAAAAGAAATGTTAATTTTGCATATCTAGCTGTGAGATATAAAAATAAACAATTTGATGCATTTTCTCTAGGAACATTCAAACGTATAATTGGTGTTAAACAGTGTCCAAACTCATGGAAAAAATATTTAAAACATTATTGTAAAAAGTTTAAAATTGAAACTTTGTTTATACGTACACAGAAACATTTTAAATTAAACATGAAAAGAGTAACTGTTAATTATTTTAATGTGAAGAAAGATAAAATCATATGTACCAAGTGTCATGATAAAGATTGTTTGGCAGGCAGAATTTCTATGTACTTTAAAATATTTCATGCTGTAAATTTTGAAGATTGTGATTGTAATTGTTTTTAACTTTTTTGTCCATTATCTTGTCTAATGGAGATGTTTTTGTAGAAATGTTTTTAAAATAAATAATAGTTATTGCTGTGTTCTTTCACAATAAAGATGAAAAAAAAAGAAATTATATAAAAAAAGAACTGATGGAAAAAGTATGATATATTTTTAAAAAATGAATTGAAAAGAGAATATATAAGATTTTTTTACTTTAAACAAGAAGCAAAAAATATGGATCTCAAAAAAAAAAGAAAATAAAGATCAAATAATATTTATATTAGTACGACAGGATAATTCTTATTTCTCATAATTAAAATTCAAAACTTTAAATTTGATAATGATGTAAACTGTCCTGTCATACTAATATGTTCATTAAATTTTAATTTTATGAATCTATAAAAAAGAATATCTTTTTTTACAGGAGAGATAAAGATGAAAAAAAAGAATATATAAATATATTATAAATAAAATATGATATATTTTTTTACGAAAAAAACATGAATATGAAAAAATAAAGATCTGTTACAGATAAAGTTTATATTAGTACAATAGGATAAGATTTTCAAAGTAAAAATTTTAGATTTTCAAAAATTTTACTTTGCAAAAAATTTTGAAAAACAAAAAAATTTTAAAATCTAAAATTTTGAAAAACAAAAAATTGAAAATCTAAAATTTTGAAAATCTAAAAATTGAAAATCTAAAATTTTGAAAATCTAAAATTGAAAATATAACTTTTGAAAAACAAAAAAATGAAAATCTAAAATTTTGAAAAACAAAAAATTTGAAAATCTAAAATTTTGAAAAACAAAAAATTTGAAAATCTAAAATTTTGAAAAACAAAAAATTTGAAAATCTAAAATTTTGAAAAACAAAAAATTTGAAAATCTAAAATTTTGAAAAACAAAAAATATGAAAATTTAAAATTTTGAAAAACAAAAAATATGAAAATCTATCATTTTGAAAAACAAAAAATTGGAAATGTAAATTTATGAAATCTAAAATCTAAAAACATAAATAAAAAATATTATAAACTAAAAAAAAAAAAAAAAAAAAAAAAAAAAAAAATTTTTTTTTTTTTTTTTTTTTTTTTTTAGTTTATAATATTTTTTTATTTATGTTTTTAGATTTTTAATTTTTGTTTTCAAAATTAGATTTTCGTATTTTTTGTTTTTCAAAATTTTAGATTTTCAATTTTTTTGTTTTTCAAAATTTTAGATTTCCAAAATTTTAGATTTTCAAATTTTTTTGATTTTCAAATTTTTTTGATTTTCAAATTTTTTTGATTTTCAAAATTTTAGATTTTCAAAATTTTTTTGTTTTTTAAAATTTTAGATTTTCAAAATTTTAGATTTTCAATTTGAAAAACAAGAAAATTTGAAAATCTAAAATTTTTAAAAACATAAAAATTTGAAAACATAAAAATTTGAAAATCTAAAATTTTGAAAATCTAAAATTTTGAAAAACAAAAATTTAATAATCTAAAATTTGAAAATCTAAAATTTTGAAAAACAAAAAATATGAAAATCTAAAATTTTGAAAAACAAAAAATATGAAAATCTAAAATTTTGAAAAACAAAAAATTTAAAATCTAAAAACATAAAAAAAAAAAAAAAAAAAAAAAAAATTTTTTTTTTTTTTTTTTTTTTTTTTTTTTTTTTTTTTTTTTAGTTTATAATTATTTTTTATTTATGTTTTTAAATTTTAGATTTAGTTTTTAGATTTTAAATTTTTGTTTTCAAAATTTTTGTTTTTCAAAATTTTTGTTTTTCAAAATTTTTGTTTTTCAAAATTTTTTGTTTTTCAAAATTTTTGTTTTTCAAAATTTTTTGTTTTTTAAAATTTTTACTTTTCAAAATTTTTTGTTTTTCAAAATTTTTACTTTTCAAAATTTTTTGTTTTTCAAAATTTTTACTTTTCAAAATTTTTTACTTTAAAAATTTTAATTTCAAAATTTTTACTTTTCAAAATTTTAATTTCAAAATTTTTACTTTTCAAAATTTTAATTTCAAAATTTTTACTTTTCAAAATTTTAATTTGAAAATTTAAATTTTGAAAAACAAAAAATTTAAATTTAAATTTTTGAAATGTAAAATTTTTCAAAAATTTAAATTTAAATTTTTTGTTTTTCAAAATTTAAATTTTCAAATTTTTCGTTTTTTTTAATTTTTAAATTATTTTAAAAATTTAAAAATTTATAATTCTGAAATGTTTAAAATAATTAAATGAAAAAATTATAATATCTAATATTATGAAATCAAAAAAATTGTAAAATGTTAGATATTAAATAATCTAAAAATGATGAAATGTAATTTTGTTTAAAAAAAAAGAAAATATATTTATGGGATATATTTTATAACCGTTTCCATCAGTGTAAAATATCAAAATATTTTTCAAGTATGCCTAGTCCGATTACCCTTTTTGATTTAAATAATCATGTGCTATCAATTCTTTTTAATGAGTATGTTGCACTTCATGATAAACTAACGTTATTAAATTCACCCGATTTTCACGAAAAATTATCAAATCCTAATCTTTGGTCAATTCCCTATGATGAATTTTTTGGATTTATATATGCGATTCGAATAATGAAACCGGGTTGGTATCTTGATAATCGCAATAATGCCTGTTATATATCCGTAGATGAAAAAAATGCCTCTTTATCAGTACGTTATTTTAATTATTTGAATGTTGAAAAATTAGACAAAACTTATCTGTCTTTAGACAATCTGATAAAAGGTGGCATTGATCCTATGCAAAGGAAAATAAGTGGAAATTTGAAATGGGCATTATTTGATTATTATATTCACTATACATTTCCAAAATTATATTTTCCGGTTGATAAGATGGAAGATATTCAATTTTATCACATATCTCCTAAGAATACAGTTGCTGTGAACCGTTCTTTGAAAATCCTCCGTTGGCCCCAATGTTATACATTTGATTGGCCTAAAATTTATCATTTCAAAGAAAAATGTATCGCGATTACAAATAACGAACCGCATTATTTAATGCGATGGGGAAAAAATAATAAAATAATTACAAAATGCATTTACAAAAATAAATGTTTTTGTAGAAAAAGAAAATATAATGTTTTTCCCATAAAAGGTTATTGGAAAGAATATAAAAGATATAATTATAGTATAATCAATAATCATTTATCTTATGATGAATATACGTCGTTGTATTATAAATTATGTCTTTATAGAAACGAAAAACCAAAAAAAGTATTACCTGTTGATACTTTTTGGAAAGAAGATAAAAATTATCCTATAATGTTGAATGAAAACACAGTGTATAAGAGTAGATATAATGTATTTTATGATCACGATCAAATACCTGAATTGTATAACATTAAAAAAGAAATAATTATTAATAATTATGATATGAGATATTCAATGGATAACGATTAAAAAAAATGCTGTCCAGATTATATTTTAGATCACCATGATAAATATATATCAGAAAAGATTCCGATCGAGAGAACTCCAATTTATGCGATTAGAGAATGTAATTAAAAAATTAATAGGGATCATGATTATCAATAATAATGAGATCTCTGAAATAGTCATGTTGTACTAATATGTTCATAAAATTTTAATTTTATGTAAAAAGATATTCTTTTTACAGATTTGTTTTTAAAATAAATAAAATTTTTTGTTGTGTCCTTTTAACAAAAAAATATATAAGAACTTTATGATTTAATTTTTTAAAGATTCTTCATATGTTAAGAGAAATAAAAAAAATAATAGGCCTTTGGCATGAATCTATCAGTCAGATTTTTTTTTTTTTTTTCATCATCCTTTAGAAGAGTATATAAAGCTCAGCTCTCAGGACACTCTTTAATCTAAGTGTTTGATTTTAAACATTTTTATGATGGAGACTGTTATTAAGTATCATGACATCTCCAGCAGTCAGACACATCTTTAATCGTGACAGAAAAAATTGATGGTTCAAATGTTGGAATAGGCTACATTGACAATTCATTCAGGATACAGTCTAGAAACGTAGTATTAAACGAAAATACAAGCAATTTTGGTTTGAACGAGATCATGGGACCGCTGATAGAAAAAGTACAGAGAATCAAAGATATCTTAAATTGCAATTTCATCGTTTTTGGAGAAGTATTCGGCAAGACGATCAAGAGAATTAAATACTACGATTTCGAATCTAAATCTGTATTCGGAAGCAAAACAGTCGGGCCTTTGACATTTACCAATTGGATTCGAAAACATTCATGAAGTACAGCGACGCCATAAAAATATTCCAGCAAGTGAATCTACCCTATGTGCAAATTTTAGATTTAGGCTACGAAACGATAGGAGATTTGTACGAAAAAGTAGAGCAATATCCAAGCGCTTATGCAAATTGTCCTCTGGAAGGATTTGTTTTGAAAAAAGATGCAGATCTTATTCGAGAACAATTTTTAAAGTGAAGCGAAAAAAGTTCAACGAACGGGATCTTAACAAATACAAGATAAAAAATTACGTGAATTACAACAGATCTGCATATTCGAAAATTGGCAACGATGTGGAAAAAATCAAAGAAGAAATGATAAAGGATTCAGTGAAAGATCCGTCATTCGGAAAGATGAAGATTTGAAATATGACATAACGTCGATTCATAATGATATTGAAACGGAAGTAAATAAAACTATTAAGAGTTTTCTTGAAAGACATCAAAAGTCAAATTGTTTAATTAAAAAGTAGGGACCACAATGAAGCGAGAGTGTTTATGATATGATTTTAATAAAATGAGATATTTTTTAAGGTTTCCGTTTTAGGTACTTCTCAGTTAATGAGATGATGTGCATTTACAATGCCTGAAAACATATGTTAAACTAACAAAAGATTTGAAATGAGCTGTTCCAGATTATCTTCCCATGAAATGTATAAATATTTATGAACATGTTGGATTTGGGGATTAGAATATGTCACAACCAAAAAATTAATAATATTATTGATTAAGAATATCAATAATAATGAGATCTACAAAAATTATTATTATTATATGTTGTTATTATAAAACATGTAAATAGATTTTTTATAATTTTGGAAAAATGGATTCGTCAATATTGTATATTTGTATTATTTTATGAATTGTTATTATATTTTATTTTTATTTATTCAAATGTTAATAAATTGTATGATTTCTACTATGAAAGTTATTGTTAATTTAAAAATATAGATTCATTAAAATATAGTTTTGATGTCTGATTCAAAATGTAAATAATTTTCAGTTCATTAGTAAAATATGAAGATTTTAAAAATGTAAATAAACAACTTGAATTAAAAGGATCAATATTTTATTTGTATGTAAACTTGTTTGTATTAAAATACATTCTATTGTGAATAATTTTCTTTTACATGACAATATTTTACAAATTGAGTTTAAGACAATATATTTAGAAACAGTCCTGTCGTATTAATATATTCATAAAATTAAAATTTTGCGAATTATATAAGGATTTCATAATTTTAAAATTATAATTCTGAAATGTGAAAAAATTATATCTAATATTATGAAATTAAAAAAAATTATAAAATGTTAGATATTATAAAAACTAAAAAATGATGAAATGTAATTAAAAAAAAAAAAAAAAAAAAAAAAAAAAAAAAAGAGAATACATTTATGGGATGTATTTTATAACCGTTTCCATCAGTGTAAAATATCAAAATAATTTCAAGTATGCCTAGTCCGCTTACCCTTTTTGATTTAAATAATGATGTGTTATCAATTCTTTTTAAAGACTATATTGCGATTCATGATAAACTAACGTTATTAAATTCACCAGATTTTCACGAAAAATTATCAAATCCTAATCTTTGGTCAATTCCCTATGATGAATTTTTTGGATTTATATATGCGATTCGAATAATGAAACCGGGTTTGTATCTCGATAATCAAAACAATGCCTGTTATATATCCGTAGACGAAAAAAATGCGACTTTATCCGCACGTTATTTTGATTATTTGAACATTGAAAAATTAGACAAAGCTTATCTGTCTCTAGACGATCTGATAAAAGGTGGTATTGATCATAGGAAAAAGGTAATTGAAAATTTGAGTTGGCGTAATTTTGATTATTATCTTAAATATGAATTTCCAGACGTCTATTTTCCGGTCGATAAGATGGAAGACATCCAATTTTATAAAATACATCCCAATATTACGGTCGCTGTGAACCATTCTTTGAAAACCCTCCGTTTTCCCTGTAATATTTTTTCAACACCTAAAATTTATCATTTCAAAAAAAAATGTATTGTGACTATGTGTGATAAACCGCATTATTCAATACGATGGGGAAAAAATAAAAAAATAATTGCAAAATGCATTTACAAAAAAAATGTTCTTGTAAAAAAGGAAAATATAATGTTTTACCCATAAAAGGTTATTGGAAAGAAGATAGCAGTTATAGTTTTATTATAACCAATAATAATTTATCTTATGATGAATATACATCGTTGTATCATAAATTATGTCTTTATAGAAACGAAAAACCAAAAAAAGTATTACCTGTTGATACTTTTTGGAAAGAAGATAAAAATTATCCTATAACATTGAATGAAGAAAACACAATATGTGATTATAGTAAACATAATGTATTTTACGATCGAATAACTGCATTGTACAACATTAAAATTGAAATAATTTTTAATAGTAAGGATGATCGGAGATATACTCATTACTATTATAATCAAATTATTGATAATTAAAAAATATATAGATTCATTAAAATATAGTTTTGATGTCTGATTCAAAATGTAAAAAAATTTTCAGTTCATTCGTAAAATATGAAGATTTTAAAAATGTAAATAAACATCTTGAATTAAAAGGATCAATATTTTATTTGTATGTTAACTTGTTTGTATAAAATACATTCTATTGTGAATAATTTTCTTTTACATGACAATATTTTACAAATTGAGTTTAAGACACTATATTTAGAAACAGTCCTGTCGTATTAATATATTCATAAAATTAAAATTTTGCGAATTATATAAGGATTTCATAATTTTAAAATTATTTTAAAAATTTATAATTCTGAAATATGAAAAAATTATTTAAAAACTAAAAATGATGAAATGTAATTAAAAAAAAGAATATATTTATGGGACATAACCGTTTCTATCGTAATAGAATATCAAAATAAGTATGCCTAGTCCGCTTACCCTTTTTGATTTAAATAATGATGTGTTATCAATTCTTTTTAAAGACTATATTCCGATTCATGATAAACTAACGTTATTAAATTCACCCGATTTTCACGAAAAATTATCAAATCCTAATCTTTGGTCAATTCCCTATGATGAATTTTTTGGATTTATATATGCGATTCGAATAATGAAACCGGGTTTGTATCTCGATGATGAAAACAATGCCTGTTATATATCCGTAGATGAAAAAAATGCGACTTTATCCGCACGTTATTTTAATTATTTGAACATTGAAAAATTAGACAAAACTTATCTGTCTCTAGACGATCTGATAAAAGGTGGTATTGATCATGTGAAAAGGGTAAATGAAAATTGGAGTTTGAATTATTTTGATTTTTATCTTCGAAATTCATTTCAAAAAATCTATTTTCCGGTCGATAAGATGGAAGACATCGAATTTTATCGCATATCTCCCTCGATTAAGGTCGCTGTGAACCGTTCTTTGAAAACTCTCCGATGGCCCTGTTATAATATTTTTTCAAAACCTAAAATTTATCATTTCAAAGAAAAATGTATCGTGACTGTTGGTGACGAACCGTTTTATTCAATACGATGGGGAAAAAATAAAAAAATAATTGCAAAATGCATTTACAAAAAATTTTTTTGGAGAACAGGAAAATATAAGGTTTTTCCCATGAAAGGTTATTGGAAAGAAGATAGCAGTTACAAGTATAGTATAACCAATTATAATTTATCTTATGATGAATATACATCGTTGTATCATAAATTATGTCTTTATAGAAACGAAAAACCAAAAAAAGTATTACCTGTTGATACTTTTTGGAAAGAAGATATAAATTATCCTAAAACATTGAATGAAAACACAGTGTATAAGAGTAGATATAATGTATTTTATGATCAAATGACTCCATTGTACAACGTTAAAAGAGAAATAATTTTTAATAATAAGGATGATTGGAGATATTCTATTTACTATAAACATCTAATTACTGGTAATTAAAAAAATATAAATTCATTAAAATATAGTTTTGATGTCTGATTCAAAATGTAAAAAAAATTTCAGTTTATTAGTAAAATATGAAGATTCTAAAAATGTAAATAAACATCTTGAATTAAAAGGATCAATGTTTTATTTTATTTGTATGTTAACTTGTTTGTATAAAATAAATTCTATTGTGAATAATTTTCTTTTACATGACAATATTTTACAAATTGAGTTTAAGACACTATATTAATTTTATTTAGAACATTAATGACTAGAATGTCTTATTACTTTTATTTTTTGACTACAAGTGTTAAATCGAAAATACTTTATAGATTATTATTATAAGCAGAGTTTCCATTATCATTCTTTGATGACTCGCTGTTTTTTTTTTTTTTTTTTTTTTTTTTTTTTAATTGTATTTAAAGCCCAGCTCTCGATTCATTTCGAAGCATTGTCGACGAATATGCATAAAAGGATCGTTAGAGATTTTCTTTTACCTGCTCTCAATGATGGTAGATATGGTTGTTTCTTACAATGGGTGGACAAAAAATCTGGCATTTTTCAATTGAATTGGACCCGCAAAGAATATGGTCATTGTAATCGAGATCGTTTTTCAATCTTTGTAGACTGGGCTAGATTGAAAGGAAGACAAACTTCGAATGAAAGAAATTATTACACTATGGTCAAAATGAAATTTCGAGCAGCTCTCCGTAAATCAAAAGACGTTACAGAATTAATTTCTCCGAACCAACAAGAAAAACTTTATAAAATAACAAATTTTCCCACCATTGGAGAAAAATATACACCAGAGGAAATAGAAGTGGCACAAATATTGACAGATTGGTCGAATTGTAAATCGACACAGAGTCAAAATCGAATTAATACTGTATTTCACGTAATACTAGCATGATCATAAAAGATGAACGTCAAGAAAATTATTAAACTTTGCCCCGCTCTCGCTGAAGGTTGATGAAAATGGATTATTATTATTATTATTATACTGTAAAAAAATAAATATTACCAACTGCAAGAAACTCTCTGTGATTGGAGAAAATAATTATTTTCTCCAATCACAGAGAGTTTCTTGCAGTTGGTAATATTTATTTTTTTACATTGATTATTTATAATAATAATAATAATAATAATAATAATAATAATAATAATAATAAAACATATATATATAGTCTTGTCATTTTGAAATATTTTTTGATAATTTTGGAAAAATGGATTCGTCAATATTGTATATTTGTGTTATTTTATGGTTAATATATCGTTATTATTATATTTTATTTTTAATTTATACAGATGTTAATAAATTGTATGTTTTCTATTATGATAAAATTATTGTTAATTTGAAAAATATAGATTCATTAAAATATAGTTTTAATGAATCCTTTTCCGATTCCAAATGTAAAAAACTTTTCGGTTCTTTAATAAAATATGAAGATTCTAAAAATGTGAATAAACATCTTGAATTAAAAGGATCAATGTTTTATTTTATTTGTATGATAACTTATTTGTATAAAATACATCCTGTTGTGAAAATTTTAATAATTTTCTTTTACATGAGTAAATACAATAGACAAAATATGAACATATTTTACAAATTGAGTTTAAGACACTATATGGGATTTTATTTAGACATTAATGAAACAACACCAAAATGTCTTATTACTTTTATTTTTGACCAGTTGTTGCTTTTAAACAAGTCTACAAATTTAAAGCGAAAATACTTTGTCGATTATTATTATAAGCATAGTTTTGATTATCATTTTTTGAAGAAAGAATATTCAGAAACTCAGTCTGTATTTAATCTCATAGATTTCAAAAATAAAAATATAGTTAATATATGTGCTGGAAATGCTTGTGGAATTCATCTTTTAAACACCAAAATGACATGTATTGATTTGAAACAATACAATGGAATGAAACTATTACAGAAAATGGATATATGTAATTTTATACAATGTGATATAAATGATAATAAATTTGAAAGAATAGTTTTATCATATAATGTATGGATAGCTATTCATGCTTGTAGAAAATTACCTATACGAATAATTGAAATATTTCAAAAACATGCTTCTAAATTTTCAGAATTGTATCTAGTTCCTTGTTGTACTTTAAACAAAAAATATTATAGAGAAAATGTTGACATGTATGATAGAATACATAAAAAATATTATACTGCTAAAAAAGATTTGTCAAGACAACATTGTTATCCAGCTATGCATTTTGAATTGTTATGTTCTTTATGTATGACATGTAAATTTAAAATTAAAACATTAAATGATATGCAATCTGTAAAAAACAAAATTATTATTGTATATAAATAATTGAATTACCATGTTTTTTAATACATAATTGTATTTTTTAGTTTAAAATAAAAAACAACTTTTTTTGACAATGTCTTTATTTATTTCAAGATTTAAAAAAAACAAAAATAACATATCCACTAATTAATTGTCTTTAGATACATCTACGATAAAAAAATCTTTTAATTTATGAGT
Organism: Salticus scenicus; assembly: GCA_963930645.1. Classification (NCBI taxonomy): domain Eukaryota; kingdom Metazoa; phylum Arthropoda; class Arachnida; order Araneae; family Salticidae; genus Salticus; species Salticus scenicus. Next base: position 189,128,413 of record OZ005649.1, on the reverse strand, counting down.
GAGTAAAACTTGTTCCATTTTCATATTTATCCAACCAGTAGCATTATGATAGTCTTTTGCAATGTGTATTTTACATATCTTATCATATAACGTTTTCCATTTATACAACTTTATCCAATCATTTGCATAGGAAAATACCAATTCAGTAAGAGGGTAATAATTCATTATTATTTTCTGAAATTCTTCAAATTGATGTAATTTTAGAAGATGTAAGACTTTCTCATCAACAATCAAAAATATATTTTCACAATAGTATATATTATCCTTTAGTTTTCGCATATTATATAATTCTTTTAATCCAACTTGTAAAATATTACCATCAAAATAACATACTTTAGATCCTGTAGAATAAATACAAGTTTCATCTACAGATTCAATTAAAAGGGAATTCACATATGATAGATATTTACATGGAATTTTAAAATTATATTTTTGCAAATTGTAACACGTATCATAAGATCGATATTCTGAAAATTTTAAGTTGTTAGTCACTTTTAATATATGGTGAGAATTCCAATCTATAAAAAATTTAGACGACATAACTAAGAGCAAACAAAATTTTTACAGTCACCGATGTGGAGAAAATTAACGACGATTAAATATATATATATGTATATATATAATATTTTTTTTTCATCTAAAAAATGATTTTTTTAAAATGACATTTTAAAAAATTCATTTTAAAATATAATCAGATTTTTTATTTAACATATTAATTTGTTCCAATTTTAATTATTACAGAAAATATTAAAAAAGTTGTTATGATACATAAACAATATAAAAAAATTTGAAATAACGAAAATTTATCCGATGATGTCAGTTTTGTTGGAGAATTAACGGGTAAATTTAGAAATTGGTTATCCACCGGTGACAATGAATTAACTGGAGCGGTTAAAAGATTTGGACAGTTCGGTTTTGTCCATGTTCCATCTTTTTTACATTTTATAGTAGCATTTGTAATTCCATCATCACAACTAATTACGGCAAATCCCGGAAAGGTAAGTTTTACTTTTAATGTATCGGGTAATTTTGGACAAGGTTCACACAAAATATCTTTACCGCTCCAAATTCCATTATTTAAACAAGTTCGTTTTCCATCAGTACCGGCATCATCAACGATATAAAATCCCAAATGACATTTATGAGTTGCCACCGATTCAAAAAATCTATTGGATGGATAATAAGATACAGATCCGTTTTTAAAATTTTTTATTTTATTACATTGTACTGGATGACAACGTAAATTTTTAATAGGTGGAGACCATTCACCAATTGAAGTACAATATTGATTATCTATAAAACTGTTGAGTTTATAACCTTCATTACATTTATAAGTGATTTTGTTAGGATAACAATATAATGATCCGATATGATAACCATTTTTTAACAAAGGTGGTTTACTGCAAGGTGTAGGTATGCATGTAATGGATGGCGGATTCCACATCAATTGATCATTTTTATTTTTAACTAAAAAAGAATATATATTGTTTGATTTATATCCGAGATCACATTCAAGTACGGCTTTATTTCCTTCATCATATGGAGGATTATGATTACTTGTAAATTTGCCATTTATTGCAGAAGGTAGAGTGTTTATCATTCTTTATAATATTAGAAAAATTTAATATAATTTTTCTTAAAATTGAATCTTTATTTAATTTTCTAATAATAATAATAATAATAATAATAATAATAATAATAATAATAATATATATGTGAGATTCTGCAAACATATTACATCTGCCATGATAAAATTGGAAAACGGCAAGAGAGTAATTTTTGTGTATCAATTGGTATTACAAAATAATCTATATGAACGACTTAAAAATGCCATTAAATATTCTAAAGAAAATATTTATATCACTTATAAAGACTTGGACAAGCATGTAATTTTATACTCGTGCAAACCCATTTGGATAATCGAAACATGGATGTGTACATTTGATTATCCATTAGAGAATTTTACACTTAAAACAATATGGGGAAATGTTTATAATTTTCACGATATTGAATATTTTAAATTACCAAAACCTCTTCTACGGAAAGCTATTTACCAAAGTCACAAATACTTTGAATTTTCTGGATTAGTTTTAAATAGGTTGACATTCGATGAAGTTATACAATTATGTATTAGTCATAATTTTAAAAAGGTCATGGAAGAATTACGAAAAGATATAACTATAGACGATGTCATGGAAATGTTTTCCAAACAAGATGTAATTTTCGAAAGAAAAAATCTTCTATATCATTTTAATAAAATTATACCAGTTAAAATTTTCTCGGATTTAGATTTATTCGATTTTGGAAAAAAAATTTTGATTCGATTTCATATTACAAAAAATTCTAAAATTGTTGAATTGTGTTTAAAATGTATAAAACTATACTTTTGTGGACAAACATGTACTTTTTTAAGACAATTTACTTTGAAGAAAAAATATTGTAGGGAAATGGTAGATTATATACAAAATTGTAACAATTGGTGCAAATTATGTAGACAAGCACCATTATTTCAAATAATCCCATGTGAAGATATTCTTCCTCGTGTTTTAATGGAAAAATATAAACTTGTTGAAGATTGTTTGATATTAACAAATCTGTCTATAAAAACACGTTATAGTTTATTACATTTCAAATATTTAAGAGATGATTTATTAAATGACAAAAATGATTACCAGTTGATAGAAGTTAAAATTAAACCCTTTGGAAAAAACTTTGATTATAACAAATATAATGAGATCATTATTGATGATTTATTCAATTACTTGTAACTTTTCTTAAAAGTCAAATATGTATTTTTAAAAGATTTTCTTTATTCAAAGTGTCATTTTTTCAATATTCCATGATACAAATATTTAAAATTTTTTAAAAGAAACTCCTCAGGCTTCACAAATAGCGTTTTCCCACTGGTCCCACATCAAATTAAACGCGACATCTAACCTATCCAGATACGATTGTCTAGTAGAACAATCCCTTTTACATGAAAATTTGAACTTCATCAGCATCGCATCATTGCAATAACTCTTTATCAAGTCCAAAGACGTTTTCAACTTTTCTATGGCGTCCGCTATTGCATCATCTTTCGAAGTGCCGTCTGTCCGTGCTACACTATCTCGAACAATCTGATGAACTTGTCTGGATTCGAAATACCATTTGCTGAACGTGGTTTCCACAATGGTCAAGAAATCGATGATGCGAAAAATTTCTTTGTCTTTGGCAACCAAATCGTTGACTATTTTATTGAGAGATTCTTTATCAACGATCCTTTTCGAAGACTCTAAACGTGCTATTGTTCTATGGTAGTCATCTCGCATGTAGCTAAATATGACTTCTATATTATCCATACTATATTTATTCTAGCAAAACCAAAATTTAAACAACGTTAAATAAATACTATATATCTCCTTTATGTTTAAGTATATATTTAATCTCTTCAAGACAAAATGTCAGGTGAGCGTGGAAAACCCATACTTATATAGAGTTAAACTATACCCACACTTAAAAAAAAAAAAAAAAAAAAAAAAAAAATTAAGAAGTAGGCAAAATTTCTCTAGAAAGGATTAATTAATAATTAATTAATTAATTAATTTTCAAAAATGATGAAATTTATAAAATCTAAAAATTATGAAATGTCAATTGTAAATTGTATTTCAAATTTTAAATTGTTTTAAAAAAACAACATTAGAATTTCAATACTTATATTTAGAGATCAATTTATTTTAAAAGACGATAATTTATATACAATTAATTAAAAAAATAAAATAACTGATAAGTTTTGAATTTCAACTCTGTGTGATTTGATAAATATAAATCATGATAATTTTTGATCTGATACATTTTTAAAAAGTAAATTGCAATTCAATTTTAACAAAATTATTTCAATAAAATTATTTAAAGTAAAAAAAAAAAGATTTTTTAAGGTTTTTTTTAATATTGACTCGTTCTTTGGTATTCTGAGAAAGGTTTCATGTACAGTTAATTATTTGACTGACTGTACATACTATAACTTTGCATAGCTAATAAACTTCTTAAATGGATAATATATTTCTATAGGAAATTTTTTAATCACTTATAATATATTTCTATAGGAAATTTTTTAATCACTTAAATAATAAATATTAAATGTTTTAGACAATCGTTAACTATTTTATAAATATACATGTGCTGTTAGATTAACAAGTCATACTTATAAATTTACAATGTTCGTATTCCTGAGAAAAACGAAAATTATATGTTTTGAAGGTTTTTTACCGATGCTTGGTTAATATAAATGATCCATTTTACATTTAAAATATTTATAATATAAATAATTTTCACATATTTGCAATTGATATAAATAACTTTCTGATATTTTGAATCTCATAAAGTAATTTGAATTTCTTCTATTTTTAATTTAGTATTTTTCTATTTAGTTGTACAAGAATTTTTTTTTTTTTTTTTACTTTTTTTAACTAGGAAAATGCATTAATAGTTATGCAAAATGAACAATTGTCATTAACAATGTAATTAAAAGGAAATAACGTAGTTAAAAAATGATAAAAACCTTACTTCAGGCTTCATCCAAAGTTGCTTTTACCGAAGGTGTCTGCATTTTCAAAGGTGAAACACCAGTCATAGCTTTTCCAGCAGTAAGTGTGTTGTGCCAATTAATCTTGGCATTAGTTGGCCATTTTTCCAGTAGATGGCTCCAAATTTGGTCAACTTCTGCATGGGTCTCATTGAAATTGCAAGACTCTAAGTTACTTAAAATCTATACGGCTTCACGGTAAAATGCGTATGTCGAGTTTTCGTAATCCGCAATCTTCGTTGTTTTATTGAAATATATACTATCTTCGCATTGCGCGGTTTTCGCTAGGGTGGTGGTGTTTTTATTAAACTTTACGTCAGATATGTGCTCTTTAATACGGTTTTTAATTTTCCTTTTAGTAACTACAAAGTAACAAACATTACGATTATTGGGTCTGGAGAACCGGATAATGTAGCTACAGGCAGTTTCAAGAGGATCAGTATGTTCTTATTTTTCGCCAAGGATAAATTGATATAAGTTTCGTTTGGGTTTAACTGGTATTTTGTAATTATGTTTAGCGGCCTCGTCTTTGACTTGTAATGAAACTCCGCGGTCAAACGGTATGCTGTAGGTATATTTTATTTAAAAAAAAAAAAAAAAAAAAAAAGTCGCTTAACATAACTACAAAATACCAATTAAACCCAATCGAAATATATATCAGCTCATCCGTAACAGTAAAAATCATTCTGATCCTCTTGAAACCCCCGGTATCTACAATATTCCGTTCTCCAGACCCAATAATAGTAATGGCTGTTACATTGGAAGTTACTAAAAGGAAAATAATAAAACGCATTAACGATCACATATATGACGTAAACTTTAATAGAAACACCACCGCCCTAGCAAAAACCGCGTAATGCAAAAATATCAGTATACATTTTAATGAAACAACGAAGATTCCCGATTACGAAAAACCGACATACGCATTTCTCTTTGAAACCGTAGAGATTTTAAGTATCTTAGATTCTTGCAATGGCAACAAGCCCCGTGCAAAAGGTGATCAAATTTGGAGCCGAGTACCTACTGGAAAAACGGCCAACTAATACCCGAATTAATCAGCACAGAACGCTTACTGCTTGAAAAGTAACCACTGACGTTTCGCCTTTGAAAATGCAGGGGGCTTCTGGATAAAGCGATGAAGCCTGAAGTTAGTTTTTTATTGTTAATTAAGTAGGTTTGTAGTCTTCATAGTTAAAAGTTTAAGAGGAAATAACATATAAATAAATGTAACATAATCAGCAGACAAGTAATAGATAAGTAAAATTACAAAAGAGATGTCAGAACATTAAAAGGTTTTTTGTGCTTTAGGTAAAGCAAAAATCAATATCAGTGAAATATGTATCACTCTATAATAATTATATTACTGTTTGACAGTTAGATGTTTAAATACATGTAAGCTTTTTCATAGCAAAGTCTTTTCTAAGAGTTAAAGAATACATAAAAGAGAAACTAATATCCTAAGGCAATCGCTGAATTTTCTTCGTCTAAATTATAATTATATCAGTGCAATCTACCGGTTAGCATATTAAAAAAAACATAATTCTTACTTTTAACGATTTAAAATGTGCACCAATATACTTTGATATAAAGCGATTTGAGAAAAAAAAAATAATAATAACGAGAGCTCAAATTGAACTCAGATGTACACACAAATCAAACAAAAATACTTTTTGATAAGAAAACTATTTCCATATTAAAAGGAGAATTGACGCTAGATAAATAAACATCGAAATTCACCCCAAACGTACAGAATCCAACCGTGGTTATGTGTGAGATAATCATCTGCGAAAAATCATCTGTAGCTACGAAAGAGTTATGATCGTCTATGAAAAAAATAGTGTGTAAACAAATCAGCTAATGAATGTATTTTTAATCTGCTTTTTATTCAAATTTTAATTACTTTAGAGATGAAAACACAGTCAGTAAAAAAAAAAAAAAAAAAAAAAAAAAATTGAAACTACAAAAAAAAGCTATTATTTTATTCACATAACCAGAGTGGAACATTAAATAATCGCGTGACGCATTTTTTTTCTTCTGGCGGGAATCTGGGAAAGTCACTATAATGTCTGAAGTTAGGTTGAGGCTGACTTTGTAAATACCCTTTCCAAAGAGGAACGAGAGAAACTGTTTAGATTATATTATTAACTACCTTCCCATGCTAGAAAAATTGAATTGCGTTTAAAACTACAGAGAGTCATACACCTAGTAGGTCCACAGTAGGACCAAAGAGTACATCCAGGAGGAAAAAAGTTTTAAGTATAACTTTTTTTTATTGGAAATTATAAAATTCAAGTTTGCAAAATATTTTACTTGGATACTCTATCTATAAGTCGAAAAACTGTTTACAGTGTACATAACAAAAAAAAAAAAAAAAAAAAAAAAAAAAAAAAATCTCACCGACAAGATAGTCGTGACAAAATAACCAAAGATAAAATTAAGTAACCAGATAAAGATTATGTTCGTAAACACATTGCATCATTTTCCAAAGACATAATCCGACTATTGTCGATATAAAATCAATAAAGGCCCATTGGTGAATCTAACAAAAATGTATGATCTATATATTGAAAATTGTGATCGATCAAATGGATCCCGTGAAATTACTATCTTTGTACAGAAAAATGTTGAATGAAGAATTTAATTTGGAATTTCTAGCCCCAAAATCAGATCATTGTGATCTATGATGAACATAAAATACTATTTAGTTGTAGGGAGACTAAGACAGCAGTTGAAAATTGATCATTTCATTCATTTTACTATTTCTCACTTCAAATAATTCATTTTCTAGCAAGCCCGTGCAAACTTTTTTCACTTTATTTATCTCTTCGTTACCTTTAAAATTTAAAATTATTATTATTATTTTATAGACGTCATTTTGTCATATGCATGAGTATTTTTTTTTTCACGTGAAAGTATATTTTATTTTATGCTGGAAAAATAAATAAAGGCAACAATTAAAAATTTAAATGTCTATTTTAAGGCTGTTATTTTCATATTTTAATTAATTTTAAAAAATCTAATCAAAAATTCGTTACAAATAAGGTTCTAAACGAAAAAGGGGATTTTTCTGAATACGTCGGATTGAACAGCTTATTGATCGGATAATTAAATTTTTTAAAATTTACTAAAAGATGAAAATCAGGTGACAACTTGCGTTCACACACAGAGTCCAAGGAAATTTCTTAAGCCTATAGCGTGACAGAGTCAGGCACTGATGAGCGTAACTATATACGCTGATAGAAAAGAAAAATTCAGATTAACTATATAACTGGACAAAAAGTATGAAGAACACATTAAACTTAAAGGATTAATGTGACTGGAAGGAAACAGTGATAAGAACAATCATAATGAAAAAAAAATACTTGTTGCTTTATCTAATTTGCAAAGTGTAAAATCATTATTCAGGGCTGATGCCAGTTTTTATTTATTATATAAAAGTAAGTTGAACATGTACATCATGGTAGCATATTTATCTTAAAAGGTGTTTACTGCGGAATATGGAGTGAAGTGCAACGTGGGAGGTCTGGTAATGATATTGAAATTTCCGTTTTTAGGCTTTTATGTGAGATTTTAAAAACACAACCTGATATCACTGACCTCACAACCTGAAGTTATAAATTTGTTCCCCGAAAAAGAAATCAAATGATGTTATTAGCTATGCTTAACGTGTTGCATTTATTTCCAAATTTATCTTCAACTACAATGAAATACTCGACTCCTGGACACCCGTGTATACAGGAATTGCACATTGTTTGAGATTAAAAAAGTGATGGCAGAGTCAGACTATTGGTCACCATTTTTATACCAACGATTAATTTTACGAATAAACAAAAGAAGACAAAATTACTTAATTCAGTTACAAAATCAGCACTTTAAGGGATTTCACAAATCGAGTAAACATCGTCTCTCTTTTTTTTTTTTTATTCCTTTTTCACAGGTACGTCAGGTTCAATTCAAACAAAGTTCCTTTACTGTAGGACCTAATTAGTACACATTTCAGACGGCTTTACTTTTGAAAATCTATAAGAAGTATCCAATCAAGGAAGTCATCGTCGATATGCTCTTTCGGATATTTTAATTTAACCCAATCGCAAAATAATAAAAACAGATCACCTATAGAAAAAGCAAAGGACTTCGACTTTATGTTGAAACGGAAGCCCGAAGTTTACAAAGCTAAATATTAAGCTGCTTTAAAATCTTTTAACAAAATTAGGACAAATTTGTATATACTTTATGCCGTGTGATTTCAATATTTTATTATTTTGTGACCGCACTATGCTTTAATTTAAGAAAAATTAATTCCATTTCAACGTATAATATTAAAATTGATTATTTCAACTTTACACCAGTCTTAGATTGGTACAGATTTATTATTTTAATTCTCAAAATTTAATGAGCATAGCAATAATGTACAAATAATCCCAAGGAAGATCAAGCTATTGTAGGACCCTGGGCCTGAAGTTCATGCAGGCCCTCTCTCCCTCCAAGTAGAGGATACAGAACTCGACATTGAGGGGTAGAGGAGATAATTATATATATATATATATATTTCAATTTAATATATTCATTTAATCTAATTTTTCGGGAAAAAATCATTTTTCTTAAACGGTTGGGATCGACTTTCTACACATCATATCATTATGGCCATAATATACCAACACATTATTTTACGTATTGAAATATCATTTAAAAATTAATCAAAAATAGAAAATATTTTTATTACTTAAAAAAAAAAAAAAAAAAAAAAAAAAATTAGGGCCCCAAAAAACTCGTGGGTCCCTCAGACTTTTTTTTTTTTTTTTTTGCATTTGATCCTTGCGTTAATCAGGCCGTGAATAATTCTAATAGTAAACAGTGTTTTGCACTTAGAGAATAAAAAAGTTCTATCTCCATTTCTATTTCTCTCTTCTCCTCTCTACTAGCAATAACACGGAGTAAAAAGATTTTGTCTGCAAATAGCAATTTTCATTGTTGAAAAACTGTTAAATTAGTTACAAGGAAGGCTGGAATATGGTCATAAGTTTACTCTTATACCCTCCGTAAAATTTAAACACGTTCCAGAAAATGTGAATTATGTAGATGTTATGTCAAATCTTTAATAGCTCTCCTATAACATGAGGTTGAATGCAGATAAAACCTTTTTAGAAGGTTTTTAATTGAAATTGACTTGGTCATCGTGTCTTCGTGTCACGCTAGTAAACAAGGCGCCTTCATTTTAAAGTAAATATAAGCTATTTCGTTTGTCGTTCTGTGGCTCAGTTGGTAAGTGCGTCCCGTTAATAGCACGGTGGTCATGAGTTCGGTCCCCGGAAGGTTCAGCGTGTTAATTTTTGCAGATAATTAGTAGAAAAGGTTTCAATTGATATAAGAAAATTTTTCTTTGCTTACACCAGGATTGCCAAATTTGGCCTTTTTTTTTAATTCAATAGTCACCAATAATTTTGAGAAGTGACATTTGATATACATAATACACTATCAGTCTTCGAAGTGATTAGTCAAACGTTACAAATAAAAATTATTGGTGACTATTGAATAAAAAAAAGGCCAAATTTGGCAACCCTGGCTTACACTAAGAAATTTTTGAGGAGTTTTTTTAAGAAGCATTTTTTTTATTTTTTTTATTTTTATTTATTTATTTAGATATTGGAAAACACAAAACATTTTAGATATTAAAAAAGCACAAAATAAAATGTTTTAAGTAAAAAATACATAAAAAAAATATTTTTAGAAGCTTTATATGTATATATGTATATTATATATTACTATTATATGAAATTGGATTTGTCATCGGCTTTTTTTCACGTTAAAAAAACAAGACGCTTACATTATATATATATTAAAAAAAATTGTAAGCAACTCATTGTAACTTTTAATGAATCAGCTGGTTAGAGCGTCATGTTGATAGTGCGAGAGTCGTGTGTTCGATGCTCGCCGAGCCGAGGTGTTATTTTTTGCAAATAATTAATAGAAAAAGTGTCAATTGATAAAAGAAAATATTTCGTTGTGTACACAGTATCCTAATAATGTTTAAAGATTTCATTTAAATAGCTTTTTATCTAGTAACTAAAAAGCACAAAATAAAAATTTAAATAAAAATAAATAAATAAATGAACATTTTTTTAGAAGCTTTTTATTGAAATCGTATTTTGTTATCGCGTCTTCATTTCAGGCTAATAAATAAGGCACCTCCACTTTAAAGTAAATATCAGCAGTCTTTATAGTCACTCGTTGGCTCAGTTGGTTAGAGCGTCAAGTTGCTAATACGATGGTGGTGAGTTCCATCCCGGAAGGATCGATGTGCTAAATTTTACAGATGAAATGTGTAATAGAAAATATGCCAATTGATAAAAGAAAATTTTTTATGGTCTACACAGTATTCTAAGAATTTTTGAAGAGTTTTTTTAGATACTAAAAAACGCAAAATATAAAGTTATATATATATATATATATATATATATATATATATATATATATATTCTTTTAGAAGCTTTTTATTGAAATTGGATTTTTATCATCGTGTCTTTGTGTCATTTTGAAAAGAAGGCGCCTCCACTTTAACGTAAATTTAAACAACCTTTTTCGTCGCTTGTTAGCGCATTTAGTTAGAGCGTCATGGTGATAACGCGATGCTCGTGGATTCGATCCTCGCAAGCGATTGTGTTACTTTTTTGCAGATAATTAATAGAAACTACGTCAATTGATTAAAAAAAAAAATCATTCGTTGCCTACACAGTGTCCTAAGGAATTTTAAAAGTTTTTAAAGAAACTTCTTTTTGAGTTACTAAACGCACAAAATAAAAATTTCAGTAAAAATAAAAATAAATAATTAAATAAAAATATAAGTAAGTAAATAAATAAATAAAAATAACACTGAAAGTTTTTTATTATTGTGAAGCCCTAAAAAGCCTAAAATTAAAATTTATTCTTGCAGAGACATGCTATAAAATCATAAAAGTTTCAACAACAAGAAAATTTTAAAGAAAAATATAGATATTTCACTTTTGCAAAACATGAAAAATTTTAAATATTCCAAATATTTTAAAAAGCATTCGAGAACAATATTTCTTTTGTATAAGTATTTGTTAGATTTTTCTAGAATGTTCTATGATTTTTCTTGACAGTTCTTGGACTTTTGTTAGAGCGTCATGCTGATAACGCGATGGTCCCGGATTCGCTCCTCGAAAGACGATATAGTACTTTTTTTGCAGATAAATAATAGAAAAAAAATGTCAATTGATAAACGAAAATCTTCCGTTGCCTACAAAATATCCTAAGAAATTTTAATTAGTTTTCTTAAGAAGCATTTTCCTTTTTTATAACTAAAAAGCACAAAATAAAATTGAAGTAAAAAATCATTTTTTTAAGTAAGAAGCTTTTTATTGTGAAGCCCTAAAAAGCATAAAATAAAATGTATTCTGGCAAACACATGCTATAAAGAAATGAAAGTTTCAACACTAAGAAAATTTTATAGAAAAATATAGGTACTTTCCTTTTGCACGAGAGGAAAATTTTTTAATGTTCAAAATATTTTAAAACGCTTTCGAGCCATTTCAGATTTCTGGCCTAATGAATGATTTTACAAAAACTAATAACTAAGATTATTGGTCTCGAAAGCTTTTTAAAATATTTTGAACATTAAAAAATTTTCATCTCTTGTGAAAGGAAAGTACCTATATTTTTCTATAAAATTTTCTTAGTGTTGAAACTTTCATTTCTTTATAGCATGTCTTTGCCAGAATACATTTTATTTTATGCTTTTTAGGGCTTCACAATAAAAAGCTTCTTACTTAAAAAAATGATTTTTTACTTAAATTTTATTTTATTTCGAAGTCGCGAGTTGTATTTTATAGTACATAAATTCCCCATAAAAAAATATAAAAAAATTGCATTGTAGCAGTACCACTTCCCTTTCAACATGCATCCAAAATGCATCCAGAGCTTTTCAAAATATCCATGCTGAATATCAAGTTTTTTTTTTTTTTTTTTTTTTAAACATTATAAAACTGTAATATCTTTTTTTCTATACGCGGAGTTAAACTGCAGTGTAGAAATTCTACCTATAAATAGGTATTAATTCACATGGAAATGACCAATGTTTTCATTATGACACTCATACATTTGTGTACTGATGTTGTGTAGAATCTGTAATATAGTCTTTAAATTAAATTTTCTTAAATGGGAAACAATTCAGCATAGCATCGTCAACTTGAGTCAAGGTGCATTTACTTCAATTTTATATTCAATTCCATATCAATAGAAAATGATACATACCAATTTAATTTTTGACCATAATCTAGAGTGATAATTCGACTACAAAATCTTCCCAACTCTCCCTCACTCACGAATAAATAGTTACAAAGCTACTCAAGTATATGTAAAAGTATATATAGAGACACACGTATATACATATAGACAAATATATAGATAATGTATATATAGTTTAAAAAAAAAATATAAAAATGTAAAGTGTCCAGTATATGTCAAAATGTGTAAATCCTTTGATAACTGGGTATTTGAAGTTTTCACATTACCATACTTTGTTCTTATATGCATAAAAGTAGGTAAAATGGCATGATTACTTTTGAATATATAAAGCAAATATTCAAAATTACCGGTTAAAAACATGGAACATGTTACAAGTACTTGAAGACATGTTTAAAAAGTTAAAAGTTAAAACATGTTGAAAATGTTAGAAAACGTTCTTGTAATTCATACGTTTACTGTGTAGAACTAAAATTGTCACAGGTTAAAGAAATTTTCTATAACAAAGAAGTTAAAAGATTTATAATAACCGTATTTAATAATACATTTTCCCCAAAACTTATAATTTAAAAGCGCGAGTTTCGATTTTAAGCGCATTTGCAAGTGCTGTAAATAATTCATTATAAAAGGAATCATCAAACTCATTTACCGAAGTAATTTATTTAATAGCTAAACCTTTAAATTGTAATCTGTCGTTAACTGGTGTTGTTGCGTAATTCATGTTTCAATAAAATTTATAGTGGATTGGATCTTTATATCTCTCAAAAATAAAATTAGTGCTAAACAGTACACTGAGAATATTAACTATTTATTTTTATTTCTCCATATTATATATTACAGTAAACACTTTGATTCATAATAATGTACTTAATATCACAAAGATACTATGTTTTCATAAAAAAAAAAATATCTAAATATAAAAATTATTTTGTGTCTATAATACTCATATGTTTAACGATTAATTTAATAACAAAATTAAAACAACAATTCAATATAAAAAACCTTAATTTTAGCAATTAAATTGATTTCAAATACTTTTTAAAAATATTTTAAGAACAACTATTATGCATTTATTTGGAATAGTTAATATCCAATGATTACGTTTTACAAAAGAAAAAAAAAAAAGAATTTCTTACTTTAAAATACTAATTGTAATGAAGAGAGTCCCAACAATTCAGAAAGTACAGTAATGTAACTTATATTTCTCTGTAAGGTAATTAATCATAATAATCATTATTTATACAATACTTAGTCTTGATTTATTATTCATATGCGGGGAACTGCCCTCAATCTAAATAATCTGACATTCAGTAGTAGTAAATTATAGTATTTATACTAAAACCAATGACAAATTACATCAATCATTTTATTCTATAATCATGAAAACGATATTGTTTTCTTTCTTCATATTGACTATTTAAAAAATTAATCAAAGTTTATTAGAAAAACACCAGAATTTCTTGAAACACACACATATACATATATGAGTATTAAGAGGTTTTTAAAAAATATGATATTTTCACTTAATTTGTCTTCCAGATATATATATATATATATATATATATATATATATATTTTAAGGAAAAAACGCTTACACTATTTGGTTCTAATAAAATGAAATTCACATGGTACAAAATACTAAATGTAATAAAGTTTAAACTGAAATTATAATAAAAAAGAATTATGAAATTAATAATTACTTCAATTTATAAGAATACACACAATTAAATCATATCCCTTTCATGTCTATTGTATTTCATTCTATCATTTAATAATACTTTAAAATGATGTGTGATTGGATAGGAATCATCTAGCATGCTGGCATTGTAGGTAAGTAAATGTTATAAAAATTAGTAAATTTACGACATGCGTTAATATTACGAAAAATAATAAATTTTAATGCACTCATTTCTTTACAGAATAAACGAGAAATTAACCTAGATATATATTAATTATAAGTTAATAAAGATTAATAATAAGGATTGTAAATTACATCATACTTTTATGTACAGTAGACAACATAAATAAATGAAATTAAGTATATACCGTTGCGTATTCGGGGTTGGTGAAGAATGAAATGAGAATCGTATGAGAATGAAAGGTGAAAATTGAAAATGCTTAAAAAGTGTATTTACAGAATAATTTGGAAGATTGCAGTTCTATATACCAAGTACCAACTTCAGCTTCACCAAAAGACACAGCTTAAATAACAGCTGACAACATCTAATTCACAGCATAAACTGTATTATAGCATCAACATACAGCAATGGTGCTGTAAACAATAGGAGAGACCTAACTAAGCAGAGCTCTTTATGCAGTAATACCTTGGCGAAACTAACTAACTTGGCTGGGATGCGATTGCTTATAAACCCTCGTAGAAAATGTGGAATGTTCCAGTAACTTCTCAAACAACCAATTAGAGTTTAGGTGTTTGGTGTATGGATAGTAAAGACTATCTCTTCATTGTCGCCAAAAAAGTCACCATGTAGTGAAAAATAAACCACATTTGGTGCAAAGGCTGCAATGATTTTAAAAACAATATTCTAAAAGTACGTGCCTTGGTGAAGCTTTTTAATGGGTTTTTTCAGGAAAATGAGTTATTGCTACGCGAAAACAAACTAGAAAAGCAGAAAATTAACATTTAATAACCTGACTAAGGCTCTTTGGATGAATTTACATAAAAATAACTACTAATTCGTAAGAATACATATATTTGCATATGATCGAGTTTTTATACATATGTATAACGAAGAGTGATAAATTAACTACTTTAATAGTGCAGATGTGTAGGATATTGCATATATTTAAATATATATATATATATTTTAGCAGCTTTAAGTGTGCAATCTCGTACATCATTTTTTATTCGAAAATAAAAAGCGGTGAAATGATTTAAAGAAAAGTTCTAAAATTACGCTTTCTTTCATGTATCCGAAATAATTGTTTCATTGTGAACACGTTGAAATAACGTAGTGTCTTAATGTAATTAAAATCAAAATATATTTTTTTAAATGTTAGACTCACGTCAAAAAAAAAAAAAAAAAAAAAAAAAAAAAAAAAAAAATCCCAAATGATATACTATCTTTTATGGAAAAGTTATTCATAAGGTAAAGAACGTTTTTATTGCAAAAACTGCTACATTTTACTGTGCTTGTATGAGGCTTTTATTTACTAGCGATAAAGTAAACAGTAAGAAATAGTAATATTAATTCTAGTTCTAGTCATTCATCGCACGGGGAAAAAAATAAAAGAAAAATTGAGAGCAAAGCCAATTAATATGACAGGTTGGTAATATATTGTTTATTCTGCTTTCTCATGAAGATTAACTATGTTCAAATTGGTTGAAAAAAAATATTCTAAACTACTGCAATTTTCCTAGTATAAAAACGAGTAGAAATACTAGACACGCTCTTACCCCCTTAAAGTTTAAATTTCGGAAGTTTCTCCTATTTTACCTTTAATGTAGGGTTTAAGGAAGGACATTTTTCGAAATTTCAAGATTCTATAGGTATCTACTGAGACTTTCCTCGTGCGAAAAAAGAATAGAAAATATGGATGCATCTTTCCACGACTTTAAGAGTTACATTTCGTAAAATTCTTATATTTTAACTAATTATTGCTTAAGAACTGATATTTAACAAAATTTAAAGCTTTTATAGGAATCCACTGCAATTTTCGTGGTGCAAAGATTGTGTAAAATTATTTGAAGTCCCTTTTTACTTCTTTAAGAATTAAATTCCAAAAATATTTCTACCTCGTGAGTTAAATGCTTTGCTCTATTTTCTGGATTTCAAACTTTGGCTATAGCTTACGCATTTAATTTCAGCGTTTGGACATTAATTACAAAGTAGAATACATTAAGTTTATTAAAATCTTAATGTGCAAAAAATAATCTCAAATTGTTAACATAAACCAAAGCATGCTTCAAACACGAATGGTATAGTATTAAACTATATTTAATTAATGCTAATAAATTTTGTTACTTAGATTTCCCGATGTGTTGCTTCTTTATATATATATATGAAATTATAATATATGTTTTCAGTCATATAAAAGTTGAAAATATGTAACAATAATAACTAAAGAAAAACTTATGAGAAAATTAATAAATGTGAAACAATTCATAAGTAAAGCTTACTGCAAAAATGTAAAATAAATGATTTAAACTGCCAAAAAATACCCCGTATGACTATACATACATACATATATATATATATATATGCATTATTATTATTATTAATTATATATATATATATATATGTGTGTGTGTGTGTGTGTGTGTGTCTGTGATTTACCGTAATTTAACGTATGTGAAAAACATATTTACAGTTGTTTATAAAATTATCAGTTTATATATTTATATATACATAAAATACTCATGGCACACTTTATCTATTGGGCCAAGACATTTAAGAAAACTATTCCTTAAAATACCTAAAACATTTTAAAACATGAACAGTTTGTTTAATGCGTTATTTCAACGCATTTTCTTAGTAAAACGGTTTTTTATTTATTTATTTATTTTTTATAATCGATATTTATTATAGCTAAAATGTGAACATCAATATATATTTCAGAAAGTAACGTAAGTAAGTTGTTTCAGATGATAGTGTATGAAAGATTTATTTCAAATATTCTTTGCATGAAAAATGAGAAACTTAAAACTCATGCAAATTGTATTACATACTCAAAAACCTATTTAAACAAATGGCTGCATAGATGCATTAAATTAAATATATATTTCTTTTGGGTTTCTCTATATATTAAAAGAATTTGCGGTCACTGGGGTCAAATTTTTTTGTCTGCGACAGCATCTTTTAGCGGAGGGCAGAGTCCTTTGCGTTATGTGATTTATCAATGTGTTCCGAATACTCCAAGGAAGACATTTCAGCTGCTTAGAAATTTCTATCATTTTAATTAAAGAAGTTATTAACTAAAAACGACAAGTTCATGAAGGTACTCTATTTGCCATTTTGAAAAAAAGTTTCTCCCAGTGACGTTGTTCTTCTGTTATGAAGTCATTTTACATGGAAAAATTAAAATATGATCATTGGTTGTACGTAGGTAGGTAGGTAGATTGGATTTAACATTCGCACCAGTACTGCGCTATGGATAATTGGCGACGGTCTGGGACGCACCACTAGAGAGTTTGAGGAAACATGCCATCACAATTTTGATCCTCTGGTGATTCTCCTCCCCTCCCCCCGGTTTAGTGATTCCCAGAGGTGTAGTGTGGATGGGAACATGAAGGATTTTCGGCCACGACAAATTTTATGTGCACCAGCCACCACTGATTTACACGGCAGTCTTTGACAGGCTCAAGTATCGAATCGGCAATCTTACGATTTCAATTACGTGCTCGGTGCTTTATCGACTAGGGTAGCGCAGCCGGAAACCACGGATGTAAAAAAGAAAGAAAATAAATATCAACTTTTTTTCTCTACTTTTAGAAAATTAATTTTCCTACACTTAAAAATTAAAATATGATCCATGATTGTAGTTAGGTAGATAATTAGCTAGGTTGTGTTTCACGTCGCACCATTACTGCGCTATGGATAAGTGGCGATGGTCTGGGACGCACCCCCTACGAATGTTTCAGAGACATGCCACAACAGTTTTGGTCCTTCACGAAGGGGATGGCTCCCCCGCTTCGGTGGCACCCAGAGGTATTATTTTGATGGGAACATGAAGGATATTGTGGCCACGACATATTTTACGTGCACCAGCCACCATGAGTGTACACGACGGTCTTTGGCCGGCTCGAGAACCGAACCCACAATCTTCCAATTACGAGCTCGGCGCTCTACGAATGGGGTATCGCGGTCCGGATCTTAGGTCATAAAAAAGAATTAAAAAAGGTCATGATATTATGAATTACTTTCTTTTGAATATATATATATATATATATATATATATATATATATATATATATTATATTTAAATTTGACATTGAATATGAGGTTTTCCATGAAAATTTTCTGCTTTTGACTTGAAATATGCACTATTAATAGTCCTTTTCAGTGAAACAAAGAAACGAATAGGCTGGCAGAGCTCTGCATATGCTAATATGTAAAGTGTGTCGTGGGGAGGCGAAGCCTCCCTCGGGGGTTGGTGAGCGGAGCGAGCAGGGGGCAGAGCCCCCTAGTTTTATTTAAGAAAATCCTATTCCGTGAAAAAATAAGTAAAAAGCTCTAATCATAGCAAAACAATTTAATAATAGCTTCAGGAATTTTATATAATGCACTTTATATATATATATATATATTGTTATAAATTGGAGTATGAATCCAGTACATAAGTATATGCGTTATTTTATGTGAAAAATTACCCGTTAAAACAGAAATGAGGGAATGCTTTAATACATATCTGCATGCGTTTGAGCAAAATAATAATTTAAAAATCGATTTTGATTTACCATTTTACAATGCTTCCTATAATAATTATCTCAATTTACAATGCAGAAGCTGCATAAAATTAATTTCATAATAATGTTATCAGCAAATTATATTTCACTGGTAAACAAATTTAGATAATTAAAGCACTTCGCAGCATCCGCTGGATTGAATTAAAATATTTATCGAGTTTGTGAAACGAGGTATATAGAATTGCTTATAGATATAATATTTTACATTTATCAAGTTTCAAAAAACAAATATTATTTTTATCGCATAAATCCAATCAAAAATTATTTTAAAATAATATAACAAAAAGTCAACATGTTTTATTTTCCTGTATTTAAGCTATTAAATACATTTTGTACATTTAAAGATAATACAGGTTCCTTCTTTTTTCCTCAAAAAAAAAAATAAATAAATAAATAAATAAATAAATAAATAAATAAAATAAATAAATAAATAAATAAGTAAAAGTAAATGAATAAATAATAATAATAATAATAATAATAATAATGGTTTTGTACTGTATTATTGAAAACTGAAAGAATTATTTTACATTCAAAGTGGTAATTTAGACAAAAAAAAAAAAAAAAAAAAAAAAAATAGAGTAACACACACACACACACAGATATATATATACATATATAAAGAAAGAGTATAGTGTTAAGTAAATTCAGTCTAGTCGGAAAGGTCTTCACTTATTAAATAATAACAAGGGGTGTTGAATCAGAAATCTGGAAATTATAGCGCCGATGTTTTGGGGGGGGGGGTCGTCACGTGTCAAGAAAGGAAAGGAGGAGAATTTTGACTCTGTTTTTTTTTTTTTTTTTTTCGTTCAAATCGAAAGGGACATTATTTCACGATTCTGTACAACAGTAATTCTGATTTTAAAATAATAAACACAATTCTTTGTAATACTCAGACATGACATACCATTAAGTTGTGTTAAAAAGTAGATACATATCTGTATGTATGTATGTAAAGATTTCTCGACCAGTGGAAAAATTAAATTTCTATCAATGAAATCAGCGCATTTGTTTTTATGTGCTTCTTGCCGGAAGGCGGCGGGGGTGATATTTGTTAACTATTACTGATTTAGAAATAAAATAACTAATTAATCCAATATAATTCTTAGTATTATTATTTTATCTTACTATGGATTACTATTTATCACAGAATATGAATATCCAAACATAAAGATAATCACATGGCAAAGGTTAAGACTGCGATCAAATTTCCAACTAGCTTATGTGTTTTAATATAGAGACATAGGGTAGAGACATAACGTAGAAAATAGCTGTTTTCGTGACATCTAATTATCCCATGATTGGCTTACAATAAAGAACTCGATACGATGGAGAGGGTGAGGAGAATACTGAAGATATTTTTAGATTTTCAGTTCCAATTACATAACGAAATGGATTCACGGTTTTGTTCCGCAAGAAAATAAAATGAATGAGGTTAGAGAATTTATAACAAATTAATGAGGTTTTAATTATTAAAACTTTTAGAAAATGTATCAGTTAACCCTAATACAGTATGCCAAGTTTTCTAAAATTGATATTGCGCTGGTTTTTCTCATATGGATATCAATTTTTTAATGATCTCTTTTATGCTTTGAAAAGAAAGGCAAAAAAGTACGCAATATAGCATGTTCTTAATTTACATAGATTTTTAGGATTATGCGTCAATAATTCATCATGTATTTTTTAAGATAATCAAGGTAATCCACATGACGTGTAAAATCGAAATTGATTCCATTAATTTGTTCACGAACAGTTTCGCCAGTTGCATTATTACTCTAAAAGATAAGAAAAATTGTAAATTATGCATCGGAACATACTAACTATTTCTTGATATAAAAAAATAGTTAATTTTCAAATTCAAATTTAAATATAGAAACTAAAATATCTTTCTGTATAATAGTACTTTAAATAATGGTTTTTTAAAATTACATTATAATAATAATGTACATATATATTTGTATAAAGAAAAAAAAAAGTTTACTAAATGATAAAAGATATTAGTATCATACAGTTATAAACTTGCTATATCCGAAAAATTTTTAAAAACTATTTTATAAAAATGGAAATTTCACATATTTTTCTTACATGTAAAATTTATGTAAATTAACAATTGTAAAGAAGAAGAATTTTTAGTTTTATATTAAAAATTATTCAGCAAAATATAAGGTTTTTATTAAAAATGTCTTCTACATTTACAAGTTAAATAAATTTTCAATCAAAATATTATTATTATTATTATTGTCATTTTAAAAACATGAGCCCATAAAAATAAAAATTAAACAATATCTCTTTGCAGTTGATTATTACTAGAAAATATTTAATACGACTTGTTTCATTTTCATTTACTTAATTGTTAACCTTTTTGTGTTATTTTATTTAAATAACTTTAAGTTAGTATAAAAAGATGCATATACATGTTTTTGGAATACTTAATGGACTTTTAACGACTAAAACTGTATTTTATAACCAATTAAAATATCGTTATCACCGAAGCATACAAATGATTTGTTATAAATAAAAAAAGCTTTTGGCTGAATAAATTGTGTTCAATTAAAGTAAGTATACATACTCCGCTAAGTAGACAATTAAATAAACATATATTGTGCATACACTGTGGAGATAATATCTATAATTACAAAATTCTAAATTAGATTAATAAACTTTAAATAATCATTACATTATCATACAAAATTTCAAACGTGAACACTGAGTTTTTAAAACACAGTTAAAAAATCTATTAAAAATTTATTTTT
Source organism: Salticus scenicus (assembly GCA_963930645.1). Classification (NCBI taxonomy): domain Eukaryota; kingdom Metazoa; phylum Arthropoda; class Arachnida; order Araneae; family Salticidae; genus Salticus; species Salticus scenicus. The sequence goes on along the minus strand of OZ005649.1, from coordinate 189,106,413 downwards.
ATTAACTTTTGCAGGCGTAAAAAAAGTGGTAATTCCTAAAATAATACATAAAAATTTACATTTTAATATTAACGAATATTACAATGTAAAAGAAAAATACTTTGCTTCAAAATATTACTCGTAAAGTATATGGTTAGTTGTGTCCTTTATGTACATTTGAGAGGTTTGCGTTGACACAGACCCCATCTTAACTCAATGATTAACTTAGTTAACTTAACTGCTTAAGTATAAAATATGAAATTAGCACAGACACTCAGATATATATAAATAAAACTAAGAGTTTATTCATCTAGAATAATGGGAGGATGATCTGGATTTTGCTAGCTCAGACATCGCATTTAAATACTTTATCGAATAAAAGTATAATAACTAAAAATATCTCACCCCTGAATAGCAGACGTTAGACGGATGCACTCCTTTACGTAGATACCGTGACTTTCCAACAGATTCGCGGTTTCTCGGCCGAATCAGTTTTCCATTCAAGAAAACTCGAACTGAAGCATAACAACACTCATCAAGCTACTTAATTTAAGCACAACTTAATCTCAACTACCGAAATATAACTTTATCCAGACTCTAAGACTTAGCCGATGTCGTAGACAAACGTCGGACAAGACTCCACAACACCACACTTTTTACGAAAACCATCTCCATCTTATACTACTTTCTACCAACTTCCTTTTTTTTTTTTTTTCATTTCAACCAAACTTTCAAAATCGCTTCCAATTCATCTACATCTCACAACTTAATTCCTTCAGTTATCGATAAATCAATAACAAGGATTTTCACGCAAATATCGCGAAAAAAAGTCGACAAGGGGGGATAGACTCGCCAATCTGGCGCCAAATTTGTCGCAAACAGCATTTTTCCTTGGTGAAGCTTTCAAGCGGGTTTTTAAAGGAAAACGAGCTATTTATTCATTGCTGTAATAAGACAAACATACGGAAAACTAACATGACTATAACATGACTAAGTGTTTTTGAAAAAAAAATTACATAAAAAAAAAAATTATTATTTACAAATTCGAAACAATGTAGAAATTTGCCTTGAAAGCATACATTCATCAGACATTTAAGAGCTTTTGTGATCTACTGTAACCGCTATCAACTAGCGCTGTTTATACAATTTTCAACAGGAAATTTGCCTTAATGGACCTAAATACATGCATCAGTTTCAATAAATGCTAAAAATATTTTCGAAATCAGAGCACGAATAAATTAAAAACAAACTGTTTTTTTTTTTTCCTTTGGAAAATATATATATATATATATATATATAAAATACTCGCACGTTCAGTATGATCCACTAGTGGCCCAGAAACCCTGCTCTCACAGCTGGATGATGAAAAGTGCCACGTTCGATCTCAGGTCACGTACTTCGGCCTAGTCGTTAGGCGCTTTCTTCGATTTTCTCCAAAATTCACGTAAGTACGATCTAGGAACTATTATAAAGCCTTCATGGAGAGCTTTTCTCCTACACCTAGCGTAATCAATCGGATTTAAACCATATAACCACATAAAAAAAAAAAAAAAAAAAAAAAAAAAAACTATCAGTACGATTTTGAGTGAAACACAGTCATTACTTTTATCATATACTATTAAATATGCATTATAAATATAATTTTATCTAAAAGAATCTTAAAATGGTCGAATGATAGCTATGAAACGTAGCAATCAGTAGCACGGGCACACATACCAAAGTCATAAATACTTGTCAACTTTGTTGGTAACTGTTGAAAATAAATAGCAGATAGAAATGAAAAATTGTTTAAATGTCGTTATTTATTCAACGAAAAAAAAAAAAGAAAGAAAGAAAAATGAATTTGAAAATTCACTTTTAGTATATAAATTATACATAAATTTTATTTGATAAATTATCTATATGTATTCCCGTGTGTATTCACTTGAGATGGCCATTACAGGGTAAAATGGCCGTCTTTTCTCGAATGAAAAGTTTTTTTTTTTTTTTACCGCGATAATCAGTATATGCCTTATTATTATATGCATGATAACTACAATTTCTCACTTTTAATACAACCGGTTAAGACTTAGAAATAAATAAAATTTTCTAATTGCAATAATTCAGCGAAATTTTGAATTAAAAAGTTATTATTTTTTTTCTTCTTAGGCCGGGAAGAACATCAAGTTTGTACACTGCAAAAAATATGTCCTATTTTCTGCCAGAAATTCTGTGCAATTTGAGAAAATACATTCTGATAACGTACTTTTTTCGTAAATTACGCGTATTTACTCAAATTACAGAGAATTTCTGGCAGCAAATAGGACATATATTTTACAGTGTACCTGATTTAATAGACATATACCTAATATTTATTTGTGCTTATTTATTTCAACGGCACGCATCTACGCATCAATCTACGTATTTTTAGGTTTTTATAAACTTCCTGACAAAAAATCGATGTTATACGATTTAAGAATTTTTCTGTTGATTTCTATGATTGTGCACGTAATTTATTTTGTAGCTTATAAACGATTACACTGATTTCGAAGCAATATATATATTTTTTAAACTTCATCATAAATTTTCATAAAACATCAAAATATTATTCGGAAAAAAGCAGATATCTACTAGATGTTCATCAGCAAAAGATGTGAATATTATAAATATCTTGTTAAATTTGTGCAATAACTGATAGTGAAACCTTATAATAAACATAAAACCAGGTACTAAAAAGTGATTCTTCAATTTAACTTTATTTACAATAAGCATGATATACAAATGCATGGTTTAATATAATATACAAAATATATGTTTTATTATTATTATTATTATTATTATTATTATTATTAACTGTCAAAAATTACATTTTATAATTAAAAAATATATATATGTGCCTCATACTAAACATAATTACATATAACTTGAATAAAATTAACTTTTAATAATCGATTGGTAATGTAACCCGTGTAATAATAGAACTGGATTGTTAAAAAGAAAACTCGACATGATATGTAAAATTTATAATAATTATATTTTGTTATGTGCTAAAAACAGAAAAATACAAAAAAATAAAAAAATAAGATTTCCCTTTCTTTTGTATTTCGTTGATGCAATCCTAAAGTATATTTTTACTCTTCAAGAATTTTTATATTAATCCTGACATGGATTTCGGTACCATTTCGATTTTGTTATCGAAAACTTATGACAGAAGTTCAACTCTAGATACTTTATTGAAGTAAAAAAGCAAAAATAATGAATGATTGTCACACACACACAAAAAAAAAAAAAAAAAAAAAAAGAGAGAGAACTGTGATAAAATTGACAAAATTTATAGAATTTCATGATTCAATATTATTGGAAAAGGGTGTATATTTTACTTAATAATTTTGCGTTTTATTGCTAAACCTTACATTTTTTTTTTTTTTTTTTTTTTTTTTTTTTAGAAATGATTAAAAATTATCTCTGCATAAAAGGATGAAAAGTATGATATAAATGATAGGTTTACACTATTTAAAAAAGTTATACTAGTTAAAGAATGGAAAAAGCCTTGTATGCCACACTTTTTGAATGAATACTGGTAATGATATTTTATAACGAAATATTTTGTAGAGAAAGAAAATCATTTACATTAGGTTTTAAATTATGAAACAGTTTATAAATACAAAATATAACACATAATGAAATATTCTAAAACTTGTCTCATTGCAACTAAAGCAATTTCTTTTTGAAAACAGATTTATTGAATCTCGTACTTCTTTTTAGAGACATAAAAATGATTTTGAACATTTTAATAAAATTAAAATATTTATTATATATAAATACACCATTGTGTGTAAATATATATATATATATACTAGATATAATTACGAAAAAATAAATTTTATGTTTTAAATTTTCATTATTTAAAGTGACAGATATACATCTATGGGAAACGCCATATCCTGCATAGTACATAAATAGTTTTAAAGTTATTGTAAACTTTCAGCAGAATTTTTCACACACAAAACTATTCACGAAACAGCAAAAGGTGTCCATACCGATTTAACTTTCTATCTGTGTTTTTAACTGTCTATCTAATTATCCCTCTTCCCCACTATATATATATATATATATACAGGTGTTGGACAAAATAATGTGAACACTTTTACTTTTTCACATTTTGCCGAATATCTTAAAAAATAATTAACATGCTGTTCTTGAATTTTGGGAATAAGGGAAACACCTCTTTCCTCTTATTCTTCAGCATAAACATGATAAGATATATCTAAATAATTATAGTATTGTTTAAAAGAAACATATTTAATATTCAAAGGGATATTAAATAATTTATTACTGTGCATGCACGGAATATAGCAAAAGAACTTTGACATTATTTGATACCCAACTTTATAGAGCGCCTTAAAAAAAAAAAAAAAAAAAAAAAAAAAAAAACATTCTGTTAAATATCACCAAAATTCATAGACATGTCGGTGACTAAGTAAGCTCAGCTGTTTTCGAAAAAGGTCTTTAAGATGAGGGATCATTCATAAATGAAAGTTTGTATCTGAAAAAAACTACGTTACACAATGTAATATAATACAATATTTGCGATTCAGTTTCTTTTTTTTTTTTTTTTTTTTTTTTTTTTTTTAATAGGTATGTACTACATATCTATATAAATGAATGAAAAATTAATTCTTAGAAAAGAAAAATTAATTCTTTTTCGGACTTAAATTTTCATTTGTGAATAATTATTGTAAAGACTTTTTCAGAAACGATCTGAAGAACAGCTCATTTAATAACCGATATCTCAATGAAATTTTGTGATGTTCAACTGGAGTTTTTTATAAGGTGCTCAACACAAGCTTTTTTTTTTTCGTACAGTCCACGCCTGCGCAGTAATAAATTACTAACTATGAATGCCCATATCTCTTTGAATATTTGATTCTGCAGTACAATGTTTTAGGAATATGTTGTCATATTTTAAAAAGTTTCATGAAATATGCAGAAAAATCTGTTTGAGTTATTAGGTAAAAACTTTCAAAAAAGTTTTGCATGTTTTAATAAAATATTAGTAACTCCTTAAATATTCAAGATATCTTCACAAATCTCTTTATACGTAAAAAATATAAGCTTTATAACCATATCTAGAATTTTCAGACCAATCGAAGCTTTTACATATGCCGGTTTATCACAAACACTTTTTATTTTATTGGATTTATTGTTCGTCCCCTAAGGGCTTTCGTGACGAAATCTTTGCTAAAAAGTAAAAGGAAAGACATGTTTTCCTTACTGCCAAAATCGAAGAACAACGCGGTATCTATCTATCAAAATATTTCTCAAATCGTAAAGAAACGAATGTGTTCACATTATTTTGTCCAACACACACACACACACACACACACACACACACATATATATATATATATATATATATATCGCAAAGTTGGTAATTTAATATCTTATTAGCAAATATATATATAATTATATAATAACATTTTTATAAGTTTATTGGATTTATTGTTCGTCCCCTAAGGGCTTTCGTGACAAAATCTTTGCTAAAAAGTATGAGGAAAGACATGTTTTCCTTACTGCCAAAATCTAAGAACAACGCGGTAAGTATCTATTAAGATATTTCTGAAATCGAAAAGAAGCGAATGTGTCCACATTATTTTGTCCAACACACTTACACACACACACACACACACACACACACACACACACACACACACACACACACACACACACACACACACACACACACACACACACACACACACACACACACACACACACACACACACACACACACATATATATATATATATCGCAAAGTTTGTAATTGAATATCTCATTAGCAAATATATATATAATTATAAAATATTATTTATATAATTTTATTTTTTCGAATTATTAAACGTTCTTCATAACTGTTTTAAACATATTTTTAAAAATGACATTATGTATATTGGTAAAAGTCATAAAATATTGTCTTACTTATCGGTTTCTTTTCCGTTTATTTTAATACAATCGAAAATACACTGTTTCTTTGAAGAACGAAAAGAAAGTCTTTTTATATCCTGAAGTACATCATGGGATTAAAGCCATTATCGCTCTTGTTAACAAGAAAAGAAGTAAAAAAAGAAAAATTGGATAAGATTTGTCTTTTTTTTTCTCTTTTTTTTCCTCCTTATTACAAAAAAAAAAAAAAAAAAAAAAAAAAAAAAAAAAAAAACCAGAGATATGTTTTTAAATTATTATTTTATATGTATTAAAAAACATACTTTATTTTTTATGCTAATAAATGACATTAAAACATTTAGATATCATATATTCTTTTTAAATAAAATAAATTTGGTTAACCTTTTTCATACATACTATTTCCTTTTATAATTACTATTATTTTTTTTAAGTATTATTTTTAAAGAAGTAATCTAATATTTTGCTTCTTTAAAAATTATTTTACTCAAAATGAGATGGAATTGTGTCTAAAAAATTGTGTAAAGATGAAGAAATCTGTATAAAGATATATGTACATAACTATAAAATTTATAAGATGAACCTCTTATAATGAGAATGCATTGAAAAAAAATATATATATAAAGTAATGTAAACATACAGTTTATGAATAATTTTAATTTTTAAAATACAAGGTGTTACAAAACTAAAGCACAAAGCATAAAATGAGAGGCATAAGTTCCCCTAATAAACTACGTTCTTGCCATATAATATTCGGAATTGCTGTGAATTTTTATTATACAATGTAGATTCGATATATAAATTGGTTTATTGCGTGAAGCACATAGGTGCACAGATTAAATCTTTATAAACATAAATAACAAAGTGATCGTAATGTCGAAACTTTACGCAAAATGCTAAAATAAGTTTTTATCATCTATATTATAAATCTCAATCATTGATGAAGTGAATAGTGTGCACGTTGCAATACTCTAGGCATTTGAGAACCATGAAAAGGAGCGATACCAATTCAAATAGCAATGTTCTCTGACGATTTAAAAAACATTTCGGAAACGATATTTTTATGATCAAGTAAAAAAAAAAAAAAAAAAAAAAAAAAAGAGGAATCAAGGCATGTCATCCTATGTGATCTGGGAGAATAAGCTACAAACCCACATGAGACGAGGTCATTTATTCGAAAAGACAAACTGAAGCAGTAGGTGCAATTTATGGAAACATCCACTAGCGAATGAAAGCGCATATTTGGTAAAAGTTTACATCGTACGTTATGTAATTAATCATGCAGGACCTAGTAAATGAAGGTTAATAACATTTAATCGTCATGGAAGCTTGTAAAAAGATACAAGTCAATAAAATGTTTATGGAAAATATGTGTCCATTAAAAAATTTTTAATGGATAAATCTCGAATGCTTGTGGATTAAATCAGCATAGGAACTAGAATTCTGCATATTCAATGCTTCTTTTGTGTTGTAAGAATGAACTACCACTTTCACGGGGTTTCGGTGTAATCATTTATGAATCAGTACACATCCTATTTTCATATAATTATCACCTTGGCTATGAGCCGTTGCTCGCTTGTGTACTTCGTTTTGGACAATTATATTATACTCGCTTTTACTTTTGCAACAAATCAGAATACAGGTTTCGTCCCATCAAAGGTGGCACTTTTTTTTATTTTATCAACTGTCTCGTGGCACGTGATTTGCTTTCCGAGAGAAAAAGTTTATCTAGCAACTGCTTGTTTTACCGAGTTATATTTTTATCGCACTGTATGAATAGTTTATGTTCATATTAAAAAGTATTTCTAAAATTTCGACCACTTCAAACACAAAAATTATTACAAGCGTGCATCACTTTTACATTAAATAATAATAATAAAAAATCTGGAGTGGCTCCATTCGGCTTTCCGAACATTGGGTAATTAACGATTTTTTAGTAAAGTAAAATGAAGTAAAGTAAAAGGAGTTGTTAAATAAACAATAGCGAGAAAATTATAATAGGGTACTTGAGTATTTTTCTCCATATAGTACACGATGTTTAATTTAACACAATGTTTGATTTTTCGTTGTGTCCCTGTAAAAACCTATAAATGCTAGATTCACCAAAATACTTAAAGTTAGTGCAACAGTGACTTATAATATTCATATAAATTTCCATCTCAATTGAATAAGGCGTGTAGACGCTATCGCACTTTTAGAAATTTGCTCCCATAGAGCATAATGATAAAGAATTTTTCTTTGTGCCCCTGTAAAAACTGTGAGTGCTAAATTCGCCAAAATCTATACAGCTCGTGCAACTGTGACCAATAATAAGAGTACATATATTTTTGCTCAGTTTAATAAGGCGTATAGACGCTATCATACTTTTAAAAATTTAGCCCCATAGGCCATAATGATAAAGAATTTTTCTTGGTGTCCCTGTAAAAAAAGCTATAAGTGCTAGATTTATCAAAATCAATAGGGTTCGTGCTACGGTGACTTACAACAACTGTGCCAACTTTCAGATCATTCGAGCACAGCGTTTAGACGCTAGCGTGTTCACTCAGACACACACTCATACATACACACATATTCATACATTATCGTAAAAATAGTGAAAACGGGGGGGGACTTCAAACTGTATAGAAACAACAAAATTTGAAATTCTGATTTTTGACATGATTATAATATTTTCCTTTCATACGTATGTTCAGAAAGTAAAAAAAAAAAAAAAAAAAAGAAAAAAAAAAAAAAAAAGTTGCAAAAACTTATTAAATCCAATCAATATTTCAACTTCTAAGGTATGTAAAGCTTCGCGAACAGAGAAGCGTCTTTAAATAGTGAATATGGCTTTGGAATTAGAACACCACATATGGTAATGCAGTGAGATACCAAATAAATAATTTTATCTTTTTAATATTTACCCCAAGACTTTTAAACTCGTTAATGTAGCATTTTGTCGATAATTAAAGAAGTAGTGATACCAAAAATTTAAGTATAATAAAACGGAAATAAGGTACAAGCATTAAAAGACTAACATGTTTAAACATACTAACTAAACGCGTTTAATACAGAAAAAATTTCTTAAGAAATATATTTTTATTATATTATACAATTTCGTTCAAATATTCTTTTTTTTCACTTTAGTTCCCCATCATACTAAATGTTTGCGGAACTTAGGTAATCGTGAAAATTTTTTACCTCGGTTTTTTTACCTTTTCTTACGCGTTTTCAGATGTGAGGAATCCGAAAATGACAAAATTTGTATGGTGTCCGTCTGTAAGGTGTCTGTTATTCCGTTAGTCCGTTAGTGAGTTTGTTAGTCTGTGTACACGGTATCTCAAGAACAAATAGTCGCAGAGAAGTCAGATTAGTTTTAAAATATAACTTTCGACACTGGCAAGAACCCTATTCATCTGCAACATTCGAATTAAAAAACTTCGTAAGTTATTATAAATTCACAATTTTCTTAACATGGGAGAATAGGGCAAAATTTCCCTTAAACGTTCATTAAGTGGAAATGTTTTACTATAAAGACGTCAGGATAGTTTTAAAATATCAGTTTTGAATTCGGAATGAACATCATTAACTATAAACATGCTACTTTAAAATTTTTGCAAGCTATTTGGAATTTATGAATTTTTTAACGTGGACGAATAGGGCAAAGTTTTACAGAAATGTCCATTTTGAGGGATATTTTCATCGTAAAGATGTCAGACCACTTTTAAATATTATTTAGGACACTGGCATGAATATTATTGACTATGAATTTTCCATTATAAAAATTTTGTGGAAATTTACGAATTTCTTAACATGGCAGAACAGAGCAAAATTTTACATAAACGTCAATTTTGAGGGATATTTTCATCATAAAGATGTCAGACAACATTCAAATATTATTTAGGATACTGGCATGAATATTATGGACTATGAATTTTCCAATATAAAAATTCCGTAATTTATTGGAAATTTACAAATTTCTTAACATGGTAGAATAGGGCAAAATTTCACATAAACGTCAATCTTGATGGATATTTTCATCGTAGAGATGTCAAACTACGTTTAAAATATTATTTAGGATATAGGCATGAATATCATAGACTATGATTTTTCCAATTTAAGATTCTTAAGTTATTTAGAATTTACGATTTTCTTAACATAGCAGAATAGAGCAAAATTGAGCATAAACGTCCATTTTGAGGATCATAAATATATCAGACAACTTCAAAATAACATTCATGATACTTGTTTGAACATCATTGACTACAAATATTCTAATGGGAAAATTTTGTGAGTTATTCGTACTTTAATATTTTATCGGCATAGCGAAATTGAAAATTTTTCATTTAAATTGGAATTTGGAGGAATATTGCATTGAAAATAGCAGCATGAAACCTAAACAACGGAATTGACCCTGATAAAATAAATTAATAGATTAGAATAAGATAAATATATCGAAGTGAACGGTGGATAACCTATTAGGTGGGGATTTCATTCTGTGACTGTGTCAAGCTTCGGTCAAATTCATTTCTCTTAACATATTATAATATATCTCGCACTAGAAATTTATGAGAACATAAGTATGATGGGGAACTGAGCAGAGCCCACCTGTGCCAACTAGTTTTAAATTCACTAAGATATAAACAATATGAAACCTTATTTATCCATCATATTACATATCGGTACGCATTAATATTTGCAGAAATTTTTAAATATTTATGTGCAAAACTTCATTCTAAGCCTTTTGACATGTGATTACTTTGACTTATGTTTTTATTTCTTATTTAATTTTTTTCTTGTTTTACTGGTGCAAGTAGTCTGTACTTAATCTTATGCCAGTACTCCTTTAATAATATTTAGTTGCAATATATCGGCGTCTCTGAGAGATGAAAAAAAAAATGTGCAAAAATTAAACCATGAAACAATTAAGTATTATACCATAAATCTTCTATGCATAAAATAATAATAATAATAATAATAAATAAATAAATAAGACGCATGCATAAATGAAAATTAGTTTTACAAAAAGTTTCACAGATAAGTATTTGAAATAACTCTTATCGTTAAAGGCAAGGGCATCATATATCTATAAATTAAACTTTTTCAGTTGTTTATAAAAATTATAATATTATTAAAATAATTTTTAGAATTTTAAGAATAATGGTAGACTATTATAAGAATTAAATATCAGTAAGTAAATTGATTAATGCTTTGCACTTAAACTTTTACACGCTGAATTCTGATACAGTTGTAAATTAAGATTCTTTTTGTGCAGACTTTACATTAAAATGCTTTAGTTAAAGTATCGTTTAAACTTAAAAAAAAAAAAAAAAAAAAAAAAAAAAAAAAAAAACCTCTCTCTCTCTCTGTATATATATATATATATGTATATATATAAATTTTAATACAGAAACATTGTATTTATTATTAGAAGTATATATATATATATATATATATATATATATATAAATTTAACAAATCATGCAAGGAACATATCTTTATAATTTTTTTAAAAATCATATTTTAAAAAAAAATCATATTTTTTAAACAACGTGGTGTATTTTGAGTCTACTGAAACCAGTTTTTAAGTATATTGGATTGTATTTAACTTTTATTTGATTTTTATGTTACTCAGACGCATAATCATATAAAAATAAAGGTCACTTTTAGGAATTACTGTACGTTTACTTTTTTTGATAAAACATGGTTTCTATTAAAAGAAAAAAAACTATTTGTTATTTATATGTGTCAATTTTTTAGGTCAACGGGGATGAATTTAAATTTTTAATAAATTGTCAAATTTATATTCATAATTGGGAACATTGGGCTGTAAAAGATTAATTACCAACAGTAATGTAAAAACTATTAATTACAGTCGGCAGAAAAATTTTTGAAGCACGCATCCACAATTTTCATACTTATTAGTTTGACTGCTAATTTTCAGCATCAACTTACATCTTTATAAACAGTATAAGACTAAGATCATGACTCGACAGAAATTTATTTAACAAAACAGTATCAGATATAAACATTTTGAAGTAGGAATTATTGCTAGTGCTTCAATAATTTTGCTGTCGACTGTATGTTTATACCATTGAATATGTTTAATAAATAAATGAGAAACAGCAATTCTTTAGAGATATATACACAATTTAGAAAATAAAAAGAAAAAAGAAAAACCTGTCTTCTAAATTCAAACCTAATAGTAAATTAACGTGAGAAATATAATATCATATTTACACAAAGTTTAATTTCGTGTATTATGAGCCGAGATCGTAATAATAAATGACCTTTCACGAAGACATAAATTTAGTCATCTGATGAAATGGACGCTGTCGTGAGATCATCACATAACAAATGTTAACAGATACATAAACCCTTATGATTGAGATATTGCGGGGAAATTTCTGTCACAGAGAAATTAGTGACGTGAATAATTTATTACTATTTATGATTTCTGAGATGATCAATACTCCTTTGAAACATTGACAGATTGGGATAGAATTGGAATGATTTTAAAAATAAAGAAAAGTTCTGTTTGTATGTATAATATTTATTATTATTCATATTATCATTAATTTAGAATATGTACTGTTTAATTAATGTACGAGTAACACAATTTTTATTATATATATATATTGTTAACTATTCAGACACTATTTAATATATATATATATATATATATATATATATATATATATATATATATATTAATTTTAGTTCAATATATATTTATATATTTTTTAATAAATAAAGGCATTTTGTTTTACAAAAAATTTTTTATGTATAACAATAATAAAAATATTATGAGGTTACAAGCATTACCAGTGAATATAATCAATGCTGATCCATTATTTAAAGTAAAATACATAAGAAATTTTTAGATTGAAAATTACGTGATATTGAAAAATAACATGTATTTTTCACGTTAAAAAAATATAATATTTGGATCTTGTTGAAAGATATTCTTTTAACAAATCTAATGTACATCAAATAAAAATAAAATTCCATATTGAACTGTAATTTGTTTTAATTTTATAAATATAAATTTTTACTTTTATAGTAAGATATGAGTATAACATGAACTATATTCGTGAAATTAAAAAAAAAAAAAAAAAAAAAAAAAAATCTGTTTTTTATAATTCATATAGTATCATACTTGTTGAAAGACGGAAAGAAAATTCAAGTTCAAATTATCATCTTTTGTAATAATTCAAAATACTCTACAAGCGCAACATTATAAATCATGTCAATTGAGGAATCATTTAAAATCTAAAAAAAAAAAAAAAAAAAAAGAGGCTGAATTTAATATTGAAAATTTTAGATTTATGAAGCGAATTTCAAACGTTATTATACATTAAAGTATTAAGTTATGAAAAATTTTATTTATTTTTCAAGCATCTTATGCGAAAATAATTTCGAATACATATAAATATGATTATTTATGAAATACTATATTTCAAATTCACCTTTATAAATAATAATCACTTGCTAAGACAATAAATTTTTATAAACATATTTAGGTTTCGAAAAAAATTATACAAAACCTGCCATTATTCGAAAACAATAAATTGACTTTTATTTTATTGAAAATTTTTCCATTATCTATATTGGAAGCATTAAAATTAATATTATTTTACCGAAAGCTTTAAAATTTCACATTTTTAATCTTTGTAACTTATAAAGCAGGTTTTCTTCATTACAATAAAAGAAGGGAAGTAATAATATAATTTCATATGTGGTGTACATTAATATGGAATTTAAGAAAAAAAAACTGTACGCACCATATTTTCGAATTTTTTTTTAGTATATATTGAAGCATATGGGACTTTGAATAACTTTTTTTCATGTTATTTTATAGCATACACATGATATTAAATTTCTCATTCATTTCTGGCAATATCGCATGCAGTGGCATTTGTATGTAAATTATAAATTATCATTAAAACAAAGTAAAGGAAAAGGAAAATTTATAGATTATTATGAGAAACAATTTTCAATAAACGGTGAGCAAAAATAATTATGGTTAACACTACTGTAGAACTTTCAGAAAAAAATATTTATTATTTATTGGTTAAAAAATTCTTTGGTCCTTCTAAAATATGAGGCAGAAGGTCTATTCCATAAAATAAAATAAAATAAATTAAAATGAATAAATAAATAAAGTTCTATGGAATTCCGAGGTCCTCCTCTAGCTCAGAACTCTATAATCATCTGAGCAGAATTTTTTTGCAGTATAATAATAAAAATAAATAAAAAGTCATGTATACTTATTGATTTAGTAAAGTTTTCCATAATCGTTTTCAATAAATACAATCACCATAAATTTATAAATTTTCACACGTTTATTTATAACATTTTTAATGTTTAATCCTTTGTTTCATGTAATTTATTTTACAATTTTATTTATTATATTTAATAACTATCTTTGATAATAAGTAGTTTTATAAATACTGATAATGATAAATTTACATTTTCCCTATAGTGTTTAGAAAAACTGAAAATTATCAACTGCTATCATGCTGAAATGTTAGGTGCATATATTTTGGATATTTCTCTTATCCAATTTATAGTATTGTATTGATTAAAATGTGGTAATATAATAACAATTTTGTTGCAATATAAACAAGCATTACATTGATTTTTTTAGCTTTTCTCATATTGATTTCGGTAGTCATTCTCAATCAGTTTTCTGCTGCTTGTTCTTTTAAAATTCTAATGCACAAAAGTATTATAAAATATTTCTTTATCTTTGTAACATTTTCAAACATGTTTAAAACCCAGGTTTAAAACATGTTTGTAAACATGTTTAAAATTGAGTATGATTTTGGTTAGTCTGTCTATCTGTATTTTTGTTCTTCTGCATTTCCGTTTTATGTTCACGTGGGCAAAATACATTCAAAGTTAAACAATGCAACAAGTTGTTGAAAAATGTTAATAATGTATGCGAATCGCTTGATATTTCGTTCTTGTTTCCGAATACCTTGAGAAGGCTGTTTGTAAGATTGGACTAGACAGTAGTAGGTAAAATTTATAGCTGATAACGTCGATGCTAAATACATTAAAATATTTTAAATAAAAAAAAATACTATCAGAGAAATGTGGTAGGAATGACAGTTTGATAGTCTTAGTATATCAGATTTGTCATAATTATCGAAAATTTAGACATTTGTTTTTTCAGAAATATTTTCTCACCCAATATAATTTCTGTTTAACTTAAACTTTCACTCTTCATTTATAAACATGAAAAAAAAAAATCTGGTTTAAACGAGCGCATACAAATAATTGGGGGATGGAACTAGTCAGAGCAACGCGATGAGTTAGGCAGTGCCTATAAAGTGACTATCAGATCTTTTAAATCGATTTTTGCTTCTTTAATGAAAGGTTATCAAGATTTAGATGACTGAATGTGGCCTTATATTTAGTGCAAGACATGATAAAGCATCTCCGAGGTAGCGATAAACTTTGCATTTTCGCGTACGACCATTTCACGACTGTATCGAGAATATCAGGAATCCGGTATATCATGAAATGTCCCACATAACTATGGAACAGATCGAGAAAGAACGACACCAACAATGATTACTAGAATCATTAAACGTATCAGGCGGGCAACTCTTTCTCAATTTGCTGCAAATTTTAACGCTGGGGCGTCTGCAAAAGCCAGCGTGCGAGCTATTCATTGTACCATCCTTGATATGGGGCTTTCGGAGCCAAAGTCCCATTGGGGTATCGTTGTTGACTGCACAAAACTATGCTTTACCTATCGCCAACAGTGCCATTGGACCGTTAATGAGTGGAAACACGTCATTTAGTCTGACGAGTCTCGTTTCCAATTGTGTCGCTCGCTTGGACGTGTGTGAGTATGGAGGCAATCTGTCATGAATCCATGGATCCTACATTCCAACAGCGGACAGTCCACACTGCTGGAGGTTCTATCATACTGTGCTGCTTGGGCAGCTGGCGTGCTATAAGAGCCTAAATACATCTAGATATAACTCTGATAATAATCAGATACGTAAGAATCTTGTCCGATCACCTGCACCCATTCATGTTTTTTGCGCATTCTGACGGACTTGGACAGTTCCAGCAGAACAATGCTACACTAAGTTTTACACTAAAATCTTTAATATGTGCATGAACAAGCGTTTAAAAAAATATATATATATATATATTTTTTTTTTTTTTTTTTTTTTGCATAATTTATTAGTCAAATGTATGAAGTGATCATGAAACAAATGAAAGGAAATGTAAAAGTTAAGAATGATATCGTCAATAGACTTAGTTTGAATCAAAGTATTTTCAAAGAGAAACAAAAATATAATAAGTGTTACCATTTTTTAAAAATTATTTGAACCAATTAAGAGTAAAGCCTTGCACAAAGTCATGAATTCTCAGAATATAAATTGATAATGTAGTTAGTATTTTTATTTAAAACAAATTTCATTTATTTCATTTTAAATATATTTTAAATGTTTTTGAATTATTTAAGTAAACAAATGATACATTGAAAAAAGTATAATTGCAATCAAAAGTAAACTTTATTAAATGTAATGTAATGTTAAGGTAAAAAGAAAAATGTACTCTCTTTAGAAAAGGAATATTCTTTAGAAAATTAATGAAATTTAATTTGATAATTTTAATGTGAATAATGAATCTGTAAACAATATTAATTTACTTAATTACATGTTTTCTTTTCATCCGATAGTATAAGTAAATTTACACGAAGTTATTAATTTTTATAATGCTGTTTTAATTTAAAAGAAATCTAATTAATTTTTGATGTTACAGGGAAAAAAAGTTACTTAAACATGTAACATCTTAATACAGAATAGACTATAAGCACTAAATTATTAATCATTTTAATTATAATATATATTAAAAACGATAATGTATGAAGTTTACGTTTAATGCGTATTTTTCATTTATAACTCAAATATCCATCAATATTATGTAATTAAGTATTCAATTACAAAATCTTTATTTATTGTTAAATTATATTATATTATATTATTTATTTATTTATTATTATTATTATCTTTGTTTTTCCTTTCCAAATATTTAAATTGATTTTATTATTGTGCTATTATCTTTCTAATTACTTTTTATTTCTGATTTTATTTACAACGATTAAAGATCAAACAACATTTTCGGGTTAAAACTTATCATTTGTGTATTATATATACATAATAGTGGAAAATATGGATACAGAAGAAAATGTAAATTGCCAAATAAAAATAATTTTTAGGCATGCAGTATAATTTTTAGTTGATTACGTCTTTGCGTAACCCGATATCGATTTTATCCTCAATATATCAAATTAATTTTTTGAAACAAAAAAAAAAAAAAGTGTGTTTTAGATGATACATTTTTAGTTCTTTGTTTTAGGGACACAATTCCAGTGGCTAAATGAGGCAGTGGCGGATTTAAGGGGGGGGGGGCTAGGGGGCTGAAGCCCCCCCAAAATCACTGACATTCACAATTGAATATTGCAATTGCAAATTTTTTATTGGTCTAGAATAACACTTTGAAAAATCTTAGCCCCCCCCCCAAAAGTCAAGTTCTGGATCCGCCACTGAAATGAGGGTCATTCTTTTCGGTCTAAATTTTGATATCGAGATTTTATCTGATTTACATCTTTTAATTTTTCCTGGGTAAAGAGGATTTTTTAAGAATTAAGTGCAGGAAATTGGAATGCCGCAAGTGAGAATAAAATTTTGTATTCCGAAAACGAATCAAAGATTTTATTCCAGTTTGGTATATAAACCGCTTTGTACGCTTTGTAGTTGTACAGTTCTCTGCATTGGATACTTACTTCAGGAAACAAAATAAGCGTTCTCATTAGGTAGAAAATTAATAGGTGTTCTAATTAGTTAATTTTTAGTGTTGGATGGGAAAGTATAATAATGAGTAGTAAAAATTCTTAATTACCAAAGCCTCGAGCGATTTTTTTTATAAAATTCGATATATTAATACTCTTTTAGATGTTATATTACATGAGTTAGTTGTTTTCTAGTATTCGATTTTGTGGTAAAAATAGGAAGTAAAATTCAAATTCACATCTCAAAAACATCTCTAACGTTTTGTTTTACAATTTCTGTATGTAAAATTTCTTTTAGATGTGCTATCTTTCTATAAACGCATTTAAAAATTAATTGTTGACGAAGTTAAAATGTTTATCTTTAACTCTCTGCGATTCATGTGTGAAAAATTGGTTCTTCTTTGTTTCTTTAAAATTGCTTTGTAAACACCATTTTTGATATACCTGCATGGCACTTCTGGGAAATCGGTAGGCGTCTTCTTTTGTTGAGACAATTTCATACTTTCTTACAACACTGCCTTCAAATAAACATTAAAGTAACTATATGTATCAATTTGTAATGGAAACCATTTAATATTATATATACATATAGAATAAAAAATGGTTAAAAAAAAAAAAAAAAAAGCCACAATGTCTTATTTGGTTTTTGAAAGAGTTTGGTTCATTTGTGACAAATATTATGTTTTGATACTTTGCATAACCTAGTTCGATCCAAGTTCGAAAGCCCTATTTGCACATGGATGTTGGTAGTGGTTCAAAGTCGTACCTAAATGTTAGGTTTCAGTCTAATGGGATTATAAATAAATAAATAAATAAACAAATAAAGGGATCATTTAAACCTACCAACAATGTTTGAATAATTTAAGGGTTTTTAAATCTAAATTCACATAACCATTTTAAGAAGTTCAGTTAAATTGACAGTATTAAATCTCAGATATGATATTCCTTTATGGGATAGATTTCTGTACCTTGGCGGTAAAGGAAACCATGTCCATTTTTTTAAATGTGTATCTCAATCTTTTTGATGTGCATATTTTACTTTATATAGAGGCATTAAGCACTATGTCCAGTTATTACAAATGAGTTTTAGTATTCAATATTTACTATTACTATTATTTACTTCCATTATTCTTCACAAATATATTTCTTAATAACACCATAGGTGCATCTGCATATTTTAAGCACAACGTTACATAATTTTAATGGACTTTATCCGCGTTACGATATATACCCATGACACGTGACTATTACAGGGAAAATGCAGGATTATAATGTATCCATTTATGCTTTATGGGGAAATGTTTGCATTGCGTAGGGAAATATTTATATCTAGAGGGAGTTTCATAGGGAAATCGAGAATCAGAAGTCATATGTTGGGTATGATTTAGCCTCGAACCCAAGAAAACGGATAATGTTCATTAATGTAGGTTTAAAAAAGTTATTTATTATATATATATATATATATATATATATATACATATATGTGTGTGTCTGTGTGTACTTTTCTTTTCTTTCTATCAATACACGTTACTGTAAAAACAAAAAGGCATGCTCATGAAAATAACTATTAATAATCGAATGCGTGAAAAATATTGTATTTTTCACCTTATATTTTGTCTAATCTTCAACTTCATTTCTTGTGACTATAAGAGCTTTTGCTAAAGTGCTGATCCAACCAGTCCAGGGTTAAAATAGTGGTGATAACCCTTGTGATTTCGAGAAAATCGTTGAAAGGGGAACACTGAATGCCTAAATGTTTATAAAATTTCCGCAAATCTGGCAGCACGCTAAGCCTTCGGAATCGTTCTCATTGCTAGGGGCAGGAAACTAGTTGCACTATACAATGTGTATCAATATCAACAATAATATTTACAATACTGCTCTTTATAAAAATTTCTTTCTTTATTTCTTTTAACTTTTATCAAGTTGTACATAACAATTGTTTCATAAAATCTTTAATAAGTTCCCATTTTTATTTATTTATTTATTTTTAACATTTAATTAAATGCAAGTATAAATTAGCGATATCATCGCTACTAAATAATAATAGAACAAATATAAGATCGAATTATAAGATCTAACCTGCCCTTATAAATATAAATAATAATATAAATGTCTGTACAGTGTACATGTAATCATTACCCGTTTTCAAGTAAAAAAATAATCTAAAAAATGTCGTCTTTTAGAAATCACCGCGTAGGAAAAAAAAAAAGAAGAAGAAAGAAAGACTGACAAGAAATGAAAATTGTAAAAAAACTCTTTATAAAAAATTTAAAATTAAAACACATTTAATCAGTACTGCCGAATTACCTGATAGATCTAAGTAAATAAGATATTGTAAACAATTCCTGGAATTTCATACATTTTGGGTATAATAATATAATTTTGTACAAAACTTATTATCTCTGAAAATTTCACTCATTTAGTGCATGACTCTAAAATATTTAACTATTATCCTCTTTACAATAAATTAGCACAAACTTAAATTCCTAGCATACCTAAATCTTTTTCTTTTGCGTTAGAATATAACATAATTTATGCCTTTATATTTGTTTTTTAAAGAAATCTACTTTTATGATGAATGTATATTGTGAATTCGTCTTCAGTCGTTGTTGTTAATGCAAAATGTCTTGAAAAATACTAGATTTGTATGTATTACATTAAAATTCTCATGTATGTTTTATTGGAAAACAACCGATTGAATAAACAATCAATAGCTATAAATATGTTTACGTTTATTAGCGAATTTATGCAATCTGCGATCTTGTAAAATTGGCGCATATCATTGAATGTCTCGCCTATTTTATCAGCCAACTACAGATTTGAATTTGACTCTCTAATTATATTATTATTATTATTATTATTATTATTATTATTAGGGTTTGAAGTATTGGAGTAACTTCCTTTTTAAGTATCTATGAAAAAACGAAATGCGTTTTAAAAGAATTTATAATTTTTAGCTATGGAAACCACTGTATATATCTAATAAAGCCAAAAATTCATATATATTAATTAACTAAATAAATACATAAATATTTGAAATAAATTAGACTATTTAATTGAAATCAAAAATAATTAATTTAAAATTTAAATGTGATTAAATCATTTTTGAAAAACATTAAAATATCATTAACATGCAGATGCAGATTTTAAAATATTCTATGAATTTAAGTATTCTATGAGAACATATTTTTTAAAATAACTCTTATTGAAATGTTGCTTTTCGTTAGGCACTAATTATTTATTTTGCTATCTTCTTAATAATATATTAAATTAGGCTTTTAAAATTTGCTGAAATATATCACTTTGAATTCAAAACGCAATGCTTTGGGTCAGTAATATTCGTGATATTTTTTACTAATTTATACATTTGACATGAATATTTACTACATACATAGTTTATCCGTTACACTTCTGTAAGTTTAAATAGAAATATTGATTAAAAATTCCATTTTTCCGGTAATGGCGTGCTGTTTCCGTTTAGTTAAATCAAATGATTTATCCCCCTTTTTTTTTTTATGTCGGCTATACCATATTTTGGAAATCTCTGAATTACACGTTAATAACTGTAGAATACTCAGCATTAAGTATAATTACTCTAATATTTGTTATTATTTAGATATTCACAAAACCTTTCTTTTTTATTAGTATAATAACATACATAAAATGCCATTTTAGTACAATCATATAAAGACAAAAAAGGTAAAAAATATAAATCGAGTTAAATTATAATTAAATTGATCGCACGCACACACAAACACACACGAATAAAAATCAAAATAAATAAATAAATAAATAAATAAAGACAGAAACAAAGAAATAGCAGATAAAATATTTTGTGCACTATAATCGAAACTATGGAAGGAAAGAATTATAATTATTCAGCAGGTAATACGCGATTTTAAAAATGCAACCAAATACTTTTACCGCGTATTCATTGTTAAGATAAAAGCAATTGCAAAATATAATACACAAGTTTGTAGCATGCATATTTATAGCAGTCAGCAATACAGACTCTCATCAAATTACGGAAAATAAATAAACAACTAGCAATCGAGTTTAAATACAGTATATGCAAATGCAACTATTGGGAAAAAAATAATGATTTTTTTTTTTTTTTTTTTTTTTTTTTAGCCAAGATTGTTAAATTACAGGATTGTTTGATATTTAGTTGGGATTGCTACTATCCAACAATACTTGAAAGAATGTGTTAAGAAGTTAACTGTCCACTTAATGTGATGACAGAATGAGAGGTCACAGTGGTCGTCCAATTAGCACTCATTGCAATCGAATATTCCTTATAAACCATCGTGTGTGTAACCTGGACAACAGACCATGAAAAATTACCATGAATAAGTGACAAAGCGAACTAATTCTGGGAAAATCGAAAAATGTAAGTATTTATTTCCACAATTAAAACACACCAGATGTGTTTGTAACGTAATGGTGTCAAAGGTATTAGACATGGTATCGTCCTTACTGATACAGAATTGTTTTCAGTGACTGTGATTCAATTGTGACGATGTGTCTGGAAACATACAGGACATAAGAGACAAACTGATCTGACTATAACACATTACAGAATCCGACAGCCTGGAGCAATTTCATTTGATATCTTGACACATTTGTTTCTTATAAGTGAAATTCTTACACGCACAAACATATGTAATATATCGTTGTGTTGTCTCCCTCTTATGGACAACCAGACTTACATAGTTAGTGATAGCGTACTTTTGGGACTGATGAGCAGGTATTAATAACTGTCTTTGTACCTCGCCAATCTAAGTTGCCAATTGGATGATGTGTAGTAAATAGTTTTGCAGGATTTCATATCCTATCTCTGTGAGTCATAAGGCACCTGGAGATTATTTTTCAGCAGTGCTATAGAAGGGGTAACACATTATTTTATTTTTCTGTTTATTCTTCCTGCTGTATTTTCTGTAAAAAAGAACAAAATAAACGGTCAATTATACTGTTGTCGTTTTGTATATACACATCTACGAATTTTCGTCAACATCAGGATAATTTTTTGGAGCGTCGATTTCTATGCTACATAATGTAATTATGCATTGGGTGTAGAACTTTTGAAGCAGATATTCTTAATATTTAGTTTAAAAGAATTAATTAAAAATTTATACAAACTGAATAAAATAATTGCTATTTAACTAAACATATAGGGATATTAATACATTTCAATACGCATTCATTTAGTAGTTTGTTGCAGAAAATATTAAAATATACTCCAAAAGATATATAATGCTAATCGAAGGAAATGTATTACAAAATGTTTCGGAGGACTTTTTTTTATTATTATTGTAGTTTTAGATGACTCCCTGTGAGGTATAAAAATATAACAGAGAAATCTTGATATAATGTATAATGCAACAGGGGGATCTTGATATAATATATAATGGGGGTCTTGAATACCAGAATGTAATTGTTCACAAAATAAGACTTTTAAACACTTGCATTGATTGAAAGCAGAATTGTAATGGTAAGAAAGGAAAACAAATGTTCTAACTGACGACGAAAATTCCGATATTCCTAACTGACTTCCCCCTAAAACTGAAATAGTCTAAAGTGTATTCCTCTAATTAGAATGAAAAAAAAAACTGTTCGACACATATCATAGTTAAATATCTGCCCCAGTTGAACGGAAAACTTAGTTGCTGTTCCGTTCACCTCCCTTTGAATAGATGGTAGAGATTAAAAGGATGTTTTTTAATGCTTCTGTGTTTCTTTTTTTGCTGTATATATGCAGCTAGAAATTAAGCACATAATCACAGATGAATACATTATAGCGTAACTATTAATGTTTTAAATGCACGTGCATGATTATACATTAAGAAAATAAAAGGATGTATATTGTAAACTAATATTTTACTCATTACAAAACAAAAGTATTTAAAAATAATAATTTAAAAATATTATCGGTTAATTAATTTAGCGTGTTTTCCATTTATTTATAACAAAATTAAGTATTTTCAATTATTCGTCTGGAAGAAATGCAATTAGGTTTAGCAACTGAAAAAACGCCAACGTACTTCCTGTCTGTTTTCGAAATTTTACATTATTTTACATGGCTTTTACTCTATGTTCATTAAGGTATTTGGCTATTTGCAAATAATGTTTCCTTTTAGCATGTTTATGCGCAGTTACAACACATTTTTAAAAATAAATATATTCATATTCCATAAGTTAATTCATATGTGTGTATTACGAATACAATATATAATTTCCAAATTGCATACATTATTTATCTTAAATTTGCGATGGGTTTCGTGAAAACCGCTTCGCCCCTGCTACCCCCTCCCAATAAAAAAATGATTTTTATTTTTTTTTTATAAATGATTGGAAAGTATTTATTTTCAATGTTATTGCTACACAATTGCATCGAAAAACTATACAGTGAATAATTTAAGAATTGTTTAAATTAAACACCATTTCACTATTTTAAATATACATGGTTATCTGAAAATTACTGTAATTTTTTACTCAATGTATTGGCCGCTACTCATTTTAGTATCAAAATGAGTATAAAAATCATTCCCTAAAATAGGTAATCTTAAAATTGTAAAATAATAAAAAATCTTTCGTTTGTAGATTCTGCTATCCTAGTAGCACATCGATGGAAACGAATATTGGGCGATATGGGGCAATATTGGCCAGTGTTCGCCAATATTGCCCCTATATCGCCCAATATTGGTTTCCATCGAAGTGCTACTGGGGTAAACTTTTCAGAACGAATGTAGAAAATTTTCAGCAGTTCATTCCCTATCTCGAATACAAATTTTAGCTCTTTTTTAAATATTTGGACAACATAAAAGATACTGGTGTGTCACTCAAACATATTTCTTTTACCCTGCATTTCAATACTATAAAGATAGATGACAGTTTAAGTTGTAAGATTAAAAAGGTAAAGTGATAGAGTTCCATCTGCTTTAAAAATAAGTTAAAGTAGGTTTAGGAAAAGTTTTATTTGACATATAATCCTGTGTGTGTGGGGGGGGGGGTACCGCCCCTCAACACTTCATTCAATTATAGTGCCTGCAGTTAGTTAAAACAGTAAATGCAGTTCTTAATTAGCCTTCAAACTTTCTTGGTTTGAAGAAATTTTTCAAATGGCACCCTAATACGAGCTTCAAAATGCTGAATTTGAATTTTTAGCAGTTATTTTTTTAATTCTGCTGGTAACATAATGCATACAGACCAACAGATAAAAATTTGACTTTCGTATTCAGGGCAACTCAAAACGTGATATTACACACACACACACACACAAAAAAAAGAGTTGAAAGTAGAAAATCAAAAATATATTTTTTATAGTATTCTTGAAAAACATTTATTTTTCTTCTTCAGTAATGATCTTCGACATATTAAAGTGTAGCAACGACCTTTCGTCAGTTACAATAAATAGAAAAGAATGTTTTTCGAGTAGCTCTGTATATTGTTTATAAGCTATATACACACGTCACATTATGCAGTTTGTCATATAAGAAAAAACTGGCACAAAATAAGATACACAGCAATTTCTAATTACAGCCCAAATATTTCCAAGTATCTTGGAAAGCTTTTTAAACGAATGACGAATGATTTCCTTACTACAGTCTACAGAAAACATGTTTTTTGTATGTAAATAATGTGTTAATTCTATTTTTTTGGGTAGACTATGGAATTTCACCATACCTATCAGAAATTTCCCCCACAGACGTAATAATTTTGAACTCTCTTGGATGTCCCTGTAGAAGAACCACCTGCTTGATCTCAACGTGAAGTTCAGTGTAGCATAACTATATAATACAGATTTAGAATACCGAGTTTGGATTTCCTGCTGCTATTTGTTCTTGAGATATGTTAACAACAGACATACACAGAGATAGACACACAGACCAACCGTTAAAAACGGGATTTTCGAATTCAGGGGAGCTCAGAATTATATATAATAAGAACTAAGTTTTGAAAATTTGACCTCAAAACAGTGTTTTTTGTACCATATATAGGGGTAAGACAAAATAAAATTGCAGAAAAAATCACTGGCAAGCTACTTTTTAGTAAAAATGTTTGCAAATTTTGTCAAGCGCTATTATTTGCCTATTTTTCTGATACATAGTATTTTATTATAAAATTTTTATTCAACAATATTAAAAAAAGTAATCTGGTGTGTCACTCACATGACTTTCGTACTATAATGATAGATTGCATATTAAGACTTAAAACCAATAGCGTAACATAATAAAATTCAATGTGCGTTTAAAATAATTTAAATTACGTTTAGGAACAATTCTATTTGACATAAAATTCTGTGTAATTGGGTTTACTGCTCCGACAATCCCCCGTTCTATTACAGCGAATACAATTATTAAAAAATAAAAATAATAATCAATGCTGATTTTAATTTTCTTTCAAATTTGCTAGTCTTGATCAAATTTTTTGTGGCAACCTAATACGAATTTCATAACGCCTAATTTGAATTTCCAGCAGTTATTTGTTTTAAAGTTATGCTAATAACAGATATACATACAGATGAACCGTTAAAAATTGGACTTTCGTAATCAGTGCACCTCAAAACGTGATATTATATTTTAAAAAAACTGCGTTGGATATAGAACTTTATATTAAACTTCCTTTGCTGTATGTATGAAAAATTTATTTTGCACTGTTGGTCGACGAAGTAAAATGTACAATGTACTTCCATGAATTACATTCAAAAGAAAAGAACGTTTCGCTTGATGATTCCCAAATCACAATCTGCACATAACATGTTCATTCCCTTGTTAAAAATATCCGTTGCTCAAAAAAAAAAAATACTCATTACGTTTTGTTTAAAGCAATCTGTAGATGTTAAACTCTACTTACCTTCAGTTTATCCCATAGACGTAATGTATTTGATTTATGCTGGGTAGCCGCGTGCACGAACCATTTGCTTGATCTAAACGAAAAGTTTTGTGCGGCATTCCTATATGATACACATTTAGAATACTGAGTTTGGACATTCTGCTACTAATTGCTCTTGATATATGTTGATAACAGACAGACGCACACAAACACAAAGAGGGAGAGGGAGACAGACACACACAGACCGTTTTTAAAAACATGATTTTCGGATTTAGGAAACCTCAAAACTTGTGAATATAACAAAATTCCCTTTCGAAAATTTAACCCAAAAACAAGACTTTCTCTACCATATACATGGATAAGAGAAAGTAATATAGCAATAAACTCAATAACTATATTGGTGATTGACACATTTATTCTAAAAGCAATAAAATGAATACATATATTCATACAACATACAGACTCACATTTTATTTTACTTACATGTTAAGTATCTTCACGTAAAATATTTGCAATGTAGATGAGAAATTAATATGTAATTCAGTAACTAAAGCTTTAATTAAAAAATTAAATAAATGAACGTATTGAAACTATTAAAATCATTATTTAAGTAATTTATTTAAATCCACTGACGTAATTAATTGAATCCTCTCCATGTAACGCTGGCTCGATCTTATTTTATCATCTATTATATTTAAAAAGTAGATCTATATAACGAAAATCTAAGGTCAGTATATAATTTAGGTTTAGAGGTTGTATTTGAATGATAATTGTAAAATACATCACGTACTAAACGTTACTTTCAAATAACTCGTTTTTTAACAATATAATGAATCTAAAATAAATCACAGAATTTTAAATGAATAGAATATTTTAACATTGATGAAATGTATTTTTAATTTTCCCAGCTAAAATTATTGTAATACTGAACAGTACAATAAAATATTAAATCAAGAGTTTCCAAAACACGATGGCTGAATGCATTACATTTATCTCGAATTTAATTAAAGCGCTCATAAATTTTAATGACTGCAGTACATTGTGGACAATTTAGATTCAACTAATAATTTGTGATTTTTTTTTTTTTTTTTTTTTTTTTTTTTTAGAATTGAGAATACGCATTTAATAATTATGTGTTTTAATGTTAATAAAATATACTATTTAAATGTGGCAAGAATTATATTTCAAAATAATATACTGACCTAGCATTACTGTGTTATTTAAATCATTTACATAACTGAAAATTAAATGCAATCCAGTCGCTCATGTGTCCCTTCATTAAAATACTTAATTTTTGCCAATTTAAAATGTTTTAAAATAAACTGGCATACAGAAGTAAACTATAAACTCTCCCCTTATCAAGTTAATTAACCGTTTTTACGTATCTAAATCATTATTTTCAATGTTTTATATATATGTTGCTTAATAATGAGCTCCACGTTTTCATGTAATTATATACTTCGATTGATATATTCTTGAATCACAAAAATTCAGCTCATTTATTGAAAAATAAAATTGTGAACAAAACATTATCTGCGAGAATTTTCCCATATAGGTTATGTTCTATATAATATTCATGCTCAAAATCTAGATAAAAATAATAATAAAAAAATAACCATATATTAATTATATATATATATATATATTTTTTTTTTGTAATATTTTTCTTGCACACGTGGTTAGAGATTAGATAGTATACAAATTTGTATTTATTATTATTATTATTATTATTATTAATGTGGTTGACAACAGTGAGTGTAGTATTAAGACTATATTTTAAGTGATAAACTACAAAACTAACTATAGAATTTAATGTAAAAAACTGATAATTGATGACCGTTTATGTCTGGCGATTACTTCCATTGTCAAACAACCGAAGCCAGTTATTTCCCCGCCATACAAAGAAGTGCTCTTTTCTATCATTCTAACACTCACTTTCAGTTATGATAAGTAATGATCGTCAGCATTAAGGAGAATTAAAATTGAGATGTATTTAAAAAAGAAAATATGACTAAAATAATAAAAAGGTTTTTTTTTTTTTTTTTTTTTTATAATATTAGTTTCATCGATGTAATAAATTGGGATATGTACTCACTTCATTATCAATTACGAAACAGATTTTAAACGATGAAGTAATGGTGCTGCTTCATTCGGGTCTTATTGAATTAACACCTTCATTGATTTATCATCCCTTCCCTTAAAAAGTCTTTCATAAAATAACATAGCACGGAGATGTGGTAATAAAGGTCCAAGACATTGTTAGCACTTAATATAAAAGATGTATCTATACAAGAGTTAGTTTACGCCTGATTTCAAAGAATAATTTCTCATTTATTCCTAATGTATTTTTTGGTTTTATATAAGTCGATTCTATTTGTGTTTAAAAATGTATATTCAAATGCTGATTCTATAATTAAAGATAAGAATAGATTTTACTTAGTCAATGTTTTACTTATTTTATTTTTTATTTATTCATTCAATTGTATGAATTTCAAATTCATTCAATTGCTGCATGACCCACACTAATATGCATCTTATTTTTATTAAAAAGATACGAGAGTTCCACAAGAAAATTATTCACGTTTAATTCAGTGCAAAAGAAATATATATCATTTCTGTATTATTAAATAAAATTAATAATATTTTAATATTACACTGCCTCTTAAAAAAGAACAAAATATTGTTGCTTATACGTCTTTTTTTTTTTTTTTTTAATACTTTTGTGACAAAAACATTATAAAAGATTTTCTAAGGTATAAAATGTATAACTGAGAATAACATAAGTTTTAACTTGTTCTATTCTTAACATTTTTATTCGTGCTTTTATTTCATTTCTCTTTATTTCGGAATTATTTTAACAATCAGAACTGATATTTCTTGAACAGAAAATATATTCTTAGAAAAACAATGCAATTTTCTTTCTTTCTTTTTTTTGAAGTTTTTTGCAATACAATCCATTAAGACAAAATAAAGTATTTTATTAAAAATTTTTAATTTTTTTTTCTATATTTTATATAGAATTATTTTCTTTATTTTATCTGTTTCCCACAGCAGACGGAATAAGTAAAATTTTTAATATTTCATCTTAGGTAGAGTCTAATGTAATCGTACTTCAGAATAACTCGAATGATTGTCATATGATGAAAATGAGAACTAAAACAAAGGAGGACATGGTTCTAAAACATTATTTCTATTATGTAGCTTGGTTTCAACCAACCCGGCAGTAAAAAAGCCAGCGTCGTTGAAAATGTAGCGTTTTCTAGTATATATCATAGTTAATTTGAATCCATTTACCACTATCTCAACCGCTTGTTTACGAATGTAATTCTGCGCAAAATTTCCTATGTTATTGTAAGTTGCGGAAGGGCACCGATTCTCTTGTAACCATATCTTCTGACTCGGTGTAATATGTTTAGAGATATAAAGTCCTATCTAGGGGCTTTCATTTGTGTGTGGATTCAAAATATAGGGAATTGGTGTTCACGTGGTTTTCTCTGGCCAAATGAATTACATATGGAATAAGAACTTGAATATAATGATCAATCTAGACTAGTAGGTGAGCCCTTTGTTCAGTAGGATTTGTTTTCTGAATGAAGTGAAAGTAACATTCGGTTAAATATAGTTTTGAACCTAGATTGAAAGGTATGCTCTGCCAATTTCACCATCAGAAGAGGCTCTCATTGCAGCATGAGTCATGTTTGTTATCCGTAAAATTGTCATTGGCGATACTTATTGACTCGACGCGCTCAAACTAAGGATAATTGTGATTGTAGCCCATTCTTTCTGCGCATGTCAGAGCTACAATTTTGTTTAAAGCCTATCACTTTGGGAATTTTACTCTAAACAATGTTTCGTCTACGTTATACACTCGGTATTTTGGATACGAGGTTTAAAAATATATAAATATATATGTAATAATATAAAATTCATAAATCTGCATGCGAATCTAAAAACAAAACTTTAATTTAGCGTTCACTTCCATGAAAAAATTATGAAAATTGCTAGTTTGATAGAGAACTGTGTTGAATTAGCAATTTTGATATGCTGAAGACTTTATCAATAAAATATCAAAAAATAAACTTGTTACTAAAATACTTAAAATTTGAACAATTTAATATTAATGGTTATTATGAAGTTGTATAGGATGGATGGTTGGATGGTTGGGTTTTACGTCGCACTAATGCTGCGCAGATGGGCAATTATGAAGTTGTATAAGAAAAACTGTTATCCTGTAAAACTGTTAAAAATTAAAGCACGTAATTTAAAGAATTAATTGCCAAAATTATAATTTCCTTTATACCTTCTATTAAAGCATAACCCGCCTTAACTTTCTAAAGTCATGTGGTTCCCTCTATCAGAAACATTATACTTTATTTCTATATATAGAGTTGCCACTATCGATGTTATTCTCACATAAAATCCACCATTGAAATATCGTTTTGCATAAATAAATTCAATAAAAATATTTTTACAATTATTCATGAAAGTAAGAGAAAAGTTCATTCCAAAAAAATTTTGCCGATAAGGTCCCGTTAAATAACCAATAATAGTTTTTTCTGTTAATAATAATAACAATAATAATAATAAATCATGAATAGTATCTGATCTTTGGTATTTATAAATAAAAGCGGTAAATAAAGAATTTATTTCAAAGCCTACTGAATGTAAAGCATTTTGAATATCCATTTAATTGAATTCTGTATAAATTATACCTAAACAATTACTCGTAAGATTGGTTAATAATAAATTATTTATTCGTATATATTTATAAATATAATGCAGTCAAATTGACAGATATATATTTTCATAAACAAAATATTTTTCAGTAGTGATACAACACAAACGTATTTTTTTATTCAAATAGAATACAAATAATCATAAATTTACAAAAGGTATTTTTTAGTAATATTCTAAGCAAATTATTAACACAATAGCTAATATTACCTTTAAGCTTGCAATTTATCAATTTAATATTTGGAATAACCATTTTTAACTTCTGAACTTTTTTAATTTTAGAAAAGAAGTTTTTTCTTTACAAAAAATTATTCAAATTTATCGATTTGCGTGATAAAAAGGATCAGACATTTTTTTTTTTTTTAATAATATCATAATACAAATATGTATGTTCATAATACAAATATGTATGTGCATGTTCACTACATGTATATAAAATCAAGAGCGAAATATACTAAGCATATTTGTGGAGAAAACATAAAAGTATGACGTACCAATTCGTGAATCAGTATAAAAAGAGTACTGAGCTGAAAATGTTGTTTGAAAGAAAGGAAATTTTAGAGAATGGGTTTCATGAGTTTTCTTCATTTGGTCTTGACAGGTGAGGGGAACGTTGCATGCGTAAAACTAGTTTAACCCTGCAGTGCATGTTGTAAGCCATGCCGCCTGTCTCCATATTAATTTTAATTTCGATTTCTTTCATTTTTAGTTTTAATTTATGTTAAAGATATTTTTCATACTTTATTTGGTTTTAGTTTGTTAATTTCGTTAAGTTTTTGTTGACTTGTTTTATTCTTGAACTTTATGTTTAAATATGAGTTCGGTTTTGCTTTTCAATGGGATATTTGTATATATGATTTGTATATATTTGTATGTATGAGTTCGGTTTTGCTTTTCAATGGGATATTTGTATATATATATATATATATATATATATATATATATATATTCAAAATTGCAGGCACTTGAAAATTTTTCATCGCAATGACTTCGGAAAGACTCCGAATATCTGAAATAAAGGTGACCAGTGGATTTATTGTAGAAATATTTTGGATTGGTTAGTTGTACAACTCGATGCGTCATTTGGTTCTAAAAAAACGACAACCTGAAAAGTACAAATTCTTAAAATTATTGCAATTGCAAATCGATTTACTGAACTTTCTGTATGTGCATAAACCAAACATAGATTTCCAAACATAGATTGCAATCCATCATTTCTTTAAAAGTGGTGTCCACTTCAAAATTTTAACTGGCATAAAATAAGTGTTTATTAACCGAATTGCATAAAACTCGTATGTACTCGTATGTATGTCAATTCCACAACCAAGTTTTATAATAAATCTCTCCGCCATCCGCGATCTTTTTTGACCAAAAAGAAAAAAAAAAA
This sequence comes from Salticus scenicus, assembly GCA_963930645.1. Taxonomy (NCBI): domain Eukaryota; kingdom Metazoa; phylum Arthropoda; class Arachnida; order Araneae; family Salticidae; genus Salticus; species Salticus scenicus. The sequence continues at coordinate 189,073,738 of OZ005649.1, read as the reverse complement.
AAAAAAAAAACTGAAAAGAAAAGGGAAATTAATATACTAATCTGAGGGCTTTCATATGTTATGAAAACGAAAATTTTTATGTCACATGAATTACGTAAATGGAAATAAATTATAAATATTTTCCTTACAGAGTAATAAAAAGGGAAATTTTTCGCTCGCATTGATTTTTTTTTTTTTTTTTTACGCATACAAAATCCTGTTAACTTCCTTTAAGAACACATTAAGAAATATATTATGTTTTATGGGTAAAGGCAAATATTTTCACAAAGAACTTGCTTTACAATATTGTTTTTTTCATTATTTAGTGAACATTAACTACCATAACGAGCAACATGGTCATTAGTTTTTTACAAAATAACACTTGTACTAAATAATCGTCTGTAGTAGATAAATTATATATATATATATATTATTTAAGAAAATGCTAGAAAACGATTTTTTTTTTTTAAATTTAAACATTTTTTGTTTAAATTTGAGGCAAAATTCTTTTTATTTTGTATTTGTTAAGTGTATCTGTCAACCGATCAAAGGAAAATATATGTAGATATATTATATAACCTTAATCCTAAATGATTCTTACCACAAATAAAATTATAAAAAAAGCTTTTTCTTTTTACTTTTCTTTCTTTCTTTTTTTTTTTTTTCGATATTCTGGTATATAATGACAAATTAACACCTCCTCGGAGTTTTAATTTTAAACACAATTGGTGCTATTTATTACCTCTTTTGAAGAACTATGTATGGATTCATAATTTTCTCTTTAAATTTTATATTTTTCGTCTGCTTTTCGGAACGTAGTAGGGAAAAATACCAAATTGCCGACAAATCTCTTTTACAAAATTATTTTTGTAGTATTAAAAAAAAAAAAAAAAAAAAAAAGGCATTGTAGTTTTTTTTTTTTTTTCAATGTTTTCTCTGTTAAAAATAACCTTTTCTTTCTTTTTTTTTTTTTTTTTTTTTTTTTTAATACTGGTAAAAAATTTGGAACAGTAATTTTTAGAATATAAACCTGCCATATTTTAAAAAGAAATTCTTCAATAATTCATATATATATATTTTTTATATAAATTTTTGTTGTGAAAAGTGTGTGGTTATTCTTTATGTTATTTTATAACATTTCAAGAAATTCGGGCAATAACCTGCGATTCTACAAACTTGCATTGTCATTATGTTTGAAATAAACACATAATTACTGTTTTAAATAAAAGTTCTTTTCAACCTCTAAATCTGCCGCAAGTTACCACAATATATATGTACCTCATCTCTTGGATCATACTGAAAAATTAAAAGTTCTAATAAGTTTTATTTTAATGTCATCTGCGCATAATACTTTATAAAACACTTTAAATGATTTATTGCAATTTTAATTTTCCATAAAGTAATCTTCTATGTTGAACATATCATTGCATAGTTACTATTAATTAAAGAAATTTCACAAAAATTTTTGAAATCATTATTATTTTTATTTTTATTATTTCAATTTTTATTATTAAAGTCCTCTGTTAAGATAAGTATAAAATTAAAAGTGAGATAATTTATAACCACCATTTTCTGGATTACTGTTTAGTTGAGTTAAACAATATTAAAACTTCCATTATAGTTAAGATACATTATGCTTAATTCACATGGATTTTGTATTTAAAGGAGTATTTCTTTAAAATATTGATTATGAATGTGATTTTTGAAATAATATACGTTGTCTTTTAATGTAAAAGATAAAAAGTATATTAAAATTATTAAAAAAAAAAAAAAAAAAAAGATTATTTATGAATAACTATTACGATAATATGCTGTTTCTTGTAAAGTTGAAACTTTGGTTACAGATATTATATCAATAGAAACATTCTGAATAACATACAAGCCTGAATTTCTATAATTTTTTACAGAAACTTCGATTTTAAAAAATACAATAATATATATATATTAACAGTATCAGGAAATAATACTCTAGAATTTCAAGAATGTATATAATTCCAGTTTTAAAAAAGTTTTATTTATAACAAAAAGTCGCACAAAAGATGTTATCCATATGTTATTTCTAGTATAATCGATGTACATTCCTATCAGCATTTCGGTTTTTACGTTCGAACATCATTAATTTTCCTTTCTAAAAATAGAAAAATCCTATCACTGTATTCTTAAAACGATTTTGTTCTTCTAAAGATATTGAAGAGAGACTTCCGATATTTGAATACATAAAAGCTAATGATCATATTACTTTATTCAATTCAGATAAATGAATGGTGAATTTCCCATTCATCATTACTGAAGAAATGAAATGGAATGAATGCATAATGAAAACCAAACATTAATTATATAAAATGGTACTTTTATAATACGAGATTGATGAATATTTTCAGTTAAAAAAAATGAAATTAGGAAAAACTCATGTAGTATGATTTAATAATAATTTTGTTTATTCTGAATTTATTTATTTATTTATAAGCGTAACATTTATATGTATATATATATATTGATGTTTTAGTTGTGAATTTTAGAAAATTAAATTTTATAAAAATCATTAAAACAAATTCGTAACACAATTTAAGGTGGGTAAATAAGTTATACGCATAATTCAAAAAGAGGCATATTATCGGATTTTAACAAGCGCAGACTCGTTGCAAGGAGATTTCAAAAGTATCTGGTATTGGATTACGAACTGCTTAAACTAATATTATCAAAATTTTGGAAATCAAGGGTGAACCCATACGTTGGCGAAAAAATGTAGTCAAAAAATAATCCGCTATAATCGGTACCAAAGCTCATTAAACGAATAGTAATATAGTATCGCAGTTAATCGACCCTAGATGTAACAAAGTTCCTAAAAGACCCTAGAAGTTCTTTAGTAACATATGCAAGACTATTTTTATCTTACAGTGAAAAAATAACTAAAAGAAGTGGTATTAATGTGTCAGATACATTTGAACGGTGGAAATATCAGTAAAAATGATCAATGTTCTTTTTACAATAACTTGAAAATTAACTATTTTTAAAATTTGTAATTTTAACTGGTGCTAAGAAAAGTTTTATCTCTCTACTATAGTTGTCAGAATACTTATGAATTTTTAATTTAATTTTTATTTTTATTTTTATCACAGCGATGTTTGGCGGATATAAACCTTGCACGCAGGATTACATGCTAATGGTTCATCCCATGAATCCAAAAATTTTTGTTACACATGAAATAATACACCATATATAAAAATGACAAAATAAATAAATAAATAAATAAGTAAAATCCTGGGAGGATTCGTTATTTTGAAAAAATTATAAAAAAAAAAAATATATATCATTATTTTTGTCGTAATTTTGCTTATAATTACAAACACTTTAATGTTAAAAGGCTAATTGTTTGTAATTTCATGTATACCATATAAAAGCTCATAATTATTTTTTATTAAACTTTAGCTAACTATTGCAGAAATATCGTGAGCGCATCGACAAAAATTCACCCTGACATTCAAAATAAATAAATAAATAAAAATAAAAATAAAAATGTAGAGGTGTTTTAACGGCGTAATAGAGACATAAAACCTTTCTTAACATCTGATAACATTTACAAATTTTAAAGTAAACATTTGTTTATTTGTGGAAATTATCGTCAATTGCCCATTGCGCAGTCGTAGTGCGATATTAAACCCAATCAACCAACCAGACAAACGACTTATGTTAAATAAAGTAAAGATATTTTTTTCTGTTATTTTTCATTTTCCAAGGTACCTGACCACTTAAACAACTGTGTTGTAATAAGGAAGCCACTAGTTACTGCGATTACTCGGAAAAAAGAACTTCACTTTGCTAAGAGACACTCCAATAACAGAAGATCATGTGGTCCGAAGAGCCCAGATTTCTTCTCTTACAGCATGATGGTCACTGCAGGTTTGGATGGGAAGCACATTAACTCATCAGATCCCAGAGTCACCTGGAGGTGACAGATGTTTATTACTTATTTATTTCTTTATTTAAATCATAAACAATTGTACTCTTGAATATCACTTTTTTCCATATAAAATCAATACGGTACGGGCTATGGGGTAAAAAATAGAAATACAGTCAGACCGTTCAAAATTGATACAGATAGGCTTTGGAGGCCTGCAAGTCGAATGACGATACTTTCGATAGCGTAAACTTATTAAAGGGAAGGGAAGGGGGGCGGATGGGCAAAAAATAAAAATAGAGGAAAGGGAGACTATTTGGCAAAAAGTATATAGAAATACAATTAGAATTAGACAGAATTAGACAATAGATATTAGACAATTAGAAAATAGAATTAGACAGTTCAAAATTAGTATAGATAGTTTTTAGAGGCCTGCAAGTCTAATTAGGATATTTTCGAAAGTGTAAAGTTATTAGGAAGGGTGGAAAAGGAGGGCGAGAGGCAAAAAAAAAAAAAAAAAAAAAAAATAGAGTTTGAACGTTCAAAATTGGTACATAGGTTTTTGATACCTACAGATTGATTATGGATATTTTTGAATTTGTAAATTTTTTAGGAGTGGGGGAGGGGAGGGGAAGGGGGGAGAGTGAAGGGGCAAAACAATAGAATAGAATTAGACCGTTCAAAATTGGCACGTAGTGGTTTTTGATACCTACAAATCGATTGCAGCTATTTCCAAAAGAGAAAAATTATTAGGATGAACGAGAAAGGGGGGAGGGGGCGAAGAAGCAAAAAAATAGAAATAAGAGTTTGAGCGTTGATTAGTATTTCTAGGTTTTTGGGCCCGATAAATCGATTGTGTTAATTTTCGATAGCGTAGAATTATTACGAGGGGCGGGATGATGGACGGGCGCCGAGGCAAAAATAAAGAAATTCCGATAGAACGATAAAAATTAGTATTATTCGGTTTAAAACCTCGAGAAAAAGATTGCGTATATATATATATATATATTAAGTGTAAATTAATCAGGAGCGGCGAGAAGAGTGGGCAGAGAAGCATGTAAGTTGTGCGCAAGTGTATACGCAGTAGGGGCCCGGACCGATTATTACTCTGATGAGAGAAGATTTTTTTTTTTTTTTTTTTTTTTATTCCATATTTATTACACAGCCGCAGGCAGTGAGGACCCAAAAAAAGTTTTTCAAGAGTTTTTTTTGTGCTTCATACTTATACATTGTAGATACTAAAGATTTCAACACACAAGTATTACAAAAATATAAATTATTTAAAAAAAAATGATTAAAATAAATAAATAAAATAAAAGTAAATAAACGTTTGATATTTAAGCTATCTACTTTTCTTTTTTCTTTTAAACTTTAAACTGTCACTAGTGTGCAGAAAATCAGACCTCATTTTTAGTTCATGCTAGTTTAGCAAAAAAATTTAACTATATGAAATCGTTAATGCTGGATAAATTTAAAATAAATGAATGATAGTGAAGTAACATAATTTGTAATGATTTTTTTTTTACATAGGACTTTACACCATAAGAATTTTAAGATAAAAATAAAAAATTGAATTGATAATTTTTACTTCTTTAATATAAATAATAATAATTCATTTTATAATAAAATTAATTTTGTGTATTACACTAAAAAATAACTTTTATAGTATGTTTTATTCGGAATATTTGTAATACTAAAAAAAAAAAAAAAATCTTCATTATTTTTTTTATAAAACAAACGAAATATGCTTAAAATGCCTCATATTTTTAGAGAGTTTTCCCTTTCTTTCTTTCTTTCTTTCTTTTTTTTTTTTTTTTTACTAAGATGTACTTAAATAATTGAAATTAATTAAATTGAAATTTGAGAGACAAGAAATAATTTTTATGAACTATTCCCATGAAACATATTAAATCTAATACTCGTTATTTTCGGTAAGCGGATGTTTAAATTCTTTAATTAAATTCTGAGACATTTCCAGGTTTTTAAGCATTTATTTAAAACACTGATCATTCTGGTGTAAGAGTCTTATTAATCTGTCAGTTTCAGACAAAAATATTAAGTAAATGGTTAGTAACTAATGCTGTGTAATAAAGGCTAGTCATTTGTATGAATAAAATGCAACAGGGTTAAATTGTCACTTTTAGTGCATAGATAATTGTAAAGTAGCCGTTAATTTTACGGTTGCGTAAACAGAAAATAAAATGTGTTTAGTTTAATAAAGATGCGCAAAAAATAATTTTGTCCTTCTGTTTCGATTTTAATATTTAATGAGTTATCATAGAAAGCAGGAAATTTTGAAATTGCATATTTAATTAATTAAAAAAAATAAAAATAAAATAAAATAAAATAAAATATTTTTAAAAGTACAATCCCCCCCCCCCCCCCAAAAAAATATATATATATATATATACTTCCATTACCTTCTACCGTAGGTAATGGAAGAATTGTATTCGGTCTGAAAATTCGATATCGCGATTTCACCAGATTTACACGTTTTAAGGTCCAAAACGTTTTAAGGTCCACGTTTTGAGTCCAAAAAAAGTCGTTTTGGCAATTGGCCAGTGTGTATGTGTGTGTGTGTGTATGTGGAGAATCTTCTGGCTATTATATCTCGGAAACTACTAAAGCTAGAACTACGATACTTTGGAATTGAAACAAGTCTTGTGTACAGATGAATTTTCCAAATTTTGGTTCGAAAAACCGGAAGTGGGACATCTGAAACTGGAAGTGGGACCATAAGTCTGTATCTCAAAAACGGCTTAACAATTTTCTTTAAATTTACTGTATAAACACTCTATTAGGTGCCCTTTCGAATGGTATAGTTGGTTACTTCAGGAAAATAGATAGGCGTCCTTTATAAATATCTCAATTTCTGGTCTCGCAAGGGCGTTCCTTTAAAAACGGCTGTACGGATTTTTTTCAAACTTGCCATATTAACTCACTTTTAAATATGCTTTTGTATGTAATTATTGTTTTCCTCTCAATAATTGACTTTGGTAAAAGTCGGTATCTCAAAAACGGTTCTAACGATTTTCTTGAAAATTGTTATGTAAATCCATTTCTTTCTTATGTATTACGTAGTTATTAGAGGAAAAGGAACAGCTACTCTGTTTAGGTTGGTCATAAGTGAAAGGGAGTTCCTCAAATATCCTTTTATTTCATCAAATTTATTCTATTATAATTAAATATCTATTTATTCATAATTAAAATTAATTAAATTGAATATTCATCTTTAAATATGTCAAACTTATTTTAAATTTGATAAATTCTTCATTGGAAATTAAAATATATATCCTTTTCTAGTTTTAAGAACAAATTCAGTATTAAATCCATTGATCTCCTTTTAGCATAATGCAATATACATGTAGGGATCTAAACAAAATTTAATTTTATTCTCCCTGAAAGTAATTATTTTTTTTATTTCTATTTCACTGTGTTTCCCAACAAATCGATTTATATTTATGGCTGTAAATGTTCTATTAGACAACTTCCGTTACATTTTTTTATTGTTTTGTTTTATTTTATACTCAAATAATGTATTTAATTGCAGCTATAAATAAACTAATGACCCATAATTTAGACATCATGTCGCAAGAATTTCATAATATTTCGATGATTACTTGCACCTGTTCCAACGGTCTTCTTGGCGCAATTGATATATGCCAAGGTAGGGTTGCCATATTTATAACCGTCTTTTCATTTTTAAAAATTCCCATTAAAATAACATTAACACAAAGAAAGATGTATTGGCGACGTTGGCTTTAAAATGTGGTGATGTTACCATTAGCTGACAGTTTCCAAGGATGCTAGCGGATTTGATTCCGGGACACTTCGACGATAATCTCCTGGTAGAAAAGATGTAGTAATCGCTTAGCTCTCTCTCCCACTAATTTATAACGGTTTCCATCAAAATTACGAATCTGGTTATTGCAAATAGTAAATTGCCTAAATTTATAATAATAATATTATTTGTTTTGAAAATTATCTTCAATAAATATTCTATAGTTTAAGTTATTTTAGAATCTGTTTTATTTCGTAGTGTACTTAGTTATTTGCCAATGGAACTAAATTACATTTTTATATGGATTCTTTCTAATTGTACAATAAAAACAATTGTACATAAATTGGTCGCCGTTCAGGGCGGAAACTCGTTTTGTGGGAGAGAGGGGCGTTATTTTAAAAAGACATTTTAGTAATTTTTCAACGTTGGAGCCATTTTTGAGAGGTGAATACGAAGAACATTTCTGCCGTGACTCCCAGTATCATAAGACTTAGCAGCTTATCTCATTCTGAATATAACCTAGCAGCTTAAAAATGATGGCTTATTCTCCGGTCGACAGTACTTTCTTTCCTGTTGCTGCCATACACGCCGGCAATCTGGATTTCGTCATCGTTTTCTCGCCTCTGTTTATCTCTGGAATGAGAGGAATGTACAGGAAAGAGTTTTATTTTTTTTTTTTCAACAAGCCAAATTTTTATTTTCAAATATATATAAAATGCCTTTTTTGCGGCAGATACGTGTCAAGACTGTTTGACTATATTCAAATGACTATTTTTCGTAAACAAGATTGTGACGGATGGAGTCTCTTATCATCGTAGTGAATACAACTATATGATTTATTAACTAATAATCTCTGATTAATCATAGGCTGTTCTTCTGAGATTTAATGTAAGTACGCCTTTCGCCTCTGTTTATTTGAAAAGAAAGAATGATTACGATGGTCGCTCAGCGTCAGCACTTCCTTTCTCCTGACTTGTCGGTGGGTAGATGTTGACTCGTTATTTCACCGTATCAGATGACAACCGCTGCAATATACCCGACTTTTCAAGTGGTTCTCCCGTTCCAGATGTCCGAGTCAGTTTTTGATTCATGTCGATCTTGTGCGTTGCACCCCTCATAGTGGCAATGAGTTCTTTTCTGAGATTTAAGGGAAACGTTCCCTGCTCTACTACACCAAGATGTTGAATAACTATGTGAAGTTGAAGCTGTGTGAAGGAAAAGCCTCAATAAAAGTTGAAATGTGTTCATATTATCTAAATGATAGTGTGTCTTCATTGGTTGATTTTGGACAAATAGATTACAAAATTTACAAACAATATTTATTCATTAACTATTACGGTTTCAACGTTATTAATAGTTATTATTGGACAATTCTTCAGATAGTACTACAGAATGAGCCATGCGGTTTATGGACATAATGGACAGATAAGCAATATTTTTATTATTCTGTTTATAAATTTTTCTAAACGTTCATTACTTATATAATTAAAATATTTTTCTACTTAAGGGAATGCACACATATACTTGATATTAATAAACAAATGAAGTATATTTTTAATAATTTTAAATTTTTGGGGGATATTTTTTTCAAAATAAATATAAACATATATAAGCAATATACCTGTGCATTCGTCCTTTGAAACTATGTGTATATAAAATATGTTATTAGCATGTTATACTATATATACATTTTTTTTTTTTTTTTGCGTTCAATTTTGAAATTATACTTTATAATTTTGGATTTGTATAGAGATGTGCATATGGTGAGGGAAAAGTTCCAAATTTTTTTGATTATCTATTATTTCATATTTTTCATTCCGAATTTTTTTATATAAAAATAAATTTCACTCATTTCAAATTCAATTTCACTCATAAATTTCAAAGACTCATTATACTAGAGTCATAATTTACTAAGTTTTTGCCAGCGTTTACATATATAATTTTCCCATAACATTTATAAAAAAAAAAAAAAAAAAAAAAAAAAAAAATCCCTTTTCCGCAAGCTTAAAGGCAAAGTTAATGTTACAATTGTTACTTTACGTTAATGTTACAATTCTAAAGAAATTTTACATATGCATTAATAACTAGCCAATTGCTTTGTTTCCACACATTGCATTATTTACGTTGCTATTCTGTTTTCAAGAAATTTAATTTTCAACTACAAAAGAATTTTATTCATTCTACTTAAAATTTTAGGCTAAATTTATTGGTTTGTAAATATTTCAATTTTTTAAAATTCTAGCTCATAATCATTCAACAAATAAAAGCCTTAAAGATATACAATCCCAGCAATGGTGAATCCCGAAGGGGGCTATTGGGTTACACCCCCCTCCCCACCCAATCTTAATCAGAATTATATTTTTTATTTAAAATCCATATAATTGTTGTTCAATATCTTTCTTTTAAAAGAAAAAGTAATAGAAACGTGAAAATGCACTTGTGATCTTACTAGTTCTGGTAAGCCTGGCGTTGTTATGGTCAAGTCAAATACAGATAAGTGGTAGCGGTTTTCGGATAGTTATTTCATTGTAATTTTTATTGAATTATTGAAAGTTTTGTATTGTGTTTTTCTGATTCTTATTGTCAGATGAGTAAAAATTGTAAAGTGAAACTGTTTTGGTTCACATAAGCTGGAACATTAACATTAACATTAGTTAACATTTGACCATTTGGCACCACTGAATTTCAATGTTAATTGTTATAAATTTAGTAAATTGTATGATTTGGCGAGATTTTGGTGAAAAAACTTGCGATTTAGCAATGAAATTTGTGATTTGGAGGCAAAAGTTGATAGTTGACGACGAAATTTTTGACTTGGCGACAAAATTTGGCGAGCTTGGAGATGGAGAAAGGCAGCTTTGGCGTCATTATATTTTCTTTCCACGCGAAAACCTCATATCTTTTCACAGACCAATATCTTGTTTCGACAAGATAGAAAGTCAAAGGAAGCTGTAACGTATTTCTCTCAATCGTAAATTTTAAATTCTTGCCTAAACTAACGTTCTAAACTATTCATCACAAACGATATTTGTATTAAGATTGACGTATTATTTTAATTTTATATTTTTAAATGATTAATTAAAGCGTTTAACAAGGTTTTTAATTAACACAGTCAGTTTCCTCGAACGGCATCATCATTTTCTCTGACTGCAAATCTGCTCTAGAGGCCATTAAAGGAGGTAAAACGAGACTCGCCCAAGATATCAACGCGCTTCTGTCCACCATTGTTGTCAGGGAAAAAACCTGCACCATCCAATGGGTGCCCGCTCATGTCAACATCGAGGGGAATGAACAAGCGGACTCCCTCGCCAAGGAGGCTAGGAATATAAATTCCCCTCCCATACAAACCACTTGCTTTGATGCAAATGCCGTCGCAAAACATCAGCTCTGCGGCGGACCTCGGAAGGAATGGTGCCTTCCCGAGCTTAACCTCGCACGTGAAATCACCACTACCATCAGCAGATTACGGACGGGGCACATGAGAGGTATGAAGATCATGCCCCACCGCTCTAGAACCTATGCAGAATGCAAGCACTGCCCAGGAACTCAGCTGGATCCGAGGCATCTCTTCAATTGCATCTCTGTTACCTCGACCCTCTTCAACATCGACCTCAACTGCTGCCATGACACCCTTTACACCGAAAAAGTCGGAGATGTGGCCGGGGCTGTGCTCCATGCCTTTGGTCCCATTTGACTTATCTATACACTTTCTTTTTTTTTTTGCACTTGTCACACGAAAACAACAACAACAACAACAGAGTGTTCTTTATTTTTTTTTAATGGTATAATTTTATTTATCAAATTAAGGGAATTCGAGTAATGAAATACTTTAATTTAAATTTAAATTTTCATGAAAATAAACTTCAACGGAAAATTCATTAAAATCGTCCCTAGTTCATTTGTTAAAGGGATACCTAAATGTCCCCAAATTTATTACCTTTTCTACCATGCCAGTTTAATTCGTTTAGCATCGATTTACAAGATTTTTTTTTTTTAACGATGACATTTATCTTTTACATTATAGCATCTATGTCATAAAGCTAAGTCTAAATCTGCTTAGCCCTAAGATATGTTGATTTTATTTACTTATTTTTTTTTATTAACTTTTATTTTATTTGTTTAAAATCATGGATAAAGTTTATTTCATTTTTCTCAGTATATTGTTGTAATTGTGACGTCATATTTTCTGTCAAATTAAACTTTTTTTTTTTTTTTTAAATCAGATTATTGTATAGAGTTCTAACAGATGACGTCACGAGCATGTTTGCTGAGGGACAGTTGACCTCACTGACCCATTTTATCAATGCGGAATAGTGTTACAAATTTATTGTAACACAGTGTTGTAAATGTACTTGCAAAAGCATAAAAAATACGCTTCCAAATACGCTACTACGCTTCCAAAAGCATGGAAAAATTAGCGTTGTCCTTCAGGTTGCTAAGGTTACTAAGAAGAAAGTCACGTGTTTGTTAGAACTCTATTGTTTAAAACATGATTAAAATTTTATTATAGTTTCAGTGATCTTTTTTATTATCATTTGCACGTGACATAAGCATCAGATTATAAATTTTTGCAATGAAAGCTATAGAAATGTCGACTTCATCACAAGAAAAATCACTTTTTAACTTGTAACTTTCAAGCAACTGAAGTTATCGAAAAAGTTTAAATACAAAAGTTGTTCTTTAGTGTGAGGTGTTAATTCGCCTGATTCGAAGTATTTTCCTATTTTCAATATTAAAGAAATTATGGGCAAATGAAAATTTCCACCCCCCCACCATTTCCACCCCCTTTGAGCAGGATACCCCATCTACGAACTCGACCGACATTTTTACTGTCCTGACAACATATCCCGAGCCGGTTAAATTTAAATAAAAATTACTCCAGTTATCGTGTTCACAACTTAACATGGGAAAAAGCGTTATACATATATATATATATATATATATATATATATACCTATATATATATATATATAAACCTTTGAACGGAGGGTGGTTTTGGGTTCTAGGGGTCATGATCGGTGAAGATATGAAGAAATTTTCCAGAGGTCGTGTCATGAGAACCATTGCAATAGGTAGATCTCCTATAAGGAATCTACCTAAAAGGGAAAAGAGAATATTTTTTTCATAATTTTGAATGATGGATATTGGAATATTTTTGGTGATGAAGAGTGTTTTTTTTTTATTTATTGTGCTAGTTTTCGTATAGGTATTCAAATGTTGATATAACATATGGTGATTTTTTTCTTCAATTTTAATTTAAAATTATTTTATTTAAATGCAGAATAACAATTTTATATTTTATAATTGCATATTTTTTACATATACTAATTTTTCAATTTTAAAGATAATATTAAGGATATATATATATATATATATATATATATATAAAAGAAAGAGATTTTTTTATTGTCTTTATGTATAATATGTATACAAATTTACATATTATAATAATTTATCACATTTCAGTGTATTATTTTTATTTTCATATTCAAATATTTTAAGTTCAGATTCTTTTTCTTATTTTGTGTTGAATTGATACATTATTTTATAAATTACTATATAATAATTGGTGATCTAAAAAAAAAAAAAAAGAATTAAAATTAATATATTATTTTGATATTTCACAATTTATTATTTTGCTAAATTTTTTTGTTCTTTGTTTTTGTTAGTCAAAATTTAATATACAACTTTTTTTGTCGTCGAAATGATATGGTGTTTTGCAAAGGGAGAACTTGTGCACTTTCTCTCGAGATCTCTGCAGTGTATGAGTTTTTTTTTGGTGTTTTGCTCTTCATTGTCTAAACAATTACTTCGGCTGGACCGATATTTTTTTTTAATTTAAGGACGATGAGTGGTGAAGCATTATTATTTTTGTGGAACATTATAATTTTTGACAAATGTTTCTAATCCATTTAGTTTCAGACTTTAATTCAAATCTACTTTTGTTAGATAAATTATTTTTGATGAAACTTCTTTAAATGTAATAATAACAGTAGATTGATTGGGATAATATATAACATTAAAACTAAAAGAAATGAGTAATATTGGGGAATCTTGTCACATATTTCTTTTCGCTATTAATTTATGCAGAATGTTAATGATAAAATTTGGAATTTTGATTTTTATATATTTTTATATATTTTTTTTTTTGGAATTTCTCAATGCATTAAAAAAAATAATACACATACATTTTTATAAAAGAAGGTATATTTGAGATTTTCGAATTATTAATTTAATATCTGTTTAAATTTAAAAATCATTTTTACATTATTGTTGCCAAACATTTTTCTTAAAATTATATAATTATAATACATTTACAACAAATGCATAAATTTGTATTTTCTCATTTAATTTCCTATTTATACACAACTTCATAAAGGTATACACACATATTCATGGAACTATTTGGTTTATATACAGTACCATTTTAATAATTGTTTTTTTTTTTTTTTTAAGATATAACACAATTTTTTTAATACACTACTCTTAATTTTTGAGAGTGACGGCATGTAAAACTGGTGATCCCAGCCTTGCTATATGGTCACTCTCAGTTATCATGCACGTAGGTGCACTTCACATACACATTTTCAACATATAATTTATCATTTTAATTCTAATACAATGTTGTTTAAAAAGAGAGAAAAACTTGAAACGTTAACAATATTTTTTTTTAAATTGGTTATTACATGAGACTTAATTTTCTTGATTTTATAATAGTATGGGATATCTAATGTGATGAACACACCCTGTACAACTTCATAAAGGCATAATTTTTCTCACACATACATTTTTCTTATTACACAATTTTTACTCTTACATAATATTATTTTGCATTCTCTTTTATTGCCCCTTTTTTTTCATATGTTATACAATATTTATTTTCTAGTGTTTTTGTGTTTTTGTGTTTTTTTTTTTTTTTTTTTTTTTTTTTTAATTTTTAAAATATATGAGATACACACAAACATAAATAGGAATTTTATATTCTCTATTATAACCAAATCATGGAATTGAATCTTGTCACAAAATACAATGTTTTTAATTATGTTTATTATTATAAATATCTACACATATTTACAAATTTTTTTTTGAAATATTTGCATGTAAATCTAGCTTATATGCTAGCCGTGCGTTTAGGAATATTTCTCAAGTCATAAAATTACACACACACACACACATAAGGATTTTTGTCAAATATATTAATGTCTATATATATATTTTTTTTTGAAATATTTGCATGTAAATCTAGCTTATATGCTAGCCGTGCGTTTTGAAATATTTCTCAATTCATAAAATAACACACACACAAACACACAATATTTTGGTCAAACATATTAATTATTTTCATTTTTAGAGATATTTGCATGTAAATCTAGTATTTAGTGCTAGCCGTGTATTTGAAATATTTCTTCTATTTACAAGAATTACACACACACATTTTTTTTTGCATATATACTACTGTTTATTATCTAACATATAATAAACCTTAATCTTTAGAATTAAAAATATATACACAACATTTTTAATTAATACAAATACATACCTTTAAACATACATAATTTATGACAAGATTGTTTCAAATATTAGAATTATTCTCTTGCATATAAAACATTGAAAATTTTTCTCACTTACTCATTGTGAGTTTCATTATACATACATACCTTTTAAATATTTCAAGTATTGGAATTTTTATTGCATATAAAGCATTGACATTTTATTTTTCTCACTTGCTCATTATAGTTTGCCTACACATACAATTTTTTAACAAATATGAGTGGGCACATGGGCTATTTTTTTTCAAAATTTTCTCGCTATTGTGCATATGTATATAGATTTTTTTTTTGGTTACAATACATTGTATATATTTTCTTATTACATAAATTTTACTCATACATATATATAAGCAATATATATGTGTATAACACATGCTGTGTTTTTTTTTTTTTTTTTTTTTTTTTTTTTTTTTAATTGCTATAGCTTGCGTTTTGCAAAAAAAAAAAAATATTTGTGCTTTTTCTGATCAGACAGTGCATTGCACTTGCTCAAAGCTTTATAAGAGCCCATTTAATAATTGAGCTGAATGTTCAAAATATTATTATTTTCCTTATTTGAGCATTATGCATGTGATTGCATTTTATATACAAAAAAAAAATATTATAAGTATGGTTCATTAAAAAAAAAAAAAAAAAAAAAAAGGCCTTATTCTACATGATGTAGAAATTTATAATTTTGTCGACATATTTTTTTTATTTTATTTTACTCATTCTGGAAAGTGCACTTAAAAAAAAAATAAATAAATAAATAAAAAATAATAAGAATAGGATAAATATATGGGTACCCAGTTAAAATGTAATAATAATGGAAGGCAATTAACAGTTCAATATTTTTTATTGCATAGGATATTTTGTTTTATTGGAGTGATGCTAGTTTGTTATGTGTTACATGGAGTCTATATATCCTTCACTAATATACTTTTATTTTCAGATTAATTACATGAAATGAAACTGAAAAACATAGTTAATAAAATTTTTGGGACAAAATCACTGGCAGATTAAGTATAATTTTTATTTATTATTTCTCTGTTAAACAGATAATACAATTTTGTATTTAGAAAAATATATATATATATACATATAAAAAATAAAAGTGAATATTTTTGTAGCTTCTTATAACAAACACCCTTTGTATTCGATGATATCTAAGAGTGCTTAGGTGTTGTTTTTTTTTCTTGTGAAATGATGGATTCTTGTTTTCCCAATGGATGGCCACCAAAGGGGTAAATAGATAATTTTTATCATTTCATAAACATTATAAATTTTTGATTTTTTTATGTAAGATATTATTCTTAAATTTTGTTTTGGCAAAGTATATATATATAGTTAAAATTTTTCTTTTGATTTAATTAAAAAAAAAAAAAAAGATATATTTTAGTAGAAAAAAAAAGTGTTAGTCACACAAAACTAATATTATGGATTATTTTTCTTCCAATTCAAGATTTCAAGTAACTAAATTTTGATCAATCTTACATTATTCATATTTACTAATAATAATGGAGTTTTTTTTATGTTGTGTTAATCAAAAATTTTTTTCATTTAATAGATAATAATGATAATAATTTTACACACTTTAACTATTTTCATGTTGTATTTTGGGAACTCTCATTCATGCCTTTCATTGGGGTAGGAACTTTATTGCAGGAGTGTGATGTCACGGTCATACTCCTTGCAAATTTTTTTCAATAGCCACACCTTTTCTTCTTTCAACACAAACACATATTTTTCTCAAAATGCTTGTTGTGACATGCACATATAAAAATCAAGCCCCTTTTGAGTACGCACATTTTGCTCGGTATGCTATATTTGGCAGTGGCCTCACAAACCACTTGCTATTTTGGCTGTTGGCTGGGTTTCACGTTTTTTTTCTTCCCCTGTCTTAATGGAGTGACATGAATGGTGCTCAATTTTAAAGTATTTTTTTTCTAAACTTAACTGATTTTTTTTTTTTTTTTTTTTTTTTTAATTACATAAGATACTATTGTACACAACACATTTTTTTTTTTCTTTTCAAAAAAATAATCATTTTAAAGATTTTTGTATTACAATTTTTTTAATACTTTAAATTATTTCAATGGTATATTTAATATATATTGTTTGACGAGAAAATATAAATTAATTGATTTATACAAGATATATATAGATAAAGGATAACTATAGATAAAGGATTATATTTTTTTTTAATGTTTTGTTGTGAAACTAATTTGATTTATTTTTCAGAGAGATTTGTATTACAATATATCAGCTGTAACAAGATCAAGAAATTATTTGTCAAGACATATATTTTGAATTTTTGTTTGAAAAATATAAAATATATACACTCATGCATATGCTGACAATATGTAGCATATGATGGACAGTATTTGTAAGCTTTATACACACGATATGCTTGTTTTGTATGTTTTTGGATTGTTGTTTTGTATTGTGGTGGAGAGAGCTATTTTTTTTCATGGCAACCGGGAGAGATATGTGAGGGAGTTCCTCACATATCCTTTTATTTCATCAAATTTATTCTATTATAATTAAATATCTATTTATTCATAATTAAAATTAATTAAATTTAATATTCATCTTTAAATATGTCAAACTTAAAAATAATAAATTTGATAAATACAATGATAAATTCTTCATTGGAAATTAAAATATATATCATTTTCTAGTTTTAAAAACAAATTCAGTATTAAATCTATTGATCTCCTTTTAGCATAATGCAATATATATGTAGGGATCTAAACAAAATTTAATTTTATTCTCCCTGAAAGTATTTTTTTTTTTCTATTTCACTGTGTTTCCCAATAAATCTATTTATATTTATGGCTGTAAATGTTCTATTAGAAAATTTCCGTTACATTTTTTTATTGTTTTGTTTTATTTTATACTCAAATGATGTATTTAATTGCAGCTATAAATAAACTAATGACCCATAATTTAGACATCATGTCGCAAGAATTTAATAATATTTCAATGATTACTTGCACCTGTTCCAACGGTCTTGTTGGCGCAAGTGATATATGCCAAGGTAGGGTTGCCATCTTTATAACCGGCTTTTCATTCTTAAAAATTCCCAGTAAAATAACATTAACACAAAGAAAGATGTATTGGCGCCCTTGGCTTTAAAATGTGGTGATGTTACCATTAGCTGGCAGTTTCCAAGGATGCTAGCGGATTTGATTCCGGGACACTTCGACGATAGTCTCCTGGTAGAAAAGATGTAGTAATCGCTTAGCTCTCTCTCCCACAAATTTATAACGGTTTCCATCAAAATTACGAATCTGGTTATTGCAAATAGTAAATTGCCTTAATTTATAATAATAATAGTATTTGTTTTGAAAATTATCTTCAATAAATATTCTACAGTTTAAAAATGATTTCGTCTGTGTTATTAGTCGCAATGTACTTGTCTTCTATCTCTGCAAAATATTTTTAAAGTATATTTTTCACGGTGTCTTTCCACCATCATAATAAGCTTATGTAGATCTCGAAAATAAGTGTTTCAAAAAATAACTCTACCATTTTTTTTTTCTTATTTCTTAGCTCGCTATATTTAATCTTCGTTTTATATGTCTTTACATGTGTATAAAGTTTTTCTTACCAGAAAAATGTTAGTTTTCTACTTCTTTAGGTCACTTTTTATCTTCTGATCACATTATGTCCAAAAAATGCATATAATATGTGTAATAATAGGTAATGGAATTTGTGTGGTTGTTTCACACCAGATTTTTTTTTTCTTTTATCAAGGTATATTTCTTTAACATTACACTTTTGAAATTTATTCTATTTTCAGAAAACAAACAATCAATTTAAAATATTTTATAAGGAAGTTTAAATTTACTGCTAAACAAATATTTAGCTAAAGAATATAATTTGAAAAAATATCATTTTAAATTTAAACCCTCTGTCTTTCAATTGTGCTAACATTAATTCGAAATCTAAAAACGTCATAAGTTTAAGAAATCCGTTTTTTGAGAAAAAATCGGCGTCAAATTTATTATATGGGTTTTGTAAAGGCTATCCCTAACTGTAGCAGTAGAAATGGATAAAACAAAAATATATTTGAAATAAGACTACAGACATTAATGGTAATCTGTTTAAGAGTGTTTGTGTCGTCTAGTTGCACCACCGGTCAACTTTTTAAAATTGTAAAATGCATTTTTTCAGCCTTTTTTAAGTAAAATTTTTCACCATTTCGAAACAAAAAAACATACCAAAGCCAATCCATCCATGTGTTATTAGCGTTTAAAAATCACGATAAGCTGCTAAACCGACCAAACCTAGTGAGTTTCATAACCGGTCATCTCCATATTCGGGAAATGATGATTCTGCTCCGCTCAACTACAGCAACATACTTGATAGTTAGGTTAGTGTTATCGTGTTTTTTATCGCCTGTGACTGCTCTTTCTTGGTGCACACAATTTTTCTAAGAACTGAATTTCGTGCATTCTTCGACTATGGAAAAATTTATAAAAGAAGTATCTTCTAATCAAAGAAAGAAGAGGAAGAGTGACCTTAATACGTGGAAAAGGAACAAAGACAAAGTTCAAAGGTAATGCACTAACACTTTCTAATACATAATATTAATTGATAACATAATAGCATTATAGATATAGATACCATTTTTTAATTAATTAATCATATGTTATTAATTTAATAACATACCTATGATGATTCAATAGGTTATAGCGACGTGTCAATATAATTTTTTTTTTTTTTTTTTTTTTTTTTTTTTTTACAACTGGAATGATTTCCTATTCATTTAAAGAATAGCTTGTGATTTATAAATTTCGGATCATTTGCGATACATTTTCATAATTGTCTGGAGTTATTTTTGTTATGAGATCAGTTGTTTTTTTATAATTTTTTTTTAATCAATTATTATTATTATTATTTGTTATTATTATTTTGTTATCAGACAACAGAATTCAGTTATTTCTAAAATAAAATTTAATTAAATAAAATATTTTGTGTATTTGCAACTCTAAAGATCCAATATTGAATTTAAATTTAGCAAAAAGTAAGTTCTGTTTTTTCGGATAACCGTAAGTAAGTTTCAAAAGCAACCAAATCCAAAATAAAAACTTAAATAGCGCCCTCCCTTCACGTGCCCCTTCCACTTTATTTCGAGTTTTCAAACATAATGCATAAAGCTAAAGTGTTTGGGTTCCAACGTTATTGGTAAAAAATATTTTTTTTTTTCCAAAAATTTTAATTTTTGAAGATGATAACTGATTTTGCAACTAGATGACACATTTACTAGTTTAACATTAAATTTTGTCCATTTTCTCCTTAAATTTAACTACCACTTTACAGAAGGTAAAATTTATATTAAAGGACATTTAGTAACTCATTTCTTCGACAGTGCATGATTCGTTTCACTAGTATTTAAAGCAATTTTTATATTTTTATTAAAAAACATTTTTTTCACCCTAGAAAATATCCCTCGACAATTAGAAATGCAGATCCGAGTAATGAATAATTTATTAAAGTTTAAATATAAATAAATAAATAAATAGCAGATTCAAACTTTAACGCATATAGGTTTCTCTTCTTATAATGGATCTCAGAATGTTACGCTATTTAACTTTTTCATCTGTTCCCGAGATTCAGTTGGTCGAATAATTTTTTACAGCTGTTTGTTATATTGTTCACAGTTATATATGAGCATATATATTTAATCGTGTAAAACGTGCCATCGTTAATAATAAGAAAATCTATAGAATTAATTTTATAAAAACTTTTAAAAGTTTGAAATTGATTGCTGATTCAACGCCATTCCGTGTTGATAGAATTTTCAAACAAACAACGGGATATTTTATCTAGCAGCAGTAATAACAATAGTACGATTTATAACATTAAAATATTTTTTTCTTAAGCAATTTCTTTTATGGATTTCATTAGCATAAAAAAAAGTCACAATTATGCATAATAGAAATACAGGTTGGTCATAATTAAATTGACAGCGCTGTTCTGTAGTGCGATCGAATTGCAATAATGACACCAGAGTTTGTAGGTAGATTAAATAAGAGAGGGAACGAAGGATTTTGAAAAAGAAAATAGAAAAAAATCCAAAGTTTACCGGTAGGGGAGTATGTTTTTCAATGTAAAGCATTTGTCGTAACTTATACTTTAAAACTAATGATTGCACACTTTTTTTGAAGCATTACCATTGTCCCTTTATTATTTTGAAACTAGCGACACCGCATTAATTTGTCCTTTAGAAAAGCTTTACTTAGAACAAAAAGAGACATATATTCCTCTAGCGGTAAATCTTGAGACTTTATTACTATTGTAATTTTTATTTTTCAATTTTTATTTTATTAATTTATTTATTTTTTAAAACCCTTCGTTTCCTGCCTTGATTAGTCTTCTTGCAAAATTTTGGACTACTCTTGCAATTAGATCACGCCGCAGAAGTTTCCGAGTACTGTCAGTTTAATTATGACCAGTCTGTATTTTAAAACATCGGTTTTCTGTGCTGGTTGGAATAAAAGCAAACATTCGTATATCTGGCGATTTTTAGGAAAACGGCTGATCGAAAAGCTGCACAAATTTGCATGGAGTTCGTATTGACTTCTTCCGATGCTCCTCGAATCCCGATTTCCAGTTGTTAGTTTATTATTATTATTATTATTATTATTATTAATTAAAATATGGAAATAATAACCTTATAATAGATTTAAAATTAACCATTTAAATACCATTTTTTAATTTTATTGTTCCCAAAAATGTTTAGGAGTCCTTTTCTTTTCTTTTCTTTTCTTTTTTTTTTTTTTTTTTTTTTACATAAAATGAAGTATATTTTCATGCGAATAATAAAAGAAATCAAAAGTTAAATTTACTTATTTTTATGAAAAAATGACGTCATTATAACATTAAATTAAATAATAAAAGAAACTAGTTAAAAATATTTTACTTATTGATAATCCTGGGCATTTATTTATTTATTTATATATTTAATAATTTTTATTTATTTATTTATTTATACTTTATTTATTTATTTATTTATTTATTTATTGTCTGAAGTAGACATGATAATTTCTGCCAAAGACTTTTGAGCCGAATAGAGCACCAAAAAAAAAAAAAAAAGAAATGTAAATTAATTATAAAATATTAAAACAATTTGTTTTAATATTTTAGAAACAGAAACAATAATCGCATAAATTATCTATTTTTGTTTCATTATATCATTTATAGAAAAAAGCCAAAATTCAAAAGTCACGAAGGGTAGCTATAATAAAGCTTTACCATGATCAAGTTTACATATTTACTCATTTATTTATTTAGTTTTTTTGTAAATAACAATTATTATTAAATAACCGTATATATTTAAAACGGTATATACATATATAACCACAAAAAATTTATTGTCTCATGTGGTAGATATAGAATTTATTGCTTATAGTAATAATATATATGTCGTGAAATTTATGTCATTTTGTGGTCAAGCCAATAAATCAAATAAAATATAGGAAATAACTTGGAAATAATATTATGTATATAGTGTTGTTCATATGTAATTGGAATTCAAATATAAAAGGGTTATTTCAACTCTTTCGATAATGTTCATTTCGAAACCCTCAACCAGTAATCGCCCAAACTAATACTCAAGGGTAAGGCATTTTTGATGGCAATAGGAACACGTGAACGAGATATAGAGGGCGAAAAAGACGCTGACGAGGGCAGTGAGAACTTTAAGAGGGCTTTTCAGCAAAAAACCGAAGAAGATTTAAAACTTGCTAAAACCACTGAAAATTTCAACGAAGGTCATCGAGCAAGGTATTAAGAGGTATAATGTAGCGTCTTTTACCGACGACATGCCGCGAGTTGGTCGTCACCGTAAGAGCAGAAAGTCAGCAGCTGTTAACGCTGTTAAGGAAAAGATCCGAAATGTAAGCAAAAAATCATTGCTCTTAAGATGAATCTCCCTACCGTGATAACGTCCCGCATTATAAAACAAGACCTGTAAGTTAGTTATTACCGTAAAAGTAAAGACCAGCGACTTACGGTTGCTCTTAAGGATATTCGTAAGATCAGAACGAGTTCTGTTAGAGCGGCACGCGAGGAACAAACTTCAGCAAATTCTTTTTTTTTTTTATTATTATTAAAAAAATCTTTACTGTAGAGGAAAAATTCAACAGGCAAAATGGAGGAGAATTTTAGAGGCGAAGGCTTGCGCCAAGCCTCTTCGAAATATTGAGATTTAAAAGCAGGTTTAGTAAGGACAGCAGCTAAAATTCCGATTGATGATGTACGTGCAGCGATAGATCAATGGTCGAAGCGTTTGAAAAAAATGTGTAAAAAGCAAAAGAAGGTCATTTTAAAAAGTTTTTTTTTTTTTCAATATATTATAAGCAATAAATAAAATGCATGTAAAACTGAAACTCTGTTTCATTTTCCATAACAATTAGACCTTTCTAATGAGTAGGCAGAACTTATGGCAGGACTATGTAATTATCGTTTGCAAGCCAGTTAAATGCCTAAAATACTTGAAAAACTGAAAAACAAATCACCTATAAACTTTTCTCATTTATCAGTCGTTATCGATTATTTGAATCTTGCTTTGCAAAGTTCAAATTGGTTGGTACTACAGTTCTTTCTCCACATTCAGTCCAAACGTATCTTCTTCGAAAAGGTTGATTGTTGTCTTTCAGATGAAAATTTCCAAAATTTTATGTCAGGTGAGCTTTTGTTATTCCATTTTTATTTTCGTTTTGAGTCTTTAAATATCATCTTAAATTTGATTCGAATATCGGTATATAAATTTAATTGAAAATATGAATATATATATTTATATATTCATATTTCTACTTTAAATGGAAATTAAATTCGTTCGCGGAATAATTGTTTCGATAACGTATGCTGTGTGACAGGTGAATGAAATTGCCAAGGTTTCTCTTGAAAACAGTCAAAGGATTCGTCAGGACATTCAAAATCACACCATAATCTATGGTGAAATTTGTTCCGTTATTATTTATTACCATATTTTAGTGTAGATAAGTCGCGGGCTATGTTTAAAAGAGCATCGATTTGGGGGGGTTGCGACTTATCTACCAGTGCGGGCTATCTAATGATAATGCCAAATACCGTCAGAAATATTTCTTGAAACAGCCGATCTCTTCAGAAAACGGAAGTTTGGTATTCGTAATATCGTAATTTCTCGAGCACTGATTCATGCTTTCGCCGCCGCCCGTCGCGAGAGAGATTCGTGGCACATCAATTTCCGCTTGCATCCTCTTTCTACTTTTTTCTATATGTAATATACAGAAAGTATTGGATTCGCGAAAATTTTCGACCTCCGTTTTTTGTTGGATTTACATGTTTTGGGATGTCCAGAACACGAATTAATAGTTTTTAGAAAATGTCTGTCTGTCTGTCTGTCTGTATCATTTTATTTGTGGACGCTGTATCTGACGAACCAATGAATGAAATTTAACCAAACTTGGTATTTAGTTTCACCTTGACATGAACTGGTGCTGATTAGATTTGGGGATCAATAGCTCAACAGGTGGCGCTGTGATCGCATTTTATGCAAATTTTTAACATGGCAGCATAGAACAAAATTTCATATAAATGGGCATAACGAGAGTCATTTTAAACTTGTGATTGTAAAATTTATATGAAATATTGATAATAGTAGTAGGTAACTAGGAAAAAAATTGTGTGCATGAAGTAAATTTTCAAGATGGGTATCTTTCGAAAGGTCTCATTGATAATAGCAATAGGTAACTGGGAAAATTTTTTTGTGCATGTGGGGGCATCGGTTACCCCCCCCCCCACTGGGGAGGGGAAGTCCCCCCCCGCGGGGGTAAATTTTGAAGTTGGGTATCTTTCGAAAGATCTCGTCAATACCTTTTAAACGAATGGTTGAACTATAAACCTGTGATAATTTAAAACAAAGTTATCGATTTTTTTTTACTTTTAACAGAAACAAAACAAAAAAAAAACTTAGAAAAAAATTTGTAATTTTTTTTTATATTGTTACTGATTGAATATGTATAGGAAAATATAGAAGAAAGTCTTGTGCTGGCCACAACATACTAGTTTTTATTTATAATTAATTATTAATTATTTTTATGACTTTGCATATACGCCTGGATTCTGCCATCTTGTTCCCTTGTTTCTCATATTTGTTGCATTACATCTGCATAATGGTATAGTTTGACTTTTTTTTTTCTTTATAAAGTTTTTTTTTTTTTTTTTTTTTTTTTTTTTAATAATTCATTATTTTTATCTATAATTCATAATTTATTATTTTTATTAACCTACGTAGATGCCAGTAGACTGCTGTCTTCTTTTCTTATTCTTCTGTTACATCATCATACCAATGCTTGCAGAAGCCGCGGCTTACCTTCCGGTGCGGTTTATCTAAGAGTATTGCTTTTAATCACAACATTTTAATAAGCTGTGGCTTAACTACCAGGGCGGCTTATATACACTGAATTACGGTACATAGTACACATTATTAATATACATTTACACATTTAGAAAACCCATGGCTATTAAATTATTCCTCTTTTTTCAAAAATAATCTTTTGAGTTTTAGTTATTTTAAACGCGAAATTTCCCTAAAAAAAATTTTTACATTTTACAGCTTCAAAAGAAGAAAAAAAAAAAAAAGGACATTGATTTTTGAAAAACAATAGCTAAGTTAGAATCTACGAATTTTATAAAGAAAAAAAACTGAATTTAAAATTATACATTATGTAACGACTAAAAATTGGGCAAATTTAACTAGTTTATAATGGGTTATTAGTTTACAACGGGTTTCTTATAACCATGACGTTCACTGTGTCCCTAAGTTCTGATTAGTATAAAATAATTTAGAGTACCTTAATCCTAAATTTTTCCTCGAATCTTTTTTTTTTTTTTTTGGGGGGGGGGGTATGTAAGAACAGCTAAAGATGAATCTTACTGAGGCGATATTAGACGAACTGTGAACGACTCCATTTATGTTAAGGTAAATATAAATGTATTTGTGTGTGTGTGTAAGATAAATTGTTTCTTCAGTCGGGAAATATTTCACGTGGAATTTCCGCGCTTTTTACAACTGGAGGAGGAAAGAGGTAGGATTTTTTCCAAACATAAATTTAATATATAATAACAATAAAACGCATGGCAATTATGATGGAACTAGAATATTCGTGATAAATATCGATTAGAAAATCTGTAATTTGCCTAGAAACGCAATCATCTTGATTAATAACGCACCTCTATCATACTATAACATACCTAATCACGAGCGAAATCAGGCAAAAAAAAAAAAAAAAAAAAAAAAGCAGAAATTAAAGGTTAAACTTCTAAAAATTGATAAGTGTCCCCCTCTACTGTTAAAATTTATATATTTAACCAATAGTCTCCAAGAACATTTTTTTTTATACACTTCGGTTTCCATCCTACCATTGTGACAAAAATAACTACATTTGGATCGATATGAAAACAGAATTCAAAATGTAAACTAGGCAGATGGTACGATCATAAAAAAAAAAGAAAAAAAAAACAGAAGAGACTTTAAATAAAATATTAATTAGTAGGGGCAATCATATTGTAATTATGAACAAAAACTGGAATTGAAATATTAGGAAAAAAATATTGTTATTGGAAAAATGTGCGAAACCAAGAAAATTTTCTTAACGTATTCTCATGAAAGTGGACCTGTATATAATATTGAAGCTGCGGTTCCTGTATATAGTTAAGCTGATCTAATTCAGCAATTGAGAATAATAATATTTAAAGGTAATTTTAATCATAGAATATTTATTTTATACACATATTATATTTACACACAGTTATTTTACATAAAAACATAAGTGCAACTTGGCCTGTACAATTGGAATGGAAGGAGATGAATGTTTATGTCACAAAAATGTTCGAGGAAAAATCTATTAATAGTTTTAAACAGAATGGTCATCTGCCTTCTCTTAAAATAAGTTTCTCTTTCTCTCTGATAAATCGTGTTTATACGCAAAACTTTGAACGAAATATAAAAGAGAATGATTTTATTGCAAAAGGAAAACAAATAATGTGCTTCTCATACCCTTAAATGTATCTTGTATATAGTACGGCTGGAAAGGCACTTCTAAAATTTTCCATTTATAGCCCATAATGTAATTAACTTTTTCTGTGTGATCGTGAAAAATAATAAAAATAATAAGGCTGAGATTATCATATTCTTACGGAAACATTCGTTTATGCATCTGAATAATACATAAAAATTTCGATGTGTTTTGAGTAATATAAAGGAAGTAAAAAACAAATATTTTAAGAAACACCTTTCATAGACAAAAAGGTATCAAAATTTCTGAATACTTTTGAGACCCTGTATACAAATTAGTAATACTATTAACAGCTTTTTCACTAAGAAAAATGTAATCATGAGATCTATCGTTTATTTATCTGAATGTGTTATTGGATTTTGTTTTATGGAAAAAAGAAAAAAAAAAAAAAAAAAAAAAAACATGTGTTCCATAAATATTAAAATTTTTAAAGGAAAAAAAAAGAACTAAGCTTTTCTTTTTTTTTTTTTTTTCCCTGAAAAATAATAATAATAATAATAATAATAATAATAAGTATATACATATATATATTCTAAATTTAAGTCAGTTTTCCTAAAATTCATAAAAAGAACACAATTGGTTTTCCTCTTTTCCTCTTTTTCACCCCCATTTTGATAAGACGTATGCCTTATAGCGTTCATTACCCTCTAAGCCAGAAACAATTGTACATAAAAAAAGATGACACATTTGCCGTTAGAAAACGTTCACTTCATATCTCATACCCATTAAAAAGATGCTAACTAATCATTTTCATTGATCAATTATTCCTAAATAGTGCAAAAATGTGTACTATAACAATAAAAGTAATGTCGTAGAAAATTTCTCTATTTAGTGAAAATTCATATTCCATGCCAAAATCACCAATACAACTCTACATTTCAAAGAATAAAAGTTCCTTTGACATTTACAAAATTATTCGTTATATTACGTAAAAATGTTCGTCCAGATCTAATATTGTCCTGTGCTTGAACCGCAGTAAAAATTAATATCTAATTTGTTTCTTTTCGAAAGTAACCCAAAGATGAATGAAACAAAAAAGAAAGGACACGTGACATCACTCGTTATCAAGTTATTGATAGGGTGGCAAAGAATTGTTATTGCCACTAATACATAAGCATACAAAGAAAGCTAAAAAAGAACTTTTGTCAATGTTATTATTTTTTTTTATTCCCTGAGCAAACAAGGCGGAAAAGTAAATCTCCGACATTTCTTGAATACTTAATATTTTTTCATATTATAAAAAATTCTCACAATTTTAGAAAAAGACATAAGAATGGATTACAGATAGGTGATAATACACATGATTCCAAATATTAAATAAAAAAACTGGAATTTCCTTTTGTTTTTGCGTTCCTTTTTCCTCTATAACAGACTTTAAATAATAGAAATAACAATAAACAGTTTTACAAAGAACAGCTCATCCAAATTTTATGATCGTGTATATATATTAAGTTATTGACCTACAAAAAAGGGAAGAAATAAAAAAGAACAAGAAAACCAAACTCAGGAAAATCCTTTTTTAAATTCAGTATTTTAGTGAATATGCGTCTTCACAAAATTTTGATACACCATCAACCCCATTTCTCAATTAGATTTGTTTTCTAAAATACCTTAAGATTTTAATTTTTTTCAAATCTCACTTGTGAGAAAAATTGAAATAATATCAATTAAAAATATTACTTCTGTTAAAGCTACATAAAGATTACTTAACAAACATGCCATATAAACATAATGTTCATAAGTTTATACGCTTAAAAAATGTGCGTGAAGGAGAATATATGACAAAAAAGTTGATGAATATTTTAGAACAGCAGTTAATTTTACGGTTGTCTAAACGCAATGTTAAAGGAGATTTACGCGTAAATTTATGACATTCTATTCTTTTTTTTTTTTTTTTGTTAAATAAAACTAAGCTTGTCAGAAAGTGCTGATTATTTCAGTGGATAAAAATTTTGCTAAAAAATATTTTAATACTAGAGAATATAATTGCAATTTTGATATAATTTATAAAATATATAAAATATCATTAAAAATAAATTTGTAACCTTAAATACAAGCTATTATAATTTTCAAAGTTTAGAATGATTACTTTTTACTTTATTTCATGATCAAACGAATTTGTGTTATTATATTATTATGATTGCAAATTCATTCTTCTTTTGTAGATTCTTGATTTTTTTTTTTTTTTTTTTTTTTTTACAGAGACAGAATTGCACAGGTCTGAAAAATGTAACTGCATGATTTTATTCATTTATTTATTTTACCATGTTTTTATTAAATTCTATTCTTGTTTGTTTGTGTGTTTGTTTATTTGTACGGTACAAATTTTGCAATCGAATTTTCACTAACATCCCTACTAGCTAGACATTTGAAACTTTCACAATAGCTCACAACCCGTTGGCAACACGATACTTCGAAGTCCGATTTTCGAATTTTCGAATGGTTTTCTTATAATTAATTAAAATATGAAAATAATAACCTCCAAATACCTTATAAATAGCCATTAATATACACTGCTCGACATTGAAAATGCAACACTAAGAAGGAATGTTAATAACGGAATGAAATTTGTTGGACACATACATTATAGTAGGAAGAACAATTCATTAAAATTTCACGAAATTTTGAGTAATATGTACTCAGAAAACAGTATATAAAGCAGCGACCTCTGTGAGCAGTAACAGCACATATCTGCCTAGGCATTGAATCGAACAGCGATTGGATGACATGTACGGGTAGAGCATTCCATGAAGTTTTAACGCGATGCCACAGTTCATCGATCGAAGTTACTGGTGAGTGGTGAGGGGGGGGGAGTCGCTTTTCAACGATTAAACAGTCATTTCCATTGGTGCGATATCAGGAGAACGCACTGGCCAGAGCAACAGTCGAACACATTCGGCATCAATGAAGGTCCAGACAATATGGACGATCGTGCATTGTCCTGCTTAAATGTTGCGCTTCTGAGGCCTTGAACATAGGGCAGAGCTATGGGCCTTAACTCGTCAGAAATGTAATGACTGGTATTCAGAGTGGCGGGAATGAAAACAAGAGGTGACCGGGACGTGTATCCAATAGTACAACATACCATCAATCCAGGTGGTGACTTAGTATACGGCTACCAAAATTCTGATTACCCTCAAAACTGCATCACTGATATGGGCGCCATTAATGTATGATCAACGATGAACCTAAACTCAGGAATGGCGTGAAGTCACTTTTCAGACAAATCACAATCTTGTTTACAGCATCAAGATTGCCTTATCCGCATTTAACGGCATTTTGAATAATGCACATTGAGAGCTGGGATTCGACATCATCATACTGCCCATCATTTGCAATGATGCTATGGGTTCCCATTGGATACACGTCTCGATTACTTCATGTTCGTATTCCTGGCACTCTGAACAGCGGCCATTAAATTTCTGATGAGTTCAGGCCCGCCTCTCTGCCCTGTAATCGAGGCTTCCGTAGCGCAAAATTTAAGCAAGATAATGCACGACCACAATTTGTTTGTATTGTCCGGACCTTCTTTGATACAGAATGTGTTCGACTGTTGCTCTGGCCAGCGCGTTCTCCTGATCTTGCACCAATGAGAATGACTGTTTAATCGTTGAAAAGCGACTGGACCCCCACCACTAACCAGTAACTTCTATCGAGGAATTATGACATCGTGTTAAAACTTCATGAAGTGCTCTACCCGTACATGTCATCCAATCGCTGTTCTTTTCAGTGCCTAGGCAGATATGTGCTGTTATTACTCACAGAGGTCGGTGCTTTATGTACTGTTTTGTCAGTACATATTACTCCAAATTTCCTGAAATTTTAATCAATTGTTCTTCCTACTCTAATGTATGTGTCCAACAAATTTCATTCCGGTGTTGCATTTTCAATGTCGAGCAGTGTATTAGCTATAATTTTAAACAAAAAAAAAAAAAAAAAAAAAAAAAAATACGAGTTCATTTTCTTTCGACATAAAATAAATACATTTAATTAAACGTGAGCGTTAAAAACCTTAAAAAGTTAAATTACGCATCTCACAAAAATTGACGTCATTATCAATATAAAGATTCCACACGCGTTAATGTAGTTAGTTCTAAGGCCATGATTCAACAGAAAATTTAAAAACATGGCTTATAAAAAGATTTTATCTTATAATTATTTAAACTTTGTTTTGAAGGATAATGAATGCAAAAATGACTTCTATTTCTGCCATTACTTATTATTATTATTATTATTATTAATAAAACAGATATAGAGATTCCCTGTAAAAAAATATAACCATTTTTATTATATTGTACGAAATATATTTTTTCTCTTAATTAAACAACTAACTTCCTTATGATACAGTTCACATTATGTGTTTGCTTTTTACTTCCTTATACAAAGCATAAGCAGGTAGAGTAACCTCGATTAGCGAAATAGATTTTGTATTCCGCATAGCTCAAAAACGAATGATTGTAGTAGAATGTTGCAAATTTATATGTGTGACTGTCATGATATCTAGTTGTACACCTGCAACATTGAATTTAATAAGAGCTCGCGTTTCATAGATATCAACAACTTTACACGAATTTTCGTGACATCTGTATGTAAGTATGTATGTGTGTATGTATCTCACATAACTCAAAAACGGTTGGGCACAGAAATTTGAAAACTGACATTTAGGTTTCTTATAACATCTAATTTTGCACCTCCTTTTCTGTACTTTGTGTGACTTTCCGTTTTGGATATATTTAGAAAAGTTATATTCATAATGACCAAAAATACAAAGGTTTTGACCATTTTATATGACCTACCATCGTACAGATTTCAAAAGAAACTAATGACAGAGCGAGTAATGATATTGTTATGAAAGTTGAAGACATTTTTGAATGTAGAAAGTTATGCTTAAAGACATAAGCAGGTTTTAGTAAACGGATGCATTTTATTTCATAAATATTCAGCCCGTAGATAGAGCCCGTAATAATATTGTTATTAAAGTTGTTGATATTTTTCCGTTTAGAAAAGTAATTCTTAAAGGCATAAACAGGTTCTAGTTGACAAATGCACTCTATTTAATAAATATTCAGTTCGTAGATAGAGCCTGTAAATTTTATGAAACTTGTCGCCATTTTAGCGTGCATAAATTAATTATTTAAGACAGGCGAAAGTTCTAGTCGACGAACTCACTTTACTTAATAAATATTCAGCCCGTAGATGGAGTTTGCAATGATAATGATAAAAATAAATAAATAAATAAATAAAACTGTTGTCGACATATTTGAGTGTATAAAGTAATTCTTAAAGACACAAGCAGGTTCTAGTCGAGGAATGCACGTCTTTTAATGAATATTCAGCCCGTACATAAAACCTGTAATTATATTGATAAAAAATGCTGTGGACATTTTAGCGCATAGAAAATAATTCTTGAAGAAATAAGCAGGTTCTAGTCGACGAATGCACTTTATTTAATTAGTATTCAGTAAGCAGTTGAATAAATCTCTTATTTGTACTTCAAAAATCAAAAATCAAAAATCAATTAGTATTGTTGAAACAATCCAATGAAATATTAATTTTTACTACAGAAATCAAATAAACAATGTTAAATACACTACAGAGCACAAATTCTGCTAAATCCGGAACAACCGAATATTTCGAAGGCTGAATGGAATTTGAATTCATCGAGAATATTGTCAGTGTTTTATGGAATTTTCAAGGTAGTTCTGTAGGAGAAACAAATGCATTGTTAATAAATTTCCAATTGTAGTTAGAGTTTCCAAATTGTTTGAAACCCGTACTATCCTTTTTCGCAAATCGAATGCCAAATTTGAGGTAAGTCAGTGCCCACTTTCGTGGAAAAAAAAAAAAAATCCACTTTTAATACGTATAGAAAGTAGCACATAGATATAGGCATGTTCTAGTCTACATTCATGAATTATCTTTTTTTATTATTATTTTTATTTTCACTTCTTATACAAATTATAAGGAAGTACAAGTACCTGTATATTAATCCCGATTTGCGAAATGGATTTTGTATTTCAGATACCTCAAAAACGAATGATTGTAGAATATTGCATAATATATGTGTGATTTTCATGATATTTAATTGTATACCTGCATCACTGGTTTTTAAGCGAGCTACTGTTTGAGAGATATCAACGACTTTACACGAATTTCCGTGACATCTGTATATAAGTATATATGTGGGTGTGGGTGTATCTCGCATAACTTAAAAATGGTTGGCAATATAATGTTGCAAATTGATATATAGTTTTGGTATAACATCTAGTTGTGCACCTCCCTTTTTGGACTATATGTTACTTTCCATTTGAGAGATATTTAGGAAAATTATATTCAAAATGACCAAAAATACAAAGGTTTTGGCCATTTTATATAACCCACCATCATACAGTTTTCAAAAGATATTGATAGAGCCAGTAATGATATTTTTATGAAAATTGAAGACTTTTTGCTTATAAAAAGTTATGCTTAAAGATATAAGCAGGTTCTAGACAACAAATATATTTTATTTAATGAATATTCAGCCCGTAGATAGAGCCCGTAACGATGTTGTTATGAAAGTTGTCGACATTTTTACTTATAGAAACGTAATTCTTAAAGAAATAAGCAGGTTCAAGTCGACGAATGCACTTTATCTAATTAATATTCAGTAAATATTTAATCAATCAGTAAACATTAAATCAATTAATATTGTTCAATCAGTCCAATGAAATATTCATTTTTATTACTGAAATCAAATAAACATTTTTAAATACATTACAGAGCATAAATTCCGCTAAATTCAGAACAACCGAATATTTTGAAGCCTGAATAGAATTTGAATTCATCAAGAGTATTGCCAGTGGTTTATGGAATTTTCAAGAAACCAATGCATTGTTACACAATTTCCAGAACTAGACACCTATTGAGTTTAGAGTTTCGAAATTTTGTGAATCCCGTGCTACCATTTTTCGCACATTTGAATTTCTCATTTGAGGTTAAGTCAATGCCCACCTTTGTGGAAATGGCAAAATATCATTTTCCCCCACTTTTACTACTTATAGAAAGTAGCCCATAAAGATATAAGCAAGTTCTAGTCTACAATCATCAACTATCATTCTTCTTTTTATATATTTTTTAGTTTCTTTCTTCTTTTTCTTATTATTATTATTTATAGTTCTTGTGAGTCATTTATAGAACTTTTGAAGAATTTAATTCTGCGCTATAAACCAACCATTTTTTCCAGAAAACTCCAGAACTCTATTCTTATTTAAGAAAGAGCTTCCAAACTTCAGCAAACCTAAGCTACAAAATTTTGCAAAATTCGGTGGCCAAGTCGTTAAATTTGACGCCGACTCAACAAATTCGATATGAAGACCAAAAATTTACTCTGGATACCAACTTGGCGGCTTGGCGATATTAGCGGTAAAATATTGTAGCCAATATTTTTATCGTATAGCCAGAAACGCATTCTCAATTGTAACTGGATTGTTTAACTTAATTGTTTTAGCGAAACACATTGGATTCTTTTTTCCAGTGAAAACTTTTATTCTTTATTTTGATACTTTTTCGAACAAGCTTCGCTTTTCTTCCCATCCACCCTACCATGACTTCTATTTTTCATTTGTATTATTTTTTTAGATTCACTCTTATAAGTATATATATATTTAAATATAATTATTAAATATAGCTTTTTTGGTCAAAAATTTATCAGATATCATGCTTTTACGTAAATAAACTAAAAATATATGTAAAAAAAAAAAAAAAAAAATCTTAGTTTTACTAAGTAATAATGCACAAAAAACATTAAAAAATATATTATTCGGATTTTAATTGGTTGCAGATTTGTATTATTAGTTTCGTAATCTTATATAAAATATTAATAATTCTAAAATATCTTATTAATTACATTTAAAAAATAATATAGATTATAAGATATTTAGGTTTTGTTAGATTCCGAATGATTTCTTTACAGTTTTTTATGTCTACACTTGGAATCGAGAGAGATTATTGAATTAGAAAACAATATTTGACAATTAAAACTCGAATAAACTACTACGTCAGAAACGCCAAAGAAAAATATTGCAAATGCATACAGCTGTTTCGGCAGCCTTAAGCGTGCCGCCTTCAGTGCAAAAAGGCTGCCGAAACAGCTGTATGCATTTGCAATATTTTTCTTTGGCGTTTCTGACGTAGTAGTTTATTCGGGTTTTAATATTCCAACGCCAAAGCTCCTGTTATTATAATATCTGACAATATTTTGTTCTAATAAAGAAAGCAAGTGAGAATTATCGAATTTTCCAAACTGAATGACACCAATTCGCTCTTGCTGTTTACCCATTAGCTACTGGTTGCAAAATATGGCAGGAATAGAATTTAATCAGTCAATGGATATAACCATTTTGATAAATGATTTGGGTTAAGTGTTTTTCGGGGGGGAATGGTCGATTGAATTATTCGTTGTAAGGTTTAAAGTCGATTGACAACGCTAGAGTCTTAGGCCTGTAGGTGGAATGGGTTTCTAATGGGTCCTAGTTCGTATTTACCCGAGTTTCAGAGAAAATTATGGAAACCTCCAACCGGCTAGTTCGATAAGAGCGTCCTGGGATCAAACCCAGCCCTTTCCATTTAACAGCTTTGAGCGCAGAACCGCTCTGTCGCTGGTGGGCGAACGATCCGTTGGACTTATTCTTATCTGCAGAAAAATTCGTGTTCGTTGATTACGCTTATTTTTGCCATTTGTAAAATTAGATACAGATTGGTATACTGCGAAATTTATTTAATCATTTCGATAAAGGTTTAGGGCTAATAAATTTGGGGCGAAAAAAATGATTGGACTTAAATTGCGTAGTATTAAATCTAATTTTTAAATAAAATAAACGTTTTCTACTATCATTATTATTAAAAATAACGGATTTGCATACACAAATATAGTGTAATGCAAACATTAAATATTTTTAGATTAAACTTTCATTGAATAAACCATACGTTCAAATAATAATAATAATAATAATAATAATAAAATGAAAAAATAGATTTAAAGTAAGACATAAATTAAATTTATACTGTCATCAGTAAAAAATATATAAATGCATGATAGTTTAAAAACTTGAAATCCTTTATTCCGGTGAAATTACATTCGCAATTTCAGGACAAAACTAATAAATAAAAAAAGTGTGTCCTGTTTTTTTTTTTTTTTTTTTTTTTTTTATGTCAACTTGAAAAGATAAAAAAATAAAACCTTTATCAGAACAGTTTAAACTAATTTTACTTGGAAAAAGATATCGTTTCAAAATGTCTAAAGTGTTTTGTAATATGAATACGTGGAATTGTTATTTGAAATAAATAAATTTTTGAAATAAAATTTCTGATGTACTTTTTCAGCAAAACTAAAAGTTTTATCTCGTACTTTTTAAAAAATATTATACACAAATATTCTTCACTTCCAGATTTTTTATGTTCAGTATTTTTTGAAATAAATCGTACGCATTATTTTAATTTAAACTTATTAATATATTCATTACTTTTTAAACTTTTTAAACTTGTTAAATATAAAATTAATTTCAATCTGAAATATAAACAAAAATATTGTAAACAACGCCATTTGTAATAAGAACAAAAATTTGAATAAACGCCATAAAAATAATAAGCTTGTAGCAATTGTTTCGGATCAAAAGAAACACAACCCTTCGACAGCCTAGCAAATTAGGTACGAGTGCTTATTACAATGTTAATAAATAATTTAACATTAAACTTCAGTTTCATTAAAAACTTATTTATGTTTATTTTTTTTTATATATATAAAAATTCAAGTTATTTTTCGTGTATAGACAATAGTTATGAGGTTACTGAAAAAATAAAAAAAGTATGGATACGTCTACTTCTGTACAAACATTTGATTTTGAAAATTTATTTTGCAATATCCCTATTGGTTTATTATTTAACACTTTAATTAAATTATTTGATTTTTTTTTAATGTAAATGAGTTAAACATTGATATAGATTTTATTTTTAAGTCTTTACAATTTTTTTTTTTAACAATAATTTCATTACGTTTCATAATAAAATTTATAAACAGATACATGGAATCGGAATGAATACCAATTATTCCAACACAGTTGTTAATTTATTTCTATTTTTTATGAATAGACTTATGTTAATAATTTCAACAACAACAAAAAAAGAAGCATTTTTCGATATCTAGCTGTTATTTTAGTCTTAAATTTTGATTTCACAGATGTTTTTAAAAGTATATATCCTTACTGTTTGCATTTAAACAAAGCCAATGATAAAGATGATTACGATAATTTCTTATATATTTCTCTTTCTGTTCAGCATAAAACTTTAAATCTAGATCTAGATCATTAAAGGGAACATTATTCATTTATTAGCAACAGCGTGCGTCATTGGTACAGTACTTTGCAAAAAATAAATCTACATTAATATTTTAATTGATCAACTAAATACATTTTATAAAATATGTAATAATCATTCAAATTATAACAAACAAGTTTTTAAATTTGCTGCTAATATTTTTTATAACAATAATTATCCATTGAATTTTATAAAGTTTTACACCAATAACTTTAATAAATGTTTGCGTTTGGAATAGTAGTGGTAGCGTATCTTCGCTAGGTGTCTTGTGGTGTTTGCTGATGAAGACCTCTGGGTAAAGTCAAACGTTTGGAACGCCTCTTGTCGGAAATGCAGGTACGTGAGATCAAGCGACTCGGAAACGTTGGACTACGAGATTTGAACGTCGGATAAGACCGTGCCAGTTATAGGCCACTGAGTGTGAATTCACCATATCTGCTCTGTAGACCTGCTATAAAATTCATCTTTGCAGTAAGTCTAACTTAATAAAATACCTTTTGGTTTTTCAGTTAAGGGTGGGAACATGGCGAGCTAGCATGTCCTTTATTAAGCTACTTTTATCAAGCATAATCGCAACATTTATTTTTATTTCACTATTTATTTAATTCTGATTTAGAATTTCGTTTTTGGTAATATCCTGGTTTCGCCATGTTTCTGAAACCTGTTAAGCCTATTTTAATTTTTTTTAATTGTCTTTTCTGCTGCTCGCACCTATTAAAGAGGAAGCGGATAGGTGTTTTTTATATGAACTGTTATTTTGTAAAGGTTTTTTCGATACTTTAATTATTTGTTTTTGTATTTATTTATTTATTTTTTAACCACGCCAACTTATCTTAAACTATTACACATATTTTTTTTTTTTACTTTCTAATTAATAGTATATAATTTTTGTATATTTTTTAGTGCTGCCTATGGCGCCTTTTTTATACAGATATATTTTAATTAATATGTAAATAATATATATATATATATATATATATATATATACACATATACATGATTAATTCCTTACATAACCATATAGGCTTCTGAGGGCGGGGTGGGCGGCAACCACTCCCCTCAACCCATTGTTGTATCTGTCTGTCAAAGTTTATCTGTATGTATATATTCTCTTGTAACTCGTAGCCTTGGGTTAATTCTAGGGATGGACCGGATATGGATTTTACCGGATAACCGGATACAGATTTTACCGGATAACCGGATACAGATATCCGGCATTCCGGATATTTTTTTAATTTGCCGTATCCGGATATCCGGCAATCCCCTTTCCCAGTACTTATGAAATTTTCAGTTTTTTAATGGCACACAGTAATTAAAAACAGGTATTTGCATTTTGTTCTTATGCAACTGGATTCCATTCACATACATAAAAATGTCACCATTGGGATAATGAGCCATAATAGTTTTATTTTATTTTATTTTTTAATATCAATTCTTATGCTTATGCGTCACTTGATAGTTAGGTTAGCAGAATATAATGTGAAATGTTGTCTGAACTACGTGATTTCTCGGCCTTGATATGCATATAATTGACAAAACTTACTTAAATAATCTTATGTTTTGCTCACAAGACTTTCTCTTACCCTGAAATTTAATATTATAAATACAGATTGGAGATTTAAGGGTAAGAAAACGAGTACTGTTATGTAAACCTATGTTAAAACAATTCAAATTAGGCTTCGGAACAGATTTATTTGACAAATAATATGTGAGGGGGCCCCTTTCTCAAACCCCGTTTCATTATTATGAATGCATTTATATACATTTCAAGTCTGATGTTAAGTTCTAAAAATCGTTTAAAATTATTCAGACAACGTTCACACGCAACATTTCTTAAAACTTCTCAATTTTGATCAAATGTTTCTAGTATCAAATACAACATTTGAATCGCCTAAAATTACTTGTTTTTAATTTAATTGACACAGGCAAAGATAAAGCATTAAAACTTGACTTCAGTATTCAGGAAGCCTCAAAACATGTAAATATATAAAAACCAATCAATGAATATTTAGCTTTAAAAAATACGTTATTAACCATATCGCCATGTAGAATTAATTTCAATTCCTAAGCGGATTTCCTGGGCATAGTAAAATATTATATTAAAGCACTTCCACTAACAATAAAAAACAATATTATGGCTTAAATATTGGCTGCCCTGTATATCTTCAGAAGATTATATAAACGCCACATGGTGCACATAAATATAATCCGATATTAATAACAGACGGCACAACCTGAAATACACTTCCAACGATTGTCTTGTCGAACTATAATACAGAGCTGCAAACCTAATCCGGCAAATTGTATGTACCGCCCCTTTTCCTACACCACTTAATTTTTAGAGCATTTGTTTTCTTAATTCATCGTAAATATATTTGAAAAGAACTACTCTAAAAATTTAGTGGTGTACAAAAAGGGGCGGTACTAACAATTTGCCGGATTAGGTTGGCAGCTCTGATAATCTAGTTCTTGTGTGTAGCTCTGTAACCGAACAGTGAATGATTTCCATACCATATTCAGTATGAAACATGTTTTTACGCATATAAAAAATATAAATTCGTTTCATTTGGTTTAGTGCAGTTTATAGTTGTTAAACTCTACTTACCTACAATTTCCCCCATAGATGTAATATATTTTAATTCTCTTGGGTGTCCCTGTACACGAATCATTTGTTTGATCTCCATGAACAGTTTAGTGTAGCATCACTATATGATACACATTTAGAATACCAAGTTTGAACTTTGTGGTATTATTTTTTTCTTGAGATATCTTGATAACAGACACAAGACCAGCCGCTAAAAATATGATTTTTGGATTCAGGGCACCTCAAATCGAGTAAACATAACAAAAACTCGATTTCGAAAATTTGACCCCAAAACAATACTTCTCTCCCATTTACATAAGTAAGAGAAAGTAAAACTAGTATGTTGTGGACACCACAAGACTTTCTTCTGTATTTTCCTACATAAATCCACTCAGTTCAAATAAATTACAAAAACTGTTACTTATTAAAATTATCTGCCATGATGAATGCAGGTAATTTTCATCTTAGAGAAAACTAACAGTAAATATCCAAAGAAACACAGTTTAACTAAAATCTTAAAAAATGCATTTTCATAATGGTTATCTCATGTATCAAGTTTTGTACAATTAAATGTCATAGAAGTTGAAATATAGTATTCCCGTTCGCGGGAAAAACTGCACTATAGCCGCTCAACCTATTGGTAGATATACATCCAGATTGAATCGGCATAATGTCTCACAATGGCTTTCTCACATATCAAGTATTGTTTGATTATATGTATTAGAACCTGAAATATAATCTTCCCTTAAGCTGAGGAAATCCCTGTATAGAAGCGCCACCTGTTGAGCAATTAGTACCAAAAGTTGATTCGCAATTACTTATAACAAGGTACATCTACATATAAATATTTATACAATTTTGCACTGTAGTTCCTGAGATATAACCCTTCCTTAAACTCTGAAAATCACTGCACAGCAGCGCCACCTGTAGAGTAGTTGACCCTAAAAATTGGTAAGCACTAACATACGTCAAGATACATCTACATCTACATTTATATGCATTTTTATGCAGTAGTTCCTGAGATATAGCCTTTTCTTAAACTCTGGAAATCGCTGCATAGCAGAGCCACCTGTTGTGTGGTTGCCACCTGAAGTTGATAGGCACTAACTTATATCAAGTTGCATCTATATATGAATTTATATGTATTTTTATGCAGTAGTTCCAGAGATATAGCCTTACTTTAAATAGTTGAAATGACTACATAGTAGCTCCAAATATTGAGCTGATAACACCAAAAGTTGATATTCACTCAAATTTATATCAAGTTGCACCTATATATGACTTTATATGCAATTTTGTGCACTAGTTCCTGAGATATAGCCTTCCCTGAAATTCTGCATAGAAGCGCCACCTGTTGATCGGTTAACACTAACTGTTGATAGGCACTGCTTTAGGTCAAGGTGCATTTACATATAGAATTATATATAATTCTGTGCAATAGTTCCTGAGATACAGTCGCCACAAAATTTTTGTCACACACACACACACAGACAGACATTTTTTAAAACTGGTCAAATCGTGTTGAGGCTCTCAAAAGGTATAAATCCACCAAAAACCGGAAGTCGAAAATATTTACGTATATACTTTCTTCTATTGAATACAGAAGATAGTAAATAAGAAAAGCTATGCAAAAGAAAACTGCTGAAAATTCCTTATATATATATATATATATATATATATATATATATATTACTTTATTCTATATTCAATAAAAGAAAGTATTGGATTCGTAAAAATCTTCGACTTCCGGTTTTCGGCAGATTTATACGTTTTGAGAGATCTAGAACATGATTTTACCATTTTCAGAAAATGTCCGTCTGTCGGTCTGTCTCTGTGTGTATGCAACAAAAATGTTGTGGCAATTGTATCTCCTAAACTACTGCTCAGAATTGTATATAAATATATATGTAGATGCACCTTGAACTAAACTAGTGCCTATCATCTTTTGGTGTCAAACGCTCAACAGGTGTCGCTGTAATACAGCTATTTCCGCAGTTTAAGGGGAGACTATACATCAGGTTCTATTGCGTACAATCGAACAAAATTTGATATATTAGAAGGTCATTATAAGCGATTATGCTGATTCAATTTGAATGCTTATTGGCCGACAGTTGGCGCTGCTAGACAGCGATTTCCACAATTTAAGGGAAGGTTATATCTCAGGAACTACTGCACAGAACTGCATATAAATTTATAAGTAGATGCAACTTTAAATAAATTAATACATATCACCCTTTGGTGTCAACTGCTCAGCAGGTGGTGCTGCTACACAGCGATTTCTGCAATTTAAGGAAAGGCTATATCTCAGGTTCAACTGCGTATCATCAAACAAAACTTGATATGTGAGAAGGTCATTATGCTGCTTCAACTTAGATGCTTGTAGGCCAATATATGGAGCTGCTATACTGGAAATTTTCTCGATAACGGGAAGGCTATATCTCAACTTGTTTGGCATATAACTGATCAAACTTGATATGTGAAATAACCATTATAAAAACGAATTTTTTAAGATGTTATTTTTAGATAATAAAAATGTCTTTCTTTGGATATTTAGTGTTTGTTTTCTCTAAGATGAAAATAATTTTCATTCATCATGTTAGATAATATTAATAAATAATAGTTTTAATAAATTATTTGCCCTCTGTGAATTTCTACAGGAAAATATAGGAGAAAGTATTGTGGTGGCCACAACATACTAGTTTTTTAATTAAAAGAAATTAATTACAGTAATCTACATCTATGAAAGAAGATATCCTGACTGACTTGCTTGCTCAATCAGGATGCCCAGTCAAACTAATGGAGATACAGACGAGGAATTTTATGAGATTATTTCTTTAGTGACGTGATTTAAGAAGCTTTTTTTTTTTAAAGTTTTCCCCCAAACGGAAGAGCAAAAGTTGTTTTTCGCATTTCCCACCATATCTCAACTAAAAAAAATACGAAAAAAGAAACAAAACACACACACACACACACACATATATTCAAAAGCCGGATATCCGGCATATTAACCAGATATCCGGTGTTTTTATCCGGATATCCGATGATATTTCGGATATTGAAAATTCAGCTGGATGTGCCAGATACCGGATATTTACCGGATATCCGGTCCATCACTAATTAATTCCTTGTAACTTATACCAAATTTAATGACAAATGATTGCAAAACTTCAGAATTACTTTGTCTAATTACTTATTTAGAATTACCTTGTAAACTAATCACAAATTCTATTTCCGCCATATGCAAAAGTAATCATTGTTTGAACTTTCTAATGACATAGGATTATTTCCTTAAGTTTGAAGGAGTGTAAACATGTAAAACTGCACTTATAAGAAATACCGCCCATAGAATGCAATAGTACGAAATTGTTTTATAAATACATAACTACATAAATATCTAATACATTTTACATAAATATTATAGACAACAGTAAAAAATATTCAACTTATTCTATGTATCTCATAAATATCTGCTTGAAAGTTAACATAATTTAGAGGATTACGTAACATTGTCGTGACACGTTTTTGAGGTCCTGTACATTAATTAATTAAGTCTAAACATACACTTCTTTTGCATCTAGCGTGTTTTGAAACATATGAAAATTAATTTCTTATTGTTGAATGCAATGTAACTATGTTAAAGTACATTTGAACGAAATTCTCTTGTTAGGCCGTTATGATAAGAAAAAATTGGGTGTCTCTGTACACGAACCGTAACC
The DNA here is from genome assembly GCA_963930645.1 of Salticus scenicus. NCBI lineage: Eukaryota > Metazoa > Arthropoda > Arachnida > Araneae > Salticidae > Salticus > Salticus scenicus. The sequence continues at coordinate 189,029,827 of OZ005649.1, read as the reverse complement.
AATATAAACGCAAAAAACTATACAGCTATATCTATATGACACCTTAACATACGTACCAATTTGCATGTTAATCGAGGAATTGTTGATGCCGTTATCGTGGTATATAAGAATTCTGCCCATTGGCAGTAATTGTAAGAAACACTTTGGTAGTTACGAACCATACACGAACCGTATCATTTAGTACACGGACCATAAACAGAATATACGCTCAAAAGTGTACAAATAATTCCAAGCGGCTCGTGAACATGTGTACCATTTTGCAAGTCAATATAGTGATTTTTACGGCAGTTATCGCTATACAAACAGACACCAAAACTTTTTTGTGCTCCCACATCTCCATGTGGAGATTCAAAATAATTTTGGTGTCTGTGTTCAATATCCCTAACTGACTTTTCGGCAATTATATATTTTTCAACCAAAATGACGAAATATTTGAGTAGTGAAAAATACTAGAACATTTGTCATTTATTACAATAACTGAAATTAATTTTGAAATGATAGAAATATTGTAAAATACAGAATATTTCAATATATTTAACTCTTTATCTACCGTATTATGAAACAGACGAAAAATTCATTTAAAACTTAATTTTTAATTACATTAGAGTATTTTTAGTGATACTTATAAGAAAAATTATGCATATTACCTCATCTTTGTAATTAATGAGGATTTTGTGAAGTGGTTATTTTAGTGTACCACTGGTACATAGAAGTTAGTAAAGTTATTTCGATATTAAAAAAGTGTAAAAAGAAAATGTCTACTTAACATGTTCCTTATATTTTTTCTTTCATTGATGGGAGACACTTGAGGTAATATAGGAATTAATTATAACGCATGTGGAGATCATGAAAAATACCAACCAAATATAGCAATAGTCCTCTGTAGAGTCCTTTCTGGAACAAAGATGTCTACGTGTAGCGTCCATTGCCTTGTAATGAGTTTAAGTGAGGTATATACTTTCTAATTTTATAAATACCATCGACATTTGTTATATGAATTTCATTTGACAAGCTTTTTAAACTAAAGGTAATTTAAAGTACTGTCGGTAAATAGATGGTAAAAGATACTTAAAAAGAGTATTAAAAGTAAAGCACATGAATTGTATTAGAACAAAGATTAATATATATATATATATATACAGTGGAACCTGTAAAAGTGACCACCTTGGTAAAGTGACCACCTGACTAAAGTGACCATTTTCTCGACTAAAGCGACCCTTTTCCAATTTTAAAGACCCTTTATAAAGTGACCACCTGCGTATAGTGACCATTTTAGCCGGTCCCTAGGGTGGTCACTTTAGACAGGTTCCACTGTATATATTTATTCGCAATACATTTGTTTGATTTAATAAAAAAGCACCACAAAACTGACGTTGTAAAAAATATTACTTACAAACTTTGAATAAACACCATAAAATGCAATAAACTCGCAACAATTGTTTCGGGTCGAAAAAACACACGACACTTCATCAGGCGAATAAAATAAGCACGAGTGCTGCAGTCAAAGCGGCAACGCACAAAATCGTTTAAAATAAAAAGAAAAACTTTATAAAGTAGAAAGTAAATATACCTACTGGTGTGAATAGAATTGTACAAGAAAACAAGAAAATAAATAAATGAGTGAGATTAAACATATAACAATCTAAGGATATCAAAAATTAAACGAAAATCTAAGTTACGTGAGTAATTTCCAAGCATCAGAGAAGAATGGAGTGGAAGAAATATCATTAACAAGATTTTTCGAATTTTTAAATATGTAAAATGCTTCATGAATATCCAAATGGGAGGAACAGATAGGAGATGAAATTATGTTAGTTTTGGAAAAATCAAAACGATGACCTTGAGACCAGCAGTGGGAAGCAATAGAAGATTTGGTAATCTCTTCATTACGAACATTCCGACGGTGCTCATTTATTCTGTATTTCAAACACATTACAGGCATAAATATAAATATCTATTTATGTATTATTATTCTGTAATTAAGGATGCCACAGTATCTTTTCTTTCTATTTCTATGTCATTTATCAAAAATATCTATTTTTCGCCCGACACTAATGTATACATATGATTTGCATATATATATATATGTAGGATCCGATTTATGTGGGCTTTTAAAACAATAACGTACTAATTCAATTATTTACTAATTACTTAAAATTTAATAAAGAAAGTTAAAATATAATACATTATTTACAGAAAACCTTAATGAATTAGAATTATACTGATCCAATGTTCATTTGATTGTTCGATTAAAACAACTTGCGGCACAAACATATCACTTATTACTTCGCTTTTCAGTTCTCGTAAACGTCGTCTAAACAAACATTCGTCAAAACGTGCGTGCCTTCTCATCCTGCCGTCAAATGCACTCTGAACCTCTCTCTTCAAGCGCTTTTAGCAGCCGTGCCTTTGCGGAAGCTGCGCCCGCTTACGTCACATTCGCATCTTTCCGCCAGTATTCTGCACTCTCCGTCGAAGCTCAGCCGTTTAGTATTCCAGGTACGGCAAACAGAAACTATATAGCTTTAGATTCCAATGTTCGGGGAAGCAAGGCCCGATACCATATATATATATATATATATATATATATTTCTCTTAAAATTTTGTTGTATTTATAGTAAAAATTATCATTTAAACATATTTTAAAGTTGTGTGTTAAGTATATTAAATCATTTATTGTGTGTTTATTTTATATATAATGTGTGGAATCATGTCTAAAGTGACCACCCTAGGGACCGGCTAAAATGGTCACTATACGCAGGTGGTCACTTTAGAAAGTCTCTTTAAAATTGAAAAATGGTCACTTTAGTCAGGAAAATGGTCACTTTAGTCAGGTGGTCACTTTACCAAGGTGGTCACTTTTACAGGTTCCACTGTATATATATATATATATATATATATAATAAAAACCTTTTCAAATATTGCACAAGTTGAAACCAAGTATCACTTGAATAACTATAAGGAACATAAATAAAGATTTCTGAAAAAAAAAAATTAAGCATTTTTTTAATGAAGGCAATGCATTATCAAAACTTTTCAACGGCTCATATTGAATGTTGCATGCAAATAAGGTGCTATTTAATAAAATTTTATTTTAGAATTTCACAGACATACGAAATTATTAGTTTTGTAAGTATAACTTGCAATTACAGTTGTGTAAAAGTTCGTATTTGAAGTTTATATTGGTTGTAAAATAATCTGAATATTGATGCCCTCTAATATTAGATCATTGACAAATTAGTCAAAATTATCTTAATGTGAGACAGGAAGAAAAATTAATGATTTTATTTTTAAATATATATATAAATATTTTCCTTATAAAATCCTCCACAAATGATTGTGTATATTATAAATTGTGTATAAATTATTACAAACATAAAATAAGCTGAACATATATTAGTTATACATGTATAATTTTAATTCTACAAAAGGATTTTCTTTTGCAATTATTTTGTTAATTTGACCCGATAATGTATTTGAAATTTTTTACATTGGTAAAACGTGAGCAGTGTTCCAGAAACGCTCTAACACTATAATTAGCAATTTCCTTTTTAAACTAATTATTGCAATGCATCTGAAGTCAATTTCTAGCTAATTTGACATTTCAAATTACCTTTGCGTGTTAAGGTAACATGAGATAAGTTAGAAAATATTAACCAACTAATTTATGAGAATATACAATATTTATTTTGTGCTAATTAAAAGAAGATATTTATGCAATTTTCAATCATTTGATTTTAATTTAGTGCTTTACATAATGCAATTATTTTATTGATAAATTTAATCTAAATACAAGGATTAATGAGATGGTAAAACTCGAAAAAGGTTTTTTCGGGGTTTAGGTATCCTAATAGTATGTAGTTCTGTACAAGTATGCAATGGATATTTTTTTTGGAATGTTAAATTATCGTTAAAGCTAATTAATATTACATGCAAAAAATGTACGTTCCGAGAGTTTTAAAAGGATATTTTTTATTCCATCATATATTTCATAAAAGAAACTTCTAAATATATCTGGAAAATACTTTAAGATATTTTTGAAAGGGTAATTTTCCGAAAAAAGAAATATGCATGATTTCTAAAGTTTCATGTGATTTTTTTAGGTTGATTTCGTAAGAAATTGACCTACTGCAATAACTTCGTTTATCTATCTCTCCATTTATATTGATAACATGGGTTGCTTAACTTCCGAAATAGTGAACTAAATTGAACCAAAGGTAGACAGCGAACTTATCTTGGATGATTTCTTAACCGAGTTCCTCCGCAATTTTGTTTCCAAGCGATGACACTTGAAATTTTCAAATCCACATTGTAACTAGTATGTTGTGGCCACCACGAGACTTTCTTCTATATTTTCCTATACAAATTCACTCAGTAACAATAATTAAAAAAAAAAAAAAAAGTGGGACTTTGACAAAATTTTGGGTAAAATGTGAAAATTATTTTAAGTTTGTCAAAACACGGAAACCGTGGGACTTTGACAAAATTTTGCGTAAAACGTGAAAATTTGTTAAAGTTTGTCAAAACACGGAAACCGTGGGTATTTGAAAAAATTAAGGGGAGAGGAAAAAAAAAAAAAAAAAAGATTTTTTTTCTAAGTTTTTTTTTCGTAAAAACAAAAAAAAAATCGATAACTTTGTTTTAAATTATCACAGATTTATAGTTCAACCATTCTTTTTAAAGGTACTGACTAGACCTTTCGAAAGATAACCATCTTGAAAATTTTTGCCCTATATCACCCTGTTAAAAATTTAGAAAAAGCGGGATGGCAACGTAACTTGTAAGACGATTTTTACCAAAAGTTGATAGGCAATAATTTATGTCAAGGTGCAACTACATACCAATTTGTATGAAATTCTGTGCAGTACTTACAGAGATACAGTTGCCACAAAATTTTGTCACACACACTGACAGACAGACAGACAGACAGACATTTTCTAAAAATGGTAAAATCGTGTTCTACTGCTCTCAAAACGTGTAAATCCATCAAAAACCCGAAATCGAAAATTTTTACGAATCCAATACTTTCTTGTATTCAAGATAGAAGAAAGTAAAAAGCGTATTCAAAGCCAAAATGCACAGTGGACTTATTTTACGAATACCTTGGGTGAGTTCCTTTCAAAACCTGCTTCGACATTTTGTTTCCAAGTGGAGGCCACCTAAAACTTTATTATCACTACATGTTTTGAAATATTGAATACGTTCGAACCAAAGTTGGACGGATTGTTTAGTGGAATTATCATTGAAATATTTTAATGATGAGTGAAATAATATGTTGTTTGAGCTTATTGTTGAGCACTAAGTGACTTACTACGCCATTTTGTTTCCAAGTGTCGGTCACTTGAAATCAAGTGACTACTTGGAAATTTCTTATTATGATGAATTTTGAAGTAAGGAATTGGTTCGAAAAAAAAAATGTTGACAGTGAAGTTATCTTACAAATATCTTGGATCAGTTCACAAAGCAATTTATTCCGTCATATTGTTTCAAGTTCCACCTGAAAATTTCGAACTAAATTTGTAGAATAGATTTATTTTAGAAATATATTTAATATTTTCTTTGCCCAATTTGATTTGCCATCATTTTTACAAGTGAAACCATTCTTTCAAATGGTGAAATTTTCAAGTGAAATTTGTAAATTCACTTAAAAAAGTCATTTATGAATAGATTTAGTAAAACTCTATATGTACATAGCTTACACAAATAACTCCATTAATACATTTCATTCCTCATTTTGTTTCAAAACAGAGGCCACTTGATAATAAAAAAAGAAATTAAAATACCCTTCCATGAGCCAGCAGGATTTGATTAAACATAAACTGCATTTTGAAATCCAAATGAAAAGAAAAAAAAAATTAAAAACGTGGACATATGTGCCTTAGCAGTAATTTTTATAGAATTTCTTCAAAAAACATTGAGACGTGCGGAACATCTGAAAGACATAAAAATACTTGTTTTGGAATAGGCCTATAAAACGAACATTTTTACAGTGAACTGTGAAAATGCCAAGGCATTGTAAACAAGTGAACACCTTTCTTTTGTAAAAACAGTTTATTACAAACAGAAAACTAATGGCACATTTAAATACAAATTTATTCTACTTTTAACATAATCTCAAACGACAGTCATACATTTATCGTATCGGGAAATGAATTTCAATAAACCATCATAATAGTAACCATTAAGAAGTTGTTCAGGATGTTTAGTTAGACTCCTGTGCATATTTACGTTTAGTTTTGGTTTATTAGTTAACATTTGTTTTTGGTTTATAACCACGTTTTTATTAGCTTCACCTGTACGTATGTTTATATGTATGCTCTTAATCGCTCCGAAAGTAAACAAAAAATCTATATTTTAAATAAAGACTTTTCCTACGTGAACTCTGCGGCTGTGAGGTAAAGCTCCGGGCTACAAACCTAAATTTCTAACGTTCGATCCCAGTCAGGGGAGATTTTTCAAAAATGGTTTTTGTTTAATTCTAAATTATTTATTTTAATTAAAGATTTAAGTATGTAAATAAAATATTATGGTGTCTCACTCATACGATTATCACTTACCCTGCATTTTAATATTATAAAGATAGATATTTTCTGCTTTTTAGTTCACAATTCAATAAAACAGTGTTCATTAATTTTTTAAAAGTACAAGTTTTATTTTATATATAAGGGCATCCGGTAACTGCATTGCGTTCCCTAAACGGGTTCAATGATTGTCTTTTAATTTGTTTTAGTTACAGCTAATATAGGACACACCCATCTCACGAATTATAAATATCTGGTGTTATTTTGGCGATGACTGAAATATCGCAGTTGCACTTGTTAAGATTTTGACGAGAAACGTCCAACTTATTAGGATGACAAATATCAGATTTCACTGTTCCATTGTTCCAAGCTGTTTCATTGCGAGAGGAAAAAAAGGAAAAGTATTTTTTAAAATTTGTTTAAATATATAAAATATTTCCAGGAGAATGTACTATCTGTTTTCCGTTCTGTTTATTATTGGAAAGAAAAAGGCTTAAATATTTATATACATATTGTAATATATATTTATATTATATATATAGATATATATAAATATATTATAATATATATATATATATATATATATATATATATATATATATATATTATAATATATATTATATATGTTGTTGTTGTTGTCGTGTGCCACTCGGAAATTCCGAGCCCCGGAAGTTTAAGGCAAGAGGGTTGCGTCTTCCGTTATTAGGAACGCCTCATAGGGAGGAAGTACGACTTCTAGGTCCATAAGTTGGTGAAAGATGGCAGCACCAGCCAAACTCGAATTTTGATCCGGATCAGAGCGAGTTTAGACCCATGTTCCGGTACCCCCAGAGGTATAATTTTTGATGGGAACTTGGAGGACTTTGCGACCACGACGGAATTTAACGTGCACCAGTCGCCATTAGCGTACACGACGGTCTTCGGCCGGCTCGAGGACCGAACCCGCAATCTTTCGATCACGGACTCGCTGCTCTTACCAACCAGGCTACCGCGGCCTATACTATATAAATATATATTATATTTATATAGTATATAACATACATCTCTATAATTTAACATTGATTATAGAGATGACATCTTAGTAATTTAAATTATCCTGTTAAATTTTGAAAGTTCTTTTTAAAAAATTATTCACAGCTTTCTAAGTGAAATGAACAATACTTAATTCTTTATAGTTGACAACAAAATATTACTTTTGATATGTATCTAAAATTTCAATATATAGATTAAAAATTGTTTGACATTACTTGTTCATTTTTTTTTATAATTGCCGACTAAAAGGTAACATAAAGTGAATATGAAAATTCTTAAAGAGTTTCGTTCAAAATTTCTCCATGTCCCTTCATAGATGTCACGAGGGAAACTTTTAAAGAATATATTTTGATTTTAAATTAATGAAATGCAATCAAAGTGGCGTGCTGCATTTTTTTAAACAAATGTTTGAAGTTTCCGGAAAGTTACGTGGAATATATAGTGTATCAGTAATAAGCAACAAATAATTTGAATTTATTAATCACATTTTTTTTTTTAATCAGCATTCTTCTGCTAAATTGAAATCGAGAAAGAGGACTTACACAAAAGAAATTTTAAAGTGAAAAAGTTAAATTAAACATTATTATCACTAACTTCCTTTTTAAAAATAGACATGCAGAATTGTGAAAAATACAATTGTTTCAAAAACTTTGTAAATTTTACAAAGATATAAATCTGTATTGAAGAGTAGAAAATATATTGGCAACATTAATGTCATGTTTTATATGGAGTAAAGAATTAATAAATATAGTATTTATTTATTTTTTCCTCAGCAATCATACATATTTCAAATATAATTTAAAATGGTATTATGTTTTAAGATATATATTCATTCTTTAAATTCATAATATCATATATATAGTTTTTTAAAATTTAAAAATGGATAGTTCCCTTAATATACAGGGTATCAGAAAATTAACCGACAGTGCTTGCAGTGTTTCGTAGTGCGATTTAATAGGGAATATGACACCAAAGTTTGGAAGATTAAACAATACAGAAGATGAAGGATTCCGCAATAAAATATTTGTTTTCAGTTCTAAAAAAATCACCACTAGGAGAATATGTGGTGTTGTTCTAAATAAACCTTTTTTTCACAATTTATTTTTTTTAATTGATGATTGTGCACTTTTTTAAAGTACTGTTTTCGTCCCATTTATTATTTTGAAACTGGATACTAATAACAGGATGCCAATTGGACTGAGAGAAAAGTTTTACTTAGAAAAGTAACGTTACATATTCCCCAAGCGGTAAGTTTTCTTTTTTTTTTTTCAAAATATTTCGTCTTGTTTAATATTCCTACATAGTTTGAGCTATTCTACTAATATAAGTTGTTATTTTTGTTTCAAACAAAGGAATACAAATCAAATGGGAATATTCAAATTAAATATAAAGCTCTTACACAATCTATATTTGCTTAAAGATATTTATTGCTTGGCATACGTAAAAGAAAATGTCATGTATAATACATATTGTATTTAAATGTAGGAATAGCGATTATTTACTGTTTTTATAAAATGTCTCTATGCGCATTTTATCTCACACTATTTTTAAACTAGCTAAAGAACTCGAAATATACAATTTGTAATGCAAAAATACTTATCTAATCATATTTTAATTTTGTAAATAATAACATATGTTTTGTGTATAACTAGCTTTAAATATTACATTTTTTAAAGAAAATATTAGTACTGTTATAAATACTAAATAAAGTGCGAAAAATAACTATATTTATAGATTACATACCAGTGTTTTGGGAAATAAATTTATATAAAAATCTGCCCTAAATGTTTAGAAAGAAATACACTGTTAAAAAAAAAATAAAAATAAAAATACAAAATACAAACACTTTATAATTCGCCACATAATTTGTGGAAATGTCATAAATCATATTTGACACAATTCCGATTAAAATTATAATGCAAATTCCCAATAGTTTCGCTAAAAATTCATTTATAATAATTTCAAATTAAAAAAGAGCAGAGGAAAATAGAAGTCCTCAAACATATAGTACATATGTAGCAATCTTATTAAACATTTGATAAGAACAGAAAAAAATCTTATTTTAAAATTGACTGCTCATTTATATGATTAAAAAAAATGAAAAGTATAATCTCATAAATACTTTTGATTTTTTGATTTTTCATTTTTCATTTTACTCTTTACTTATATATATTTTTTAAAATTTCTTCATACGAATAAGTAACAGTAATATTTTCTTATATAATTTAATATTTAATAGTAAATAATTTTTCTGTGAAAATATAGAAAGAAAGGTTAAGTACATCGAAAAATAGTTTCATAAAATGCAAAAACACGTAACAATTGTTCTGAATAGATGAATTTAAAAGAACACCCATTTAAAAAATATAAAAATTAGGCAAGGTAGATGTGTACAAATAAGAATTTTTAAATAAAAGTAAGAACGGATATTCATGCTGTACGAATCGGTTGTTGGCACTTTCTAACTGTCGTTATTTGTTATATCGTATTACTTTCGCAGTTCTTCGTATACAATATTACACAACGGACAGGCAAAAGGACTGAAAGGCACGCAGTTAGACTAATTGAATTCATAATCGCACTTAAACATTGCTAGAATTTTTTTTAATGCTTAACAAAAAAGAAAATCCAAACCTTAGATTCTAATTGCAACCTTTAATGAATCTGTATATTTTAGTGTAGCTCTGTAAATCTGAAAGTTAACGTTATCATATTCTATACAAAATATTAGCATATTAACAGTAAATGTCAATTTCTTTGTGATTTCCACGTAAGAAAGTTATTTAAATGTAATTTATGAAAATGTCTGTTCTAAAATACAATGCATGGGTATAATTTTGGAGGTTTCCTTGTACACAAACAAGGTGTACAGGACCTATTAATGCCATTTTAAATAGGGAAAATTCCATAGTGAACTTGAATAACATATACAGAGCTGTCAGCGTAATTCGGAAGATTGTTAGTACCACCCCTTATTTCACGCCAGTCTTACTTTAGAGTTTTTTCCTTCTTAATTCATCATATATGCATTTGAAGAGAATTACTCTAAAACTTAAGTGGTATGGAAAAAATGGGCGGTACTAACAGTTCTCCGGATTACGCTGGCAAATCTGCATATACATTTTTTTTTTTTTTTTTTTTAAGTATGAAAATATTTTTGGACGCTAGGGGCAAGATGAAGGACAAATATACATGTGGACAGTCGGATAGACAAATACACAAATTGAAACTATGTTAACACGTAAAAAATGTTAGAAAATATTAAAAAACACTTATTGTGAATTAAAATGCAATTCCAGCAAATTTCCAATAATATATCTTAATGAAACTGAATATTTTTGTGTGGCCTTGTAAATCTAATGCTAATCATACTATATACTACAGAAAGCATTGTTTTAAGACTATGAATAACATATGTCAATTTCATTAAGATTTGTACAAAGAAAAATTTGGTTTATAGAAATAACTTTCATAGAATGCATTGCTTTGAAATGCTTTTGGGTCCCTTTACACAAACCAGTAGTGGTATTTACTCCATTTTCTATAGAAAACATTTGATAGTAAACTTTAATAACATCAATTTCATTAAGATTTATCAATAGGGGAGACTGGGGAGGGTTGACCCTATGGGAGGCTTGACCCACCTTTCTTTACTCTGCTATTTTTAGCTTTCAAAAACTTTCAACACATGGCAGCACATCCTACTGATGCAAAGTAACAGCCCTGTTTGTTTGAAAGTTATCCCATGCTTATTATTTGAACAAGCTTGAAATTTGTGTTTTCCTCATCAAAAAGTAAGTAATTTTCATTAAATTTGTAAGGCATTGTGCAAATATTCTTAATCAAATATCAGAATTCAGGTTTATATTATTAAAGTATATACATCAAGCTAATATGTGCTATAATTAGTTTTGCTAAATAACTGTTTAATTCCCTGTTTTTTTTTTTTTTTTTTTTTTATGAAATTGCAAATGGCTATTGAGGGAGGCTTGACCCAGATGATATAAGGAAGGTTTGACCCATGGGTCAAGCCTCCCTTACACATTTCTTTGTTATTGTGGACTGAAAATATTAATTCATTTATTATTTAATTGTATAAAAAAATAAAAAATAAAAAATAAAATGATTTTTGTTTTAACGTGTACCATTCTTTTACCAAAACACAAGCTGTTGGGCATTCCAGTTGATGGATGACATCCGAAAACTTTGAAGTGCTTTTAACACATTTTGCAAAGTATACAAAATCTAGTACACATGAAAATGTTCTTATCATACTTGATAATCATGAAAGTCCTGCATCTTCCAAAGGTTTGCAATTCTGCAAAGATAATGGAATTGAACTCTTAACATTGCCACCGTATACAAGTCACAAATTGCAACCACTCGATCGATGTGTGTTTGGACCCTTTAAGAGTTTCTACTATGAAGTGTGTGATAACTTTATGGTGAGTAATCCAGGAAAACCAATTGGACTTTAAGATATTCCTGAACTCATTAGAAAACCGTATCCACGAGCTTTCACCCCCATAAACATTCAAAAAGGATTCACTGTTACGGGAATATTTCCTTTTGATTCAGGGATTTTTACAGAGGCAGATTTTATGGCCTGCAGTGTGACAAACCGACCTGAGCTAACCGATTTTCAGACAACACAAGTTGGTCAACATGATATTCACAACCTTGCATACAAGCAGAATTTGCCAAGTTCTTCGGAAATTACTCCTTCCTGTACATCTCAACCTAAAAATAATTTATCTCTTATTCTTGAAGATTATATTCCTCATAGTTGTAGTTCACAAGTAATTTCTTCTACTAGGCTCACCTGTGAGCCAGAAATTGAAAAATCTGCATCTTTGACCCCTGACTAGCTTCGACCTTTTCCGAAAGCTGGACCACGAAAACATAACTATAAAAGAAAACAAGCAAAGTCTAGAATATTGACAGATACCCCAGTTAAAGAATAAATAGAAAATGAGCATGCTTTGAGAGCATCGAAGAAACGACCTTCTGTCAAAGCTACTAAAACAAAACGGAAATTTTTTAATCCGGTTGAAACCTCGAGTGATGAGGATGAAGAAATCCCTCATGTGTCAGACAGCGGTGAAGATGAGTGTGTGATATCAAAGTCAATGTCAGAAGGAGATTTTGTGCTGGTAAAATTTGTGAGTCCTAAAACTGGTAGGCCTAATATATCTCATTTCGTAGGAAGAATAATCAAAGAAAGTGGAGAGAGAGAGTTTCTTGTTACATTTTTATGCAGCACTGCTGAAACAAATTACTTTATTTATCCAGAAGCGGAAGATTTATCTGTTGTTTCAATGGATAATATGATAAAGTTACCAAATCCAATATCAGCTTGAGGAACTGCAAGAGTTGCATTATGTTTTTATTTTGACTTTGACTTTTCTGAGTATAAGTGCTGCTAACTGTTCGTTATTATTTAACATTTCTAGCTTTTTTCAAAAAAGCTTAATGGCAATGACTATTTTTAATTTACGAGTTGTTTTAGTAGTGGGAACGTGTTCTTTTATATAATTTTTTCAATTTACACTTTAGAAATATTGCTACTTCATCAACTATAACTTTTATTGTTATCACATTAATTTCATTGCCAAATTTTCTTAAATTTTAGGACTAGCTTAACTTTGTTCATAAATATTAGACATGTAAATATTGGTGGGTCAACCCTCCCACTGTGAGGGTCAAACCTCCCATATGTGGGGAGACTTGACCCAAATATTCCATTATTTCTCTTTTCTGTTGCAAAGTATGAAAATGTTTTATGTATGTTATGATAATAGAATATATCAGGTATGAAATGGTGTACAAAGTTTTTTTCTGGAAGTTTTTTTTTTTCTCTAAAAATGTTTTTGTAAAAAATGGGTCAACCCTCCCCAGTCTCCCCTATATCAATATATCAACTCATTAAGATTTATTTATTTAAATATCAATTTCATTAAGTGTAAATTAATGGATTTCAAATGTGATTTATAGAAATACTTCAATGTATAGGAATATTTTCGGGTGACCCTGTACACAAACCAGTAGAGATATTCACTAAATTTTCTACGGGAAACATGCGATAGTGAACTTGAATAACATATATGAGTTTCAAAATATTTTATGAATATATACGGGAATTAGAGCGCGGCCAGACAGACGGACAGACAAAACGAAGTCATTAGCCCATTTCAGCCTTGTTGTAAAGTGTTAAAAAATAGGAAAAAATGGGGGGGGGGGGTTGTATATTTATAAATTTTTGTATTAACTGCAAAAACACAAGTAAATGGAAGAAACAAGAGGTATAAATGTGCTAAAAGAATACATTAAAACCATAATCAATAATTTTTTTTCCTGATATTCATACAGGCTATGCTAAGCTAAAACACTTTTGCAATAAATGAATAAATAATAAAAATAAACGGGAAAATTATATATTTTTTTTATCTTCATAATTAACTTTTAAATACATACCGAATAATCGTACATACTTTTATTTTCTTTAAACTATTTTAACTTATTAGAAATGTACTTCAGTTTTACAATACCTTAACGAATTGTTATAGATTATTTTATGTCTATTTTTAACACTTTTTTTTGGATTTCGATTAAAAAACAAAACATTTGGTGAGTAATTAAAAATCACATATTTTTAATCTGCATAGATGAAGATGACCATTATTTAGTAGTTTCTATGTACTTTTTAATAAAGTTTATTAACATATAAAAAAATATATATATTTAGGTGATCGCTTATATAGTAACTAGAATTTGTGAAGACTGTACTCTGATTTCAGCTGCATTCACCGTGATAATGTTCAGTGTACAAGACAACCAGAAAGCTAAAGTTACAATGACATTTATTTCATTCGACTTTAATAGGAGGGGCTTTGGAGTTTGAAGGAACTCAGTAATATTTTAAATTAAATAACTTAAAATATTATAAAGAAGTATGTCTCACCACTTGAAGCTTAGTAACATTCACCGATGACTTGATCGGGTACCTTTCGAACTACGAGGAAGGCTTTACCATATTCGAAATAGCCTTCGTTGTACTAATCATCACGACATCTTTACAGATTCCAAAATCAAACTGGAATACTTCTTCCCACCACGGCTAATCAATACTCATTACTTATCCAGCAATACTAATCAAGTATTATCCGCTACACCATCACATATTATATGCTTACACCAACACATCCAGTGACACAACTATCCCCTTATTTAAAGTTCTCAAAAATAGACAATATCATTTAACCAGCTACTTCTTTAGAACTATCCGCATTCGATTCTTTATATCCTCTTTCATAATCCACCTAGATCCTGTTTTCAATTTATCTATCAAATAACTAGAACTCCATGCGAAACCAAACTTACCTCTGCTCGACACCTTCAACTAGCAGTTCCACCCTTAACATCGCCAAACTATGCTGGAACCATCTAGAACTTTCCCAACGTCAACCAATATTCAATCCCAACTCGAAGTTATCACCTTCAATACTGACTTCCTTCTGCGACGTTTACTTCTTCGACGCGTCATTTTTCCTACCTCACAAATTATTAAAACGTCAAATGCCAACTACTATCTGTGTATGAGCAATTTTCAAAAAAATTATTCATGTCATTATAATTTAATATTAAGATATTCGTATGCAATATACGTTTTAGACATTAGGCAGATTTATTTAAAAGGATTTATTTTTCCATTTAAGTTGCATTCTAAAACTGCAATATTGAGCACAATGGGGATATTAGTGTATTAAGCGTTCACATTATTGACAGAATATTTTTTTTTTCTGTAAAGATTAATCTTTAGTACTTATACATAAAAGTTATTCATAACTATGGAATTTCTTGTAATATCTTCCATTAAATATATATATATATATATATATATATATATATATATATATATATATATATATATATTGCACATTGCATAAAAATTAAAACAATACCTTTTTAATTAAAATCATACATCAAATACTTAACTAAATTTTATGAAAGATGCATCAAGTATTTTAGAACAAATTAACGTCTCAGATAAACGAATTTTCTAGCAAGAACTATGACGGACTTAATATTAATGCCATGTATTATGCAGAGATGCCAAAAAAATGAGTAATTTATATTAATTGAACATGAACAACAGTGGTTGGTCTACTGTACCCCGGGTTGTGGACCACTGTGCCCCGGTGATGGGGCACAGTGGTTCACTTTGTGAGTGCACACAACTTATTTTTTCATTCGTAATCTATTAGAAGCATTGTTATAAAAAATTAGGACATGTAAAGAAAGATTAAAAGAATGTTTGCTAATTTTTTCAAGAACCTTGCTTTTTTATTTTTGTGAGAAACAATTAAAAGTGTAAAAGTGGTCCACTGCGCCCCGGTCTCCCCTATTCACTGCGCGCAATCAAAATAGTGCATTTAGAATGAAAAATATAACTAATAATTCTGCAAAAACGTTGTTTCTTGGACTTATATCTCAAAACGTTTAAATAAATTAATATTATAGAAATAATTAAATTTGTATTTAAAAATCAATATATATATATAAAATTTTAAATGTTAATATAATATATATATATATTAAAATACCATGTTAATTTCAAGTGTAAGTAATTGCGCACATTAATTCAATATTGGTATCCAGCTTCATGAATATAATATATAATATTGTTTAGATACAATCCGCGTAAGAGTAAAATTTAATGAACTGAAAAAAAAAAAAAAAAAAAAAAAAAAAAACAGCAATTAGATATCACAATGTAATAAATCGGTGCATGTAGTAGCTTACTTTAACAGTAATATCTTAAGAAATAATGCAAATTTTCTAATGTGGTTCTTCCATATCCTTCAAAAATATTTAAAGAATGGTAATAAATTAAAAAAAAAAAAAAAAAAAAAATCGATTTTTAGACCCATATAAAACTTCTTAGATCTCTTAATTCTTTAAGTGTATTTCGATTAAGACAAAAGTTTCGCATGTTATTTTATTATTATGCACACGCGTTTGTGAAATAAAACTATTAACTTTTTTATGTTTACTATTTATTTTCTTTTGAAAATAGCTAAACTAATTTAAAGTTTGCTATTAGACCTGTAGCTCTACATAAATAAGTAAAAATAAAAATAATATCGTTTCTAATTTTACAAAAATTCTAAATACAAAAATTTGCAAGAGTTAGAACAAAATAATAGCACTCCCCTTTATCAATAGAAAGAAGTAGTTTTTAGTATATAATAAAAATACCATTCCGACTTACTAAGAAATTTAAAGTGACTGATGCGTATGGATAGCCTTGTAATATCATTAGTCAAATTTCGGAGCAATGCAGCTATCTGCTGAATAATATATTTATCGATTAAAACAAGGAAAGTCATATTATTATTATTATTATTATTATTATTATTATTATTATTTTATTTATTTATTTATTTATTTGCATACAAAATTGTAAATATTCGGTTCCAATGGAAAAGCAATTAACATTAATGGTTTAATGTTAATTTATTTGATTCATAAAAGCCCTAGCGCACACTGAAAGACAAGGGTGTTATGATTTTAATTACTTAAAAAATAAACAAAATGTATGAATGGAAATTTTTAACAGATTAACTGATCCTTACATGCGCAATATCTTAAACTGCAGTTATAATTCTTGATTTAAATGCTTTCGAAAGCCATAGTTTGGTTGAACTCGCAAAAAACTTTGTGAAATACTGTAAGTGGTTTACGCCAATCTACAGCTATCTAAAACCAATAAATGTAACATCTTTTTCAGCGTAACAGTTAAGTAAAAAAAAAACATTTTTCTGAGTGCATATTTTTAACGCCATTTAACGTTAATAAACAATTATAAAATATATTTTATCAAACTGTGCAAACGTTGGATTTCCTTTCTATATGATTATATTATTAAACATTTTAGTAACAAATCTATTAAGAAACACATGCATTTTCATAAAGAGAAATATGAGTTTTCTCACACTTACAAAGGCAAAGTATAAAGACATATTCTAAAACATAATTCATCAGAAACTCCTGTCTTTTATAAGGATTATAGTTTCTTTATATTCAAGATCTGTAGTTGAACAAGATTCTATAATACGTTATTGTAATCCTTTAAAACTAAAGGGTAGGATTTTGGGGAAGAATTAAGTTGCATAACAACATAAATTTATAGCACGGATTAAGTCAGACAACAAACTTGCCCTAAGTTCGCAACATGCCATTTTATTAAGTTTAAAGAGATTTAAGCATGAGAATGTCTCAGGAGAGTAAGAGGAGGTCTTTGTTTTCTAAAGAGCTTTTATGAATCCTGTGACACCGGACGTTTCGTAAGTATTTTTAATCTGCATATTTCAAATTATATATACCTTAGTTAATTTTAAACTATTTATTTCGTTGTTGTATTACTAGGTCTCTCATTCGTAATGTCCTTCCAACATTTAAATACATTCTGTTTTTATCTGTAAATGTAGAGGTATTACCTGTCAATATATGAACATTGATTGGTACCAGTTTAATCAATTTCAGTTCTAAAACTTAATTATATATTTCATACAATGTGTTTTTATAGCTGGAAATGTGCCTATAACGTTTAGGGATGGGGATGAGAGATGTGAAACAGGCTTCCCATGTGTATAAACAAGGCGTGGTAGTTATAAACTAGACTATATTTGTATTATGGTAGCCACGTCTTGTATTTCAATGCTGTTTTTATAAGAATCACCCTGTACAATGTGTTTTACTACATTTTCTTATTTTATTAACCGACTTCAAAAAAGAAGGAAGGTTCTCAATTCAAACCGTATGTTTTTTTTATGTTTGTTAGCTCATAACTTCTGACCGGGTGCTCCGATTTTGACACTTTTTGTTTTGTTGAAAAGGTCTTGGTCTGCAATAGGTCCCATTGTAATATCTTTACAATCTAAAGAAAATACAGGGTGCCCAAAAAGATCAGTCCCAACTCTTTTAACTGTTAAACGACTGCAGCTACAGTGTTAAAAGTGGTATGTAAGTATAACAAAGTGGCCATGTAGTACAAGGTTAAACCGCTTGCAGCACCACCTGGTGGAAAATAGCGGAGTTAGTGTTACTATCTAGAAATCAGTTCTAGAGAAAAAAGTGAATTACAAATTTGAAAAGTATCATCGATTTAGAACAAAAAGATAGTTTAGACATTCATGCTAGCGTTCCTATCTCGGAAACGGTTCAAGACAGGGGAAAAAATGAATTATAAAATTGCAGGGCATCATCGATTTAGAACGAAAAGATAGTTTAGAATACAATGCTAAAAATACAATGCTAAAAACGTCCGTTTGTTTGTTCGCAATTTCTTACAATATGCACACTTGAAGTACATTGCACACATTGTAGCGTAGCTGGTGAGACATACGTTATATAGTTGAAAATACGGTTACTTGATACTTTTTGTTTTGTTGTAAAGATCTTGGTCTGAAGTAGGTCCCATTGTAATATCTTTACAATCTAAAGAAAATAAAACGCCATCTGGTGAAAAACAGCGAAATCAGCTCTCCTGTCTCAAAAACGGTTCAAGATGGGAGGAAAGTAAATTAAGAAGTTGTAGAGCATCATCGATTTACTACGAAAAGACTGTTTTTAGACATTATTGCTAAAAATAGAACGCTTAAAACGTGCAGTTGTTTCTTCGCAATTTCCTACACTGTGCACACTTGAACTACGTTGCACACTTTTCAGCGTAGCGGATGACACGTATATTCTGTGGTTCAAAGTACTTTTTCTATAAGCGGTCACATCTATTAGCGCAAAGTCGTTTTCAACCAACTTCAGAAAAGAGGGTGTTCTTAATTCGAGCTATGTGTGGTTTTGGTGTTTGTAAGCTTATAACTTCGTAAGAGATGTTCTAATTAACCGACTTCAAATAGGAAGTGGTTCTCAATTCACCTTGTATTTTTTTTGTTTTTATTTTTGTTTGTAAGCTCATAACTTCTGAACAGATAATCCGATTTTGGTACATTTTCTTTTATTGTAAAGGTCTTGGTCTGAAATAGGTCCCATTGCAATATCTTGACGATCAAATAAAAATACAGGGGGCCCAAAAAAGTCAGTCCCGACTCTTTTAACTGCTGAACAGCTGCAGCAATATTCATAAAAGTTGTATGTAGGTATAGTAAAGTGGATATGTGCTGCGTGATTCAACGACCTACAGCGCCACCTGGTGGGAAACATTGGAGTTAGCGTTCCTATCTCGGAAACAGTTCAAGACAGGGGAAAAAAGTGAATTATAAAATTGCAGAGCATCATCGATTTAGTAGGAAAAGAAAGTTTAGGCGTTAATGCTAAAAACAGAACGCTTAAAACGTGCATTTGTTTGTTCAAAATCTCCTATTTTGTGCACACCTGAACGACATTGCATATGTTGTAGTGCAGCGGGTGACATTTATGCTATGTAAAATTCAAAGTATTCGTTATTGTAAGCGGTCACATCGATTAACGCATAGTCGTTTTAAACCGACTTTATAAAGGAAGAGGCTCAATGCTAACCATGTTTCTCATTGTTGTTGTTGCTGTTGAAATTTGTTAGCTTATAACTTCGTAAGAGATGGTTTAATTTTAATACTTTTTTTGTTGTCGTAATGATCTTGGCCTGAAATAGGCTTCATTATGATTTCATTAAGATATAAACAAATTACAGGATACTCACAAAAGTCTGTTCTCACTTTAATTGCTGAACGCATGCAGCTGCACTGGTAAAAGCAGTATGTAAGTATCGATGTTGAAACTTCTGTCCGTCTGCTGCAATGCATATTTTGCTCTTTGTTTGAACTTTACGGTGAGCAATTTTCAGCGCAGCGAGTGACAAGTATTCACTGTAAAGTTCAATATATATACCTAACAGAATTTTTGGTTACGAAAACAGCGTATCCGTTCTAAAGACATTTCTAAAGACTTTTTAATTTAACGTATGTTCGTTCAATAGATAGTTTTTTGCTCATATCCGATAAAGGCAAGAAAAGTGACACAACTTAAAAATGCAGCATTTGAGAAAATTCAATTTAAAAATAACTTGACTAGAATAAAACTGGCACAACTGTCTCTCGAGTGGATATCTTTCTAGATGGAGATGTAACTTTTTTGTTCACATTGGGTGCATTTCATGTATTTTTCAGTGACATAAACTCTTTTTTGAGTTATGTCACTTTTCTTGGAAGTTGTGATTTGTGAAACTGCCGTCGAACGTCTTTTGATGTTCTGCTATATGAATAAGTTTTCACTAAAAAGAGAAAAATAAAATCTTTTTGTAAAAAAATAGAACCGACTCCAAAAAGCAACTACTATTCAAACAAATATATATTAAAAAAAATTTATGAAGTGAAACTAAATTGCGCCTAAAAGTATAGAATAATTTCCTTCTCCAAACAACCTATAACACTGCAATTAATCATAACTTTTGAAGTCGGCGCAAAATTAAATAAAAATTGATACTTTTATTCAATACAAATATCAAATCCTATTCAAAATACACATTTCACATTGTCACCTGCAAAACGCAGCCGAAAACTATTTTGATTCAAGAAAAGAAATAAGATTTCGTAAGCAGTAAAAGTTGGCGAAGATGCTGGTATCTGACGTCCTTGGTGAAAGAGAAATCGCAAAATTATCTGGTAAACATATTTAGCTTCTTTGGGATATCATGATTAATTTGATAAGGTATATTAAGAGTGTAATGAAGTATATGAAACAATACTTCGTACAAAATATATTATGAAAATATACATCTTGCGTGTATATTTTTGCAATACGTTTTGAACGCCAAATTCAAAAGCCACCAAAGATTGTAGTTATCAAAGTTATATCAAATTTGCAAAGGAAACTTTAACTTCGTAGAAACATAAATACCGCATTGTGAAGAATGTTCACTGTTCTGTGTAGATGCTACCAATGGACCAATTGTATACAGTGATAAAATAATAAAGGAAACATGAAAATGGATCATTCGAGATAACAGCATTTGTGGCTACCGATCTAAAAACAAACCTTTAAAAACTAATTAAATTTTATTTAATTTTGCGCCGACTTCAAAAGTTATGATTAATTGCAGTGTTATAGGTTGTTTGGAGAAGGAAATTATTCTATACTTTTAGGCGCAATTTAGTTTCACTTCATACATTTTTTTTAATATATATTTGTTTGAATAGTAGTTGCTTTTTGGAGTCGGTTCTATTTTTTTACAAAAAGATTTTATAATAATAATAATAATAATAAAATGTTAATTACAATAGGATACACTTTTTTTAATTACTATAATTTGGTCTTTGTTTCATTACTTATTTAGTACATTTTCGATATTTAGTAAGGTATAGTGAAACTGTATTATTTGATATTTTCTTATTCGTGTTAATATTATATTTACATATTTCTCCATATGGCGTAATATTACACACACACACACATATATATATATATATATTTAAATCAGACACTAAATGTTATTTACTTTTCATAAAACATCTTTTTTTTTCTATATATAACGTTAATTAGAAATATTAATAAATTAAAGAGGTAATGTATCATAATTTAAAACAAAAGTTAGTAGATATTTAATTTTAAATTATCCTTTGAATATCAATAATTTCGGGTATACTTATTAGTTAAAAACTGCAAAATGTGCATTAAAAATAACGTGTTAAGATTTAAAGAAACAGCTGAACTTTTTCCCCCCTCAAGCTTGGATTAGAAAGCGGATACCTTCGTTATCATTCACGATTTTTTGCTTTAGGTGCGTATATCTCGTAGATTTATATCAAAATCAAAAGTTGTAGAAAAGTTGTTGTAAACATATTCAGTAATGTCTCGTACAAAGCGGGTGCAAGTTTGCCTCATGAATACTACAACTTTATTTTTTAACACCACTAATTTTCTATCAAAGCAACTGCTTTATATAAAAACCAAATCGAGTGTAGTAACAAATAGATTGGTACTCTAAAACTTTAGTGGTGTTAAAAAATAAAACTGTTTTATTTATTTGTCATCTCTGCCATCACGTTGTAAGAGACTTTACTGTATAGCATGGCACGATTGCTGCACATTAAACAAACACTAATTATGGCTCGCTTATATAAAAATTCATTATATACCAAAAAATGATCTAGCGTAAAATTCAATTATCGTATTCAAATTCTTCAAAAATTAAGTATTGAAAGTCATATAACTGTTTAAATATTTATTGAGACTTTAAAAATTAACCATTATCTAAAAACACTCTTTTATATTTACTTAGTGTTAAACACAATAGAGTACCTGTTGCACAAAAAGTATTTATTTTTTACGAATATTTAAGTAATAAGTGCCCCTAGCATATACGTTTTTGTCAGATAAAGCTCGGGACATTCTTTATTTGTGTATCCAGACCTAAAATCGTGAAATTCTATAGCAAAAGTATGGAGGACGTGGACAAACCTGAATTTTTAACGTTACTATGCAAACTGCTATAAAGAGCAGAAAATGGACATATTGTATTATATTTCACTACTCCAATATGCCAATTAAAAACTCATGGTTGAAGAACTAAAGAGATGAAACTTCTTTAGGAATTCCTTTGAAAAAGCAAATGGATTTACGGGATTTTATGTTTCATATTGCAGAAACTCTATCATTTTTAAAGAAATAAGCAGCCCCCACAAATCGCTGGAGGCCATCCGGTTATTCCTCTGTTTCACCACACTCAAAGAAAAAATTAAATACAGCTGTTAGGTCTTGCAAAGAATTTCGATATGATTGAAAGAAGTTCAAAGCAACAGAGTAGCAAATTGGAAGGTTGTACATACAAAACTACTTTATTCTGTGAGAAATGTGAAATATTTTTATGCTTTCATGTAGAAAGAAAATATTTCAAAATGTTTTATACAAAGTAATTGTAAGCTGTAATTAAAATAAATTTTGTCTTTCTGCTTAGTTATAGCCTAGTGTCCTATAAATCGAACATTTTTAAATTAATTTGGTAATTAGCAGAATTTTACGATATTTCATATTTAAGATAATTGCATATAGTGTATAATATTTAAACAAATTAAAATTTCATGACCGGAGGAGTTAAAGCGATATCACTGTAATGTTGAAATTGGAAGAAATGTTTCGACCATTCAGGAATCTCTTTTTTTTTTGTGTGTGTGAAATTTTCCTATTTAAAAAATTATATAGAGAAATAAAACTAGACATTCTTTTAAAAATATGACTGTAAAATATATTCCATTGAAGGAAACATGTCATTGCTTGTCAGCCGTACATAATTTCTTTATATTTAAGGCATGATTTGTAACTTCTATATTATACAGAGATGGAGTTCTTAAATTTATCTGTATGATATTATTTTTTTGTATGAAACACGCTTTTCACGTGGAGATCTGATTGATAGCATCTGTGATACAGAGGATATACTGTGCATTCAACGCAGAGACGCTTAGGAAAAAACAACTTATTGCCCTTTCGAGACAAAGTTATTTGATCACTAAATTCAGCCCTCTGACTTTTGGAACGATTTTAGTCCACAGTTTATCTAAAAAAGTGCGTAGAAAATATGGAATGCCGAAATATGGATCTGTCGGTAAAAATCAGTTCGATAAGACCTTAAGTCATAAATTTTAATTTTAGACTGTCTACCTTATAATTTTATAAAAATCGATGCCGATTTCTCTATATATTCAAAAAAAAAAAGTTACTGTCGCTGGCGTTAAATTTTTTTTTTGTGCGACAGCATCTTCTCGCGGAGGGCAGGGTCCTTCGCGTGATGAGAGGTATCAATGTGTTCCAAATACTCCAAATGAGACATTTCAGCTGCTTACAAATTTCCATCATTTTAATTAAAGAATTTATTAACAAAAAACGACAAGTTTATGAAGGTACTATATTTGCCACCTGGAAAAAAGATTCTCCAAGTGACGTTGTTCTTCTGTCATGAAGTCATTTTACACGGGAAAATTGAAATATGATACATGGTTGTAGCTAGGTTGGGTGTAACATTACACCAGAACTGCGCTATGGGCAATTATCGACGGTCAGGGACGCACCCCCTAGGGATGTTCCGGAGACACGCTATCACAATTTTGATCCTTCATAGAGGGCATGGCTCCCCCGATTTGGTGATCCTAGAGGTATAGTTTTTATTGGAACACGGAGGACTTTCCGGCCACGGCGGATTTTATGTGCACCAACCACAATTAATGTACCCGACGGTCTTTGGCTGGTACAAGTCTCGAATCGACAGGCTTCAAATTATGAGCTCAGACCTTTACCTATTGGGCTACAATGGCTTAGAACCGTGGTTGTAAAAAAAAAAAAAAAAAAAAAAATGTCAATGTTACTATTAGTAACTTTTTGTTCTCTACTTTTAGAAAATTAATTTTCTGACACAGGAAAATTAAAATAAGATCCATGGTTGCAGGTAGGTAGGTATTTAGGTAGGTTGGGTTTGGCGTCATACCATTGCTGCGCTACGGATAATTGACGACGATCTGGGATGCACCCCTAAGGATGTTTCGGAGACATGCCACCACATTTTTTATCCTACACAGAGAGGATGGCTCCCCCGCTTCCGTGATCCCCAAAGGTATAATTGTGATGGGAACATGGAGGACATTGCAACCATGAAAGATTTTACGTGTACCAGCCACCATTAGACTACACGAAGGTCTTTAGCCAGATCCAGTACCGAATCTGCAATCTTCCAATTACGAGCTTACCACTCTACCGACTGGGGTGCCGCAGTCCAGATCTATGGTTGTAAAAAAGAAATAAAATGTATCATATACTAAAGCTGTAATGCAAATGGCCTAGATTTTATAAATTTCTTTCCATAAAAAAAAAAAAAAAAAAAAAATGAGATTTTTTAGCATAATTTTCATAAAAATAAATAAAAATAAATAATGTGTTATTGAAATTATAAATTTCAATTTGAAATTGAATATAAGGACTTTTATAATAATTTTCCGCTTTTGTCTTGTGTTATGCACTATTAATATTCCTATTCAGTGAAAGGAAATCAGCGAATAGGTAGGCAGAACTCTGCATACGTTAATAAGTAAAATGGGTCGGGGGGAACGCGAATCTGCCTCGGGTATGGGTGAACGGATTGATCAGGAAGCAAAGTCTTTAAAAATAATTTTGTTAAAGATTGGCTAGTTCTTTAAATATTCATAAAAACTTTTCTTGAAATTTCCAATTAGAATCCCTTTAAATAATTAATCGGTAACTGTGACTTTTAATACGTAAAAAAAAAAAAAAAAAGAATATATTGTTTTAAAGTATTACTAAAATAAAATTACTGCTTGAGAAGAAAAAAAACATACTATTTTTACTATATTAAGACTGTATAAATATTTTAATAATAGGCTCTTTAATAAATATGAAATTAAAAGAGCTTAACTAAATAACATGATTAATGGTACTAAACAAAAGAATATTGTTTATACACCGAGATAATTAAATATCCATTATTTGCTTAAATACAAATTGCAGTTGGTGACATTTAAAAATGTTTAGTAGAAGTTTAAAATATAGAATAAATGGATATTTTCTAGTTCTGTCAAAAATACTTTGATTTATTTTCCTGCTAGTGGTTTCAAAACAAATTTTTAATAAAGAGTGATATATTTCTTCTACTTTGATAATTAAAATTGTCATTACTGTTGATATGCGTATTATGCACTATTAAACATTTGAAAATATTTGAAAATATCGAAATTTTAAAATATATTTCTAATTTTAGCGTGAAAATGTATGTATGTCCAAATCATTTAAAATAAATATAAAACGTTTAATAATAATTTTCATTTATCTGGAAAATCTGTAATGTTTTTTTAAATAAACCTTTATTCCTATTCATAAAAATGTATGTTCTGATGAAAAAATGTAATTGTCAACACATTGATATTTATGTGTATTATATATATGTGTGTAAAAATAATAATAAGAAGAAAAAATATTAACAAAATTTATTTATTAAAACCGTAATATAAATTTTCAAACCAAAGAAAAAATTTTATCACTAAAAATGTTATAACAACATTGGATGAGTACTCAAGTTCTAAAATAATGATGTAATTTCTTTAATTTTTTTTTTAGCATATAAAGGCTTTTTTAATAATATACGGATAAGTGGTTGCTACGAAAAATCTGTGGAATGAAGGGAAAGCTATGAACCACTAATTGATTCTGAAACACTTTCCTTTAATGTAAAAAAAAAAAAAAAACTACAGTTTCAATTCACATAGAATGAAAATGAAAATTTATTTATTTATTTAATTATTTATTTATTTGTATTATTTATTTTTACATAGAACAAATCCTCATTACTGTAAATGTAATCATGTATCATTCATCTGTTATAAAATATTAAGAAAACTCTCAAAAATGAGGGACAGATTGAATTTGTGAAAGTTCTTACAAAAAACGAAGATAATAGTAATATTATAAAACGTAAAATCAATATACAGTTTTATTGCAAAAGAATCATCGGGATTCCGATGCGTTTATTTCGGAACATAATTGGGTTATACATGAAAATAAACCGAAAGCACCAAAGATTGACGTCCATTTTATAGATGTTCAATATGTGCACCTTGAGTGATACGGCAGATAGTTCAGCTTTGTCGCGTCGATTGTTGCGAATGCAGTCGTGATGCCGTTCTGCAACTCAGCCAAAGTTGTAGGTAAGGGTGGTATATAGAAACTGTCTTTAAGATATCCCCAAACGAAGAATTCACACGTTGAAAGGTCGGATGACCTGCCGGCAATGAAAACAGTGTCTTGCCATCCCGGCCACTTTGACAATCCATCGTCGTGGGAGTTGCCGATTAAAGTAAACACGAACCTCTTTGAGGCAGTGTGGCGGACCTCCATCCTGTTGGTAAAAACAATTGATATCTTGTTCTATTTGCGGAAACAACCATGATTGAAGTATGTCCAAGTAGGAAATACCCGTCACATTGTCCGTACCAAAAATGAAAGGTCCATACACCTTGTTACGAGAAACTGCACAAAAAACATATATATATATATGTGATTCTACTCTTCATTAAGCACCAGGAAGTGAAAAAAAAATATCGGCTGAAATGAATTACAGTGACCACAAAAAAATATCAAAATCCAGCATATTTGGCAATTTAGCGCTGTTAGGCGTTCACGCTAGCACCGTGTACGGACAGATCCGTGTTTCGTTTCTCCACCAAGTACTCAAAATCCATCGCCTAACAACGTGAAATCGCCAAATATGCTTAACTTTGATAATTTTTTGTGGTCGCTGTCATTTATTTCAGTCGATAATTTTTTCGCTTTCTGGTGTTTTAGGAAAAGTAGAATCACATATATATATTTTTTTCAATATTTTATGAAGACGACACCTTTTGAATATATCCTTGTAAGATGAAAGGTAGCTTCGTCATTTAAAACAAGCTTGTCTTCAAAGTCGTCGTCCTCACAGGCTTTTTGCATGTTCTCACAAAACGTCTTTATTTTGAGATAATCGTCCAACTTCAATGCCTGATGCAGCTGCATACGATACGGCTTAAATCGTAATGTTTTTCTCAAAATTTTTCACACATTTGGCTGTGGAATGGAAAGTTCGCGGCTAGCGCGGTTTGTTAATTTCTTGGGACTGCGGATGGAACTCTCTCTAACTCTGTTCACTGTTTCTTTAGTAACGCTTGGTCGGCAGGAACTTTTGTCTTTACATAAACAACCGGTTTCTTTGTACTGCATTTGTATGACCGTCGGAATGCTCTTTGAACGGTTATGAGCGATTGACACTTTGAAAATTCTAGTACACAAAACGCTTTCGGCTGTCCAGTCGCCATTTTTAATGTGACGTTCGCGCAGCAACCACACACACACATTGCGCATACGCAGCGTGAAACTGTAGTTAACGCCCTCTCGTTTGCATTGTTATGGAAACATATACCTTTCCAAGTTCAGACGTAGAAATGTATCGAATCCCGATGATTCATTTGTAATAACCCGGTATTATTCTCATATGAGGAGAAAACATTCAAACCATGTTTTCTCCAAAAATAAAAGAAATGAGTTAGATATTTTTTCTTTAAACTTAACATAAAAATAGTATGTCTACATAACTTCCTAGATATGTCTACATATTTTCCTAGCATCTAGTAATACATCTAAACAAACGATAATTATGTTTTAAATTTAGTTATTTTTAAATTTATTAGTTTTTTTATTGTCTGAAAAATTGTATCCGAAGGAGAAAACACGGTTTGAATATTTGCTCCTAATATATGGAATTACTTACAATTATTTTATAAAGAAAGAAATGGTCATTGTAAAAGAACTACTGAAATAAATAGGATGCAGATTTCAATATTACATCTATTTTTATTATTATGTTTATTTTTTTAATGAAGCATAATTTTCAATCATTACAACCATTTGAACTTCCATAAACTAATTGATATAATCAAACTTTCAAAACTTCAGGTGCAACATGTATTTTGGATCGAACTTCTGTAAAATTACTGTTATATTTGGTGATATGGATATTATCAAAATTGTGTCGTTATAATAAGAATTAAATCTAAAATTTATGCAGTTATTATTCTACGTTTAGAAAAAAACAGATTGTGTAAAAAGTGTACTATACAATTTCTTATCCTTTCTTTTTTGAAGTTTCAAGTATTTTATGGGTTTTTTAATAAAAAAAAAATAGCTTCAAAATATTGTTTATCTGTCAAAAAGAATAAGTTTATTTGATTAAAAATATGGAGGCATTCATGTGGATGGAAAGGGGGTCTATATCAATTTGGGTGTACAAGGTTCTTTAATGCCTTGCAATGTGGTATATTGGACTAAGAAAGAAATGGAATCTGAAAATTCGTTTTCATGAAGATTTGCCTCAGATCATCCACTTATGCAGTAACTCTCCACGATCGTCATCTAGATCTTACTAAGTGTCAGACTAGAAGAATTACTCTACTTCAGCTTATTACAATTAGTTTTGTATCATCTGGAAGTTAAGGTTTGCCTTCCGCTTCCAAATCGTTCTTCACGATTAAGCATTTCTTGGTAGGAGACCAATCTTAAGTTTTATATTATATTAAATACAAGCGTCTTAATTAAGCTATGGCGTTTATCTGTTGGGTACTGGGAGCCTTTACATTTTACCTACGAGTCTAGATTTATTTTAGGAAGTTATTTTCGCCGTGTCCGAATCACATAAACAACACCGGATCAGTTCTATGAATCCTACATTGATAAAAGTTCATTTAATGCAAATGAGGATATGTCAGTGTTCTTATATGGCCACACAGGCTTCCTTGTATTAAAAGGAAGTATTGTAAAACGTCAAAGGTAATACTATGAAAATATTATCTTCATGGGTGACCTTATATTTATATTAGGGTGATAATTTATTTATAATGAATGATAACATTCAGTTATAGTCAAATATTATACAGATTTCTTTTGTGATCAAGTCATTAGAAGAATGTAGTGACACTCTAACTGACAATATTTGCATCGGATGAATACGTTTCGTATATTTTTGAACAGTTTTTTTTAGCAAAAATTTTTTCATATGTATATGATAAACAACAAGGCTTGAACCGAGAATGGTTCCATTTACAAATCCATGTGAAATTTATTCTTATAATTGGAAAACGTATGCTGAGCACTGAACATCTAGTAGTCCTAGGAATGAACATCTCTCACATTGAACTTCAATCTTTGTAAAAAATAAAATTATTACACTTATAACTGTTTGACAAAAATTAAATGTTATACTATATTAATAAATGTATAGTAATTAAATGGCTTAATTTTAAAATTTGTGTGAAATGCTTAAAAGTTATCATCCAAAGCATTTTGTTCCTTGAGTTTTGGCGTCTACTGTAATATTTACTGTATTTGCTCCTAATGAAAAAATGTAATGTCACATAAATATTATTATTATTATTATTATTTTTTTATAATTGTGTTTCCTTATGGCATTACGATAAAAATAAGAATATTTTCTGTGTGTAACTAGGAAAAGAAATAAAATACTTAAAATGATAATGGAAGCAAACCTTATTGCACAAAATCTCATTCTTAATAAATGTGTGAATATACACTCCTCAAAACAATTAAAAGAGAATGTAAGTCTGACATATATATTGAAAAAATGGTATAAGCGAAATGTTTTTGCAGAAAATGGAAGAAAAAGAGAGTCACAAATGCAAATTTTTCTCCTTCTCAAACTTCGGAGTACGCAAATTTTGAATTTCACGTCAAAAATGATGTTTTAGTGGCAACGATTGAAATCTGGCTTTCAACTAAAAAAAAGACAAAGCGGAAAATTTGTCGAAATTCCGGAAATGCGTTGTTTCGATGATTGTGATGCCTCAACAAATGCAAATTAACAAATTCAAAAGCTTGAAGAGTTGTTGGTCGTTTAGAGGGGAAACAAACAAATTGAAGTAGCCGAAGCTACAGCAGTTTCGCAAAGTGTTATTTCCAGGATCTGGAATCGATTTTTGGAGACTTGAAATGCAGGATGAAAGCCAAGGCAAGGTTGTAGTGTAACAACACCAAATTAAGATCGATATTCAACGCTACCAACCCAGAGACACCCAAATATGAGTGGCAATCTTCTTAAACAACAATTTCACTCGTCTACTGCGACCACAGTTTCACCTCTATCTACCTGAAACCGACGTAGGCCTGTATGCTCACCGACCAATAGTATGTGTCATGTTAAAAGCAAGTAAACATTGCGCCCTAAATATGTGGACAACATAGAATGTGAATTAGAGGAGAAATGAGTGGAGCAATATTTTTTTCTCTTAGGCTGTTATTCACCAATAACTTTAACTTCCGGTTGAACACGAAAATCTGAAAAGCGTATAAAGGCGGGGTGCAAATTTTCAGCAAATTTTGACGCGTTATTTCTGCCGTCTAGCGGTATAGCTATTTTAAGATTTTTCAAGTGAAAATAACCAATAAGAGATTATATGGAATCCTCGACGCTAGATGGCAGAAACAGCGTGCCAAATTTTGATGGAAGGCTGCACCCTGCCTTTAGACGCTTTTCAAGTTTTTGCATTGAACCGGGAGTTGAAGTTAATGGTGAATACGGTCATGAGTCTCTTTATCTGTTCTTAATGATTATAGGCATGTTTTCATCTTGAGGAAACAAGGCACTAGAAACAATCTTGCGTTCGTGCGCGGAAGTGTCAGATTTGGCAGAGGGGGGGGGGGTTATGGTCTATGCTTCCATATCCATTTTTGAGTGCGCCGATCCCTACATCATTCGAAATGGAGTTCTAAACCATCAGCTTGCTCTAGCGTAGAAACGATTTCGGACAGTTTGGCACGAAAATTTGGCGCAGAGAGAATGTGTTGATGAAGAAGAGTGGCATTTATATTTCACTGTCTCCAAGCCGTTAGCATAAAATATCGAACTTTATTTAGCGTTGCTACACGCCTATGACGTTGCCCTGGTTTAACCTGCATTTACAGTCTCCAAAAATCGGTACTAGATCCTGGAAATCACACTTTGCGAAACTCCTGTGGCTTAGAATATTTCGGTTTGTATTTGGGCCCCCCACTAACCGACCAACAATTCATCAAGCTTTTGAATGGTTAAATGACTTCGTTGAGTCATTGCAATCACCGAAACAACGAACTTACTCAATATCGGTCATTCTTTTCAGCTTTGTCTTTCATTTAGTTGAAAATCAAATTTCATTCACTGTCTCTAAAACGTCACTTTTGAATTCAAACTTAGCATTTGTATACTCCAAAGTTTGAAAGTGAAGAATATTTGCATTTGGGACTCTCTTCTCCCATTTAAAAAAAAAAAAAAATCACTTATATGGTTACTTTATATAAGACTTAAAGTATCCTTTGTTTATAGCAGTGTATTTAAAAAGTTATTATTATTATTATTATTATTAATTATCATTAAATTCATAGCACACACACACGCAACATGAAAAGTAACACAGTTATTGAAAAGTAAATATGAATTTTAATGATTTTGTTAAAAGGTTAATTTTACTCATTAAAT
The DNA here is from genome assembly GCA_963930645.1 of Salticus scenicus. Classification (NCBI taxonomy): domain Eukaryota; kingdom Metazoa; phylum Arthropoda; class Arachnida; order Araneae; family Salticidae; genus Salticus; species Salticus scenicus. The sequence continues at coordinate 188,997,226 of OZ005649.1, read as the reverse complement.
GGTTTATTTTTATGTGCATTTCAGCTACTATTATTAGCATACTAATTTTTAATGTTCTTATTTAAATAAATTAATCTTTTAATCAACAACTGTGCAAACTAAAGATTTATATAAAATTTTAACATATAAATAACTTCTTTCGATGCTCAATCTCTTTAGAAAATTGTCATTTATAATTATAAAATATACACTTGAAATTAAATATTTTTATAGCATGCGTTCGAAACTTAAAAGTGAAAAGCATATTTAGGTTACGGTTACAATTAATAAATTTCAAAAAATTCCACTTTCAAGACAATATTTTTCTTTTGCTTTGTGTTCATCGAGTATAAATGATAAGTGACGTTACACAATAACTCTGTCTATAGAAATAGCTGTATAAATCACAATAATAATATAGCAATGAGCATATAAAAATGTACAAATAAATCTTTAAAAAAACATAATAATAATGACTATAGTTATTTTAAATAAAAAATAACATTATTCAGGTTGTGCTCTTTTAAAGTTGCTTCGTCCATTGGATAAGAAATAACACAGGTTGATTATAGTAAACAACAAAATGCAAAGAGGCTCTTAAAAAAAACAAAATATGCCAAACTGGAATTAAATTCTAATTTGATAAGATAATTTTGGCTCAAAACTCCTCTCCAGGCATTGTTCAACCAGATACGAATATAATATGTTTTCATGTATGAGGCTGTTTTAGAGAAAAATAATTTTTTCGACTACATTTATGTTACTTTTCATGTGTTTCGATTATTCTGATTTTCCTTGACCATTATTTTTAACTTTCTATTGCCCATATGGTAGAGAAAGTATTATTTTAGGGTCAAATTTTCGAAACTGAACTTTGTTATTTTTAAAAGTTCTGATGTTCCCTAAATCCGAAAAAAATGTTTTTAGCAGTTATCCTGCGTGTGTGTGTTGGTAAGATTAGTATATCTCCAGAACAAATGGCAGCAGGAAGTCGAAATTCAGTATGTTAAATCTGCAGTATTAATGCTATAATTTTCGCTTACCTAAAGAGAAGTGGTTCGTGTACAGGGACATCCAAGCGAATTCAGATACATTAGTCTATTGGAGATATATCAGGTAAATACAGTGTTGCACAGTGTAAATACATACAATTTGCTCTAAATAAAATGGAATGCATTTTTTTTTAATATGCATAAAAGCAGGTTTCATGTACAATATGCTATGAAAATTATTCATTATTCTTTTACAGGGCTGTCAAAATTGACTGGAATATAGTAGAGCCATAATTGTAAATTGATTGAAGTACCGGGTGATCCAAAAACCACAGAAAAAAAAATAATTATTAAAAAATTATTGACAGTAACACTATGCGATTTTCACTGAAATGCACAGAAATGCAATGATTTTTTTTTTTTTTTTTTTTTAGGTAACAGAAGATTTACTAGTAAATTAGTTTAAGTTTCTTTCATCAGGTAGTGCTTCAATTGTAAAATTCATTTCAGTACATACAACAACATACCTAGGACTATAAATGCTCACTGTGACGACCGCCATTCATTAGAATGACCGTCAGACATTGCGCATTGGGAATTCTTCTAAAACAAGCTTCAGTATTCGAAATATGGCATTATTTGGTCTGTTTAAAATGTGAGTGGATACTATGAATAAAGCGCGATATGTTGCTTAAAAATTTAATGAATAGTATTTCTTATAATAATAATAATAATAAAGAAAAAGTCCCATGATTTTCTGCACATTTTAGTGAAAACCATATAGAGCTACAGTCAGTACTTTTTGAATGATTTTTTTTTTTTTTTTTTTTTTTTTTTTTTTTTTTGTGACTTTTAGATTATCAGTTACATCATTTCTGAGTTATGTTTAACTACAAAATGTCGTGTGTACATATTTTTTTAGAAGACATACAAGTCTACCAATAATTAAGTGAAAGCATTTTTTTTTTATTGAATGTAATTAGTGGGTGTTCTTTATCACAACTTTTTAACATTTCCAGAAAACCCTCAGGAATTAAACTTATTTACCTTATAGCTTCAATGATTGAAAGTTTTTTAAAAATATAATTACAGGTTTTGAGGTTCTAGGAATACTTAAGTGTAGTTTTTACCGGTTAATATTTGCGTATATCTCTTATCAACGTAACTTAAGGAAAAAAAATTGCACGCAGCTTAAGTGCTGTATTTTGAAGTTTATATAAGGTTGCTACTTCAAATGTTTGATCCAGTTTGATAAGGAACTATTAAACATAATAACAGCTTTGAATTATATATAGATGTAGATACATTATTCAAAAGGAGATAGGTTACGTGGGGTGGCAGCTCTGTCACGCAGAATTATATGTGAAGTAAAACTATTTTTAAACTTTTTTTTTAATTGTTTTAAATTAGATTCATATAAAGTAGTTGCCATCTTAATTTTTAAACATATATATATCTTTATGGTTTTAAAATGCAGGGTAAAAGAAAGTAAGACAAACCAGATTTTTTTAATAACTTTTTCTCGACAAAAATATATAAACACAATTTTTTTTTTTCTGAATCTGTAGGATTAAAAAAAAAATCTGCTATTTGCTTTCAAAAATTACTAAATTGTTTTACTGTAGCCATGAAAGTCATATTATTGAGTTTTATTTACTATTTTAAGGTATATTTTACAATATCTTAATCGAAGCTCAAAAGCCGTCTTCTAGAATAGTACGCACACCATGGGCCATAGATAATGTACGCACATTTTTAATCACCCTATATATATTTTTTGACAATCTGAATAAAAATATATGATTTTTTTTTTTTGTGCTAAGAAAATTCTGAGACATTTCGATCCGTATCTATATATCTATCTTTCTGTATATGTATATAGATATGTGTTATATTTTTGCACGTATATGCTTACAGATAAATTACGAACTTTGATTATTATTTATCCCAATATTTTAATTTAGAAAACATATAATACTATTTCATTTTAAAAGCCTAACGCGCATGTCAGTCTTTATCTCTTTCGTACTTCACTTTTTTTCTTGAGACTTATTCATATGCGATACGGATAATTTACGAAAATTTATTACCAAAAAAAAAAAAAAAAAAGTTATTACCATTGATATAAACAAATGCACCACATACACATAAACACACATCCGCGCGCACACACAAACATATATATATATATTTATTGAGATTATATATACAGTTAAAGATCAATTTATAAGATTGTTTTTTTTATTTTACGTTTTTTCGATTTTCTAAAAGAATACTAGACGAAATGGCCTGGAACACATGCAAAGAACGTTTAAAAACTGCGCATGCGCGAAAGGTAGAAAAATTATTATTCCATAGATCGAAAGTTAGATAGATTTAGCAACTCTTGTAAGAAACTCATTTAAATAGAGCAAAATTAAGCAAATTCTCGACAAAATAACGAGCTAGATTTTAGGTATTTGCCAGAGTTGAAATTTCATAAGGATCATTTCACATGCCGCATATTTAATTTGAAGATTAATTATTTCAACCACGTTGTAAAAGCTCTTCTTTGGGAAATCCCCCTTATAGGCTTGTAACTTTAACATATTTTTATTTGTTTACTAAGACTTGTGAGATCAGGAGACCTTTTTTCAAGAAAAAGAACTTTTGCAATATGGTTGAAATAAAACGCAGCATGGAAAGAACCTCCTATGAAATTCTGCAAAATACCTAAAATCTAGGTCTTTCTTTTACCGACGGTTTGCTTACTTTTTGTTCTATTCAAATGAACTTTTGACAAAAGTTGCTTAATATATTTAGCTTTCAACCTATGTATTAAAAATGTTTCTTTCTTTCGAGTATGCGCAGTAAAATAATATTTACTAAAAATACTCATATATCAGCGATAATTACACATTTGAATTTTATGTTTCTGGATAATGTTTCTCTTATGTGTCGTCAATTTTTCAGCAAGTTTTGTAAAATTTTAGGGAAATCCACCCTAGTTAAAAAGTAAAAAACTTGTCAAAAAATTAGTACTTTCTTACAAAAACTATATTTGCTTCAATAATTGCGCAATTTCCGTAACAAAACATATAAATACTGCACATAGTATGTGCAATAAAGCATTAAAGTTACAAGTCATTTGTGCCTTTTGTGACACAAGGTGATCCAAAGTATTTTCCCTATTCTTCAATTTCTGATTTATCCCTAATTGCATTCTAGACTAAATCGGTAGTTGAAAATAGGAGTTTTAAAATGTTCTTTTCATGTGCGAAGTTTTAAACCATTTCGTTTTTTTTAGATAATGGAAAAAATGTCCAAAAAAAAAAAAAAAAAATACTAATAATTTAATCACTTACTGTATATATTAACTCGAAATCTGAATGGTTCTTTAATGTTAATAAAGATTTTATTTACATTAAAGACAATACAAAAAAAAAATAATAATAATAATTACATATAAAAATAAAAATTCAATTTAAATTGATACCATATATTACCGCAACAAAACATATAAATATTGTACATAGTATGTGCAATAAAGTATTAAAGTTACAAGTCATTTGTGCCTTTTGTGAAACAAGGTGATCCAAAGTATTTTCGCTATTCTTTAATTTCTGATTTGTCCCTAATTGCATTCTAGACTAAATCAATAGTTGAAAATATGAGTTTTTAAATGTTCTTTGCATGTGCGAAGTTTCAAACCATTTCGTTCAGTATATTTTTTTTTTTTTAGATATTCGGAAAATGTCCAGAAAAAAAAAGACTAATAATTTAATCACTTACTGTATATAATAACTCGTAATCTGAATGGATCTTTAACGTTAATAAAGATTATATTTACATTAAAGACAATACAAGAAAAAAATAATAATTACATATAAAAATAAAAATTCAATTTAAATTGATACCATAAATGTTGTGTATCAAATGCTCTATAAACTTTTAAATATATATGGAATTCTTAATTATATTCCTTTTTGTTGTTTTTGTGGTATTTATATAAATTTCAATGTTTGAGATTAGGCATACGCAATATATTCAGTCACAATAAAAAGTAAGATGTTCTTTGACATAATAAATCTCGAAACCTCGAGGAATAATTTAGTAATAACAGTGGTCTACAAACACTGCTGCAAACAATAACACTGCTCTGATTCGAGATCTCATACCATTCTTACTGATTCTTATGCAAAATGACCTCCTGAATCCGAATATGACTTCCATTTTTCCCAGTCACCCACCGTTTTCTCGAAACACCACACCCTCCCTTAATTTCTTTCCCTGTTCGACAATTTTCCCATACAGCACAGAATGTTTTAGTTATGTTGCAAAATGCTTACAAACTTTCAAAAACGTAACACATTTTAATATGCTCTCTGATACCTTTCTGAAACATTCGCCCTTTTCTATGTTCTCTTTGTTACGTGATTGAACCGTTTCTGTTACGTATCTCATTTTTTTGTTACAATCGCGGACATTTCTACGTTTATGAAAATAATCGGAAAGCTAACTGAACGTTTCTGTGTTATTTACAATGTTTCCCTGTTATATGACAGTTACGTTTCTGAAACATTATGTGCTGTTAGGGTTATGACGATGAATTTGATTTGAAGAATGAAAAATAATTAATTTAACACCTAAAAACAAAAAAAAAGTATAAAATTTAAAAAATAACATTGATAACAGATTAATTAAAATATAAGATACGTAATGCATAATTTCAGTAGCAAATCCCCACCCCCTCCCCCCCAAAAAAAAAAGTCCCTTCTCGAAAATATCCATGTTTTAGAATTTTCCAACGCTGTAGCCGCCCAGAGAATATTTAACGGTTCAAATAATCCCCCCTCCTAAAAATAAAATTTTTAGCCATAAAATCACCGAAAATGATAAAAATAGGGGGCATTCCTAAAAGACGGTTGGTGATAGGGTAAAATGTGCGTCATATTCGGATTCAGGAGGTCATTTACATAAGGATATGCTGAAATTGTGTAAGAATATGCTGAAATATATATGAAATAAGAATATGTATGAAATAAGAATATGCTGAAAGATTTATTTTTCAGTGACATAAACTTAAAATGACTAACATGGAAGAAATCCATTATATTCCCATTTCTTCTTCCACTTGAGCAATTGTTTACGTTTTATTGTCTGTTAATTCATGTTTTGTAGCATTTTCAAGTTGATTTTTCTAAAATGCTGTTTTTTTTTTTTTTTTTTTTTTTAATTTTTGACATTTTTCTTGTCGATAGCCAATTATAATATAACTTTATATGAAAAAAAGGAAAAAAAATATTTTGTTAAATATTTGGAATCTAATCATGAGTTATATTTCATAAATGCTTTATAATTACAGGATTAATGAACCGGGTATTATAAAGATGTTAGTGGAATATTAAACTAATGAACATAAAATTCTACTATGAAGATTTATAGTTATGACTATTCTCTTATGAATGTAAATAAATAGACTATATACCAGATATGTTAATCAGCATTTCTGTACCATCATATTGAGATACATAGTATGAATTATGTTTAACGTAGGATACTGAATTTAAACCATATGTAACAATAATCCAACCTGCATTGTCTTTGACTATTTCGAAGTTTAATACAAAATACGTTTTCACATACAGTTGTTTACAAATATATGAATGTATAATACTGATTTAATGTGTAGTAATACATAAATATACATTTTTTTTTTTTTTTTTTTTTTAATGTAATAATAGAAATTGTGTTTTTTTATGTTTAAAAATAATTACGTATTTTGAGTATACAATGTTTTGTTTTTCATTTGAAAGTTTAAATAGCAAAATTTGAAAAAAAAATGGTATATTTCAAGCATGTTTAAAGCTTATTTGTTTCGGTTAAATTATTAGATAACAAGCCTTAAACATCATGATAATTTTTGTGTTATTTTAAGAAAAAATTAAAAACTTGTGATAGACTTACTTTTTTATTTGCACTAAAACATTTTCAGAAATACAAGGCAGAGAAACATATATAAAGGAAATATGAGGGAAAATCCATTAACTTCTTCTTATATACAAATTTCAGTTTAAAAGTTTTACAAAATGCCTCGTGAAACTCTATATAAACATGGGAATTATAAAAATTGAGCTGATAATGAAATATATGATTAGGTATACATACAAAAATCTCATGTGACATGCACACTATTATGTCTTATCATACATTGCTAAAGACACATTATTCTAACATATTATCTACGGTATTTGAAACTTTAACACGTTCACGCCGGCGCACTTTGTTTACATAGTCTACTCAAATGTATCCGAGCACTAGCTAATACCTCCGATGTCAAAAAAAGTACACTTAAAACTGTTTTGTTCAATAAATCCTTGTCGAAACATCTTCTTAGACTATCTAAGTACATGACTGGACAAGGATTTATTTAAAAAAGTAGAATTAAGTGTACTTTTTTTGGACAGGGATTATTGCTAGGGCTCGGATACTTTTCTGCCGACTGTAGCTGTGACACACCCTTGGGTCACGTGGACGTGAACGCGTTAAATAATAATTCTAAAAACTTTAAAAAATATAATTAAAATAATAATAATAATAAAATATTTTTGGTTAGGAGGGAGACTGTTGCCTTCTATACTCTCCATTTAAAGATCGCTGTAATATATTGAAATCAATGTAGTAGTTACTGAAAATACAAAGTCCCTTATGCATTTTTTTTATAATTCATTTCACATAGGCTAGATAATTGTCCCTTACATCCCTCCCTGAAATGCATTCGACTAATTTTAAGAAACCCTGTATGTTATCTATAACGATTATAAGGGCCATATTTTTCATTCTAATATATATGTGAAACATGTTTTTGCTTATATGAAGAACTCATATCAATGTTCATTTATTTAAAACAATGTTAAAATGCTAAATTCTACCTAAAAGATTTTTTACTATAGATGCAATGTATTTGGGATTATTGCACTTCCCGCACATGCAATATTTTTACTATCCTGATAAAATATTATAGTTAACATACGCCGTATTTAAAGCAGCGTATATTTAATTCGTAATTTCTCATTTGGTATAAATATAACTACTGGTGTTTGTGCACATTGTGTAATAAAGTGCACTGTTTAAGAGCTTTAGCGACGTCAGTACTTTTAATATATATATAGACTGAGAGTGAAAAAATCCCAGCGTTATTGCTAAAATCTTTGAGATAAATCTAAATATATTGTTTCGTTTTGGTTAAAATAATTGTAGTTTTTAGAAGTAATGACATTTACTAATATAAAATATATAATTCAAGAAACGTGTGCGATCTATAATATATATATATATATATATATATATTGAAAAATCCGCATGAAATAAAAAGTAAACAGATTTATTTTTTTAAGAAACAATAACGTTTTGAAATGTGTAAGTTCTAATATAACAAGCACAAACATTTTATCTCTAAACTCAAAAGTTCGAGCCTGATGTACGTCGGCAGAAAAATTATTCGAGCGCTAGCAATAATTCCTACATGGAAAAAGCTGGTGTGAAACAATCACACGACTTCCATTACCCACTATTACACATATTATATGCATTGTTTGGAGATAATGTGATTAGAAGACATAAAAGTGGCCTGAAGAAGTAGTAGGAACCTAAAATGTTTTCCAGTAAGAGAAAATGTATACACATGTAAACCGTAGTGTGGTTCGAAAAAAACTGTTTTTTTTTAATTTCAGATCGCTATAGTGCACGAAAGTTGCCATGGTATAGACATGAAAAAAGCACTAATTATTATTTTTTAATACATTTGTCTTCCGGTTGCGCAATGCCATTGAAATTAGCAAAAAAATGTGAAAAATCTTAAATTTTCATAATTTTTTTAAGCACGCCAGATGGTTTTAATAGCATTCCTATACCATGAATTAACTACTAAAATTATGTAAAATCAATATATATGATTTTTTTATACATTTGTTTCATATCTTCCGGTCGCGCAACATAGTACAAAAAGAGTAAAATTAGTAGTTTTTGCAAAATTTAAATTTTTACTGTTTAGTACATTTTAATCATACGACTTTTAGAGATGCTATAGTTTAATTCTATTACAATAATATATTTAAAATCCAATCATATAAGATAAACGTGGCTATAAGATAGGCGTGGCGTACGTGACGAATGCCAGCGATGCGCACGCAGCGCAGCCAGTCGCAGCCATTATCGTTTCCCGCTATTTTCTTCAGTCTGCTCATGCCGCTCAATCTCTAGTCAGTACTAGATTGTGTTGTGCTAAAGTCCATATTCTACTTTTGCGTTTAGTGTTTGTACTTGAATACGACAGTTATTGATACAATGGATGTAAAAATGAAAGTTGGTATAGGTACAATAACTAGAAAAGGTTTTTGAGTGCCCTAATTTTGGTCACCGCAACGAGACTTGTTGCACACCAAGCTTCCTACTCATGAAAATGTCCTTCGCTGCTGCTTTTAACAGAGATTCAACCTAGCTGTTACAATAAACAACAAGAGTGTATCTTTTTTTAATAGTAGCCTCAACAGTAGCAAAGAAAATTATCGGTTTATATGACAAAGCCTCGATCCCAACTGTTACGGAGTACAGATTCATCTAGCTAATTAGTTCTTACTACGAATTATACAATAAACTCATAAAGTCGTTTCATCGTGACAAAGATAAACCAGCATTTAAACTTAAACTTGACAATTTTAAGGAGAAAGGATGGTCTATTTTTGATGTCGCGGCGTGTAATTGTGCAAGTACATAAACCTTAATTCCGAAGGTGGAATTTTTTTTCTTCTTTCACAAATGCAGTTCACACTTAGAGGACATACACATGTATCTGGAGATTTCTTACATGAACAGTCATTAGCAACAATTACACATTTACACGCCCCAATATCAAAAAGAGAGCATCCTTTCTTCTTGAAATTGTCAAGTTTAAGTTTGAATGCTGGTTTATCTTTGTCACGATGAAATGACTTTCTGAGTTTACTGTATGATTCGTAGTAAGAACTAATTAGCTGGATTACTCTGCACTCCGTAAAAGTTGGGATCGAGACTTTGTCATATAAACCGATAATTTTCTTTGCCACTGTTGAGGCTACTCTTGAAAAAGATACACTCTTGTTGTTTATTGTAACAGCTAGGTTGAATCTCTGTTGAAAGCAGCAGCAAAGGACATCTTCATGAGTAGGAAGCTTGTTGTGTAGCAAGTCTCGTGGATGACCAAAAATAGGGCACTCAAAATCTTTTCTAGTTATTGTGCCTATACCAACTTTCTTTGGCACATCCATTGTTTCAATACCTGTCGTATTCAACTACAAACACTGAACGCAAAAGTAGAAAGAAAAATAAGAACTTAAGTACAACACAATCTAGTACTGATTCGAGCTAGTGGCATGAGCAGACTGGAGGAAATAGCGGGAAACGATAATGGTTGTGACTGGCTGCGCTGCGCGCGCATCGCTGGCATTCGTCACGTACGCAACGTATATCTTATAGCCACGTTTATCTTATATGCTTGGATTTTAAATATATTATTGTAATAGAATTAAACTATAGCATCTCTAAAAGTCGTATGATTAAAATGTACTAAACAGTCAAACTTCGAAATTTTGAAAAAACTACTATTTTTGCTCATTTTGTACTATGTTGCGCGACCGGAAAATATGAAACAAATGTATAATAAGTGCATATATATTAATTTTGCATACTTTTAGTAGTTAATCCATGGGATAGAAACGCAATTAAAACCATCTGGCGTGCTTAAAAAAATTATGAAATTTAAGGTTTTTCACAATTTTTTGCTAACTTCGATGTCATTGTGCGACCAGAAGACAAATTAATAAAAAAAATAATAATTAGTGCTTTTTTCACATCTATACCAATGTCAACTTTTGTGCACTATATCGATCTGAAATTTAAAAAAAAAAGTTTTTTTTGAACCACCCTTATATAAAGACATATAAAACGAAGCTTACATATATTACGAGGTAAAAAATAAGAAAATTCCGAGATCTAAAACTGACCTACCGAAGCAGGATGATTGTTAATTTTCCTCTAATAGCCATGTAATACATGAGAAAGGAATGGATATATATAACAATTTTCAAGAAAATATTTAGAGCCGTTTTTGAGATACCAACATTTACCAAAACTTAATTAATGATCGGAAAACAATAATTACATACAAAATGATATGTAAAAGTGAGTTAATATGGCGATTTTGAAGAAAAATCATACAGCCGTTTTTAAAGGAACGCGCATCCGAGACCTGAAATTGAGCTATTTATAAAGGACACCTATCAATTTTCGTGAACTAACCAACTATATCATTCGAAAGGATATCTAATAGAGTGTTTATTTAGGAAATTTGAAGAAATTCGTTAGAGCCGTTTTTGAGATAGAGATTTACGGTCCCACTTCTGGTTTCCGATGTCCTACTTCAGCTTTTTCAATTATCACCAAAATTTGGAAAATTCAACCGTACACCCGGCCATTCTCAATCCTGACGTTTTGTAGTTCAATCTTTATAAGTTTCGGAGATATGCTAGCCAGAAGATTCCATACATACACACACACTGACCGATTAACAAAAAACACATTTTTGGACTCAGGTTACCTTAGAACGTGTAAATCAGGTGAAATCTGGATATCGAATTTTCGAACCGAATACAATAATTCCGTTACTTACGGTAGTACGGTAATGGAAGTAAAAAAGTACACTTAATACTTTTTTATTAAACAATTCCTTATGGAATCATTTAGTGGAATCACTCAGTCTAAAAACTTTATTCGACTAAGATATATTTAACAAAACAGAATTAAGTGTCTTTTTTTTTTTTTTTTTTTTTTTTTTTTTTTTTTTGAATAAGAATTATTGCTGCCACTAGAATAATCCTGCTGCCGACTGTAGATTTTTTGTTGTTGTTGTTGTTGTTGTTTTTAGATTAATTGTGCGATATTAAATAATTTAAATAAATTAATTTTTAGTAAATTAATATTACTCAGGTTTAAATCTTCTACTGAATAGAATAATATAAGTATGGTCATTGTATGGCCATAGTTATCGAAAAAATTATGTATTTAAGACAATAACATAAACTACCATTTGATCGGCTCAGTAAACGTGCGCATAAAGATGGAATGTGCTTTATTCACTCATTTAAAAAAAAAAATCATATGTGTTAGGAGAAGTAAATTTTTACTGAATATTTGTAACCCAGCTTTTAATATGTTTAAATTTTGTGATCTCTGAATCGAATTATCCTTTTTTCATCTGTTCGCCTGAATTTGCCTGTATGACTGTGTTTGTGTGTGCGTATCTGTGGGTTATGTTGTCGGATTATTAGATTGTAATCAGCATAAAGCCAGAACAAATATTAGAAAAAGTACAAAAAATGTATTTTAAATTTCTATCATCTGGAAAAAGCCCTTGCATTTGAAAACTCAAACGGTTTGTTTACAAGTACACTCAAAAGTACTCAAACTTTTCGTTTAGTGAAAATCGCTTGCTGTTATTCTTTACAACAGATTGCACAAAAGATTTAAAATAAACATATCTTAGAAGCAAATATATATATATATATATATATATATATATACAGAACATGATTAGAACTTACAATTCATTTGCAATGTCATACAAAACAATCCGGATATTTTTGAAGCTGTATAGGAAATTTTTTCTGGATGCAAGCGCTGTTTATATGTTCATTTTATACCGTAAAATTTAAGCACACTTAGTGCTGCGTATAATTTTTATAGAAAATGTACCCATGTATAAAATATAAGCGAACACATGTTTTTGTATTCAATGTAACTCCAGAAAGTGATTTAGCAAATTGTACTTTCGAATAAATTTCTAAAATATAACACCTCTTACTGAGATTGTAACAAAAATATTGCTATGAATCAGATAGTCGACGTTGTGTTTTTACCACAATGCACATTTTTATATTCCCTGAATCATCATCATCATCATCATCAACTTCACGGATTAGGCATAGTGCCTGTTCCGGCTTCATTGTTCAGTCCACCGCTTTCTCGGTCTTCCTCGATCTCTCCTGCCCTTTGGAGAGTAGTCGAGGGCAGCTCTGGGGAACCGTGTTTCCGGCATACGCTGTACATGGTCTTTCCATTTAGTACGATATTCTTGTATTCTATCACATAAGTTGAAGATCTTTAACTCCTTCCTGATGTCTTCATTCCGAATCTTGTCGAAAATTGTGCAGCCTTTTATAGGTCTCAAATGTCACATTTCTGTTGCTAGGATTCACGATAGATCCCGGCTCCCCAAGGTCTCTGAACCCCCCAAGGTCTCTGAACCATAAAGTAAGACGGGTTGGCCATGACCCTATAGAATTTAAGTTGTTTTTCCTTTAGTGTCTTCTTCCTGAGGATTTTTCTCAAAGTTCCACAGATGTATTGGAATTTGTGCAATTTCTGCTGATACAGAATTAATTTTTTTATTTGTTGGTCTATGTGCCTCTTAAAGGCATAACTTTAAAAGTAATATATATATATACTATTGCGTACTTGGGGTTCATGAGTTTTCTCAGAATGAAAGACATATCTTGCAGAGGCTGAAAACTTTATTTACAGAAAATGCGAGAAGATTACAGTCCTATAAATCAAGCATCAACTTCAACTTCAGCTCCTAAACACACCTTAAATAACAGCTGTCAACAGAAAAATCACAGTACAAACACTGACAGAGCATTAACATACAGAAATCGACTACAATCCAAAGATGCTCAGAGCTCTTTCAATGGCAATGAAAGCAAAGGCGAAAACTAAACCGAGACTGACTCATTTGGCGTAAAGCAACTTCTTAAATACACGCGTAGAAAGATGTGAAAATTTCCAGAAACTCGGCAGCCAATCAAGTTAGAGCTTCCACATTTGGTATATTGATTATAAGGATTTTCTCGCCAAGATCCAAGAAAAAGTCGCCAATGAGCAAAAAAATCGCCAAAACCATTACCTGTCATAATGAGGCTTTTAACGTGTTTTTAAAGGGAAATATGTTATTTTAATGCGAAAACCAGCTAGAAATGCTAAAATGGACATTTTATAACCTGACTAAGCCTCTTTGAATGAATGTACATTAAAATAACTACGAATTATTTACAAATTCATAACACTGCTCCACTCCCATGGATTGCACATAACGAACAGTACAACCCTTGGTCAGGAAGCGAAACTATACAATCTAATGTACAAAAACGGGGTTGTATATAACAATAAAATAACAATACAGATTGTAGTAAATTTTTTATAAATATATATATTTATTTATTTATTTATTTACGAGGGTAAATATTTCAATTTTGTAAAATATTTTAATTATATCTGATAACAATAGTTCATGCTACATTTTATTTTACATAAATAGGGATATGTTACTTTACATAGAAATTAAATGGCGTAATATTTGAAATTTATTATAAAAATAATTATTCTTTATCCCAATCGTATGTAACGGAATACTAGAGATAAATAGTTTTTTTTTTTTTTTTTTTTTTTTTTTAACGTACAATACAATAAAAATATTATTAAATCGAAACCAAGCATGCTTCATACAATATATATTACAATTCCGTTACACATTGATTGCAAAATTTCCATTAACTTAATGAAAACATATTTCATGATATTGCCATGAAAATTCTCTCATATATATACTATTTATTTTAAATATAAACTCTAAAGAAAATTATAGGAATTTTGGGTCATATTATTTTAAAGTTCGCGATAATACATGTACACCTATCACTTAATATTAAAACATTCTTTTACATCTGTTATTGCAGTAAGTATGTGAGTACAGTAAATAAACATTTGAATTGGTAAATGTTCCCGAATAAAAGCTCGTTCAGTACGTCTATAGCTCTTTTTATGTAATCAATACTCATTTCCCTGATTGGTAATAATCTTAATTGTGTGTTAGAAAGCTTTTTATTAGTAGCATAATGCGTGACTGACATATCAGATATTCTATCCTTTTAAAACTTTGCTTTATACTTAGTAAATGCGAAAAATAATAAATTTTAGGCATTTATAAATTCACATACATTAAGTGAAAACATTTATAGTAATGAAATCATTGCGGTTTTCAATTCAAAACATTAAGTGATGTTATACACTTCTTACATCAGATTTGTACGCATTTAATCTTATCAGAGGAAGCAGTTTTTTTCTTGTAATATAGATCAGAACTGAAAAATGCATGGTAAATTCTTCTGTGCGCTAATATTTTATGTTTCGAAAAGGCTTGTTTAACGTTCTCCATACTATGCATTCTATGTAATGTAATTACAACATATTTCACATACTACCTCCAAACAGAAATAAGGGTCATTTAGGATGTTTGGCATTATGAAACTTCTCTGTAATTGATATTCTTACGTAGTTGGGAAAATGTTCTTACATGTGCATTGAAATATAACAATATTAAATGTATTAAAATTTCTGGACACTTTTTTTTTTCGAAAGTTTCTAAAATTCTCTCTTGTAATTAGATTTTAATTCTTCTGAATCATTTTTAAATTATTTAAAATTGCAAGATATTTTAAACAAATTTTCATATAACTTTATGGAATCATTGTTAAATCAATCTAAATAAAATACTATTAAGTTCTTAGCTTTTAAACAAAATATTAAAAAAAAAAAATTAAAAAAATTACGTACCATTGTATCCACAATGTAACATACAAATATGTTTAGAATATATTGTTTATCTATAATAATGAAAAATCTAGAAAAAAAAATATATATAAGGGGTATCATTTAAGTATTTTTTTAATGTTTAACTTTTAGATTTTCATTTCATTAAATTTCAATAATTTTCGATATACTTGAATTTTTTTTTAATTTCATTGTACATAAATGCAAATTTTCTCAATTCTTAGAAAGTAACTTACAAAAACAATTGGTAGCATCCACCATCCACTTTAACACTTGTCTGAGTTCCTGTTAAAACATTTTCTATGAGTGTCTGGAAATATTTGTGTTTTAATCTTAAGCATTCACATGAACCAATTACGCAACTGGCAATTTTACAAAATGTTCTGCAAAAAATCAACAAAACGTTTTATTTACTAAATAATATATTTTCCCCATTAATATATATATAAGAGTAAGAACCTTTCATTCATCACACGCATAATATTTCAGGAGAAAAATAGTTTTTTTTTTTTTTGTATATAAATCGCTGTATGTCACGAAAGGCAAGTTGTGTCCATAAAAAAAAGTTTATGTATGATTCTGCTTTTGCGTAAAGAGCGGAAAATAATGAATATAAATATTTTACAGAGCAAGTAGTAATTCTCTTTTCTTTTCCACATTATTCAAAAGTAATGTTTGAACTATTTATATACTTATATTTAATTAGATTGTTAAATACGTATACTAATATTAAAAACTCTTTCGTTTTATATAGAGAAAAAGTAATATTATGTATACATATATACATTCCTGTTTAAAAGTATGGAATTCCACAGAAAGATAATTTTATTACAATCAATTAAAATTATATGAAGAAGATATAAGACTACATCTATCGAGTTCCTACATCTACCAAATTGAATTTTTTTTCCAAATAGGATATTTTTGATTTCACAAATTATGAAATGATGATCAATGTTGACAGTGTCAGTACAAGAATATTTTTCTTGAATGTGCATGTATACATATGGGCAATGAATGTAGAGTCTATTATATATATGTGTATATATGTGTGTGTGCGTGTGTTATTTTTCTGGCATATTAAATGATTATTTTTAATCCAATGTTTTTAATAAAGAATTCATAGTAGATTTGTAATATTTTTCTCAGTTAAGAAGTATTAATTGCATTTTGAGTTAAGCAACGTAAACCAAAATGATGTTAGATAATAAGAAGTATCAAACACTTATTTGGAATGCACATATGAAGTAGTGAATTATTTAACCCTGCAAGGCTCAATTTTTTTTTTAGTGCGCGACAAAAATATATAGGTTGTAATTAGTGATCAGAAGACAGGGAAAGTTTATAAAAAAAAACATAAAACCATATTTTACGGAAAAATCAACTTTTTAGCTCAACGTACCGTATATGGAACATACATAAAAATATGATTTACTAATACGTTTACTATTGTAATATATATAAAAAAAAAAAAAAAAAAACCTTACCTCTGCAAAATATACACTTCGTTATAACACACAGTATTTTTTTTTCAAGTCAAAAAAGTTCAATAACTATTCTTTTTTAATTTTTGAATTCAGACAAACGACTAACATATCACTTTCATTCAAATTTCACACTGATTGCACTATAACAAAAACACGAACGACATCTTTAGGTAAAGATTCGTATTACTACATTGCTAAATGTCAGTAGCTTCTATCAAGATGTGAAGAGATGTCGCTACTAATAGTTTTATAGCTATAGGAAAGATTGAAGTCGGTGTTCACATATGGAACTGGGTGCCTTGTAGGGTTAAAAGTAAACTACGTATAAAATTTCCCTAATTACACACACAAATATATATATACAATACAAACGTTAAAAAAATAATAATAAACGAATTCACAGTCATAGATTTATTCTTTGTAAATGCACAACGATATTAATGATAATAATTATTATTATTATAGTTATAATAATATTAATAATGACGTTTTATAACCAAGGATTTATTAATTAAAGAAAAAACTTAATTTCATCATTAAATGTAATTGAGAATGGTTTTACATATTTCTAACAGTTTAATCTGTTTGCAATATATTTACTAGACATGAATAAAAATTACATTTGTATCCGATTAAAAAAAATTAATCACATCATAATAATAATAATGCGAAAATGAAACTTTATTAATATGTGAATTTTATGAAAATATAAATGTTAATTTCATTATTAATAAAAAAAAAAAAAAAAACAGAAAACAATTTCACATTTTTTTTCCTTGTTGCACCGTATTGTGGTAGAGAAAGTATTGTTTTCGGATCATATTTTCGAATATGAGTCGATATTTCCACGTTTTTATGTCCAATGAATCAGAAAAAAAACATGTTTTTTAGTGGTTGGTCTGTGTGTGCGTATCTATGTGTCTGTCTGTCGGTCCATGTGTATGTTATCAGCTTATCTCAAGAACAAATAGCAGCAGAAATACCAAACTCAGTATTCTAAATCTGTATCATTTAGAAGTAATACACTAAACTTTTCGTTGAGATTAAGAAAATGGTTCGTGTACAGGGACCTCCAAGATAATTCAATTACATTAGCTTTTTGGGAGAAATTACATGTAAGTAAAGTTTAACGGCTATAGAATGCACAAAATCAAATGAATTATATACTTACACACACACACAAACACACACACACACACACATGTTCCCCTTAGAGGTAAAATGCGGACGGTGTGTGTAAACCGCCAAATTGCGGACATGCTTAAATTAATTATCTATCGTTATGAAATTTCATATTTTCTTTTAAAAATCACCAGTTAAACGTATGTTACCTTCATTTTTTCAAAATTTAAAAAATTTCGAATGCCTATTTTTGCAAGGTAAATGCGGACCTCATATACACAAGCATATATGCCGGAAATTGAGGACAACACACTTTTGCGATAGTTTTGATTCCTTTTTTTTTTTTTTTTTTTTTCATTTTTTGTAATTTTCTACTATATTTTAATACAAGAAAATGTTGTATTCGTAAAAATTTTGAGCTACCGGTTTTCGATGGATTATTACGTTTTAAGAAGTCCAAAACCTTATTGGAAAGATTTAGTAAATCTGTTTATCTATATATGTGTGTGTGATAGAAATTTTTTGCAAACTATATCTCAGGCAGAATTTCAAATAAATTTATATATAGTATAAATTAGCGCCTTTTAACTTTTCGTGCAAATCGCTTAATTTTTTGGCGCTGCCATAATGCGATTTCTCACATTTAAGGGAAAGCTACATTTCAGGTTCTATTGTGTATAATTAATAAAAACGTGATATGTGAGAGAAACTTTATGGAAAATTATGCTGTTTCAATTTGGGTGCATATTGGCTGATAGGTGGCGTTGCTATGCTGCCATTTTCTTCGGCACTGACATGCTGCATTTTTCTACGTGGACTCGAAAGCTATATCAGAAATTCTATTGTATATAATTGCACAAAACTTGCTATATGAGTGGGCCGTTACGAAACAGTATGCTGATTCAATTTGGGTGCATATCGGCCGACAGATGGTGCTGCTATTACTCACCATTAATGATTTTACGTATGATTGTATCTCAGCATCTGTTGATTAAAATTTAACCGTATTCCATATGTGTAAAATATTTATAGTTAGAAGCTATTATTAAACTTTTGTGCAAGTTCAATAGTAAATAGTTCTGATATAAAGTATGATTTAGAGGAAAGTTTAATGATCTTCACAACAGTCTACTTTTTGTTTGTTTCAGTAGCAAATTATTATACTTCCCTAGGCGCAATGGACCTCATGTCCCTTCATACTATCGTGCATTTTATTTTATGTTTTATTCCATTTTCAAATTATTAAAAGATAGAAAAAAAAAAAAAAAAAAAAAAAAAAAAAAACTTAAGCGATATTTATTATTACTTTAATTCATATTTTATGGTAAAAATATTCTAGCTAGGTTAAGCTTCTTTTAGATGACTTATTTCATAAGCATTGGAATAGTTCTTGGAATAAGTATTTACATGATACTGGTCCAAATCTCATTTGAGGTAACTAAATTCTAATTATTATTCCTGCCCGTATTGACCCCAAAACTAAGATCAAATTTATCTCTTGTACTGTATTTATAAATCATGACTTTTTATTTTATTTTTTTAAATATGGACGTATGATGCACACGTGAAATATGAAATATGACATACCTCTGGAAATTACAACGTCTGGCAAACAAAATGGGACATGTTACTTACACCTGAAAATGCAGACACATCATAAAACATGAAAATGCGGATATGTGATGATATATACCTGAAAATGCAGACATACGTCAACACGTACGTCATATACCTGCAAATGCGGACCTCCGAAACACACCTGAAAGTGCGGACGTCCAAAACACACCTGAAAGTGCGGACGTCCGAAACACACCTGAAAGTGCGGACGTCTAAAACACGCCTGAAAGTGCGGACTTCCCAAACACACCTGAAAGTGCGGACCTCCCAAACACACCTGAAAGTGCGGACCTCCCAAACACACCTGAAAGTGCGGACCTCCAAAACACACCTGAAAGTGCGGACGTCCGAAACACACCTGAAAGTGCGGACCTCCGGAACACACCTGAAAATGCGGACGTCCGAAGCACTCCTGAAAATGCAGACTTTCCGCATATAACGGAGAATGCAGACTTAGCACATGCAACTGAAATATACATATAATGCAACATTTCTTAAGAATACAATATGAGATATGAGATAATATATAGCAAATTTGAAAAATGTACAACAGAACATAGTAATAACAACTAGAAGAAGGGGTAGAGAGCACCACAGCTTAAGACGGGTGGAGCGGATTAAACCCGTTTGATGGGGCCCATCTTTCCCAAAATCCATTGCAAGATCATATGATAACATAGAAAAAAAAGTTAAAATATAGATAATAATTACTGCAAAAAATTAAAAATTAATACATATAAAAAATTTAATAAATTTGGTAAAATTAAAATTATTTAGCAAGCAAGTTTAATTTTTCAGACAATATATTAATCTAGGTCAAAATCATGTTACAGTAATAAGCAATCATATATAGTAATAAGCTTTAAGAATTTTGTTACTAAAATTATTTAAATACTCTCATATAATACAAATGAGAGTGGGTTATGATTTACGAAATATTCTCTTCAATTCCATTAAGCATATTTATATCCATAATCTATAAATTCATTTAAATTAAGAAATATATTGGATTTGAATTGCCATAGGAATAAAAAAAATTGTTCATACAATGGATGTTGGCCAATGAATTTAAATTATATTCACTATACAAAATTAAGATTATATCAATCATAGAAATCCAGTATGCTATATCTATCTATCTATCTATCTATCTCTCTCTTTATATATATATATATATATATATATATATATATAATTTACCATTACAATGATCAAGCATCAGGAAAGAAGACTTGGATTAATCAACAAACAACGACGTATGGAACTGTAGCCTTATACAGTGCGTTGCATGAATATAAACGCACCTTAGCTTTAAGAATCAGAATGGTATAGAAGAGTAATAAAAAAATATGAATAGGTGACACTTGATGCAAACTGTATGTGTATGATTCAAGAAATGAAATTACGAGTCAAAACAACGAAAAACCAATATGATTTTTTAGAAAATAATTTTACTGAATTTATGACAAATACACATATTGCATGAATTTAAACGCACATGTAAAAAATAAATAACTGAGTAACAAATATTGTATCTAATACTTTGTAAAGCCACCATGGGCTTCTAGAAGAGCCAGTAAACGCCTTGCCATTGACTGATATAGTGGCATGAGGTCATCCAAGCTGATTGTCTTCCAAGCTAACAGAATTGCCGATTTTAGTTCATCTTTCGTGTTAAACTGCCTTCCGTTTGCGTAAACACGGCGAACCAAATTACCCCATACGTTCTCCATTATGTTTAAATCGGGGCTTTTTGAGGGCCAGTCCAGTACTTTAATTTTATTGTCGCCGAACCATTTTTTCACGATATGTGCTGTATGTACAGATGCACAATCTTGCTGAAAAATATAATTTCTTCCAGATTTTTTGACTGCTTGACGGCGAGGTTCCTTGTGAGCATCTGGACATAATCTACACAGTTCATACTGTTCTCCACGAACTCTAATTCGAAAGTCCCTTTAACACCTATGGCTGTCCACACCATGACAGACCCACCTCCAGATTGACGTTTTGAACAGTACATTTCTTCGGTTATCATATCGTGCCAGTAGCTGTGAAATCCGTCCTGGCCATCGAGATTAAACTTTTTTTCATCTGAGAAGATGACTTTTTCCCAATTTAGTCGATCTAGAATCGATTTTCTTGCCCTTTCCAACCGCATATCCTTGCGCTTTTGAGTGAGGGGTGGATTCGCCCTCATTTTCTTAAATTTAATGAATGTTGCAGCTTTGATAATTCTCCATATGGTTGTCCGATGAACACCCAGCTTGTATTGAGCCTTTATCTTCGCACAGGAAATATTCTTAGTCTTTGCAGCGTTGCATATTCGACATTTGTTGTAACTGGTGAGCTTTCCTGTTAGCTTCTCATACGCTTTTTCCCCATAATTTGCTCCTTTTTTTATATAATTTCACATAACACTCTCACTTCTTTCAATTCAGCGCCCTATTTCGCGATTGCTAAAGCCTTTACCATGTAAAAAGTCGATTTTTATTCTCTCGTCTACTGTCAAAGTTTTTCCGCTTGCCATCCTGTACAAACTCCGTAAATTTTGCACTCAAGCATTAAAACTGATTTTAGAGAATTTTAGGAACACGGCTATTTGTGTTTTAATTTAATTCCGGCGGCTCTGTTAAATTTAAAACCCAAAATACAGAGTGCGTTTAATTTCGTGCAACAAACGAATAACAGTGAAAAATAAGAAAATGCTTAAACATTCATTAAATAAGCTTGCATGACCATAAACATACTTGCTCAAAGCACCTTATTCAGTTGTTAGTCATATGCAATAACTGTAAGTCGCATTCCTTCTTTTAAAATTTAAAAAATTCTATTTCTGACTATTGGAAAAGGTGCGTTTATATTCATGCAACGCACTGTACAAGTCAAACGGTACCAATAGTTATTTTAAATCAAAATATTTATATGATTTAATTCATACAATGTTCGTTTATAAGCATCAACAATTATATATATATATATATATATATATATATATATTTCACCAATTAATATATATATATATATATACCATATTAGCTTTTATTTTCAGAAGTTTGGAGCAAAGTTTGGTTTTAGTAAAACATGTTTAACCCGCTCCACCTGTCTTAAGATGTGGTGACTCTGTTTCTTCATAATTTTAGTTTCATTTGTTTAGATATTGATCTTATTTCACATAGTTTTCAGTTCTTATATTAACCCCTTAACTATTCGGTCGTATATATACGTCTTGCAGAAATACGATACTCTGTGTTACACTGCTACCAGTGAAACTAGTCTCACTTTTTTGGAATGCAATTAAATGAGCATGACATTGTTTTCGAAGGGTTTACTTATTTCAGAGAAGGTGAAGAGTAGGAGGAAACAGATGGATGAATAATTGGGTTTTATGTCGCACTAGCGCTGCGCAGATGGGCAATTGGCGACGGTCTGGGACACACCCCTAGAGGTGGTCCAGAGACATGCCATCACAATTTTGATCCTCCACGGAAGGGATGGCTCTCCCGCTTCGGTGACCCCCCTGAGGTATAAATTTTGATGGGAACGTGGAAGACATTGCGGCCACGACAGATTTTACGTGCACCAGCCACCATTAGTGTACACGACGGTCTTTGGCCGGCTCGAGTACCGAACCCGCAATCTTCCAATTACGAGGCCGGCGCTCTACCGACTGGGCTACCGCGGACTGTGGGAGGAATCGGAAAGTGAATGTTTGGGGAACAATAAACAGATAACTACACGCACCTGTGTGAAAAATGGTGACACTGGGAAGCTAACATTGCAATTTTTCGTCGGCAGGTAAGGGGTTAAATATATGTGTTCATTTCTTATACCAAATATATATATAATGGGAAATTTTCCATCCCGGTAACATCCAAAATAATGAATTAAATCGAGCCAAAGTTATATAGTGCACTTATATGGCTGCACGGCAACTGGTAGGGCCGAATAATTTTAAAGATATCAACACTGGGCTCTTCCCAGTGTCGTCTGCTCAATCATGTGATATAGAAAAACAAAGAAGCAAATACAGTTAAATATTGTTCTTAAGAGCAAAAATATTAATATTTAATATATAATAAAAGTAATATTGTGCATTTGTAAACAGTAGAATTACTGTATTTGTAAATTTAATAATTTTTAAAAGACACTTTATATGTTTATTTATTTTTACAAATAAGAAGCGAGTTTTCTATGTTATAGTATAACTGTTCCAGTAACTGTTCCAGCAATAAATAGTGGAATGGTTATGGATTATAACTTGAAATTAATTTAAAATGTTTTAAGTTGAAGATAAATTGAAGTGGAAGGCTGATTTTTATACTAACTATATAAAAAATACCAGAGCCGGGAACTGAACGGGCTAAACGCCCGAATGCTTTACCACTGAGCTACCCTGGCTGATAACCAACTCGGCATTTCTCACATAATATTCGTTGAGAAGGTCACCGAGTCTGCAAACGCAGCTATTTCAAGTGACAATATTAATCGTGGCACAACTCCAATAAACCACGAAATTTTTATTTAGAAATATTTATTCATCAACCTTGAAAACTTATTTCAGATAAATTGGAATGGAAGGCTGATTTTTATACCAACTATGTGAAAAATACCAGACCCGGGAGTCGAACCCTGACCCTCCGCTTAACGCGCAGATGCTCTGCCCCAGGCAGGATAGCTCAGTGATAGAGCATCCGCGCGTTAAGCGGAGGGCCCAGGATCGATTCCCGGCTCTGGTATTTTTCACATAGTTGGTATAAAAATCAGCCTTCCACTCCAATTTATCTGAAAAGAATTTTCAAGGTTGATGAATAAAAATTTCTAAGCTAATATGTTAGGAACATTTCATATTATTTAAAGACACTTCAATTTTATTTTGATGCAATAACTATTATCTTAAACACACCTTGCATTAAAAAAAAAAAAAAAAAAAAAAAAAAAAAAAAAAAAAAATCAATTACCGTTCTGTTAATTTAAACTTATTTTATGTATCAATTAAATTTGTAACCAATGTTTAAAACTGAAATAGTTTTTAAATCCATAAACATTACACAGTAGTGTTAATAATTAATAGTAAAATTGTTTTAATATATTTCAATTCAAATAAATTTGCAGTACGGAACATATAGGATCAAAAATTAAAATATAACTGAAATGCAGTGATTCTTCTTTTCTTAATTAAGTTTAACAACCCACTCAACCAAACTAGCCAAACAACACACAGACCTTCATCCTACAGTGGATTGATAAAGGATGAAATTGCTGATGATGGTGATAATATATATAAAATCGTTTGTCCTGAATGAGTACGTGAGTGAGTGAGTGATTCATAGTCTCTAGCCTAAACCCCTGACCTAGGAGCATGAAATTTTGTGACAATATTCCTTCTATTATGTTGGTATTAAGAAGCGATTTTACAAATTTCGCCTCCCAATGAAGGGAGAAAGGGCAAAACATGATTTCATAAAATTCATCTACCTCAAAAAAAAAAAAAAAAAAAAACAGATATCTATAAAATTTTTGTTTTAAAATATAGCTGACAGAAATATCTAAAAAACAATTTCTTGAACGTAATTTTCGATTTCACGTAATCCTATTTATTTCAAACAAAAAGACAAATATACGTGAATTTTTTGCTCTAAGATATAGCTAATACAAATACCTAAAAACCAATTTCTGGAATGTTAGAAATTTAGACGCTAAAGTGGGGAGAGGACAAAATATGATTTAAAATAATCCTTTATATTGCAAAAAGAAAAGAAAAAAAGATATATATGAAATTTTCGCTGTAAAATACAGCTTACACAAATATCTGAAAACCAGTTTCTTAAATTTTAGAAACTCGTCCCAGGTGTGGCAGGAGGGTGGCACAAAAAAATAGGAATACAGTTAGACTGTTCAAAATTGGTACAGATAGGTTTTAGAGGTCTAAGTTGAGTGAGGAAAGTGTAAAATTATCACGAGGGGCGAGAAAAGGTGTGGAGTTAAAAAAAAAAAAATAGAGTTAGATCGTTCAAAATTGGTACATGGAGGTTTTTGATATCTACAAATCAATTGTGGATATTTTCGAATGTGCAAAATTTTTAAGAGAGCTGGGAAGGGGGGGGGGGAAGGGCAAAACAATAGAAATAAAGTTAGATCGTTCAAAATTGGTACGTGTAGGTTTTTAGGATCTATAAATCGAATGCAGATATTTTCAAAAGGGAAAAAATATTCTAAGATTCTAAGACGAAGGTGCCGCTCACCACTATGCAGCAGTTTTGAGCGTTTTCAACCTTTAGAGAGGGGCTCTAATGGCACTGTGGATATTTAAAAGAGCCCGGCTCTAAAGGTTAATGTTCCTCCGTTGTTTATTGCATAAACAAAATAATAATAATAATAATAATAATAATAACAAGGTCGCCAAAGCAGAGCTCTCACGTGACAGAGGGCGACAACGAAGTTACATGAAAATGAGGAAGAGGACGGGAGCCTTGCTCTCTCGCTTGAAAAGGTTTGTTAAAAGAGATTACATGGACTGTACCCAATGATGAGAAAAGATGGAGACTGGTAGTCCATTTACAAAGTTCAAACAAGTTATAGACAAAGTTTACACAGTATATATACAAAGTTCACACAATCTATGTACAATGTTAAAAGTCTGCGCACGGGTGGTAGATGGATGCAAATTGTAATGAAACAATATACTTTGAGATGGATTTTTTGTATATTTCAATACTAAGAAGATTTATAAATTTTACATTTGGGTAGAGGTGTATAGTGGTTGGCTGGTTGGAAATTTTTCGTCAAGCACTGGCCATTGACAAGTGTTGGTAAATTACAACAGCATGCGCTGGATAATTGCTTCACGGGAACATTTCTGTGGAATGCTGCAGCATCAGGTATGACCAGTTTTTGCCATGCAGGAAAGGAGGAAAATTGAGGAAAGATAGAGAAAAAATTTAGTTTGTTGAGTTTGATAAACCCTGAAGGAAGGTATAGATACGCTTTAATTTGAGCCGTAGGGGCTGTCTAGTTATTATATTGTCCAGACAAGTTGCTGGTCTAGGGCTAGGGTTCCTTAAATGGTAAAGTGTTGTAAGTTGACAGTGAAAGTAGTAGTGTTGTGCAGTCCCCTCCTCGCCGCAGGAGCACAAGAGTGATCGTCGGCAATGAAATCTGTGACGGTATTTGGGGAAGGGGCCATGACCTGACAGAAAGGCGAAGATTTCCGGTGAGAGGTCAAATATTGAGTGAGACGTTTGGTATTAGCTCGTGAGTGTATCTCCCTTTCGGAGACACGCTCCAGAGATCCTGCCAGTCATTAATTAGTTTATGATTTAGTTTATGATTTAGGTAATATTTTAAGTAACAATGGAGAGCTGGGAGTTAATAGGATATGTCAGTAGATTCTGTTGCTGATTTTGCAAGAGTGTCTGCTAGTTCATTTCCGACGACCCCTTACGGGCAGAAACGTGTGCCAGGGAGATTTTAGTTTTTAATTTTGAGAGCTTTATTTTAATTTCAAGTACTTGTGGGTGTCTGTTCTTGTGGCGAGTTATGGCCTGTAGGCTCGAGAAGTTGTCACTGAAGATTGAGATTTGATTGTAGTCTACAGATTTTTCTTCCGACCATTCAACTGCCTTCAGGATGGCAAAGAGCTCACTCTGAAACTGAAAAACCGAATTGTGGTCTGAGAGCCTGCCCGCTCACTGATGGAGAACTTTGATATTGTTTATTACTCAGAGCGCAGCTGCCACACCATTTTCGGATTTGGAGTCATCAGTGAAAATCGCAAGTTGAGCAGACGGGGAGAAGCTGTTTTTTGAACAAATTATGAATAGGGAAGAAGCGTCCTGTGCTGGGTGTATTTGCCAGCTGCTTGTGTAAGCTGCTGGACATTAGTATTAGGGAAGAGAGTGTCTGTGAGAATGGAGTTATTTAATTGCAAGATGTTAGTTTTGTTAAAGTTGTATTTTAATTGGAGGTGAGCATGAGGAATACCAATGATAACTGTGAGGGCGTCAGTAGGGATTGTTTTGTAACCTCTAGATATTTGAACCAGAAACATTCTCTGTATTGAGTTAAGGTTATTTGACGCTGCTTTGGTGAGTTTGCCTCCCCCCACCCCCCAAATGCCAGAACCGTAGGTTAGGATAAGGGAAAATTATGAGGGTAGACGAGAAGGGGGAGCGAAGGGACAAAAATATAGAAATAACAGTTAGAGCGTTGAAAAATAGTACTATTAAAAGGCCCGATAAATCGATTGCAGATATTTTCAAAATGTAAAATTATTACGAGGGGCGGCAAGGGCAAAAATAAAGAAATTTAGATAGAATGTTGGAAATTAGTACTATTAGGTTTAAAAGCCCGAGAAAACGATTGCGGATGTTTTTGAAAGTGTAAATAATTTGGAGGCGTGGGAAAGGTAGGCGAAGGAACACACGCGCGTAGCGCGCGTGTATACGCTGCCGCAGGCAGTGGTGTCCCAGGCCGGTTATTCCACCGATGAGAGAAGAATTTTTTTGTGTTTTATATTTATGATTTTCCCTTACGATAATATATATATTCATTAAGAGTGGCAAACATAAATACACGCGCTCAAATCACAATGGCCTGCGCTGCCGAAAGCAGTAGGGACCCGGTGTGATATTTTTACCAATGAGAATTTTTTTTTCTCTTTTTTTTTCACATGATAAAAGATAATGCAACTTTGAAAATTCATTAATTATAGTGATTCATTTAAAAATAGTGACCAGGGAAGCGGGTGTAGCTTTTCTTATTAAACACCACAATCCACAATATTGATAAATAAACATTTTCTTCTCCAATTTTAATCTACACAGATGGACAAAATTAAAGCAACTACCTGTTTTCTCGTTATCTTCTCTTGCACATAATTTTTAAACAAATAAAAATATGAACATAAAATTTGGATGGCCTGTTCGTTATCATATTATTAATCGAATTTTATGTAACTTAAGCATAAGAATAATTTTTAAGCTAATAAATATTCATTCTTCTCTCAAAAGTAAGTTTTGAAAAAAATTAAAAATTTCAATAATTTTAGGAAAGAACACTTAATTAAAAACTGGTGTTAAGGATGCATTAGAGATAGGGAAAGACGCACATGCCCTGAAATGTTAAACTAAATCTCGATTTTTCTTTCTGCATTAACTTTTACTTTTATATTAGACTTTTAAAAATATATGTAATTACGAATTTCTTAACTATACTCAGCACTAGAATAATAATGATGTCGATAAATAATTGTATAATAAATATCCTATCCAGTTTTAATGTTTGCATGCATATTTTTAAAAAAGT
Organism: Salticus scenicus; assembly: GCA_963930645.1. Classification (NCBI taxonomy): domain Eukaryota; kingdom Metazoa; phylum Arthropoda; class Arachnida; order Araneae; family Salticidae; genus Salticus; species Salticus scenicus. Next base: position 188,968,044 of record OZ005649.1, on the reverse strand, counting down.
TATTCACATGAAAAAAAAAAAAAAAAAAAAAAAAAAGAAGAAGAAGAAATATGAAACAGAGAAGTGAATACAGGTAGAAAGATTTGGTTGCAATCTAACATATGCATGCATGTGCATCTTCACCTATCCGTAAGGCATCCTCATGACCATTTTACCATGTTTTTATTAACTTCGATTCTTGTTTGAATGTTTGTTTGTTTATTTGTCAGGGACAAATCTTGCAATCGATTTTTAACTAACTTCCCGACTAGCTAGGTATTTGAAATTTTCAGGACAGCTCACAACACGGAGACAATACATTTTTCTAATAATTTTAGTTAACTATTTCAGGTCCCACTGCCTTCGGCAGCGCTTATATGATTCGACAGAAAATTTATTTAACTAACTTCCCGACTAGCTAGACATTTGAAACTTTCAGAATAGTTCAGAACACGGTGAAAATGCATTTTCTTAATACCTTTAGCCAACTGTTTCGGGTTCCTGCTGCCTTCGGCAGCGTTATCAGTACAAAGCTTGCAATCGATTTTTCACTAACTTTCCGACTAGCTAGACATTTGAAACTTTCAGGACAGCTCACAACACGGTGACAATACATTTTTCTAATAATTTTAGTCAACTATTTCAAGTCCCGCTGCCTTCGGCAGCACTTATATGATTCGACAGACAATTTATTTAACTAACTTCCCGACTAGCTAGACATTTAAAACTTTCAGAATAGTTCAGAACACAGTAAAAATGCATTTTCTTAATACCTTTAGCCAACTGTTTTAGGGTTCCTGCTGCCTTCGGCAGCGTTATCAGTACAAAGCTTGCAATCGATTTTTTACTAACTTTCCGACTAGCTAGACATTTGAAACTTTCAGAACAGCTCACAACACGGTGACAATACATTTTTCTAATAATTTTAGTCAACTATTTCAGGTTCCGCTGCTTTCGGCAGTGCTTATATTATTCGACAGAACATTTATTTAACTAACTTCCCGACTAGCTAGACATTTGAAACTTTCAGAATAGTTCAGAACACGGGGAAAATGCATTTTTAAAATACCTTTAGCCAACTGTTTCGGGTTCATGCTGCCTTCTGCAGCGTTATCGGTACTAAGCTTGCAATCGATTTTTCACTAACTGTCCGACTATCTGGACATTTAGAACTTTCAGGACAGCTCATAACACGGTGACAATACATTTTTCTATTAATTTTAGTCAACTATTTCAGGTCCTACTGCCTTCGGCAGCGCTTATACTATTCGACAGAAAATTTATTTAACTAAGTTCCCGACTAGCTAGACATTTGAAACTTTCAGAATAGTTCAGAACACGGTGAAAATGCTTTTTTTTAATACCTTTAGCCAACTGTTTCGGGTTTCTGCTGCCTTCGGCAGCGTTGACAGTACGAAACTTGCAATCGATTTTTCACTAACTTCCCGACTAGCTAGATATTTGAAACTTTCAGGATACCTCAGAACACGGTGGCAATACATATTTTTTAATACTTTTAGTCAACTCTTTCAGGTCCTTACTGCTTTCGGCAGCGTTCATATGATTCAACAGAAAATTTATTTAACTAACTTCCCGAGTAGCTAGACATTTGAAACTTTCGGAATAGTTCAGAATACGGTGACAATGCTTTTAAGAAATATTTTTATCCAATTGCTTCGGGACCCTGCTGCTTTCGGCAGCGTTTCCAGTACAAAGCTTGCAATCAACTTTTAACTAACTTCCCGGCTAGACAGCCATTTGAAACTTTTATGATAGCTCAAAAGACGATAGCAAGGAATTTTTTTAATACTTTTATCCAATTGCTGGGGGTCCGGCTGCCTTCAGTAGCGTTTATATGATTTAACAGAAAATTTAAAAACATGGTTTATAATTTTTTTTTTTTTTTTTTATCTTATAATTATTTCATTAAGTGTTCTTTCCAAAAATTATTGAAATTTTTCATTTTTTCCAAAGCTTACTTTTGAGTGAAAAATGAATATTTATTGGCTAAAAAAATTATTCTTATGCTTAACTTACATAAAATTCAGTTAATAATACGATAACGAACAGGTCATCCAAATTTTATGTTCATATGTTTATTTCTTTTAAAAATTATGTGCAAAAGAAAAAACGAGAAAACAGGTTGTTGCTTTAATTTTGTCCACCAGTGTATTAATCAAAACATTTCAATGTTTTAATTTATTTAAAATTTATTTTTATTCTTAGCATTCAGTTTCTGAATATTAAAATATCAATCCGAACCAAATATTCCTTATTGTCTACCAAATGCTAACCAAATATTCGGTCTAATTCTAATATATATATTATTTGCAGATATTATTACAACAATTGTATTATTTTGCATAAAAGGCTATCTTAAACTTAAGGTTAAAATAAATCTGGTATTTGATCGAAGAATTTATACAATTTTATAAAAATGAAAAAATAATCTTATTTTTTATAATTAATTTATTTTGTGTGAAACTCTGGATAAAAGTTACTCATTAGCACTGTAATCTGTAAATTGCTAAGATTTTTAATTAATTATTTAATTATTATTTTTATTTTTATTTCCCTGTTTTAATATTAAATATGTCATAAGGAAAAAAAAATCTTAAAGCTTCTTATTCTTAAAAAAAAAAAAAAAAAAAAAAAAATGGTTTTTGTTATTAATTTCCTGTACAGAAAATGTGTACAGAAAAAAAAAAAAAAAAAAAGTAATTTTTTTTTTTTTTTTTTTTTTTTTTTTGTTGAAATCATAAATTGTTAATTTTATAACTTCATTCTTCATTAAAACTTTATGATAAAAATATAATAATAATAAAAAAAAAAAACTACACATGATCTTCGTTGCGTAATTGCAGATATGAAAAAATAGACCCGTGATAGTAAAAAAAGAGTCAGTAGTAAAATACTGGGTGACTATAAATGTGTTTAAATAAAAGCATATCTGTCAATATTCTAAAATAATTTAACATTTTTCTAAATAAGATTTTTAATTTTTAAATAGATTCGAAAGTGTAAATTTTAGAAATAACATTACTTTAAAATAATAAAGAAAAGTTTGTACGGAAACATCATAAATTCCAAAACCAAACAATGATTGTTTCGAATAGAAATAGTTAGACTTGATCCTTATTCAACGTTCTTAAAATATTAAAGTAGGAACAAGCTTTGCTTGTGCCTAACTTTTCACCTGGCGAAAGATAATACTAAATTATTTAGATCCAAAATAACAATTTTTATCTAAAACTATTGTTATCCAAAATAACTACGGCTTTTCACCTTTTTATGGTGCATTTTTTAAAAAGTTGAATTATTCATCTACTTATCAGTAAACACGTAAGTGTTTTCTGGATTTTTATTTATTTATTTTTCCCCCTCTTTGAATGGACTTAACGCACGTTCTAAATGTAATGCGCTTCTGCTTTTATCCTGTCTGGTTTCTATAAATTTTCGTCTGATAAATGGTCTTGTACAGTTACGATTAATACGACTTCTTGAAATTTTATGGTGATCCCAAGATTTTATTCTTTACATTTTTGAACAGCATTTCAATGCATTTTACTGCACTAGTATGCAATTATCCCTGGACCTTTCAAAAGCAAAATTTAGTGAAGATATCGATTTTTCAGTTTTTTGCTAAAAGTGTGCTTTGACATTTCCAATATAACTGAGAAAATATTTTAAATTTTAAATTTATTTGATCGTTATAAGTATAGTAAATCTTTAAATTGTGTTTCCACCCATTAAGTTATAACACATATTCTTATGGCTGCAAAAAAAATTTAGTGACAAAATATAGAAAACTGTAGAAAAAATAAATAAATAAATAAATAAAAATTCTTAAATAAAATAATAACAATAATAATAATAAATTTCTAAATTTTTATTTATGTAATTCCTGGTCTTTTTTTTTTTTTTTTTTTTCCTGTAAAAATTACTGTGTTTATTAATAACACTTTATAATATACATATGAAATAAATAAAGGTTATTGCCAAAGAAAAATATTTTTCTTTGGCGTTTCTGACGTTGTAGTTTTTACTGGTTTTAATAATCCAGCGCCAAGTATCCTTTTAATAATGTGATATTATATTTAATAATTTTTTTGGAGTATATTACCTCCCCCCCCTCTCGCTTTCAGTTGGGTGTAAGAAATAAATCTCTCCCCACGTAGTGAAAACCAAAAGTCGGCGACTATGCACACACACACACACACATATATATATATATATATATATTAAGTTCGATTGCATATGACATCGGTGCTAAGTATATAAAGCATATCATTCATATACATTAATACAGAAAACAACCTGAGAAATAGCCCAGGTGTATGCTTCGCTTCTTTCCTAAAAATAATTAGCGGCGCACCCTACATGCAATTTTTAATTTTATTTATATTTCTAAATAGATAAATAATTTAAGAAAAAGATAATTATTAAATTTAAAGACATATATTCTATTAAAAAAAAAACATTATAAAGGAAAAGACAGAAAAGTTATTCATGTTTAAAAAAAAATAATAATAAATAAATAAATGTTAAAAATCTCCCGACGAGAACTTTTTTCTTTTGTTTGTTTGTTTCTTCTTTCTTTCTTTCTTTCTTTCTTTTTTTTTTTTTTTTTATATCGATGAATAATGTAAGAAAAATAATTATTAAATTTAACTAGGGTTTTTCTTTTTCTCTTTTCTTTTTTTTTTTTTTTCTTTTTTTTTATGGGAGGGAAATATTATGAAACCAAGTATCACATGAAGAACTATAAAAAATGAATAAAGTTGACGGAAAGAAAAATATAAGTAACTTGATATTGAAACATTCAAATTCAGTACTTTTCAAGAGCATTGAATGAATGTTGTATGCAAATTAGTTAATCTTTCAGTCATGCTGTATGCAAACTGCTAAAAATTTACAGCATGCAATGCCCGAGGTCACCTAAAAGGCTTGAAAATAATTTATATATATATATACTCTATTGAAAGAAAGGAAAAGAGAAGAGAAATTATTCATTTCAAAGGAAGAAGATCATGTTAAAATATAGAAATTTAGTACCTGGTTAATAATATATAATTTAATTTAATTAGCAACTAACTATCTAGGAATAATATTAAGGTAAGTTTGAAGTTAAATTAAATAAAAAAATCCATAAATAAAATTTATTCATTCAAAAATCAAAATTATTTATTTCAATAATTTACAACAAGTCTTCACAGGTAATTTTAATTTAATGAATTTTTATTCTTATTGGTTTATGTGGTTTCAGGGGTCTGAAATCTTTTGTTGCTCGGCTTTTACTAACTTTAAAAAAATTATTAATATGTATAATACGTATATATATATATGATTAAAGGTTTTAAATATATATATATATATATATATATAATATGTATACATATATATATTGTCAAAATTTCTCTTTGCAATATTGTTTAACGTTGAAGATTGAAAACCTCATGGAAATTATTGAGTTTTTATATCGGTTTACAATTTTTTCTTGATAATTGTTCAAATTTAAAAGCAATGTTTTAATCTGGAAACTGTTAATTTAAATTTATATATAACAGTAAAAAATAAATAAAAAGTGCGATGTAAAAATTATTTCTCTTAAATTATTCATTTATTTAAATTATAAAAAATAAATAAATAAGTAAGTAAGTAAAAATACTTTTTTTAGTTAAAAAATAATAATAATTTAATAGAATATATATTTTACTTGTCAATAATAACTTAAAGCAAACGAGCACTGTTTTCTGCTAGAAACACGATGTCAAATATTAAATTTAAATTTGAATTTAAACATTAACAAAATAAATGATTTAACAAAAATAAATAAAATGTTAAAATTATTTTCCCTTAAATTATTTATTTATTTAAATGATAAAGTAAAATGATAATTTTTTTAAGTTAAAATTCTTTAATGATTTAACAACGAAAAATTTGTTTTTAAATTTAATAATTATTTTCTCATAAATTATGCTTTTATTTTTATAAAAAAAATTAAAAATTTTTTAAATAAGAAAAATTAAACTTTTATTTTATTCATTTATTTGAATTAATATGAATTAAACAAAACAACAAAGGATAAATAAAAAGTGCGATACAAAAATTTTTTTCTCTTAAATTATTCATTTATTTAATTTTTTTTTTTTTTTTTTTTTTAGTTGAAATAAAATATTTTAATAATTTAATAGACTATTTATTTTTACACATCAATAATAACACAATTAAAGCAAGCGATCAGTGTTTTCTATTAGACGTGTTTATCAAATGATGTTAATTATAAATTTAAATAAAACATTAATCCCTCCCCCCACAAAGATATAAAAATTACTTTCCCTTAAATAACAGAGAAAAATTAAACGAGTGTTTTATTTTTAGGTTTAATATATTTGAATAACTTAACAAAAAAAATTCTATTTTTAAATTTAATAATTATTTTCTTCTAAATTATTCTTTTATTTAAAAAAAAAAAAAAAAAAAAAATCATTTTTTTTTTTTTTTTTTTTTTTACTTGAAATTATAATAAATTTCGAACTTGTTATTCTACGATTCTAAGACGGGAGGTGGTCGCTCACCACTATGCAGCTCGAAGTGTTTGTCGCTTCGGTGTGCGGACGGAAAAGGGTCAAAAGACAAGTTGCTTGCGTCGCATCCGCGCTTCCAGAGACATGTCGCGTATGCCGCTGTCGCTTGCCTCTTTGGTGTGCAGCCTGCCTAACAGGTGTTTCTTCTTTTGCTCTAAACTCACCTTATTATCCTGACAACACGCTATAGGAATATAAAGTACGGGAAACGCCTGTATGCAATTAGACAATTTCTTAGAAATGAAGTTTAACAGAGTAGTAAATGTTAGGTTAGAATACCAATCCGAGATATGGAGTCCTTTGGACTAAAGCAAGTCTAAGGTTACTTTACAGAGATGAACCTTGGAACGTTATGAGGTAAAAAAAAAAGCGGATCCCGGAAAAAAATGCACGAAAGAAAGAAAGTGCACCAGGAAAAAGGCACTTTTGCATTTTGCAAATCGCAAGAACAATAAATATCAAATAATGAATTTAAAGAACTTTCACATTACATATTTAGAAATTTCAATTAAATTGGTACAACATTCCTAGTATATACCTGGGGGTGGGGGGAGGAGAGAGAATAGGGGCAGATTAAAAGAAAATAATTGTTTTTAAATCATCTTCTTACAGATTTTAATGAAACTTTATATAACAGTTACTTACTATTTATGAAAAAATTACAGCGTCGCACACACTTGGGGGCTGAGGGGTGGCAAGGGAAAATTAAATTATATTTTTTTAACATAACCTCATTATATTTATATCTTACCTTTTTATGAAAATCACAATGAGTGTTATATATAATCGCAATGAGTGTTATATAATGAAAATCACAATGAGTGTTATGCGTGGGGGGTCCCAGAAAAAAATAATAAACGGAAAAAAATGGTATCCTTCAACATCAGAAACTTCCTATAAATATAAAATAAATATAATTTTTGTATATATGTCTTTTCGTATATATATTAGTAAAGAAAAATCCATGTTAGACCAATTTTCGATATTTTGAACACAGCATCCACCCCTTTCCACCCCTTCAAATAAAAAATAAAAATAATAATGATATTTTCTACTTTCTTACTGCTTTGTATATCCCCTCCTTGCCCTGCCCTCCAAATATTTGTTCACTTATTTTAACTTATTTTTTTTATTAATTGGAGGGGGAAGGGATTTTAGCATATATTCCATAAACACAGCAAACTTTTAGAAAATTATTACATTTTAAAACAATAAATATTAATTTTCTTTTGTATAGATTACTCTAAGTAGTATTAAATTTATTAACATTTACCATAAAAGAAAATAATCTAATAATATTTTTGTTTTGCTTTGTTTTGTTTTCAAAGTAGAAAGTATTGGATTCGTAAAAATTTTCTACTTCCAGGTTGCCAACGGAATTATAGATTTTGAGATGACGTGACCATAATTTCATCATTAAAACTAGTATGAGGTGTTCACCACAAATCTTTCTTCTACAGTTTTCTATACAGTTTCACTCACTACAAATTATTTATAAAAATATATTTCATGATGAATGTTGACTATTTTCCTCCCAGAGAAGTATAACATTAATTGTCGAAAAAAGTCAATTTTCCACAAGTTATATAATATATATATATTCTTAAAAATGAAAAACTTCGATAAATTTTATTTTATTATTCCAGATCTATAATTTAATCATCGTTTTTAAAGGTATTCACGAGTTCTTTTGAATGATACCCATATTTAAAATTTACACACTCCAAGGGTTTCCCTGAATGGAGATAGGAGTAGGGGGGGGGGGGGGGGAGAAGGATGCCCGTGCACATGCAAAAACTTTTCCTGGTTGAATATTGCTATCATAAATATTTATATATTTTTTAAATTTTCATAATTAAAAGTTAGAAACAAATTTCCTTATTTATGTACGTTTATGCAGAATTTTGTCTTATACAGCTATATTAAATTAAAAAAGTAAAAAATATGGCAGCGTCACGTGTTTTTTCACATAGCTTGATGATAATTGTATAAAACTATATAGAAATCAGTCAAACAAATATATAAAGCACCCCCCCCCCCTCCAATTCTTTCTTATATATCTAACAATCTCTTTCTTTTTTCCTTTCTACACAATGTTTCATTTAGGCAGGGGGAAAAAAATTGCAAAACATATTTTTTATATTCCTTGTCAGATTCACCTCTTAAACCTCACTTTGGAGCGATTTTTCTTATTTCGTTAAAATTAGTAAAACTTAATATAAAATAAAAATCATTCTTTTCCCTTCCGCCCTTCCAGCCCTATCTCTCCTAAATATATTTAGCCGATAGTGCACTTTTTCTTTCTGAATTAGTAAGTAATAATTCCAGGTACAGAGTTTGATAGAAATCGCAAAATAAAGTTTAAAAAAAAAAAGAATCAATTTCCTACTTGCTCTTCCCCAAGACCCTTCCATATAAATTTAATTATACCAATGTATTTTGTAAATTACTATGTAAAAATTATACAAAATTTGATTGAAATTTAAAAAAAAAAAAAAAAAAAACACTTATAGCAGCTCCCTCCCTCCTACCCTACTTACCAAGTATACTATAATTCTACTGTGTTTTCTGTCAGTTAATAATTATTATAATATGCAAAGTTTCTTTAAAATCAGTAATAAGTCATAAAAAAGTCCCCCCCCCTCCTTTTTTTTTTTTTTTTTTTTTTTGGCCTATGCTCTCCTAAACCCAGACATATAAAACAGATACTATACTTTTTCATTACTTTGAAAAGTTTTTTTAGAAATCGGAAACAGGTTGTGAACTCTGAGAAAGGAATCTTTTTATTTTACGCTATGTTTATGGGAAAGAAATGTTATTAAAAAACTATGTAAAAATTACTTCCCCTTAAATAATTAAATAATTTTCATTTTCTGTCATTTTCCATCATTATTTACAATTGTTCTCGTCTCTGCCAAACTCATTAATATTTTATAGGCGTATCAAAGCCGTTTAAAAGTTCAGATTTGTTTAACCCGTCCAAAACTTTTAATTAAATAATGATTATTATTATTTTTTCTCGCTTTCTTTTAGAGGATTTTTATGATTATCGTTTTATTTAGCACATTGAGAATTATAAATGATATTGAATGAAAACATTCTTGACACATTCCTTTGTTTTAAAATATTTTCCTTCAATAAGCAATTTTATAAATTTGCACAATAAATCATTATACACGTTTCAAATATTAAGAAAACACTTTCAATACAGTGATACAATTATGAAAAAATATAACTGAAAAATATAGCTTAAAACAGTTTTCGCTAATTTTTCTAATTAAATATATATATACATATTGAAAACCCTTTCAAACATTGCATAATATGAAACCAAGTATCACATGAAGAACTATAAAAAATGAAGGAAGTTGACGAAAAGAAAAAATAAGCAACCTGAAATTCAAGCATACAAATTCACCACTTTTTCAAGTGCATTGAATGAATGTTGTATGCAAATTAGGTGATCTTTCTGTTATGCTGTATGCAAACTGCTAAAAATTTACAACATGCAATGCCCGAGGTCACCTAAAAGACTTAAAAATAATTGCAAACAATATGTGGAAAAAACAACTTATAAACAAACTTATGAAGTGGAAAAAACCAAAAAAGAAACTGAAAGACATTGTGAATATAAATATTATTTAATATTAGTATTAATTAGTATTATTAAATGATGTGATATATTACCTAATGGAATTATTGATATCTTTAAAATTATCCAACTCATTTCTAAATATTGGACATATCCAATTGAAAATGGTTGTTGTACAGTAACTACTTCTATAGTAGAAAATTTTATATTTTTCTCTGCTTAATTATATTTATTGATTATCAGTCTAAATGTTTGTTGCTTTTATCGCAATGTTAAAGTTCAATGTAGTCTCTTACATTAATATTGTATCGCGCATAATACTATTAAATTATTTTTACTTCAGTAAATGAAAATAAAAAAAGATGATGTTGGGTTTTTTTTTTTTTTTCGCCCCATCTTAAATGTCTTTAAATTCACTGTCGTAATCTTTGAGTTTTTGATGAAGTGATAGTGATTTTACATGATCTCATATATTGCTGTCTCAGAAACAACTCAGTTTTTATTACCTTGTTGCTGTAATTGCCTTTAATAAAGACAGAGCAGTTTTTGAATAATACAATATTATTTTTCAGTATTAATTTTTGTGTCAATTTTTCCAGTATCTTTTGTTGTATAATGCTTCATTTCCATATGTAATTATTTATTCATGAATTCAGTCTTCCTTCCTGGTATTTATCACTTATTTATAATGATATGTTATTATTATTATATCTGGAAACTGTTTCAAACATTTCAAAGGAAGAAATAAAAATATCATATGAATAAATGAATATATGTATATTTCATTCTGAAAACTTATTTGAAATGAAGTATAAAACAACTTTATTATTAATATACGACATGTTAAAATTTATTAATGTAAATAAGGATTTCAGTTTTAAAATGGTGGTTATAAATGTAGTTGATACGTAACACAAGTTTAAATTAATATCACTGTATTTTTTATTTATTTATTTATTTTTTTTAAGTACGAAGATTTTAATATAATAGTTAAAGTATAGTATCAAACTGAAAATTTTTAAAATATTTAAAATTTGAAAATATTTAAAATTACTCAACTTGTAAATAGTCTCAAATTTTCTTTTAAACCAAACGATAGAGTTTTTTATATTATAGCCAAATGGTTACTAAGTTAATTAATCAAATCTTTCGAGTACTTCTCGTTTTTTTTTTTTTTTTCCCTTGCTTTTTATCATTATTATTATTCATTTTACTGATGTAGACAATTTTAAATTAAATTAAACGAAAACATGTATAAAAAAGGGGGGGGGGGGTGAAATTGCTTTTGAAATTACATTTTTTTTTTTTTTTTTTTCTTTCTTCAGATTTCAGGATATTTTCCCTTCTCTAATTCGTTTTCGTTGTGTGTGCACAGAAAAAGATAATTTTTCGAAGGGGGTTTATCAATAAGTTTGGAATTTGACCTTGGCCACTCTTTGATTTGTCCGACAAACATCTGTAGCAACCCGAGGGGTTGAGGCGGGAGGAGAAACAATATAATCTTGAGAAACGATGTATACTGTAAATGACAAAATACTTTACATGTACGCACTCGAAAAAAAAAAGTATACAATATTATATACAATGAAGCATCGTTTATGCATTTTTCAAGGGACCTTTCGTAAAGAAACAAATAAATCAATTAAATGAATAAATAAATAAATAAAAATTGTACAAACCTACTTTTTTTTTTTTTTTTTTTAACACACTATTACATAATAAAGAGAGATATAAAAAATCTAATACATTCCATGGTTTTCTTTTCATCTGTTCGCTAAAAATACTTTTCAAATAAAATTTTAAATAACTTAAAAAGATAAAATAAAAATAGTAATTTTTCACTGATAAATTGCTATTTTATACACACATAGATATTAAAAATATAGAAAATCGGAAAAAAAATATAACTTTAATTCGAATTTAAACTCCGTTGATTGTCATTTATTCATTAAAACCTATCTTCATTAAATTAATATATTATTCTCTTGATTGAATATGCATAAACAACAGTTAATTATATTATTCTTAAAGATTTTAACGTTTGAGAAAGAGATGTTGGCCATGCTGAGTATGATGCAAATCATAATTTATCGAATTTAGTTCTAAAAATATTTCCTCGTACGTCGAACGACATAAAATATTTCCTGAGAGTTTCAACATTATTTATATTAATTCCCCTTCCAAAGATGAGTAAATTAATTTCTCGCTATCGTCTTCATCGCTAGAAATAACTTTAAAAAAAAATTTCGACTATTTCATCAATCTTATATATTAAAAAAATTTATGAAAACTAAAGTCAGTCCGTCTGGCCGTTCTATCCGGCCGATTTTCTTCATTTTTTTTTTTTAATGAAAGGTATTCAGACACAGATATGTCATCAATCATTGAAATTTACTCAACTCCCACCTTACTCAAGTTATACTCAAACGCGATTCTTCCCTGTACATTTCTTATGGGACACATTCACTGAAGCAATTCGAATTCTCATAGCTACTCTTCTAATGATTGGATCTTGATCGTTTCACTCTCAGAACACTCAGTGGATCAAGCTCTTTCTTTTGAGCTTTTAACTGCTTAAATTCGTTGAGTTTGAGTAAAGTTATGCGTGCACAATCAAATTTACATTCAATTTTTTCAAGATTTTCCTTTACTCAAACCTCTATAACTAGAGTTCTAATTAACGTAGGCTGTTGACACAAGTCTAAGAACACTCAGTGGATCAAGCTCTTTCTTTTGAGCTATTAACTGCTTAAATTCGTTGAGTTTGAGTAAAGTTATGCGTGCACAATCAACTTTACATTCAATTTTTTCAGTAATTTTTCAAGATTTTCCTGCGTTTGGTGTAAATCAATTATTTGAAAAAAAAAATCTATATATTAATTTGAAACATGTTTTTGTCTGTCTCCACTATATTGAGAGAACTACTTGGTGTAAAAATTTGGTTGAGGTGTCTAAAGAAAGGTCTTGGTCTGTAGATGTGCTATGAAAAGAGAAAAATAAAAAAAAGTCGAACGGTTTCCCCCGGGGGGGAAACGGGTTAAAAACACGTTTACGAGCTTAACTAAGCTCCAAATTATTTCACGGTGAAGAAATTTTACATATGGGGACTAGAGTCGAATACTAAAAAATCATTTTCTGCGAATTTGGAATTTTCGATTTTAAAGGGGTAAAGTAGATTTGGAGGGGGGGGGGGGGAAATTAGTTTGAGAGGGAAATCCGTTCTAGACCCACACATGTAGCACCTCATTTTAAAGGTCTTGAAATTTCATGTCGATTGGGGATGTTTGTATAAAATATAGTGCGACCCTTGGTGGTGAAAAATGGAACTTGGTGATTTTGCTGCAGACTCTATCATGTTACATCTTATTTTAAAGGTATTGGTATTTCCTGACCGTTGGGGAACACACTGCGCCCCTAGCGGCGGAAAGTGCAACTAAAGGATTTTACAGTTGACACCACCATGTGACACCTTATTTAAAAGGTCTTGAAAATCCAAGGCGATTGGTGATAGAGGTCTTGAAATTTCATGTTGATTGGGGATGTTTGTATACAATATAGTGCGCCCCCTGGTGGTGAAAAATGGAACTAGGTGATTTTGTATTAGACCCTATCATGTTATATCTTATTTTAAAGGTCTTGGTATTTCCTGACCGTTGGTGATGTTCGTACTGAACACACTGTGCCCCCTGGCGGGAGAAAGTGCAACTAAAGGATTTTGCAGTTGACACCACCATGTGACACCTTATTTGAAAGGTCTTAGAAGTTCAAGGTGATTGGTGATATTCGTATACAACATACTGCGCCCCCTGGTGGAGGAATGAATTTTGCAGCGCATGCGTAGCATGCCTGCTATACAGTGCCGAAGCCACAGGCGGCGGAAACACGATTCAGAGGTTCGTTCGGTTCAAGATTAATTTTTAAGAATTTTTTCATGTTATTAGCGACCCGCATATACGCTGCCGCAGGCACCGGGGTCACGAGCCTGAGTTTCGTTCGGTTTGAGGTAATTTTTTTGTAACATATGATTATTTGTTTCGCGATGCTTTCATTTAAAAATAGAAATTCAAACAAAATAGAGTTAAAGATATTAAATCATACAAATTTAAAATTCATATAAGTTTATTATCATGGGCCCAGGCAACGCCGGTCGGGTTCGTTTGGTTCCAGATTAATTTTTGACAATTTCTTTTATGTTATTAGCGGCCGGCGTATGCGCTGCCGCAGGCACTGGGGACACAAGGCAGAGTTTCGTTCGGTTCAAGGTAATTTTTTTGTTACATCTGATTATCTTTTTCGCGATGCTTTTATTTAAAAATAGAAATTCAAACAAAATCGAGTTTAGGATTTAAAATCATACAAATGTAAGGTTCATTTAAGGTTATTATCATAGGCCCGGACAACGCCGGACGGGTCAGCTAACATGTAGTCATAGTATTAAACGAAATAGAAAATAAAAGATAGCAACTGTTTACTTGAGAGTATTGAGAGTACTTTGTAGAAAGTGGTGTCGTATATAGTATTTCTGTTTATAAGCATTTTTCCGAATTCCTTTTTTAAAGTGAAATGTCATAAATTATATTAGATGTTTTAACTTGAAATACATTTAAATAATGATGCGAGGATTTTTGAAACATTACGGTGAATAAAGTGACCGTCGAATTCGACGGGTTCCAACTAGTCATATATTAATTTGGATAAATAAAAATGAGAAAAATATGGATGTGTGCGTCAATATTTTTTATTTATTTTTTTTTTTTTTTTGCCGACTGTACATAATTACCCTTTCGAAACTGAAAAAGCGTACAGTGCCGTATATGTACCTGTCCTTTTATTTGGCTGGCCATTTTACTACGCATGTTAAAAAAAAAAAAAAAAAAAAAAGAAAAGAAAAGAAAAGAAAAGAAAAGAAAAGAAAAAATTAAGTTTAATTTTCGTGAAAATAAATAACTTTAACTTCGAAATGTTATAATTTGAAAAATTACAACTTTTGAACATGTGATGAAATTTTCAAAATTAAAATCAAATGTTGGGTGGGGTGGGGGAGAAGTTCTTGAACGTATTGTTAGAGATATTTTAAAACTGGTCTGACCATATTTTACGACTATTCGTGTTTGAGATATTTTCTATACAGTATAACTAACGAACAAATTGACAAAGCTACCGACGAATACAATAACGATTTTGTAATTTTATTTAATTTCCCTATACTTCAAAACTTTTAAAAGCGTCCAAAACCGAAATCGAATATATTTTCACGATTATGATTTCCCAGTAATCTGATGGGGAACTAATACTTATGTTCTCGTTGCAAATTATTAAGAAATAATAAGAAAGAAAGAAAGAAAGAAAATAAATAAATACAAAAGCAAAATAAATATAAAGTAAAATAAAATAAAATAAAAATAAGTTTACCAATCAGTTACACATAAAAAAGAATTGCACCACTGTTGAATTTTATTATTCTATATGCATTTCAGTAATTCAAAATGAATTAAGTTTAGATAGGTGTTTTATAATCTTAAAATTGAAATTGTAAAATATTCGTGAATGGCCGGTAAATCATTGCCGAAACGTCAGTGGAGGCCCTCTGTTGAGACTCAAAACGGTTTTGGGCTCTGTCTGTCACGCGATGGCGGCCACAAAATTCACGCTATTGACTTGCTATTTGGTACACATATTCATGAACCCAACGGAATTAGCTGTATAGTTTTAGGTGTGTATTCCATTTGTAATTCGTGTACAGGGACACGCCAAAGTTTTTCTATCAAATTAGTTAAAAAAAAATAATGAATTATAATTAATTAGGTTTATTCTTATTATTGGCGTTTATAATAACTGTGGCTACTTTTCCGGGATACATAAAAGAATTCCGCACTATTACGGTCTATAGTCGGTATTTCTTAAAAGTTTATTTTATCACAGTTATGCCCCATCAAATATAATGAAATTTTATTAGAATTTTAAAAGCATGTTTCCCTGTTGAAAATTGTGGGCATAGAATTGGAAATTAGTTTAAAGGTCACGCGAAATATTTCCGATATGCTATGTAATTTTTTTTGTATGAAATTTGGTAGTTATGAAATTTGGTATTTATGAATTTCAGGGAAATACTACAAGACCGTTGTTTATTAAAAATACATATTGTTGCGTTCTTGGAGGTTCGTAAGTTATCCGAGAATGAAAGGCGAAACTTGCAAAAATTCAGTGATTTATTTACAGAAAGTTCCAGAAAAATACAGGTCTATAAACCAAGTATCAGCTTCAATTCAACCAGTAAACACAGCTTAAACAACAGCCAACACAACTTAAACAACAGAAAAACAACAGCACAAACTGTTTAGTTATAACACATAAAGCAAATCTCATCCAAAGAGGCTCAAAGTAAAGCAAGCATTTGCGAAACTGATACAGATCTGAGACTGACCGCCTTGGCGAAAAAATGCTCCTTTTATACTTTTCTATCGAACACAGTCTGTTCTGGAAAATTCTCGTATCTCATCAGCCAATGAGATTAGAGCTTCCATATTTGGTATATCCCTTATAAGGATTTTCTCGCCAAGGTCGCCAAAAAATCGCCAAGGATGGAAACAGTCGCCAAATTTGGCGCCAAATCCATTTCTTCCCTTATTGGAGCTTTTTTAAAGTGTTTTTAAGGGAAAATTAGGCTATTTTAATGCTAAAACGACTAGAAATGCACAAAATTAGCATTTTATCATCTTTACTAAAGGTCTGTGAAAGAATTTATACAAAAAATAAATGCAATTATTTACAATTCCGTAACGCTTTATATGATATACAAATAGGTATACAAAGAGAGATATAGCGGGGGGTTGAGGGGGGCGGCAGCCCCCCTCAGGAATGTATCTGATTATGGTAACAAGTCGATGGAATCAATATATACTATTATATAATAAGGAATAAATAAAAATGACCTATTGAATAATGTCTGATGCAAATAGGATGTTGAGGCTCCTGATCTGCAAGTCCACTAGTTTTAGCTTGCTCACCATTTTTTGTTATTATTGCAATATTATTATTTTGCTATCATTGTTCCGCTTTAGCGGGATGCGAACAAAATTCCCTCGAACAAAGTCCCCTCCGGACAATATCCATCCCGGACAAGATGCACTCCGTGCAAAATCCCATGCGGGCAAAATCCATTCCGGACAAAAGCCCCACATGTTTGAAAAGCTTAAAATACACTTGAAATCAAAAGTTTTTGCAACATATTTACAAATTATATTCAAAAATATATTAAAAACATTCAAGGGAACATCCTCACTTCAAAAAGAAAAAAAAAAAAAAAAAAAGGGGGGGGGGTAGCAAAATGTCGTATCTTTATGTCCCTTTATATCTTAATGAAATGTCTTACTTTAAAATGTAAAAACATCAATACCTGAAATTCAATTTTAAAAACTGATTTTTTAAATCTCTTATGTTAAAAAATTAATAAAATAAATAAAATAAAATAAAATAAAATAAAGGATATCTCCTAAGATTTTTGCTTTAAAAAATAACAAATAAAAATACAAAAAATAGAAAATAAAAATAAATAAATAAATATATAAATATATAAAATAAAATAAACAAGGGGTAAGAAACAACCGAAAAAGAGATCACTATAGAGTTGGAGAGATGAAGTATGTCCTCCTCATGTTTTTCAGTGACGAGTGGTTAAAGACAAGATTTAGGGGGCTGGTAACAAATTAACCAAAATCAATAATATTTGGGATCACCCTGTATTGTTAACTGAACGAAGTGACCTATAACTTTAGGATATGTTAATATAGACCCCGTAATATTTGTGAACGAATTTGTGTGACGATAGCATGTTAAGCAAAGGAACTTGTTTAATTTGAAATTCTGGATAATTCGAACATTTTACTTGGTCCCTTGAATTTTATGTTAAAATAATGTTGAAAAATCGTGGATAATTCTAATTCTATTTTGAATAATTCAAAATTTTCATACGATTACCTTCAAAATATTTCTCTAAAATTTGTTCCCGAGATTTTTCTCAGCTAAAGTACATTATATAGTCTTTCAAAAGAAGGATAGGAAATACAAGAGAAGCCCCTAGCTATAGTGCATCAGAAGATATGGTACATGAACTTCGAGGTTTTTTTGAATTGAAAGTCATGTCTAATTTAGTAGATTCTATTTTTGTATAAAGCCATATGCTATGACACGAAGATTGTACTTAAAGAAGAAAAAAAAAATATATATATATATATATATATGACTATTTTTTAAAAAGTGTTGAATAATTAAGCTCGTAAAAAATATTGATTTAATGGGGGGAGGGGGGGAGTAGCAGTTTTCTTAGAAATAAAGTTTATGTGTTAAATCTTTGATCATAAAGTTCAAATTTTTAATATACCTCTTTTTTTTTTTTTTTTTTTTTTGATAAAATAGTATATGTAATTCGAATTTTTGGATATTTCGAATTTTTCTCTGGTTCCTTCAACTTCGAATTGTCCAAGTTCTACTGTACCACTAAAAGTTATTAAAAAGCTGTGTTTCATTTATGAAGACGACCGAAATTCATTTCGGTGACTTTTCTTCCGGGTGCCTTCTTTTCCGCTTACCCTACTTAATACTATTGTTTCGGTTTTTAAGAGAAATATTTGTTTTAAAATACTTTTAATATTAGAAGTTTATTAATTATTATTTTTTTTTATATACTAGGGGGCTCTGCCCCCTGCACGCTCCGCTCACCAACCCCCGAGGGAGGCTTCGCCTCCCCCCCCCCCCGACTCACTTTACTCATAAACACATGCAAAGCTCTGCCGACCCATTCCCTTCGCTGTTTTCTTTCACTGAAAAGGAATATTAATAGTGCATATTACAAGACAAAAGCAGAAAATTATTATGGAAATCCTCATATTCAATGTCAAATTGAAATATTTAATATTTATATATTTTTTTAATAGAAAGAAATTCATAATATCTAGACCATTTTGCATTACAACTTTAGTATATGACCCTTTTTTATTTATTTTTTACAACCTTACATCCGGACCGCGGTACCCCTTCGTAATTAGAAGATTGCGTGTTCGATTCTCGAGTCGGCCAAAGACCGTCGTGTACACTAATGGTGACCAGTGCACGTAAAATATGACGTGGCTGCAATATTCTCCATGTTCCCATCAAAATTATACCTCAGGGGGTCACCGAAGCGGGGGACCATCCCCATCGTGTTGGACCAAAATTGTGGTGTCGTGACATGTCTCCGGAACAACCGTAGGGGTGCGTCCCAGACCGTCGCAATTATCCATAGCGCAGTAATGGTGCGACGTCAAACACAACCTACCTAATTACTTACTACCTACAACCATGGATCATATTTTAATTTTCCCGTGTAAGAAAATTAATTTTCTAAAAGTAGAGAAAAAAAGTTGATATTTATATTCTTTCTTTTTTACATCCATGGTTTCGGGCCGCGGTACCCTAGTCTGTAAAGCGCCGAGCACGTAATTGGAAGACTGCCGATTCGATACTTGAGCCGGCCAAAGACCGTCGTGTACACAAATCGTGGCTGGTGCACATAAAATCTGTCGTGACCGCGAAGTTTGATGGCATGTGACCGGAACATCTCTAGGGGTGCGTCCCAGACAGTCGCCAATTACCCATAGCGCAGTACTGGTGCGACGTTAAATCGAACCTATCTACCTACGTGCAACCCCGTGTAAAATGACTTCATGACAGAAGAACAACGTCACTCTGAGAAACTTTCTTAAAAATGGCAAACTGAGTACCTTTATAAACTTGTCGTTTTTAGTTAATAACTTCTTTAATTAAAATGATAGAAATTTCTAGGCAGCTGAAATGTCTTACTTGGAGTATTCGGAACACATTGATACCTCTCATTACGCGAAGGACCCTGCCTCCGCTAGAAGATACTGTCGCTGACAAAAAAAATTTGATGCCAGAGACAGTAACATTTTTTTAATATATAGAGATAAAGAAAAGCTGTTTAAAAATTATTTAATAAAATATTCTAATTAAAGAAAACAAATTTATTTATTTAAAACATACTTTTTAATAACTAATTTTGTTGAGATTGCTTAATTATTATAGTTTGCACTTTTAACTTTCAACTTTTAATCAATTTAGACTTTTAAATATTCCAGTTCAAGCGGTTCTGCTATCAAAGCTGGAAGACTAAAAGTTCCGGGTTTGATCCCAAGTTTTCTATGGTTTTCTCCGAAACCCGCGTGAATACAGTCTGGGGCTTCTTAGTATGTAAACCCCTTCCCCCCCGGAAAGGTATTTCCCCCCACGCGTAGGACCCTCATGTTGTTAATCGGCCCTAACACTTACACCACGAAGATATGTTTAATATAAACACAACGCAGCTTCAATAATAGCTGTCAACAGAAAATCCACAGTACAAACTGTATAGCATTAACCTAGATCCGTTAAACTTTTTCGATAGTGTTTGTATCAATACTGATTATTATTCATTTTCTTTTCTTTTTCTCTGAAAAAAAAAAAAAAAAAAAAAAACATGATTTTGATGAAATTCTGGCAAAAGCAGGATTTAGTTTAGGATGGAATTTTTTTTTTTTTTTTTTTTTTCTTTTTTCAAGTTATAACATCGCTTTCAAATTATTCAATTCTATTTCCGATAAATTTTCGATTTCGATAATTGTCCAACTGTTGTAAAACTGGTATCGTAAAAATCCGCAGATTGAGTGGTCCTCTGTCCTAAAAAAAAAAAAAAAAAACTTTAGAGTTATAGGAATTTATCCTCATGGGGGTAACAAAATGAAAAGTATTTCTATCTAAACATGGTATAAAAATGTCACTTACGGCTGGGTTGCAATTTTTTTAAAGTATCAGTAAGTGTTACATATATTTCTTTAGTAGGAGGAAAGGGCAGCGAGGAAGTAGATGATTCTTTGTCTATCAGTATGTTACTTATTTTCATATTGGGTTTAATTCTGTCGAGAGTGAACAAGAAGACCACTTTTCACTTTACACCTAATTCAATTATTTTTAAATTTTCTAAATATAAAACTTATTAAACTATCAAATAATGTATCACATTCGACATTATTATTATTATTATTATTTTTTTTTTTTTTACATTATTAATTAAAAAAAAAGAAAATTTAGTTTTAAAATTCAGTGCGCAAACGGTAATTCTAAAATTTTACATATGTCAGATCTATCACGTTATATTTATTAAAAATTTTAAACTTAAAAAAGATCAGGGGAGAGTCTTGTTTATATAGATTAATATTTCTGAACTTCAAATGTGTTTTAATTGAGTGATATGATGATCAATTGAGTGATATGACTCAATTGAGAGCAATTGAGTGATAAAAATGAATAACTTAAATCGTGTCTGTTATTTGTCATGTCTTTCACGCTATATTATTACCTTATTAAGTGTGAATTATTTTTCTTAAATTAAAAATTCTGTATTATTTATAAGAAAGACATGCAGATACACTAGCACACCAAAATCCATAAAGGTAAATAAATATTAAGTAATTAAAATTGGACAAGAATGCAATTTAAAGTCTAGTCCGTCACAAATAAAATTAATAACAACTGAGATTTAAATTTTTAAAATTAAGGATTTACTGAATGAAAGTTTTCTCTTTCACCTTTTCTATTTATTTAAATTTAATTAAAAAATATATTAGCTCCAACAGTTCTGAGAGGGTTTTCTCTCAAAGCTGGTTGACGTGAGGTTCTATGCTCGATTCCAGGTCGCGCTCGTCGGCTTTTCCGTTTGGAGTTTTCTGTAGTTTTCTCCGAAAATTACATAAATACTAGTTAAACCACTTAGAAAGACCTCGCGGAAGGCACTTTCCTTGACTTGTTGAGGGATTTGCTCCAAACTTTGATAGATACAACTACATTTAAATTGATAGGGAATCCTGTGCTGTAGTTCCTGAGTTATAGTCGCCACAAATTTTTGTCACACACTCTCAGAACTTTCTAAAAAAAAAAATAAAATAAAATAAAAAAAAATGCGTATTTGATGCTTTTATTCTATTTGAAATATTTTAATAAAACTTTAAGAAAGATGCAATACACTACACTGGTAATTATCTTTTTATAGGTATCTGCATACCCCGTGCGTGTGTATGTGTAAGGGGGAGGGGGGTTGTAAGCAAAGAATGATTTCATTAAAAAAATTTATTGTTATCAGTAAAGCTAAATATATTATTAGATTCTGGGACGTCGAGTGATATAAAATATCGACATTGAGAAAGTAATAGCTTCTTATATTTTCATCCATTATTTAGTAAAATGTGAAGGGATGGGGCACAGCATAAATAATAATAATAATAATAATTTATATTATAGAAAACATTTCTAATATATATATATATATATATATATATATATATATGTATATATATCATGTGGAAATCAGATGTAAATTTTCACTACTTTCTCAATTAATTTCCCAATCCATGAGCTTGATTAGTAGGGGGCATAAATTATTTAAAATTCAATTCCTCTTTCTTAAATAATTTTACCGAAATAGGCTTTTGTCCTGAAGGGATTTCGTCCGGGTGGATTTTGTCCGGAGTTGATTTTGTCCATAGTGGAATTTGTCCGGGGTGGAATTTGTCCGGGGTGGAATTTGTCCGGGGTGGATTTTGACCGGAGGGGATTTTGTCCTGGACCCCGCGCTGGGATTATTATATAACTGTGGTTCACAGCTGAAAAGCGGAACTATTTTACAGCTAGAAAATAAAAAAAAAATAAAAAAAAAAATAAAAAAAGAGAGAAAAGAAAGAAAGAAAAAGCGTTTAATCTCAGCTAAATATTAAAATGTGTGAAATCTTTTTATATTTGGGTTAAATAAGCAATTATTTTACAGTAACTAACAAAAATTGGACGTTTTTCACAGTTAATTTCTGAATCACATCACTTTATCAAAAATGAACAAAGTTCTTGCTTTTATGTCTGATTGCAATAATTAGTGATATCCTCCCTTTCCTAACTGCATGATCATATCACTTACGTTTGACTTATTTTGTTTGATCCATTTGTTGCTATTAGTATATTACTGTGTTTCACGGCTGAAAAGAGGAACTATTTCACAGCTAGCTAAAATAAAAAAAGAAAGAAAGAAAGAAAGAAAGAAAAAGGAAAGGAAAGGAAAAAAGAAAAGAAGGAAAAAGATAAAAGAAAAAGAAACCATTTAATCACAGCTAAATATTTTAATATTTAGCTGCGATTAAATGGTTTCAATGTACTAAATGGTTTCAAATGATATTAAATGTATGAAATATTTTTATATTTTGATTAAAAAAGCAATTATTTTGGACAAAAATTGAGCGTTTTTCAGAGCTAATTTCTGAAACCGATATTATAGATGCTAAAACAAGCCTCTTGTATTCCCATTTATTTCAGTAGTTTTTAAATAAATTTGATTCTTCGATAATTTAGCAAACACTCTAGAATTCTAATAGGGGTTTCTAGAACTTGCTTTCAAAGGACACTATAATTTATAAGGATGACATGAAGCTATTTTTACTAGAGCCATAATTTAGAATCTAGATGTCAGTTTTAGAATTATTTCTCAGTGCAAAACGTAAACGTAGTAAAGATAGACCTCTTTTTTAATTGTCATTGGGCATAACCTTCCCTCTGGGCATTTAACAGGGGTTCAGCGAAGGTATTTCGAAGTGTTTACTGATGATAACGAATCTATAGAGAAAGACATGATCATGAATAGTTTTCTCTAACGACCTTTCACCTTTCTTCTAAAGATGCAAGCGGCTGGGCTTGTGATGTCCATTGCATTTCTACACACCTATTTCAACAAAGAATTAAGTACCCAGCAGCTATGAGTCAAAGAAATAAGACAGATTTTTTACTGTGTAGAAAATGGAAAACTTTTCTGACATTTTGGGAAAAGGTTAAGAGGGGACAATACCTAATCTCGCCGGCAGCCTTCGCCCATGTTATTCTATGGGAAAATTTGTTGCTACAATTACACATTACCTAATGAATATTTTTAAATTCTGTTTTCGCAGTCAGAAAATTCATAACCGTTAAATGAGTACTCATTTTTGAAAAATTGATAAGCATCAACGAGAGCGTAAGTTTTTTATTTCTATGTGGGGGGGGGGGGGACAAAAGAAACAGATTAAAAGAAGAAATTTAATTTTTTAGTAACATTTTTACAGATTTAAACCATACATTGAATTTTAGCGCACCCCCCCCCCCTGTAATTTTTCATTAATACTAACTGATATTTACACAAAATGTAAATAAAACAAACGATAATAACTGTTGTTTAAAAAGATTATTTCATTTTTCATTTACCCCCCCCCCCCCCCCATATCAACTATAGGTAACTTTCACTGCAATTTTAATAAAATGAAAGTGATAGTCGTACAAGGTTTCATATAAATAGGTTGCATGGTGATATAAAAACAAACATTTTCTTCACTCTGCTCCCCCCCTCCCCCAGCAAATCGTCCAGATATGTGTAAACTCACTGTAATTTTTCATAAACAGAAAGTTGTATATATACAAAGCTTTTTTTTAAATCGATTATACGGTAGTTTACAGAATAACATATATTACTTCTATCTTTGCTCCCCTTGCCCCCCCCCCCCCACACAGATGTATAATTCACTCATTGTGATCTTCATAAAAAGTAAGTGATAGTTATAGAATATATCATTAAAGTCGGTAAAATGGTGTTATAAAAAATAATTTTATTTTCGTCTGCCCCCCCCACCCTCTTTAACCCCCCCCCCCAGTATGTCTGTCACTTACTGTGATTTTTTTTTTCACAAATTGTACGTGATTATGCGGTTTTTTAAATCGATAAAAGGATAATTTAAAGAAGAATGTATTTTATTTCAATATTCTTCCCTCCCCCCCCCCCCCCAGTATATAATGCACTCATTATGATCTTCATAAAAAGTGATAATTATAGAATATATCATTAAATCGGTAAAATGATTATATAAAAGATAATTTTAATTTCCTCTGCCCCCCCCCCCTCCCTCCTCTTTAACCCTCCCCCCACCAAGTTTGCCTGGCACTTACTGTAATTGTTTCACAAATTGTACGTGATTATACAAAGTTTCATTAAAATCGGTAAGAATTTATATAAAAACAATTGTTTTCTTTCGATCTGCTCCTAGTCCCCCCCCCCTCTTCCTCCAGGTATATACTACAGGAATGTTGTACCAAATCAATCGAAGTTTCTAAAAATGTAATTTGAAAGTCATTTTTAAAAGTCATTATTTAATATTTATTATTTTGCGATTTGCGAATTGGAAAAGTGCCCTTTTTTCCGGTGCCCTTTTTACCGGGTGCCCTTTTTACCGGGTGCCCTTTTTTCCGGTGCCTTTTTTTCCGTGCCCTTTTTTCCGGTGCCCTTTTTTCCGGGATCCACATTTATATCAAAAAACATTTAAAATTTATTTTCAACCATACAAGAAAACCATCTCATGATTGTAGTTAAAGTATTTTTATTTTAAATATAATTTTAAGAAAAAGAAGAGTTCTTTAAAATGTTGGAAGGAAATCCAAAAGCTTTAATTTATATTCATAAAACTTGTTCAGCTGCACCATAACCCCCTAGTGTTTACATAAACAAAACTTTTAGAAAAAAATTCATTAAAGGTTTTGTAGAAAAACATTTATTTGACAGCATAAAAGTTATCTTAAAATTTTATCTGTAAAACAATTTTAAGAATGTAATTAAATAATGTATAATAAACATAATATTATGAATAGCAACTTGAACTATACTTTCCAATCTTCTGTATTTTCAAATGAAGATTGCTTCTGAAGTAATTCATTTTTAGTAAAGCCATCTGTTCCGATTTTCCAGAAAATTTAAATTTAAATGAAAATGAATACTGTGATATATTGATAAATAATTATAGAGAGCAAAGATAAAATTAAATTGTGTCATAAGAAAAGGGGGAAAATATGAAAAATATTAATATTATTTTTTTTTATGCTGCTCTAGATCCCTCCAGGTAATCTACATCAACAGCATTTATTTATTTATTTATTCATTTATTTTCTTAAATTAGTGAATGATAATTATACAAAATTTAATTAGACTCCATTAAACAAAATAATAATAATAATAATAGTATATGTATATATATATATATATATATATATATATATATATATATATATATATATATATATATATATATATATATATATAAGCAATTTTTTTTACCCTCTCTCTCTCTCTCTTTCGTTTTCTTCAGAAATATTTAACCCCCATTACATTTTTTCCCTTATTGAGTAACAGTTGTACTAAATTTTGTTGATGGTTAAAATTGGTTTTAAAAAAAAAGTATAAAAAAACTTTTTCTTTCTTTTTTTTTTTTTCATTTGCATCCCTAATTCACTAAATCGTTTGCAACATTCTTTAAAATTTGCGTTTCACAATTAACAATTCAAGAAAATATATTTTTATAAAAATGCCTTTTTTTCCAGGATACTGAAAAATGATGAGTACTTTCTTTTTCTTTTAAAACTAGATTTTTCCTAGCCCTGATGTGTATATATTTATATGACACATCAAATCAAACACAAATATGACACATTAAAGCAAACAAAAAATTAATTTCTTTATCGAAAAATTATGTTTGTCGGTGAGAAATTTCTGGCACATTTCTATTGACATGACGTTACAGAGGGAACAAAAGGCGTTAAGTATCCCCCCCCCCGACTTTAGGAAAAGCAAACAAGAGGACGACACCACAAGAAGGCTATAATCGATTGTTGAGGCAAATTATAAAAGTTATTACATTTTGAAAATAAACAAAATAAAGGTGAGGTGATGCATTTTCATTCAAGTTTACTTGAATTATTTCCGTCTGGATTCAAAAAAGTAATAAATCTTTTATTTTCGTGCTCTTTTTCTTATTTCATTCCAAGTAATCCTTCAAGTGGCTGCAGATGGACGTTCTTTAAGAGAATTCCGAAAGCTGATTCTTTGAAAGCTGTTTCTTCATGGGACGTTTACCAAACGACAAAAGGGTTAGAAGATTTAACCTCTTTGACCGAACGATTTGTAAAGCTGTTCTTATCATTTGACTACAAGTGGACACAATACCTGTTTTTTACTCAATTATTTCTAGACTGCTTGTCTCCCCAGTCTCTTCGTTTTCGATTTTTTTTTTCTTTTTAGATGTTTTAAAAGTTTTATTACCTGTTCCGCATAGTTTTCCATATCTTAAAAATACAGTAGTGGGAGGAAAAAACTATATTTTTATATTTATTAAAAATTTCAATATATATATTCATATTTCAGTAACTATGTGCATCATGATCTTCAAAGTATTTTTGTGTTATTTTATAATATTCATAACAAATGAATGAATTATTTCATCCACTTGAACGTACTTAGAAATATTCCTCTCATTTCATTTGGAAATAAGAACTTCCAAATATAATTTATTCCTTTATAAATTATTTACTTATTTTCTAACTTAGATTTTTAAAAATATTCCCTTAGATTTACGTTTAACCGAAAATTATTTATTTGTTTATTATTATTATTTTTTTCCGCTTCTGATTTTAGTTGGAAAAAATAAATAAATAAATAAATAAATAAATAAATAAATAAATATATATATATATATAATTTATGTTGTAATTTCGTCTAGCTGGAAAACAACATATTCTTAATAAAGTGAATAAAAATGTTGATAGGTAATACATTTATAAGAAAAGAAAATTATATTTTCCTTTAATTATCGCAGCATATCCTAATTCATTATAAAACTATTGTTTTCCTAATCAAAATGAAAAAAAAGTAGACGGGAGGTGCCAGGATCGAATCAGGTCGCAACCATCATCATAGCTGTTCAGCGTTCTCCGTGGTTTTTTCCTGAACTGGCATAGATGAGAGCTAGGTTGCCTCCGAATAACGCTCACGGTGGGCATCCCAACGAGGCCTGGACTCAAGCATATTCAATCATCCCAAACACCAACATCCAAAGAAAGATTTTTTTAAACTAAATATAATTTTTCAATGCAAACTTATATTGCTTCTTATCTTTTCATTTTAAATCCAAATTATTTTACTAGGATTATTTTTTTTTAAATATAATTATTTTTTTTTACATAACATATACTAACAGGAGGGGAGAGATCCGATAGAAAAGAAAAAATAATTATATATAACTTTTCCACTAATTGCAATTAAACTTTTTCGGTTGTTACCTATTAATTAGGTCGAAAATACAGCAAAGGCTAAATATTCCGGAGGTAGGTAGAGGAAAAGAAGATTTTTATATACTTTTTTTCCCCCTTTCGTGGAGGATCAAAATTGTGATGGCATGTCTCCCGACCACCTCTAGGGGTGTGTCCTAGACCGTCGCCAATTGCCCGTCTGCGCAGCACTAGTGTGACGTAAAACCCAACCATCCAACCCTTTTTTTTTTTTTCGATATCTCAAAAGTTAGTAAAGTTATCTATTAGTACTAAAATAACTAGTATAGTAAAAATTAAATGTATCTATTGAGAGAGGAGTTTGCAATGAAAAAGATGGTTTTTATATCATGTTCTTCTCCGTTTTCTCCCTCAGTTATATATAAACATCGTGTTTTGTAACAGTCAGTAAATAATTATATCAAATTTCATTCCGATCAATAAAAAGTGATATAAAACCATCCTCTCATGAGAAATTTTGTTGTGGGGGCTTCGCACCCACGGCAAAATCTCTTGATGCTTCAGCACCCAAATCACCCATGCAGTTGGCGCGGCACCCACGGAACCTACATAGTCGGTGCGCATGCTCTATGGAAGGTATTTCGATAAATCATCTTTTAATACCTTTTCTGTACACAAATCTTAATGAAATTGAAATATGCTATTCAAGTTCACTATCCGATGTTTCTTATGTAAATTGGAATAAATACCAGCACTGGTTTCTATACAGGGACACCGAAGTATTCAAAACATTGCTTTCTATGAGAGATATTTCTGTAAACCAAATTTTAATAACTTTACTTTGCACAAAGCTTAATGAAATTGAAATATGTTATTCATATGCACAAAAGAATGCTTTCTGTATATTTGTATTAAACTTACAGGGACACACAAAAATATTCAGTTCCTTTAAGAAATATTAATAAAAATTTGCTGGAATTGCACTTTCCTTTATATTAAGTATTTTTAGTACTTTCTAACAATTTTTAAATGTGAACATAATTTCAATTTGTGTATGTGTCTGTCTGTTCGTCTGCCCGTCTGTCTGTCCATGGTGACTGTCTGTCTGTCCTCCTCCCTTAAATGCTTATGGAATTTTTTGAAACTGATATATATTATTATAGTTCACAACCGGATGTTCCCTAATGAAAATGGAGTGAATACCTCTGCCGGTTTATGTAGACGGACACCCGAAAGTTTTCCAGAACATTGTGTTCTGAGAAAGGTATTTCTATAAACCATATTTTAGTACTTTAGAAATTTCAAACATAAACTCTTAAATCTCACTTTTTATAATTGGAGTGAAAGGCTGATTTTTACCACTATACGTGAAAAATGCCAGAGTCTTGGAATCGAACCCGGGCCTTCCGCTTAACTCGCGGATGTTCTAAACCACTGAGCTACCCTGGCTGATACTCGCTCGGCACTTTTCATAAGCACTTTTTCATAAGCACTCGGCACTTTTCATATCAGCTCGGCACTTTTCATATAATATACGTTGGCAAGGGTCACCGAGTCTGCATTAGAGTAGCTATATCAAGTGACAAATTTTGAACATAGCACAACTCCAATAGGCCACGAAATTCTAATTTAGAAATTAAAAAAAAAAAAAAAAAATGTGTTTTTTCCGGGGTGGTTTTTTTTCTGAGGGAGCTTTTTTCCTGGATTATTTTTTCCAGGATTATTATTATTTTTTTTTTTTTTTTTTTTTTTCGTCTCTTACAAAAACTATATAGTATACTTAAATTTAGTACAGTATGAAAAATACATAGTTTTACTTGAAACGAATTTTGAGCAAAATTTTTGTACTGGGGTAATGCATCCGAATTGCTTTGTGCAGTTATGTGCAAACGATTAATAAATGATTTCATTCGCATTTTATACGAAACGTTCTTTTACGCATTCAAAATAAAAATGTACATTCAGTCTATTCTGTTTTATGCAATCTAAAGATATTAAATGGTACCTATCAGAAATGTCGCTGATAAACGTAATGTATCCGAATTCTCTTGAAAGTCCCTGAGCACGAACAACTTATTCTTTTCCTAGAATTTGGACTTTCTATAAATATGATGATAACAAATACAGGCGTACACACACAAACCAACAGCTTAGAATTTTTTTTTTTTTTTAGGGAACCTTAAAACTAGCAAAAACTCAAAAACTCAAGTGTAGCAAAAAGTGAATGACGAAACAATCACTTCTCTGAAATACATTGATAAGAAAAAGTAAAAAAAAAAAAAAAAAAAAAAAGTGGGTGTGTATTGGCTGGGAGGGGTGAGCCCATTGCCCATTTCATAAAGTGAATATGTTCGATCACAATAACAAATTTTAAGTAACCTTCCCACATGAAAAATATTTAGAATAATGAGTTTGGATTACAAACATACAGGTAAATACGTGCAAAATAACAGCTAAAAAACTGATATTTTGATTCAAGGAACTTGAATCGCGAAAGTTTAGCAAGAACTCAATCTCGAAAACTGGAGACAAAAATAAAACTTTTTCTACAACATATATTAAGAGAAAATAATAAAGAATTCTTCGCATCCAATCTGATAAACGGCATGTTGTAAAATTTCATTTCTAAAATTCGGATAAATTTTGAAATACGTTTTCACATCTGCTTTCACTGGACTGAAAATTAATAGCTAAAGACCTTAGAATGTTTTCTGTAAACAAATTTAATAAAAATTTGACTTTTTGTTGGCCTTCCACAAAAATTTACTATAAAAATAGTAACAGTAATAATAAGATAATCTGCAATATAGGTTATTTTCGTGCAAAATGATACTTTTTACATACTTAAACCAAAAATATATGAGATAGATAACAGTTATCATTTAAAAATTTTTATCTGTTAAGATTAAGTTATTTTAAAATCATAATTTTGAAAATAATTTCAACTTTATTCATTAATAATGATTATTATAGTTTTTAGCGTTGCCATTATTTCCGTTGCCATTTTTTCCATTGCCATATTTTCCGGTTGCCATCCTTTCCGTTGCCATATTTTCCTGTGCCATTTTTTTGCTGCCATTTTTACCTAAATTCAATCCCATAGCGTAATTGAACGATTTTTGGAGACTCTAAACAATCATAAGTACTTACTTTGTCGTATTCTTAAAAAAAAATAATAATAAAAATAATAAAAATAAAAAGTGGGTCATTTTATAAATATGAATAATTTATGTCAATTTCTTTATGTTGTACATAGTATAAAGTTATTAATATATACTTAAAAAAAAAAAATATCCTCTGATAGACCATAATGAAATGATTGAAAACTCTTTTGTGAGTTCTTGTACACAATAACGTTTCCTCTATTCATGTCATTTTCATTAGAGAATATGCCAAAGTAAACTTGAATAAACATCTGTTTTCGGTAAACACTATTGAAAAGTGTTAAAAAGGAATATTTTTAGATCGCATTTCTAAATAGTGTTTTTTTTTTATTCCAAAAGCCTAATTAAAAAAAAAAAAAAAAAAAAGTAATGTAATATTCTAGGAAAAAAGAATAAATATATATATTTGCATCTGCTTATATTTTGCGGCCTAGTGCAACTGCACCTTTCGCACCTGCCTAAGCATGGGCCAGCTTGTTTGCTTAACCATTAGAGTTTTTCCATAGTTTTTTCCGAAATCCGCCTGAAGACTTTTAAATAGATATGCATGGAGGGTGTCTCACGCAAAGGTAGATTTGTGAAAAGAATTAGCATTAATCCACCTATTGACACATGCATTTTTCTTCAGAACGAAAAACGAAACCAAGCATTAACATTAGAGCAAAATTACAAGTCGTCAAAAACAACGAATTACCTTTTAAGAAATTTAAACTTCAACTAAAATCAAGTAAAGTTAGTAGTACTAGCTAATTCACTGGTGCATTAACACTACTGAATTTAATCGACGAATGAAAATCAAATAAAACAAATTTTTTAACCTTTCATTTCCTTTACATTATCATCCAGACCCACTAGTGGCCGAGATGATCTACTAAAAATGTGATAAATGGAAAGTGCCATGTTCAAACCCAGGTAGCACTTATTTTTACAGCCTTACGGGTTTTTTAATGATTTTTCTCCAAAACTTGCAAAGTGTTTGTAATCATATTTTGTAATCTATGCGCCGCATGTTTTTTCGCTGTTGTTCTTGTTTATTTTTGGAAAGGAAGTACTGATACCTCAGCATTTATCATGCGTAAAAATATAAAATATTTGTGCGTTGAAAAATCTCGAAACGTCAAGTAATAGAGTAATTTTCCGACAGATTATTTTCTACCCCCACACACCCAATTGTTAATATTTCATTCTAGTTCTCTCTATCTCTTTTTAATAAAAGTTAGAGACAGACAAAGATAAAAATATAAAGAAGCAATCGATAAAGATTACGTTTGAAACAATATTTTCCCCCCTTCTAATAGAAATGGCCAATTTATGTAATAATAATTTTGTACTTTTTTATGAAACTAATTCTTCTGTAAAAAATATACACACAAACGTACACATGCATATGTCTTGTTTTAAAATTTTTAATCAGAATCCTCTGTTTTATCTTTATCTAAAATTTTCTCTTATCTCTGAATCTCACCACTCGTCAAACTCAGGGATCGACTTTCACCTCATTGAACCCTAGCGTTTGACCATTTGGCAACCTGTTTGACAACACTAAGTAGGTAACAAAACAACAAAGTGCAATATAACTAAACAAGGTGGGGCGAATATTTAAAGGAAAGAGAAAAAAATTACTAAAAACATGCGATGTACAATGTAGTTTATAATATACTAAGAGGGGGGGGGGGGTAGTCCTCAACAAATTCATAATGATGATTCTTCTTTCGTGCATAATTTTTAAAGAAATAAAGATATGAACATAAAATTTGGATGCCATGTTCGTTATCGTATCATTAATCGAATTTTATATAACTTTAGCATAAGCAACTCTTTTTAAAATAATAATCATTCATTTTTCTCAAATGTAAGCTTTGGAAAAAATGGAAAAATTCAACAATTTTTGGGGGGAAAAAAAGTATAAGAAAAATTGTGTTAAAGATGAAATGCAGATAGAAGAAGACACCCATGCCTGCAAATGTTAAACTTAATCCCGACTTTTCTTTCTGTTTTCAATTCACTTTTACTTTTATAACGGGTGTTTTGAAAATATATAATTACTAATTTGTAAACTATGAGAATCATCAGAATAACAAAGATGTTGAAAAATAATTTTATAATGAACATCTTATAAAATTTTCACGTTTGTATGAATATTTTTTAAAAAGTTATTCACATGCAAAAAGAGAAAGAGGAAAAAATAAGAAAAGAAACAGAAAAGTGAATACAAAAAGAAACATCCGGGTTTTAATCTAACACATAGATGCATGTGCGTCTTCACTTGTCTGTAATGCATCCTTATGGTCATGTTTCATTACGTTTTCCTTTCTTTTTAAAAAATTTTACTTGACAAATTTTACTTAAGTTTTACTTACTTTTTACTTTATATAAAATTCGATTAATGATATGATAACAAATATGCCATCCAATTTTTATGCGCCTATGTTTATTTGTTTGAAAATTATGTGTAAAAGATAATGGGAAAACAGATTGTTCCTTTGATTTTGTACACCCATGTATCTGTCAGCTTATACAAAAAGACTAAAATTCGTTTATTTAACAAGATATATTTCTTTTTTAATCTTTCATAAGGTATTATAAATTTAAGAAGTGAATGAAAGTGATTAGAAAAACTTCATTGGAGATTCAATAAAATAAAATGTAAAAATGGCCGGAAAATATGTAACAATGCAGAAAAGTGACACTATATCAGAGATGCCAAGTGATTATGGATTGTCCGTAATCTTAATACCTGAATTTTTTAATGTATTCTTTCGTAATAATTATCTGCAATTTAATAGGATAAGTTTTACTTTTTCTTTATTGTGGTATGAAACTGATTTTTCGTTAGTAGTATCTTGGCATGTCTGCTATAGTAGAGTGACTATGCTGTCAAGTTATACAAAATTAATTGCTTTTAAAACATCTGATTACGCATGATATTTCAAAAACTTAAAATCTCTATCTCAGATAACTACTAGTTCAGAATTTGGTCGTATTGTCACATTTTATGGAAAAATCTATTAAAACGACAAAGAATACTGAAAATGTTTAACATCAATTTATAAAAAATATATACTCCCATCAGTGACCGAAATGTTTTGCTTTATAAGCTCATTGGCTAAGCCATTCTAGGTTGCCGTGATTTTCTCTGAAACATCCATGAATAGGAAATAGGAATCATTAGAAAGTCCACCTGTGAAATGCCTTTTTTCATCATTTAATTTGAAATTCATATAATAATAATTTTGAAAATAAAATAATAAAAATTTCGAAATATGATTTAAAATAAGGGGGGAGGGGGGACATGTACAATGGTTTGAATTTTTATTGAAATGTACATAGTGAACGTTGCTAAAAAACTATAAACTTTATATTTTAAAGCAAATATTTTATTTATTTATTTTGTACTGTTTTTCTATACTTGAATCAAAAATTAAGATTACATTGTATTAAAATTATACAAACAAAAATTTTTTAAAAAGAAATTTAATTAAGTACTCGAGTCCTGTATTAGATTCGCATCGGACCTCTTTTCTTTACGTATTTATAAACTCTTTAGAGTCTGTAATATACTAATTCTTATTATGCAAAATTGTAAGTGATTTGCTGCAAATCGTAACATTTAGGTGAATTATGCAGCCTAGAAACAAATGTAAATCCATTTTATTTGAAATTTATTCGCAGATTTTAATTTTACATTTGATAGATTTAGATCGAAAATATAAAATCGTAATTTCACAGAAGTAATGCACATCAAATTTGCATAAGAGCGTTTTTTTTTTTTTTTTTTTTTTTATGATTCTTAAATAAACTTGAAAAAAAAAAAAAAAAAAAAAAAAAAAACTGTAATTTTTTATTGCTTCGTGTCCTTCGACCAGCGATGACAATTTTCAGCTATTTTTGACACAATATCATTATGCGACAACATCTATCCAATTTAAACATAAAAATTATACTTAATAAAAATATCTGTATATATTTAAAAAAAGTTACTGTCACTGGCGTCAATTTTTTTTTTTTTTTTTTTGTCTGCAACAGCATCTTCTATCGGAGGGCAGGGTCCTTCGCATCATGAGAGGTATCAATGTGTTCCGAATACTCCAAGGAAGACAGTTCAGCTGCTTAGAAATTTCTATCATTTTAATTAAAGAAGTTATTAACTAAAAACGACAAGTTCATGAAGGTACTCTATTTGCCATTTTGAAAAAAATTCTCCCAGTGACATTGTTCTTCTGTTATGAAGTCACTTTACATGGAAAAAATAAATATGATCATGGTTGTACGTAGGTAGGTAGTTAGGTTGGATTTAACGTCGCACCAGTACTGCGCTATGGGTAATTGGCGACGGTCTGGGTCGCACCCCAAGAGATGTTCCGGAGACATGCCATCAATATTTTGATCCACTGGCGATTCCCCCCCCCCTCCCGCTTTGGTGATCCCCAGAGGTATAGTGTGGATGGGAACATGAAGGATTTTGCGGCCACGACAGATTTTATGTGCACCAGCCACCACTGATGTTATTTCTAATAAACAGTGTAAGCGCTGTTTCATCTCCTAGTCATTATTGCTTTAAATAATAATAAAAAGAAATTTTGATTATGTTAACATTTAAAATATGTATCATTTTAAAGTCTGAAAAATAAATAAATGAATAAATTCTAACTGTATTTTCAAAAGAGATTTTTAATTTTAATAAAGAAAATATATATATGTATTTACGGAAGTGTATGTTTTAAATAAAAAACGATAGATGGCGCCAAAACTCTATTTTCTGTTTTTTTTCCATTCCCGACGCGGAATGATACATGAATATTGAATCGCAAATCATTGAGCTATTATAAAATCGATGTTCATGAATGATTAAAAAATTTTTCGCTTTAAAAAATTGTACATTCATCATTATTATGATAAAATGGAATAACTAAAATTACAAAATACTTCCTTATTTAAAATATTATCTAAATATTTTTTTTGACTAAATATGAAATTTTAAAATCAAAAATATTTTTTTCATAACAGAAGAGAAAATATATTTAAGTGAATTTGACTTAGTATATTACAATAAATATTTTAAACATGTAATAAAGTACTTTTGCGTTAAAAAAAATCTAAATAATTTATTGGCTGCATTGAAGTCGGTCAATGAACCAGCCCACATACCTCACAAGTAAGAACCGCTTAACAGCGTTTTCACCCGAAGAAACACATGTAATTGGCGGAGTAATATAGTTCCATATTTAAAGCGATTTATATAAAAAACAAGAGTTTTCCTGAAAAAAACGAAAACGTTACTAGATTCAAAAAGATCCTATTAACAACATATATTAATTATATGAAAATCCTTCGAGCCGTTTTAGAGATATTTTTCAGAATTCCAGTCTATTACACCAACCGTTTTCCCATTTTGGCTTAAAACTGAGATTCAGATCTCAAAACATATTGCATGTAGAAATGTAAAATTTTCAGGATAGATTAAGACCGAAGATAAAAGATTATTTTGAAAAGATCAGAACAAAATATGGCATATTTGCTGAGATATTAAGTGTCGGCTTTTACAAATATGTTTGATGTCAAACTAGCCGTATATATGAGTTCGCAGCGTCCCGTTTGTCCCTCCGCTTGCGTCACTCAAAAAACTATCGTTTTTCATGATTGCCACTGATTATGAAGTCGTGTGCAAAACTTTAGGTCAATCGGACGACCGGAGGTGGCTGAAAATTGAATTTCAAGATTCCATTACATACATTAATAGTTACATACATCCAGTCAAGTTATTAATAAAAGCGTATTAATTTGCTGCATTTTACTATGCCGACGAGCATTGCTCAGGAAGGAAAATCGATTTTTCATACCTATACTGTAAGAAAAATATTTTTAAAAGCTCTATTTTCACCTCTGTTTTTTTTTTTTTTTTTTTTTTTTGTATAATATCACGTTTTGAGGTTCTCTGAAAACGAAAGTCTAATTTTTAGAGATTGATTTGTATGTACACCTGTTATTAACATCAGTTAAAAAGAAATAATTGCAGAAATTCATCTTTATAGTATTGAAATGCAGGGTAAAAGAAAGTCGTGTGAGTGACACATCAGATCATTTATATATTTTTAAATCTAAAATAATAATAATAATAATAATAATGATTTTTGCAACTCGACGTTTCACAATTACGGCCAAATCCTGTGCTGCAAGTCCGTATTTTAAGATGTGCGCCATATGTACGCACTTTCCGGTGTGTGTGGTACGAACGTCCGCAATTTCAGGTGTGTAATGGACGTCCGCAATTTCAGGTGTGTAATGGACGTCCGCAATTTCAGGTGTGTAATGGACGTCCGCAGTTTCAGGTGTGTAAGGGACGTCCGCAATTTCAGGTGTGTAAGGGACGTCCGCAATTTCAGGTGTGTGACGGACGTCCGCACTTTCAGGTGTGTGACGGACGTCCGCACTTTCAGGTGTGTGACGGACGTCCACACTTTCAGGTGTGTGACGGACGTCCGCACTTTCATGTGTGTGACGGACGTCCGCACTTTCATGTGTGTGACGGACGTCCGCATTTTCATGTGTGTGAAGAATGTCCTCATTTTCAAGTGTGTGATGAACGTTCGTATTTTCACGTTTGTGACAAACGCTCGGATTTTAACATGTACATAGGGTATCCGCACTTGTAGGTGTGTGACGTACGATTTTATCTGCACTACTTCGAATTCATTAAAATTTAATTTCTGTAATTTCTTACTGAAAACGGTAAAGTAAATTTCTTATTCTAATATGCAAGAATAAAATAAAAATAAATAAAAATATAAAAATTAAAAACATATAAATGAAATAACAAATAGCGCAACAAAAAAATATATAAATAATAACATTAATTATAATATAAAGGATTAAAAAAAAACCTTAAATAATTAATGGCTTTGAATTCAGAACTGAAGATATAAATACTTCTAGATCTAGAACATTGGTCCTTATGCGCTTTATTTGATAATTCCGGTGAAAGAGTTGTGCAAAATACTAAATGAAATTTATCATGAAACCATATTTCTTTTTATTTTATGATTTTCCAGTTTAACGAACAACTTACTCAATTTACTAATTGATTTTCTCTAATTATTTTTAAATTATAATAAAATAACTTCGAAATGTTAATTGCGTGCGATAATATGCATCATTCCATGCATATTATCTCACGTATTTAAATCAATCTATCAATTATGCCTGAATATTTACACTAAGCAGTAATAAATTACAATGTTTAAAATTTCGATAGTGTTTTTTGATAAAACTGCAAATATATGACGCTTTTTACACAATTAAACGCAAAATCACTCGCAGAGAAAATTTGATACTGATTAATTAAGAAAAAAAAAAAAAAAAAAACAAGTTTGCCGTCTCATTTTAGTCGCAGTTTGCTATATTATAACTGATTTAAAAAATAAAATAAAATAAAATAAAATAAATGTAAAATTTTAATTTAAATCTTATAATCATAAACGTCATTTCAGACTTTTTCAACAAGATGCACGAGTGGGCAACAGAATAAAAATATCTAATGAAACAAACTAGATATATTTGGATAAAAACAATAAAAATTTAATTTTTATTATAAAATTTCAAAAGCCAGCAGGAGGTAAATGACAAATAAATAAATAAATAAATGATATCTTTTAACAATAACAGTAACATTTTTTCCCCTAGTAAATAAAAAAATATATATTAAAGAAGACAGAAATCTGTATGCTTATTTAAATAGAACAACCGTGGACATACACACCATGCATATTTAAATAGCACAACCGCGGACATACACATCATGTACATTTAAATAGCACAACCGCGGACCTACAGATAGTACACATACTGAAGACAAAATGCGGACCTCTGAAAGTACCTATACACACTTGCTTTGACAGAATACACAGCACAGAATACACAACACCCCTTATATCCGGCAAATAGCGGACATTATCAAAATACTATAAAAATAAATTTTTTAGCATAAATTAGGTCCAAGGATGTCGAAAATGAGCTCAGTTCAAATTGCGGACGTCCGCAATTGGCGGTAAGTCCGCAGTTGGAAGGTGTGTATAGGCACACAGGTCCGCAGTTGCGGGTTCCGGGGCACACACACACACACACACACACACACACACACACACACACACACACACACACACACACACACACACATATATATATATATATATATAAATATATATATTACAGGCATAAAAGCGTGTTTCATGTAGAATGTGGCATTAAAATCATTCACCGTTCACTTACAAGGCTACATAAAAAAAAAATAATAATAGAAAAAGCGGATAATACACTGTTAAAAATTTTGGTACATTTTTGCTGCCACCATGCGCTGGTGAAACATTTTACCCTTATTTGGTGCTTTACTAAACGAAGGCTTGGTACTGCAATAGCTACATCCATAAGATGGATAATTTTTTTACCATAATTTGGTGCTTTTTACAATCAAGAAACGCCAAATCATAGTAGAAGGTTTCACCATCGCATGGTTGAATCTATACTTGTACCAAGTTTTGGTTCAACCTAGCAAACTGAAGCTACTGTAGTACCAACATTTGGTTTAAACTTGAACTGAAATTTTTAACAGTGTACCATGTTTTGGTTCAACCTAGGACAAAATTTTTAACAGTGACGTGGAAATTCACGGAAGTGCATTTCTGGCTGTGCTACATTTTATTAATATAGGACTATATATGTACGATATGGTTTGTACATAATTTTCAGAAGATGTACAAGGCTGCCCATATTTAATCGAAAACATTCTTTTTTATTGGATGTAATTATTAGAATTGTATTACTATACTATTTTACTATGCTCAGGAGAACTGTTCAGAAATTAAATTTATTTCCTCATATGCATGTGGTAAATAAATTATTTTTAAAACTAAATATTTAGCGTTGTTTTTACATATATTGACCGGTCTTGAGGTTCGTTGAATATCGAAGTCATGTTTTTAACGTTTAATTTTTGTCTATGAGTTTTATCAGAATAACTCAAAAACTTTCACACAATCCAAATGTTGTATTTTTAAGTTAATATAAGGTTGTTATTTAAAAATTTATCAAAATTCATAAGTTTCAAGGAATATTGCAGGTGAAATTTCCTGAATAATTCGAAATGAACATTTAAATTTAATAACAGCTTATGAATTAAATTTTAGAATTCATAAACTGTGAGTTTTATAATTCAATGAGCTTATGGATTACTCTTTAAATAAGAACAATATTAAAACGGGGATTGAGGAGGGAGCGGTAACCCCCGTAATACAGAATTTTTCGTGAAATGAAGGTTTCTCTAAGCCTATTTTAAATCATTTTTAACGAAGTTTTGTATAAAAATATTCATTATCTTATCCTTTAATTTCCAATCTGTCTCTATGGTATTGAATTTTAGGGTAAGAGAAAGTCGTCAATGTGCCGCACCAAATTATTTTAATTATTTCAATGGAATGGGGGGGGGAAATGTTACAAAAAAGAGAACAAAAACTAATTTTAATGCCGTTATAAGTAAAAAATAAATAAATAAATAAGTAACTTTAAATATTCTTACTGAACGTGATGAACCAATAACCAAAAAAAAAAAAAAAAAAAAAAAAAAAAAAAAAAAAAACCATAAGCATGCCTGTATGTTGGAGTAATTTTATGTACGTTTCGTATTATAACACTGAAAAGTCTGATGCAATAATACTGCAGCAAAATAAATAAATAAATAATAAATTAACTAATGCTATACAAACTTCAACGTTTTTCTATAATTTTACTTATATTTCTTTTATTTCTTTTTTATTTTTTATAAAATCACAGTTTTTCTATTTTTTTTTTTTTAAGTGTTTTATTTGTATTTAAATTCGTGTTTTTTGTAATCGCTTCTTTGTTTCTTTACTACTAGCAAAGCCCCGGTTCGGGAACGAACCGAATTCCGAATGCGGGAAAAATTTCAAAATCAAACTGGAAATGTACGTACAAAACTCGGCCTGATGCTGCCTGTGTGCCAATAGATCAAAGTTTGTTAACGATACCATTTTTTAATTCATGAAATCAATGAAGGTAGTGAATCAACGAAGACTTTTCTAGCTTCGCTGGTCACTATATTTAAAGGAAACTCTTTTGTATATCGCTTTACAAACAAAAATAAAATTTAAAGAAATCATGAAATTGCTTTAAAGCCCGCTTTGGATTCCCGTTGGTTTACGTTATTATTATTATTATTATTATTATTATAATTATTATTTGTTTCTTTCTTTTCCTTTCGTTTTTCTTTCCTTTTCATATTTACTGAATTCGATTCTTTGTTTTTCAATATCACGTCATTGAGCAGACGACTATTTTATTTATTTAACGTTCATTTATATTTACATTCCTTTTTGGAACTCTCGTGCAACTTTATCTAAATTGTTTTTTTACTCCATTTTCAATGTTCATTTTTTCATGTGCGTGAGTAATATATTTTATATACATATATATATATATATATATTTTTTTTTTTCAAGATTTCATTTTATGTTTGAAAAAAAAAAAAAAAAAAAAAAAAAAAAAAAAAACCACTTAATTTTATTTATTTATTTTTAGCAACAACTAAAATTTTAAATGTCCACATTTAAAGCTTTTACCATGTTATTATTTTCATATTTTAATTAATTTAAAAAAATCTATTCAAAATTTCGTTACAAATAAGGTTCCAAATGAAAGGGACATTTTTTTTCTGAATCCGTCGGTTTAATTAAATTATTGATCGGACAATAAAGACTTTTTTTAAATTAACCAAAGTATGAAAAGCTGGTGACATTTTTTTTTTAATTAACTAAAGTATGAAAAGCTGGTGATATTTTTTTTTTAATTAACTAAATTATGAAAAGCTGGTGGCACAAACACACAAACAGAAGAAAATATCTCTTAGCCAATCAGCTTGCTTCTAGCGACGGACTTACAGGAAAAAACTGTCTTAGCCATTTATATATAGAGAGATTACTTTGTTTTAAACATTATTATGTGATTAGACAATTTTCCAAGTGATTTTTAAAAAGATTTCATATTAAATAAATAAATAAATAACTCTCTAAAATTTCTAGAGTGGGAATCTCACTCCTTAAAAAAGTGACCAATATTTTGACACGAATTAAAGTGAGAAAATACTATTGTCGCTCTTGAAAATGTGACATTTTTCACTTTTCACTAAAGAGAGACTTGTAGTCACTCTGTCACAAAGAGCGAAGTCATCATCTATTGCAAGATCAACCTTCTGAAGTGTGAAGAATTGCTGGCGCCGTCTACTTTCCATATTCCGAATGAAATATGAAAGTCAATTTCTGGATGATGTGTTTTGTTTAACAGAACTTATTGAAGATATTTGAGTATAAAAAAGGTAAATAATTACGTTAAAAGCTTTTTTGGTAAATATAAATTATTTATACATTTGATAAAATCGAAGTTTTAATAGTGAAGAATCGAAAATCGTAAGAAAGGTATGGAAATTCGTAAATGAAAGCAAGTAGTTTTATTCGGAAATATATAAGGTTGAAAAGAAAATATTAATGCAAATACTTAATGCATAACATAACATCTTAAAATCTATAGGAATTTTTATTTTTATTATATTCATT
Organism: Salticus scenicus; assembly: GCA_963930645.1. Lineage (NCBI taxonomy): Eukaryota > Metazoa > Arthropoda > Arachnida > Araneae > Salticidae > Salticus > Salticus scenicus. The sequence continues at coordinate 188,924,960 of OZ005649.1, read as the reverse complement.
GATACTTAACGTATGTGAAATATTCATAAAGTTGGCTATAATATTTTGCTAAAAATTAAAATCATCAGCAAGATTTATACTCCTGAACAGACAAGTTTTTCAAGAAACTCTGTAGATTTGTGTGTAAATACTTAATTGCATTTTAAACATGCACACTCAAGAATTTTTCTTATCCCCCAAGCTACTTTAAAAACAACTATTTGTCTTAGGGAATTTCTTTTCAAGTATACATTTTGATTTAAAAAGTAATTCTAACTTTAATAATTTAAAATAATTCTGATTTTAATTTCAAAATGTACATTAGAATTCTGTAATTTTATATTTTTAATAAATGAAGTAAAAAATTATAAATGCGATTAATCTCTTATGTGAATGATTTATCACTGTAAATTAAGCGAGCTCTGTGTGTTCCCAGTGGTTCAGTGGTAAGACGCTCGCCTGCCAGAGAGACGGCTTCAGTTCGATTCCCCTCAGGTGTTATCTGCATCTTTTCAATCGTTAAAGCAGAGACAGCGCTAATAAAAAAAAAAATTCCGTCTAGTGTATCCGAATTTTTTTTTTTTTTTTTTTTAGGAAAAATAAACAGTCATATTCTTTGAATTACTCGGAATAATCTCACTCTTTCGAAAAGAGGCTTTTCATTCTTTAAAAATTGGCTCCATTTTGGAATGTTCAAAGAGTGATATGCCACTCTTTTAGAGTCAGATCTCACTCTTCATATTTTAGAGAGAAGGAAGAAGGAAAAAAAAATAGTTTACTGGACACAAATAAATATGTTTAGAATGTCCAGAGATAAATAAAAATATTTAAAAGTAAAACGATAAAACATATGAAAGTAATCCCATGTTATAAATATTTGCTTTAACGTAAAAATTTAATTTATTTTGCATCTTCAAGCACTGTGTGAAATACAAAATTAATGTCTCTTGAAAAAATCATTAATACAATCATTGCAATATTTTGTTTTTGTAATTGATAATCCTAGTAGATGCAACTTAGCCTTATGTTATTTGAGTACATATAATTTTAAAAATTCTTTTGCGGAAAATTAAATACAGTGTCTTCATATCAGAGTGCGTATAACGCTATAATATACAGTGACAGTGTCGCAAAAAGTCATTTTTATTCTTGTGGAATTTAGTTGTTGCTGAGTAAATTTTTAGCGAACAAATCTGTACTGATAAGTATAATGGATTTAAGTCCATATTCTTGATTTTTCAGGAGACGAAAAATAAATTTAAACTAACAAAAAACTAATCAGCAGAATCGATTAGGAAAAAGGGATTATGTTGGTTTATACGCTTTATACTATTCAGTGATTGTCAATCTTCATTTAATAAAGGGAAAAATTGAATTAAATATTTTATGCCAAAGATTAATGCTAAATATCTGACTTGAATCTTTTTTTACCAATGGATTTTCTCAAAGACTATATGACATGGATTTTAATCCTTTATAGCAATCGATAGAGAATTTTTTTCTGAGTCACATTAGATTTATCTATAGTGATCACTCAACCAGCACTTCTAAATTTCATAAATAACCTTTATATCGACAAATTCAAGCCATTTCATACAACATTTATCCTTTAATATAAAGACTGTACCCTATCATATGTCTTACAAGAAAACATTCAAAAGGTGTCATCTTCAAAAAGTAGTGAAAAAAATATATGTGATTCTACTCTTCATAAAACACCAGAAAATGAAAAAAAAATATAGGCGATTGGTTTTGAGTACTTGGCAGAAAATCAAAACACGGTTCTGTTTGTACACAGTAATCTCGGTGCCAGCAAACGTATCGCCTAACAGCGCTAAATCGCCAAATATGCTTAATTTTGAAAAAAAAAAATTGTGGTCGCTGTCATTAATTTCAGCCGATACTTTTTTCATTTTCTGGTGTTTTATGAAGAGTAGAATCACATATATTTTTTTTCAATACTTTTTGAAGATGACACCTTTTGAATGTTTCCTTGTGTAGTAATTTGGATTTTAAAAATTTTTGATTTGTGTGGAGAAAACGAATTTATACTATTTTAAATTTTGATACAAAAATATCTATTTATACGTTTAACAGGAAATTCATTGCATTACTCACATGTTATTACATGAGTTTCGAAGGTTAGAATATATATATATATATATATATATATATTCTCTTTCCTTTATATATATATGTATATTAAATATATTCAATAAAAAAAAGTTCAAAATTCTGCATATAACTGAGCAAAATTTGATAAAATTTTCACTAAAAATTCTGGAAAATTTCGCCAATGGGTTCTAGTTTGAAAACCTTCCGAAAAGCACTGGACAATATTTCTCAAAAACTAATGCACAGACCTTATTGAAAGTTTGGGCATAATTTTATGCAAAAACAGAACAATTTTCGTTGCATTTTAATCGACGTATAGTTTTTTTTTTTTTTTTTTAATAGTTGCAATTGAAAAAAAAAAAAAAAAAAAAAAAAAAAAAAAAAAAAAACTTTCGTTCAATTACTAGTACATGCTACTTTAAAGACCTGTGCAAACTTTCAATAAGATCAGTTATTTAGTTTTTGAGAATTCTTGTCATCGCTTTTCTGAAGGTTCACTGCAGTATTCTTTAATACTTCACTTTTATGTCCTCTAAATAAATAAATAAATAAAATAAATAAAATGAATAAATAAATAAATAAATAAATAATAAAATAAAATAAATGATTACAAAGTATGATGTTAATATATATATATATATATACAGGGTGTCCCAAAAATATTTAAACGTGGTTTAATTCTTTACCTGTTTAGAGATTACCTGTTAGAGAGGATAATGAAAACTGCAAAAGTGTACAAAATAAGATAGGAAATAAAGCTACGCTAATAAAAATATATTCCTGTTAATTTTCGAAAAATTACATTTTTTAAATTTTTATACGACCCCGTTAGACAAATTTGGTCAATTAGAAAGTTTTTATATTCAATAGAACAACATCAATGCAAAAAAAAAAAAAAAAAACGCAATATTGTATTTTCAAAACTGAATGAATTATACTTAATTGAAAATTGAACTCTGATTATAGGGACCATATATCAAAATAGAAATATCAATTTGTATCATATTATAAAAAGATAAAATGTATCATAGAACTTTTGCATTCTATTCTTGGGTATGTTGGATTGATTCGCGATCAACATCTAAACATTGATCTAAGCATTCCGTTATCAATTTGTAAATGAAACCTATTTTAACCGAAAAGCCAGCCTTTTAAATAATACGGAAAAATGACATAATTAATTTTTTTTTTTTTTAACCTTTTTTTTTTTTTTTTTTTAAGATATAGTTATGCGGTTTTTCCTAATGGTCTTGTTGAATGAAAAATAAAAATTTTGTAACTGTCAAATTTTGCATAGAGGGGATGTATAAAAATTTCAAAAATATACCGTTTTAAAGATTAATGGAAAGATTTTTTTCTTAATGTTGTTGTCTTTTCTACCATAATTTGGAAGTTTTTTTTTTCAATTTACATTGCCCATTTATCTTTAACGAGTAAAGAAATAAAGGGCGTTTCAACCATTTTGGGACACCCTGTATATATATATATATATATATATATATATATATGTATGTATGTAGAGAGAGAGAGAGATTTTGTATTTATTTATATTTACTTTTTTATTTATTTATTTTTAGCTTTCAAAACCCATGTAACCCCTCGAAGAAAAATTAAAGCTTGGTAATAAACAAGCATGTATAATTATGAAATGCATAAAAAAAAAAAAAAAAAAAAAAAAAAGTGAATAAAGCCTAGGTGCGTTTTTTTTATTTTTTTTTTTTTTTCGAACTACATTTCTAGTATGTCTATACGTATTACCCATAAATAAGTAAAGGAATAGATTTGTAAAGATGAAATTAGGTATTCGCGTGTAAGCAATTTTACGCAATTAATCAGTCGCCAGTAAAATTAAAGTCAACATTTGCTCGTTTTCATTCCACTTAAGAACTTAAGAAGAATTGAAGTATGCGTGTTTGCTGCACGTTTGTAAAAAAAAAAAAAAAAAAAAAAAAAAAAAATCTGATACATTGTTTTGACATCCATAAGCTTTGCTACATAGGTAAATAAAATAAATAACTCTATAAAATATTTTTTTTTTCAGGAAAAAAAAAAACATATATATATATATATATATATATATATATATATATTTAAAAATATACATTGTTACAATTTTTAATAAAATCACACACAATCAACTGTGGAAGGAAATCATATTTATTGAAATTTTTAATTTTTCCGACTGAGTGAAAATAATGCCTGGACCGGGACTCAAACCACGGATCTTTGACTTACAAGGTCAAGGCTCTACCAACTGAGCTATCCAGGCCGACATCCCGGTCAGCATTACTCACTCAGACAACCTTTTAGGCAGAAACAATCTGGTCTATCATTTAGATAGCTCAACAGAAATAAGCCGCAGGAAATGGAAAACACCATTAAACAATGGGAGAAAGAAATACGATTTTTAATAAAATCACACACAATCAACTGTGGAACGAAATCATATTTATTGAAATTTTTAATTTTTTCGACTGAGTGAAAATAATGCCTGGACCGGGACCCGAACCACGGATCTTTGACTTACAAGGTCAAGGCTCTACCAACTGAGCTATCCAGGCCGACATCCCGGTCAGCATTCCTCACTCAGACAACCTTTTAGGCAGAAACAATCTGGTCTATCATTTAGATAGCTCAACAGAAATAAGCCGCAGGAAATGGAAAACACCATTAAACAATGGGAGAAAGAAATACAATTTTTAATAAAATCACACACAATCAACTGTGGAAGGAAATCATATTTATTGAAATTTTTAATTTTTCCGACTGAGTGAAAATAATGCCTGGATCGGGACTCGAACCACGGATCTTTGACTTACAAGGTCAAGGCTCTACCAACTGAGCTATCCAGCACAAAATCCCGGTCAGCTTTACTCACTCAGACAACCTTTTAGGCAGAAACAATCTGGTCTATCAATTAGATAGCTCAACAGAAATAAGCCGCAGGAAATGGAAAACACCATTATACAATGGGAGAAAGAAATACAATTTTTAATAAAATCACACACAAAAAAAAATTTAAAAATTTCAATAAATATGATTTCCTTCCACAGTTCATTGTGTGTGATTTTATTAAAAATTGTATTTCTTTCTCCCATTGTTTAATGGTGTTTTCCATTTCCTGCGGCTTATTTCTGTTGAGCTATCTAAATGATAGACCAGGTTGTTTCTGCCTAAAAGGTTGTCTGAGTGAGTAATGCTGACCGGGATGTCGGCCTGGATAGCTCAGTTGGTAGAGCCTTGACCTTGTAAGTCAAAGATCCGTGGTTCGAGTCCCGGTCCAGGCATTATTTTCACTCAGTCGGAAAAATTAAAAATTTCAATAAATATGATTTCCTTCCACAGTTGATTGTGTGTGATTTTATTAAAAATTGTATTTCTTTCTCCCATTGTTTAATGGTGTTTTCCATTTCCTGCGGCTTCTTTTTGTTGAGCTATCTAAATGATAGACCAGATTGTTTCTGCCTAAAAGGTTGTCTGAGTGAGTAATGCTGACCGGGATGTCGGCCTGAATAGCTCAGTTGGTAGAGCCTTGACCTTGTAAGTCAAAGATCCGTGGTTCGAGTCTCGGTCCAGACATTATTTTCACTCAGTCGGAAAAATTAAAAATTTCAATAAATATGATTTCCTTCCGCAGTTGATTGTGTGATTTTATTAAAAATTGTATTTCTTTCTCCCATTGTTTAATGGTGTTTTCCATTTCCTGCGGCTTATTTCTGTTGAGCTATCTAAATGATAGACCAGATTGTTTCTGCCTAAAAGGTTGTCTGAGTGAGTAATGCTGACCGGGATGTCGGCCTGGATAGCTCAGTTGGTAGAGCCTTGACCTTGTAAGTCAAAGATCCGTGGTTCGAGTCCCGGTCCAGGCATTATTTTCACTCAGTCGGAAAAATTAAAAATTTCAATAAATACATTGTTAACATTGGAATAAACTTTGAATGGATGTTAATTGCCATAGTTTCCACCAAACCGGTAAAATAAAAGGCAGAAATACATTTATATAAACTCATATTATGATTCTACTCTGCAAATTTCTAGATTTCTGGACAATTATGTAACTCTATAAGTATTTCCACTGTTATTCTATAAATTTCTAAAAGTGAAACATGGCAGACCATTAATCTTTTTATTTTATAATATTTGCACTTATGTAAAAATATTAGAATTATGTAAAATTGCTTTTAATTTATTTTACTGAATTTCATTATTCTTTCTCAAATAATGTTGATAAAATTTTAATCATATTAAAATATCTTTATATATATATATATATATATATATGTATAATTTAACAGGACGATTTTAAATGCGTCTCAATTTTTTAAGGTTTTTTATCGATGAATCTTAAAATCAAATGTCCCATTGCGTATTTAGTTAAATAAAATTAATTCTTCAATGATTATTGCTTTTTATTAAATTAAATTTTAACAAATCTTTTTCTTATTGTAAATTTCATATATGTACTGTATCTTTTATAAAATAAGCCCTAAAATATATTTTTATAAAAACTACGTTAAGTGGAATGTAATGCATTAAAATATTTTATTTAGAAATATTTATTTTAAATAAGTATTGTATATTCACTTTTTCAATTAACCAAGTAATAAAATTTATATAATTAAATACCTGATTGCATATCTGATACTTAGTGCATGTTGTAACAATTTAATCAAAATTACAAACAAATTTGAAAATAATATTCTTGATAACATAATTACCTAAAACTTTGTTACTGATCTTATCTTATCATCTCTCAAATTAACTAAATAGAGAATAAATAATGTTTTAAATATTCTCTTTTCAGTAACAATGGATACCTTGAAACTAATCAGTATTTATCTCGAATTCTATTAGGAGTGTTTCATTTAAAATAAATTTAAGAGAATTTTCTAATTCATTTCCATATAAAACTTTAATTATCAAACATTTTATTGCCAATTATCTGAAGAATGGTTTCGATTAAATTATAAAGATAGATTCAGGGAATTTTAAAGAATTATTTCTTCTTCTTTAATTTAATATACTTTAAAGCTTTACACTGTGCTACGTTTAAAGGTAAGATTTCCATTTAACTGTTTAACTTAATAAATATAAAGATATTATCTTTTGAAGATAAGACAACTAGGTTTATATATATATGTGTACTAGCAAGCTAAACTCGCTTCGCTGGTTGCTAAATTTAAATGAATTTTCAAAAGAATCGAATCACATTTTGTGCTTTGCAACATAATTAAAAATTACTTCTAAGGTAAAAATGTCACTATATTATAAATTAAAATATTACAAATTAAATTAAATTAAATATTTCTTCCGTTTTGCACTCGTTTTGCGGCAATGGTCTGATGGTTTTATATCAATGAAAGTCAAGAATGAATCAGCAATTATTTACAAATTTAATGGACTATGTATAGGAAATAACTACACTGTAATTTAAAAATTAACATCAAAACTGATAATTTTTGAAATGCTATTTACTATTCTTTGATATTCGAGTGTTTTTTGTTTAATATTAGACTATTATTTCAAGATACAAGCATTCGAATGATATCGTGTTGTGACACTTTGTAACGTAATGCATTTAAATCTGATAACATGATGTATATAGTGTCCTCACAATAATAATAATAATAATAATAATAATAATAATAATAATAATAATCAGTTTTTAGAGATCTTTTTAAAAAAAGTATATCATTATACAGTATCTTAAAAAAAAATCATCAGTTTTTATTTAAAAAAATGGTCGACCTTCGTCAAAAGCAGTTGAATGCTATCGCGTTGTGAAACTTTGCAGTGTAATATCTTTAATTCTAATAACTTGATGCACTCACAAAAAATGAACAGATTTTAGAGCTCTTTTATAAAGTATAACATCTATGCAGTACCTTTAAAAAAATTCTTCATCAGACTTTATTAAAAAAAAATGACTGACTATCATCACTAGAATAGTTAAATCTAAGCTAACCAAAAATAGGTGTGGTCCGTCCGTATGTATTCCGTCGACAAACACTTTCCTTTACATATACAGAGTGAATCAACGATTATGGAAAAATCTCTGAGGGGAAGTAGGATACATCATTAGGACTCAGAACTGTATAGGGACCCCTGTCCCCAAACTTCATTTTAACCCTTTACGGACCATGTGTTTTCAGTACTTTCTACCAGTAAGCTCTGCCTGCTGCAGTTCCTCTTAAATGGTGTATTATTTAGCAGATAGATTCTGTTTGTAATTGTTTATCACACAAAAGGCCATGCATAATAAAATTTTTTATTTCCGAATAATGTACATTGCTTGAATAAATACTAATATTGCGAACGTTTTTTAGATATACAGTAACACACAGAATTTAAAAGTTACAACGTAGGTGGAATTTCAAATACGAATATTTCTACGATCATGGAACAAACATTAAGGGATTGAACAGTTTACTAAAACATACACCTTTTATATAGGCATAACACAAAAAATTAAATATGAAATAAAAATATTGTGTGAAAAACGAAAATAAAAACGTAAAAAAACAAATGCAGGCGTCCAAACATTTTATGATTCGGCCTGCGCCTGATTCGCCTGTTTGGAAATCATTCCTGATACAGTCTCTACTGTTCCCTCTACTGTTCACGTTAGCAACACCGTACAATAGATGCATGTTGCTTTTTTATTGTTAGTAGAATCTCCAACATCCGTCAAAAAACATAGTTTCAAATTATACTTTACAGCAGATGCAGATAACGAATGACCAGGTCCACTAAAGCTCTCTACCTTTAGCATTACCAGCCAATCACCTCAATTTTGTTTAGTTGTATTACTTGCGGTGATTGAAATTTTAAGCATTTATTGTCATCACTTTGCGATGCATTTGAAATTCTGCCTACTGCGTAAGATTTACATTTCGTGTGTTACAGTACATTTAAAGAATTATTCGCAATATAAGCATTTATTCTATCAGTGTGAAGTATTCGGAAACAACATTTTATCATGTATTTTGTAAGTTTAACAGTAAAAGACAGAACCTTTCTGTTAACACTTTCGCGACCGCTGACGTAGATTCACGTCATTTGAAAATCTGTAACTCCGCCAGTGGGCGTTTCTTTTGAAATTTGCATGCTTTTAATTCTTAACTATGTAACCAATATTCGTATTTTTATAATGAAATATACTATGGATACAAATACTTTGATTACAATGAACATAAATTTAATGTAAGTCCATTTTTTAAATAAATGTAAATATAGAAAAGTTTGTTCTAAAATATTTAACTTCGGAGATTAACGCCCATAGGTGGACCTTACTGTCAAAAAGACAAAATCATGCGGTCGGAAAAGTGTTAAATAGTGCCCCCTTCACAAGCAATGGCAGTAGGCGGAGCTTTCTGTTAAAACCCCTAGAAAACGCATGGTCCATAAAGGGATAAAATGCCGTTTGGGGACATGGGTTCCTATGCGATTCTGAGTCCTAATGATATGTCTTACTTTCCCTCAAAATTTTTCCCATCATCGATGAATCACCCTGTATGTATATATATATATAGAGGGAGGGAGAGAGAGAGAGAGAGAGATAAATAGATAGATAGATAAGTAATAAGAGCGTGCAGTAGAAATGTAAAGGTTATTAAATATTATTAGTACGTAAAGTACAGTTAGTATTTAAAGATGATTAAATAATTATCAGTATTCAAACAATTTATATGATGAATAACAAAGACCACCCAAATCAACCAAAAATGAAATAAAGTCAAAGCAAAATGTATTAAAACTAATTGGAATAATTTAACTGCATATTTGCATTCTAACTTTATAAGGGCCAGTCAGAGTACAAACATGCAAAATGAATGTTTTTTTGTTACAAAGATAGCAAAAGCTAAGTATTGCTTTCTGCCAAGAACCAAAACATTAATTAAAGCCAAAATAAGAAAAATAAACTTATATCAAAATATACTCACCTCAACATGTGAGCAACCAATAAATTAATTTAAAAATTATGAATGAAAAAACACCAATAAAATTTTGTAAGTATGCATCAATAATCAGCAATTATATAATCAAGAAATAAGCAACGCGTGTGTCACATGTAAAATTTAATAACTAGATAGCCGCTAAAAGTTCAGTTAATGTCAGTACGCAGTAATGGCAAGAAATCGTGGACTAAATAAAGATATGTCACAAACCAATTCAAATTACGAATACTCAATTTAGGATTCAGAGTTTCAGAATAGTGAATTAAATAGTGTTTCCATCTGCAATTGTACTATGAAAATAATAACAAAAAAAAAAAAAAAAATAAATAAATAAAAAAAAAATAAATTATTGCTGTTTCCTTCTTCCATTCTTGCTGTTTCTTATGTAAAATGACCTCATGAATCTGAATTTGACTCCCATTTTGCCCAGTCACCCGCAGTTTTCTAGAAACACCTTCTCCTCACTCATTTTTTCCCCAGTTTGATAGTTTTATGATTTGAAGAATAAAAAATAATTAATTTAACGCCTAAAACGAAAAAAAAAATATGAAGTTTAAAAAATAAAATTAATAACAGATAAAAAAAAATAATTATATATAAGAAATGTAATATATAATTTCAGTGGCAAATCCCCCCAAGAATTTCCCGTTGTCGCTAATGTCCATGTTTCATAATTTTCCAAATCTGTAGTCCCTCAGAAGATATTTAACGATTAAAATAATCCTTCCTCTCCTAAAAATCAAATTTATAGCAATGAAATCACCGAAAAATGATAAAAATAAGGGCCGTTCCTAAAGAACGATTGGTGATAGGGCAAAATGGGCGTCATATTCGGATTCAGGCGGTCCTTTTACATAACAATATGTTGAAATGGTGTCATAAGCAATTTTCGTGCCGAGCAGTGTTATTTAACGTATATTAACTTTGTGTTATTTATAGATTATTTAACGTATATTAACTTTCTGTTAAGTGAAATATAAATTACAAGTGTGCAAGTTCAGCTTTCTTCTCAGGTTAAAGTTCTAAATAAAGAAGTTAAGTTTGTATCTGACCTGTCTTTACTACATAAAATGAACATTTTCTATTCAATTAAAAAAGAGGTAATCAAGAGCTTGTAAACCAACACTTACAATTTTGCCAATTATTTTTATTTAATACTCATATTAATTCAGCATTTTTTTTAAACAATTGAAGAGACGAAAATACTTTTATGTATATACATAAAATTTCCCCAATACATAGAATTCATTAAAATATTCGCTTATATATATATATATATATATATATATAAATCAATTGTACGTGTACAAAGCATATTGTATTATAGGTGTATATAAATCAGAAAATTAAAAACAAATAAAGTTAGTAATAAATGAATAAGAACTCCCATTAGCAAACCGATACAGGAACTGCTGGATATACGTACACACATATTGCACACACACATATATATATATATACACTAAGCAAAAAAAGAAAAAAAATAAAATAAATAAATAAGCCGCACTGCAAAAAAAAATGATTTATACCTTTTTTTTTTTTTTTTGTTACACCTTTAAAATTAAGGGTTGGAACAAATACACTCTACGAAGTACTTTATAAGAATCTGCATAAAACTTTCTTTTTAAACACAATGCAATAACCATACACTTTGTATTAATTTATGATTTACTATATTAAATAAACAAGTTATTATTTTAATATTTGAAATAAAACTATTTATTTGTTAGATCTAAGCAATTTTTTATTTAAAATATGTATTCTGTATTGGGTTAATTCCACCTTTATATGGAATTACTTCTTTGATGCACAATAGCATAGTATTATACAGTGTTTTAATATAAATGCCAGAAATTTCAATGTGCCAAATATTACAAATAATTTTTTCTAGTTCTGGCAGAGTTGGTAGGCTGCGAATTTCGAATCTTCTCTCCTCTCTCCCGCCTTTTTATAGACGAAACATTTTCGAGCGGATCGCGATTAGGACTATTTCCATGTCTGGTAAAGAAGAAATTCTACGATATTCTTTGTGGGATTTAACTTAAAGGGAAAAAAGATATGATTACTTACAGAATTATAGGCTCTCATGGGATAGGATAGGAAATTTTGACAATTTGAAGTAAATAAACTTAACCCAGACGCCGCGTAGTAAGGTGCATTATCATTTTGAAATGCAGTTTCCGAAAATGTCCAAGATACCTCCAAAATGGTCGGACAGGCACCACTTTTATAAAGACTGTGTTTTATTACGAGTTAATTGATCCTTTGAGCATAAAAATTTGTCTGACTGTTTGAAAAGTTATGCACCACCGTACCATAATGTACGGAGAATGTGTCACTGTTTTAAAAGTGCAATTTTCATTAAGTCGGTCATATTTTCGTTGTCAGATCTGCTTGTTTTCTTTAGCTCGAAATAAGTGAAACTTGACTCATCAGAGAGAACCATTTAAGCCCGATAATTAACTAATCATTTTTAATTTTTTTTTTTACCCATCTGAGGTCTTGCTTTCCTAATTTTCTTCACTAAGAATGAATTTTTTCAATTTTTTGTCATTTAAACCTGCTTTGTTTAATAGTTCCTGCACTGTAGTTAAAGAAATTATGCTGCTAAACACTTTTTCTGAATCTCTTTTATGTTCTAAATGTAATACAAACCGATTTTATAAGAAATGGCTTTTTAACATACGGTCATCTCGCTTGGATGAGCAACATGGCTGCCTAAAGCCAAATTTCCAATTTAAACAGCCAAAAAATTTTATATATTGCTAAAAACCATTTTACCAATATTTCGTTAACATTTAATTAATTTGCCATCTCACGTATTAAAATATTTTTTGATTTTCATTGAAAAATTAATACTTTTTTTGGCTTCGTTAACTGCCTTATTCTTACGATTTTTGAAATAATTTCTAAAATTACAATTTTCCTGACAATTGCATTCTGTTTTAACACTGGACGCAAAGCTAAAGTGTATGTGGAGGACAACATAATAAAACCTGTTCAAAAATTTGCTTTTTAAACGATAAAATTGGCGGTTGTAGAAGGTGAAAAGGAAAATATCCAAGTGCAGCTTTTTTTTTTTTTTTGTCGTTGTTATATGTGTCACTTTACTTATTGATACTTCACTTATTAAATTTAGGAGTAATATCACAAAAGAAGATCTTGCTATTTTTATTTATATTAAATTCTTAAGAACTGATAAACTTGCTCGTAATAAATATGTATATTATATACTTTTTTATAAATAAAACAGTGTAATTTGTAGAAATGTTTATGATATATTGCGCATGAAATGTAGTTTTCTTTCATATTTTTACTGAAAAATTGAATATGTTTAGTATTTTATAGACTGATTTGAATGACGCATGTAATGGACTATATATATGCAACATACAAAGACGATAAAAAGAATAAGAATGTGTATCAATAAAACTATCTTTTCCAGCTTTTGCTTTTATGATATATAGATTCATATATCATAACATTCATACATTGAAAAACAATGTTATTTGCTTTTGTATTTAGATATATTTTCCTTGAAAATTATACAAAAACATTTCAAAGGTGTCCGAAAATTTTACGATATCTATTGTGTTTGTGAACGATTTTGCAATATGATTTTTTACAAATATTTATGGAAATACTTAGATAAATTTTACAATTATAACTATGGCTTTTAAGTGTAGTTAATGCTGTTTGAAGATAAATGTACGTAGAGAAAAATCACTCTGATTTTATATACAGAATGTGTTTTTTATATATACATACATAATATAAATATTTTGAAAATCATGAAAAACGAAATTACTATTATTGCATCATATAAGACTATTTGCTTTTTAAATGATGTATTGATTCCATTCCATTAACTAACTATACGATCTACACAATATTTTGATACTGTTTTATGACGAATTAAGAAAAAATGAATAAAAATAATTTATATACTATCTTCTTTAAAGTTTATATATATATATATATATATATATATGTGTGTGTGTGTGTGTGTGTGTGTGTGTGTGTCTGTGTGTGTATATATGTGTGTGTGTATATGTGTATGTGTTTAATATATTTTACCCATTAATGCCTATCATCCCTTGACATTTGTAAAAATTTGTCTCAGTATTACATACATAAACATGTAAACTTCAAACTTATACACTTCTACTAATCTGTTCTTACGCTTAACAAAAGCAGAAGAGTACATTTGAAGTATTTTACCATTTATACCAGTACAGTTTGCCAATTTAATTAATGTAATGCTACTGTTCATGAAAAGGGGCGCTAGGCATTAATGTGTTAAAAGTATTGTGTCATTTTTTTTAAATAAGCTTTGGTATATATATATATATATATATATATATATATATATATATATATTAGGGTGGTTCGAAAGAATCGATTTTTTTATTTCGGAATCGCGTTACCTCTCAAAAGTTGTAGTTTGGTATCTTCAATTGGGGAAAAAAAAAAAAAAAAATTCTAAGTTGACATCTTCAGTTCGCGCATGTGGCTGAAAGTTTGAAAAAATATGTTAAAAATTGAAATATTTAAAAAATAATAAAATTAGTTTTTTTGTAATTTTTTATAATGCAACAGCCATAAATTGTTAATATATAGCGTAGTTTCAAGCTAAAAAAGAAATTTTAACTTTTAGATGATATATTCTGTTCGCGCATGAGGCTTATACTTTGAAAAAACGTGTCAAAAACTCTACACGAACTGTAACTGACTGGCAAGCGCAAAGTTGGCGCCGCGCCGTCGCATTCTTATTCCATTGCCGACTTGGCTAGACACACTAAGGAAAAATTCTGTAACTGACATCTAGAATCTAAATTTGGGCTGTAGAAAAAATAGTTCCATGCCATCCTTATAAATTCTAGTTCCCTTGAAAAGCGAGTTCTAGAAGCCCATATTAGAATTCTAGAGCATTTGCCTATATTCTCGAGGGCAAAGTTATTTAAAAATCTATACAAATAAATGAGACTACAAGAGGCGGGTTTCAGCAACTATAATCATGGTGTATGACCCAATTCTAGGAAATCAAGTGCGAATTTCTCGCAATACAAGAGATTCAGAATATTCGGAATATTCAGAATATTGTTTCACCATATAGAAATGTGTAAACAAGAAATTCTTGACCATTTCGTCTATTCAGTTTATTGGCGTACCTTATGCGCATAGTTTCTCAGGACAAATTGGCAAGAAGTTGACTGACTGTGAAAAACTCCTTGTTGCTAATTTTGAAACGATTAATAGTGAGGAGATAAATGTGACCAAAACTGACTTAAACAAGGACCAACAGTATTTACTTAATATTTATCGAGCAGTCAAGATAGGAGTGTGTGCACCAGATTTCGCTGTGAAAGATCCTGGCCCTCTTGGTAACTCTAGGTGGTTAACTTGTTTAAATAGAATCTTAAGACTATATATTTCTAAATTAAAACCTTCTAACGAAATTAAACTGCTGGTCAGCTATATTATGAAGATATACGCTCCAGTATGGTTTGGAATTAAAATGCATCCCTCTGTAAAGTTTGGAGCAGTTCACGTGTTTAAATTAGTACAGAACACAAGACAGCTGCCCGACAGGGTACGTAAAATTATTGATCCTGTCATTCAGAGGAATGTGTATTTTTGTCATCCCGAAAATCTTTTAATTTCAATAGTATTAGATGAGAGAGTACACGTAAGACAGCTAGCTTTTAGAAGATTGCTAAAAGCAAGAAAACAAGAACCAAAAGGGAAATCGGTGCGAACTTTTCAACCACCGACCATCAATTTTGCAGCTTCAAATTACATTGAACTTACTGATTGGTCCAAGTGCAAACTTACACCTCCTCCAATAGTGAGCAATGTGTCAACGTAAAGCCTAGACGAACTTATTTATACTAATGTTCTCCCAGAGTTCGAGCTAATCAAATTTCCTTGCCACACGCAAAGTGTCAAAAAAATTGTAAAGCTCGTAACAGAATCTTGTACTAAAGTATGTGGAGAAGAGAACAGGGATTGTTTCATAAGGACAACTTTGCTCTCAAGGTCAACTACTCATTTGATTATAAATCTCAATTTAAAACAATGCTCAACACATCTGAGGAATCTTAAAGACACAAAAAATAGGTAAAATGTATATATCATTCTGTAATTAGCTAGGACATGCAATGTTATTATATACATATAAATGTGTGTAACTATACTTGTACGTATAATACTGTAATAAAAGGTTATATTCAACAAATTTAGAATTTTTAAAATACTTTTGAAACTTAAATATACCATGTATGTATTATTGTATATTAAACACGTAAATTTCAAATTTTAGAAGATTTTAGCCCAATTTAAAGCGTATGCGCGAACTAAAGATATTATGTAAAAACTATAAAATATTTTTTTAGGTTTAAACTACGCTATATACTGACAATTTATGGCTGTTGCATTATAAAAAATTACAAAAAAATTAATTTTATTATTTTTTGAAAATTTTAATTTTTAACATACTTTTTCAAACTTTCAGCCTCATGCGCGAACTGAAGACTTCAACTTAGAATTTTTTTTGTTATTTTTCCCCAACTGAGGATACCAAACTACAACTTTTGAGATGTAACGCGATTCCGAAATAAAAAAATCGATTTTTTCGAACCACCCTAATATATATATATTTATATATATATCAGTGGCGTATTCTCTGGGTATGCTAGGCTTGCGCCGCATACCCGCTAAAAACTATCAAAACTTCAAACATGTTTTGATTAAAAAAAGAAAGAAAAAATAATAATTCAACAGCTGATTTTGTTAACCACTCGCTTTCATCCCTCCATTAGCTGTCATTTAATTTTCGAAAAGTATTCTGAAAGAAAATGTCTTCTGTTACATAAGGTAATTCTTGGAAAAACAGCGTCTTCTAACCGGTTACTCCGTAAGGCATGCTGCTTTTCTAGAGCATACCCTAGGATAGGAAATTTTTGTTATGTGAGGAAATATTCATTGCGCTAACTTTCCCGCACAAGGGGACTTCCACTCTTTAAAGGATCCAAGTCATGCTATTCATCCATCGCATGTCCTGGAGTTTTCCCGTACTGCTAAAGTATTAGGGATTTTCATTTTCTTATCTTTCGTAGAAGTGTTCGCATAGTCAGTGAGAACTAGTTTTTCAATTTTGTACGCCTACTCAAAGACAAGAATGACTGAATAGACTGACGATGCTGTCAGTTCAAAAATATTATTGATAAAGTAAAATTTAATGCTTTATTTTACAAAGATCTAATAAAAAAAATCACAATTAAAAAAACTGAATTTATTTATGAATGATGGGTAAATTATAAAATGAAATTTGTATAAATTCCTGAAAAAAGTATCTCTGCCATTTTATGCCACAGGAAAATTACTGCTGTTTTTTATTTATTATTATTATTATTATTATTATTTTTTTTTAACCTAAATAACTTGAACCAAAGAAATAAAACTATGATCAAAATTTTATTTATCATGTTATCTCTCAATATGAATAAAGATAATTACCGGTCTCTCTCTGTGTGTCTGCGTGCACTGTGGACATATTTTCAAAAATAAGAATTTAGATATTATAAGTTTTATACAGTATTTTTTTTAACAGGTAAAACTCATATCAAAGATTCATCAAGTAGAAAATTGCAATATAAAAAGAGTGGTATTAAAAATTTCCTCTTGTAAGAACTTGGCTCTGAAGCTTAGGCCATTAATTGCAGAGCTACAAAATGTGGCAGAGGTGTAGCCTGGATATTGTAAATGTGCACCTGATCGAGATTTTTTTTTCTATTTTAAATCAGAATATTTAAATCCCTCCCCCCCCCCTCCCCTTTTTCCGAATTTATTGCTTTCATTTTCTTAAATTTTATTCAAATTGCCTGGTTTTCATTTTCAATCGTGTCCATTCCTTTCAATGGTTACTAGGTTATTACGGTTACTACATAGCAACGCTTTCTCAATCTGATGATGCCTTTTAAAAAGCGAAGCTATTGACATGATTTTATTTTAATCGAAAAAAATAAGATATTTTATTTCAATAGTTGCCTCTTCAAAACAATTTTTTATTTAGAGACATAAAAATTCCTTTGGAAGGAAAATGTTAATCCTTTTTATTTTTTGTTTTGGGATCAAATGTCAATATATTAAACTTATTACGTTTTTAACTTTATTAAAATATTCAACAATTAAGTTATGTATAAGAACTGTTTGTGGTCCAAGTTAAAGTGCCATCACAAGCAGTGAGGACCCACATCCGACATTGTAAGGAAGTCACTGCCATATTTTGCGTAATTTTAATGAATTTATATATATATGTATAAAGTGATATATAAAAAATTAGTGATTCAGTGTCCTTGAGAATTCATTTATATATTGTAACCAGTGAAGTATGCAAAGCCGAATAGTCCTTCAATAAATTTTAATAAGTGGCATTTAAATATATGCTGTCAAGATAAATTCGATAAAATTCGGGTATAAAATTATATTTTTGGTTTGGAGAAATTGGAAATTTACGTTCTTAAATTATAAGAAATGATAACGAATTTAGAAATAGTGCTTTTTTCACAGTTGGCTTCAGAGCATACCCATATTCAAGTATCACTCTACGCCACTGCTCGTTTAGGAAAGATATCGATTATTATCTGGATTATTCATGTCTCTTTCGTAAGTTCACATGTAGCATTTACAGTCAAGATATAAGAAAAATTTTCTGACATCACGGTGAATACCACATGGAGAGGTTTCAACAATGTGAAAACACACAGAATAGTTAAGAGGTATTTCTTCTGAAGCGATCTGGTGATATATTGCTCAGATTACTGTTTCAAATACAACGTCTAAAATATGAAAGACTGGACAGAGTTTGTGCAGTTTTAGCAAAAATATTAAAATTTTCAAAGTAAGGCGCATGATCAATAAAATCCTATTTAAAAAATCCTATTTATAAAATAAATGTATACTTTTTAGAAGATTTTTCGCTTTGGTTAACAAAGCATAATCATAAAAAACATTTTATTTTACAGAATTGTTCTCCAAGTGTACGCAATATATACGTCAATACCTTAAAGTTATAAATGAAGTTAAGCTTAATGTACAGGGGAAAATGGAAGCATTTGGTGAATCGACATTAATGAAAAAGTCAGTTTTAGACGAATTATAGAATATGATTGGTAGAAAATGTGTTGTGCCACAAGGAGGTAACGTTATGTTATCAACCAGTTCTTGACAATTGGATCTAGTGAGGTGTTTGCTCAGAAATGGAGGAACCAGATAAGCTTGCAGATGTAAACTGGAATAGTTCGGCATGGTGGTCACATTTGGAGAAGAGCTTGTATCAAGATTTTAGTAAAAACATTTTTTTTTATATTTAATTATCACCCATATTTTAAACTCGTAGGTATTCTATAATTCTTGAAATTTTAATAATACATATTTGTCTTACATATTTGTCCTACATATGTGTAAATGCAGTTTTTACAATGCATAGAATACGTTAAGCCGATGCGAATCACATGCATTAAAACGGGTTTAGATTTCCATAAAATAACTTGATGTTTCATTTCTCATTTTACAGATGTAGGTATGGATCGAAAATGTAGACTGATGTTAGTAGTGAAGACTAGTCTCAATATGAATCCACGATATCTACTACTATACAATTTTCTTAAATGCATTTAAATGTTTTTAATAAATTAAATTGTTTATTGGATTGGGATTTCAAATCATTATTTTCACACAGGCAGCTTTGATATTATTATTATTGTTATTGTTGTAATATTTTTATAAAATGTTTAGAGAATGTGCATCATTTATTCATTATGTTTTAGAAAACAATAAAACGCTTTATCACAGTTTAACTCTAAGCTACAGCGTTTAAGTGGCAAGAGTGATCACATGAAAACAGAAACTGGTGATCTGTATTTTATTCAACATAGAGACCATATTTTCATTCACTTAACATCTAGAAGATTATCAATATTAAGAATCGCCTGTTACAATTAATATGCTTGATGTTTGTATATACATATATATATATATATATACACACTCTATAACAAAAGTAATTATAAGAAAAAAAAGCTTTTTAAAAACCATGTTTTTAAATTTTTTGTTGAATTATAGCTATAGAACTAACTACATTAGAACTTTACCAATGTGTATTGTTACGAAATTGTAAATAATTGTAAACTGCTCTACATTGAAAATGCAACACTAAGAAGGAATGATAATAACGGAATGAAATTTGTTGGACACATACATTATAGTAGGAAGAACAATTAATTAAAATTTCAGGAAAATTTGGAGTAATATGTACTGAGAAAACAGTACATAAAGCAGCGACCTCTGTGGGCAATAACAGCACATATCTGTCTAGGCAATGAATCGAACAGCGATTGGATGACATGTACGGGTAGAGCACTTCATGAAGATGATGCCATGAAGATGATGCCTGCAAGATGCCACAATTCATCGATCGAAGTAATTGGTGAGTGGTGGTGGGCCAGTCGCTTTTCAATGATTAAACAGTCATTTTCATTGGTGCGAGATCAGGAGAACGCGCTGACCAGAGCAACAGTCGAACACAGTCTGTATCAAAGAAGGTCCGGACAATAGAAACAACTTACGGTCATGCATTATCCTGCTTAAATTTTGCGCTACGGAGGCCTCGAATACAGGGCAGAGGGCCGTCCTTAACTTATCAGAAATTTAATGGCCGCTGTTTAGAGTGCCAGGAATACGAACATGAAGTAATCGAGACATGTGTCCAATGGGAACCCATAACATCATTGCAAATGATGGACAGCATGATGATGTCGAATCCCGCTGGCAATGTGATTTATTCATAATGCCGTTAAATACGGATAAAGCAATCTTGATGCTGTAAACAGGATTGTGATTTGTCTGAAAAATGACTTCACGCCATTCCTGCGTCCAGGTTCATCGTTGATCACACATTAATGGCGCCCATATCAGTGATTCAGTTTTGAGGGTAATCAGAATTTTGGTAGCCGCATACTGAGTCACCACCTGGATTGATTGTATTTTATACCATTGGATACACGTCCCGGTCACCTCTTGTTTTCATTACCGCCACTCTGAATACCAGCCATTACATTTCTGACGAGTTAAGGCCCATAGCTCTGCCCTATGTTTAAGGCCTCCGAAGCGAAACATTTATGCAGGACAATGCACGACCGCAAGTTGCCCATATTCATTGACCTTCATTGATGCCGAATGTGTTCGACTGTTGCTCTGGCCACTGCGTTCTCCTTGTCTCGCATCAATAAAAATGACTGTTTATTCGTTGAAAAGCGACTGACCCCCCGCCACTCACCAGTAACTTCGATTGTGGCATCGAGTTAAAACTTCATGAAGTGCTCTACCTTTACATGTCATCCAATCGCTGTTCGATTCAATGCCTAGGCAGATATGTGCTGTGAACTGGTAAATCATTGCGAAACATAACGTCAAGAAGAAAACGGCCGGTCTAGATATATGACAGAACATGAGACCCAATCAATCGTCAGAGCGGTACACAAAACCCCAGATTCATAATTATCATCGATCCTACGTGCAATAGTACTTCAGTGACTTCAAAAGCTATTAATAGGCGGCTCACAGAAAGGGAGTTGATCTCACGGAGCCCTTTACGCCGACTACTATTAAACTCTGTACACCGACGTGTTCGTTTTCAGTAATGTCGGACACGATCGACCTGGAATGTCACTGAATGGAGTAGAATATAATTGTCTTCAATAATGAGTCTCGCTCAATTTGTGACCCGATGATCAGCGAAGATGTGTCCTGCAGACACCCCAAAAAAGGGGGGATCCCAATATGACTTTCGGCAGTCATAGGGCCCGACAACCAGGAATGGTTTTCTGGGGTACCATTTCATTTCATAGCAGGACCCCTCTGGTTGTCATCCGCGGCACATTTACAACACAGCGGCACGTCGACGAAATTCTACACCCCGTTGTGTTGCCCTTCATATCACGCCATCTTGATCGTATATTTTTGCATGATAATGCGCGTCCGCGCACGGAGGTACTTTCTACTGCTTGTTTTCTTGCTTGTTCAACAATACATTCGCCAGCAAAGTCGCTGGATCCCTCCTTCATTGAAGACTTTCGAAGCATTATGAAATGAGCCCTACACCAGCCCAGGGTTTTGCCAATCTAACGCCCCAATAGAACAAGATTTAGCACAACATCTGCCAACTCTATCAACCAATGCCTAGTCGAATATCTGCTTACATAAAAGCCAGATAGGGACCAACGCATGATAGACTTGTTCACTTTATGAAGCTCTTTCTCTTGATTAAATCATCCACATTATCTGAAACTGAAATCATTTGTTTTTCTCTACATGTACATGTCATCTACAAATTTTTGTTTCATTCGGATAACATCTCGGTGCGTCATTTTTTTTTTTTTTTTTTTTTTTTTTTTTACCATGTTTTCATTAACTTCGATTCTTGTGTGTTTGTGTGTTTGTATGGGACAAATCTTGCAATCGATTTTTAACTAACTTCCCGACTAGCTAGATATTTGAAATTTTCAGGACAGCTCACAACACGGTGACAATACATTTTTCTAATAAATTTAGTCAACTGCTTCAGGTTCCGCTGCCTTCGGCAGCGCTTATATGATTCGGCAGAAAATTTATTTAACTAACTTCTCGACTAGCTAGACATTTGAAACTTTCAGAATAGTTCAGAATAAGGTTAAAATGCATATTTTTAATACCTTTAGCCAACTGATTCGGGTTCCCGCTGCCTTCGGCAGCGTTATCAGTACATAGATTGCAATCGATTTTTTCCTAACTTTTCGACTAGCTAGACATTTGAAACTTTCAGGATAGCTCAAAACACGGTGGCAATACATTTTTTTAATACTTTTAGTCAACTGTTTCAGGTCCCCACTGCCTTCGGCAGCGTTTATATGATTCAACAGAAAATTTATTTAACTAACTTCCCAACTAGCTAGACATTGGAAACTTTCAGAATAGTTCAGAATACGGTGAAAATGCATTTTTTAAATATTTTTAAACAACTACTCCGGGTTCCTGCTGCCTTCGGCAGCGTTACCAGTACAAAGCTTGTAATCGATTTTTCACTAACTTCTCGACTAGCTAGACATTTGAAACTTTCAGGATAGCTCAGAATACGGTTAAAATGCATTTTTTAAATACCTTTAGCCAAATGTTTCGGGTTCCTGCTGCCTTCGGCAGCGTTATCAGTACAAAGATTGCAATCGATTTTTCCCTAACTTCTTGACTAGCTAGACATTTGAAACTTTCAGGATAGCTCAGAATACAGTGACAATACATTTTTTTTATACTTTTAGTCAACTGTTTCAGGTCCCTACTGCCTTCAGCAGCGTTTATATGATTCAACAGAAAATTTATTTAACTAACTTCCTGACTAGCTAGACATTTGAAACTTTCAGAATAGTTCAGAATACGGTGAAAATGCATTTTTAAAATATTTTTAACCAAATGTTTCGGGTTCCTGCTGCCTTCGGAAGCGTTACCAGTACAAAGCTTGTAATCGATTTTTTACTATGTTCCCGACTAGCTAGACATTTGAAACTTTTATAATATCTCAAAACACGAGAGCAATGAATTTTTTAAAAAATTTATCCAATTGCTCCGGGTTCCCGCTGCCTTCGGTAGCGTTTATATGATTGAACAGAAAATTTAAAAACATCGTATATAAAAAGATCTTTTTATCTTATAATTATTTTTATTTATTTATTTAATTTTTATTGTTAAAGAGAATATATGTACAGTCGGTAACAGAAGTGTCCGATCACTAGCAAAAATTTCTATTTAAAGAAAGTACACTTCATACGGTTTTGTTAAATAAATCCTTATCGAATCATGTTCTTACACTGACTAAGACATGTGAGAAATTTGTGATTTGGCGGCAAAATTTGATAGTTGACGACGAAATTTTTGACTTAGAGACGAAATTAGTTATTTGATAACAAAATTTGGTGGGCTTGTCGATGCAAAATGACAGGTTTGGCGTCATTATACTTTCTTCCCACGCAAAAACCTCATACCTCTTTACAGACCAATATCTTGTTTCCTCAAGATAAAAAGTCAAAGGAAGCTGTAACGTATTACTCTCAATTTCAATTGTAAATTTAAATTCTTGCGTAAACCGGTGTTCTAAACTATTCACCTCAAACGATATTTTTACGAAGACTAACGTATACGCGAAAGAAGCATGACGTCAGTGACCGTCCGTTGATGCAAGTAAAAGATTTCCTATGTTAATCGCCCATTGGATTGTTTGTAATAAATTATTAAAAATCGAGGAAAATTATTTCCCGAGTTTAATCCCCATATTTGGGTATAGATATATATTAGTTATCGTATGCATGTGTTAGATTGAACTATTTTTCGGTCAAATTGGCAAAATTTTTATTTTAAATTTCAAAACTCTGTCATCCTTGGCGTTTTTTTTGTATCTGGCGATCAAAAACGTAGTACGAAAATATACATGTTAGATGTATATTTTCTTAATATGTATTGTAAGAAATACTATTTCATAGTACACATTACTCTCTTAATATAAGTTGTTAAAATAACCATGATTTTCTAATGTAATTAAATATGTTCGGTAGGTAATTTGGCGATATTTATTTTTTTCCGCCAAAGACGACAGATATAAAAAATATTCCGCTGCAACATATGAGTACCTTATATCAAACACTTTATTTAGACATTTGAAAACAAATTTGACTTCAAATTATGATAGAATATTTATCATTTTCCTTTTATTAGCATATTTGTTGGACATTTATTGTGTAAATATCATCCTTTGAAATGAGATGTTTGTGTTTTCAATGTAATATGGAAGTTTTCCATTTTTTTTTTCTAGAGTTTTGAAATTTAAAATTCAAATTTTATCAGTTTTACAGCAAAATAACTTAATCTAATGCATGCACACAATAACTAATACATATCTATACCCAAATATGGGGATTAAAATCGGGAAATAATTTTCCTCGATTTTTAATATTTTTTTACAAAACATCCAATGGGCGATTAACATAGGAAATTTTTTTCTTGCATCCACGAACAGCCAGTGACGTCATCACTTCGCTTGCGTATTATTTTATATTTTTAAATGATTAATTAAAGCTGTTACCATGGTTTTTATGTTTTCAGCTATCTTTTTTATTATTGTTTGCACGTGACGTATCAGATTATAAATTTAAGTAATTAAAGCTAAAGAAAAATTCGGCTTCATTACAGTTCACGAAAAATCACCTTTTAACTTGTAACTTTTAAGCAATTAAAGTTATCGAAAACGTTTAAATACAAAAATTGTTCTATAGGGTAAGGTGGTAATTCGCCTGATTTAAAATATTTTCCTATTTTCAATATTAAAGAAATTATGGACAAATGAAAATCTCCACCTCCCCATTCCCAGCCCCTTTGATCTGGCCCATCTACGAACACGACCGAGAATTTTTATTGTCCTGACAACATATCCCAAGCTGGTTAAATTTAAATAAAAATTACTCCAGTTATCCTGTTCGCAACTTAACATTCGAAAAAGCGTTATACATATATATATATATATATAAACTTTTGAACGGAGGGTGGTTTTGGGTTCTAATGGTCATGATCGGTGAAGATATGAAGAAATTTTCCAGAAGTCGTGTCATGAGAACCATTGCAATCGGTAGATCTCCTATAAGGAATCTACCTAACAGAAAACAGAAGAACTAGAATCAAGGTTGAAAACTGAATAAAAGTTGTCTAGCCTTCCAATAGTTGGAGTATATTGATTCTTCCTTCAGCGCTGAGTAGAGAGGGATGTGGTCCGCAGTCATCACCAGGTCACCGCACTAGAGGGACAGGCAGGGCTATTAACAATCTTAAGTCGATACAAATGTGCATAGAGATAGTCGTGCATAGTTTCCATACGAAAAGCAGTGACAGCTCTGTATCTGGGTTAGTCCGGAAGATTGACGATAGTTGTTTTCCAAAGTTTCTTTCTCTCTTGTTCTTTCTTTCAATTTAGATGTATATGTATTTCTTAGGGTTAATATAATTTTTGAGGAGGCAGATCTGCAGCAGACCTCCGCAGGATGGGTCTGTTTAATGCTGCATGCCCTTTTGACCAACTTATCTGCAATCTCGTAAACTTTAACTCAAATGCAAAATATTAAAACTTGTTTATAATTTAAAACCATCTGTTTTTCAATATTTCATTTTTGGTAATTATTATTATTATTAGCTCTGATATCGATTTTCATCTCTTTTAGAATTTCAAATAATTTTTAAATGTTTAGATGTAAACAGGACAGTTTTTATATAAGTTATATGTAATTATTTTCAACGCTAAATGCTTTGTAATTTTATCATCAGAATCGGACATTTTTAAAGATTTTGTTTATAAAAACGAAGCATATTTGCATACAATTTCAAGTATATAATTCCCAATCATTCTGTATAAAATAATTGCAAATTCAATTGTACATCTGTTTTCGGAACTAGAAATCATAGATATAAATAAAAAATAACAGTAGTAAATGTAACTGTAGTAAATGGTACAGTCCAAAAAACTTAATTGCTGCATTATTTTTGCTTATAATTAAATATTACAATAACATCTTAAAGTAAGCATAAAAATTTTTCATCCAAAGTTACCATCATACATACATGTATATTTCAAAATAGACAAAGTATATATTGATTACATATTTTCTATGTTTGCTTTTAGAGCTTCATTTAACAAAATTTTAAAAGGTTTCCATGCACACACGAATCTTGTATTTTCATCTCACAGCTAGGTGAAATATTCAATATTCAATCCTTTTCCGTTTGCAAATATTACATTATACTGTTGCCCGTTAGCATAAAAGTCACATACGTTCTTAAATTATACGCATGTATTTTGGCATACAAAAATGTACATGTATTTAAATTTTAAAAAAATACAAATTTTGCATATGCATTCTTCAAAACATAAACGGATTTTGCAATCATTATTTTAAATGAAATATATTTTGTGATTTTATTTCAAGTTTTACATTAGATTTTCATTTGTGTTAGGTAAAATAATGCATTGCATACTTGGAAGTTCTTAAAATCATTTTTAGGCAAGAATATTGAAATATTTTTTTCTTTAAAATTAGTAGTCTTATTAAAAAACTCATGCATTAATATATTTATTTATAAACAGGTGAGACCGAGGATAGACTTTGGGTTTTTATTTTTCTAATTTTTTGTGCAATGCTTAGAGAATTGTAATGCCGGCATCAGGAAGCATATCTATTTGTCTACAAAATAATACATGACTCATCAATTAAATACATATTTAAACAACACATTCACACACACACAAAAATAGTAATAATAATAATGATTTTCCTAAAATTTGAAAACTATTCCAACCAGCCCCAGGTATAGGAAAAGTTGCTGTAGTGTGTAAGGATAGGAATACTTAGGCAGAACATAGCAATTTTGAGGAAAAACATATCATTTTTAAACTTCCTATTTATTAATAATTTGACGAAATTGTCCGCTTAAATGTATAAATTCACAAAAAAATAAAATAAATTAAATAAATAAACTCTGCTTATTAACTACTTTTAGTTATTCAAATAGAATTAGCTCAATATTTGAAACTAACCGCGAATATAAGACTTGTGCACTCGTTTAGTTGAAAATTTGGGTTCCATTTTTGTACAATTTTACTTTGATGGTACAAAATTGAATGATTCTCATCTGACCATTCCCATTTTATCCCCATTTTTACCGTGATCCCCTATTTTAATAAGAATCTCGTTGCGATCGATTTCATGTAGTTTCTTAAGATGCCAACGGGATTTTTGTTTGACCAAAATAAAATAATTCATTTTATTCAGGGTGACCAGGTTGTCTTTATTTTTATGGAGTATTTGTTGTTGGTTTTGTTTTATGTGACCTTCCGGTCTCTTTTTTGAGGTTCCTCGGGCCTTGTAGAAATCATTAAATGGAAATCTTCACCATCCTTTTCGAAGGGGACTGAAAATTATAACTTTTCAACGTGGAGAATTTCTTCAGCATTTGAATTATCATTACAATAAGTTTTGCTATGTCTTACCTATGTTTTAGTTATGCAACTAACCCCATACGCAACTATACCAACTGGCCCCATAAGGGTACCTTACATAAGATGGATACCACATAACCCCAAATATTAAAAACAAAAGATGCGTGCATGCACAATCCCAATTAAACACTCATTTTAAAAACACCATTGCACGTTGAAACAATTTACTCACCAATCAGAAAAATGATGAGACAGATATGATTTTTATTTCATAACGCTACCAAACAGTCTAAATTTACGATGAATAGTGCACCTATACACGTACTCTTCGCTAGTAAAACGACAGCGTTCTAACTTCAATTTGGCAAGAAATAGAATCCGAGTGCCAACAACCCCTTATGCCGACTAACCCCGGTCTCTCCTATACAAATGCACCTTTTCTTTAAATGATTCGTTCATTAAATTCAGTAAAGACTTTAAAATAATAATAATAATAATAATTATTACTTTACATTTCATTTATCGTAATTTTTTAAATAATATACTTGGCACAAAATCGATGAGAAAAAAAAGTTAAGATATTAGGTTATTTTTATAATTATTATTATTATTTTTTTTTTCAAATTTCTAAAAGTACCTTTAAAAAGTCTACGGTTAAGCATTAAATAGCAGAATTTTATTAAATATCTAAAGGAAAAAAATAATAATATTTAAATAAAATGTGCATGCAGTAGATATTTAAACATTCATGAAATTCGAAATCAGTTGAAAAAAAAAATATGAGCAAATTGTCGACCTACTACACTTTCAGATTAAGTACGCTTCGTGATACAAATAAACTTTCATTAATGTTATGTCGCTAACACATTTATGATCATGTTTATATATATAAATTATTACTTGTGATTGAGACTTTTTTACAACTTAATATTTAATTCTTGTTATTTACATTAAGATTAAGATTAATTACTTCAGGTTTAACATAATTAAGATCAAAACTGTTTAATTAGAAGGTGCAACATATTCACTTAAATCATTAAGATAAAACAACTTTTATTAAATAATACATATAATATTTAGCAATTGCTTGTTTAATCTGAAAACATTTTAACTGACTTTTACTGTTTATCTAGCTTCACGATAGATGGCGCTATCACACTGTTGTATTAATGTTTGCTGTCATTAAATTCCTTTCCATGAACGACTTTAAGTTATTTGATTTAAGAAAAAATTAAAATTTAACTAATTTAAAATACAATTACAAAGTGAATTTTATCGTCATTGAAAATGTTCTGTTGTTAATTTTTTATCAATTAATCGAAGGTTGCAAGGAATTTATTTTTAATTTAATTGTTATGATGGCAAAATTTTACTCTCCGTGTTGTGTGATAGCTTGACATGTGGTCACTCTGATTTTTTTTTTTCTCTGGTTTCCTTGATGGTTTGATTTAATATTATTTTTCATTTTTCATTCAAAATGGCTTTGTTGCAAGATATATATATATATATATATATATATATATTATATCACTTTATATGTAAAACTAAAGTTTGAGATTTAACGGAAATAAATTTATCAAAGGAAATACCTTTTGAAAATTTGGTGTTGAATTATAAAGATAAAATATTTGAATATATTAAAATTAAAAAAGATTATAAGAAAATGTAATGTTTTTTTTTTTTTTTTTTTTTTTTTCCACTTAAAAATTCTTGTAATATCTGAATTGCTTACAGTTATAATATAAGTTTTAAAAGTTTGTTTGTAATTATAATAAATATAGTAAAAACATTGGTCTTAATGAAAATAAAGATTGTTATTGCAATCTAGATTTCTATAAAGAATTTAAGGATACCTATCGTCAACATAATATTACAGGTAATCTAGATATAATAAAAAATACTAAGCTAAGAAATCTTATGAATTTAGGCTCTAATTTCAGGTTAAATTTCAATGATACCAATAGAAATATCATAGATTTTATAATAAAAGATTTAGATATTTTTATTATGAAGCTCTCAAATATAGTTGGTCTACAGAAGATTTCAGATTATGGAAAAAGGATATTTAAAAAAATATTTAATATTTCATAGGAGTTACTTTGGAAAAAAAAGTTCACGAAGATTACGATACAGACCTAAAAGAAATTATTGAAAATTTAAAGAAAAAATTCATTATTGCCACCGTTTATAAAGCCGGAAATAATTTTGCTATTTTTTGTAAAGTTTCTTATAAAATGTTACTTAAAAAAGAATGTTCTGTTAATTTCTCCTCCAAAAAATTAATGATTTCCCCTCAATTATAAGGAAAAATAATCTTTGCTTTTGATAAAAAAGCTTAATATAAATAGAAACAGTTTTAATTTTCCATACCTTTTTATTAACGTTAAATTTCATAAAAATTCCACAAAATTTCGTTACGTTACTTGCGAAAATTTTAGTTATAAGTACAAGGCCAGTAATTTTTTTTTTTATTTGCTCAATAATATTTTGAATACTTTAGGGTCGGACGATAATTGGAATATCATTAAAAATAACTTCCCAATATTAAAATTTTTTTAAGAAAACTCAGAAGATGTATTTACAATTAATACATATGATATAATTTTGGGAACCTTCTTGGCACTATTCCACATTATTTTTGTTCGAAAAATTTTTGAAAAAAAAAATCTTCGAGGTATTTTGTCATGTAATAGACTGTGAAAAAATTTACTCGGTTTTGTATCTTCGAAAACGTTTTGTTTAACGGTGTAGATTATTTTTTTACAAATTCACGGAATCCCGATGGGAACCCATTTTGCGAAATATGTAGCTGAAGTCTATCCCTTCGACTTTATCTTAAACCGTACTGACTCTGAAGACAAAATTTCTTTCATGAATTTAAAAATTATAAAAATAGATAACAAGTGGTTTCTTGGAATTTATGATAAAAAGCAGGATTTTAACATTAAAGTTTGTAATTGAATAATTTGGTTCTCTGTATATCAATCATAGAGTTAAAAAAAAAATATATCCAAATTAACAGAATTAATAAGATTTGCAATAACCATTTACACCTTAATTTGGCTCTGGAAAATCACAAAAACATATTAACTGTAAACCGATATCATGTTTTCCTACTCAAATAACATTTCAGTCTTCTCGATTACAATCTATCTTAAAGTTTATGTATTTATTTTTGTACTTTATTTATGAATTTAATTCCTTTTTAA
Source organism: Salticus scenicus (assembly GCA_963930645.1). NCBI lineage: Eukaryota > Metazoa > Arthropoda > Arachnida > Araneae > Salticidae > Salticus > Salticus scenicus. The sequence continues at coordinate 188,893,635 of OZ005649.1, read as the reverse complement.
TGCTTTGTATTAATTCATTGCGTTTGCTGTATGGTCTTGCTTCTATCTGTGAGATGTGGGTGTAGAAATGTGTTTTTTGACTAAATAGCCAAAGTTTAGTCAGTCAGAAACTTTTCATACTTCATTCCCTATATGTGGGGAGCTCCCCTGTAAAGACCCTCATGCGTTTTGGAATTAATTTTCATTTATCCTCGGTTTGTTTGCTTATTTACTTATTTATTAAAGTTTTATATTTCCTTTTGCTGCATTTGCGCATGGGTTTATGAATACTCTGTTCCCGTTTTATATCTAAAAATTCAAGTTTTTCCATCTATGTTTTAAGATTTATCATATATATATATATATATATATATATATATATATATATATATATATACATTTAATTATGCTTTTTAATTTTTATATTTACGTAATAAATTAAATACTACAGAATTATGATATTAGATTAAAAATTGTGCACTCGTATACGTGTGCATGCTCGTATAAACACATACACAGCACCATTTACATATTTTGCAATTATCGTATTTATAAAGAAGTTTTTGATGAATAACACTTTTGCATAATGATATGTGTAAATATATAAGCTTCTAGAATTAATGTCTTTCAAGTAAATGAGAAATGGATGAATGATATTTGACATTTGTCCACTTCAAACACCATATTCAATGCAACATTGAACAGGTTTATAAATAGTTATGGGAACACACCAGTAAGCTTCAGTAGTAATTATTACTGTATACGTAGTATTAGAATAAAATGAATGCCCACTGAACTTTGCAATATTTTAGTAAGAATTAAATAAATAATATTCAGTATTCAGAAAATGTAACTGTTTATATATAGATACATAGATATATAGCATACACACACGGTGTTTTTGCAGATTTATGTTCGTACAATCATTTTAAATTGGAATTAAAAAATAAAATAAATAAATTATAGAACTATAATTTAAATACATAACTGACAAAATACCATTCTTTCCTTTCTTATATTGGTAAATTAATGACAGCATTAGGTGCGTCCTAACTGGGCGTTGTTCAAAAAGTAGTCTTTAAAATATACCATTGGGAATATATAAAAAGATATATAAAATATAAGATAAAAGGTGTAATGAAATTGCCAATATCAGAGACGGTAATTGCCAGAGTCGCTATGCTTTCTCTCTCACTGGATGTAAACCACCTTATTTGCATAAAGCTAGGAATGTCTCGTGTCTTCTTCGTCCGTTAAAAATAATTATGTATTTCAATAATAATCCTTGGAGAATTACAGAAGTGAGCGAACGCCCGTTTGTGGACTTAGACGCCCCCAGATGGAAATAGTGTACTTTGTTTATGAACTTTGACGAGTTTGGCTTTCTCCGGGGGCTGAATGCGCGAGTTTTTCTTAGTGCCTGTTAATCATGCTTCAGTTTAAGTAAATGATTACAGTAAATCTATGTTATATTCGTTATTTTAACCAGTCATAATGTGTTATTCCGGGTTAAAGTTGAACGCCCATATTCGACCTCTATATGTTTAATTTTGTGTCAAGTTAAATAATTTAAATTTTAAAGTGACTACACTGCAAATAAAAGGGTCTTAAAGCAAGACATAAAAACAACTGAAATAGCATTTAAGACACGTTAATGTCTTAAAATGTACCTTAGACGTTATAGATATTTTAATTTAAAACAGAAATATGTCTGAAATATCAATTCAGACACAAAAATGTGTTGATTCATGGGAAGCGGTAAAGGCGACAACCGATCAGAAGTAGACAGTCATGTGACCAGAAAGAGAAACAAAACTCATTCTTTTTCTTTTTTTCATTATTAATTCTGGTTTTCTCTCTGAACTATTCGAAAAAAAACTGAAGTAACTTTATTCTTGAATTGACATTCTAATATTCAGGCTGAATTCGTACAGCCAAGTATTCCATTAATTGTTATATTATTAAAACAATAAGTATTATTCTGTTTATTCTTTATAATTCATTCAAGGCATAAAAAAAATGCCTTTATACGTATTCTGAATGTTTAAACCTGTGCTAAAATTTGTGAAAGATTCTGTTTTTATTCATAAAATTCTGAAAGAAAATCTCTGATTAAAGTCAACTATAGTAAGCAATCGGATTTCATATTTATTGATTTGTATGGTCTAAAATGTTTCTTCAAGCGACCACAGGAAATGCAGGAGAGAGGTGAGTTAGCTTTTCTTAATATTATGCATGCTAAAACTTAGTTTCGTTTTAGTAAAATGTTTTTGATGCAGCTCAATTCTTTATGCATGAGTCTAGTTATAATTAATCAACATGTTTTTGGTCCGTCGAGCCGGATGGCTATCGATGATTTATATATATATATAAGAAAAAAAAAAAACTATATATATTTAATATGTATTTGATATTCTTATTCTTATTCTTATTCTTATTCGTAATCATTTATTCTTAAAATGATTTATTTTTGTTCTTGAATGTTTGTTCTGTAATTCGAAGGCCTATAGTTATGTGTATTTAAACTTATATATTCTAAAATGCCGAAATTATCTAAGCAAGTTTTATTGTTTGAAAATTTATGTAAAGAAATCGATAGTTTTAGAGATAGAGTAAAGGGGTGTAGTAAAGATGAACAGTCTAAGGTTAAATTATTAAAAACCAAAGTTCAATCGTATGATCATGAAATCGCGGAAATATTTAAAAATTTATCCGCTAAAGAGAATGAGGATTATATGGATATGTATTTGAGATATAAGGGAGTGGTTTTTGATTTACTGGTGGAGTTAGAGGACAAAACAGAAGTAAACGCGTGCGATTCAGATACTCACGCGGAAAATAAAGATGAGAAAAATGGTAAATCGTCTCTTATTAAATTACCTAAATTTGATCTTCCAAAATTTTTTGGTGAAACCGAAAATTGGATTTCTTTTAAAGAAATTTTTAATTCGACAATTCTACAAAATAATCAATTATCCAAAATTGAAAAATTGCAATATTTACATTCTTCAGTGCGCGGAAACGCAGCTAAATTAATTCGAGGATTCGCTCTAAAAGAGGAAAATTTAGATCAATGTTGGGAAATATTAAATGAAAGATATGAAAATAGGAGACAATTAGCATTGAGTCAAATTAACAAAATATTTTCTATGAAAATTGTAAAAGCAAACAATGCTAAAACTTTACTTGAGTTATTAGATACTTGTAACGAAGCCGTCAGAAACTTAAAAACTTTGGGTTTAGATTCTAATGCGTTAAGCGACTTAATTATAATAAAATTCATGATGGGGAAATTGGATGAATCGTTAAAACAGAGATGGGAATTAATGTTGGACAGTGATAAATTGCCTGATCTTGATCTTTTTAGGAAATTCGTTGAGCGCGAAGCGCGCGGTTTTGAAGAGATAAAATGTAAACAAGACGTAAAATTCACTAATTCGAAAAATATACATAATGTACTGAGTACAATTGTGAAAAGAGAAAATACGTGCATTCTTTGTAATGAGCATCATGCGCTATTTAAATGTCCGATATTTAATTCAAAACCGGTTAATGAAAGATGGAAATTCGTTGAATTAAATAAATTATGTCAAAATTGTTTACGCCAAAATCATAGGCTGGAGAATTGTAGGATAGACATTAATTGTAAAAATTGTGCAGAAAAACATCATACATTGCTACATGTTTATGGTAGAAATATAAATTCTGAAAGGGCGAATCATGTATCGCCAGACATTTCAGTTTCTAATAGTGCTCAGTTTTATTCTAGTAATGTTTTGTTATCTACAGCACTAATTAAGGTTAAATCGAATAAAGGAAAAATTATGCATTGTAAAGCTTTGATAGATAATGCTAGTCAAAATTCATTAAATACTAAGGAATGTGCTAAGCGACTAAATTTGCTCTTACGGAGCACGTCGCATAGTATAATAGGGATTAATTGCGTTTTAGCAGAAACTGCTCTCAACGAAACAGAATTTAAATTCACTCCGCATTTTTCGTCGGAGTCGTTTTCAGTCAGCGCTTTTATAGTTGATAGGGTTACCTCACCTCTCCCTAATTTCCAACTACCGCAACATGATTGGCCACACATAAAGGGATTACAACTAGCTGATCCCAATTATTATGCTAGTGGTCCCATCGATATTCTTCTTGGGGCAGAAATAGTCGCCTCAATCTGCAATGGCAGTCCAATTCAAGGGCCAGCAGGAACTCCTACAGCATTCCCCACAAAGCTGGGTTACCTCCTTTCAGGACGAATAAACAGTTTTCAATGTACAAATATCAGTTTAACTTGTCATATGACTATTGATGATGATATCAACAACACTTTAAAACAATTTTTTGATACAGAATCAATTCCAAATGTAGAATAAAAAAAGATAGAAAATGATCCAGTGGAAAATATTTATTTCACAAAAACAAAAAGGAATACGCAGGGAAAATATGCAGTTCATCTACCTTTTAAGCCAGATAAGGCACTAGGTGACAGTAAGTCAGGTGCTATTTCAAGATTTCTTTCCATTGAAAATAAATTTAAAAGTAATCCACAATTAAATGTGGAGTATTCGAATTTCATGAACGAATCTTTGGGTCATATGAAAAAATTAAATCAAAACAAATTTAGTGAAACGCCACATTATTATTTACCGCATCATGCTGTGGTAAATGCAAACTCTGAAACAACAAATTCGAAAGAATATCCCAATGATCCATTATCAGTCTATGAATTAAACAGTGTCACCCACGAAACAGCTTGTGCACCCATTGTTAACTTCTGTATCCGAGCAGCTCCTCCTATCCCACCTACCAATTCTATGCACCATTCCTGTCCCTCACTTGTGGGTTTAGTGCAAAATGCTCGCATGTCTGATTTAACCCTTTACGGTGCCAAAAAAGGTGTCGACAATGTTAATCATAATTCTGTATCAATACAAGGTAAAAAATGTGATAAAACTCTGTCCCTAGAACCAGTCTCTACTCTTAAATCATCTCATATTCCAATTAACTGTCAAAAATTATCTGCTTATGAGTCTAATGTTTTCATAGAGGAAAATCTGTCTGAAAGTACTTCGATCATTGACTTTCCTGCGAATTCTCATTCACCTTTTTCAAGCTCTGTTAAAAGAGTACCGATTTCTGCGACTTTGAGTCCAAATCGTTTTATTGATATTCGAAAACACCTCCTGAGCTATAAAGTTGAAAATACCCTAAAAAATGAAAATACGATGTTAAATAAGAAAAATCTCGCACTTCAGAAAATTTTAGAGAATCAAGATTCCCCTACTAAAGACCTCCACATGCATAAAATACCACCCATGTACCCTCTACATTCAGTTGCAGTTCAGGAACAATCCTTTGACAATACCCTTGTAGCAAGCTTTAAACCTCCACTCGCTCTGAATCTTCAAGAAAAACACCCCATATTACTTCCCAAAGCAAATCACGTTAATTCCTTGATAATAACATATTATCATAACTTAAGCTCCCATGCTGGTCCCAATTTAGTACTTTCACTCCTTAGAAACAAATTTTGGATTCCCCACGGACGCTCCACCGTAAAATCAGTATTAAGACAGTGTATACTCTGTTTTCGACTGTCAGCTAAGTCAATAATTCCAAAGATGGGGGATCTACCCTCAGAAAGAATCACACCCATTCGGCCCTTTTCGAAGGTTGGTGTCGATTTCGCGGGACCAGTAATGACAAAATGTCAACATAAACGAAAAGCGACAACCTTTAAATCATATATCGCCCTTTTCATCTGTATGGCGACAAAGGCAGTGCATCTTGAATGTGTTTCAAATCTTTCTACAGAAGCCTTTCTCGCAGCCTTGAAACGCTTCATAGGTAGGCGTGGATACCCCTCTGACATATTTTCGGACAATGGCAAAAATTTTGTCGGAGCCCATTCTTACCTAAAACAGCTATTTTCTTTATTCAAAGAAGAAAAATTACAAAATTTTGCTTCCCAACACGAAATAACCTGGCACTTTATTCCCCCGTATGCTCCAAATTTTGGGGGACTCTGGGAAGCGTCGATAAAATTAGCCAAACATCATTTGATAAAAATCACACAAGGAGCAATATTAACGTTCGAGGAACTCTCCACCCTTCTATGTCAAATTGAGGCTGTTATAAATTCGCGGCCTCTAACACCATTGTCCAATGCTCCTAATGATTGCGCAGCTTTAACACCAGGACATTTTTTGATTGGATCTGCATTATTAGAATTGCCAGAACTATCGTTAATAAATAATTCTCTTAGTCTTTCTTCTAGGTATAAGCTCTTATTGCAGATGAAGAAAACGTTTTGGAAGAGGTGGAAAGCACAATACCTGCCAACATTGCTGCATAGATCCAAAAGAACCAACAACCACCGTCACAAATTTTCTCCAGGGGAACTCGTCATCCTGAAAAATAAAGTATCACCTCCTCTCCATTGGGAGCTAGCACGAATCATCAAGTTGATTCCCGGACCTGACGGAATCGCCAGGGTCCTCCAACTTAAGACCTCTTCTGCTGGAACTCTGATTCGACCGGTTACGCAGGTGATCCCTTTTCCAAGTATTTCGACTCCTGCTCCGGTGCCTTCCCGCCCCGCCCAGCCTGTTGATTCATGGGAAGCGGTAAAGGCGACAGCCGATCAGAAGTAGACAGTCATGTGACCAGAAAGAGAAACAAAACTCATTCTTTTTCTTTTTTTTATTATTAATTCTGGTTTTCTCTCTGAACTATTCGAAAAAAAACTGAAGTAACTTTATTCTTGAATTGACATTCTAATATTCAGGCTGAATTCGTACAGCCAAGTAATCCATTAATTGTTATATTATTAAAACAATAAGTATTATTCTGTTTATTCTTTATAATTCATTCAAGGCATAAAAAAAATGCCTTTATACGTATTCTGAATGTTTAAACCTGTGCTAAAATTTGTAAAAGATTCTGTTTTTATTCATAAAATTCTGAAAGAAAATCTCTGATTAAAGTCAACTATAGTAAGCAATCGGATTTCATATTTATTGATTTGTATGGTCTAAAATGTTTCTTCAAGCGACCACAGGAAATGCAGGAGAGAGGTGAGTTAGCTTTTCTTAATATTATGCATGCTAAAACTTAGTTTCGTTTTAGTAAAATGTTTTTGATGCAGCTCAATTCTTTATGCATGAGTCTAGTTATAATTAATCAACAAATGTCTAAAACACGTAAATACGCGAATTTTCAGACAGCAAAACGTGTTTGAATTTTCAGACACTTTAGAAATTCAGACACTTGCATTACTTAGAAAATTTTTCATATGGAATCTACTTTAAGAAAATATACTTATCCTACTTCTTCCCACATTCAATAAATATATTATTATTTTATATAATAAGAAGTTAAACTACTTAAATTATGGTAGCTTTATGAAATTATATTTTTATGGAATAATACTCTAAGGATGTGAATGATATTTGCATGCTATTATCTTTAACACAATTCATAAACAACATATTTAGACACAAAGCTTATTTTGTTAAAAAAAAAAAAAAAATCTTTGTCTTTAGAGATTTCTTATATTAAAAGAAAAAGTGTGAAGATTGATGTAGCAAATAATTTCTAGAGAAGAAAGCGAATTTATAAGAGAACATTCATGAATAATTTGTGCATATTTTTTTCTTTCTTTCTTCTTCTTATTATTCCTTTAAAAACATTTTTCTTTCACAAATTCACCTACATCTAAATGTAAAACTGCAAATTTTCCTGTATTCATGATTGCAGTTCGTTTTTATTTAAATATCACTTTAAGGAAATAAATCGTTATCATCGAGAGATGCAACCATCACATACTTGCATTATTAAAAAATTCTGTTCCTCTAAATATGAAATTTAAGAAAATAATGTTCATTAACTTTAAGATACCATACCAATAGTTTTATGGCAAAAAATTAGAAATAAAACATAACACTGCGATTTGTTTCACGAATACTGCAGTATATTATACCATAAAAACACGTACTGCTGTATTCAACGGTAGCATGATTGGTAAATGCTTCATTTCGATGATGCGTGGCTCGAGGTTTTGGTTTCTTTAGAGAGTGTGAGTTCGAATCTCAATGCCGGAAAATGGGACTTTTTTTTCTTCTTTTTTTATATAAATATTTTATTACTGCTCTAACAATTCTAAAATATATTTTTAACAGAAAAACATAATCGCACGCCATATTCATTTATTTATTTATTTATTAAAAAGCGTTAAAAACGGTAGTATTTTAAAGCCTAACATGACGGTATTTTTAAGCCTAAAACATGGCGGCGTTTTAAGACACTAGCAATATCTTAATTTCTGATGCAAAAAGGTGTCTTAAAAAGTAAGACGTTTTTTTCGCTTAAAAAATGACCATCCATTTAAGACACTTTTTAAACTGAATTTAAGACATTTACGTTTACAGTGTATATGTTCAATCGTGTGGAAGTCAATTCATCTTTGTTCCCTGAAGAAGTTTTGGAGATTCAAAAGTACCCAGCAATTAGTTATTTTCAGTTTCGTAATAAACTTATGTTTTAATGCATTCCGTATTATTTTAATGAAAATTTAAAACTAGTCTTTTGTTGTCAGAATCGGGTTTGGCTTCTATCCACTATTCTTAATTTTGTAATTTAAATCGTTCGACTATTAGCAATACATTCGTTGTCCGTAAACCTCAGATATAATTAATTGTTGACTGAAAAATTAAGCAAAAGCTAAATTATTGACTATAGAACTATTAATTGTTTAATTATATTTTCTTTTTTAAATCGATTAATTGTTGTTAGCATATTTTTCAATATAGTGAAATATAATGTTGTTTAATTATATTTTCTTTTTTAAATCGATTAATTGTTGGTAGCATATTTTCCAATATAGTGAAAGATATTTAAATCAAACTTCTAAAACCTCGTTTCTTTTTAATGAAATAAAAATCTGAATTTAAGTTTAATTGAAATCGAATGTAGTACATTTATGATTGTTTCTTTTTAAAACCAAACTACTTTCAAGTTTTAAAAAGTTTATAGTGAAATCGCAAATAATTTATTTGTTAGATAGGTCTTAATGTAGAGTATTAAAGGGCTTATTTTAAGTAATTCATGCATAATGAAATAATTAATAATAATATTAATAATAATAATAAAGCTGTGTTCTGTTATTTTGATTATTATTCTATGGTTTCGACTTGGGTACAGGGTTTCCAAATTTGGCTTTTTTTTTATTCAATAGTCACCAATAATTTTGATTTGTAACGATTAACTAATTAGTTCGAAGATTGATGAAGTATTATGTGTATCAAATGTCACTTCTCAAAATTATTGGTGACTATTGAATAAAAAAAGGCCAAATTTGGCAACCCTGTTGGGTATTGTTATCACTGTTTTGCAGATTTGAATTCAGCTAATCATAATGTTAATTATAACTCAGGCTTTAATTTTAGTCATAAAACGTATCTTTTATTTTATTCTTAAGATGTGTTGTTAATTTTGTTGTCAAAACTAAATTTTTGTTCCGAAAACGTAACTTTTATTCTTAAAACATAACTTTTGTTTTTAAATGTAATTTTTGTTCCTAAAACATAATTTTTATTCTTAAACATAATTTTAGCTCTTAACACTTAAATTTGTTTTCCTTTTGAAATTTACTTTGTTTTGTTATTAAATCGTAAGAGAAAATAATTAAATCATTTCTTTTTTTTTTTTTTTTTTTTTTGAAATGTTGCTTTTGTTTTATTGTAAAGCGTGAATTATCGTATTTAAACATGGGTAGTATTATATCTAAATCAAAAACTAATGAATCAGAAAATGTGTGTTTTTTCCAAAATTGAAGACGCTAATTCAGTTCGAACAAACATATAGGGAAATCGATTTCATTGTTGAAAAAATAAAAAATTGCGATGATAAGGATTCAAATAGAATTAGGATATTTAAGGAAAAAATATATTTATTAGAAAATAAACTAGATGAATTGGTTACGATTTTTCCTGAAGAGAAACAGGAAAATGATTTCGAGGGATTATTAAAATATAGAGATATTTTATTAGAGGCTAGTAACATTAGAAAATAAATCGACCTTAAGTAAAACGAAACTAATTATTCAGAACACTTTGAAAAGGGATCAACTTCCATTAATTCGCATATTAATTTACCACGTTTAGATCTCCTTTCCTTTTACGATCAGTGGATTTTATTCAAGGAGCTTTTCTAGTCGTAAATTTTAAATAATGGCAGTATTTCACATCTGGAAAAGTTGCAATACCTTCAAGCTTGTGTTAAAGGAAGTGCTGCAAAATTAATTCGAGGGTTTTCCTTGTAACCCGCTAATCTCAAGCATTCTCGATGGATATTGTGTAATCGATTCGAAAATGAAAAGCACACATTAAAATTTTTGCCATAATAATAAACAAAGCCGATAATCCGAAATCATTCTTAAATCTTATAGACACATGTAATGAAGCAATTCGTAATCTACTTTTGGGATAGAATCAAATTCGTTAAATTATTTAATTATTGTCAATTTTATGTTATCCAAAATCGACAATGTGGTGCGATATCGATGGGAACTTAATTTGGAAAATACCCAATCAATCCCACACCTCAATTTCTTGCACACATTCTTAGAAAAAGAAGCTGTCAATCAGGCTAAAATAGAAACTAAATCGTTTCAGAGGAAGCCAGTGAACCTAATTCCTACAAATCCAAAAACCAGTATTAGTAATTCGAGTCTGGTTAAAGACAACAAATGTATTGCACGTCATCAAATTCACCAGCTTTACAAATGTCCAAAATTTAATGGTATAAATATGCGGGGAAAGATGGAAATTCGTTAAATCGATATTGCTGTGTGAGAATTGTTTACGCAGTAATCATACGGTAAATCAATGTCGCTTTAATATCAAATGGAAAATGTGTTCTTTGCCACATCATACTTTACTTCATATCTACACCTCAAATTCTGCAGAACATGTGGTCAGTATTCCCACTGACAACATCTCGAATAATTCTCAGTCCAAATCGGTGAGTAAACACAGTCACATTTTATTATCCACTACTATAATAAACGTTAAATCTCCCACCGGTCAAGTGATTCAGTGCAAGGCCTTAATTGTCTGTGCGTCTCGAAATTCTCTTTTAACTCTTAGGATTGTAAATGAATTAATTTTTTCTTTTTTCAGAACCTCACATCGCTTGATAGGAATTAATGGCAAACCGGTAGAATGCCATTAATTCGTATACCTGCCTAATAAACTGCCTAAACTTTACCTATAATGAATTCGCGCCTTGGTTTTCTGATCAATATCAGTCTTTAAAACATTTAATCCGAAGTCGGGTTATTGCCACTCTCCCGATTTTTCGTCTGGGAACATCATCATGGCCACACATAAACTTCAAATTTTCGGTCTCCAGCGAGGTCAATGTCCTTCTTGGAGCCGACATCATTGGCCAACTATTAACTGGCCCACTTATCCTTGGAAAAAGAGGTGAACCCTGTGCGATCCTGAGCACATTGGGTTTCTTACTCAATGGTCCCGTCCAAAATAATCGAATTGAAAAACCTGAAACTTGTCATGTTAATGTAAATCTCACTCAATTTTTCAACACGGACGATACACCTCCACCATCAAAATTCTCCTCCTCGGATCCAGTACGTCTTCATCTAATCAACACCTAAGCGAAAGTGGATTTCGTGCCCTTAAAGTCTTCAAGGATTCCACACCAACCTCTAACGGACAATCGTTAAGTTTGATACTGTACAAAGTCTCGAAGCTTCAAGCTAGTATCGTTTCCCTAACAGCACAAAATATTCCAGAAACATAACAATCATATAACATTGAAACATTATGAAACCTTCCGAAACGTTAAAAACCGTTCAGATTACTTTCCGATTAGTTTCAAAAACGTAGAAATGTCCGCGATCGTAACAAAAAATCAGATACGTAACAGAAACGTTACAATCACTTAACAGATCGAAAATCAAAAAGGGCGAATGTTTCAGAAAGGTATCAGAGAGCATACTAAAACGTGTTACATTTTTGAAAGATTGTAAGCTTTTTGCAACATAACTGAAACATTCTGTGCTGTATGGGTTCTAATCTTAATTCACAGTCATCCGCATATTCTTTTAACCCAGATGAGCGTCCGATGAATTCAAGGATTGGAATGGAATTTAAGTGCAGACGCCGGGCATGTCCAAATCAATGATGAAAAAACAGTCACAATAACACGCGAACTTTTGTCCGTTATTGCACTTATTTTCGATCTGGGCCTTTTGTCGCCATTCGCAGTAATCCGAAAGCTTCTCTTACAAGAGGTGTGGAGAGCTAAGCTCTCGCTGGATGAACTATTACCCTCAGTCCTTTTACAAACACGGACTAAATTCTATGAAGAAATCCCTGTTTTCCAAACACTGTGAATTCCCAGATTATTTCACTTTTCATCAGAGGATGTTATTCAACTTCACAAGTTTTGGGATTCATCCACAAATGCGTATGCATACGTTAGTGACTCTTAAGATTCTAAATTAAAGCTAATTACCGCCAAAATCCGCATAGCTCCTCTTAAACCAGTAACTTTGCCCCGTCTGGAACTGTCCTCTGCGGTAATTCTAGCCGAGATATTGAAAGTTGTTAGAGAAAGTCTTGAAATTGAGATTGCCGAGATCTTCCTTTGAAAAGATTCCACAATTACTCAAAGTTGGATTTTAAATCCTCCAACCAAGGGCAATCAATTCGTTCTTCACCGAGTGACCAAGATTCGAGCCATAACAAATCCGAAAAATTGGCACCATCTGCCAGGAAAATTCAATCCTGCCGATTGCGCCACTCATAGGTTATATCCCAGTAAATTAATTACATTCGACCTCTGGTGGTCAGGGCCTGAATAGCTCTATCAGTCACCAAGTATTCTGAACCTGATTTCTGTACCTGTCACTAATCAATCTCTTCACAGCTTGCCTGAACATAGTCAACAAACAGCCATCCATATAACAGACCAATGGAATTTGCTAATTAAATTTTCATCCTATTCTAAGTTATTACCCGTCATGGACTGATTTAAAAGATTTATAAGAAATGCACGTCCCAATCGAAATTAAAAGGTACCTCAACTTCTTCTGAAATCTCAGAGGCACGCCACACAGTAGAAAACGAGTGTGGCAAACTAGTGGAAACACGTGGCAAACCAGTGGAAACACGTGGCAAACCAGTGGCAAATCAGAGTAAACTGAAGTCACTAAATCCCTTTTTAGATAACAACAATCTATTGTGTGTTGGTGATAGAATCGAAAAAAAGTAGCCCTTGCCTTATAACACCAAATATCCTCTAATCATACTCACCCAGTCACTTCGGCAATCAACTGAAAAATTAGTTATAACAACATTGAAACAACGTTATGTGCTACTGAGATTATAACAGATGATGACAACCTTCTACATTTATTGGCATGACCCGTTCATGGCATCACGCTCATTCTTGGTCCAGCCCCACAACCGGAGGATGGAGAATTACAAAAGTGAGCGAACGCCGTCGCCACCAGATAGGGTACGTTGATGAAAAATTTGATGATTTCGGCTTTCTGCGGAGGATGAAGTGTGTGGGTTTTTCATAGTGCCTGTTAATCATGTTCCAGTTTAATTAATTTATTAAAATAAATCTGTGTTATATTCGTTATTTTGATCAGTCATAATGTGCTATTCCGGGCTAAAGTTGAATACCCATATTAGACCTCTATATGTATAATTTTGTGTGAAGTAAAATAATTTAAATTCTAAAGTTACTATGTGTTCAATCGTGTGGAAGTCAATTCATCTTTGTTCTCTGATGAAGTTTTGGAGAATGGGAAAGTACCCATCAATTTGTTATTTACAGTTTCGTATTAAACTTATGTTTTAATGCATTTCGTATACTTTTAATGAAAATTTTAAAACTAGTCTTTTGCAGTCTGAATCTGGTTTGGCTTCTAGCCACTATTCATAATTCTGTAATTTAAATCTTTCGACTATTAGCCATACAATCCTGATAGCTGAACTCTGTGTTTTTCATTGAGAGTTGGTGTCAGTGTGTTGGTGTTTCGGAATAAGGCCGTTTGACTGTATAAGGTCCTAGGAATGAGGGTATGTGCCTTCCTTGGAGGTCTTTCTTAGGAGTCCTAGCCAATATTTATACAAGTTTCGAAGAAAAACGCAGAAAACGCCTAGTGGCTCGAACGCGACCTGGGATCGAACCCGTCACCTCACGTCTACCATCTGTGAGCGGAGAGTTGGATTTATAGGGAGAAATTTAAATGAAGGCAATGAAATTAAAATTATTGAAAAAATTCGAATAAATATAAATGAAAGAAAATACGAATGTTAATATTTGACGGAAAGAAAAGTAATTTCTTCATTTTATAACATAACAAAGCACGTTTAGCATGCCTCTTAATCATAACAACAATGATACATAACATATTCAGTACAACCATGTACAACCCAATTTACATTAGTAATAATAATGGAAAAAAAAAAAAAAAAAAGAAACTTGTTTCAGAATCAAAATGTCGAATTTTGCCGTCGGAAAATTTCTAAAATTAAATTAAAAACCAGGCAGTTTTTTTTTTTTAAAGCCTTAGCAATTGTTAGCATGCATCTAATCTGATTTTTTATAGATATATCGATAAATGCAAAACGGTGTGTAAAAACCATGATCACATGTAGAAATATATAAAATAATTTCTCGTTAATTTCAAAATTTTACACGACATATACATATTTTAGAAAATTTATGAGAATGTTAAACATTGTTTATTAGAATTTACGTATAAGTTTAAGATATTTTAAAACATATCTGTGTTCATTAATTTATATATGAAATTTTATTACAAAATAATGACTAACTTATAAACCAAAGATGGCAAAATTTATTTATATCTTTAATTGATTTAGATTTTAAATTTCAAAAAATATCTAATACTAACAACTAACGCAAAATATTTTTTTATAACATTTCAATACTTTTTTAAGCCAATAAAAGATTATATAAAACCTTAACAAGTAAATTTAATAACTTTCAAGCTTTCGCAATTTTTTTAACTTTTAAATTTTTCGCTGAATTTTTCTATGAATACTGAGCTTGAATTTTTTATTTATCTTGTAAGTAATTTATTTCTCTATCGTGTAAGCAACCACAGAGGAAGCACTGTCGAAATATTTCAGTATCATGTAAAGCAATCTTTCGAATATTGCTAATGAGATACTGAACACGAACACGGCATATTGAAGGCGGCAGTAGAACATTTAAAATCCACGCGTTCACACGCCTAACCAATGTCTTTGTTTACATCCGATTGCCGACATTTCTAGCATACAAATGAAGCAAATTAATTCGATGTTCTTTAGAACGGCATTTCATAAAAGGAATTCTTAATTTTTTTACAATTTGAATATAATATTATTTTGAAAATTGTAATAATGTAGCATAGTTTATAAAACTTTATATACAGGGTGATTATAAATAAAGTTACGATTTCAAAATACTATAATTTTAAAACTGCCTATCGGGGCGATTTTATATTTTACCAGAGCAATCGTGATTCAATGAAATTTTGTTTGGGGGAGTAAAAAAGTAGTTCCAACTTGTTCCTATAAATGGCACTGTCAGTGTAATATCAGGGGAAAAGCCTAAAGGGGTTTTTCAGAGGCAAATTTAGCAAAATGCGGATTTTCGTGTAAATCTCTACCAATAATAGCAAAAATGATGTAAAAAAAGCGCCAAGCGTCTTCTTAAGAATATTTCTAGAAACTCATTTTAGTTTTTTTTGCGATTTTCTATTTTGGGGGCGTTAAAAGAGGGCAAATTCGAGCTCAACTTTTAGCGCTAAATTCGTTCATGGAAATCTATAGGAGCTGAGGTAACACATTTTAGTGTGTGGCTTATTTACCTTTATCCAACACCTATTGTAACGGGATTTTGCGGAATTCCCTCTTTACCCCCTTTGAAAGTTAGGGGGCAATAGAAACGTTTCCAAGCATAACTTTGCTTCAAATTATATCAGTAATACTAATTTTTATATGTGGGTTGTTTATACGTTCCCAACACGCACTATAGATGGATTTTTCAAAATTTCTTCCTCCCCTCATTTTAAGGACGGGGATGGGGGGGGGACGATTATAAGAGTAACTCTGCTCCAAATTATCTCAGGATAGCGAATTTTTTTAATGTCTATCGGTTATGCGCACTCAAAACACACACTACAAAGGGATTTTTTGAAATTCCACCTTTTTTCCTTTGGGGGTTGGGGGGAGGGACATGTTTCCATGCGTAACTCTGTTCCGAACTATCTTAAAAAGGCGATTTTTTTTATGTGCGGTATGGTTATGGGCTCCCAACACGAACTATAAAGGGATTTTGCGAAATTTCCCCTTTCCCCCTATAAGGGCGGGGGGAAACACTTTTTAACTCTACTCCAATATGTCTATTTGCTATGTGTACTTAACACACACACTACAAAGGGCTTTTTTGAAATTCCATCCTAATCCACCCCCCCCATGGTGGCTGTGAGGGGTAGAAAACATGTACCCATGCGTAACTCTCTTAAAAATATGTTAGAATGGAAATTTTTGATGTGTGGGCAGCTTTTGCGTACCAACACATACTACAAAGGATTCTCTGAAATTCCATCCTACCTTCCATAGAAATGTGGGGGAAGGACATGTATCCATGTATAACTCTGCTCTAAATTATCTTAGGAAGGGGATTTTTGATGTGTGGGTCGGTTATATGTATCAAACTGATAGTATAGAGAGATTTTGAGAAATTTCCCCCTTCCCTCCTTTAAGAGCGTGGGGGGAGTAAAAGCCCGTTTTAAAACATAACTCTGCTACAAATAATCCCAGGATCATGATTTCTTTATGTATCGGTTATGCATGTAGATACAACATGCACTATAAAGAGATTTCGCAAAACTATCTACTGCCCCCCTTTTGGGGCAGGCGGGGCAAAAAACAGGTTTTCAAGCTTAAATCTGCTACAAATAACCTTAGAATGGCGAATTTTTGTGTGTGGGTGTTAACTATATGTACGCAATAGGCACTTTGATGGGATTTTGCAAAATTTTCAACTTTACCCGGGAGGGAGGGAGAGTAAAAAGCAGATTAGGCGCTGCGGAAGGCGTTGCTTTAGACGCGACGTGTGGCGAGCGGAAACAACCGAAGGTAGCGGGAACAATAACTTAGATTATAACTTGTTTCAATGACTTTTTTGAGATTATTATTATTATTATTAATGATGTGATATTTTGAGAATTCATTTCAATATAATGACCAGAGAAACTGGCAAAGCCTGCTAGTTTATTTAAAAGCAAAATTTTTAATGCCTTTGAAACTTGAAAGAACATTAGAATAAGATTTGATGCAATAAGTTTGTGATGATATTTTCTCTTCACTTTCCTTGCCATCCTCTTCATTAATTTTATTTTAATATGTTCTTCGTTTGTATTAAAGGTAAAATAAACTTCTCTGTCAGAAACGAGATTCATATTTTCGATAACATTTATTGTCATTCCGACTCTATTTAAGGTATCTTTAAAGTCTTCATCATGTGTTATGTCATATAATATACTTTCGAATTTTTGATTTCTAGCTTTGGAAAAATCGAAAATAAATAAATAAATAAATAAATAAATAAATAAATTAAATAAAATAAATTTTTCGTCAACAGGTTTCGTTGCGCCAATATCGAATGCGATTTTTACAGATTTTTTTGAAACATAAAAATACAGGAAAATTTATTTCAGAGTTGGTAATTTTTTTCTGATTCATTAAATTAATTTCGGTCAATCCAGACGAAACACAAGCAATTTATTTTGTTTTTTACAAAAAATCTGCAAAATTAATCTTAGATATAGCCTATTGACTAAATTAATTAAATGTCGCTGCGCTCAGGGAAAAAGGAAAAAAAAGAAAAAAAAAGAGTTGTAATTTTTGTGACTAATTAGCGCTGTGCCAATATGTAAGGCGACTTTTGTCGATTTTTGTCAATTTTTTTTTTTTTTTTTTTTTTTTTTTAACAAAAGGAATTATGTGTGTTTCGTATGCATTGACCGTTGTTAATAGTACCCAGTAGGAAAAATTAACAAATTTAAAATATATATTTTTTTCATTTCGTTTTACAAAAAAAAAAAAAAAAAAAAAAAAAATGCTGTAGATTTTGGCGCAGCTAAAAATCTATTGACAAAAGCTTTAACTATTTTTTTTTTTTTTTTTTTTTTTTTTTTTTTTGACAAAAATATTTCTATTGACAAAATTACAAAATTTGACAAAATTGATTAAAGTATTTCTACTAACAAAAATTTTAACTTTTTTTTTTTTTTTCGCAACGTTCATCACTTATACTAAATATTAATGAAATTTTGTTTCGTTTGGAGCCATAGATAAAATAGGCGTTTTAGCCGTTTAGCCATAGCCGTTTTAAATAGGCAAACTTTAATTATAACAACCCTTTATATTGTGAATTATTTTAATATTTATAATAAAATTAATAATTGAAAATTTTTTAATGTATACTATAAAGTGTAAAAAAAAAAATAATAATAAAAAAAAAGTTATTTTAAAGTTATTTGTCAATATCTCTCTAAAATCGTCTAGTTAATTCGAAATGATACAGCGAACTATAAATAAGACAATTAATATGATTATAAAAAATCATCTTGTGACTTTTGTTTGTATTCTCATGAAACACAAATGTGATTCGTATTTAACCGATATTCTTTAAATTTAATACGATATTTTGTTAATGAACCAACCGAATCTTTGCATGTCATTAACTATATATATATATATATTAAATCTTCTAGGGTCTAACAAAAGTACGCTCAATCGCCGCCTGCTTAAAAAATTTTGTTTGTCATTTTTAGTTAGTATTTTTTTTAAACTTGATTGCCTTTCATTTCGTCAAGTGAGTCGCTGTCGAGGAATTAGTTAAGCAGCCTGTACCATATCTAATAATTGGCTTATCAGGTATAGTGTAACCACGTTTCCTACGCTTAGCAGTGAGGACGAGTCGAAAATCTTGGAGGGTTTCCAAGTTGACCAACAGGTTTGAATTTAGTAAGCATCCAGTCATTCGGCATTCCCTTATCGCTTATTTTCTCTCAACGAAAAGCTTGTCTCCCCTATTTTACTAGTGGACTCGTTGAATCCGCACCTGCGCAGAGTCTTCCATGGTAGCAAGAAATGTAGTTAAAGAGTATATTACACCTGACTCAGGTCATCACATATCAGTTTATTAGTCTAAATAAGTAACAGTGAAAAGGAATATTGCTTATAAATCTGAGAAAGAGTGAAGGAAAATCAGAATGATATGTTTATATTATGTTTCAACTGGTCCAATTTATTACGATGCACAATATATCATTATTTAATTTAGTCAATTAGCCACGTGGGCACAAGCTCTACAAAAATGGGACTCAAGACTACCCTCCAACTAGGCGCCACAGCCAATCACCCGATGCTCTCAATAGGTTAGCGATGTATGACAAGAATTATTTTTTTCCACTATTATATTTTAAAAATATCTGTATGATATTTTATTTCGTTTTGTAAATATATTTAAAATTAGTTTTATTATCGTTTAATTTTATTTAATAATTTATTAGAAATGCATTTTTATAAAAATATATTTTACCGCAAATATTTTTCTCAATATTATGTGTAATAATGGTTAACGGCATGAAAAAAATCATTCACTCATTTAAGGAAGCCGTCTGTGTCTCAGAGAAAACATATTTTGCTTATATTTCTATTAACTTTTAAGACTGTTTATCTTACGATATTTCTGTTTTTTATCTAGCAAAACGTGCCTCGTCAGAGGCGTGTTTCACTCTTAAGGGAGTGTGTGAGAAAATAATTCAAAACGGAAGAACATTTTCTTTTTCTATTATTGAGGTTGGCAATAAGCAACAGAGAGAAAAAGACGAGAGATGGAAGTGAAGAAACATGGCAAGCCATGTACAATTTTTAAACTAATTTTAACTATAGTTTTCTTTCGTAAATAATTTATGTTTATCGTTGTTTTACTGAACATGTGTTTGACTAAAAAATGTGCTTCATTGTTTATAATTTATAAAGTTTATTGAATTTATTTTAAACTCGTCAGAGTTTAACTTACATTTGTGATTATATTTTTTCAAGCAATTTGAATAAAAATATGTGTTTAAATATCTAAATAATCATCTATCTTCCGAAATATATCAAATTAAACTAAAAAAAAAAAAAAAAAAAAAATCACGAGTATTGCTCTACTATTTTAGTTCTCGTAGTTAAATATATGGTATACGCAATTTTGGTGTACCTCTTGCTTTTCACATACCATTGCAAGATATTTAATAAGAATAAAGCATATGTATTTGTATTCTGTGTTAAAAGAGTTCATATTTTTGTTTAGGCGTTTAATAAGTCCCTTTTTTTACTGTAAATATTTATTATTATACTATTATATATAAAATGTTTATTAAAATAATTATTCATTATACATAACGATTATAAATAACTAAATTTTTTTATTCTTTAAAACACTTTCTTTTATTTATTTTTTTTTTTTTTTTTATTTATTTTTTTTTTAATATAATTTTTTGCTTATTGATTTTTTATTTTTATTTTTGTAGATTACTTATTAGATTCAATCTGGAATGAAGCAGCGTCAAAAACAGAGTATGTAACGATATATACAAGAGCATATTTGAAATTAATAAATAAGGGAAGTCTTATATTATGATTTTATAATAGAAATGTGTATTAAAAAAATCCATGCATAATATTTATTTTTAGGAAACTGTATAGAAAATTATTGGAACATTAATGTGTATTGTAGTATACATTAGAATAATGTATAACATAAAATATGGGGATATTTTACAAGAATAAATAAGTAATTTAATAAGATGTATGTTTAAAAGTTAATATATATATATATATATATATTTCGTTTATTATTTATATTTTTTCTTGTATTAAGAAATAAATTGAAAGTAATATCAATTTCAAGTTAGTCTACGTTCAATAAGATAAAAAAAAAATGTCGTGATAGATTTTAGATTATATAAATATAGATCACTAAATAATAAATATAAAACACATAACTGAATCTGATTCGATATAATCCTAAAAAAAAAAAAATAATTGTATTTAATATATGCACGCATAAGGATACCTTATTCAATTCCTGTCTGTATGATCTGCTTAAATTTTTTACAACAATGTCGTAAAAAAGAATAAATATAAACCCATCTCCAACAGCAATCTTATTTTAGATGTGAGATTCAATTTCAGGATTACACCCATTACGTGGTTATCAGCAGGAATTTTCTAAATTGGATTTTTTTATAAAGAGAAATGAAGTAAGATGATATTTGATAGTACGATGTAACAAAGCCCAAAACTGTTTGAGAATTTTTTTTTTTTTTTTTATCTTTTCTTTTTAATCACGTGTTAAAACAAAATGAGTTATGAAATTGAGTAAATAATTTTTTTTATTCCTTTTAATGGTTTTAGAAATAAGAATGTAATAAATTGGGGGCGGGGTATAAAATATGTATTTGTTAATACAAAAGGAATAAAATGTAGTGTATAATATTGAATAATAAATTTTAAAATTCCTAAACATTTATGAAATGCAATATATTTTAAAACGTATGTCAACAATGTTAAACTTATGATTTTCATATTTCATATATTATGAGTTGAAATATTGTAAAAGAATAAAGTTTTGTTACTGGATAAAATGTACATTGCATAAATAATATATTTTCAATTTATTTATGGAATATTTATATTTATATATTTATGTATTTCTTATTTCTTATTATAAAACATGTATATATATATATATATATATATATATATATATATATATATATATATATATATATATATATTTAAATAAAAGTGCAAGAATTACTTTACCATCAAGATTTTGCATTCCTTTATAGTTCAGATTTTTCTTTCTAATCGCTAAATTTAATCATGTAATTTAGGTGACAAAGAGTTGAATTATTAATTTAACATCATTCCGTTTAACTATATTTTTGTTGAAACTAAACAGATCATTATAGTATTTATTAAAAAATAATATACAACAATGAAAGCATGTGTTTACACATTGGAAATCGCAGAATTTATTTTAAAGTTGGTGAAAGCATACAAAATCTCGAAATAACTATACCCCCCCCCCCCCCCAACCTGCTTAAAAAAAAAAAAAAAAAAAAAAAGACAGACGGAAATTCTTCAAGGTACTTATGAATGTTAAAAGGAAAATATAACATTTTTCTCTATAACGATAGACGTTTCTAGAAAAAAAAAAAAAAACACTCTGTAGCCGATCGTGTTTTCGAGTTGAAAAAAAAAAATGATGAACTTGTCACAGAAATTTATATAAATGAAAATAACAAGATAAAAATGCAATCCCAAGCACGGACATATGTTACTTACAAGCAAGGGCTAAAATTTATTGAGAAACAAGTTGAGATACAGAACAAGATTATAAATAAAATATAAATATAATAAACAATACATAAATATTATCAAAATAATTTGTAAATTTAACGAAATGATAACATTAATCGATTGTTACGAATAATCCAAGTTCTGAAATATTAATATTAATTGTATTTCATACGATCTATTTAACATTCATTATGAAGCTCTGAATCAGACGGGTAGAAAATTAAACAAATTTAAGTAACATACATTATCAATAAGCAAACAAATTTCAAACGTTTTCCTTAATTATTGAAAGGTGTATTGTATGGTATTTATATTATTATTAAAACCAAAATATTATTATATTATAAAATCACACTTAAATTTTAACCATTAGTACTGAAAATTTTATAATCACCAATAAGTTATAATCTGTTATTTTAATTCTTACTTCATCAAAATTATTGAAACTTACATTTTGTGATATTTAATCAGTAACGCAAATCAATTATTACACTTTAATTTACAATTTATTAAATCTGTATGATGATTAGTTGATAATATACATGTTGTTTTAATTCCTAAGCATTTAAAAATGATAAAGATAATGTACTTTTGCATATGAGAAATTCAAACATAGATGCATTTAAAATTGACCAGACATAAAGTTAAACTTATATTACATAATTTATACACACTGCAAAAAACAAACCCGTAAAAGTACAGGAAAAATCTGGCAGCTTGGGTGCCAGTATTTCTTTGTCACATATACAGTTTAAAACTGTAAAATTGTATCATTGACATATATTTTACGCAGGAATCCTGTAAATGAAACAGGTTTTTTGATAAATGTGCAGTTTTGTCCTGTATATTTGACGGACAAATACTGGCACCCCCAGCTGCCAGATTTTTCCTGTACTTTTGACCTTTTTTTGCAGTGCATTTACTTTAATTTTGAAAATTTATTATTTAAAATTTATTTATTTATTTATTTAATTATAGGGGATAGTCCTCAAATGGTACTAGGTAGCACTCAGATACTATTTCCTGCTACATTGGAGCTACAGCGCTGTCATCTTAGGTGTTCGCTTCTGAATAATTACCTGTAATATCAGTGTGCTTGGAAGCGTAATAAAAGAAAATTTTCTGTTTCCTCATTTTTTCTGACTGATGTGCTAATTATTTCATCGTAAGTTTTTTGTTCTGGTAGATTTGTAGATCAAATTGATGAGCGACATAACACAGTATTCGAAATATCTGTTAGGACTGGGTGCATGCATATATAATTTTTTTTTTTTCTGAAGTTTGCCATTCTGTGATATCTATCTTATACTGGACTTCCATGAGGGGCTAGTTGGCATAGCTATGAAAAAACTGCATAGTGACAACTAAAAGTAACACTTTCCTTAACGATAGTTCGAAGGTTAAAAAACTATATAGGGTGAAGATCTTTCACCCTCAACCTTCTGCCAAGATGATGGTGCTGATTTTCATTTGGAAATTCCGACGAGGACACAAAATTTAAAATAATTCATTGAAATAAATACATTTCAGTACATAATATAAGCTTAATGAAAGTGATATATTTGACAGCGTATTTGAAAATTAAAAGCAATATTTCAATGTGCAAATATACTTTAATATGCAAAACAAAATAATTGCAGTGAAATTTAAAAACAAGTCATTTATTGTAACACTACTGCGTCATTTCTTTTAAAACACATTTTTTCATATTACAAGAGATGTGAATGAAAATGTATCAGTGAGTAAATGCTATATATTATTTTATGTTTAAAAGAACGTTTACACTGTAAATATAAATAAAAGCAAAAAGCAAATTATAATAAAAAATCTATGTATATTTTAATTAATAGCAAAGCGTCACTGAAAATTTGATATCATTTTTTTTAACACCCGTATTTCAAATACTAACAGCCATAAATTACAGTGCTGCATCGCAAACTTTTAACCCGTTAAAGGATTTTTGCAAGGATTTTATATTACAATTGAATTTTAAAACGAAATTGGATATTGTTTTTGATTTGTTTATCTATTTGTATATAATTTTATCAGTCCCTTTTTCTTCGTAATTTCAGTAAATTACCTTAAAACCGGGTAAACTATTGTACGTTATTTTTAATCACGATCGAATATGTTTTAATAAAAATACAGCTAGTAGCACGAATGATTTACGTGGACAATCTCACAAAATATTGTAATGCTTTCCATCACTTAAGAATTAAGTAATTAGAGAAAGGCAGGACAATATGACCCTTAGTGAGACTTGACCCATGGGTGGGGGTGGGGTCCTATGAAAGGGGAATTTTAGAAAAATGTTAGCTATTACACTGATTAACTAATCATACAACAGCATTTTACAGGAAAAAGCCATTGCAGAATTTTCAGTGGTTTTATAGGAATTTAGTATTGATTGATACAGAAACTTTCAAGTAAATTTTGAAGATCTAGGAATTTGTTAAATTTGAGCTTCCAGTTTTGAGAGAAATCAATTTTAGAAGCATATTTGTTTTATTCACTTTTTTACTTCCATTACCCGACAACCATAGGTAATGGAAATATTGTATTCGGTCCAAAAATTCGATACATATATTTCACCTGATTTACATATTTTAAGTTCTCCTGAGTCCAAAAAATTGTTTTTTGGCAATTGGTCAGTGTGTGAATGTGTATGTGTGTGTGTATTTATGTGGGGAATGTTCTGGCCATTATATCTCGGAAACTAATAAAAATTGAAGTACGAAACTTTATAATTGAAACGGATCTGGTGTACAGATATATTTTCAAAATTTTGGTGAGGATTGAATAATCGGAAGTGGCGGCCGTAAGTCCATATCTCAGAAACGGCTCCAGCGAATTTCTTCAAAATTGCTGTATAAACACTCTAACAGATATCCTTTCGATTGATATATTTGGTTAGTTCAGGAAAATTCATAGGCGTCCTGTATAAATAGCTGAATTTCAGGTCCCGCAAGTGCGTTCCTTTCAAAACGGCTGTATGATTTTTTTTCAAACTTGCCATATTAACCATCTTTTAAATATCCTTTTGCATGTTATTGTAGTTTTCTGGTCAACAATTAATTATGCCAAGCTTTGATAAAAGTCGGTATCTCAAAAACGGCTCTAACGATTTTTTTGAAAATTGTTACAAAACCCATTTTAGATAGCCTTTCTTATGCTTTACTTGGTTATCGCAGGAAAATTAATAATCATCCTGATCTGATAGATCACATTTAGATCTTGGAAACTGGTGTTTAAATAATTAAATAAATAAATAAATAATTCTACAATTTTCTTTTCATTTTTGTTTCTTAAAAAAAAAAAAAAAAAAAAAAAATCTGTGTATAAGCTATGTTTTATGTTTTTATACGTGTATTAACTTTCTCTTACCGGAAAATTTTATATGTCTATTTCATTAGGTCAATTCTATGTCTTCTGATAACATTATCTCCAAAAAATGCACATAATACATGTAATAGTAGATAATAGAAGTTGAGTGGTTGTTTCACAACCAGATTTTTAGCTATATATTGGTATTTAGTAGTTTTATATGACTATATCCCAAGTTGCTAAAAAGTAAGAATTAACAAAGCAAAGCAACCTGGTGAGATTTGACCCAAGCTAAGTATGAATACTTCAATCAATGTTTAATTTAATTTTCTTTGTTTGATTTACTGGATTTGTAACCTATAAATAACAAAAATACTGTGATTTAGGTCTAATGATTTATTTTTATTTAATACATAACCAAAACATTATGAATATTTAGGGTTAATAAATTGTTTTTATTTAATAAATAACTAAAACATTGTGAAAATTCAGACCTAATGATCTGTTTTTATTTTTGAAATAACTAAAATATTTTTAATCTTCAGGACCAATGAATTGTTATATAATAAATAACTGAAAAGTAAAAGGTTAGACAATGTTTGCTACTGTCACACTAAACAGAAGAGAAACGGAAAAAAGAAAGTGATAGAAAGAAGAAAAAAAGAATGTTGACAAAAAAAAAGGGAAAAAGGACTCTTTATGTGAAAAGTACAGAGCTTAAGAAGAACAAAAGAAAACAAACAAAAAAAAATCATTAGAATCTGAAATTTTAGAATCATAATGTGAAATGGCACTAAGCCTTCATTCAAGTCAAGATGATAGTACGAAGTAAAATCTTGATAACCAGAAAATACGAGTAGATGATTGGGTAATTTTGAAGTTTTTTATAAAAAGAGAATGAGATAATTTGCCGGCTTAGTAACAGAAAATAATCACTCTTTTTTGATTACTAGGAGATCAGAAAACAGCAGATTCAATTGCACTGATGTTACTAATGTGTCTGAGATAGATTTAGTGCAAATTGAAACTTGTTTCAGTCCTCCTGTCATTTCAGTACAAAATGACAGAATCACAAGTTTTTAATTTTACTATTTCTTTTCTGCTGATGTTAAATAGATTTAACTAAAACAAATAAATGAATAAAAATAAAAAATAAAATAAAATAAATTTGTAACACTTCAACTAATATAAGAATACTTTTTTTGTTTTAACTAATATAACCCACTTATTAAAACAAGAAAAATTTGAAATCATAAAACATATATTTTTCAGCTCAATACCTATGAGGTTTATCATTTTTATAAGAGAGTTCATGTCTCCTTAAGTAGGGGGTCAAGTCTCCCGAGGCCTAAAGACACTTGAACCATATGCTGACTTAAGGAAGTTATATTTTTTTGCACCACTTCTATGTAGTAAAAACTATGCTATTATTTCTAACCACAGTAATGTAGAAAATAACAGGCTGTTTGTTCAAATTTTTTATTCAGCTCCAACTGTTATAGAAAAAAAAATAAAAATTAAAACCATAAATTAGGTCAAGCCTTCCTAGTTTCCTCTAAGTAGATTATATTTTTATGCTACAAAAAATATAAATATTTTATATATTTTTACGGCAAGTAAAAATACTTCCTTTTAGCAATATGGTATTATTAGCCTTAAGTTACATAAAAATTACCAGTATGGTATCGTATAAAAACAAATCCAATTTAATATGAATAATATGGAATAAAAATGAAAAATACTTTTAGTATATTTTTAATTACAATTTGCTTTTATTACTTTTCCAATAATTTCCAATGATCAAGATTAAATAATGTTTCGGGTAAATATTGTTGGAATTGATTTTTTTATATTCTTTCATAACCGCGTGATACACATATATATATATATATATATATATATATATATGTGTGTGTGTGTGTGTGTGTGTGTGTGTGCGCGTAACCGTGGAAGACCGATATTGAAGAAAATCGACTTTCACTGGTAAATGTCAACACATACCAAATACGTAAGTGAAAGCACGAATATTTGATTATATTCTTATACATTAGGACCATTACCAGTGTATGTCGATAAGCACAGATATGTCCTGGTGGAAGTCGGAAAGAGAAGCCGAAATCAACAGAGAGGTGGCACTCTGTTACCAAATCCCTTGTTCTGTTGTGAATCAATCAACTTTGTCAGTCTTATGCATGATTTGAAACTATGCGCAAAATTTTATTTTAATTTTATATTTTTATCCGATATCTTAATTGGTATTGAATGAATATTCCAGTGAATCGGATCCTTTTTTTTTTTTTTTTTTTTTTTTTTAATTTAAAACCTAACTGCATTAATTGCGAGTAAACAAGAAGACGAGTGTTTTTCTCAAGAAAATTACTCTAAAATACTTTTTGAAGTGATGACTGCTGAAATTAAGTGTAGAACACTGTTGGATTACAGATTTTTAAATGGTTCTGACGTTTTAAACAATTATTGAGAAAGAGCTGTAATCGTACCACTAAAATCAAAAGAAACGAATATACAACATTATGTTACGAATGATGAGTTGTTCAGAAGTTGTCTATTTACAACTCTCACCAGAATAGACCACAGAGGAAGAAAACGTATTCTTAAATATTTTCCAAGCTAAATGCAAAAAGAAAAAATGCATGTAAAGTTGCCATATTCTAATTAAATGTACGTAAACAATGCCAAATGAAACGTAGTGCACTTAAGAAAGGTGTTATTGTGAAACCAATGATTAATTCTGAGTTAAACTCAAAATGTCAAGTTGATCTGATAGACCTGCAGACACACAAAATATGTGAATATAAGTTCATGATGGTGTATCAAGATCATTTAAATCAGCTGGTCCGGATACGACATTTAAAAGTTAAGACAGCTGAAAAGGTGTATCCGTCAGTTATTTTTAATATTTAGTGTATATTGCAGCTATACACCAGTTGTATTGTAATAAAAAAAGGGAAGGAAATTCAGTAATTAAGTTATATCCGAACAATGCGTTATGCAGAAAGATGTTAAGATAGTTCATAGAAAGTCTCGCCATAGTCAAACACAAGGATCAGTTGGAAGGGCCAAACAGAAAGCACAGAATGTGTTAACTGCATTTATGTAAGATTAATATACATATAGATGGCCTCCCTTTGTTAAATTTACAAAAAAAAAAAAAAAAAAAAAAAAAAAAAACATGCCACGAAGGAATACGTTTAAGTCCTTAAAAAACCATGTTTGTCATAGAATTCAAAAGAAGCATCGCGTCGTCTTTTTTTGCCTATTGAATAAATCGCAAATATCAAAACCGAAGAACAACTCGAAGAAATTATTAAATCTTTTGGCAGCGAAGGACAGCTTGGAGAAACTGATAATACTTTTGAAAAAAATGTCAGCAGTAGAGATATCGAAAACCACTTTCAAAAGGAAAATATAGGTCTGCGACCTACCTCGTCTCCATAGCAAGCCTGGATTGAACAACAGGAGTTTATTACTATAATAAAAAGGGATCATGAAAGATAATCTTCTACTGCAAGCTAAGAAAATTTAACAAAACTCAAAAAAAAAAAAAAAAAAAAAAAAAAAAAAAAAAAAAAAAAAACCTTGCTCCTCGAATTGGTGATACCGTACAAATACAAATCCCTGATGTACACGTACCCGAAATGTGTTGGCACTTGTTGTTGGAATAGAAGACTCCAACTTCTATATACACTCGGCCCCGCTTAAACGAATACCTACCGTTCCAAAAATATTGATTCAATTAAACGGGGTATTTGATTATGCAGGGAAGTCTAGAAATGTAATTACATATATAACTATAATGATTTTATGCTTACGTGAAAAAATAAATGATCGATACCACTTCCTTATTTAAATATTTAACCAAACTTTTACCAAGTTAAAATATTATAATAAATTTATAAATGAAATTAATGAAGGAATAAATACAAAATAAATAAAGTATTTGCACTTACAATTTTATTTAAATAAAAAAAAAAAAAAAAAAAACAGTTATGATTGATTACTTTGACATAGACTTAGCTAAAAAAAAAAATATTTATTTTTCTTAAGCACATAAATAGATTTTAATCGCTTCAGTGAGACTCAAAACGACGATGAATAATATTAAAGGATTCTGCAACTTCATTTATCGTTGGAGGAGGATCTGCTAGCTCTTTATTACTTTCGTTTAAATATTACTTCAGCAGGAATACAGTCTTATGTTTAAAGAGCACGCCTTAGTAAAGTTTTTAAAATAAAAACGGATTATTTTATTTTTTCATTTTATTTTATTTTATCTTATTTTTTGAGAATGAGAGGAGAAATCTGCCAGAAATAGAGTAATTTTATTTTAGAAAATTTGAGTGTTTATGATATTAAGCGAGCTTGCGTTGTAAATAATATTTCGCTAAACGAGGAAATTTAACATTTCTTCTATAGGAAAACTCTTGGTTTTGTAACTTTATATACTTATAAGCCGGGTATTCGATTATCCGTTACCCGATTAAGTGGAGACAACTGTACTAGCAAATAATAGACCTGCTTTATACCTGTAATCAGTTTGCAATTTCTAAAGGGAAGTTATTTTCCATATATGAGATTTCTTCTTAAGAAATGTCATTGATAGAAGCAGCTGCAGCCAATTTCAGAAGTGGATGACAAAACTAAAAACACTGTCACTGCAAAAGGAAGTGTTTCATAACTAAATGCAGTTTTAAAAGCAATGGACTCTTGAGCAATTCAAAGTGTCATAACGATTTAGGTTGTACCAATAAATAAGATTTCAATCAAATAATTAATTAAATTTTGCATTGGTATTATATCCTTTTCTCATTTAAAATGTACCGTTTATTTTATGTTTAACAGTTTATTTTACACGTATTGTTACTTAAACTTTCTCCTATTTTGTCATGTATTGTAATGTGTTTTTATGATAAATTATAATTTAAAATCGTAGCAAAAATATTATTATTTTGTCGGGGGAGGTTATTTCTCCTTAAATCCTATTTGCGCGGCTATAGCAAAAAATCCCATTTCGTTATAAATACCATGCTATTTAATGGCCAAACTTAAAACTAAAATGTTAATGCATAGCATTTTCCCAAGTAAACTGAAATCATTAAGAAGACAAGTAATATTAAGAATCCCTTCTTCTTACCATGCTACAAACAACTTTACATGTCTAAAAGTACCATACCGTCCATGGAATTTAAATTCTCCAGAGTTATTTACTTAAAAACCTTCTACAGCGGAACGAGCCACTCTCTTCACCGTCATTGGTTCTCCTCTCAGCAAGACAGGCGAAAAAGATACGTCACACTTGTGATGTTTTATTGCGTCTAAATTCACCGGTGAAAGTCGACATTCGCCAGATTTCAGTCTTTCACGGTAACATGTATCTGTCATAATTCTATACAACGATGAAAAGAAGTCAGTAAAAAATTGTACACATGCAAATATATTATATATACACTCCTTCTCATATTTATAAGGACACTTTATGTTTTGAAATAACTAATGTAAAAATAATTGTGAACACGATTATACTGTGCACGTGTTATATCTAGTATTCTTAAAACCAAAACTGCTATAACTTTTTTAATGTGAAACAAAATTAATAAAATGTTATGCAAAATATTTTTTCTCCAAGTTTTTAGTTGTTAATAATTATAGGGACAATCAAGATTTTTTCGTTTTATTTAACTTACTAGCGGATAAATTACAGTTGACATGTGAATTTGTTAATCACTGGGCTAGATTAGGTCATATATAAGCCTTCATTTTTTATTGGATGGACATTACTGTTAATTCCTCGAAAAAGAGAACGTTCATGTAGTGAAGTATGATAAATGTGTTTTTTAAGTGGAAGGATAATTTCAATCCGCCGAATTTCTAATAAAATTCGAAGATCTAAAATTTCGGAAGAAAATGTGATCAAACGTTGAACTGCTAGTTCGATAGGAAAGATATCTGAGGCAAAATCAGAGTTGTTTTACAGAGATCGAAGACTCATAATTCCTCTTACTGTTCTACTCATAATGACTGCTGCTGAATTTGCTTGTAATTTTTAATAAAAGCTTGGGGTCCATATTTATGCATATTTAAAATAATTAATAATATGTTAAAATGAATAAAAACCTGGAATAATCAATAAGCATTTAATGGGGGAAAGAACGTCTGCGTTAAATTTTAATAAAGACAATATTAAATGGTAAAATGTGCATTTTCTGATGAAAAACATTTAATTCTTGATTAATCAAATGGTTTTAACGGTTACTGGCATGATCTGAAGATAGCGAAAGATAGAACAGATTTTTTAAAGGCAGATATGAGTCCGGCATTTTAAAGGTGGGTCTATGGTGCTCTGGGGAGCTGTTTGTAACTGAAGGAAGAATTAATTTAGTAATTTTTTCTATTATTATGAACATTAAGAGAATGTCAGCAAATTTTAAACGTCGAATTCTCAGATTTATTTATTTTATTTTTATTTTATTTATTTATTTATTTTTTTTTTTTGGGGGGGGGGGGGGTTAATAATATTTTTTTCAACAAGTCTTACATTTTTGTTCTACTTCTAGAGCAATAGGAAATTGTTTGAAGAAAGAAACGTCTGTATTATTGCCTTTCCCGTGGCCAAAAATTTGAAAAAAACTTTAACTTGTCATATTAGAAAAGTGCATGCAAGTAGAAAACAATTTTAAATAGTTTAAATGTATTCAGAATATCATCTATGCTGTATGAAATGGTATTGAAACTGAATATAAAAAAAAGTATATATATATATATATATATATATATATATATACCAGAGAGAATGTCTGACTGTTTCACCCTAAAAAGAGGCCCCATAAAATATTAAGTTAAAGAATATCAGAAAAAAATTACTAAGATTCGAGCTGTCCTGATAATTGTGAACACCTGAAAAATAATCTTTTTAGCCGTATTTACAAGTTCTTTAAGATAGAAAACGATAAAACTTTTTAAATATAGTCATTAATAAAATTCAAATTAATAAAAAATATATTTGTTTAAATAATAGTGTTCGGTGCTTAGTTAATATAGAAAAAACGAGTGTCCTTATAATTATATAAACCAGTGTACATAGTCCTGCCATACGTTCTGTCCACCGATTAGAAAGATCTAGTTGTTATGTAAAATGAAACAGAGTTTACATTTTACATATATTTTATTTCTTTCTTATAATGTATCACAAAAAAAGATATTTATATATATTTCTTCAAAGTGCCCTTTTTTTTTAATTTACGCATTTCTTCAAACGCTCCGGTCACTTATTTATCGCTGCACGCACGACTTCATTCTTCATTTGTGCTGCTATCTCCCCTAAATCTGCTTTTAAAGTCTCAATATATCGAAGACTTTGCGCGGTATTACACCTCTAAAATGTTCCTAAAAATGTAGCCCAATGGATTCAAATCTGGGCTTCCCGATGGACAATGGTCAGCTCGAATGAACTCTGGTAAGTTGTTCTTACATCACCACTGGCTCGTTCTCGATTTGTACTCTGATTCTGAATCCTGCAGGGATATCTACAGCTTTCCAGCGAACAGAGTATGACTTAAGTGCCTCACAATTTGTTCCAGGATGTCGTTTTGGTAGTTTTAGATGACGTTTTTACACATTTTACACAAAAATGTAGCCTGGTTACATCTTTATACGAAACAGATAACCAAATCTTTACTGAAGTAAGCAGGTGACCTCTTTCAGCTCTGGAGCCTCTTTGGAACTGCTAGCTAACACACTGTCATTTTGGTTGTTGAATTTTTCCTCTTCAGTGAAGAGTTTTCCAACCGAAAAAAAAAAAAAAAAAGATGTGCGGTCGGGGGACCCCCATTAGAAACGTAGCTCCTTATGCCTTTTCACAGATTCTGATTTTGATTTGATATAGAAATCTAGATTGTTTATTCTATCTCTCGCGCTCTTCCCTCTCTCTGATAATTTCTTTAAATACAGTGCAACAACGATTAAACAAAACAAGTTTAAGTGCCAGAAAAATCTGATAAAAATCCTTTCTTAAGGAAAATAATTAGGGAAACAAGATTTTAAAAAAATAATAAATGGTCAGCTAATTACTGGGCTGAAGCGGTTCTCTCTCATCAGTCGAGTTTAACTTATTTCGAGCTGACGGAAACAAGCAGATCTGATGACGAAAATGTGACATGCAATTTGATACGAAAGTGTATAATTTCTCAATGAGTCGGGCAAATTTTATGTTCAAGGGATCAATAAACGATAGTAAAACTCAGCCATTAATAAATTGACGCCTGACCGACTATGTAGGTGGTATTTCAAACTTTTCCACAATTAGCATTTCAGGATGATAATACACTTAACTACTTAGCACCTGTGGTACGTTTATTTGATTCAAGCTGTTGAAATGTCCCTCCTTTCTCATTAGCAATTACAATTTTTATAAATTATCATAACTTTTGTTACCTAAAGTTAAATCCCACAAAGAATAATGTAGAATTTCTTCTTTACGAGACCAGTAAATAGCCCTAATCTCACCCCACTCGAAAATATTTAGTCTATAAAAAAGGGTAGGGATTCGAAAACTGTAGCCTACAACTTTACAAGAACTAGAAAAAAATATTTATGATATTTGGCACAGTAAAATTTTGAGTTTCATGTTATTAAAACTGTAAAATACTATACCATTCCACATTAAAGCAATAATTTCATACAAAAGTGGAAATTATCCAATGCAAAATACATATTTTTATTAAGTAATTGTTTAGATCTAACAAATAAATAGTTTTATTTCCTACATTAAAATATAATGTGTTTATTTCATATAATAAATCATAATAGTATACAAAATAAATAATAAAGCGGCTTATTAAATTAAACATGTACGTAGGTACCATGCTATGACTTCCGTATTATATAAACACAGCAGTTTTATTTGTTTGAATAATTAGTTATTAGAAACACAAAAGGTATAAGTCAATTTTTCTGCTGTGCGGCTTTTTCCTTCCTTTTTTTTTTTTTTTTTTTTTTTTTGTGTGTGTGTGTTTTTGTCCTTTACTGTAAATATAGAATGACTACTTTAACATCGTTTTCTAATTTGCGTTCCATCTTAGCAACCGCAACTGGTCGGAAAAAAAGAAATTGATGGGGTTCTTCCTACGGTCGACAGAAATTCGCATGGAGGGACCATAATGCATTTTCGTTATGCGATGTTTCCTGCTAGTTTTGTCCAGTGTTGTGCACGAACGCGTTCATTTGAACGCGTTCATGAGCTTAGCTCAAAAATTTTGAGTTTTGAGTTGAACTTCGCTCGTTTTTTAAATAATGAACTTGAGTTGAGCGTAGTTCGTTTTTTACACGAACTTGAGCGGGAAAAAGCAATTCAAACTCAAACTCATATTAAATATTTCTGTCTGAAATATGAAAAGTAAAGTAGAAGAAGAAAAGGACAGAAAAGAAAATTACTGTGCAAAATGGATTCCTGAAAAAAAAAAAAAAAAAAAAGGCATTTGGGAAAAAAGGCACCATAAAAAGGGGCACCCGGAAAAAAGGACACTTTTGCAATTTGCATTTAACAAAAACAAAAAACATCAAATAACAAATTTAAAGCGTGATTTTTCATAATACATTTTTAGAAATTTCAATCAATTAAATTCGTACCATTTTTACTTAGTATATACCTGGGGAAAGGGGGGGGGTCTAGGAGCAGACAGAAAGAGAATAATTGCTTTTATATCACTTTCTTATTTATTTTAATTAAACTTTGTCTAATAGTGACTTGCTGTTTATGAAAAAAATTCAGTGTCACACATACTTCGGGGGCTGAAGATGCGGGGGAGAGGAAATTTTTTTTTATATCATCGACCTGGGATCGAACCCAGCACTTCCTATCTAGCAGCTCTGAAGGCATTTGCACATATATTAATTTGCAATTCGAGTGTAATATTATAGTGATATTTAATTACATTTAAAGTTTTGTGGAAATTATGTTATCAAAGAATGGCAAAATTTCGTTGCGTATTTTACGAAATATTTATAAATTGTCTGTATTTTATGGGATGCATTTTTTTATTTAATTAATTATTTATTTTTTAATAAATATTTACGATTTTGAAAATACTTTATATAGATTCAGTATATTTTTAGTTACGAGAAACGATAACATATAATATAAATAACTTTTTGAAATAATTAAGGCAGCGTTTAATGGAGTAATCATCATTTTTGTAAAATTCTAATTTTAGTTTTAGGAGCTATCTAAGATGAAAATGGTAATAAATATTTCCCGCTTTCATATAGTTGAATAGTTATTTCTTAAAACAAATAAAGAAATAGTAATAATTATTGTTTAATAAAACAAATAAATAAATAAGTAAAATTTGAAACCAAATAAATATTATGATGCGCATTATTAATACAGCATTTTCCCCGTTCTTTGTATGCCCTAACTAAAATTTGAAGGAATCTAGAATCTACATTCGTTCTTCTTGGTCAAAATGTTTTCGACATCATGTGTTTCTTGGAACTATAAGCCGAATCCAATGTATTATGAATTGTGACTGGTATACACCGATTTGTCTGTGGGGGAGATTTGTTGTGTGGGCAATTCTGGTACACAAAAGCAATTGCCTATAGCCCTTTCCCTTTTTCATTGATAAGAAGAATAGTAATGGTTAAAATGAGCGTTATCACATGGGAATAAAAATCACACCGAAGTCGTTTGCTTTGCAACGTGGTAGGTCTTGTATAAGATAAAAATAAATTACTCCTTTGCTTAAATGTGTATTTTTAATATTAAGTTCTTAATTTAATGATTTAATAGAAATAAATCTATAAGATAGTAGAAATAAAGTCATATATATATATATATATATATATATAGAAAACCTTTTCAAACATTGCATTAGATGAAAATAAGCGTCACATGAAGTACTAGAAAAATTATGAATAAGTCATGAGGCAATTATAAATTTTAATAACAGGAGACTTAGTGTTGGAATATTAAAACCCGAATAAACTACTATGTCAGAAACGCCAATTTTGCATTTCCAATATTTTTTCTTTGGCGTTTCTGACGTAGTAGTTTATTCGGGTTTTAATTAATAAATGTTACTGAAATGCTAAAAGTTTTATGATGTTATATAATAATAATAATAATTGAAATTAATTTTTATTTTCCCTCCATTTTCAGCTTTTACAATCAAATATATATTTTTTTTCTATTTTATGATAGATGCGATATATATTGAACCACAGTGTACTATGCATTTAGAATTGGCATAAATGCATATTAAAACATATATTTAAAAAATCCACTGTTCCAAGTATTTTGACAGTAAAATAAGGAAGTAAATATAGGTCGGAAAAAAATAGTTTTCCATATAAAGCTTTAAACGTTAAGTATTAATATTTAGGTAAATGTAATTAAATTCATGTTATCAGTCATGTCTTTAAATTACTGGAAGGAAGACAATGTCATCCAATCTCTTACATTTAAAAGTTTAGATTCATAAGTAAAGCAAAAAACAATCTTCAGAGAAAACATTTTGTGAATAAAAGTTAATGCAAATTTTACCTGCACCCGACAGCAAAGCAGGTAATAAGCGATTACTCGACCCGATGCGTTTCTCTCTTGTGAGAAATGCGCCCTCTCTTGCGATTAAAAGGGTAGAAAGTATGGATCCCTGAAAAAAGGGCACGGAAGAAAGGGCACCGGAAAAAAGGGCACCTGGAAAAAAAAAGGCACTTTTTCAATTCGCAAATCGCAAAATAATAAATATCAATTAATGAATTTAAAAATGACTTTCAAACTACATTTTTAGAAATTTCTATTGATTTGGTACAACATTCATTTAGTATATATCTCGGGGAAGAGGGGGGCAGGAGAGCAGATCGAAAGAAAATAATTGTTTTTACAAAAACTCTTACCGATTTTAATGAAACTTAGTAAAATCACGTACAATTTGTGAAAAAAATGAAAGTAAGTGCCAGGCAAACTTGGGGGGGGGGTTAAAAGAGGGGGGCAGAGGAAAATAAAATTATCTTTTATAGCACCGTTTTACCGTTTCAATGATATATTCTATAATTATCACTTACTTTTTATGAACATCACAATGAGTGTATTACACATCTGGGGGGGGGGGGCGCAGATAAAGTAAAAAATATTATTCTTTAAACTACCGTATACTCGATTAAAAATAAAAACTTTGTATGTATACAACTTCCTGCTTATGAAAATTACAGTGAATCTACACATATCTGGACGAATTGCTACGGGGGGGGGGCAGAGTGAAGAAAATATTTGTTTTTATATCACCATGCTACATATTTATATTAAATTTTGTACGAGTATCTTTCATTTTATTAAAATTATAGTGAAAGTTACCTATAATTGATAAGGAGGGGGTGTAGTGGGGCAAATGAAAAATAAAATAATCCTTTTAAAAACACTTATTACCGTTTGTTTTGTTGTTTTATTTGCATTTTGTGTAAATATCAGTTAGTATTAATGAAAAAATTACAGGGAGGTACTCAAAAATTCAATGTATGATAAAAATCTGTAAAAAGTTGCTCAAAAATGAAATTTCTTCTTTTAATCTGTCTCTTTTGTCCATCCCCCCCCCCCTCACGTAGAAATAAAAAACTTACGCCTTCGTTGATGATTAGCATGAGTTTTACAAGGAGAAATTAAGAAAAGTGCCTTTTTTTCCGCAATCCTTAAAAAGGGGCACCGGAAAAAAGGGCACTTTTCTTATTTGTTTACTTGTAAAATACTTGTTAAACATGGACGATAGCAAAAATTTTTTGTTTCTATGGGGGGAGGGGAGAGACAGAACAAAGAAAAAAATTCTGTTTTAGAATAATCTTTTACCAATGTTTGATATTAACTTTTAATTAATGTCTGATATTAACAATGTATTGAATTTTTGGATTGCAGAAAAAAGGGCACCGGGAAAAAAGGGCACTTTTTTTAATTCTCCTTGTAAAACTGATGCTAAACATCAACGAGAGTGTAAGTGTTTATATCTACATCGGGGGAAGGACAAAAGACACAAATTAAAAGAAGAAAATTCATTTTGAATATTTTTTTTATAGATTTAAATATACATTGAATTTTTGCATACCTCAGTATAATTTTTCATTAATTAGTAATTGATACTTACACAAAATGCAAATAAACAATAAAACAAACGATAATAAGTGTTGTTAAAAAGATTATTTTATTTTCCATCTGTTCCCCCCTACCCCCCCCCCCCTTATCAACTTTAGTTAACTTTCACTATAATTTTAATAAAATGAAAGTGATAGTGGTACAAAGTTTCATATAAGTAGGTAGCATGGTTATATAAAAACAAACATTTTCGTCACTCTGACCCCTCTTAGCAAATCGTCCAGATATGTGTACACTCACTGTAATTTTTCATAAGCAGAAAATTGCGTAGATACAAAGTTTTTTTAAATCGACAATGCGGTAGTTTAAAGAATAATATATTTTACTTCTATCTGCGTCCCCCTTGTCCCCCCCCCCAAATGTATAATACCCTCATTTGATCTTCATAAAAGTAAGTGATAGTTACTACGGAATATGTCATTAAAATCGGTAAAATGGTGATATAAAAAAATATTTTATTTTCCTCTGTCCCCCCTCTCTTTCACCCCCCCCCAAGTATGTCTGACCTTACTGTGATTTTTTTCACAAATTGTATTCTATTATGCAAAGTTTTTGTTTAAATCGATAATAGTGTAGTTTAAAGAAGAATATATTTTATTTCCATCGGTTCCCCCTTGCCTCCCCCCCCCAGGTATATAATGCACTCATTGTAATCTTCATGAAAATTAAGTGGTAGTTATAGAATATATCATTAAAGTCGCTAAAATGGTGATATAAAGAATCACTTTATTTTCCTCTCCCCCCCCCTCTTGTTTAACCCCCCCCCCACTAAGTATGTCTGACACTTACTGTAATTTTTTAATAAATTATACGTGATTGTACAAAAAAATTTTTGATCAATAATAGAGTAATATAAGAAAGATATATTTTATTTTTATCTGCCCCCCTTGCTCCCCCCAGGTATATAATACACTCACTGTGATCTTCATAAAAAGTTAGTGATAGTTATGGAATATATCATTAAAGTAGGTAAAACTGGAATATAAAAGATAATTTTATTTTCCTCTGCACCTCCCTCTTTAACCCCCCACCCCTAAAGTTCGCCTGACACTTACAGTAATTTTTTCACAAATTGTACGTGATTATACAAAGTTTCATTAAAATCGGTAAGAGTTTATGTGAAAACAATTGTTTTCTTTCGATCTGCTCCTGCCCCCCTCCCCCTCCCCCCATCTTCCCCGAGGTATATACTAAATTAATGTTGTACCAAATCAATTGAAATTTCTAAATGTGTAATTTGAAAGCCATTTTTATATATCATTATTTGATATTTATTATTTTGCGATTTGCGAATTGAAAAAGTGCTCTTTTTTTCCGGGTGCCCTTTTTCCAGTACCCTTTTTTCCGGGTGCTCTTTTTCCAGTGCCCTTTTTTCCGGGTGCCCTTTTTTCCGGTATTACTACCAAGAATATAAATTTTTTTTCCCAAAGGAATAAAATCCATATGAGTTTGAGTTACTTTTCCCGCTCAAATTCATGAGGAAACGAACTTTGCTCAGTTCAAGTTCACAATTTAAACTAGTATGTTGTGGCCACCACGAGACTTTCTTCTATATTTTCCTATACAAATTCACTCAGTAACAATATATATATAAAAAAAAAAATCCAAGTTTTTTCTTTTTTTTTTTTTCGTTAAAAGTAAAAAAAAATTGATAACTTTGTTTTAAATTACCACATATTTATAGTTCAACCATTCGTTTTAAAGGTATTGACGAGACCTTTCGAAAGATACCCATCTTGAAAATTTACCCCACCCCAGAGGGTACTTCCCCCCAGGGGGGGAAGCGATGCCCCCACATGCACATTTTTTTTTCCTAATTAACTACTACTATTAGCAATAATTCATATTAATTTTATAATCACAGGTTAAGAATAACTCTCATTATGTACATTTATACGAAATTTTGTCCTATACTACCATGTTAAAAATTTAGAAGAAATACGATCACAGCGCCTCCTGTTGTGCGACTGATCCCAAAATCTAATCAGCACCAGTTTATGTCAGGAGCCAACTAAATACCAAGTTTTGTTAAATTTCGTTTAAAAAAAAAAAATAAATAAGATTTTTTTTTTTTAAGTTTTTTTCGTAAAAAGTAAAAAAAATCGATAACTTTGTTTTAAATTATCACAGATTTATAGTTCAACCATTCGATTTAAAGGTACTGACGAGACCTTTCGAAAGATACCCATCTTGAAAATTTACTCCCTTCGAGGGGGGACTTCACTCCCAGGGGGATTCACAAGGCTCCTACACATGCAATTTTTTTTTTTCCAGTTGACTATCTCTGTTATAAATAATTCTTGTAAATTTCATAATGATTAGTAAAAAATAATTCTCTTTATGCACATTTATACAAATTTTTGCCCTATATCACCATGTTAAAAATTTAGAAAAAGCGGGATGGCAACGCAACCTGTAAGACGATTTTTACCAAAAGTTGATAGGCACTAATTTATGTCAAGATGCAACTACATACCAATTTGTATGAAATTCTGTGCAGTAGTTCCTGAGGTACAGTTGCCACAAAATTTTGTCACACACACACACACACACACACAGACAGACAGACAGACAGACATTTTCTAAAAATGGTCAAACCGTGTTCTACAGCTCTCAAAACGTCTAAATCCATCAAAAACCCGAGGTCGAAAATTTTTACGAATCCAATACTTTCTTCTATTGAATATAGAAGAAAGTAAAAACGAGCGAAATTCAGCTCTAAACTGAAAAAGTTTTAATTAAACTCATGAACGCGGTCCTGCGCAACACTGATTTAAAACAACGGAACCTCTAAATGATAGAATTTGTTTCCTATTAATAAGTTCTCATGCCCATAAACAAACGTATTGAAAATTTGAGAATAAAAAGCCATGCAAAAACAGTGGGTACACTATTCAGAAGTATTTGCTAAATAATTTTTTACCACAATTAAATTAATAAGTTATAAGTAAGAATTATAAGTTAATAAGTTTAATTAAGCGTAAAATTAAAAATAATTTTCATGGTAATTGGTAATTTTAGAAAAAAAAAGGGAAATTACCTATGAAAGTGTTCACAGAGGATAAGATCTATTAAAAAAAAAAAAAAAAAAAAAAAAAA
This sequence comes from Salticus scenicus, assembly GCA_963930645.1. Classification (NCBI taxonomy): domain Eukaryota; kingdom Metazoa; phylum Arthropoda; class Arachnida; order Araneae; family Salticidae; genus Salticus; species Salticus scenicus. The sequence continues at coordinate 188,851,596 of OZ005649.1, read as the reverse complement.
AAAAATGTACGTAAAAATGAACTTTTAGTGAGCTTCGCTCGTTTTTAAAAATGAACTTGAACTGAACGCGTTCATTTCTTTAAGACATGAGTTTGAGCGCGAACTAACTCGTTTTTTACACGATGAACTTGAGTTTGAACTAGTTCGTTTTTTTGTGAACTTGCACAACACTGGTTTTGTCCTACCGCAAGCCACATTAAGGACCTGCGTTACGGAAAAAAAAAAAGAGAAAATGCCGATGTTTGTTATTCGCGTGCAGCTGTATCAGTACATTCGCTCTGGCCTTATAAATATCCTTATGTGCAGAAATAAGTCTCTGGCCAGTATGTCTATGGCAAGCACCAATTCCCAGGCCTTGTTTTAAAATGCGGGACATAGTCCTGGTAAGTTTATTCATCTAACAAGCCATGACTTTTTACTTAAGTAGTGGATTTCTGTGAATCCTTTACTTTATTATTTTAACAGCTGCTGGCATTCTGCTCGTACGAATGCGACCAATTCATAGCCTGTCAATGGTAGAGGATGTTTCATTATACTTTTTATTAGCTCACTGGATGAACTATGTTAAATATTTCAGCAGTTTCGGCAAGTTGAAATTATCCTTCGTTTTCATGCAACACTTGTGTGAAGCAATTAATGTGATTCAATTTTCTTTTTTTCCCCCACTCTATCTTAACTATGGAAATGTTTAACAAACACTATTACTTTTTTTTAGTGTTCACACTCTATTTATACTTTTACAAAACATAGTGGTGTCATTTCCGGAACATATATATATATATATATATATATATATATATATAAAGTGGTTGTTTTATTTTAGAGAACAGAACTTATGGCAAGGTATACAAATATGTATATATATATAGTTTCAAAACGCATAGAAAAGCATTTTATTTACACGTAAGCATTATATAACAAATTATAGCCTTCATGAAGGACCCATGCGCGAAACGTGTTTAATGTTATTTATTTCACTCGTTTGATAGCGTTTACGTGGAAATAAAATTTTCTTTTATAGCTTTATAATAATAATAATAATAATAATAATAATAATAATAATAATAATAAAATGTAACTTAGCTATGACACGAAATGTTTGTACACTTCAAATACATAAATTTTTAACCCGTTCTTTTTCTCGTGTATATATATATATATAATTCATTCTTAATTCTCAGATTGTATAAATAAAATTACAATCTGTAATATGAATTACAAATCGTTGATTTTACGTAACATCATATTTAAATTTTACTACGAAGAAGAGACAATTGTATTTTCTTTTCATTTTTCTATATTTATATTAGTAGTAAAAGTTTTAAATCTAAAAATGTATATATATATATATATATATATATCGGTTATTCAGTACTAATAACCACATATAAATAAGTAAAAGTAAATAGATTTAAAGTAAAGATCAGCAAAAATCACACACACACACAAAAAAAAAAAAAAAAAAAAAAAGTGGTGTTTTCTCAATATAATGCAATGATTGCAGCAAAGTCTTAAAGGAAATTTAAACATTTATGTATTTTATGGAATTCAAAAGAAAAGAAAAACTTATATGTTTTGAATAATATATTCTAATGTTTTTCATAACACAAGTTATTCATAAATGGAAATTTATTTTATTACGGTATAAATATGTTACACCAAATTTTGGGAACTTTGAAAAAAGTCCCCATAATCCATAATTGTTTAATTTACAGAAAAAATTGTTCAAAGAGAATTTATGCGACCATATTTATATAAATTTATATAGATCAATAAGGTATTTAAAAATGTATTTCGAAATTTAATTTCTTTTTTTCTTTCAGATTCTCATAACACTTTAAATTATCAAGTATCTTATATATTCATATATATATATATATATATTATGCTTTTAGCTGAGCAACATCAACTAGTATGCTCGTCGAAGGTCATATTCTAAGTACTTAAAGTTCATACCTGATTTTAAAGAAAAAGAGAAAGAAAGAAAGAAAACTGTATTCCTAAACAAGTATGTAAAATTATTAAAGAAAAATAATTTCTCATACATTTTTCGAAATTTTTAGAGAATTTAAAGATTGTGAGATTGAATTTTTGAAAATTTGAAATATCTACTTCATTGTTTTCAAAATTTCCTTTCCAACAAAAATAAAAATAAAAATAAAAATAAATAAATAAATAAATAAATAAATATAAAAATAAAATAAAATAAAATAAAATAAATAAAATAAACCGAAATATTACACGTACCGGAGAAGTATCAATGCACCCAAAATTCCATTCGATGTATTCTAGTAACAAAAGAATATTTTTAACGAAAGTAGAAACTTAAAGAAAGTCGAATCATATAATTTTATTATATATTTATCAATTTAATGCACTTGAAATCAGAATAAAGGCGAACATCAGACACAGGATAATTGTGGAACACTATGGCCTTCATTTATCCAAAAATGTTGAAAATATCGATTTGAAATTATTTTGCATAAAAAACTTGTGTACATTTTTTGTTTTATTCGTCGATATATATATATATATATATATATATATATATATATATATATATATATATATATATATATATATATATATATATACATAAATCTTAAAAAAAGATGTTTGATTGCAGTTGTTTCTTTTTAAATACCTTAAAAATTTTAAACATAAACTGATTCTTAAAATTGTGCCGGTATAAATATCTTTATTATTTGAAAAATAATTTCCCATATATATGTTTGAATATTAAGGAAAACGGTATTATAAATTGGTTGAAAAAATAACGAGGTGTCCCATTTAAATTGTCTTTTTAAATATAAAAATAAGTTACTGTAATTGATATTAAATCTTAAGTATTTCACATTATCTACGTTCCAAATAGAAGTTTTTATTTATTTTTTTTAATGAAGCAATACATTTAATGAAATCTATAATGCATATATATATATATATATATATATATATATATATATATAAATTTATGTTTTCTTTTAGAAATTTTGTTATAGATTAAAAATTTGATGGTCAAAATAAATTTGTTTTTAAAATATTAAGCAAATAAGTTATGAAAATATACATAAAGCAATATATATATATATGTATATAATTTTTTTTCTTTTAAAGCATTTTGTATTATTTAAACCAAGAAGTGTTAAAAATTTATCGATTTCAGAATTTCATTTAGATATTTCAAAATTACATTTTTAAATTTTTATCTTTAATTTCATTTGAATGTACTTCGCAAAGTATATTTTTAATTATTATAAAAATAAAATAAAAATAAATAAATAAATAAAAAATCTTAGAAGAATAACTTTCATTGATTTGGGTGTGATTTTTGTGTATTCAAAAATAATATAAAGTGATGAAGAAGAACAACTTTACGTACTATGCTACAACTAACTACTCGCGTAATACAAAGACAAGTTTTGATCAAAGATGCAATTCATGTAGACCTAACGCATGTTGAAGTTCTTATTTCCCCTCCGTTGACCCTAGCGATGCTACTATCTCTTCGGTTCACATTTCACATACACTGTCCTATCTGCATTGTAATCTGTGATGTGAAGTGAAGAACTGAGTTAATGATGTAAATGATATTAAATGACTTCAGTAACTTTTGATTTCATATCCTAACACGAGAGCATTTTTCCCATGTTTACAAAGAATAAATAATTTCACACCTACGGAATGTTATTTAGAAGCAAAGGGTAAAGAACACTTTTATCCCCATAGTATTCAAACTTCTAAGTTGAAAAAAAAAAATGTACGACTTTATCTCCACCGACAAATTAATCAATGTTTTTTTTTTTTTTTTTTTTTTTTTTGTAATTTTAATATAGTGAATTGATAATATTATAAAAATGGATGCAGTGATGTATTAAACATACAAGACAAAAGTCAATTTATCATTTTTTAATCGGAATTTGTTTAGTATATTTACCTTTACCAACATTATATTGAACAAAATTCCGTTACAGAACCTTGTTAATTTTGTAAATTAAATTAATACATATATTTGTACTTCTAACAACAAATTTTAGAACTTTCGTAAACATTATCGATGTTAATGTAGTGTTTAAGTACGAGGCCTCTAAACATGCTGTGTAGTAAATTTATTTAACTTTATAAGTCGTGTTTCAATAATTATGTGTAAAATAATTTAATAAAATTAAAATTCCAATATTAGACTCTTCTTATCATTTATACATTTCAAATTTGTTTTATTGGATTTTTATCTGAAAAGAAAAAAATATTTAAGCCACAAAAGTTTAAATTTCATTTATAACTTTTCGAATAATTAGGAACTATCTGTCTTTTAAGAAATGAAGATAAATAAAGAATGTTAAAGGAAGATTGTTTAACTTTCTTTAGTCTAATTGAGGCACTGAAGAATGCACATAATTATTTCTCATGAGATTTAAACAAAACATTTAAAATTACAACGGAGAAATTGTTTTAACTTTAAAAGATTTATATTTATATCCAAGCCTAAAACACTGAATTAGAAGATGCCATTTTCTTTTATTTAATTTTAATTAAAAAATGTTTAAATAAAATATTCTGCTTTTTTAAATGCATATTTATTTTAATTAATATAAATATTTTTCTTTTTAAAGAAGTTTTGTATACGTTACTTAATCTATGCATATTTATGATTTCTTTTTCTTTTTCTGTTTTTTTTTTTTTTTTTTTTTTTTTTTTTTATATAGAAAATAATTGTATTTATCGAAATTATGTATAGAAAATTTTCAGTCTAAATTACGGTGCAATTTTACATATTTAGGCTAACTTTGATTGTTACCACGTATAGTTGCTGTGAAAGGGATAATTAAAACTTTTTAAGAAAATGTTTCCTTTACTTAATCATTGCCTGTGCTATATCTCTCGCTTTCATTAGAACATTAAAATAACGTCAAAACATATATACAGTGGGTTATTGTTTCTCTGATGTTATTATTCTTCTGTTTGATTCAAAATTATTAAAGAGAAAATAATTAGTTGGAGCCCTTTTTAGTTCCCTGACATACTATAGGTCATGTTTTGAGGCGCGAGTAATCTGAAAGTAAAACATTTTTTCCGTTTATAGGGTTTTTTAATGGGTTAGTTTATTAGTTTATGTACACGATATCTCAAGAACAAATGCTCGCATAAAAGTGTGATCAGTTTTGAAATATTACTTATGACATTGGTAAGAACTCTATTGGTAAGAACTATTTTTAACTTTATATTTTAAAAACTTAGTGTATTATTCAAAATTTAAGATTATCTTAAAATGCAAATCTTCGCTTAATCGTGTATTAAAAGGAACATATTTATGGTAAAGATGCCAGAATAGCTTTAAAATATCACCTCTGATGCTGGCACGAACATAATTGACTATGAAAATTCAACATGGAAATTTATGTTATTTAAAATTTACGTATTTCTCAACATGCCAGAGAAAGACAAAATTTCGAGTAAACGTCCATTTTGGCCGATATATTCATCGTAAAGATATATTACTACTTAAAAAAAAAAAAAAAAAAAAAAAAAAAAAATATCAGTATGCTCATCGACTATAAATTTTCTAGTATAAAGTTTTAATAACGCTTTTCTTAATATGACAGAATTGGGCAAAATTTCTAATAAACGTCTATTTTCAGATACATTTTTATCGTTAAGATCTCAGACAATTTTTGAAATATCTTTTATGAAACTCTCTTAAACATCACAGACTACAAACATCACAGACTACAAACATCATAATATGAAAGATTCGCAAGTTATAATTTAAGATTTTCTGAATATAGAAGGATAGAACAATGTTTCACATAATTTTGCGTAATGGAAATCATTGCATCGGAAATAATATGCAATTGCATGAAAACTAACACGTGAAACTTACTCCAATAAAATATATCGCTAAACTAATATAAGATAAATGTATCGATCTGAACGGTGGGTAGACTATTAGGCAGGATATTTTATTTTGTCACTGTTTCACTTTAGCGATCAGTCAAATTCATTTCTCTTATGAATATAGTACAACTTGTAGAAATTTATAAGGACAAATATATTATGAGAAACTGATTAGCGTTCAGCTATGTCAACTAGATTTTCTTTGTAAAATTTAAACAAGTCGCTTAGATTTTTTTACAAAATATTCAGACAACGAAGACATATTTAGGTGGCAATGATAAAACTTACAGAGAAAAACTAGTACGGTATACAAAATCCTCATTTTTAGAAAACATAAAACCATTATTTTACTTAAGATTTTTACTGAATATCGTATATCTTCCTTACGTGTTGAAAATGTTGACATGGTTTAAACGTAATTTTCCCTTGGTGCTTTTTATTGATCATTTCTTCTAGCAAAGTCTTTTTAAGTTTTAATTTCATGTTTTCATTGTCATGTACGCCATTTTTTTATAATTTTAAAATCGGACGACTGTGGAAGTTCAGGAGTCTTGAAGTGAGGAAGATTGCGAAATAGACACAAACGGGTATTGATAGCAAAATATATCAGGACACCCTATCTCTTTGCTGAAATATCTCAGGAATTTAGAGATTTTGTGTGCTAGGTCTCAAATAAAATGCTGATTTAAACATACTAATCCATTGTTAATCCTATAAAATCTTACTGGTAACCATATTAAAGCCGTAAAACTCCATACATTATCCTACTGCATGTATACAGTTTTTCTCTCTTTTTTTCACATATTTATTTATGTATTTAGTTAATTTTCGACAATTTTCATCTGACTTTTCATTAAATATAAATTAAAATTCCATTCTTAATAGTAATAATAAGATAATAGAAAAATGAGTTATTGATGGACTTCTTTTAGAAATATAACATTATGATTATATTTTGTTTGTTTATATTCTACCAATTTCTGAAAACCCTGCTACGTATCTTTTACTTTTTATTGTAATTCGTATAATTTAAAGTGCGTGATCTAGTTTGAAAATAATTTTAATATGAATTAAAATTTTGGAGAAAAAAAAAAGTAAATTAACTTTTTAAAATATTTTACATTCATTATGAATTGTTTTGCTCATATTGTTTCCTTCTGTAATCCTTGTTTATTTTTTTTAATCTGTTAATATCTCTTAACAAGGAAATAGAAGCTTTTTATTATCTTTCTTCTTCAATGTTCTGATTTCACCAAATTTCGAATGTTAGTAATAGTCTCATTTGCATTTGAAAGATTATAAATACTTGTGTTCTATGACGAAAACTTCAAAATTACATTCGAAAAAAGTTAAACATATTTTCTAGAATATTTAGTTCTTTTTATGCTAGAATTGCATTGCTTTCTGCCATTCATAGCGAAATCACTCTATGACTCAATTTAACATTCGAATTTAAACTGGCAGAGATTATAAAGTATTTTACAAAGTCTATTTTTTTTTTTTTACTTCCTTATACAAAGAATAAGGAAATATAGTAATCCTGATTCGCGAAATGGATTTTGTGTTTCACATAGCTCAAAAATGAATAATCGTAGAATGTTGCAAATGTATATATGTGACGGTCATGATGTCTAGTTGTACTGCATCTTTAATTTTAACACAAGCTGCCGTTTCAGCGATATCAACGATTTTACACGAATTTCCGTGACGTCTGAATGTACGAGTAAGTATGTGTGTGTATATGTGTGTGTATCTCGCATAACTCAAAAATGGTTAGACGTAGAACGTTGCAAATTGGTATATAGGTTTGTTATAACATCTAGTTGTGCTCCTCCTTTATTGGACTATCTGTAATTTTCCGTTTTGGAGATATTTAGGAAAATTATATTCATAATGACCAAAAATACAAATGTTTTGGTGATTATATATGACCTAACATAATAGAGATTTCAAAAGAAGCTAATGATAGAGCAAGAAATGATATTGTTATGAAAGTTGAAGATATTTTTACGTGTAGAAAGTCTAGTCGACGAATGCATTTTATTTAATGAATATTCTGCCCGTATATAGAGCTCGTAATGATAGTGTTATGAAAATTATAGACATTTTCACGTATAGAAAGTAATTTCTTAAAGACATAAGCACGTTCTAGTCGACCTACAAGCAGCATACTTTTTACTCCCTATATAAGACACTAGCAGGCAACGCCCGCTTCGCTGGTCCCTATTTTTAAATGAATCACTATAATGAATTCTCAAAATTGCATTAATTTTTATCACATGAAAAAAAAGAGAAACAAAATCTGAGTAGGAAAAATGTCGCACCGGGTTCTCACTGCCTTCGGAAAAAATTCCCAAAATGCTCTAACTCTTATTTCTATTATTTTCCCACTTCGCCCCCCCCCCTCCTGTCTATCCTAATAATTTTACAAATTTGAAAATATCCGCAATCGATTTGTAAGTATCAAAAACCTCTATGCACCAATTTTGAACGATATATCTCTATTTTTATTTTTTTTACCGCTCTACTCCCCACCCCCTTCCCGCCCTCCCAATAATTTTAAAAATTCGAAAATATCCGCAATCGATTTGTAGGTATTGGAAACCTCTATGTACCAATTTTGAATGATCTAACTCTATTTTCTTTTTTTTTTTTGCCCCTCTGCCCCCCCCCTTCCCGGCCCTCCTAATAACTTTACACTTTCGAAAAAATCCCCATTCGACTTGCAGGCCTCTAAAATCTATCTGTACCGATTTTGAACGGCCTAACTGTATTTCTATTTGTTTTTTACCATAGCCCCCCCCCTTCCCCCCTTCCTCCCCCCCTTCCCGCCCCACCTAATAATTTTAAAAATTCGAAAGTATCCGCAATCGATTTGTAAGTATCGAAAACATCTATATACCAATTTTGAACGATCTAACTCTATTTTTATTTTTTTGCCCCCCCCTCTCCCCTCCCCTTTTCCCGGCCCTCCTAATAACTTTACACTTTCGAAAATATCCCCATTCGACTTGCAGGCATCTAAAACCTAACTGTACCAATTTTGAACGGTCTAACTGTATTTCTATTTGTTTTTGCCCCATAGCCCCCCCCTTCCCGACCCTCCTAATAATTTTACAAATTCGAAAATATCCGAAATCGATTTGTAGGTATCGAAAACCTCTATATACCAATTTTGAACGATCTAACTCTCTTTTTATTTTTTGCCCCCCCCTCCCCCCCCCCCTGCTGCCCCACCTGGGGGCTGAATTTCTAAAATTCCAGAAATTGGTTTTTAGATATTTGCATTAGCTATATTTTAGAGCAAAAACTTCATGCATATCTATTTTTTTGTTTGAGATATATAGGATTATGCGAAATCACGTTTTTACGCATGTGAAATCACGTTTTGCCCCCCCGCCCCCCTTGGGGACCGAATTTTGAAAATTCCAGAAATTGGTTTTTTGACATTTGTATTAGCTATATTTTAAAGCAAAAATTTTACGGATATCTGTTTTTTTGTTTGAGATATGAAGGATTTTGTGAAATCACGTTTTGCCCCCCCCCTCCCCCCCTTGGGGGGCGAATTTTGTAAAATCGCTTCTTAGTGGATGCCTACGTCATAGAAAGAACATTGTCACAAAATTTCATGCTTCTAGGTCCAGGGGTTTGGTCTGGGCGTTGATAGATCACCCCCTCACTCACTAACTCACTCAGGAAGTGTTCTTTTATATATATAGATAAGAAAGTATTGTAGGTAATCCCTATCTGCGAAATGGATTTTAAATCTCACATAGCTGAAAAACAATCCTTCGTTGAATGTTGAGAATTTATATATGTGACTTTCTTGATGTCTAGTTGTACACTTGCAAGTTTCGTCTTAATACAAGATCTTGTTTTAGAGATATCAGCGACTTTACATTAATTCTAGTAACATCTGTATGTCTGTATGTATCTCGCATAACTCAAAAACGTCTGGACCCAGAATGTTGAAAATTTATATATAGGACTTTAATAACATCTAGTTGTGCACCGCCTTTTTCACTCTTTCTGTAACTTTTCGTTTTGAAGATATTTACGAAAATTATATTCTTTATGGCCAAATACACAAAGGTTTTGGCCATTATATATGACCTACCATCATAGAGATTTCAAAATAAGCTAATTAATGAATATTCATCCCGTAAATAGAGCCTGCAATGATATTTTTTATGAATGTTGCCGACATTTTTGCGTGTAGAACGTAATTCTTGAAGACATAAACAAGTTCTAGTCGACGAATGCCCTTTATTTAATATTCAGCACTTAGACAGAGTACGTAACTATATTGTTATGAAGGTTGCCGAAATTTTTGTGTGTAGAATGTAATTCTTAATATATAAGCAACTATTAGTTGACAAATTCACTTTATTTTGTCGTAGTGTTGTTTGTCACTTAAATAATTTTCGAAGAATTTAGTTCAGCGATATAAACCAATGAAACTTTCCGGAAAATTCCAGAATTCTGTTCTTATTGAAGTTAGAATTTCCAAACTTTGGCAAACCTAAACTACAAATTTTCGCCAAATTCGGCTACCAAATCACCAAATTCGACAAAAAATCGCAAAAGTCGATGCCAAGACACCGATGCCAATGAAAATAAGCATTGGATACCAACGTGACGACTTGGTGAGATTAGCGATTAAATTTGGAGGTAAATAATGTTTAAGATAACCAGAATTATTAAATCCTTTCTCAATTTTAATTGATTTAATTATTTCGGTAAAATGTATCGTTTTTCACCTGTAATTTTGGCAAAGAGAACAAAAGTAGGCCATCTGTACTCGAATGGTTTTCATTAAACTCTAAGCTGTGAATGAGCCAATGACAGTTTCTGTAATAAGTCATTCCTGAAAAAACTAGTATATTTGTCCTATATATATAATCCTATTATCATGACTTTTGTGGTTGAAGTAGCAGTTTTTCAGTTTTTCATTTTTTTTTTCGGGGTTGAAACCTCCTCTTTATTTACGAATCTGTTACCTCATCCAAAAATGTCAATTTTTTCACAACTATACGTATATTCTAATGAGTGTATAAGAAACTCATGAGTTGTCCACATCAGATATTTCTTTTTTTTTTTTTTATCATAAATTTTATTTATCATATTGTATATCCATATTGACCAATTGTTTTGTACACATTTTTAAACACTTCAATGAATTAAATTCTAGAATTTATACATTCTTTTTCTACGAAGACCAAAATTTACAAGTTTTATTTATATATTTATTTATATATTTTTAAGTTTTATATCGATATCTGTTTACCCTTATATAAATATAGATGGATTTTAAATATAAAAAGATGCTGCGATTGATATTTTTAAAGTACTCATAAAAAATAACTAACATGATGGAAAATTACGTAAGAGGGACTGATTTAGTGTGATACAAATAGAATATTTTATTTATGTTTAATATATTTGTATATACTACCCTAGATGTTAGCATTCTACTTTTTTCATCAGATAAAAGGAATTGCTAATACCTCATCAAGAATACTTGCTAGTAATTCAAGCTTTCTAGTTTTTTTTTTTTTTTTTTTTTCCATTGAATCTATTTTTCTATGCTTTAAACAGCAGAGATATTTAAAACTAGAAATGAATATTGAAAACACCGTTAAATAGAAAAATTGCTATTTCGTTCACACAGTGATTTATTCCTCGTACACTAACACTATCATATTATAACTATATATACTGCATTCTACACAATATATAAATTTCTTTTATCTAGGCAGCACTGTTATCAATGCGTAGTTCCTTCCCCTCACAGCATAATTAACTGTAAATCTCCTGTATGTTGAAATGTTTTTAACTCTCTTTTTCTTTTTCTTTTTTTTTCTTTTTTTCTTTTTTTTTTTTTTTTTTTTTTTTTTTTCTATAAATATAATAGCATTATTTAAATAGAATCAATAATCTTTCATAATTGTTTCTGATCTGTTATGGATTAAAAGTCTATCAATGTTTCTCTATTGCAATTTTGAAAAAAAAAATAATCCTGATTTATTGATTCTTTACACCATATACATGTTCAGTAAAATAGGATAAATAAAGATTTAACGCCGATATATAAGAACGTTCTGATAGATTCTCTGACTATCGTAGCAATGTTTCATTACAAAAATTATTTTACGGTTTTAACACTTTTACTTGAATAATTTAGTTGAATTAAAATTAAATTAAACCAAAGACTGTAAATCCTTAAGCAGAATGTGTATACATGTACCATTCCTTGTAAATTTGTATGCCATTATTAGCAAAAACGCAATGCAAGTAAAGAATTCTGCCAGTATCGTTTTACATACAAAATTTTTCGAAATGAATTCATACTATTCAAATATACATAACTAGCAGGCTATGCCCGCTTCGCTGGTCACTATTTTTAAATGAATCATTATAATTAGTGAATTCTCAAAATTGCATTAATTTTTATCATGTGAAAAAGAAAAAAAAAAAACTCTGATCGGGAAAAATGTCGCACCGGGTCCCCACTGCCTTCGGCAGCGTAGACCCGTGCGTGATGCGCACGCGCGAATGCATATATATGAGCGCCCTAATAATTTTACAAATTCGAAAATATCCGCAATCGATTTGTAAGTATCAAAAACCTCTATGCACCAGTTTTGAACGATCTATCTCTATCTTAATTTTTTTGCCCTACCGCTTCCTCCCCCTTCCCGCCCCTCCCAATAATTTTAAAAATTCAAAAATATCCGCAATCGATTTGTAGGTATCGAAAACCTCGATGTACCAATTTTGAATGATCTAACTCTATTTTTTTTGTCCCTCTGTCCCCCCCCCTTCCCGTCCCTTCTAATACCTTTACACTTTCGAAAATATCCCCATTCGATTTGCAGGCCTCTAAAACCTATCTGTACCAATTTTGAACGGCCTAACTGTATTTCCATTTGTTTTTGCCCATAGCCCCCCCTTACCGCCCCTCCTAATAATTTTACAAATTCGAAAATATCCGCAATCGATTTGTAAGTATCGAAAACCTCTATATACCAATTTTGAACGATCTAACTGTGTTCTTATTTTTTTGCCCCCCCTCTCCCCTCCCCTCTTCTCGCCCCTCCTAATAACTTTACACTTTCGAAAATTTCCCCATTCCAGTTGCAGGCCTCTAAGACCTGTTTGTATCAATGTTGAACGGCCTAACTGTATTTCTATTTGTTTTTGCCCATAGCCCCCTTACCGCCCCACCCCCTTCCCACCACTCCTAATAATTTTACAAATTCAAAAATATCCGCAATCGATTTGCAAGTATCGAAAACCTCTACGTACCAATTTTGAACGATCTGACACTATTTTTATTTTCTTGCCCCCCCCTCCCCTCCCCCCCTTCTTGCCCCTCCTAATAACTATACACAATCGAAAATATCCCCATTCGACTTGCAGGCCTCTTAAACCTATCTGTACCAATTTTGAACGGCCTAACTGCATTTCTATTTGTTTTTGTCCCATAGCCCCCCTTACCGCCCCACCCCCCCTACCCGCCCCTCCTAATAATTTTACAAATTCAAAATCATCCGCAATCGATTTTCAAGTATCGAAAACCTCTACGTACCAATTTTGAACGATCTGACACTATTTTTATTTTTTTGCCCCCCCTCCCCTCCCCCCTTCTTGCCCCTCCTAATAACTTTACACAATCGAAAATATCCCCATTCGACTTGCAGGCCTCTTAAACCTATCTGTACCAATTTTGAACGGCCTAACTGTATTTCTATTTGTTTTTGCCCCATAACCCCCCTTACCGCCCCACCCCCTACCCGCCCCTCCTAATAATTTTACAAATTCAAAAATATCCGCAATCGATTTGCAAGTATCGAAAACCTCTACGTACCAATTTTGAACGATCTGACACTACTTTTATTTTTTTGCCCCCCCTCATCCCCTCCCCCCCTTCTTGCCCCTCCTAATAACTTTACACAATCGAAAATATCCCCATTCGACTTGCAGGCCTCTTAAACCTATCTGTACCAATTTTGAACGGCCTAACTGTATTTCTATTTGTTTTTGCCCCATAGCCCCCCCCTTATTGCCCCACCCCCCTACCCGCCCCTCCTAATAATTTTACAAATTCAAAAATATCCGCAATCGATTTGTAAGTATCAAAAACCTCTACATACCAATTTTGAACGATCTGACACTATTTTTATTTTTTTGCCCCCCTCCCCTCCCCCCCCTTCTTGCCCCTCCTAATAACTTAACTTTACACAATCAAAAATATCCCCATTCGACTTGCAGGCCTTTAAAACCTATCTGTACCAATTTTGAACGCCCTAACTGTATTTCTATTTGTTTTTGCCCCTTAGCCCCCCCCCCTGCTGCCCCACCTGGGGGCTGAATTTCTAAAATTCCAGAAATTGGTTTTTAAATAGTTGCATTAGCTATATTTTAGAGCAAAAATTTCACGTATATCTATTTTTTTTTGTTTGAGATATATAGGATTATGCGAAATCACGTTTTACGCATGTGAAATCACGTTTTGCCCCCCCCGCCCCCCTTGGGGACCGAATTTCAAAAATTCCAGAAACCGATTTTTAGACATTTGTATTAGCTATATTTAAAAGCAAAAATTTTACGGATATCTGTTTTTTTTTTGTTTGAGATATGAAGGATTTTGTGAAATTACGTTTTGCCCCCCCTCCCCCCCCCCCTTGGGGGGCGAATTTTGTAAAATCGCTTGCGGCGTTGTCTTTCCCGGGTCGTAAGCATTAATCGTGCCAAATTTGGTCCCGCTCGGTGAAACGGCCTAGGATTCTATAGCGGACAGACACACACACACACACACACACACACAGAATCTGCTCTTCTATATATATAGATGATTTTATTTTAGAAGAAATACTAATAGATATAAAATGAAAAATTGAATTAATATACAAAAGGATGATATAATATAAATTTTCTATATCAAGTCAATTATGAGTCATTATTAAGTCATTTGTGCTAACGTATTTGATAAATTTTCAGCTTCCCTCATAAAAGCTTGTAATATATAACGAACCTTAGTTAAAGAATTAAAACAATCACGTAACAAATTTAAAAAAAAAAAAAATATATAATCGCAAATCTTATAATAATCTATGAAGGGCTAATTATGGGCTTTCAAAATTTAAGCTCCATTATTCACAAATTTCATGATTGACATATATTTAATGCATTCCATTTCCTATATTCAGAAATATCGGAAATTCAGACTTCTCATAAATTAAATTCTTTAATTTGAAATTCAATTAGAATAATACACTCACACAAGTTATTTCGTTTCGAATAAAAGCATTTTTGGTCGATTTAAAAGCACATTTAAATACAAAATCGATTTTAGTTTTCTTTTACCTTATTGGATTTCACCATGGCTATTTGGACAAAAGAAAGATTTAATTTTTAATAGCATATTAATTCTTAAAGTATGAACCAATTCAAAAAGAAAATAAATCAAATTAATATGGTTTTTGAAAGTTTCTTTATTTTTAACATGTAAACTTAAGTTGAAATTATTAATGTTTCAATAATTACAATCAATGGTAAATGTAATTATGTTAAAATAACGTATATGACTGATATCGCATTTTGAATTTCAGCCTTAATATGCATTTAAGTTCATATACAGGCATTTTTACAACAGAAATATAAATGCAATTTTTAAGAATATTTTATAGTTCATATTTATATATATATTTTTTCTTTACTTTTCATAAATGACGGCCTAAAAGAACCATAATAACATATCAAACTAATTTTATTAATTCTCTAGCAATTTTCATCACACTAAATTAAGTCTATCTTTAATAAAATCACTTTTACTAAAACATTCCTTCCTTACATAATTAGTCATGCATACTAAAATAGTTATTAATATTGGTTTTGAGTTACCGCATTCATGTATATGCTTACATATATAAACCAATCGAACGTTTAAAAATAGAAAGCAATATTTATACTATAAATATAAAATTTACATTCATTTGCGGTAGAAGCAGAATATTAATAATAAATAATTCTTGTTCGAAACAAAATAAAACTACATTATTTATATATGTATGATTATTTATGGCTATGTATTATGTAATTCTAACTTTTTGAGTAATACGAGCATAACTATATAAAATTTATTAGTGAAAAGTCACGCGACAAAGTATTTCGGAAAACTGAATGTAATTAGAGTAGTAAAAAAAAAAAAAAAAGTGTCTGTCTTTGAAAGGAAAATGAAATGCTGACAAATAAGACTTTGCATTTTTTAAAACTTATTTATAAGCCTTACAAATAACACAAACTATCACCCATTTTGCACGTGTTTAGAAATAAATAATTTAAGTATGTATTTATTTGTGTAGAATGTGAATTAAGCATTAGAAATATCATCATGTATGGTCTATACAACATTAGAAAATAATAGCATTATTAATATATATATATATATATATTTCATATTCGTATTATTCAATTAGAGTCTTTTTTTTTCCCCTCAGCAAAGTACACTGAGTAAACAAAAAAATCCCTTTTCGGCAAGCTTAAAGGCAAAGGTAGATTCCTTTACGTTAATGTTACAAATATAAAGAAATTTTACATATGCATTAATACTTAGCCAATGGCTTTGTTCTCATACATTGCATTATTTACGTCGCTATTCTGTTTTCAAGAAATTTAATTTTCAACTACAAAAGGGTTTTATTCATTCTACTTAAAATTTTAGACTAGTTTTATTGGTCTGTAAATGTTTCATTTTTTTTTTTTTTAAATTCAAGCTCATAATCATTCAACAAATAGAAGTCTTAAAGATATACAATACCAGCAATGGTGAATCTCGGAGGGTGCTATTGGGCTACACGCCCCCCCCCCCCCCTCCCCACCCAAGCTTAATCAAAATTATAAATTTTATTTAAAATCCATATAAGTGTTGTTCATTATCTTTCTTTTAAAGAAAAAATAATAGAAACGTGAAAATTCATTTCTGACCTTACTATGGTCAAGCACTGGTAAGCCTGGCGTTGCTATGGTCAAGTCAAATACAGATAAGTGGTAGCGGTTTTTGGATAGCTATTTCATTGTAATTTTTATTGAATTATTGAAAGTTTTGTATTGTGTTTTTGTGATTCTTATTGTCAGATGAGTAAAAATTGTAAAGTGAAACTGTTTTGGTTCACATAAGCTGGGACATTAACATTAACTATAGTTAACATTGGACCATTTGGCACCACTAAATTTCAATGTTAATTGTTATGAATTCAGTAAATTGTATGTTTTGGCGAAATTTTAGTGACAAAACTTGCGACTTTGCAATGAAATTTGTGATTTGGCGACAAAATTTGATAGTTGACGACAACATTTGGCAAGCTCGGCGATGAAAAATGGCTGCTTTGGCGTCATTATATTTTCTTTCCACGCGAAAACCTTATATCTCTTCACAGATCAATATCTTGTTTCCACAAGTTAAAAAGTCAAAGAAAGCGGTAACGTATTACTCTCAATCGTAAATTTTAAATTCTTGCCTAAACCGGCATTCTAAACTATTCGCCACAAACAAAATTTGTATTAAGATTGACGTATTATTTGAATTTTATATTTTTAAATGATTAATTAAAACGTTTAGCATGGTTTTTAATTAACACACTTTTATTAACTTGGCATGATGCAACTATTAATGTATATAACGGAATTTTGCAATTCTATTTTCGGCAACTTCTTGTCGCCCGAAGGACCTGAAATTTTGCACACGACTTCATAATCAATGACAATACTAGATTAAAGTGTTTCCAGTCACTTTTCCAATCAGGGGCAGGTTCCAGGGGCAAACACAAAATCTATACTTATACAAAACTATCGTATGTCACACAGGATTTGGATGTATTTGTATAACGTGGAGTGGCAACAATTAATTTCTTTCAATAAAGATTTAAAAGTATGTAATAGTTTTCTAAAACCTTTATTAGTTCACTTTTCAATAAAAGAGTGTTCTTTAATTTTTCAAAATGGTGTAATTTTATTTATCAAAATAAAGGAATTCGAGTAATGAAATACTTTAATTTAAATTTAAGTTTTTTATGAAAATAAACTTCAACGGAAAAGCCATTAAAATCGTCCCTAGTTCATTTCTCAAACGGATAATGTCCCCAAATTTATTGCTTTTTCTATCATGCCGGTTTAATTCGTTTAGCATCGATTTACACGATTTTTTTTTCTTTTTTTAACGATGACATTTATTTTTTACATTATAGCATGTGCGTCATAAAGCTAAGTCTAAATCTGCTTAGCCCTAAGATATGTTGATTTTATTTACATATTTATTTATTTATTTATTAACTTTTATTTTATACTAGCAGGCTTTGCCCGCTTCGCTGGTCACTATATTTAAAGGAAACTCTTTTCTATATAGTTTTATGAAAAAAAGAGAAAATAATAATACTGAAATCGCTCAAAAGTTCGCTTTGGGTTCCCGCTACCTTCGGCAGCGCCTTGTTCGTCCTCGCATTCTGCGATACCTGTCCCTATTGCCTGCGACAATGACTGACCCGTAGGCTTCCATTTAGGTGCTTATCATATATGACAATTTCGATACGGACAGTATCGAAAATTTTGAAGTAGCCCTTTATATTTGAATCCTAGTTATATATGAGCAACATTATACGTGATGTACATAATATTTGCTTTATTTTACATAATATTTGCTTAAGTTATTCTCTATATTTATTTGATTTAATCGATCAACCATAGAATGACAGCAATTTCAAGCCAAATATAATATTACAGTATGTTATGATCGGCTACTTCTATCGCATGAGACAATTATTATTATTTTGTGGTTATATATATTTCATGTTTAGTTAATAGTAGTTGGTATATAAAAAAATAAATTAATTAATATGTAAACTTGATCATGGTACAGCCTTAATGCCCTTGGCGACTTTTAAACTTTTGTTGCCGTTTTAGACCAAAATATAATTTATGCGATTATTGTTCCTATACGCAAGCGAAGTGTGACGTCACTGACCATCCATGGATGCAAGAAAATGATTTCCTATGTTAATCGCCCATTGGATTTTTTGTAAAAAATGATTAAAAATCGAAGAAAATTATTTCCCGATTTTAATCCCCATATTTGGGTACATATATGTATTAGTTATCATGTGCATGTGTTAGATTGAGTTATTTTGCTGTCAAATTGACAACATTTTAATTTTAAATTTCAAAACTCTGTCGTTCTTGGCGTTTATTGTATTTGGTGATCAAAAACATAATACGAAAATATACATGCCAGATGTATATTTTCGTAATATGCATTGTACGAAATATTGTTTCATATTATTCATTACTGTCTTAAAATAAGCTGTTAAAATAACCATGATTTTTGAAAGGAATTAAATTATGTTCGCCAAATAATTTGGCGATATTTTATTTTTCTACCAAGGATGACCGATATCAAATCTATCCCGCTACAACATATTAGTATCTTATATTAGATACTTTATTTAGACATTTCAAAACAAATTTGACTTCAAATTATGATAGAATATTTATCATTTCCCTTTTAATCAGTATATTAGTTGGATATTGTGTAAATATCATCCTGTGAAATGAAATGTTTGTGTTTTCAATCGAATATGGAAGTTTGGTATTTTTTTTTCTAGAGTTTTGAAATTAAAAATTCAAATTTTGTCAATTTTACAACAAAAATAACTTAATCTAATGCATGGACATGATAACTAATTAAAATCGGTAAATATTTTTCCTCGATTTTTAATAATTTTTTACAAAAAATCCAATAGGCGTTTAACATAGGAAATATTTTTCTTGCATCCACGAACGGCCAGTGACGTCCTCACTTCGCTTGCGTATTTCTTTCTATCTTTTCCTTGGCGAAAAATGTCCGATCTACTTCAGCATCAAAATTATAAAAAATTGTCAAGAATTATCAATAAGAAAATACCTTTAATATATTGCTGAATTAGCGTTTATGCCAAGCGTGTTTCATTCGCCATACTAAAAAAAAAAAATCTGAAGTTGAGGTATATAAAAAAAAATGCTGTGAAATAAAATTCAGAAGAAATATGTTAGATTTTTATATTACTATTTTATTTTAAAATTCACGGAGTTTAAAGACAGGAGAAGAAGGTAACGCTGAAATTTTGTGATGTTGTTTTCTAATGTTTACAGAGGGCGCCAGCGTTCAATACTTCCTTCTCTCCAGCTTCTGCAATGTTATTCAAAAGGGAAATGTCTCGTTTTAATTATTTTTTTTTTAAATAATATCAAGCTGAAAAAATTTCGATTGAAAGCAAATTTCATTAAATAGAGTATTCTAAGCAACATGTTTTTTTAAGAGCGATTTTATGCTAATTTTACTTTGAAAGAGAGCTTCTAAAAAATGACGATCTTTATGAACCGAAGCTAGCTAAAACAGACAATTGGGAGAAAGAAGAATGGAGATAGTTTGTATTGTGCCGTTTGAAAATGTAGATTATTATGGATATCTTATGGCATTCTTATAATTTTTCATTATTAGTATATTTGACGTATAAAAAAATGTAGTAAATAAGTTTTTTTTTTGTTTTTCTTATCACTATCATAGCCTGTTTTACAACTAGGAACGAAGCATTTATTTGAAACATCTGAATTATGCAGTTTTAAGCACTTACAAAAAAATTAAATTGCTCAAAATTAAAAATTAAAAATTTACTCCGCCAAATTTCTATTGAAAACAACATTATATCCTCGCCGAGATAGGGAGTAATGACAAGTGGCGCCCTCAATATTTGCCAAATATTTAGATCACAGTTTCGTAGATTTCTCCCATTGGACCTTCAACTCCTATAAATATTACTCCGTGTTAAAATTATAAAGTGTCATTTTCTCATCGACCAATTTAACATTTAGTAATTTCTTATTTTTCGCGTGAAAGCATATTTAATTTTATGCTGAAAACAATAAATAAATACATCTCGTAAACTTTTTCTGGCAACAATTAAAAATTTAAATGGCTTATATTAAGTCAATATAAGTCAATAAGTTTATTATTTTCATATTATAATTAATTTTTTTCAATTTTTTTTTCCTAAGCCATTCCTGACCTATAAGAAAAAAAACAAAAAAAGAATGATCGAAATCGGTCAAGCCGTTTACGATTTTATAAAGGATATAGAGACAAACATTCATTTTTATATATATGGAAGATGTTTAAAATCACGGATAAAATTTTATTTCATGTTTCTCAGTACATTGTTGTAACTGTGACGTCATATTTTCTGTTAAATTACACATTTTTTTTTTTTTTTTTTTTTTTCAGATTATTATATCCGCGTTTGTAATGATCGATAGATGCCGCTTTCTCAACTACAGTTGTTAGTAAATATTGCCACGTGTAATAATTGCCACATGTAATAATTGCCACGTGCATTTATTATTGCGCTTTCTTGTTGTTCTATCATTGTTTCAGCGTGAAAGCTATCAGTGGTATGATAATTTCACCTTAGCCCACCAGAGGGCGAGCATTTCATTACAATCGCGGATTGTTTAAAAACGCGATTAAAATTTTATTATATTTTCAGTGATATTTTTTACTAGCTGTTACCCGCCACTTCGTTCACGTGGAAATTTTGATGTGTATGTGTGGGAACTGACGGTTTGATCATAATATGTAATGTAATGAAACCTTATCATTGTGGTGCTGTGCAAAACAGAGTCTGATAAAGTATACTAAAAAAAAAATTTGTAACTCATTGAAAGATCTACGGGAAAAAATACAATTTATTTTTATTCTAACACCGATCTGTATGCAATATTAAATGACTTATTTTCCGTCAGCACATGCAAGTTCTGGGCACTTGAAACACGGGAACAACCAACATATAATTGACCATGTGAGAAGCATGGAGTTCCTAAATGAATGCCTGTCACTTTTAAGGTTTGGCCCTGGGATTTGTAGATTGTCATTGTAAAAGCCAATTTAGATGGAAATTGCAATATTTGGAAATAATATATTTTTAAAAGTTGAATCTTAAGAATATTTTTGCAAGCGTTTTTTGAAATCTAGCAATACTTTAAATATATATACAGAATATGATTTATTATCATAAATTGACTAAAAAACATCATAAAAAGTATAAACAAAATAGGAATTAGTTTTTATTTATTTATTTATTTTTAATGCCAAAATAAAAAGTTATCGCCAACATGGCGATAAAAATTAAATATTCGTTCATAGGGATCCTGTACTAAAACAGTACTGCGTTGCGGAAGTATAAAAACTGGGTCGTCAATTATGAATTTTATTTCGAACCCTTTCTTTGTATGATTTTTGTTCACTATTGCACAATATTAATCTGGTTCTAATAATAATTTGGTGACTGGTGAATTAAAATTTTAATTATATGGTGAAATTCATATAATATTTATGAGTTCTAATTCTTTTTTTTTTTTTTTTTTTTTTTTTTACAAAGAAATGATTTTTTTTTTCATCTCCCGGCGAATTGTTGAATAATATTTTAGTTCTTAAACAATTTTGGACGGCTTTGCCCGCTTCGTTGGCAAACTCATTTCTATATAGCTTTATAAAAAAAATAAAAAAATGAAATCCGTCAATAGCTCGCTTTCGGTTCCCGCTGCCTTCGGCAGCGACTTGTTCGTCCTTGCAATCTCCGGTGCCTGTCCCTATTGCCTGCGACAATAGCTTACCCATGGGCTTCCATTTGGGTGCTTATCATATATGACAGTTTCGATACGGAGAGTATCGAAAAATTTGAAGTTGCTCTTTTATATCTGAATCCCAGTTACATATGAACAACATTATACGTGATGTACATAATATCTGCTCTCAAGTTACTTCCTATATTTATTTGATTTAACCGATCAATCACAGAATGACAGCAATTTCAATCAAACCACCTATAATATTACAATATGCTATGATCGGCTACTTCTATCGCATGAGAAAATTAATTTATTATTATTATTATTTTGTGGTTATATATACTTCATGCTTAGTTAATAGTAGTTGTTATATAGAGAAATTAATAAATTGATTAATGTGTAAACTTGATCATGGTACAGCCTTAATGCCCTTGGCGACTTTTGAATTTTTGTTGCCGTTTTAGACCAAAATATAATTTATGCGATTCTTGTTCCTATACGCAAGCGAGGTGTGACGTCACTGACCGTCCCTGGATGCAAGAAAATGATTTCCTATGTTAATCGCCCATTGGATTTTTTGTAAAAAATTATTAAAAATCGAAGAAAATTATTTCCCGATTTTAATCCCCATATTTGGGTATATATATGTATTAGTTATCATGTACATGTGTTAGGTTGAGTTATTTTGCTGTCAAATTGACAAAATTTTAAATTTAAAAACTCTGTCGTTTTTGGCGCTTATTGTATTTGGTGATCAAAAACGTAATACGAAAATATTCATGCCAGATGTATATTTTCGTAATATGCATTGTACGAAATATTGTTTTATATTATTCATTACTCTCTTAATATAAGCTGTTAAATAACCATGATTTTTGAAAGGAATTAAATTATGTTCGCCAAATAATTTGGCGATATTTTTTTTTTTTTTGTGCCAAGGATGACCGATATCAAATCTATTTCGCTGCAACATATTAGTATCTTATATCAGATACTTTATTTAGACATTTGAAAACAAATTTGACTTCAAATTATGATAGAATATTTATCATTTTCCTTTGAATTAGTATATTAGTTGGATATTTATTGTGTTAATATCATCCTTTGAAATGAAATGTTTGTGTTTTCAATCAAATATGGAAGTTTGCCGTCTTTTTTTTTTTTTTTTTTTTTTTTTCTTTTCTAGAGTTTTGAAATTAGAAATTTAAATTTTGTCTATTTTACAACAAAAATAACTTAATCTAACGCATGGACATGATAACTAATACATATCCATACCTAAATATGGGGATGAAAATCGGGAAATAATTTTCCTCGATTTTTAATAATTTTTACAAGACGTCATCACTTCGCTTGCGTATTTCTTTTTATCTTTTCCTTGGCGAAAAATGTCCGATCTACTTCCGCATCAAAATTAAAAAAATTGTCCAGAATTATCAATAAGAAAATACCTTTAATATAATGCTGAATTAGCTTTTATGCCAAGAGTGTTTCATCTGCCATACTTAAAAAAAAAAAAAAATCTGAAGTTGTGGTATGTAAAAAATGCTAAGAAATAAAATTCATAACAAATATTTTAGATTTGTAATATTACTATTTTATTTTAAAGTTATAAATTGTCATTTTCCCATCGACCAATTTAACATTTAGTAATGTTTTTATTTTTCAAGTGAAAGCATATTTCATTTTATGTTGAAATAAATAAATAAATAATAAAAAATACCTCGTTAACTTTTTTGGCAACAATTAAAAATTTAAATGGCTTATATTAAATCAATTACCAGATTATTATTTTCATATTTTATTTAATTTTTAAAAATCTAATCAAATTTCCGGTATAAATTGTAGCCTATGTTCTATTCCAGACTATTCTCTATCTCTGTACCAAATTTCATCCAGATCCGTTTAGCCGTTTTGGCGTGATTGAGTAACAAACATCCATCCATCCATCCAAACTTTCGCATTTATATATTAGTACTAGCAGACCCGGCCACGCGTTGCTGCGGCTAAGTAATACGTTGATGATAATTTGATAAGGTATATAGTATTTCTCCACAACTGGATTTGGCAATTTTTTTTTTTTTTTTTTTTTTTGGCGCCTCTTTGAACGATAACGAAGTCGTTCTGGATTCTTTGCAATAAAATATGGTAACCTGCATGCTTTTATTTTAGATTTATGATTTAGCTTATGATTTTATCATTTATGATTTAGCCATAATCGCCAAATCCAGTTGTGGGGAAATACTATAGTTGTTACCCACAACTATAACTTATAATATAACTTCAGTAATTATTTTCGGATAATTATAACTTCAGTATATCCCCACAGCTGAATTTGGCGATTTTTTTTTTGGCGCCGTTTTGAACGATAACGATGTCGCTCTGGACTGTTTGTGATATAATATGGCAGCCTATATGTTGTTTATTTTGGATTTATTATTTTATGTTTTTGATTTATGATTTAGATTATCATTTATGATTTATAGATTTATGATTTAGCCATAATCGCCAACAAAAAATCGCCAAATATCGTTGTGTACTTTTTATTTAGAACGTTATGTATAGATCACAAATTTCTTAAAGAAAACGAAGTGATACAGATTAGAATAATGCAACAAAAATTGAAAAATCAAGGTTATGTCGTAAATAAATTTTTAACATACGTGTCACGTGAAATAAATTGTAGCATATACATAATGTAACTGACATAAGATATTAACATGTTGCAGCGGAATAAATTTCATATCTATCATCCTTGGCGGAAAAAAAATAATATCGCCAAATTATCTGGCGCACACATTTAATTCCTTTCAAAAATCATGGTTATTTTAACAACTTATATTAAGAGAGTAATGAATAATATGAAACAATGTTTCGCACAATACATATTACGAAAATATACATCTAGCTTATATATTTTCGTATTACGTTTTTGATCGCCAAATACGAAAAACTCCAAGGACGACAGAGCTTTGAAATTTAAAATTAAAATTTTGTCAATTTGACAGCAAAATAACTCAATCTAACGTATGCACATGATAAATAATACATATCTATACAAAAATATGGGGATTAAAATCCGGAAGTAATTTTCGTCGTTTTTTAAAAAAATTTTATAAAAAATACAATAGGTGATTAACATAAGAAATCTTTTTCTTGATTTCGCAGTTGGTCCGTGACGTCACACTTCGCTTGTGTGTAACTACATACTTTATCAATGCGAATAAAATCTTTAAATTGATTATGACGTCAATTTTCGTGAGATGAATAATTTAACTTTTTATAATTTTTTAACGTTCACGTTTGATTAAATGTATTTACTTTTATGTCGAAAGAAAATGAACTCGTATTTTTTCTTTTTGGCAACAATTAAACTTATGGAACTCACAGATATTTTGGAGCAACTTTAACAAAGATCTATAATTAACAAATGATTGCAATAAAACAATATTGTGACAATAAACTGAGATAAAAACTATCCTATCTCTCAAGTTGGGCCAAACTGCACACAGTGTGCAAAATTTCATTAAAATCGGTTCATTAGTTTGGGAGTTTATCGCGGACAAACATCGTGACACGTAATTTTTATATATATACAGATATCTATGATAGAACTACATTAGCACTTTATCAATGTGTATAAAATCTTTAAATTGATTATGACGTCAATTTTCGTGAGATGCATAATTTAACTTTTTATCATTTTTTAACGTTCACGTTTGATTAAATGTATTTATTTTTATGTCGAAAGAAAATGAATTCGTATTTTTTTTTTTTTTTTTTTTTTTTGGCAACAATTAAATTAATGGAACTCACATATATTTTGCAGCAACTTTAATAAAGGTCTATAATTAACAAATAATTGCAATAAAACAATATTGTGACAATAAATTGAGATAAATCTATCCTATCTCTCAAGTTGGACCAAACTGCACACAGTGTGCAAAATTTCATTAAAATCGGTTCCTTAGTTTAGGAGTTTACCCCGGACAAACATCGTGACACGTAATTTATATATATATACAGATAGATTATCGTTTGCACGTGACATAAGCATCAGATAATAAATTTTTGCAATGAAATCTATAGAAAATGTCGGCTTCAACACAATTGACGAAAAGCTTTTTAGCTTGTAACTTCTAAGCAATTGAAGCTATCGAAAAAGTTTAAATACAAAAATTGTTCTTTAGAGTAAGGCGGTAATTCGCCTGATTTCAAATTTTTTCCTATTTTTAATATTAAAGAAATTATGATCAAATGAAAATTTTCACCCCCCACCATTTCCACCCCCTTTGAGCTGGACACCCCATCTACGAACTTAACCGAGATTTTTACTGTTTTGACAACATATCCCGAGTTGGTTAAATTTAAATGAAAATTACTCCAGTTATCGTGTTCACAACTTTACATGGGAAAAAGCGTTATACATATATATATATATATATATATATATATATATATATAAACTTTTGAACACAGGGTGGTTTTGGGTTCTAGATGTTATGTTCGGTGAAGATATGAAGAAATTTTCCAAAAGTCGTGTCATGAGAACCGTTGCAATAGGTAGATCTCCTATAAGGAATCTACCTAAAAACACCGACTTCATCCAGAACGATTAAGTAGTCATTTACTGCAATCATAAAATAGAAATATAGATTCCTGAGTTATGCGTGTTAGGTAAACAAATAACTTGGAGAAACGAAATAATCGAGAATTTGATTACACATGTTCAGAGTCTTATACTAGGCGAGACGTATTAACCCTCGACGATAGGTTTAACTCCCCAGCTCACCCTCCCACTCGGTCGATGTCTTTTTCTAGTCAATTTTGTCCTTGTAATCCTTCCGGTGTTAGAAATTTTTTTTTGTCGTTTGACATTGTGAGCTTATTCTTTCGTTTTCATCCCATGCTTTTTCTATGGGTTTTTAGCTGTTTTTCCTCGATTTCTGCATTGTAAAGTACGGTGACACCCACCCACCCATCCCCGCCGAGTCTTATACTAGACGCGACGTATTAACCCTCGACGATAGATTTAACGCCCTAGGCCACCCTCCCGCTCGGTCGATGTTTTTTCTAGTCATTTTTGTCCTTTTATTCCTTCCGGTGTTAGCTGAATTTTTTTTTTTTTTTTTTTTTTTCACACTTGACATTGTGAGGTTTATTCGTTTTCATCCTATGCATTTTCTATTTATTTTTAGCTTTTTTTTTTCTCGATTTTTACATTCTAAAGTGCGATGGCTCTTTAAAAAGCATGGGATGAAAACGAAAAAAAAAAAAAAAAAAAAAAAAAAGAAACCTCACAATGTCAAGTGTAAAGAAAAAAAAAAAAAAATCCATTTTCGGCAAACTTAAAGGCAAAGGTAGATTTCTTTACGTTAATGTTGCAAAAGTACAGAAATACTACGTACTTGAAATATACAGAAATACTACGCTTTGCCCACTTCGCTGGTCACTATATTTAAATGAATTAAAACAAGAATCAATGCTTTTTATACGGTCTACAAATTAAAACTAAAAAAAAAATACATTGCTTAAAAACTTCGCTTCGGGCCCTCGCTGACTTCGGCAGAGGCTTCTTAACCGCAACGTCTTGGTAGTGGATAATTTAATTTAATTTATGGAAATGTCAATAATACAGGAAAAACTGCAATCATCAATTTTGTTTTTCATAATAAACAGAACGGAAAACGCATAATATTTTGCATGGAGATATTTTGTATAAATAGGCCAATTAAAAAAAAAAAAAAATCCCCACTTGCATTACAAAAATATTTAAAATAAAATTGAGAAAAAATGTCCAAAAACATTGGAAGAGCTTGAACTTCTTGTCGGAATTTGAAATTTGGCAGTGAAGTAGCTCGGACGTTTCTCGCCAAAATGTTTACTTATGCATTTGTGATACCCATATTAACTCATCGCCGAAATGACAACAAAATTATAAATGATTATAAGATTAAAAAAAAAAAAGAAAAAAACTTTTTGTATACCATGTTTTTAAATTTTCTGTTAAATCTTATTGCATAGAACTACATTAGCACTTTATCAATGTGTAGGTAATTTTAAAGTGATAATGACGTAAATTTTTGTAAAATGCATAATTTATTTTTTTTACAATTTTTTAATGTTTACGTTTAATTAAATGTCTTTATTTTTATGCCGAAAAAAATGAACGCGTATTTTATTTTATTTTATTTTATTTGTCAACTATTAAATTAACTATACAATATTTCCCTAACGTGGACGTTTCAATTATTTTTTGTCGAAACGATACGATAGTGGTGTGATTAATAAAATACGTGAGGATAAACAATAATATTTATACATGGACAATATTTACGCACGCAGACTCAGCTCAATAAACTAATAAGAAAAAAATTACGACATATATCTGACGAGATTATTTTGCGGAAAAATGTATTTTTAACAGTTGCGCGCAGACTCAGCTCAATAAACTAATAAGAAAAAAATTACGACATATATCTGATGAGATAATTTTGCGGAAAAATGTATTTTTAACAGTTGCTTCTTCAGAATCTTTGCATGCGTCATTTTAAACCTAGTAATACTTTAAAGATATATACAGAATATGAACTTTTCTGTCATAAATTGACTAAAAAACACAATTATAAAAAATTTAATCAAAATAAGACTTGGTTTATTTTATTTATTTATTTATTTTTTTAAACAAAAAAGCAAACCAAAAGTAATAAAAAGTCATCGCCAACATGGCAACAAAAATATAAAAGGCGTCGTGGGAGTCCTATATTAAAGCTGTACTGCCCGTGGAAGTATGAAAATTGGGTTGTGAACCATTAATTTTTTTGGAAACCTCTCTTTGAATGATTTTGGCTTCACTATTTTACAATATTAATTTGGTTTTAATAATAATTTGGCTTCTGATAAATTAAAATTTTAATTAGGTGAAGAAATTGGTATAACATTTCTGAGGTTCAAATTTTAAAGGTTAATAAGGAAAGAAAAAAAGTCCGAATATTTCGCACAGGTTTGCTAGTAACTAATATTTATTTTCATATTTCAATTAATTAAAAGAAAATATTGCAACGTAATAGCATTAATAACTTGATGTCCACCAAAAAATTAAGAATTTATAGAGCTCTTTTAAAAAGTATAGCATCTATGCTGTATCTTTTTAAAGAATTCATCAGTTTTTAATAAAACAAATGGCCAACTTTCATCACCAAAGTCGATAAATGTAGACCAATCAAAAATAGGAGTGGTCCACCTGGAAGCGTTCCCGACAAACTATTTGCTTTATTTATAAAATGACTTAACGCATACTTGGCCAATGGCTTTGTTCCCCCGCATTGCATTATTTACGTCGCTATTCTGTTTTTAAGAAATTTAATTATCAACTACTACTATTCATTCTACTTAAAATTTTAAGCTAGATTTATTGGTTAGTAAATGTTTCAATTTTTTTTAAAATCCAAGCTCATAATCATTTAACAAATAGAAGCCATATAAATATACAATTTGGTGACAAAGCTTGCGGCTTAGCAATGAAATTTGTGATTCGGCGGCAAAATGTGATAGTTGACGATGAAATGTTTGACTTGGCGACAAAATTCGTTAATTGGTGATAAAATTTGGCAAACTTGGCGATGAAAAATTGCAGCTTTGGCGTCGTTATATTTTCTTCCCACGCAAAAACCTCATAGCTCTTCACAGACCAATATCTTCTTTCCACAAGACAAAAAGTCAAAAGAAGCAGTAACGTATTACTCTCAATTTCAATCGTAAATTTTTAAATCTGTAAACTGGCATTCGAAACTATTCACCACAAATGATATTTTTACTAAGACTAACGTATTATTTTAATTTTATATTTTTAAGTGATTAATTAAAGCTGTTACCATGGTTTTTATATTTTCACCGATCTTTTTTTATTATCGTTTGCACGTGACGTAAGCATCAGATTATAAATTTACGGAATTAATAACGTAGAAAAAGTCCGCTTCATCACAATTGACGAAATCACTTTTTAACTTGTAACTTTTAGGCAATTGAAATTATCGAAAATGTTTAAATACAAAAATTGTTCTTTAGGGTAAGGCGGCAATTCGCCTGATTTGAAGCATTTTCCCATTTTCAATATTAAAGAAATTATGGGCAAATGAAAATTTCCACCCCCCACCATTTCCACCCCCTTTGAGATGGACACCCCATCTACGAACTTTACCGAGATTTTTACTGTCCTGACAACATATCCCAAGCTAGTTAAATTTAAATAAAAATTACTCCAGTTATCGTGTTCACAACTGAACATGGGAAAAAGCGTTATACATATATATATATAAACTTTTGAACGGATGGTGGTTTTGGGTTCCAGGGGTCATGATCGGTGAAGTTATGAAGAAATTTTCGAGAAGTCGTGTCATGGGAATAATTGGAATAGGTAGATCTCCTATAAGGAATCTACCTAAAAACAGCTAACATCGGAAGGAATAAAAGTACAAACTTGACTAGAAAAAAACATCTACCGAACGGGAGGGTGGGCTGGGGCGTTAAACCTATCGTCGAGTGTTAATTCGTCATATATGAAGTTAAAAAGTGATCGATGAACCATAAGAGTTATACTAGGCGAATATTGCGAATGCTTTGTAGTGCGACTCATTCGCGCTTGATTTTACAGAATTAGATCAGAAAGCAAAATTATAGTTACAGAAACTCACTTCTTAAACTCTCATTTATTTTCAGAGATCTTTATATGAGACTGACCACGAAAGAATGGAGAATACTCTGGAATTCTAAAAGGAAAATTTAGAACTCGCTAGCAAAGGGAATTAGATTTTATAAGGATGACATGGAAATATTTTTACAAGAGCCACATAGTTTTTAGATGTCAGCAACAGATATATATATATATATATATATATACATTCAATGAAATGATCAAATGAATGAGTATAAAATTTCAATTTGTATTTTTATCTATCCGCGATTGTAATGAAATGCTCGCCCTCTGGTGGGCTAAGGTGAAATTATCACACCACTGCATATCCTCATATTATGCAATCGACTTTCCATGATGAAATGGCGGAGAAAGGATAATAATTACACGTGGCTGTTATATTTACTAACAACTGCAGTGTTCAGAGAGCGCCATCTATCGATCATTACAAACGCGGATTAAGCTCTTCGGGAAAATGATATTACTGATTACGAAACTGCAACACTGTATAATATATGCATAATGAAGAATAAAAAAAAGTAGAAGAGTAGTATCACATGTTGAACCGTGTTTAAACAACAATTGCAGGCCGATTGATGAATTGGCGATAGCAAAAAGATAATTTTACTGATTATTATTTTTGACTGACTCTCGTAGCTGACTTTTTAGGTAAAACAAATCATGGTATCAAATATCTCTGTTCATCTGAAAACTGTAGCATGTGAAATAATAAAAAATAAATAATAAATAAATAAATAAAACAAGTTCCAAAAAATCCAGTACACCAATTTTTACTTTCTTCTATATGTAATATAGAGAAAGTATTGGATTCGCGAAAATTTTCGACCTCCGTTTTTTGACGGATCTACGCGTTTTGCGATGTCCAGAACACGAATTGATAGTTTTTAAAAAATGTCTGTCTGTGTGTCTGTCTGTGGTTTAGTGTTTTTACCGTATCTCACGAACCAATGAATGAAATTCAACCAAACTTGGTATATAGTTGGACCCTGGCGGGGCATTGTGCTGATTAGATTTTGGGATCAATAGCCCATCAGGTGGCGCTGTGATCGCATTTTATGTAAATTTTTAACATGGCAGTATAGGACAAATTTTCGTATTTTTCACCGTATCTCACGAACTAATGAATGAAATTAAACCAAACTTGGTATATAGTTGGAACCTGACGGGGCATGGTGCTGATTAGATTTGGGGATCAATCGTCCAGCAGGTGGCGCTGTGATCGCAAAATTTCGTATGTCACACCGTATCTCACGAACCGATGAATGAAATTGAACCAAACTTGGTGTATAGTTGGACCCTGACATGGAAAGGGTCTGATTAGATTTTGGGATCAATCGCCCGGCAGATGGCGCTGTGATCGCATTTTATGTAAACTTTTAACATGGCAGTATAGGACAAAATTTCGTATAAATGTACATAATGAGCGTTATTTTAAACTTGTGATTGTAAAATTAATATGAATTATTGATAATAGTAGTAGTTAACTACGAAAAAAATTTTGTGCATGTGGGGGCACCGGTTTCCCCCCTGGGGGGGAAGTACCCCCCCGGGGGGGGGGGTAAATTTTCAAGATGGGTATCTTTCGAAAGATCTCGTCAATACCTTTAAAACGAATGGTTGAACTATAAATCTGTGACAATTTAAAACAAAGTTATCGATTTTTTTACTTTTAACAAAAAAAAAAAAAAACTTAGAAAAAAAATCGTATTTTTTTTTTTTTTTTTTTTTTTTAATATTGTTACTGGTTGAATATGTATTACTTTTAACAAAAAAAAAAAAAAAAATTAGAAAAAAATCGTATTTTTTTTTTTTTTTTTTAATATTGTTACTGATTGAATATGTATATAGGAAAATATAGAAGAAAGTCTTGTGGTGGCCACAACATACTAGTTTTTTATGTACACACACTGTCTAACAAAAAAAAAAAAAAAAAAAAAAACTAATTTTGTAGCAATCTAATTTACTCATTGTAACACATCTGAAATTTAAGATACAATTTTATATTTATTTCTCGTCATTCTCTAGCAACATTTCATGACAAATAATAATATTGATAATAAGATAGCAGTAGAGCATATATTAGCTATGAATATATTATTTACATAAGAAAATTACATATTAGGAAACGATATTCATTGTGAAAATTTAACTGGTAACTTTTATCCATGTACTTTTTTACTTTCTTCTATATGTAATATAGAGAAAGTATTGGATTCGCGAAAATTTTCGACCTCCGTTTTTTGACGGATCTACACGTTTTGGGGTGTCCTGAACACGAATTGATGGTCTTTAGAAAATGTCTGTCTGTGTGTCTGTCTGTCTGTGGTTTAGTGTTTTCACCGTATCTCACGAACCAATGAATGAAATTCAACCAAACTTGGTATATAGTTGGACCCTGGCGGGGCATTGTGCTGATTACATTTTGGGATCAATAGCCCATCAGGTGGCGCTGTGATCGCATTTTATGTAAATTTTTAACATGGCAGTATAGGACAAATTTTCGTATTTTTCACCGTATCTCACGAACTAATGAATGAAATTCAACCAAACTTGGTATATAGTTGGAACCTGACGGGGCATGGTGCTGATTAGATTTGGGGATCAATCGTCCAGCAGGTGGCGCTGTGATCGCAAAATTTCGTATGTCACACCGTATCTCACGAACCGATGAATGAAATTGAACCAAACTTGGTGTATAGTTGGACCCTGACATGGAAAGGGTCTGATTAGATTTTGGGATCAATCGCCCGGCAGATGGCGCTGTGATCGCATTTTATGTAAACTTTTAACATGGCAGCATAGGACAAAATTTCGTATAAATGTACATAATGAGCGTTATTTTAAACTTGTGATTGTAAAATTAATAAGAATTATTGATAATAGTAGTAGTTAACTACGAAAAAAAAATTTTGCATGTGGGGGCACCGGTTCCCCCCCTGGGGGGGAAGTACCCCTCCGGGGGGGGGTAAATTTTCAAGATGGGTATCTTACGAAAGATCTCGTCAATACCTTTAAAACGAATGGTTAAACTATAAATCTGTGACAATTTGAAACAAAGTTATCGATTTTTTTACTTTTAACAAAAAAAAAAACTTAGAAAAAAAAAATCGTATTTTTTTTTTATTTTTTTTTTAACGAAACTTAACCAAACTTGGTATTTAGTTGGTCCCCGACATAAACTGGTCCTGATTACATTTAGGGATCAATAGCTCAACAGGTGGCGCTGTGATCGCATTTTTTCTAAATTTTTAACATGGCAATATAGGACAAAATTTCGTATAAATGTACATAATGAGCGTTATTTTAAACTTGTGATTGTAAAATTAATATGAATTATTGATAATAGTAGTAGTTAACTAGGAAAAAATTTTTGTGCATGTGGGGGCACCGGTTCCCCCCCGGTGGGGGGTAAATTTTCAAGATGGGTATCTTTCGAAAGATCTCGTCAATACCTTTAAAACGAATGGTTGAACTATAAATCTGTGACAATTTGAAACAAAGTTATCGATTTTTTTACTTTTAACAAAAAAAAAATTGAAAAAGATCGTAATTTTTTTTTAAATATTGTTACTGATTGAATATGTATATAGGAAAATATAGAAGAAAGTCTTGTGGTGGCCACAACATACTTTTTTTTTTTTTCAGATTGTACATTACAGAGCAAATTATAATTTATTTTTCTTTATAATGCTATATATTGATTCTCCGTTTGTGAAAAACTATCATGTTAGTCATCTTGTAGAAATAAAGTTTATCGTAATTCTAACCGTGCATCATAAAATTATAAACATGTCAGTTAAAATCGTGAAGAAATGTATCGATCTAGGTTAAAAATTAAATTATTTTAGGTAATTTTAATTACAGTAATTTCAATAAACAACTGTAAATTCTCGATTTAAAACCTAATGATTTCATGATATAAATCGACAATATTTACAAATCCATTTTACGTGAACAAAATGAATTATCGATATTTTATTTCAAAATGTTATCTACTCTGCACAGATTAACTTAGTGATAAAATATATAGTTATATAGTGCTACAAAGATATCAGGGAAATATAAAAAATCAACCATAACCAAGCAGTACGATAACAATGTAAAAAAAAAAATAATAATAATAAATAAATACTACAGCAAATACAAATTTCCTTCTCTCTCTCTCTCTCTCTCTCTCTCTCTCTCTATATATATATATATATATATATATATATATATATATATACTAACTGCACCCTGCCACGCTTTTCTGTGGCACATTGTGGTTGTATGGATGAGAAATGAGGAACAAAACAGAGCATAAGTTTCATAGAACTTTAATTTTGCAATGCTAGCAATACTTTTTGTTATTCCATTGTCTGTATAGATAGAGGCTATCTGGTTTGCCGACACGGGAACACGCGACATACAGTTGTCCATGTGAGAAGCAAACCGCATCTAAATCTAAACCACACATTTTTTAAGATTGACCTTGAGATTTATTGATTGTGATTGCAAACGTCAATCGAATTGAGAATTGCAATCTTTTAAAATTAAATGGCGTATAGGTCGGGATCATGAGGGTTCGAGGAATGAGAACATTTTCACCTTAGAAAGGCCCCGTTAAAATCGTTTTTTCCACTACGTTGTTCTTTAATTTCTTAACTGCGAGTCGTGTGCCATTGCGGAGTTTTGGTTGATTAATTTTCCGCAACATCATAATTGGCACACCTATTTTCAATTTTAGTATGTGTGGTGGCATCCCTGACAGATTATTGAGTTCAAAAATTCCGTAGGTTAATTAACTACTTCATCTGCTTCCACAACGGTGTCTTTCGACTTACATGTAATTCCCTCACTTTGAATGCCGGATTGAATAACATTATTAAGTTGATAGATATCTTTCGCGGTAAGGCTAGCTCGTTCACGGTGCCTATCGTGATTCCTATAATTAATTTTAATATTAGGAAATGCTTTTTCGATCAGTTCTTCTTTCGATGGTACTAAATTACAAAAATTATCAGGAATTCATATTCGTCTTGACGTTTCATTGACTGGCATCTGTCCGTTCCCAGTGTCCAGTAACTGTCGTGAGATTACCCCGGCTGATTGATCGTTCTGCAGCCGGACACGCACATTCGTGTTCAACTGCAATGTACGTACTTGTCGCCACAATGTTGAATATTTCATGCAAGCATTTATTTCGTCCGCTGATGTCGATCGGAATATTATAGGCAATGTTTGTCTAAAATATCCTACCAGCAATATCAATGCATTTTTTTCTGCGAGGCATTATTTCGGTTTCCACAGGAACAGAAGGAAGGGATAAGATTATAACCTCTTATGGCTCTCACAGCTCTAGGTTGAAAAACAAAATTGAGAGATAGGACAAAAAGTTTAATAACGAAAAATTTTCATTTTAAAATGACCCAAGAAATTCATGGAATTTCAGGGAAGCATTTATTTCGGTAATAGAGCATACACATTTTCGTTATTACGATGTTAACATTAGTGACGGAAAGAGAAACCATTGAGAAGTATTTACATTAAAAGATAAGTATAGTCCAAGAAACGAAAGTTTGAGAAAAAAAAAATAATTGCAACACGAAATCACAAAGCGTAACAGGCGAAGAATTCGACTACATAAACATTAATCGCAACATGACATGTGTGAAATTATTCCCTTTTCTAAAGAACTAAACATTTCATACAGTTGCCATTCATTGAAAGTCAAACATTTTTAACTATCGCGTGCTCATACATTCACAAAAAAAAAAAAAAAAAATTAAAAAAAAAAGCATCAACATTATCCTCGATTGGAATGAAATGCTCGCCCTCTGGTGGGCTAAGGTGAAATTAGTATTAACATGCATAGTTTTCTAATTTATAGAGACGCCATTGCTTGCCGATGTTTAGTTTCACATATATTTATTGAATGAACTTGAATAAATCCGGTAAAAAAGATAACACTTACTGTTGTGTGCCACAGTGTAACTCGCAAAATAAAAAAATCCTGAATTAAGCTTCCATTTATTTCAAAATGACAAATTTAAAATTTCAGTTGCTTCGGCTAATGGAAGTAAAGAATTAATCAGATGATTTGAAACTAATATTTGTTGAGCTTCAGTTAAAAATCTACTTCCGATCTAACGTTGAATAAACTGAAATATTTTTTCCAAAAGCAATCAATTTTCCATGATGTAATAGCGGAGAAATTATA
The DNA here is from genome assembly GCA_963930645.1 of Salticus scenicus. NCBI lineage: Eukaryota > Metazoa > Arthropoda > Arachnida > Araneae > Salticidae > Salticus > Salticus scenicus. The sequence continues at coordinate 188,814,133 of OZ005649.1, read as the reverse complement.
GCACGAATATTAAGTAATAATACAAATAGAACAAAAATAAATACACGTGGCCATTATTTTTACTAACAACAAAATCTGAAAAAGTGCCATCAATCGATCGTTGCAAACGCGGATTTTTCTTTTCATTTTTTACTGAGCACGCGCTGCAGTATAAAATTCATCGAAATCAAACATTTTTAACTACCGCGTGCTCATACGTTCACAAAACTAGTTGGCATAGGTGGACTCTGCTCAGTTCCCCATCATATTTATGTTCTCATAAATTTCTAGTTTGAGAGATATAATCATGTTAAAAGAAATGAATTTGACAAAAATTTGATACAGTGACAGAATGAAAACCCCGCCTAATAGGCTATCCACCGTTCACTTCGAAATATTTATCTTATTCTAATATATTAATTTATTTTATCAGGGTCAATTCCGTTGTTTAGTTTTCATGCTATTATTTCCAATGCAATAATCCTCAAAATTCATATTTATATGAAAAATTTACAATTTCGCTATGTTGGTAAAATCGTAAATTACGAATAATTTACGAAAGTTTCCTATTAGAATATTTGTATTCAATCTTGTTCAAACAAATATCATAAATGTAATTTTGAAGTTGTCTAATGTATTTATGAGCCTCAAAATAAAAGTTTATGCTAAATTTTACCTTATTCTGGCATGTTAAGTAAATCGTAAATTCCCAATAACTTACGAATTTTTTTAAATTGGAAAAGTCATATTCTATGATATTCATGCCAGTATCCTTAATAATATTTCGAAAGTGGTTTGACATCTTTACGATGAAAATATCCCTCAAGATTGACGTTTATGTGAAATTTTGCTCAATGCTGCCATGTTAAGAAATTCGTAAATTTCCAATAACTTACGAAATCTTTATATTGGAAAATTCATAGTCAATAATATTCATACCAGTGTCCTAAATAATATTTCAAAAGTAGTATGACATCTTTATGATGAAAATATCTCTCAAAATTGACGTTTATGTGAAATTTTACCCTATACTGCCATGTGAAGAAATTCGTAAATTTCCAATAACTTGCGAAATTTTCAAAGTAGCATATTTATAGTTACTGATGTTCCTTCCGGCATCAAATCGGATATTTAAAAACTGATCTGACTATTTACAGTAAAAACTTTCCATTTAATGCACGTTTAAGTGAATTTTTGTCCTATTCTCCCATGTTAAGAAAATCGTAAATTTCTAATAACTTACGAAGTTTTTAAATTCGAATGTTGCAAATGAATAGGGTTCTAGCCAGTGTCGAAAGTAATGTTTTAAAACTGATCTGACCTCTCTGCGACAATTTGTTCTTGAGATATCGTGTACACAGACTAACAAACTAACGGACTTACACACTAACAGACTAACAGACTAACAGACTAACAGACACCCTACACATAGACACCACAGAAATTTTGTCATTTTCGGTTTCCTCACACCTGAAAACGTGTAAAAAAGTCAAAAAACCGAGGTCGAAAATTTTCACGATTACCTAAGTTCCCCATACCTATAGTATGATGGGGAACTAAAATAAATACAGTGAAACATCAACATTATTTTAATTTTCATTTTTTACTGATCACGCTCTGTATAAAATAAATGGTAAACATAAAGCAAATTTGCAGTGTCAATATGGCGACTTTGCTGGTACACAGCTAACTGTTAAAAAAGCTGTTTTCTCGCGGTCGCGGAAAACAGCTAAAAACAATCTTTGAAGCAGGTTGTATATCGTGTAAAAACAAGAGATCAATCCGTGCAGAATATTTGGAGTTTTTGAGCCGTACACAAAACAACTTAATACATATATATATATATATATATACTAGCAGGCTTTGCCCGCTTCGCTAGACATTAAACTTAAATGAGTTGTCAAAATCCCATATTTTTATTAATAACCTAAGATCTCGCTGTGATTGGTAGAGGTTTACTCGATCGCAACGTGAGGAGTCTGGGTCCCCACTGTCTTCAGCACAACTTACCCACTTCCTACTTCCCCACCCTCAGCGGGTGAGCTCGAAGTTTTGCAAAATCCCACTAATGTGCATAATGCATACACTTAATCAATATCCGTACACCAAAATTCGCCATTCTAAGATAATTCAAAGCGAATTCAAACAGAAAAACATGTTTTTACACATGTTTATTGCCCTCCGACTCCGAGAAGGTGTGTGTGTGTGTGGGGGGGGGATTTCGAATTTCGTGAAATCCAGTTACAATAAGTGCCTTATGCATACAAACAATTTACGCACCAAATTTTCTGACCACAGAAGTCTTTAATAGAAAATATTATAAATAAATAAATACAAAAAGCACAGCTTTAGTATGGGAACCCTTTGGTGACTTTAAATATTTTAAGCCATTTTTGCGATGAACTGAATTGGCTATCTCAATTGTGCAATTAAAGATCTTGGCGAGAAACGACCGAGCTACTTCGGTGCCGAATTTCAAATTTTGCCAAAGGGATCGAATACTGAAGATGTTCCATATCGAATCTGGGTTGAAAGCGGAAAAAGGGTAAAATAAAGTAGAAATATCAGACCTATATTTATAAATTTGATACCGAATGAAAGGGGCGATTTTGCTGAATCCACGGGTGCAAACAGTTTTTCGATGCGACAATTAGATTTTTAAAAAATAACTAAAGTATGAAATTTAAATGGAAACGGAAAAACGGAAAAATAAATTAGAAATATCAGACCGATCATTACAAATTTAGTACCAAATGAAAGAGGTGATTTTTCTGAATCCTGGGGTGTAAACAGTTTTTCGATACGACAATTAGATTTTTTAAAATTAACTAAAGTATGAAACTTAGATGGCAACACTTCATTTCAATCTTTTCATAATTTGTGGTGCGAATCACGCGAATACAAAAGTCTTTTACTTAAAAATTTATTTTTATACTTAATTTTTCCATTCAAAGCATTTTAGTGAAAAAATATTCATGGCGCATGCGCAGGCGTTTTTTACCCACAATTTAAACACTAATCATAATTTTGAAAATTTCTATAGATATAATTTCAAGTTGGGTGAAGACCTAAGTTTCTGCCAAGCGCCGTTGAATTCCGTCCAGCAGTTCTCGAGTGATGCCCGGACAAACGTGTTTTAGTCTTTTACCCCCTAGGGGGGAACGGGGGGAAATTTCTGAAAAGTTGATAGATATATTTTTAAGTTGAGTGAAGACCTAAATTCCTGCCAAGCGCCGTTAAATTCCGTCCAGCCGTTCTCAAGTGATGCCCGGACAAAAAAAGCGAAATTCGGACACGATGACACACACACACACACACAGGCAAAATTTTCTGAAGTCATTTTCGGCTTTCATGGGGTGTGAAACGTGAAGATATCGCAAAATTTTTTGATTCCGACAAATTTACAGACAAAAGTCTGATTTTATTAATATAGATATTAATAATGTATATATTTCATGTAATATATATAATACATTTATTAATAAAAAATAGTAAATGTAACTTATAATTTCAGTTGCAAATCCCCCTTAAATCTTCCCCTTGCTGCAAATGTTCATGTTATAGACTTTTTAGTTCCCCATCATACTATAGGTATGAGGAACTTAGGTAATCGTGAAAATTTTCGACCTCGGTTTTTTGACTTTTCTACACGTTTTCAGGTGTGAGGAATCCGAAAATGACAAAATTTCTATGGTGTCTGTCTGTAGGGTGTCTGTTAGTGTGTTAGTGGGTTAGTGTGTTAGTCTGTTAGTGGGTCAGTCCGTTAGTTTGTTAGTCTTTGTACACGATATCTCAAGAACAAATTGTCGCAGAGAGATCAGATCAGTTTTAAAACATTACTTTCGACACTGGCAAGAACCCTATTCATTTGTAACATTCGAATTTAAAAACTTCGTAAGTTATTAGATATTTACGATTTTCTTAACATGGGAGAATAGGACAAAAATTCACTTAAACGTGCATTAAATGAAAACTTTTTACTGAAAAAATGTCAGACCAGTTTTAAAATATCAGTTTTGATGCCGGAATGAACATCAGTAACTATAAATATGCTACTTTGAAAATTTCGCAAGTTACTGGAAATTTACGAATTTCTTAACATGGCAGTATAGGGCAAAATTTCACATAAACATCAATTTTGAGAGATATTTTCATCGTAAAGATGTCAGACTACTTTTGAAATATTATTTAGGACACTGGCATGAATATTAATGACTATGAATTTTCCAATATAAAGATTTCGTAAGTTATTGGAAATTTACGAATTTCTTAACATGTCAGAATAGAGCAAAATTTCACATACACGTCAATCTTGAAGGATATTTTCAGCGTAAAGATGTCAAACCACTTTCGAAATATTATTTAGGATACTGGCAGGAATATCATAGGCTATGATTTTTCCAATTAAAAAAAATTCGTAAGTTATTTGGAATTTACGATTTACTTAACATGTCAGAATAAGGCAAAATTGATCATAAACTTCCATTTTGAGGATCCTAAATACATTAGACAACTTCAAAATTAAGTTTATGATATTTGTTTGAACATGATTGAATACAAATATTCTACTAGGAAACTTTCGTAAATTATTCGTAATTTACGATTTTATCAACATAGCGAAATTGTAAATTTCTCATATAAATATGAATTTTGAGGATTATTGCATTGGAAATAGTAGCATGAAAACTAAACAACAGAATTGACCCTGATAAAATAAATTAATAAATTAGAGTAAGATAATTATATCCAAGTGAACGGTGGATAGCCTATTAGGCGGGGATTTCATTCTGTCACTGTATCAAGCTTTGGTCAAATTCATTTCTTTTAACATGATTATAATATGTCTCGCACTAGAAATTTCTGAGAACATAAATATGATGGGGAACTGAGCAGAGTCCACCTATGCCAACTAGTTTTTTCACCTTTTTAGGCTCTCAGAAACTATTTAACAGTTAAAATATTTTTTTTATCCACTAAGAAACAGATTTATAGGCATAAAATTACCGAAAAGCGGTAAAAATAGAGGGGGTGTCTCAAAAAACGTGGGTGTTATATCAAATTGGCCATCAGATTCAGATTCAGGAGGTCATTTTACATAAGAAATTGCAAACATGGTGTTGGGGCAATTTTCATGCTGGACAGTGTAATTTAATATCATAAATAAGTCTTGTAAATAAAAAATTTGAATACTAATATTATTTTAAATATTTTTGAGATGATCAATTAATAGCTGTTTTTTTACACAATGAGTTATCATTTTTAATGGTAAGTGAATAAACTTGTTTTAAAATATTTTGAAATTTTTAGTTAGCGCGGTTATTCAAAGTATTGCATTCTATACTAACAGTGCGGATTTTAATATACTTTTAATGGAACTTAGTGTTAGCACCAAATGGGAAAATTAAAATTTTCAAGAGGGAGATTAAGAAGTTTAAAACAATTAAATAATGCGGTAATTATTAATTATGATATTACTAGAGGTTATTTTTTAAATTTACTAGCAGGCTACGCCCGCTCCGCTGCTCACTATTTTTAAATGAATCACTATAGTTAATGAAATCTTAAAATTCCATTAATTTTTATCATGCTAAAAAAAGAGAAAAAAAATTCTGATCGGAAAAAAATGTCGCACCAGGTCTCCATTGCCTTCTGCAGCGCAGGCCATTGTGCGCTACGCACGCGCATTTATGTTCAATATTCTTAAGGAATCACTATATTATCGTAATGGAAAAAACATAAATATAAAATACAAAAAAAAAAAAAAAAAAAAAAAAAAAAATCTCCCATCGATGAAATAATCGGTCCGGGACACCACTGCCTGTGGCAGCGATAACAGGCGCTCGTGTTCCTTCATCTACCGTTCCCGCACCTCCTAATTATTTTAGACTTTAACAAATACCCACAATCTTTCTCTCGGGCTTATAAACTCAATAATACTAATCTCCATTGTTCTATTTGGATTTCTTTATTTTTACCCCTGCGCCCGCCCCATTCCCGCCCTTCGTAATAACTTCGCACTTTCGAAAATATCCGCAGTCGATTTATCGGGCCTGAATCCCAACAACACAAATTTTCAGCGGTCTACTCTTATTTATATATTTTTGCCCCTTCACACCCCCTTCCCGTCTATCCTAATAATTTTACAAATTCGAAAATATTCGCAATCGATTTGTAGGTATCAAAAACCTCCATGTACCAATTTTCAGCGACCTAACTCAAATTTTATATTTTTGCCCCTGCGCCCCCTTTCCCCCCCTAATAATTTTACAAATTCGAAAATAGCCGCAATCGATTTGTAAGTATAAGAAACCTCTGTGTACCAATTTTGAACAACATAACTCTATATTTTTATTTTGCCCCTCCGCCCCCCCCCGCTTCCCATCCCTCCTAATAACTTTGCAAATTCGAAAATATCCGCAATTGATTTGTAGGTATCAAACACCTCTTTGTACCAATTTTGAACTGTCTAACTCTTTTTTTTTTTGCATCTCCGCGCCCCTTCATTTCTACCCCTCCTAATAACTTTACACTTTCGAAATTATCCTCATTCGACTTGCAGACCTCTTAAACCTATCTGTGCCAATTTTGAACGGATTTACTGTATTTCTATTTTTTGCCCCATAGCCCCCTCCCCCATTTCCCGCCCCACCTGAGACGAAATTCTAAAATTCCAGTAATTAGCTTTTCGGTATTAGTGTGAGCTATATTTTAGAGCAAAAATCTCACATATATCTTTTTCACTGTTTGCGATATAAAGCACCATTTCAAATTCTCCCCCCCCCCCCCTCTTGGGAGCTAAATTTGTAAAGTTAAAGAAATTGGTTTTTAGGTATTTGTATCAGCTATATATTAAAGCAAAAATTTCACGTATATCTGTTATTTTTATTTGAGAGATATAGGAGTATGTGTAACTACGTTTTGCGCATGTGAAATCACTTTTTTGACCCCATTTGACTCTATTTTATGACTATCTACTCATCTTTGATTTATCTACTTAAGTAATAACAAAGTTTTGTTGCAATTCTTTGATAGATTTAAAAAGATTTGATTTATTGTAATGTGTGAGCTTTGATCTATGTTGAATTAATTCAGCTTTAAGTTTTGAAATCACTAAAAATTTCCATTGATTGAAATATTCAATAACCATATTCCATAAATTTCTTTAAATTAGAGTCATTAATAATATTAAGATCACCAGTGATAATATGTGCATGATCTCTGTCAACATATTTTACATAAGAGGGATGAGTACAACTACAAGTCACATGAGAAGATATATTAGACTTAGAGACTGCATTATAGTTAAAAAGCAGGCGACCAAGTGTAATAGGATATTTAAAGGTTCGAGAAATATGAATGTCTTTAATTGGAAACATGCATGATATAGCATTAAGAATGGATGAAATATTAATGCTATTAAATATTTGATTAGAATAATTTAGAATAAGCTGTGAATTAGATTGGATTTTGTGCGGTTTTTTAGAGATATTTAAATTGAAGAGTTTTAGTCTGTATAATATTAAATCATAGAAAATATCAGAAAAATGTTGATTATAGGATTGGTTTTTAAATACACTTAAGTAAGTGGACAAATACTTTTTTTTGATAGCAAATATAAACTTTCTAATGTAAATCCAATCATAATGGTTAAGATAATTTGACTGTAAGGCAAGAATATTCGTAATAATGAGATTTTTTGATATTAAACCATTAGTAGATTTATTGGATTTTTACCTCTTTTTGAACGAGAAGTTTTCTGGTTGACACTGTGATTAAGTACAGAGTAAACAGGGGAGTAATCATGAAGGGGATTAATGTTAGTATAAACCTTAACGACCCTATTAAAATATTCATGATTCAAACCATTTGGATAAATTGTATTAAAATATTTCATGTAGTGAGATTCAAAGAAAAGGCGCTCACTTTTATTTTTTTGAATCCGAAGAATTTCAATAGTACATGAGCAGAAATTGTGTAAATTAAAATGTCTTAACTCAATAGTTGATTTTCTGTTAAGGACAGGTGATGATAACTTTTTAGAGTCTGAGCGATGTTGATTAATTCTAATATGTAAAGGGGTGGAAGTTTCACCAATATACTGCATTTTACACATACCACAACAACTCAGCGATTGATAATGCAGGTAACACAAAATTGGTTTTCTGCAGTTTGAATTAGGTTGCAACGTGAAAAATTTGATCAAGATTGGGAAGTTTGAAGCCAAATATTTCTTTTTAAATATACGTAGACAATGTAATTGAACGGGGGGGGGGGGGTTAAGGGAGACCGTAGATATCTCACACTTAATTGCGTGTCAAATAAAACTATTCCTAACCTATTTTAGAGAATTTTTAATTTATAACGAACTTTATTATTTTACCTTATTGATCTCATGATTTAATCTGCACTGTACGTTTATAATAAAGTGCAGGGTAAGATAATGTCCTGTGAGTGACACACCAGTTTTTATTTATTTTTTTATTATTATTATTTTTTCTTTTTAATATCACATTGGAAAATGTTGAAAACTTAGTAAAAAGCCACATGTTTTTTACAAAATCATTTTTCTACTTTTAATAGATTAATTGAGTCATAGATTACAAAACAAACAAACATTTCAGATACTGAGCTCAATTTTTTTATAATGCGTTATTTGCATTTTTCAAAATAATATTGATATATATCATAAAAATAAAATTTAATATCTTAAGTGTTTTAATCAATTGTAATCTATTTCATATCTTATTTATTTATTTATTTATATTTATATTTATGTATATATATATATATATATATATATATATTACTAAATTTTATGTTTTAATTAATTTTCTACATTAGAGTCATGTTATCCAATGCATTGTATTTATTATATGGGGCGCCTTCATTTGACCGCAATTATGGAAGTGTAGCCATCACAACTCAAGTAAATGTAACTGCATTTATTCGTTTTACTTCATTAAATATTATTGTGCTACTTAATTTCCATGAACAGAACACATTTTAGTACCAATCATACACACACACACACACACATATATATATATATCTATACTAATATATAAATGCGAAAGTTTGGATGGATGGATGGATGGATGGATATTTGTTACTCAATCACGCCACATCTATCTATATCTATACTAATATATAAATGCGAAAGTTTGGATGGATGGATGGATGGATGGATATTTGTTACTCAATCACGCCACATCTATCTATATCTATACTAATATATAAATGCGAAAGTTTGGATGGATGGATGTTTGTTACTCAATCACGCCAAAACGGCTAAACGGATCTGGATAAAATTTGGTACAGAGATAGAGAATAGTCTGGAATAGAACATAGGCTACAATTTATACCGGAAATTTGATTAGATTTTTTAAAATTAATTAAAATATGAAAATAATAAACTGGTAATTGACTTAATATAAGCCATTTAAATTTTTAATTGTTGCCAAAAAAAGTTTACGAGATATTTTTATTTGTTTATTCATTGTTTTCAATATAAAATGAAATATGTTTTCACGCGAAAAATAAAAAATTTCTAAACGTTGAGAGACTAAACGTCGATGAGAAAATGACACTTTATAATCTATCTATCTATACATATAATAAAATAAGATGTTTGTGTGTGTGTCATTGTGTATGTATTTCCAGAGCTTTTTAAGAAAACGGCTAATGGCTGAGCTACAAAAATTTGCATGGTGGTTCGTAATGACCTCTCCTGATGCACCTCGAAGCCCGATTTTCGAATTTTGTTTTAGTTTTCTTTTAATTAATTAAAATGCTAAAATAAAAACCTTCTAATTACTGATAAATTGGCCATTTAATTTTAATCCTTAATTTAATTGTTGCCAAAAAAATTATCATTATTTCTTCGACAAAAAAAAAAAGAAAAAACGTGAACAATAAAAATTACATTTATTTAAAATATTTAATTTTAATCCTTAATTTAATTGTTGCCAAAAAAATTATCATTATTTTTTCGACAGAAAAAAAAAAAAAAACCCGTGAACAATAAAAATTACATTTATTTAAAATGAGGAAAGTAAAAAAAAAAAAAAAAAATTAGAAATATCAGTCGTATCCGCGTTTGTAATGATCGATAGATGGCGCTTTCTCAACTGCAGTTGTTAGTAAATATTGCCACGTGTAATAATTGCCACGTGTATTTATTATTGTGCTTTCTTGTTGTTCTATCATTGTTTCAGCGTGAAAGCTATGAGTGGTATGATAATTTCATCTTAGCCCACCAGAGGGCGAGCATTTCATTACAATCGCGGATCGTTACAAATAAGACACCAAATGAAAGATGCAATTTTTGTGAATCCAACGGATTAAACAGCTTATCGATCGGACAATTAGATTTTTTAAAATTAACTAATGTATGTATTTTAGGTGGCAACAGCAGGAGATTGTATGGAAACCGTTTGGAAATTTTTTTTAAATGTGCTACTAATTAAGTCACATGTTTTTTTTTTTTTTTTTTTTTTTTTAAGTGGGATTAAAAATTGCAATTTTGAATTTTTTTTAAATTTTCTTTCACAAACACAAACATATAGTATACAGACTGTACATTGTACAACACTAGACCAGATTGAAGTTCAAATTTCATCAATATTTCAATAAATATACGAAAATAAAAATATGTTTAATGGGAAATATATATAACCATTAAAAGTTTAGTTGGCTAAAATATGGCAGAAATAGCGCTCATAGCATATTGTTACAAGGTATTAAGTCTTATTTTTACAAGGGATTAAATCTAAAATGGTGACAAAAATTCAAAAGTCGCCAAAGAGAACTATATTAAGGCGGTATTATGATCATGCTTACAAACCATGAATTATATATAACCACAAAAAAATAATTGTCTCATGCAACAGACGTAGCCGGTCATAGCATATTATAATATTTAGCGTGAAATTGTTATCATTTTTATGGTTGATCGGGGATAAACAAAATAAACATAGGAAATAACGTAAAAGCAAATATAATGTGCATCACGTATAGTGTTGTTCATATGTAACTGGGATTCAAATATAAAAGGGATATTTCATTTTTTTCGATACCATCTATTTCGAAACTGTTATCTAATAAGGATTTAATGGAAGCCTATTGGTAAACCATTGTCTCAGGTAATAGGGACAAGCGCCCGAGTTTTAGCGGATGACCAAATCGCTACCGAAGGCAGCAGCGATCCGAAGCGAGCTTTTGAGCAATTTTAGTATTTTATTTTATTTTTATAAAGCTATATAGAAAAGAGTTTCCTTTAAATTTAGTGACCAGCGAAGCGGGCAAAGCCTGCTAGTACATATAATAAAATAAGATGTGTTTGTGTCATTGTGTATGTGTTTCCAGAGAGTTTTAAGAAAACGGCTGATGGCTGAGCTACAAAAATTTGCATGGTGGTTCGTAATGACCTCCCCTGATGCACCTCGAAGCCGGATTTTCGAATTCTGTTTTAGTTTTCTTTTAATTAATTAAAATGTTAAAATTCTAATTACTGATAAATTGGCCATTTATTTTAATCATTAATTTAATTGTTGCCAAAAAAAATTATCATTATTTTATCGACAGAAAAAAAAACGTGAACAATAAAAATTACATTTACTTAAAATATTTAATTTTAATCCCATAGAATAATAATTAGGAAGAAGGAGCATGCCAATACACTTAATGCTTACAAACCCCTTCTAGTGAAATGCCAGCGAAAGCTACTTTTGCTGCTCAAAACCTTAAAGAAGGGCCATAGAATAATAATAATATCGCTGTTTGTTGTGGCAACACAACAGCTTATTAGAAACACTTATTGCTCCTTCTTCCTTTATTATTATTCTATGTTTAATCCTTAATTTAATTGTTGCCAAAAAAAAAAAAAAAAAAAAAAAAAAAAAAAACAAAGAATCATTATTTTTTCGACAGAAAAAAACCGTGAACAATAAAAATTACATTTATTTAAAATGAGGAAAGCAAATTAAAAAAATTAGAAAAAAAAATTAGAAATATCAGTCGTATCGTTAAATCCAACGGATTAAAAAGCTTATCGATCGGACAATTAGATTTTTTAAAATTAACTAATGTATGTATTTTAGGTGGCAACAGCAGGAGATTGTATGGAAACCGTTTGGAATTTTTTTTAAATGTGCTACTAATTAAGTCACATTTTTTTTTTTTTTTTTTTTTTTTTTTGTGTGTGCTAGAAGCCTATTTCAGTCGGTACAGTTGTCGAATTTTTATAGGTCACTCTTAATTAGTGCTAGAGGCCTATTTCAGTCGGTTTATTGAATGGGGATTTATTGAATGAAGTCCCCCCAAGGCACAACTTTGACATCAGTCCCCCCCATGGTACCCCTATTTCTGTGGGTACAGCATTGTCGAATTTTTATAATACACTCTTAATATTGCTAAGGGCCTATTTCAGTCGGTTTATTGAATGGGGATTTATTAAATGAAGTCCCCGCAAGGCACAACTTTGACATGAGCCTCCCCCCCCCCCAAGGTACAACTTTGACATGAGTCCCCCCCAAGGTACACCTTTGACATGAGTCCCCCCAAGGCACACCTCACCCTCATTGGGAAAAAGAGAAAAAAACGTTGTTTTGCGGCTATAAGACAGTTTGGACAGTTTGGACGTTATTTTTTACAATATCTGCAGCTGAAACACATTGGTTTGATTTAATGAAAACTTTATCATGGAATTTAGATCTTCACGAATTAACTAAAGAAGAATTTGTCGATATTAACAAGTTTAGCAGTAGGCCTCTGGCACTAAATTTAAATCTGTCAATGTCAGATTTTCATGTTTTATTTTTATTTTATTTTATTTATTTTATTTTTTTTAAGTGGGATTAAAAATTGCAGTTTTGAATTTTTTTTTAACTTTCTTTCACAAACACAAACATATAGCATACAGCCTGTACAACACTAGACCAAATTGAAGTTCAAATTTCATCAATATTTAAATAAATAAATGAAAATAAAAATATGTTTAATGGGAAATATATGTAACCACTAAAAGTTTAGTTGTCTAAAATATGGCAGAAATAGCGCTCATAGCATATTGTTACAGGTATTAAGTCTTATTTTTACAAGGGATTAAATCTAAAATGGTGACAAAAATTCAAAAGTCGCCAAAGAGAACTATATTAAGGCGGTACTATCATCATGCTTACAAACCATGAATTATATATAATCACAAAAAAATAATTGTCTCATGCAACAGACGTAGCCGGTCATAGCATATTATAATATTTAGCGTGAAATTGTTATCATTTTTATGGTTGATCGGGGATAAACAAAATAAACATAGGAAATAACGTAAAAGCAAATGTTATGTGCACCACGTATAGTGTTGTTCATATGTGTCTGGAATTCAAATATAAAAGGGATATTTCAATTTTTTCGATACTATCTATTTCGAAACTGTTATCTAATAAGCACCTAAATGCAAGCCTAATGATAAACCCCTGTCGCAGGTAATAGGGACAGGCGCCCGAGTTTTAGCGTATGACCAAATCGCTGCCGAAGGCAGCAGGGACCTGAAGCGAGTTTTTGAGCAATTTCAGTATTTTATTTTATTTTTATAAAGCAATATAGAAAAGAGTTACCTTTAAATTTAGTGACCAGCGAAGCAGGCAAAGCCTGCTAGTACATATAATAAAATAAGATGTTTGTGTGTGTGTGTGTGTGTGTGTGTCATTGTGTATGTATTTCCAGAGCCTTTTAGGAAAACGGCTGATGGCTGAGCTACACAAATTTGCATGCAGGTTCGTAATGACCTCCCCTGATGCACATCGAAGCCAGATTTTTGAATTTTTTATTAGTTTTCTTTTAATTAATTAAAATGTGAAAAAAATAACCTTCTAATTTCTGATAAATTAGCCATTTAAATTTTATCTATAATTTTATTGTTGCCAATTTTTTTTTCGACAGAATAAAAAAAGAAGAAAAAAAGTACATTTATTTAAAATGAGGAAAGTAAATTAAATAAATTAGAAAATAAATTAGAAATATCAGTCGTATCGTTACAAATAAGATACCAAATGATAGAAGCAACTTTTGTGAATCCAACGGATTAAAGAGCTTATCGATTAGACAATTAGATATTTAAAACTAACTAATGTATGAATTGTAGGTGGCAACAGCAGGAGATTGTATGAAAACCATTTGGAAAAAGAAATTAAATCTGCTACTCATTAAAAGTCGCATGTTTTCGTAAGTGGGATTAAATATTGCAGTTTTGAAGTTTTTTTAAATATCACTGAGGAGATCCCATACTAAAGCTGTGGCGAAAGTTGTCGCCAATCGAAATACATTTACTTAAACGTTTCAATTATTCAGTTTAAAAAAAATCATTTTAATATAGTGACCAGCGAAGCGGGCAAAGCCTGCTAGTTTTAAAATAAAATAGTAATATTACAAATCTGACATATTTCTTCTGAATTTTATTTCATAGCATTTTTTTATATACCTCAACTTCAGATTACTTTTTTTTTTTTTTTTTTTTTTTTTAGTACGGCGGATGAAACACGCTTGGCATAAAAGTTAATTCAACATTATATTAAAGGTATTTTCTTATTGATAATTCTGGACAATTTTTTTAATTTTGATGCTGAAGTAGATCAAACATGTTTCACCAAGGAAAAGATAGAAAGAAATACACAAGCGAAGTGATGACGTCATTGGCCGTTCGTGGATGCAAGAAAAATATTTCCTATGTTAAACGCCCATTCGATTTTATGTAAAAAAGTATTAAAAATCGAGGAAAATCATTTCCCGATTTTAATTCCGATATTTAGGTATAGATATGTATTAGTTATCATGTCTATGCGTTAGATTAAGTTATTTTTGTTGTAAAATTGACAAAATTTGAATTTGTAACTTCAAAACTCTAGAAAAAAAAAAGTGGCAAAACTTCCATATTCTATTGAAAACACAAACATTTCATTTCAAAGGATGATATTAACACAATAAATATCCAACTAATATACTAATTAAAAGGAAAATGAAAATATTCTATCATAATTTGAAGTCAAATTTGTTTTCAAATGTCTAAATAAAGTATCTGATATAAGATACTCATATGTTGCAGCGGAATAGATTTGATATCGGTCATCCTCGGCAGAAAGAAAATAAAAATATCGCTAAATTATTTGGCGAGCATAATTTAATTCCTTTCAAAAATTATGGTTATTTTAACAACTTATATTAAGAGAGTAATGAATAATATGAAACAATATTTCGTACAATGGATATTACGAAATTATACATCTGGCATGTATATTTTCGTATTACGTTTTTGATCACCAAATACAATAAGCGCCTAGAACGACAGAGTTTTGAAATTTAAAATTAAAATTTTGTCAATTTGACAGCAAAATAACTCAATCTAACACATGCACATGATAACTAATACATATATATACCCAAATATGGGGATTAAAATCGGGAAATAATTTTCCTCGATTTTTAATAATTTTTTACGAAAAATCCAATGGGCGGTTAACATAGGAAATCATTTTATTGCATTCACGGACGGTCAGTGACGCCACACTTCGCTTTTGTATAATCGCATAAATTATATTTTGGTCTAAAACGGCAACAAAAATTCAAACGTCGCCAAGGGCATTAAGGCTGTACCATGATCAAGTTTATGTATTAATGAATTTATTTATTTTCCTATATACCAACTACTATTAACTAAGCATGAAGTATATATAACCACCACGGAGTAATATTAATAGGAGTTGAAGGTCCAATGGGAGACAGCTACGAAACTGTGATCTAAATTTTTGGTAAATATTGAGGGCGCCACTTGTCATTCCTCCCTACTTCAGCGCGGATATACTGTTGTTTTCAATAGAATTTTGCTGAAGTACATTTAATTTTTTTTATTTTAAGCAATTTAATTTGTTTGTAAGTTCTTAAAACTGCATAATTCAGATGTTTCAAATAAATGCTTCGTTCCTAGTTGTAAAACAGGCTATGATAGTGATAAAAAAAACAAAAAAAAAAGGCCCTAGGAGAAAAATAAAGTCCGAGTTCGTGTTTTCTGCACCTAAAGTAAGTTTTTTTTTTTTTTCTTTACAAAATTTCATCCATTCTCCTTCCTCCAAATTGTCTGCTTTAGCTAGCTTCGGTTCATAAGAATCGTCATTTTTTAAAAGCTTTCTTTTAAAGTAAAATTAGTATAAAATGGCTCTTAAAAAAAACATGTTGGTTAGAATACTCTATTTAATGAAATTTGCTTTCAATCGAAATTTTTTCAGCTTGATATTATTTTTAAAAAAATAATTAAAACGAGACATTTCCCTATTGAATAACATTGCGGAAGCTGGAGAGAAGGAAGGATTGCACGCTGGCGCCATCTGTAAACATTAGAAAACAACATCACAAAATTTCAGCGTTACCTTCTTCTCCTGTCTTTTTACTCCGTGATAACCACAAAAAGATAATAATAATAATAATAATAATTGTCTCATGCGATAGAAGTAGCCGATCATAGCATATTGTAATATTATATGCGGCTTGAAATTGCTGTCATTCTATGGTTGATCGATTAAATTAAATAAATATAGGAAATAACTTGAGAGCAAATATTATGCACATCACGTATAATGTTGTTCATATGTAACTGGGATTCAGATATAAAAGAGCTACTTCAAATTTTTCGATACTGTCCGTATCGAAACTGTCATATATGATAAGCACGCAAATGGAAGCCCACGGGTAAGCTATTATCGCAGGCAATAGGGACAGGCACCGGAGATTGCAAGGACGAACAAGGCGCTGCCGAAGGCAGCGGGAACCCAAGGAGCTTTTGACCGATTTCAGTTTTTTTTTTCTTTTTTTTTTTTTTTTTTTTTTTCATAAAGCTATATAGAAAAGAGTTTGCCAGCGAGCGGGCAAAACCGTCCAAAATTGTTTAAGAACTAAAATATTATTCAACAATTAGCCGAGAGATGAAAAAAAAAATCATTTCTTTGTAAAACAAAAAACTTAAAAATTTGAAACTCATAAATATTATATGAATTTCACCACATAATTAAAATTTTAATTCACCAGTCACCAAATTATTATTAGAACCTGATTAATATTGTGCAATAGGGAACTAAAATCATACAAAGATATGTTTCGAAATAAAATTCATAATTGACGACCCAGTTTTTATACTTCCGCAACGCAATATTGTTTTAGCACAGGATCCCTATGAACGAATTTTAAAAGTTTAACGCCATGTTGGCGATAACTTTTTATTTATTTATTTTGGCATTTTATTTTGGCTTTCAAATTTTTTTTTAGTATACTTTATCAGACTCTGTTTTGCACAGCACCACAATGATAAGGTTTCATTACATTACATGTTATGATAAAACCGTCAGTTCCCACACATACACATCAAAATTTCCACGTGAACGAAGTCGCGGGTATCCGCTAGTATATATATATATTTAAAAAAAAAAGAAACTGAATTAGCTTAGTTTTATTTTAAATCTTCTTAACTTTAATGGCGTTATTTTCAGCCTTAAAAATATTTTCTTCAAATATGTATTCCACAAATTAAAACGTTTAAAGGTCGTTTAAGTAACATAATTTTATAGCGAAAAAGTAAATAAATGTCTACAAAGGTGATAGCACTGTCAAAGTATTTCTTATCAGTGAAATGAATGTCAGAATATTACACGAGCTTTACAAAATTAAATATATATTTTCGTTATGTTGAGTCAACCGTAAATTTGCCTGCCACTCTGTAATTACTTTTTCACCATAGGTGACAATTTAGGCTTTTTCAAAAAATTCTTGTTCTAATGCACGACATCACAAATTAACCATTTACTTCAAACGTTGCAAGAAAGCGACAGATTAATAAATGTTTTATTCAAAAATTCAATTATGTTTTAAATAAATGGTTTGAAAAAAGAAAATAAATCCGGAACATAATTCAGGCTTTTAGTAGAAATACTTAAATCATATGACGGACATTTTATTTGATGAATTTCTTTTTTAATTTCACGCAGTAATTTTTCCCTCACTTGTCAAATTTTGATAAGAGAGAATGAACGAGCTAAAGGAAATTAACATTTCAAAATTGACTTTTGCAAGTATTAAGTGTGTTTTGCAATTAATAATAATGGTTCTTTTTATAATATATCTTTATAATATATTTTTATTATAATAGTCTATTAAATTTTAAATAATAGTCTTTCCTCGTATAATTCCGTAGATTTTAAGTCTGAAACATAGTCTAATATAAAATACAATTTAATTATCACTCGTTTAAATTTACATGGACGGATAGTTATACAAGTGGATTTAACAACAATGAACCTACATAATCTCTTTGCAATGCAAAATGCGTAAGATTTCTATACATATTTAATAAGAGCTTGGTACTTATCAAAGAAATAGAGGCGCATTTGAGTTTATCTATACTAATATATAAATGCGAAAGTTTGGATGGATGGATGGATGGATGGATGTTTGTTACTCAATCACGACATAACGGCTAAACGGATCTGGATGAAATTTGGTACATAGATAGAGAATAGACTGGAATAGAACATAGGCTACTATTTATACCTGGAACTCGATTAGATTTTTTAAAATTAATTAAAATATGAAAATAATAAACTGGTAATTGACTTAATATAAGCCATTTAAATTTTTAATTGTTGCCAAAAAAGTTTACGAGATATTTTTATTTATTTATTGTTTTTAACATAAAATGAAATATGCTTTCACGGGAAAATTAAAAAAATCTGGAGTGACTCCACTCGACTTTCCGAACATTGAGTAATTAACAGTTTTGTAGATAAAGTAAAGAAAGAGGAGTTGTTAAACAAACAAAAGAGAGAAAACCATAATAGAGTGTTTGAGTATTTTTCGCCATCTATTACACGATGTTTTATTTAACGCTACTGAACTTTGAGCCCATAGATCATAATGAAAAAAATACGTGTGGCACTCGAGGACTGCCGCGGTAAAGCTATTGCATAGCATTTCTTATCAACTTATGCAATTATAATTATTTATTTATTTTTTTTATGCAGTATTTTTTTTTCTTTGATATTAATTCAAGTTTTTTCTTTGATATTAATGCAAGTTACACGTTTTTGAGCGTGGTGACCGATAAGAAAACAAATTTTAATAGAGAAAAGGTATTTAATAGGTTTTAAAGGCCTGTAAGTCGAATGGGGATATTCAAGTTTTTTCTTTGATATTAATTCAAGTTACATTTTTTGAGCGTGGTGACCGATAAGAAAACAAATTTTAATAGAGAAAAGGTATTTAATAGGTTTTAAAGGCCTGCAAGTCGAATGGGGATATTCAAGGATTTTCTTTGATATTAATGAATAAGATAACAATAATGATAAGATAACAATAATGATAAGAAAACAAATTTTAATAGAGAAAAGGTATTTTAATAGGTTTTAAAGGCCTGCAAGTCGAATGGGGATATTCAAGTTTTTTCTTTGATATTAATTCAAGTTACACTTTTTGAGCGTGGTGACCGATAAGAAAACAAATTTTAATAGAGAAAAGGTATTTAATAGGTTTTAAAGGCCTGCAAGTCGAATGAGGATATTCAAGTTTTTTCTTTGATATTAATTCAAGTTACACTTTTTGAGCGTGGTGACCGATAAGAAAACGAATTTTAATAGAGAAAAGGTATTTAATAGGTTTTAAAGGCCTGCAAGTCGAATGGGGATATTCAAGTTTATTCTTTGATATTAATGAATAAGATAACAATAATGATAGGATAACAATAATGATAAGAAAACAAATTTTAATAGAGAAAAGGTATTTTAATAGGTTTTAAAGGCCTGCAAGTCGAATGGGGATATTCAAGTTTTTTCTTTGATATTAATTCAAGTTACACTTTTTGAGCGTGGTGACCGATAAGAAAACAAATTTTAATAGAGAAAAGGTAATTAATAGGTTTTAAAGGCCTGCAAGTCGAATGGGGATATTCAAGTTTTTTCTTTGATATTAATGAATAAGATAACAATAATGATAAGATAACAATAATGATAAGAAAACAAATTTTAATAGAGAAAATGTATTTTAATAGGTTTTAAAGGCCTGCAAGTCGAATGGGGATATTCAAGTTTTTTCTTTGATATTAATTCAAGTTACACTTTTTGAGCGTGGTGACCGATAAGAAAACAAATTTTAATAGAGAAAAGGTATTTCAATAGATTTTAAAGACCTGCACGTCGAATGGGGACATTCAAGTTTTTTCTTTGATATTAATTCAAGTTACACTTTTTGAACGTGGTGACCGATAAGAAAACAAATTTTAATAGAGAAAAGGTATTTTAATAGGTTTTAAAGGCCTGCAAGTCGAATGGGGATATTCAAGTTTTTTCTTTGATATTAATTCAAGTTACACTTTTTGAGCGGGGTGACCGATAAGAAAACAAATTTTAATAGAGAAAAGGTATTTAATAGGTTTTAAAGGCCTGCAAGTCGAATGGGGATATTCAAGTTTTATCTGATCTACTTTATACACAAATTTTACGCGTACAGCTATTCACTGTTGTACATAGATGATAGATACCTATACACCTATATACTTTCTCACAAACAGCTGCTTACGTATTCGTCCGATTTCGGAGCAGCTCGTCTCGATCCGTGCAAGCTTCGTACAGCCGAAGTCTACCGAAGTCTGCCGAACTGTGTTAGGTTTTTTTTTCGTTACGGAATTTTTTGATTCGGTCGCCGCGCTCAAAGCCCGCGATAAAAGCTATACAATAGCTTAATAAATAATTTTTCGTTGTGTCCCTGTAAAAACCTATAAATGCTAAATTCACCAAAATGCTTATAGTTAGTGCAACAGTGATTTATAATACTCATATAAATTTTCAGCTCAATTCAATAAGGCGTTTAGATGCTATCGTACTTTTAAAAATTTAGTCCCATAGGCCATAATGATAAAGAATTTTTCTTTGTGTCCCTGTAAAAAAACTGTAAGTGCTAGATTCACCAAAGTCTATACAGTTAGTTCAACTGTGATCTATAACATGTGTACAATTTTTTTGCTCAGATTAATAAGGCGTTTAGGCGCTATTACACTTTTAAAAATTTGGCCCCATAGGCATAATGATAAAGAATTTTTCTTTGTGTCCCTGTAAAAAAACTATAAGAGCTAGATTCTCCAAAATCTATACAGAATGAGTATCTGTGACCTATAATATGTGTATAAATTTTTTGCTCAATTGAATAAGGCGTTTAGATGCTATCGCACTTTTAAGATTTTGCTCCCATAGGCCATAATGATAAAGAATTTTTCTTTGTGTCCCTGTAAAAAAACTATAAATGCTAGATTCACCAAAATCTATAGGGTTCGTATTATGGTGACTTACAATATGCGTACCAACTTTCAGGTTAATTGAACAAAGCGTTTAGACGCTAGCGTGTTCACTCACAGACATACAGACATACACACATACACACACACATACATACATCATCGTAAAAATAGTGAAAACGGACTCAGGGGACCTCAAAACGTATAGAAACATCAAAATCTCGAATTCGGATTTTTGACAGGATTACAATACTTTCCTCACTATAGTGTTCGGAAAGTAAAAATTACTAAATATTAAATTGGTCGATAAGAAAATGGCACTTTATAATTTTAAAATAAAATAAAATAGTAATATTACAAATCTAACATATTTCTTCTGAATTTTATTTCATAGCATTTTTTTATATACCTCAACTTCAGATTTTTTTTTTTTTTTTTTTTTTAAGTACGGCGGTTGAAACACGCTTGGCATAAAAGCTAATTCAACATTATATTAAACGTATTTTCTTATTGATAATTCTGGACAATCTTTTTTAATTTTGATGCTGAAGTAGGTCGGACATTTTTCGCCAAGAAAAAGATAGAAAGAAATACGCAAGGGAAGTGATGACCTCACTGGTCGTTCGTGGATGCAAAAAAAATATTTTCTATGTTAAACGCCCATTGGATTTTTTGTAAAAAAATATTAAAAATCGAGGAAAATTATTTTCTGATTTTAATCCCCATATTAGGTATAGATATGTATTAGTTATTATGTCCATACGTTAGATTAAGTTATTTTTGTTGTAAAATTCACAAAATTTTAATTTTTAATTTTAAAACTCTAGGGGAAAAAATGGCAACCTTCCATATTCGATTGAAAACACAAACATTTCATTTCAAAGGATGATATTAACACAATAAATATCCAACTAATATACTAATTAAAAGGAAAATGATAAATATTCTATCATAATTTGAAGTCAAATTTGTTTTCAAATGTCTAAATAAAGTATCTGATATAAGATACTAATATGTTGCAGCGGAATAGATTTGATATCGGTCATCCTTGGCAGAAAAAAAATATCGCTAAATTATTTGACGAACATAATGTAATTCCTTTCAAAAATCATGGATATTTTAACAACTTATATTAAGAGAGTAATGAATAATATGAAACAATATTTCGTACAATGCATATTTCGAAAATATATATCTGGCATGAATATTTTCGTATTACGTTTTTGATCACCAAATACAATAGGCGCCAACAACGACAGTGTTTTGAAATTTAAAATTAAAATTTTGTCAATTTAGTAGCAAAATAACTCAATCTAACACATGCACATGATAACTAATACATATATATACCCAAATATGGGGATTAAAATCGTGAAACAATTTTCCTCGATTTTTAATAATTTTTTACAAAAAATCCAATGGGCGATTAACATAGGAAATCATTTTCTTACATCCACGGACGGTCAGTGACGTCACACTTCGCTTGCGTATAGGAAAAATTATCACATAAATTATATTTTGGTCTAAAACGGCAACAAAAATTCAAAAGTCGCCAAGGATATTAAGGCTGTACCATGATCAAGTTTACATATTAATTAATTTATTTAGTTTTCTATATACCAACTACTATTAACTAAGCATGAAGTATATATAACCACAAAATAATAATAATAATCATTATATATAATATTTAATCATCTCTATTAGTGCGAGATAAATTTTTTAAGGATAAGGGATTTAAGCGAGATAATTTTTTATTAATTTTTTTTTTATTTTTTCATTATTTACAAAAAATAAATAAATAAATAAATAAATAAATAAAAAATTATACAGACACGACATTATTTCATTATTTAAAACATGAAAATCTGACATTGACAGACTTTAATTTAGTGCCAGAGGCCTACTGCTAAACTTGTTAATATCGACAAATTCTTCTTTAGTTAATTCGTGACGATCTAAATTCCATGATAAAGTTTTCATTAAATCAAACCAATGCGTTTCAGCTGCAGATACTGTAACAAATAACATTGGAAGTCCAAACTGTCTTATAGCCGCAAAACAACGTTTTTTCTCTTTTTCCCAATGAGGGGGAGGTGTGCCTTGGGGGGGGGACTCATGTCAAAGGTGTGCCTTGCGGGGGGGACTCATGTCAAAGTTGTACCTTGGAGGGGATTCATGTCAAAGTTGGGCCTTGGGGGGACTCCTGTCAAAGTTGGGCCTGGGGGGGACTCATGTCAAAGTTGGGCCTTGGGGGGACTCATGTCAAAGTTGTACCTTGGGGGGGGACTCATGTCAAAGTTGGGCCTGGGGGGGACTCATGTCAAAGTTGTACCTTGGGGGGGACTCATGTCAAAGTTAGGCCTGGGGGGGACTCATGTCAAAGTTGGGCCATGGGGGGACTCATGTCAAAGTTGTACCTGGGGGGGGACTCATGTCAAAGTTGGACCTGGGGGGGACTCATGTCAAAGTTGGGCCTTGGGGGGACTTCATTCAATAAATCCCCATTCAATAAACCGACTGAAATAGGCCCTTAACACTATTAAGAGTGACATATAAAAATTCGACAACGCTGTACCGACTGAAATAGGGGTACCTTGGGGGGGACTCATGTCAAAGTTGGGTCTGGGGGGGACTCATGACAAAGTTGGGCCTTGGGGGGACTTCATTCAATAAATCCCCATTCAATAAATCGACTGAAATAGGCCCTTAGCACTATTAAGAGTGACGTATAAAAATTCGACAACGCTGTACCGACTGAAATAGGCCTCTAGCACTAATAATAATAATAATTGTCTCATGCGATAGAAGTAGCCGATCATAGCATATTGTAATATATGTGGCTTGAAATTGCTGTCATTCTATGGTTAATCGATTAAATCAAATAAATATAGGAAACAACTTGAGAGCAAATATTTTGTACATCACATATAATGTTGTTCATATGTAACTGGGATACAGATATAAAAAAGCAACTTTAAATTTTTCGATACTGTCCGCATCGAAACTGTCATATATGATAAGCACCCAAATGGAAGCCCACGGGTAAGTAATTGTCGCAGGCAATAGGGACAGTCACCGGAGATCGCAAGGACGAACAAGTCGCTGCCGAAAGCAGCGGGAACCCAAAGCGAGCTTTTGTCCGATTTCATTTTTAGTGCTAGAGGCCTTTTTCAGTCGGTACAGCGTTGTCGAATTTTTATACGTCACTCTTAATAGTGCTAAGGGCCTATTTCAGTCGGTTTATTGAATGGGGATTTATTGAATGAAGTCCCCCCAAGGCCCATCTTTGACATGAGTCCCCCCCTAGGCCTAACTTTGACATGAGTCCCCCCCAAGGTACAACTTTGACATGAGTCCCCCCAAGGCCCAACTTATACATGAGTCCCTCCAAAGCCCAACTTTGACATGGGTCCCCCCCAAGGTACAACTTTGACATGAGTCCCCCCCAAGGCACACCTTTGACATGAGTCTCCCCCAAGGCACACCTCCCCCTCATTGGGAAAAAGAGAAAAAACGTTGTTTTGCGGCTATAAGACAGTTTGGACTTCCAACGTTATTTGTTACAGTATCTGCAGCTGAAACACATTGGTTTGATTTAATGAAAACTTTATCATGTAATTTAGATCGTCACGGAATTAACTAAAGAAGAATTTGTCGATATTAACAAGTTTAGCAGTAGGCCTCTTGCACTAAATTAAAATCTGTCAATGTCAGATTTTCATGTTTTAAATTATGAAATAATGTCGTGTCTGCATAATTCTTTTTTTTTTTTCATGAAGCTATATAGAAAAGAGTTTGCCTGCGAAGCGGGCAAAGCCGTCCAAAATTGTTTAAGAACTAAAATATTATTCAACAACTCGCCGGGAGATGAAAAAAAAAATCACTTCTCTGTAAAAAAAAAAAAAAAAAAAAACCTTAAACATTTGAAACTCATAAATATTATATAAATTTCACCACATAATTAAAATTTTAATTCACCAGTCACCAAATTATTATTAGAACCAGATTAATATTGTGCAATAGTGAACTAAAATCATACAAAGAAAGGTTTCGAAATAAAATTCATAATTGACGACCCAGTTTTTATTCTTCCGCAACGCAGTACTGTTTTAGTACAGGACACCTATGAACGGATTTTAAATTTTTATCGCCATGTTGGCGATAACTTTTTATTTATTTATTTTGGCCTTTTTTATTTGGCTTTCAATGAGTTACAGATTTTTTTTAGTATACTTTATCAGACTCTGTTTTGCACAGCACCACATCGATAAGGTTTCATTACATTACATTTTATGATCAAACCAAACATACACATCAAAATTTCCACGTGAACGAAGTCGCGGGTAACAGCTAGTGATTAATAATTTTAAAAATAAGGTTTTGCCATGTAAGAAATTTGTTGTTAAAAATAGTCAAAGGAAAGAAAAAGAATCAATTAGATACAAAAGATTAAATACAAAAATAGAGTTATCTATTTTAATGCGTAAGAACAGATTCAATAAGAAGAGATTGTTTTATGTTTAGTCACTATAAGAATCAATGAAACATTACTGCATAATAATACTCATTCAGTTTGTCTCGAATGACTTGCTACGATTGCCATCTAATACATGTACTAAATTAAAATGTACAGCAATCAAATTTTAAACAAATCAATTGTTATCTGGGTTATATTACAATATGACGTGGCACAATTAATTTAAATTTGTCCCAAAAAACGTCCGTTTAATCCGACAATCAGTTTTTAATAGTTGCTTTAAGTGTCTGTCTTTTTGCGTGTGAGAACAATAATTAAAGAACAAATGCTAAAGTCAAAATTTTGCATTATAATTATGGATCATATGGGGATGGTAATTAAACCCTTATCTTGAAATCAGACAAATGGATTGGGTACAAATACATTCAAATTTCTTTATATACAATGTTCTTCCATAAGGTCGGGCACTTTCGGTTCCACACTTTCTCTCAAATATCCCAAATAGCATTTGACGTATCATATTGAAACTTCAGGAGTGTAAAAACGTGTTATACTTCCTAAATTTCTGCGACAGTTTTGTCTCAAATAGATGAGAAAGCATTAATATATATATATAACAGGATGAAAATGTTGGGGATCCCCTTGAACAGAGCAATGCTGGAAATGTGTTCTGAATGTAGCATGTAATTATGAGTCATATTTTTAGTATTATCATAAATATTTATGCGGATACCACATATATTCATTAAAATATAAGTTTCTTTATATATATATATATATTATTGCAACACGTAAAGAGTTAAACCAAATGTAGACCATTTTTAGGAAATCGTAGCGTACTATATTAGACGAATCATTCTTCAAGCATGATGCAAAATTATTAAATGTCTAATAAAATATGAGCATTAGTAGTACTAAATAATTTCTAACTACACACGTGCAAACGTTAAAAACTTTTCATTAGCATAATTTAATAGGCAAAACTATTCAGCTTCTCATATGAAAATCCCAAACAGATATCATGAAATTTCAAAAAAAAAAAAAAAAAAAAAAAAAATGTTGACGAAAGAATTCTATGCATTTCAGTTTCTCTCTCTCTCTCTCTCTCTCTCTCTTTTTTTTTTTTTTTTTTTTATTATTGTTAAATATTTTTTTGAATCTGTCATTTCAAAACCACATAAATTAAGATTGTTCATACATACTTGTTCATACATACTGTTTTTGCTGAAAACGCTTCCTTAAACGTAAATGTCTATACTGGATAATAAACATGTGAATCAATACATCCCTTCCTCTTTAATTAATACCGAGTAATCGACGCCCATTGCTTAAACAACATATATATTTCTATAACAATATATTATCTTTATACTTAAAAACTCATATTGATTGTTTCATTCATTAAACATTCATACTAATGAAAACACCTAGAACTCCTTGTGTCCTATCTATCAGTTAAAGCTTATACTTTGTGAATGCTAGTTTATTTTCAGGTTCAAAATAGTATTCCGGAAGATCATATGCCCTTTTATCAGAATATATTTAGCGGGTTAACTGCAAATGTTGAAGATTATGTACAGTCGGGGGAAAAATAAACGCAACATATGCTGTAATTACGTTATTTATTGACGCAGGAACATCTAATAGACATAATTCAACAGAAAATTAAATGCACTTTCTGAAAATGTCGTTGAAGTTTGAATTAGGGGTCATCTACATATTGAAATGAACGCCAACTTTGATTTTTTTCAAAAGCAACACCCAATTTTGACTTCACAGTCGACTTTCTGAGAGTCTGGCAGTGCGGAAAAGTATACTGTTTGTATACTTTATCTTTAGTATTTATAGAGTTATAATCAGAAATGTGTTAGGGTTTATCTTTAAATGTAGAAAAATAAAATTAAGATCTTATAAAAATAGACAAAATTTTAATGTTTGACACCGGAAATCTTTCAGGAAAAAAAGAATTATAAAAATTAATAAAAACATTGACCCTTTTCCAGTTCCTTAATTATCCTGAATTCAATTTTTTAGCTTTGTATATGCTTCAGTACTTTTTTAGAAAAGTTTAGGTCTATTTAAATACATTACACTTGCGATTGGTCCAGACAGTACTCTTCAATGTACAGTGCAATGTTTTTCAAGTAAAAGTGTCTATTATGGCTGTACTGATCACCAATAAAGATTAAATTTTCTGTTGTATGTATAACATATTATACGAAATGAAATAATATAGATATATATATACAACAACGCATAAACTAAATCTTTTCGGATACGTTATTGTAAGGGTTCATGAAGTAAATATTAGACCATTTTAATCGCACTTACAAGTTTTGGGTCAGTTGAACACTTTGGAACTGTACGATTCGTTTTATAATTTCTATGAAAATATAATTTATTAATTAATCCTTTCGCGACTGCGTATATACATTCACGCCATTTGAAAATCTGTAACTCTGTCAGTGGACGTTTCTTTCGTAATTTGTGTGTTACATATTTCTTAAGTGTGTACCTAGTGTTCATATTTTTGCAATAAAATATACTATGTATAGAAATATATTGATTAGAAAGAATATAATTATAATGTATATCCATTTGTAATATAATTGTGAATACAGAAAATTTGTTCTGAATATTTTTATTTTGAGAGAATAACACCCGTAGGCGGATCTTACGGTCAAAAAGACAAAATCCTGCGGTCACAAAAAGTGTTAAAATATATTTATAAAAGTTAAAGCACATTTTTAAAAATATATAAAGTTAAAATATATTAATAAAATTTTGAAAACTAAAATATCCTTAAAATAATAATCCTCCCCCCTTCAAAATAATTAATTAAATAAATAAATAAATAAAGCAATATATGAAGCAAATGAATAAGCTTTTAACTATGACTTTATTACGTGACAATTTTTACATTAAACCTATTTTTCTATTTAAAACAGTAAACCCCGCCTATTTAGTTATTTTTTTTTTCTTCTAGTGTTCATTTAAAAGATTCAAAATTTATCACCAGTAGTCGATGAAGTAAATACCACTTGTGCATATTTTTGTCAACATAAAATAAGGGATTTAACACAAATACTCAATGTCACATTTACTTTTCTTTTCTTTTCTGTATTGTTTTGTTTTGAAGAAGGATGAAGTCGGGGCTTGTCTTCTTTAGAAAACAGGAATTCTTGATGCTAACACTAATGACTAAAAATCATCATTTTTGTTTCATTTCTTTTCGTTTGACATTATTATTATATAATTCGACCAGTAAGTAAAAAATAAAAATTTTTTGTTTAATTTTCTTTGTTATTTTTTAAGATTTGATTCGTTAGCTCATCCAAAACTTGATAAGAAACAGCCCCCTAAACTACTCGAAAAGAAAGATTTATTTATATCTCGAAAACTATTAACTGGAATGAGCTGCAAATTTGCACACTCATACTTTTCAGCATTAGGATTCATTTTATATAAAAATTAATATAGATCATAACTCAAAATTTTTATGAATATGAATTTGTTAATATTTATCAGAATTAAAAATATTTTTCAGAATCAAAAGGAATGAGGGATTATGTTTGGGTTTCTTCACTGTATCTTGTAAAAAAAAATTATATCGATCAAGCTATTTTTTGTGAACGTATTAATAAAAGTTTGAAATATGAATTTAACATTAGCACCTTCAAACTATGAACGCTTATAACTCTGTGAAAAAATAAGTAAAATATACAACCAATATACTTTTTCACGTTGTCGCGATCCTAGGAATTCAAATATAAAATAAAAATGGGATATTACCATTGAAAAAAAAATCAAAGTTGGTGCGCGTTTTAATATGTAGACGACCCCCAATTCAAAATTTCACTTCATTTTCTGAAACTACTCATAATTCCTCGTCGAATGATATCTATTACATTTTTCTGCATGGATTAGCAACGACGTTACGTTCAGTGTTGCGTTTTTTTCCCCCCGACAGTACTTTAAAGATAGTAAAGCATGAAAATGTAAACATATGATACGTTAATAAGATAATGTGTAAGCGTGAATTTCACGAATATCGATTAAAAATTATTGGTTTGTTCAAATTATATACAAATGACTTTGTCTCCTGCTAAAACAACGTTAATCAAGAACTGTTTTCTTTTGTTGTTGTTGCTGTGGTTCAGTTTATTTTCAATATAAATATTTATAAACTATATCTATATTCCACATTTCAAAATCTTTTGAAACTCAAACATTATATTCATCTTAAAAAAGCCTTTAAAACTCGTTTACTTGTGAATGATACAGTTTTTACTGATTCTTGGAATTTTCTAAATATGTGACATATGTGGTTTTTGAAACGACCCCGATTCTTTTACAATCAGCAAATACTATTGATTTAATCAAAATAAAAAGTGCCCCTTTATTTATTATTTTATTTATATATTTATTTATTTATTTATTCCTTTTTTTTTTCTTTTTTTTTTCAGGGGAACTTAATGCCAATGCATTCTATCACACCGACAATGTGTTGAATTTATTCGATATTTCCTTGGGGTTTCTTATATGTAACTCAAAACTGTTGGGCATTAAATTATGTAAATATTTTTTTTACACTTGCGCAGATAGAAATTCCATGGAAATGCTCCTTATTTTATTAGAAGTTTGAAGTTTTTGTAATATTATTGCCCTAGGCTTTCTCTAATATAATATGTCAATATTCCAAAAAACAAAAAAAAACTTTGCATTGTGTTTAATACCCTGCATGTAATAATTTAAAAAGGGCATTATTTGCATTTTTTCAAAAAGTTTATATCTTTACGATAATATGTTGTGCACTTTTAAAAATTTATACAGAAAATTAAGAGAGACCTCATAATCACAGGCTACAGTCAAAACACATTTTAAACATTACTTTTTACAGGGTGATCATGAACATTTTCATTTTTAATTTTTTATTGAACTTTTTTTTTTTTTTTGCTTCATACAAAACTTGTTCTTTGCATTCTTGAAATTTCAACATAATTCATAAGAAACTTTGAGATATTTGTCAATGTATTTGAAAACGAAGGTGTCCCGTTATTTATGGAAAGGTAGTGTACATTACGCATAACAGCAAAATTTAAGGTAAATATAGTTTAACGTCACTGTTCTAAGCAAAACAACGATGACATGCATTCTAAATAAGCGAAAAAGCTTTCTTCACATGAAATATGGTATGAAAATATGTTTATTTTCTATAGACACAAACAAAAGAATTCCAATGTATTGATGTTTGGTCCATAGGTGAATGAATGTGCATTTCACCTAATGGCAGGAACTTTTAATTCTGTTATAAATTTAAATACGTTTTTTTGTTCTGTATATAATTTATAGATAATATACGGAAATATTCAAAATTAGTATAATATGTTTCAGAAAGCGCTGTGATCGATAACTCTGTAAATAACTTGAAATATATTTTAAAATTAAATAAAAGACATAAATGTTTTATGAATACAGTTACACCTTTCAAATGTTTGCTTGATTTTTGAGGTAGCCCCTCTATCAAGCACACATAAAAATGGGTGTCATATTAAATTGCTTCTGAACCTATTTTGAACTCATGTTTAAAGTTCACTAGACATATTCAAATATTGTACAGTTTATCCAGAGGTACTACATTACTTCCAACTGAAAATATGTTTCAATTCACTATTTATTAACAATAATGTTCATTTTATCAAAAGATTGAAGATAATTTTTACAAAATAATGCTATCAAAAATTTTTAGTGTGACGATTTCGGAAAATTCGTAATATATTCACTGTATATCTTATACTTAAAACTGTAACATTAAGTCTTCGGCATTAAAATTTTAAATAATATAGCGTAAAAATCGAACAAAATATTTTTAAACCATTATCACTTTTATTTCCATACTTCGTATATTCTTAATTGTATTGTTCCCTGATACACTCCTGCTTTAAATTACAGCAAGAATAAGAAGCGATTTTTTTTTAAAATAATTTTCCGATATTCTTTTAATCTCTATGCAAATTTACAGTAAAAATATTTGCTTGGTGGGGATAAATTTACATCTGTATAATTCAGTGTTAACTTTATAATTCAGGTAAGCATAACTTTAAAAGTATTTAGTATGTGAGATTTTTCTTTATTTGCAACAATAAATTTCCTTTTGGAAAAACGTACCTGTTAGATACAATATTTTAATTTCATATTATTAAATGATTTATAATTTTTTTAAACAATCACAATGTCTTTATTATTATTATTATTATTATTATTATTATTATTTACTTATTTATTTATTTATTTATTTATTTATTTATTCATTTTTCCATTTTTGATATTTTTTTCTTCGTTGTAGTATTAAAATTTATTTCTTATATATTGCAGCTAACGCCACTCGTAAATGTATTTCAAAAAATTGATAATAAATTTATATTTTATGCACGGGTTCAAAAATTTTATTTTTGTCAAATTTCAATTTTACAAATTTTAAGATAATTTTATTTTGAAGCATATTTTATAAAAACTATGTATAAAGAAGTACAATTGTTATTTTTGTTTAAACTTTCTACGTGGTAATGTAATAAGTTCAGAGTGCTAATATCGAGTTTAATTTCTCTGCTGATATAACAAAATATAATAATTAAATGTCATCTTTTAACACATTTTTTTATCATAAAAATACGCACTAGCTGACATTTTAAAGTACCATTCATATTATCTAATGTCACAAAATATACTAAATTTTTAACGTGTTTATCATATACATTTAATTATTTAATAATTACATAAATATATAAGTTTGTTTAGAATTATAAAATATTTTGTTTTATTTTGTGATGTTGAAATAAATGTATGTATGTATATATTTTAAAAGATGTAAATAAAGCTATTCATGTAATAAAAATATTTCTTGAAAAAATTTTTGTAATGAATAAATTTAACTTAATATTTAATTAAACACTTGGATTGCCTTATGTTACAGGAAAAATAAAACGTTTTATTTCCACGTTATTTATATTAAACTAAGCAACATAATATATCGTTTAAAAAGTTATAGTTCAAATATATTAAAAAAAAAAGCTCATCTTTTATCTTTTTTTATACATAAGTACAAATAGTATCGTGTGTGTTTTCGGAACAAAAGTCGTAAAATGTTTAAATATAAATCATTTTTGGGCACCTTTTAAATTATGTACAGTTAATTATTTATTTTTTTAATAATTACATAAACATATAAGTTTGTTTAGAATTATAAAATATTCTGTTTTATTTTGTGATGTTCAAATAAATGTATATATGTATATAATTTGAAAAATTGCAAATAAGGCTATTCATGTAATAAAAATATTTCTTGAAAAATTCTTTGTAATGAAGAAATTTAACTTAATATTTTATTAAACACTAGGATTACGTTATGTTATAGCAAAAATAAAACGTTTTATTTTCACATTATTCATATTACACTAAGCAACCTGATATATCGTTTAAAAAGTTATAGTTAAATGTATGGAAAAAAAAAAATCTCATATTTTATCTTCTTTTTATACATAAGTACAAATAGTATCATGTGTGTTTTCGGATCAAAAGTCGTAAAATGCTTAAATATAAATCATTTTTGAACTCTTTTTAAATATATGCATTGCGTTAATGCAATAAAATAAAAAAGTTAAGAAATTTATTTTCCTTCAAAAAAGTGAAAAAATACAAATTTTCCCCCACTTGAAAATTTACATATATATTTAAACAAACATTTAATGTTCCTTTTCAGAAAACAGCTATATCATATGCTCAAATGTTCTTCTTATTATTTTTTATCATGTATAATACGATTTTGCTACGAAAATTTTAAACATACGTATGTATATATATGTATATATATATAATTTTTCATGAGTATAATGAAAAGAATGAGAACGTAAACTAAACAGTTGGATAAATTACACAAACCCCACAAAGGTCAATTAGGTAACTAGTTAATTTGAATTGGTTTTATTACCTGTTGTATTTGAATAATTAATATTAATTTAATAATAATATTAATTTAATTCTTTAGAAATTTATTAAAACTACTTACCTAAATAATAAAACTGTTTGATTACAAAACATATTGAAAATATATAAAAGAAGAATTTTTCAAGGTAATGTAGTAGAAAAGAAGGCTCTAATAATGGATAGTATTCAAAAGGTAAAATATCGAGCTCACAAAGAAAAAATGAACCATAAATGTTAAAATTAACAAACTTTTTTGGACCATATCACACAAATTAGATATAATATTAATTGAAAAAGCTCAAAATGCCATAAGATCTCTTCAAGAGCTATTCCTCAAGCACTGAGCAGAGAAAGGATGATTTTCTGTTTTTTAATTTTCATACAAATTTTTACCAGAATTAAGTTTTTAAATGAAAACACTAGTTACAGAACTACGTAGTATAAAAAAGCCATCCGATACTAAGTTGATTTGTAGTTTACCAAATTTACAATTAAAAATAAAAGTAAAATTAATTAATTAATTAATTAATAAAAAATAAATTAATATTTTATGACTTAAACAATTAAATTTTACTGCAATTAGAAATATTCAGCATAATTAGTTTTAATAATAAGCTTTTACCTATTTATCGTACCGAAAGCTTTTAGATTGCATACTGCTGCCATCTATATGTCATAGTAAAAATCAAAGGATCTTAATGTAGTCTTCGGATTCTATTTTACATTAAGTGAAACCAACTTCATTCCAAAGTGTAATTCATAAAGATATGCTTTGCCATGAATTCAAAAATCATTTGCCTATAGACTTTGTGAAGTTTGCGTTGATGCAAACTCCATCTTAATAACTTAATTAGGTCACTAAATGGTAAGTAAGAGAGTATAAGACTTGAATTAAAGAATAAATAAGTTTACTTGAGCAGATTAACGGGAGGGCGGTCTGGCAATCAGGCTAGCTCAGTCAGCGTGTTTAATTAATCAATATATATATATATATCAGAAATTAATTTAGATAATCTTAAATATCTCACCCCAGCAGATAGTTGAAGGTGTAGAGACGGTTGCACTCGTATACTCCGCTACTACGACTTCACTATATATCAAAGGATTCCCTTCAGATCCAACGTCACGTTTATGAATGCTAGTAGATACGCGTGCCAACACTCATCACAACTTAAGCTTCACACATCTATATCTCCACTACCTTACTTCTCAACACTCGCCAAAATAAGATTCTCCACAATCCACTATAATATGCTCCAACATCCACACCAATCTACTAAAACCATCTCCATCTTATACTCTTTCCTACTAATCTCCTTTCCCTTCATTTCAATCAATACTTTTAAAATCACTTCACCTTAATCTAACTCTCCGAACCTAATTCGTTCGTTGCACCACCCTGCCGACTCAAAACTAACTCGACCTCAACTTTCACCGAGTCACTGGCGTCGAAGTAATTTAACCGTCCCCACTTTCTATTTTGCTGGATCCAGCTTAATTTTATATAAACTGTGGTGACGTTCTGACGTCTCAACCTCACAGTCCCCCTCCAAGAAAAATAAAATTTAATCGGGAAAATCCCCAACGGGTTTTATCGAGTAAATTTTAAATAGCTTAATTGCATATTTAACTATCTCATATCTCGGAAGTGAGAGTACAGCCGTCACTTAAATTTTAACAGGGTGAGAGTAACTTAAAAAATAAATTTTTGTTAAATCCCTGAGAGAAAAACTCGGGAACGCCAAAAAAAAAAGAATAATAATTTTAAACTTTTAAATAAATGACGCTCTTTTACCCCGAGAAACTCCGGGACCCTGACTGAGCTAATACCAGAGTTAGAATAGGATTAACAAACGTCTCCTTGTTATGCCAGGAAGGCAAAATATTAATTAAAAATTTGAGCTTGCTTGGAGTTACACAGTAAGTCGCTTGTGACAAATGCAACATTTAAAGTTTAACACAAAAAATTTTCTTTTTTAATATACGTAACATGACAAAGTCTTTATTGAGATCAGTGTACTTTGCTGGATGGGCTGATAACTGGAGCTTTACGTCTTCACAGGAGATGACTAAACCGAGAATAGGATGAACTTGCTTCATACTAGGGCAGACGTCAGAATACGCAGGCTGTCTATCTCCGGTTTAAATCAAACGTAGAGGCAGTGGGCATCAGATTACGAGAAAAGACCATCAAAGGGTTTCGAAACTGCTCATCATCAATGCGAAGAGTTTGAGAGTGCAGATGACAATTTGGGACATCAGAAAAG
Source organism: Salticus scenicus (assembly GCA_963930645.1). Lineage (NCBI taxonomy): Eukaryota > Metazoa > Arthropoda > Arachnida > Araneae > Salticidae > Salticus > Salticus scenicus. The sequence continues at coordinate 188,778,108 of OZ005649.1, read as the reverse complement.
TTCGTCAGATAGACTCTGATTTAAATTTGGAGCTGTAACGTCTGTAAAGTTAGAGGTCCTGGGGAAGTTGCTCGTTGTACTCGTCAGCTAGGCCACATGGTTGAAGGGTTTCAGACCGGGGTCTAGGGCTATCCAAAAAGGCTCGTACAAACGCTTGTTCGGCAGGTGATTCATATGGAGGAGCCTGTTGTCGGAGTCTGGCTTGTCGCCGGGTGTTGAATGGGTGCTGCGGAGAGAACTCGTCCGTGCAGACCGAGTCAGGGGCTGCTAGGAATTTCTCCATGTGTCGTCCGCTAGCTGATGAAGAGGGTGGAGGTCTCTTTGAAACCCTTGCCTTTCTCTTAAGTCGGAAACAGTCGGTGTGCACTGAATCAGGAACTGCCAATACCTTCTGTGGTGGATGTGTTCCAGAAGACATTGAGGACGTGGCTTGAGGGCGCTTTAAACATTTGTTCCAAGCTTTTTTCTATTTAATCTGTGGTATAAAAGAGTTATTAGTAAAAGAATAGCCGCGTTTGCGACCAGTTTGCCTAGGAAATTTCACATTAGAAAAGTTTGATGATCCAGTACGAGCTCGCTTTTGTGCGACGGGTCTGCTAACACTGAATTGATCAGCCGCAGTGCCCTGCACAGATTGTTCAAGTGTTGTAGGAGTAGGTAGTTTATCAGTTGTACAAGAATCAGGAGCACTAGGCTGGGAAGTCAGGTTAGGCGTAAAGACGGACTGTTCGTCAGGTGGGTTTGAACCCGGCACGCTATCACTATCAAGAGTTTCAGCATATGATTGAGTGCTCTCTTTAAATATTCGTATCTGATCAATATGAATGGTGGTGGGGGTGCCGTTAAAATCAATTTTCAGATTATTATTCTCTACTTTTAAAACAGAGAAAGGCCCAATGAATTTTGGCCCAAATTTAGCTACTTTAGCATCTTTCTTTGAACTGAGAAAATGTGATTCTAGGAGTATTTTATCTCCCACTTTTACATCTAAAATTCTACGCTTCAGGTTATAATATAGAGCTTGCTGCTCTTAAGCTTTTTTCAAATTTCTCTGAACTTCTGGTAGCAATTCTTCAATATTTCGCGTAATAAATTGAGATGCATTTTGCTGTACTAATACGAGTTTTTGAAAGGGGGGTCAGAATATTTCTGACAAAAAACAATTCAGCGGGAGTTTTTCCTGTTGCATCACTAACCGCTGTACGAATCGCATAGCCAAAATGATAGAGAAACTGATACCAATTTTCATGATTTTGACCAGTGAACTTCGCAATCATATTAATTAAAGTTTTATTAACACGTTCGGCCAGATTAATTTGCGGCCGATATAGAACCGTAAATACGTGTTTAATTTCTAGTATATCGTAAAGTGCCTTAAAGACATTACTTATAAATTGAGGACCATGGCCCGTTACAATTTTAAGGGGGGCGCCGTAACGAGAAATATAACTATTAAAGAAGGCAATGGCCCTGCTTGTGCCGAAGCTTTACGTAAAGGCACAAATTCAACCCATTTACTAAAATAATCCACCATAACTAACACATAACGAAATCTATTAGGTTTAGAGAGGGGGTAAGGACCGATTAAGTCGAGTCCAAGAATTTGATTTGGAAAATCAACTTTAATAGGAATTAATTTACCGGCCGGCTTTATATTTTTATAATTATATTGCTGGCACAAGCGACAACTCGAAACATATTCATTAACAAACTTCCTCATTTTAGGAAAGTAACATGCATCCTTGAGCTTTTTATAATTTTTCCTAATGCCAAGGTGCCCGAAATTGGAGAGTCATGAAACTCAAATAGAATGGCTTGACGAAGAGATTGGGGAATTACAACTCGTAATTCGCCATAAGATGAAAATTTTAAATAAAAAAGCAAGCCATCGATTAAAGAAAAAGATTGGGACCAGTTTAAGGCAATGGCTGCTTCAATTATTGAAACTGACTCATTATCTTCTAAATACTTATAGATTAACCCGTTAGTAGTCGCTAGTTGGTCGATTTGCCGCCCATCTTTTAGTGTTGAAAGATTTTTTTATTCAATAGCCACCAAAAATTTTTAGAAGTGGCATTTGATATACATAAAACGTGAATAAAATCAAAGAAACGTCAGTCACATCATTTCTTAAAATTATTGGTGTCAGTTAAATAAATGTGCGCAATTTTTAATAGGTGGCGCTGTCTATAGGGACTACTGACGGGTTAATCCAAATTCGGGATAATTTTTTTGTTCTTGGATTAATTGATCTCTCGAATTTAACACAGATGCTGGCATAACCGCTGAAGCTACTTTTTCCTTATCAGATACGAATTTATCGTTTAAAGTAGTTACTAGATTTGTAGAAGCACATTGGTTTAATAGTTCACTTTCACTTTCTCTTACACGAGTTTCAGTTACATTTGATAATATTTCGGATTGAACCAGTTCAGCATTTAAATGCGAATGATGAATATATAAAGCTTGAACAGTAGAATTTTACTGAACATTCTTTTCATATAAAGCAAGGAATTCATTTACACAATTAGATTCAATCGTATTTTCTTGAGTTGGAGTAGTACGTGAAAGAACGTCAGTTACGATATTGGCAGAACCAGGTCGGTGTTCAATGTTCATATTAAAGATAGATAACTTAAGAGTCCATCGAATCATGCGAGGGGAGAGATTCTTTCCAGTTGTTAACCGGGGTAATGCCGCATGGTCCGTAACAACTGTTATTGGAAGGTGCGTAAAATATAAACGAAATTTTTGCAGTCCCCAAAGCACTGCTAAACATTCACGTTCAGTTACCGGGTAGTTTCTTTCTGCAGCGCTAAGCGTTTGGGACGCATATGCTATTGGGCGGCCTTCTTGGCTTAAAACGGCACCAATGTCGTACGAAGAAGCATCAGTTGCTACTTGAAATTTTATATTATAATTAGGATGAGCTAATACAGGAGGAGCACTAAGTATAGTTTTTAACTGATCAAAGGCTTCTTGTGCTTCATTTGACCAGTTAAATTTAATTCTTTTCCTTTTGAGTTTAAACAGGTGCTCGCATATGTGAGCAAAATTAGGTATAAATTTGCCATACCAGGCACACATACTTTGAAATCTAGAAACTTGTTTGGATGTTGTAGGGCGGGGGGGGCATGTTTAAAACTGGCTGAACTTTTTCATCATCTACAGAAATACCAGCAGGCGTTATTTTGACGCCTAGATACTTAATTTCCTGTCGTGCAAAATGGCACTTAGAAGAATTTAAAGTTAATCCTGCATTTTGCAGTAGAGTAAAGACAGTTTTTAAATGATTTAAATGCTCATTGTAAGATGAGGACGTGATTATTATATCATCGAGATAAACATGCACAAATTTATTCAAAACAGGTCTAAGTATATTTTCCATAGCTTTTTGGAACGTTGCAACTGCCCCTGAACATCCGAAAGGCATTCGTTTAAAACCAAACGTGCCGTTTTTAATTATAAATGCTGTTTTTGATATATCACCGGGTTTCATAGCAATTTGGAAATAACCCGATGTAAGATCGAGAGTAGACATAAAATTGGTCGTTGTAACATGTGCTAACAAATCATCAATTATAGGCAAGGGATACTGAGGATATTGTGTAATAGAGTTGAGCTTTCGATAATCTATTGCAAATCTTCATGTCTCAGGATCAGTAAGAGGTTTACCATTTTTCTTACGACATAAAACAACAGGAGATGCGTAAGGAGAGGTTACATGCATAATAATATCGTTTTTCAACATTTTGTCAATATGCCAATTTATAATATCTTGTTTGGCTTGATCATAACGATAAGGTTTACTGCAGACTGGTTTATTAGTTCCAGTGTCAATTTCATGGCAAACAATATGAGTCAAGCCAGGTGTTTCAGAAAATAACTGTTTAAACGGATTAGGAAAATTAACAAAATCATTTTTTTCAATATGAGTGAGGGCACTTTCCTCTAGATTAACAATTAACTTTGTCGGCTTGACAGGTTTAGTTTTTAACTTAGAATCATCAATATATAAATATTTACTGGCAAAATTTATTTCAACATTATTTGCTTTCATAAAATCTAACCCTATAATACAGGGATGCTGAAGGTTGTCTATAACGTAAAAAGGCCAAATAACACTTAAATTATGAATTTAACATTCAGGTGGACTTCGCCTCTATTAACACAGGACTGGCCTTGAGCCGTTGTAATATTTAGATTTGTCCACTTTATAGGTTTAAAGGCAAAATACTTTTTATAAGTTTCATATGCTAGAAAGGAACGGTCAGCACCAGTGTCCCAATAAGTAGGTATTAAAATGCCATGCAGTATTGCCTTTAAAATAGGGAGGTCCACCGGACTGATACAAATTGTGTCTAAACATATGGAGGTGGATGAGTCATTCAGTGGCTGTTGACACTCCTCACAAGAGCCACTTACTCGTTTAACTGGCGACTCTGGTTATTACGAGAGCTACGAAAATTTCTGTTATTTCTATCAGCTCGAGAAAAGTTTTGAGACTGATTTTGATTAGAACGATCGTTCCGAGAATGTTGAAAGTTATTACGCCTTGGTTGCGGCGATTGACGTTCCTGTTGATAGCGGATGAAATTTTGAGGGGGTATGAAATTTCCACGCCTAAAATTTTGCATATTTCCATTAACCCGCTGGCGATTAAAGGTGTTTTCCGCCCTATGAGGGTGACGTTCTTGGTACTTGGATAAGGTTTGAAACAGGTTGTCATAAGAAGTGACAGGTTTCAGATCAAGATAATCTTGAATAGGAACAGTCAATAGCGGGATTATAATTTCCATTGCAGCAGCAAAAGATACAACTAAATCCAGCTGCTTTATAGTGTCTAATTTACGTAACAAAAATGTTGTAGGTTTATCATAAAACGGCATTTTAGTCGTGTAATTTTCTTGATGAAGTCTGGTTTTATCAGCGATAGAATAGAATGAACTCTTAATTTTAAGTTTCAAATCCTCATACGTGGGATTTTGGCCTAGAGCTCTAGAGGCAACAGTATCGTACCAGATTTCAGCATCTCCATTTAAGGAGTATTTTAATAAATTAAATTTGTCAGCTTCATCAATTTTAGATAAAATGAAGTACTCTTCGAGTTCAGTAAAGAATTGAGTAACATCATTTGATCCCGTAAAATATACCCGAGGGGGGGGGTCGAACTGATTTGGGCGCCACTGTGAAGTTTGCGTTGATGCAAACTCCATCTTAATAACTTAATTAGGTCACTAAATGGTAAGTAAGAGAGTACAAGACTTGAATTAAAGAATAAATATGTGTATTTGAGCTGATTAACGGGAGGGCGGTCTGGCAATCAAGCTAGCTCAGTCAGCATGTTTAATTAATCAATATATATATATATATATATATATATATATCAGAAATTAATTTAGATAATCTTAAATATCTCACTCCAGCAGATAGTTGAAGGTGTAGAGACGGTTGCACTCGTATACTCCGCTACTACGACTTCACTATATATCAAAGGATTCCCTTCAGATCCAACGTCACATTTACGAATGCTAGTAGATACGCGTGGCAACACTCATCACAACTTAAGCTTCACACATCTATATCTCCACTACCTTACTTCTCAACACTCGCCAAAATAAGATTCTCCACAATCCACTATAACATGCTCCAACATCCATACCAATCTACTAAAACCATCTCCATCTTATACTCTTTCCTACTAACCTCCTTTCCCTTCATTTCAATCAATACTTTTAAAATCACTTCACCTTCATCTAACTCTCCGAACCTAATTCGTTCGTTGTAGCACCCTGCCGACACAAAACTAACTCGACCTCAACTTTCGCCGAGTCACTGGCGTCAAAGTAATTTAACCGTCCCCAGTTTCTATTTTGCTGGATCCAGCTTAATTTTACACAAACTGTGGTGACGTTCTGACGTCTCAACCTCACAACTTAACAAGATTATTAATTTTTAAATAAAATTTAAAGAATAAAGTAGTGAAGGAAATAGAGTGAAAGGGGGAAAAACATAGAGAATAAGTATGCAAAGCTATTTCTCTTAATGAAAGAGTTTTTTTTTTTTTAACTTATTTAATTGTCTTTTTATTTTTTTTTAAATTTATATAAAATAGTAAAAATAGATATATTTTGTTTTTTAAATTATTTACTAAAATGTTGAATTACTTAAAAATTCCAAATAGAGATTCTTAGAGATTCTGTTCGTAAAGGAATACATATAGACTATTATTTTTTATTATGTATAATACGCACTCTCACTACAAAAGAATATGTTTTGAATTGTAAAAAGTATTTACTAAAATATTTAATTACTTAAAACTTTTCATTATTATTTCTTAGAGGCTCTGTTCATAAATGTGGAAGATATATAGTATATATATAGCTACATTTCTAAAGAATAGAAATACTGTTGTGTAATAGTGTTCAATCAGTGTAATGGCCTTAAAATGTTTCTGATTTTGAAGCGAACCTCTGAGAAATTCATTAATTTAAAATGATTAAAGGTATTACCTCAAGAAATCATGTTCTGTCTTAATTCTCTAAGGAAAATCATTTATTTATTAAACATGTTATTTTAAATTTAACAGCTTTTGGATAAATCATACACAATTAGCCACAATCCTAAGTATTTCACCCTCACTTTTTGTAGTGACTTAAAAACACGAAGTAAACATTTAAATAATTAAAAAGTAATTGTATTAAATCATATTATGAAATATCCTAAATAGAAGGTTATTTATAATTTATTTTGGTACATGAAATTGAAAATTGAAAATTTTATTCTAAATTTCTATAAAGATTCGTTAGCTTTTATTCAGTTTTATAATTTTAGAAATATACGTCTTTTACTTTCGTATTTAATAAAATAATGGGTTATAAGTGTTATGAAAGTGGTTCCAAATCATTAATTTTTGAAATACTATACCAAGTAGATAGAGGACTAAAACGACGCATGCACTGCCTAAACATATCGCAAGAGGCTACTTTGCTTTGAAATTTATAAAAACACAAGGTTTAATAAAATTTATCCCCCCTAAAGAACAAAGAAATACTATGGGTAGCAAACAACATTGCCCACAGGGTTAGACAAAACTCATTAGGAAAGCTATTATTAAAAATATTAACCTTACAGGATAGTTAATAGTGATATACGTACATCATTCAAATTTTTTTTTTCTTCCTGTGAAATATCTGATTCGTTTACTAATTGACACATACATACAAAATTTATAAAATACAAGAAGATTTTGATTTCATTAAAACCAGTTAGCCGAGGAAAGATAACTGACCAAACCAAGATTCCGTTGATACAACTCAAAATAAATAAATAAATAAATAAATAAAAATAAAAAACATATATATATCGGCATAGAATCAAGCGAAAAAGTACTTAACAGTAAAATACAAATTTTCACATTCTTCAATTCTATCCATCTAGAACTGGCACAACAGCCATGGTGCAGAGATTTAAACCCGTCTTTTATAGTCAACTTCACAAAATTTGAACTTGGAAATATTGTTATTCCGGCCGTTGCCCCGTGACACTATCCACTACATTCATTACACATAATTATCACATAAGTTTAATTTTTCTTTATTCATTTAACATATTACGATACTCTAACTTTTAATAGTCATTTTGAAAAATGATATATTTATTTAAAAATCTACATTTTATAATAATAATAATAATAATAATAATAATAATCTGTATTTTATCTAATTACTAATACTTGAAATTTATTTTATTCTTTAATTTTTACGTACCTATATATCTCTATACACTTCTGTACAAAATTAAATCAATAACCTGTTTTCTCCTTTTACGCGTAATTGCTAAACAGATGAACAGAAACATAAAATTTGGATGGCTACTGTGTTATCATAACCTTAATTAATTTTTATATAACTTTAGCATAAATATTATTTTTTAAACTAATATATATATTTTTTTTTTTTTTTTTTTTTTGAAAGTAAGTTTTGGAAAAATGACAAAAATCAACATTTTTAGAAATGAAAGCTTAATTAAAAATTGTCATAAGGATGCATTACAAATAGGTAAAGATGCACATGTATCCATGAGATGTATTAAAACGGGATTTTTCTTCATGTATTCACTTATGTTATTTTTCGACTTTCTGAAAATTATGTATACAAACCCGAAAATTGGATAAGACGTTATATTATGAAATTATTTATCAAGAATTTTATTATTCTGGTTATGTTCATAGTTTATAAATTAGTAATTATATATTCTTTTTAATTCAATACAGAAAGAAAAATCAGAATTTAGTTTAACTTTTGAAGACATGTACTTCTTTATTTGTCTGTAATGCATCTTCCACACCATTTTTTATTTAATTTTCTGTTCTAAAGTTGTTGGTATTTTTAATTTTTTTTAAAGTTTATTTTTAAGAACAATTGAATCATTATTAATTTAAAATGTATTACTTAGTCTGAGTTTATTCAAAACAATCAATTGATTATATGATGATGATCATTCCATCCAAATTTTATGATCCTATGTTTATTTAATTAAAAGTTACACGCAAAAGAAGAAAATGGAAAAGGAGATTGTTACATAAATTTTAAACGTCAGCGTGTGTGTTTGTATACATTCCACAGAGCGATCCTCTCATAGAACGTTGATATTGTCCGTTCATTTATTACATTTAGAACATATCTTATCTAATAATATTATAGTTTTAAAAAATTAAAGAACACCTTTTTATAGAAATGTGAACTAAAAAGCACAAAATATCTATCTTAGTATTAAAATTCAGGGTAAGAGAAAATCGTGTGAGTGACACACCGTAATATTTACATACATTTAAATCTTTAATTAAAATAACTTAGAATTAAACAAAAACCATTTTTAAAAAATCCCCCCTGACGGGGATCGAAAGCTGGACCTTTAGGCTCATAGCGCGGCGCCTTACCTCTACGCCACATCGTTCACGTAGGGAAAGTATTTTTTTTACAATATAATTTTTTTTTTTGCTCCCAGAGAAGTTACAAACATACATACAAACATACAAACAAACATACATACATACATACAGGTGAAGCTAATAAAAGCGTGTTAAAAAATAAGCTTTTCTTACTCCAATTAAATGATTTAGTTGTGAATTGGTAGTGGGTAGTACATTTTAATACCAATATATATATATTATTATAGAGTGCTTTTTCTTTCATTCTTTGTATCACGCAGACACGCATTATACTTACGCATTTTAAATCGAGTTATAACAATACTTTTTCATTAAGCATCAATTACGTTTATGGTGAAAATTACACTGAATAATTCGAAAAAAAATAAAATAAATAGTTTGATAAAACAAGAGCGCATATTATTATTACAGTAACTTAATAAATAAATTAAATATGTTCTACATGTATCAATAAAAACTACTTTCAAATCATTCATATATACGCATGAAAAAAAAAATATATTTTGTAAATAAGAAATGAGTTATTTGCGTGAAAGCATTTTCATGTAAAACTAATCATTTGCCAGTAAAATTACAGTTGCCATTTTTTTTTTCTTTCATTTCATATTAATGCTTAATAGGAGTTGAAGTATAAAGAATACGTTTCATGTTTAAACAAAATATCCCCAAAGGTTCTTTCTGATGTCTGTATAGTCTATTAAAAACATTGTTATGGAGAATATTTTAGATTTGAGCAAACCTAGTGACGAGCAAGCCTAGCAAGATATGAATAAATAAATGAACAGCTTTTGTACCATTTATGCATTTTAAATGTGGAAAGTACTAAAAATGTATGTTGTAGATTTCTTTGTAATAAATATGGAACAAATGTCATTTTTTTTGTTTTCATTCATATTAAAATCTAGCAGAAATTTTATTTACTTTCCCGACAGAATGTTATATTTTTATTACCATAAATTATACCATATATATATTAGTGTATAGCAATTCCATGGATATTGTTAAAGAAAATGTACAAACATTTAAGCTATATAGAACGCTGCAAAGCTGGCAACATTATTTATGAAATATTTATTAGAATTCAACTTTTAATTAATAAACTACTTTAATCTTACTTCAACCAAATTTAATAAAAATTAAAAATGTTTTTATTTATTTATTTATTTATTTTTAACTAATAAGTGAAATGCAGAATATTTTACACTCTGCATTCAAATGTGTACAATTTGAAAATTTTGTAATGCTTGAACAATTATTTTTGTGCACTGCATAAATGGAAATTGCCATATACTAATTATATAACTGTTTGCATTTATTTATTAAAATATGTTACATATAGATATTGAAAAAAATGTCACCATTTATAAATTTCCTGTGTTTACTTACATGCAAGTGTATAATAAGTATTTCATAAAACTTCATTTGATAAAGCCATAAAAGGTTTATTTTATCAAGCTATCTAGCTTACTATATTAAAACCATTTCACATTAATTTATTAAGTAAAATTAATTCCTTAAAAAAAAAAAAAAAAAAAAAAAAAAAAAAAAAGAAAGAAAGAAAGAAATTGATCAACATTAATCGTAGTAAGAAGGCCATTTAAATAAATTAATATTCTTGTGTATTTTTAAAACTTTCAATGGGCCAATAAAATTGGGCACAAATATTCCAACATTTTTGAACACAAGAAATGATACTACATAATTTCTTCTTCCACTTTTATATCTAAAGTACCACGACACGATATAAGACTTATCGCTTCTGGGCTTTTCTTAAAATTTGTTACACCTCTGCTATTAATGTTTCCATATTTCTTACCATATAAATTGGTCAATTACAAGGAACTAAAATTAATTTTTGAAGCAGGGTTGTCGTTTTTTGTAACAAAAATAATTCAGCAGTTGTTTTTTTATTAGCATTTCTGACTGGCGTCCGAAAAACATATGCAAGCTGATGAATGAACTGATTTCAATTATCATGATTTTTACCAAAATAATTTGAGATCATTTGAATTAATCTTGCTCCCCTACTCGTCCGATAGTAGGATTCTGCAAAATCCCATTATAGTGCAGTAGGATACACATAGCTCACCCCCATACAACACATTAATTAATTAATAAAAAACCCAATTCTTGAGGTAATCTGGAACAGATTTACGCTTGGAAAACGTTTCTTTGCCCCTCCCCCTTACTTCCGAAAGAAGCGAATAATTTGGCATTATTGCGTCACAGTGGTTGTTGGATGCAAATAACCAACCTACACACCTAAATTCGTGAATGCATCTCCCATAGATTTCCGCGAACAAATTTAACGCTAAAGGGGAGGGGGGGGGGTGAATCGCCCCCTCGTAATATCCCGCCCAAGAAAATTCTAAATTCCTTAAACAGCCGAAATGGGCTTTTGGAAGTACACTCCAAATCGCGCACAGTTTTTTTAACTTCAATTTGCCATTTATGATCGATCAAGTGAAAAATCTGAATATTGTGAAACAGTACCTTAAAAAAAAATAGCGATATTCATCTTCCCCTTTACACCCCCCCCCCCCCCCTCCCTTTCAAATAAAAAATTCGAGATTAACTGTTTTTTTCTTATTCGAGTCTAATCTCTCCATGTGCAATCTCTTTACTGTGCAGAAACTTTGAGCAGATTTATGCTCGTAATTGTCCTTTTCCCGTTTGCCTCCCAAAAATGGAAAGGCAGAAATTTGAAAAATACCTTGTTAGTTAAAGTCAGGGCTTCTAAATACGCCTACACCAAATTTTGCGACGCAATCCGCCTTAGAATCACGTCAGAGGTTTTCAGTCAGTGGTGGATGTCCTCATTTACACATATAGATGAAGGATAAGATACGTACAGATGGAGGATTATATACGTTCAGATGAAAGCATTTCATAAAGGATTGTGTAATCATATTTGCCCATGTGAAAGCTCATTTTGCTTGCCCAAAGGAAGGGGGAGAATTAAATAAAATCAGAATTTGGAATTGAAATATTTGTGTTAGTTACATTTAAAAATACAAACCTTACGGATATCTATTTGACGGATATCTTCTTCCCTCTTTGAGGATCAAATTTTGTAATATCGATTTTTTAATGTGTGTCTACGTCACAAAAGAAATGTTTTTACCAAGGGTTATGATCTCAGGTGCAGTTACTTGGTCTTGCAGAAAAACTGAACGTGTGGTGCAGTTTTAACCCTATTTTTATGATAGAGCTATATGTTTTGAGGAATAACCTAACACGTCCCTCTATATGTTTCGTAGATTGGATCAAGTATCGCAATTGTCATTTTTTTTTATTACTATTATTTTAGTGTTGCAACAGCAAGATTACTTTCAGAAAGCTACTTTTACAAAATGTTGCACCACCTCGGATTACTCATTCTGTTCAAGTTTTCATAAAAGGCCGTAACTCAGTATACCGTACTGTTATTATTAAACAGTATGGTCACTTTTATCACCTATCATCAAAACTAATTGATTCTGGGCTATAAGGTTTTTTAAAATATTCATTGTCTATAAACATGTCAGATCGATATCTACGATATAGATGATGTATATCTAATAATATTTCTGAAGAACAGTATTATGCTTGAAGAATGCAATGCGTAAGTAAACTAGTTGGCGTAGATGGACTCTGCTCAGTTCCCAATCATATATATGTTTTCATAATTTTTTTTTGCAGGACATATAATCATGTTATGAAAAATGAATTGGAACCAAACAGTGACGGAATGAAATCATTGCCTAATAGGCTATCCATCGTTCACTTCGATATATTTATCTTATTCTAAATTATGAATTTATTTTATTAAGGTCAATTTCGGAAGTTATTTTTCATGCTACTATTCCCAATGCAGCAATTTTTAAAATGCATATGTATATGTAACATCGCTCGATTTTGGTATGTTGATAAAATCGTAAATTACGAATAGCTTACAAAATTTTCTGTTAGAATATTTGTAGTCAATTGTGTCCAAACAAGTATCATAAATGTTATTTTGAAGTTCTCTGATATATTTATGATCCTCAAAATGTAATTTTATGCTCAATTTTGCCCTATTCTGTCATGCTAAGTAAATCGAAAATTCCAAATAACTTACGAAATTTTTTAATTAAACAATTCATAGTCAAGGATGTTCATGCCAGTATCTTAAATGATATTTTAAAAGTGTTCCGACATCTTTACGACGAAAATATTCCTCAAAAATGGACATTTATGCGAAATTTTATCCTTTTCTGCTATATTATGTAAATCGTAAATTTCCAATGGCCTACGAATTTTTTAAATTGGAAAATTCGTAGTTAAATATGTTTATACCAGTATCTTATATAATATTGTAAAAGTAGTCTGACAACATTACGATGAAAATATCCCTCAAAAGGGACATTTATGCGAAATTTCCCCTTTATTTGCCATGTTAAGAAATTGGTAAATTTCGAATAATTTGTGATTTTTCTTAAAGTAGCATGTTTATAATTAATGATGCTCATCCCGGTATCAAAACTGATATTCAAAAGCTGTTCTTACACTTTTGCGATAAAAATATTTTTTTCATGCGCGTTTAAGTGGAATTTTGCCCTATTCTCACATGTTAAGAAAATCGTAAATTTTGACTAACTTCAGAAGTTTTTAAGTTAGAATATTGCAAATAAATAATGTTTTTGCCAGTGTCATAAATAATATTTTAGAGCTGGTCCGACCTCTCTGCTATCATTTTTTCGTGAGATATCGTGTACACAGACTAACGTACTAACACACTGACGGACTAACGGACTAACATACGCCCTGCAGACGGACACCATACCTATTTTGTTATTTTTGGATTCCATATTTATATCATTTTTTTCAATTTTGCTATGTTGATAAAATCTTAAATTAGGAAATTTTCCTATTAAAATATTTGTAGTCCACCATGTTCAAACAAGTAACATAAATGTTACTTTGAAGTTGTCTGATATAATTATGATCCTGAAAATGGACGTTTGTGCACAATTTTGCCCTATTCTGCCATGTTAAGTAAATCGTAAATTCAAAACAACTTACGAATTTTTTTAATTAAAAAGTTCATAGTCTATGATATTCATACCACTATTTTAAGTAATATTTCAAAAGTTGTCTAAAAATTTCCCTAAAAATTGACATTTATGTGAAATTTAGCCTTATTCTGCCATATTAAGAAATTCGTAAATTCCCAATAACTTGCGAAATTTTCAAAGTAGCATGTTTATACTTTAAGGCACAATCATAGGCATCAAAACTAATATTTTAAAACTCTTCTGACATTTTTACAGTAAAGATCTTCCATTTAGTGCACGTTTAAGTGAGATTTTGCCCTATTCTCCCATGTTAAGAAAATCGTAATTTTTTCATACCATACGAAGTTTTTTAATTCGAATGTCGCAAATGAATTGGATTCTTGCCAGTGTCGAAAGTAATATTTTAAAACTGATCAGACTTCTCTGAGACTATGTGTTCTTGAGCCATCACGTACACAGACTAAAAATCTAATTAACGGACTAAAACACTAAAGGATTAACAAACTACCAGACACCTAAGCAAAGGTCGTATTCTCCGCCCTTTTTTCAGGACACTCTCATGAATGAGAATTTTTCAATTATATTGCTGCCACAATTTTTATAAAATATTCTCTACCCTGTATAATCATAGCACATTATTCTATGAATATACTAAAAGTATTTCTGCATGAATTTAGAGGTGACAAAAATAATGGAAATTTATTATATCTGAAAGTGTCCTAAAACTAGTATGTTGTGGTCACCATAAGACTTTCTTCTATATTTACCTATACATATTCAATCAGTAACAATATTAAAAAAAAAAAAAAAAAAAAAAAAAAAAAAAGTACGATTTTTTTTTTTTTTTTTTGTTAAAAGTGAAAAAAATCGATAACTTTGTTTTAAATTATCACAGATTTATAGTTCAACCATTCGTTTTAAAGGTATTGACGAGACCTTTCGAAAGATACCCATCTTGAAAATTTATCCCCCCCGGGGGGGGAAGCGATGCCCCCCATGCAGAAATTTTTTTTCCTAGTTACATACTACTATTATCAATAATTCATATTAATTTTACAATCACAAGTTTAAAACAACTCTAATTATGCACATTTATACGAATTTTTGTCCTATGCTGCCATGTTAAAAATTTAGATAAAATGCTATCACAGCGCCAGCTGTTGAGCTATTGATCCCCAAACATAATCAGCACCAGTTAATGTCGGGGACAAACTAAATACCAAGTTTGGTTAAATTTCGTTAAAAAAAAAAAAAAAAAATTGCGATATTTTTCTGTTTTTTTTTTGTTAAAAGTAAAAAAAATCGATAACTTTGGTTTAAATTATCACAGATTTATCGTTCAACCATTCGTTTTAAAGGTATTGACGAGATCTTTCGAAAGATACCCATCTTGAAACTTTGCCCTCCCGGGTGGGAACTTCCCCCCCCCGGTGGGGGGGAACCGATGCCCCCACATGCAAAAAATCTTTTCCTAGTTAACTACTACTATTATCAACCTGATCTTTCGAAAGATACCCAATGTGAAAATTTACCCCCCCTGGGGGTACTTCCCCCCCAGGGGGGGAAGCGATGCCCCCCCATGCAGAAAATTTTTTTCCTAGTTACATACTACTATTATCAATAATTCATATTAATTTTACAATCACAAGTTTAAAACAACTCTTATTATGCACATTTATACGAATTTTTGTCCTATGCTGCCATGTTAAAAATTTAGATAAAATGCTATCACAGCGCCAGCTGTTGAGCTATTGATCCCCAAACATAATCAGCACCAGTTAATGTCGGGGACAAACTAAATACCAAGTTTGGTTAAATTTCGTTAAAAAAAAAAAAAAAAAAAAAAAAAACTGCGATATTTTTCTGTTTTTTTTTTTGTTAAAAGTAAAAAAAATCGATAACTTTGGTTTAAATTATCACAGATTTATCGTTCAACCATTCGTTTTAAAGGTATTGACGAGATCTTTCGAAAGATACCCATCTTGAAACTTTGCCCCTCCCCCCCCGGGTGGGAACTTCCCGATGCCCCCACATGCACAAAAAATTTTTCCAAGTTAACTATTACTATTATCAACGAGTCCTTTCGAAAGATACCCATCTTGAAAATTTACTTCCCCGGGGGAGGATTTTCCCCCCCAGGGGGGGAACCGATGCCCCCCCATGCACATTTTTTTTTCCTAGCTAACTACTACTATTATCAATAATTCATATTAATTTTACAATCACAAGTGCAAAATAACTCTCTTTATGCCCATTTATACGGAATTTTGTCCTATGCTGCCATGTTAAAAATTTGCATAAAATGCGATCACAACGCCACCTATTGAGCGATTGATCCCAAAATCTAATCAGCACCAGTTTATGTCAGGGTGCAACTAAATACCAAGTTTGGTTAAATTTCATTCATTGGTTCGTGAGATACAGCGTCCACAAAAAAATGATACAGACAGACAGACAGACAGACAGACAGACATTTTCTAAAAACTATTAATTCGTGTTCTCCATATCCCAAAACATGTAAATCCATCAAAAAGTGGACTTCGAAAATTTTCGCGAATCCAATACTTTCTCTATATTACATATAGAAGAAAGTAAAAAAGCAGAGTGTACAGCACTTCCCTACAGACGGACACCATACAATTTGTGTAATTTTCGGATTCCTCACATCTGAAAACGTGTAAAAAAGGCAAAAACTGAGGTCGAAAAGTTTTTCGATTGCCTATGTTCCCCATACCTATTGTATGATAGGGAACTAAAATAATGTATGGTTTATTGAACAAGCGAATGCTGTTTTTATTTTTACTTTCTTCTATATGTAATATAGAGAAAGTATTGGATTCGCGAAAATTTTCGAAGTCCACTTTTTGATGGATTTACATGTTTTGGGATATGGAGAACACGAATTAATAGTTTTTAAAATATGTCTGTCTGTCTGTCTGTCTGTCTGTCTGTCTGTATCATTTTTTTGTGGACGCTGTATCTCACGAACCAATGAATGAAACTTAACCAAACTTGGTATTTAGTTGCACCCTGACATAAACTGGTGCTGATTAGATTTTGGGATCACTCGCTCAATAGGTGGCGTTGTAATCGCATTTTATGCAAATTTTTAACATGGCAGCATAGGACAAAATTCCGTATAAATGGGCATAAAGAGAGTTATTTTACACTTGTGATTGTAAAATTAATAGGAATTATTGATAATAGTAGTAGTTAGCTAGGAAAAAAAAATTGTGCATGGGGGGGCATCGGTTCCCCCCCTGGGGGGGGAAAATCCCCCCCGGGGAAGTAAATTTTCAAGATGGGTATCTTTCGAATGGTCTCGTTGATAATAGTAATAGTTAACTTGGAAAAAATTTTTGTGCATGTGGGGGCATCGGTTGCCCCCCCACCGGGGGGGGAAGTTCCCACCCGGGGGGGCAAAATTTCAAGATGGGTATCTTTCGAAAGATCTCGTCAATACCTTTAAAACGAATGGTTGAACGATAAATCTGTGATAATTTAAACCAAAGTTATCGATTTTTTTTACTTTTAACAAAAAAAAACTTAGAAAAATATCGCAATTTTTTTTTTTTTTTTTTTTTTAACGAAATTTAACCAAACTTGGTATTTAGTTGGTCCCCGACATAAACTGGTGCTGATTATGTTTGGGGATCAATAGCTCAACAGGTGGCGCTGTGATAGCATTTTATCTAAATTTTTAACATGGCAGCATAGGACAAAAATTCGTATAAATGTGCATAATTAGAGTTGTTTTAAACTTGTGATTGTAAAATTAATATGAATTATTGATAATAGTAGTATGTAACTAGGAAAAAAAATTTCTGCATGGGGGGCATCGCTTCCCCCCCTGGGGGGGAAGTACCCCCCCGGGGGGGGATAAATTTTCAAGATGGGTGTCTTTCGAAAGGTCTCGTCAATACCTTTAAAACGAATGGTTGAACTATAAATCTGTGATAATTTAAAACAAAGTTATCGATTTTTTTCACTTTTAACAAAAAAAAAAAAAAAAAAAAAAAAACTTAGAAAAAAAAATCGTACTTTTTTTTTTTTTTTTTTTTTTTTTTTTTAATATTGTTACTGATTGAATATGTATAGGTAAATATAGAAGAAAGTCTTGTGGTGGCCACAACATACTAGTTTTATTTATTTTTTACTATCGTGCTTTTCTTATGTAGCTTGTATATATATATACGTATATTTTCTACGTATATGCAGTGTAGAGTTTTCTAGATTACCGTATTTTAATTCTTACAATAATAAAAACCCACTTTCTTCGATCCTTTAAAAACAAAATCCGGAAATATCGTTTTAGATATGACATAGCTGCACCTAATAATGAAAATTTAAACTTTTTTTTTTCCTCTTACAATGCATAGGACGCAGAACGTTCCGTATTTATCATTTCTATCTATTCATCTATTTTTGCAAAAAAGAAAAATAACAGGATAGATATTGTTACGCTTTTGAGACTGAAATTAAATGTTGCATACTGCAGGCTTCAAATATAACTTTTAGCAAGACAAATTCATGACAAGATTGCAGTCTGTTACTTTTTTCTCATTCGCAGAATTCATAATTTCAAATATTGAGACTATTACATTTGTTTACTATGAGGATATGATATTTTTTATTTAAAATTACGCATTTTAAATATAGAATTTTACATTTTTTTTTTTTTTTAACTTCTACAATTTTTTTAGGTTTTAGGCTTTTAGTTAGATTAAGAATATTTGACTTGAAAGAGGCAAGGGCTTTTCAGATTAACGCATGGAACTTTTTTAATTCTTATAAAATTTATATTTAATATTATACATTTATTGAATATCTCTAGATAATGTATTTCATATTATTAGCTATTTTATTTAACATTATTTTAAATTCGATTTACAGATATCAAAGGAATAGATAGTTTTTAGGAGAAAACTGCTTTTAAAATATTTATATATTCTAATTTATGCAAATTTTCAGGACTTAAAATTATTATATTTGTCGGTCAGTAAAACAATTGCGAATTCGGTTTTACAACTTCGGCACAAGTAATAACAGAACATGGATTTAAGTAACTCCTTTTATGCTTCATAATTATTATCATCAAGATTTAACACTTATTTAGATTTATGAACAAATATCACATTGGTCCTTTATTTTATATTTGTCTATAAACATTTTTATTCAATAAACTTCCATAGTTTATAGGCGCAGATCAAAAGCCGGTATTACCATCTTACAAAGAGATTAAATGTTTAAACGAATTATCTTCGTCTGGTTGGTTGGTTGTAGGATTTAAGGCCGATTGACTCCTGATGTGTCCTAGGCCTAGAGGGGGAATGCCCTCCGTGGGGGTCTTTCTAAGGGGTCCTAGCCCGTATTTACGCGAGTTTCGGAGGAAACCACGGAAAACTCCGAACGGCTAGGTCGATGAGCGCGACCTGGGATCGAACCCGGCACCTCCCATCTACCAGCTTTGAGCGCAGAGCCGCTCGGCCGCTATCTTCGTCTGGATAAATATCAAAATATACATTTTCATATCTATAAAAAATATCGTGTAAAATTTTAAACTCTGAATACGTAATTTACCATACGCAAACATAAACGCTGTTTTGCGTGAAAGGACAAGATTTGCACGGATACCTTTTAATTTTAAACATATTTTGCAATTTTAAACATATATTTTAGATAAATAAATTGTATTTTCTTTTGCGTATTTTATTTTCCGTTTCACACTATACTTCCCTTTTCAGGTAAAAGAATCAATAAATAATACGCGGCATTTTCATAAGGTATTTTAATGCGGAAAAGCAAAGAAATCACATACATTTACCTTAAAATTTAAAATGTTTCGTGTGCTATAAAGAAACGTTTTTCCATTACCTTACGTCTTTGAAATATGTATGTATTAATCTTCAATTATTTACTTAAATTTTCAGTTATTTAGAAAAATTTAATATATATATATATATATATATATATATAACTTTCTTTTTTTTAAACATTTGCCTTTATATAAAAATATATCTAGAGTGACTCCACTCGACTTTCTGAACATTAAGTAATTAATAGTAATTAATAGAGATTTCATCAAATAAACAAAAGAGAACATTATAATAATGTATATAAGGGTTTTTCTCTATGTAGAATGTTCTTTAAATTAACGCTATTGCCCTTCAAATATTTTGAGCGTAGATCATAATGATAAAGGTATTCTCGTTATGTCTCTGTAAAAATCTATAAATGCTACACTCACTAAAATCTACACAGTTAGTTAGACGGTCACATATAACAATTATGTAAATTTTCAGCTTAAACGAATGAGGCGTTCAGACGCTATCGTACTTTAATTAATTTGATCCCATAAGCCACAATGATAAAGAAATTTTATTTGTGTCCCTGTAAAATAACTATAAGCACTAGATTCATCAAAAACAATAGGGTTCGTGCTATGGTGACCTATAACATATATACAAACTTTCAGCTCATACGATCAAAACGTTTTGGCACTATCATGTTACCTTACATACATACACATATACATACACATATACGTACACACATTATCATAAAAATAGTTAATATGAAATCAGGGAACTTCGAAACGTGTAGAAACACCAAAACCCAAATTCGTATTTTTGACATATTACGAAAATTCCTCACATTAGTGTTCGGAAAGTATAAAGGATAATTAGTCTTTAAAGCTGTATGTTGAATGAATATGAGTATGAATATATATGTGTGAATATATATGTTGAATGAATATATATGTTGAATGAATATATATGTTGAATGAACATAAAGCTTTAAAGCTGTATGTAGAATGAATGCTTTAAAATGATGAAATTTAATAATTCATAAATTAAAATGTAACAAATGTGAAAAAGTAAAACACAAAAAGTGTTACATACTGACCACAAGCAAATATATTTTAGTAATAAATGAAACATATTTAACTATTTTAAGTTTCTGACATTTATTTATGTTTAGAATATACCGTAAAGTGCTGAAAACGTACAATCTTTAATAGCACATTTAACACAAGTATATCCTGTGGATATCCACTGGACGTCCTGGGAAGAAACTGTGCTGGGAGGGACATTACGTTAATTTACTATTATATTATTTTAATAATTTCATTTTGTTTTTGGAAATCATTTAAATAGCTCACGTTTAGTTAAGTATTATATATTTTTATTTTAGTAAAATAAAATGTATTTAAAGAAACAGCGCATTTAAAAAATATATATAACTAATATGCCCCTTTTGTTAAATTTTATAGTTCGATTTTTAACATACATGTATTTGTACGAGAACGTACATTAAATTTTCTACTATAAAAGCTTTATTACTTTACTAAAATGAACATGCAGTAAAGCATTAATCATTATAAAGTTCAAAGTCAGCAGCAAAGTTAGAGAAAGCAAATTGTTGATGCACAAATCTTTCGAATTAACACGATTCGTGACCCAAATAAACATCACTTAAATTTTAAATGCTTGAAATCCAACTTAATTTGCAGTTGATAAGACTTTTATGAAGACATAGAATAATTTTGAATAATAAAGCAATTACGTAATGCTATTAATCATACCCTTCGCGTCATTGGCCATAAATTATTTATCAGGATTAAGAAAAAAAATTAATTCTGACCGAAATAAATATTTATATTAACATAAAGGTAATAATATTTCTTAAGAGCCTGATTATGTTTTACAGAGTTATATTTTTCCAGCGAGTGTCAATACGTTTTAAAAACATTTACTACAAAAAAGATGACGTAATTTATCGTTTTTACTTACATGGTGTTAAAAAAATATCATACATTTGCTTTTTATTTACTCTCACTTACAATTTCGTGTCGAACTACAAGGGGATTCTTCTTTTGTTTAGTAACTATGGGCCTCTGACCCCTCTTGGTTTGATCACTAACCCCCGATGAAGGCTGCCCCCCCTCCCCAGATTCCCTACACTCATTAATCCCTGAGGGACTCTACCCGCGTATTCGCAACTTTGTCTGAATAGGAATAACAATATATATTAATATTGCATAACATAAGTTAAAGCAGAGCAATATTTTGGAAATCCCCATATTCGATATCAAATTGAAGTACACAATATATAATACTACATATGTTTCTTTGAGGGGGCGAGGATTGTCGTTCTCAGTTTTTAAGGAAATATTATGACAAAAATATGTAAGTTTTTTTTTTTTTTTCCCGAATGGAAATAAATTCGTATTATCTAGTCCATTTTGAGTTAAAGCTTTAGTATATGACTCCCTTTGTTAATTTGAAATTTTTGTCACTATTTGGCGATGAATGTTTTGGAATAATTGCTTGTTTAATAAATAAAGTAGAATAAAAACATTTTACTATTTTTTTCTAATGCCTATACTTTTTTCTATTGCTTTTTTAAACAATATCTAATATTTTATATGTATTTTTAACGTACAATAAAATAATAATTTTACACTTTCGAAAACATCTGCAAACAATTCCTCGCCCCCAATTACCTAATAAAAGTTCACGAGGCTCTAATTCATCTCTAAATTTCTGCCTCCCCCTTTACCGCCCTCTAATAATTCTAAACTTTCAAAAATATTTGCAATTAATCACCCCTACCAAAATAATAATAATAATACTAATTTTCAAGACTCTATGTGGATTTTACAAATTTTCCCTCCCCAGCTCCCTCTCCCAAGTAATGCCTCCCTAATAGTCTTACAAATTCGAAAATATCTGCAATTGATTCCTCGTATCGAAAAAACCTGAAAATATCAATTTTCGGGGCTCTAGATCTATTTTAAAATTTTTTGCATTCTTCAATTGATTTCTTCATTTCCCCCCACGTAATTTCCACGTAATAATATTACATATTAGGAAGTATCCGCAATCGATTCCTCGCAACCAAAAATTTAAAAATTCAACTTTTCAAGGTAGCATTGCTCTTTTAAAAAATTTTCTTCTCTCTAACACCCAAGAAATGCTTGGTAAAATTTAAATACGATTTCCTTTGTAAATCTTTAATAAAATAATTAGAAAAATGACATTGTAAATTTTTATACATACAGCCATTTGCAAAAGTTTAAGATCAGTAGCCAATTTTCAGTATTTCTACACATTGCATCATTTGTGCAAATTATTGCGTCATCTCATGTGCTGATTGCATCAGACGCATTCTACTGCTATAAATAAAGGGACCGGCACATTTATTGCCTGCTGTTTATTGTATTTTGTCGTAGACAGTGCTGTTGTGTAATTATTCTAATGGGTTAAAAATAATCACTTACTGTTGCAAAAAGGTCAGAAATATTGACCCTGCATAAAATTGGATTTTATGAACGTCAAATAAGTTCCAGAGTAAATGTGAGCAAGAGAGCTGTGTATCAAGCTATTAGTAAAATGTTTTTTATACTTGGAGTAAGTCGAGGTTTCCTTGCAGGCTTATGGGATGATATTCCAAAATATTTGGCCAAACGTCTTTAAATAGTACTCAAACGGACGTTGGTGCCTTTTGCAGCCAGAGAATGCCTAATCATTTTGCAGGAGGTTTTTGGATCTCGCACGACCATCCTTCTTATCACACGATCATCACGTGCACTCGTTTTTCTAGGGCGACTGCTATTCTTAATGTCCACAAATTTTCCCGAAATTTTAAATTTACTAATAGCTTGATGCACTGTCTTGCCCAAATTTACCTTCGGCTTATTTGACGTTCAGAAAATCCAATTTTATGCAGGGTCAATATTTTTGACCTTTTTGTAACAGTAAGTGAAGGTTTTTTTACCCCTTGCAATAATTACGCAACAGCACTGTCTACGACAAAATCCAACAAACAACTGGTGATAAATTTGCCGGGCACCTTTATTTACAGCAGAAGAATGCGTCTGATGCAGTACATCAAATGACGCAATAATCTGCGCAAATTATGCAATATGTTAAAATACTGAAAATTGGCTACTGATCTTAAACTTTTGAAAATAACTGTATATCTACTGTATATCTTAGTCGTATCTTCTGTATTGCTATTACAACAGAATTATGAGAAACAGAAATGAAAAGGAATATGAATTTATGTTTCACGTAATATTTACATAGGAAAAATGTACTCATGTACTTGTAAAAGAAAGGAAGGAAATGACACATAAGTGATTCATCAGGAAAACCTGCACTTTCAAGTCACAAAATAACAATCTGTATTATTAATTTTTAGTTTATCCATAAAAGTAAAATGTTGTTTGGATATTTATTAAAAATGTCTGAAAATTAAGCACGTATAAAGAATAAAAGGCGTTGTTGTTTGGGTTAAATCCAACTTTCTACACTAGCCTACTGGACCTAATGGGGGATGCCTTCCATGGTTTTCAAACGTATGCTATTCCGCATTCACATGAATTTGAAAAAAAAAAAAAACAGGAACAACTTTAAATGGCTAGGTCGATGAGAGCGACCTGGAATCAAATTAGAAACTTCCTGTCATCTAGTTAATGATGCGTCATAAAATGTACATCTAGAAAAAGCAATATAGCTCTCCTTTGAGCTGTCACATATTCGAGATTTATTACTGACATATTTTTGAGTAATGTATTTTACTAGAAATCTGGTGTAACAAAGTGCATTTTACTTATGAATTTGACAACGCAATTTTGTTCTGCTTATTACCCCCAGCAATATACACAATTATTAAAGAAATATTACCTAAAAGATTACAAATATTATGTGGATACTATGAAACGTTAGAAAATGTAATTCATTAGACGATAGTACTCGTCATTTGATGCTGTAAATTGGCTAAAGGCTAACAAGTTTTAAAAACTTTATCAAGTTTCATTTTTTTAAGTATGAAAATTTCAAGTAAGTATTTGCAATTTATATTTACGCTTTTAGTCAGTTCATGACTTCAACTCTGTTTCTTATTTTTTTAATACAATATTTTAAATTATGTGTTAAATTTAACATGCTATGTTTGTAAAAATATAATTATCTGAATGTTATAATTAGCACATGCACAGAAAGTAATGACAAAATAATTATATCACAAAACAATATATATATATATACATTTGGACATCACCTCTCAAAAGTTACGTTGTAGAGTAAGCGACTAATTCTTATGAAAATTTACAAAATGAAAATAAAATTAATTTAGATTAAATGTACCACGTAAATATTTATTTTATAAACTGATTTTAAAAGTCTTCAAACGAAATTTTGTTGACAAATATATATAAATGTTTGTATGCACACAAGATAGCATACACATGTATAATTTTTACACGTAAAGATTTTATCTAAAAAATGCTTCTAAAAAAAGTTTACCTTGATAAATATTTAAGATTCTAAAGCTAATGTCGTTACAGTAAAATTAAAACGGATCCGTGATATTTGATATTTTTTATTTTTCTTCTTGAAACATATCACTGAATGCAACATTAAACAATGTTATTAATGAAGTCATAAAATGAAATTAGTAAGCTTTTAAAAATCTGACCGCTTTGGAAAAAATCAAAACTGTAATGTTTTTACTGCACGGTTTTATGAATATTAAAACGACAAACGACATAATTTTATTAAAAGGTAAACATTATGAATAATATGAATTACCATTACACTTTAGTAAAAGCAAAAAGAAATATTATTAGTAATTTGAATTATAAGTGTATCCCCCCCCCCCCCTCCACACCTGAAAAAAAAAAAAACAGCTCATTTAACCTCTTGCGGCTCGGTGATAAGAATGTAATATTGATTATAAATATTTCTTCTTTAATAAGAACTTTATCAACAATAACTTTTTTTTTTTTTTTTTTTTTTTTTTGCATTTGAGTATTTTATAAACTATCTGTAATAAGATTTTTTTTATAACATTTAAAAATTATATTGATAAAATTTAAAAATTTTATTTCGGTACAGACACTTAAAAGTACGAAACATAAATATATAAAAATATTAGTTTAATTTTTATAGATGTAAGAAGTGAATTTTTAATATATTTTAGCTTTATGTTAGAAGTCATATGGTAATTTGACTGCGTCATATGATAATTTAAATTTTCGAATATCAATAGTTTGTTCTTTTATTTTATTTTTGATGTTGTATTAGTAGATTTTACTATAATGATTGCTCACATTAAATTACACACAAAGAAATGACAAAATCATTCTAAATAAATACACCTTTTCTTTCATTCCAGACAATATATTCAAATATAATTTAAGAATGAAAAGAAATATTTTGTATATGTTCATCTTGGTGAAATATTAAACATATCTTAATACATATATATATATATATATATATATATATACATAATGGCAAAACGTATATATTATACGTAAAAATTAAAAATAATGATTAGAAATTTTCTGAGTATAATAAATACCATTATAACAGTTTATGAAGTTTTGAAAAAAAAAAAAAAAAAAAACTATTATTTTAGGAAAGAAATGGTTTCACTATCATACTTCAGCAAAAAACGAGCACTTTTCTCTTATAAAGGAACTTGGCACAATTAAAAGTTTTATATAAAACATTATATTTTCATTTAATATTTAGAAATTTATATATATTGAGCATTTTTCGATAAAACATATATTCTGGCGACAATTCTAATGATTTTTAATATACTTTTTAAAGATTTGAAATCTTTAAATTATGTTTTATCTCTTTGAATTTTTTCATGATTTAATGATCTTCGAAATGCTTAAACCTCAACAGATATTTACGAAAAGATTTAATATTTTTATATGATATTTAATAGAGCCTACCTTAAAGAATCCGGGATGAATTTTAAAATATATTAATTAGTTTGTCTGAAAATTTTAAAAGAATGCATGTCTATGCAAATATTTCAAAAAAAAAGAAAAGTCAAATTTTTAAATATATTTTCTCATAAAGATATTGCAAAATACATCCTTAATTCTTTTAAATAGGTTCTATTAAACATCCAAAAAATTTTGTCTTTTTTTTTTTTTTTTTTTTTTCCAGAAGTTTAAGCATTGTAAAGATCATGCTATCATGAAAAAATGCAAAGGAACCAAACTAAATTTAAAGATTTCAAATCTAAAAAAAAAATTATTAAAAATCATTATAATTGTTGCCTCAATATATATTTTATCGAACAAAATATAATGCAGTTCAGTGTTTAAAAATTAAATAAAAATGTAAGCTATAATTTGAAATCTTTAATAGTGGCAAGGATGCCATAAGTCCCCTTAAGGAGATAAAATAAGTTTTACTTGAGAATCATTATGGCATACATAACATAAACAATTCTATTTTGAGAGAGAAAAAATAATGAGCATGTAACAATGCCACATTTTGAAGATGCATTACGAAATTATGTCAATCATGATTGGTGTTAATTCTAACGTTATGTAATTTTGTTAAAATTCTTTGACACATGACAAATGGTTATATTCTGATAAATGAACTAAACGTGTCACCAGTGATATACATTGAAAAATGATGCACGCTTTGAAAAATGGCATGATACTAATGCTGGAGAAAACAAATTTAGGTTTAAAGAAATTTGTAAAATGAAACTAATCCTTGGAATATATTTTCATTTATCAACATGATGATATTTTATTAAAAAAAAAAAAAAAAAAAAAAAAGAAGAAGAAGTTTTATGAAAATAGTTTAAGAAGTAAGATAGGTATTTAAAATAATATACTAGTAAAAAAAAAATATGTTATTTTAATGTATCTTATCAATCAATTATTTAATGAAAACGTATATTAAAAATTTTTTACGTTAAAAATTTACAGAACATTGTTTATAAAACATATGTATAATTAAGTGTATAAATTTTTACCACAATGCATAAAATTAAATTATTATGTGTTAACATTGAGAGAGAATAAATGCAGAAAATTTTCCGATCAGTGCGGGAAATTAATTAACAAACATGTGAAGCAATATCATTTATATTAAAGTAATTTATTATACATATTTATAATACAACACACTGTTATAAGTATGCTATGTTATTACTGTAAGTTATTTAATGTAATAAAATGGGAGGGGATTTTTAAGCTAAAACATTGCATATAATTAATGCTAGAGTTTTGTTTATAATAATCTACAAATTTAAATAAATATCAATTATATTTAAAATCCTTTTTTTCTGTTTGTTTTCATTATACTACAATTTTAATCACTTGCTAACAAGGAAATCGAGACATAAATATTTCATATTATAAAAAGGCGATAGCATTTTATCACAGTAATATCCTCACAGTGGTATATCACAGTGGTATCCTCAATTGGGAAAAAAAAAATTCTAAGTTGACATCTTCAGTTCGCGCACGAGGCTGAAAATTTGAAAAAATATGTTAAAGATTAAAATTTTCAAAAAATAACAAAATTAGCTTTTTTTTTTTTTTTTTTTTTTTTTTTTTGTAATTTTTTATACTTCAACACCCGTGAATTATCAGTATGTAGCGTAGTTTGAACCTAAAAAGATATTTTGTAGCTTTTACATAATATCTTTAGTTCGCGCATATGCCTTAAATTGGGCTAAAATCGCCTAAAATTTGAAATTTACGTTTTTAATATACAATAATACATACATGACATATTTACGTTTCAAAAATATTTTTAAAATTCTAAATTTGTTGAATATAACCTTTTATTACAATATTATACGTACAAGTATAGTTGCACACACGTTTACATGTATATAATAACATTGCATGACATAGCTAATTACAGAATGATTTGTAGATTTTACCTTTTTTTTTTTTTTTTTTTTTTTTTTTTTTTTTGTCTTTAAGATTCCTCAAATGTTTTGGGCATTATTTAAAATTTAGATTTATAGTCAAATGATGGCATAGTTGACATTGAGAACAAAGTTGTCCTTATGAAAACCATCCCTGTTCTCTTCTAAACATATTTTAGTACAATATTCTGTTACCAGCTTTACAATTCTTTCGACCCTTTGCGTGTGGCAAGGGAATTTAATTAACTCGAACTCTGGGAGAACATTAGTATTAATAAGTTCTTCTAGGCTGTGCGTTTACACATTGCTCATTATTGGAGGAGGTGTAAGTTTGCACTTGGACCAACCAATAAGTTCAATGTATTTTGAAGCTGCAAAATTGATGGTCGATGGTTGAAAAGTTCGCACCGATTTCCCTTTTAATTCTTGTTTTCTTGCTTTTAGCAATCTTCGAAAAGCTAGCTGTCTTACGTGCACTCTCTCATCTAGTACCATTGAAATTAGAAGATTTTCGGGATAACAAAAATATGCATTCCTCTGAATGACAAAATCAATTATTTTACCTACCCTGTCGGGCAGCTGTCTTGTCTTCTGTACTAATTTAAACACGTGAACTGCTCCAAACATTGCAGAGGGAGTCATTTTAATTCCAATCCATACTGGAGCGTATATGTTCATAATATAGCTGATCAGCAGTTTAATTTCGACAGAAAGTTTTACTTCAGAAATATATACTCTTAAGATCCTATTTGTACAAGTTAACTACCTAGAGTTACTAAGAAGACCAGGATCTTTCACAGCGAGATCTGGCGCACACTCTCCTGTCTTGACTGCTCGAGAAAGATTAAGTAAATACTGTTGGTCCTTGCTTAAGTCAGTTTTGGTCACATTTATCCCCTCACTATTAATCAAAATTAGCAACAGGGAGTTTTTCACTGTCAGTCAAAGTCTTGCCAGTTTGTCCTGAGAAACTTGTGGGTCCTGTGGTATCACCATCTACACTTTCAAACAAATGTCTGAACGGAAGTTCGTTGAAATGTAATAAACATATAAACCATTATAAAGGACGACCAAATTTAAGCTCAAGGTTACGAATAACACCGTTTTTCCATCCTGTGTTAGTCGCTGTTCCATCACATCCAATTGCAACAAGCTTAACATAATCAAAGTTATTGTTTTCTAAATAACAAAAGATGCTATTAGCTATTTCCCTTCCAGTGGCTCTTGGAGGTGTAAAATGACCCAGATACTTTCCTCCAAGCTCTAAATGACTTTCAAGGTGTAGCACTTATTATGCTAATCCTTTATAAATTTAACAATACGTTCATGACAGACCGTTGATTTAGAAGCTTTACGGTACAGTTCATCTATTTGAGCAGCAATGCAAGCTGAAATCTTTGAAAAGATTCGTTTTTTACAGATTTTGTTGTTTCTTCAAAGCAAGCTAACAAAACATCTGCACATGTGGGTAAAACACTTTGACTTAACGCTTTTGGTGCACCGAAAAACAGACAAACACTTAAGCGTTAAGAAGTTTTCGGGGGTCCCATTATTTATTATTTGCAGAACGTAGAACAATATAACAAAACTTGAGCATAAAAATCTCAATAACGTTACAAAATAATCCACAAAAAGCAAAACACGCTGCACTTTTTTATTCACTTAGAGTTACAAATTAAAGGTGCTTCTGGCTTAGCAGCGCCAACTTAGCGCTTGTCGGTCAGTTACTGTTCGTGTTCAGTTTTTGATTTTTTTTTTTTTTTTTCAAATTTTAAGCCTTATGCGCGAATAGAATATATCATCTAAAAGTTATATATATATATATATATATTTAGGTTCAAATTACGCTATATACTAACAATTTATGGCTGTTGCATTATAAAAAAATTACAAAAAACTAATTTTATTATTTCATATTTTTTCAAATTTTCAGCCTCATGCGCGAACTGAAGATTTCAACTTAGATTTTTTTTTTTCTTTCCCCAATTGAGGATACCAAACTACAACTTTTAAGAGGTAACGCGATTCCGGAAAAAAAAAAAAAAAAAAATATTTTTTCGAACCACCCTACTGTGCATCGTTCAAACAAATTTCTTTTTTTTTTTTTTTTTTTTTTTTTTAGTAATAAAATTACGTGTAATGGAATCTGGCACAACATCGCTCGGCACTGATGCATTGATATAGTAATGTTTTATAATATTTCTTTTTGCCATTGAATTTTCTTTTAACTTTTTTAGCTAACTACGACTCTCACTTCATGGAACAAATCATATTTACTGAAAATTATTGTTATTTTTTTAAGTTTCCCATATATGCGAATGTCTTAAAACTCTTATACTGAGCAAATTCGCTGTTTAATCTATAAATTTTCAATTTAGTAATGGTAGATAAAATATTCGATAAAAGGCAAAAATTAAAATGCTAAATTTTTAAACACAAACAATGAAAATTAAAAATTATCCATGTAAAAATTAATACTTTATATTTTATATATAACAAATAGTTTTATTTCAGAATTTAGGATGCCATCAAAGCGAAATTCAAAAATTTCAAACAGATAAAAATTCGAAATTGCCTCGCATGTACAATAAACGGCATTGTTTCTTGAATTATTGTAGCTTTCATTTAATGTAGAACTTACAAGGAAATCCTTCATAAAAACATACGACATTCATTTTTAATACTTCCTGATTCATTAAAATACTTATTATTTACTGTAAGTGTTAAATTAAATATAGTTTGTCTGCTATCGTAAAGTAAAATTACTCCTTATCACGTGAATTTGGTTTGGCAATGCAAAATAATTTAAACATATATTTCTCTTATATTCTTCATATGCGGAAGGCCCGGGGTTCGATTCCCGGCTCTGGTATTTTTCACATAGTTGGTAAAAATCAGCCTTCTACTCCATTCTATAAGGAATTAATTTCCAGGTTGATGAATTAAATTTCTAAATTGAAATTTCGTGGCGGTTTGGAGTTATGCCATATTCAAATTTGTCACTTGATATAGCTGCTTTAATGCAAACTCGGTGACCTTGCCAACGTAAATTATGTAAGAAGTGCCGAGCTGATTATCCGCCAGGGTAGCTCAGTGGTTAGAGCATCCGCGCGTTAAGCGGAAGGCCCGGGGTTCGATTCCCGGCTCTGGTATTTTTCACATAGTTGGTAAAAATCAGCCTTCTACACCATTCTATCAGGAATTAATTCTTCATATGATTATTATTATAGAAGCATTTAATAAATGAAATTTCAATTGATTGTTCGTATACGTTTAATATAGTATGAAATGTATTATAATGTAATGAAATAATAAAATAAATAAAGACCCAAAGTATTTTAAATTCAAATGCAACCTACATAAGTCATGTACATTTTTGTCAAAAAATTTGTAACGTATTAAAAGGCAATGCAATCTAAAAATTTTACCACTGTAAACAAGAAGAAGAAAATATGTATATATTAACACTTAAGATGGTTTCTTAAATCATGCTTTCTTTAAAAATTCCCAAATTTAAATATTAAAATTCATACTTTTAAATTTGCATCATTTAACTAAACAATCAAAATGCACAATAATATAAGGGATACGATTATATTATTTATTGTTAAAAAAAAGTAATTTAAAAATACTGCACTGTAGAGAAAATGATTAAACATGTTCATTGTACAAGCATAATTGTTCAGAACAATTAATTTTATTTTCTAGCTTACTTGTAAGGAATAACATTAGTGTAACGTCTTGACTTCAGAAGAACCATAAAAAATCCTAGAAAGTTTATATTTTTATCTATGAAAAGTTTACTTTTGCACGTCTTTTATAAGTGCATAGGTAATAATATATTTCTTGTCATTGAGGACAAAGTTTTGATCTTGAGTTTATTACTTGAAATAATAACTCCTCACAGAACATTAAACGCAAACGTTAGCAATTTATCATTCAAACGATTTATTATCGCTTAGAAAAATGTCGATAAAAAGAGATTATGCTTCTTATGTTCAAGTGCATTTATCGAAATACTGTAAGTTATGCCAAAATATTGAATATAAATATTTTTTAATTCAAGGTAAATTAGAGCGTTAAATAACATCAAATGTTGACATGAATAGTCAACTCAAAAGAGAAAAATAAATTATATATATATTTATAACTCACTTTAAAGGAAAACATTTTTGGTTAGAATTCAATGCAAGTCAAATAACAGAGATAATACGTTAGACAAATTTGTTTTAGAAAAGATTATTTTTGGGACTAGTTTTAAAACGTTGCTATTTTTTAATTTTTATAAATTTTTGTCCTTATTTTCTACATGATGCTAATAGCAATAAGAAAAACAATTTTAAGGATTTTTAATTTTTATTTATTTATTTATTTATTTATTTATTTATTTTTAATTATCTTAGGATTTTGTGTAAAAAAGAAAATAATTACCAATATTTTACGTGAAAAACTAGAAATATAATCATGGATGATCAAGCATTAAAAAAAAAAAAAAAGAAAAAAAAAAAGTTGTGCGCATTGTATGAATATACAGGCGGAGTCATCGCTGATTAGTATGTATAAATCAACCACTTATTAATATTAAATCTGAGAAAATATCGATCTGAAATGTTAATAAATTCTGTACAATCCTCAGTAGGGACGACATTGTCTTCGACAGCATATTTCTTGCTTGTCATTTACAGTGTCTGAATTCCCAATGCCAGCGGTAGCGCTTTACTCAGGCTGGCTACGCGCGCTCTGAAAAAAAAAAAACGAATTAGCACATGAGTCTTGGTTCGAGTTCAAACTGCCTTCGGCAGTGTCTTTCTCTCTTACACTGTACCAGTACGTTAGTAAAACAAAATCGTGGCTAAAGGAAGATGTTATTGTGATAAAAAAGTAGAGTGAACTTTGGACAAAATTTTCAAGCGACACGTTCAGTAAAGTGAAAGTTACACAGGCTGAACAAAATTCGGTTTATAAGATATTACTACAGTCATTTGCAAAAGTTTAAGACCAGTAGCCGATTTTCAGTATTTTAACACATTGAATCATTTGCGTATATTACTGCGTCATCTAATGTGTAATTGCGTCAGACACATTCTACTGCAATAAATAATGGTGGCCGGCACGTTTATCACCAGTTGTTTATTGGATTTTGAGGTACATCCATCAGAGAATCTGTGATGTATTGTGAAGAGAAAGTCGCCGAAAAGCAACCATCCACTGCTACGGTATTTGTTGAAGCAATAATGCATGTCTGGTACATAGACATTTCTAAAGCTTACTGCAAGTCTCTTATTTATAGCATGCCTAACAGGACTGCACAAGTTATTAAAAACAAAAGAGGTCCTACAAAGTATTGACTTTAATTACAGCAAATAACCATGTACAGTCTATTTTCTTTTTTTATATGTAAAATATGTATGTTATTTGTGCGGAATTCCATAAAATTTGATTTTTTTTTTTTTATTGGTGGTCTTAAATTTTTGCAAATCACTATATATTAAAAAGTGAATCGACACCATTTTTTAACATTTCACGGCCATAAAATGATATGAACAGTACGATTAAAGAGAGGCACAGGTAATGTAAGAAAGAAAATGGCGGCTTTAAAGAACTTGTATTACAAAATACCTGAAAGAAAATATATTTTTGTAAACTTGATGTTTTTAGATAAACTATTATAAATTGAATCCCTACATGAGAGCTATTGAAAAGCAACTAATTATTCTAATTATTATTTAAAACAAATAAAACGGTATTAAAATAATTTTGGAGAGAATGTTTCCTCCCTAACTAAATAGAAAAACTATAACTACATTTATCTGCCTAGGCTTTGAATCGAACAGCACTTGGATGGCATATTCGGGTACAGCGCTTCATGAAGCTTCAACATGATGCCACAGTTCATAGACCGTAGTTGCTGGTGAGAGGTGGCGGGCCACTCGCTTTTCAACGATTATACAGTCCTTTTCATTGGTGCGAGATCAGGAGAACACGCTGTCCGGAGGAACGGTCGATTATATTCTGTATCAAGGAAGGTCCAGACAATACAGACAACTTGCGGTCGTGCATTATCCTGCTTAAATACTGCGCTATGGAGGCCTTGAATATAGAGCAGATGGGTGGGCCTTAAATCACCAGAAATTTACTAGCTGCTATTCAGAGTGCCGGAAATGCGAACAAGAAGTAATCGAGATGTGTATCCAATGGTACCCCATATCATCACTGCAGGTGATGGACAGTGTGACGATGTCGAATCCCAGCTGGCAATGTGCATTATTCACAATGCCGTTAAATACGGATAAGGCAATCGCGATGCTGTAAACAGTATTGCGATTTGTCTGAAAGGCGACTGTACGCCATTTCTGCGTTCAGGTTTGTCCTTGATCACACATTAAAGACGACTATATCAGTAATGTTGTTTTAGGGGTAATCGAATTTCGGTAGCCGCATACTGTTTCACCCCCTGGAGTCATGGCATGCGATACTATTGGTTACACGTCTCGATCATCTCTTGTTTTTATTTCCGCCACTCTGAATAGCAGCCATTTCATTTCTGACGAGTTAAGGCCTGTCGCTCTGCCCTATATTCGAGACCTCCGAAGCGCAATACTTAAGCAGGACAATGAACGACTGCAAGTTGTCCGTATTGTCTGGACCTTCCTCGATGCAGAATGTGTTCGACTGCTGCTCTGGCCAGTGCGTTCGCCTTATCTCACACCAATGAAAATGACTGTTTAATCGGTGAAAAGCGGCTGGCCGTACACTACACACCACTGACTACGATCGATGAATTATGGCTTCATGGTGAAGTTTCCGGAAGTGCTTTACCCGTATACGTCATCTAATCACTGTTTGATTCAATGCCAAGGCAGATAAGTGCAGTTATTGCTCACAGAGGTCGCTGCTTTATGTACTGTTTTCTCAGTATATATTTCTCCAAATTTCCTGAAATTTTAATCAATTGTTCTTCCTACTATAATGTATGTGCCTAATAAGTATCATTCTGATACTCAAATTCCTTCTTAGTGTTGTAATTTTCAGAAACATGAGTGTAATACTGAGATAAATAGAAGCTTATTTCACAAAGCCTTAGAATTTCAAAGATAAAAGAAATCTAAAATAAATAAATAAATGATTAAATAAAAAATAATGTCATAATAAAATAATAGTATTTCATGAAACACTACACATTTTAATGTTAATGTGTAAAACTATGCAAAAACTTCAAACAATCCAGAGAAGCAAGGAGAGGTGCGTGTTAGGATTCACTCGAAGAGGTAGAAAGCGAAACAATTGAATTACGGAAGAAACCAATGTTACTGATGTTAATTTTAGAGTTAACAATTTAAAATGGAGCTGGGCTGCACACCATGCCAGAAAAAATTATGATGGATGGATCACTGAAGTCTTATTTTGGATACCGAGAGATAAGTAAACGCCGAGAAAGAGACCACTGCATTGCTGAGGAGATGAAAATTTGAAGTTTAGTAGAACAGAATGAAAAATAATTTCAAAAATAAAAGGTAGACTGGAACCACAGAGGAGATATCTTCATCTTGCAGTGGATTGATAAAGCTGATGTTGATTATTATATATAGATATATAAATATACTATTAAATTTCAATTATGATAAGGGAAAAATGAAAGTGGAATGTATAAACAACCAAAACAAATACTTTTAACAGTGTTAATAATCAAGAAAAGGGTTAACTGAGATTTTTGCAATTCAAAATTTAATTTAATAAACATGTATATGTATAATTTTCAAGCACTTTTATTTTATAAAAAATTACATCCTTTAAGGTTTATTACATATTATACTAAAAATGCAAAATTTTAATTTATTCTATGTGACTGCTCTGTAGCTTTGGACATTGCATTGGTTTGGTAGTCCTTGTAGATGTCTTATTTGATGCTGACAGCTGAAAGCCTATTTTTTGGAAGGACATTCGATTGATTTTTGGAGATATATGACGAACTGCCATACGTGGAATTGAACTAGGAATCTAGGGACATGGAAGAAGCATTAAGTGTTCTATTTTAATAAAGTTTTCATGTCGGGAGTCCATTTTTCCCAACTTCGACTTATTATATGGTAATTTTTTCATTTTTTAATGTTGGGGGTATGTCCTTGCTAGCATGCTATTTTATGAATTTAGATTATAGATAATTACTTTAATTAATTCTCAATATAAAAATATTTTTTATCTGTTATTGAAATTTAAATTTTAAAAATAATTATTAAAAATATTTATTAAAAATATTTATTAAAAAAATCATATTTTAGTTGTTATAATATCAAGTTTGATATACTAATCTGTTGTTTGAATTATAATTTGGAGTATGTTAACTTGGTATATCTTCAGAAATCTGTTAGGATTACATAGTATTTAATGGTTGTGTTCCCACTTGGTGATAAAGAAAACACAACTTTTTTTGAAAATTAGACTTGAATAGTGTTAAAATTAACCTTTTTATTGTTTATTAACCCTGTTAAAAGAATTTGTTTTCGTTGTTTATACAATCCACTTTCATTTTTCAGTTATCATATTTTAAATCTAATAATTTATCTTTTTTATAAATTCAGTGCTGCTTTATGAATATTTTATGAAAATTAAATTTGTTATTTATTTTGAACTTAATATATATATATATATATATATACGTATGTTCACGCGTGTGTGTGTCATACGCTATTTTAACATATATATTTAAAATAAATATTTTAATAAATATTTAAAGAAAAAAATTTACCTTACATATTTTAATACTTTATATTAGTTTTATATTAAAATTACTTTTAAATTGTTCTAAAAATAGTTTTTATTGTCTTCTGAACATTTTCATATATAACGTAAAATATAGTAATAATAACAAATATCTGGAAAATTTGGGCTTAATTAACTTGACTGAAACTATTATCTAGTCTCTCATCGTGGGATTTCTTTAAGATTAATGGTGCTTTCTCCATGAAAAAAAATTGTTAGTGTGATTTATGACTCATATTGGTATTATTTCCTGCTAGTCAATTAATGTCATATCGAAAATAATGAAGAAATACCGGAGTTATTATTAGGATATATAATATTATTCTGCAATATGCATTCATAATGAAGATTTATCTTAAAATAATTAGTATTTAACTGTTATAAAAAAACTATTTTATTTATCTTCATATACGAAACCGTATAATGCGATTTATTTAATAAAGTGATTATTTATCAATAGTTATAATCTTAGAAATGTATACTGAATGTTGAAAGAAAGTTATTTTTTTTTTTCCACTACAGACGTAATTTAAGCAAATGAATTTTTTTTATATTTTTTTTCAAAGATTGTTTAAGATGTATTACAGATGTATGGCTCAACCGTTAGTTTGAGCAGTAGTAGTATTGATTAGTTTAGTATTGATTAGTTCTTTTTTTTTATTATTATTATTATTCATATTATGATTGGATGTACTTCCCCATAGAGGGGGATGCGATACACAAACAAAAGATTTTTTCATAATTGAATATTTAAAAATTCTTTATTAACTTTACACATACGTCAGCGAACGCGTTGTCATGTTGAGAATAAGAATATAGAGAGGTTATCTGTGTATCTTCGGCGTTTATGCCCCAGAGGAAGGCAGAAGAGAAGAGACTGAACATTTTTATGAAGAATTTCAGAACATACTGGATATATGTAATAAAAATAACTACGTGATCATAGCTGGTGAAATAAATGCTGGAGTTGACAACCAACCTATTGACAAGGCCGTTGGTACATTTGGAGAAACCTACTTAAATGAAAATGGGAAAGTACTAAGATATTTTGCCTCTTTTAATAACGTTAAATTAACTAACACATTCTTTAGGAAAAAAGATACATGAAGTGCAAGCGGCACTAGGCCACGTGTTGGCTATATTATTACCAACAGAAAAATGTCACCTCAAGTTATCGATACACGTGTATTCAGAGGAGTTCACACATACTCAGACCATTTTCTGGTTACTTCCAAAATTAAGTTAATGTCTAGATTGATAAAAACAAGAAACCAACAATGAAGTTTTCAAAGTATCATTGTTACAGGACAATAGCATAAGAAGACTCTATCAGGAACGTTTAAATCAACTATTGGAGCGTTCGATCACTGGAGACAACGCAAACGGAGAATGGGAAAATATAAAGATTAT
Source organism: Salticus scenicus (assembly GCA_963930645.1). Taxonomy (NCBI): domain Eukaryota; kingdom Metazoa; phylum Arthropoda; class Arachnida; order Araneae; family Salticidae; genus Salticus; species Salticus scenicus. Next base: position 188,739,237 of record OZ005649.1, on the reverse strand, counting down.
AATTCAGAAAGCAGCGCTGGAGACCTTAAGCAAAAGGAATCAACATCGTAAGACAAAAGGCATGAGAATCTGGAACGAGGATATCGCTAAGACTGTTAAAGACAAGCAAGCAACATATTTAAATTTCCTTCAAAAAAAAAAAAAAAAAAAAAGGAAGTTGAAGAACTGTTTAAGGCAAAAAGAAATCTCGCAAAGGATATCATTCGCAAAGCTCATGCGGATTCATGGGAGAAAATTATAAGTGATATTGAAAACGATATACACGACAGAGAAACCTTGGCTTATAAATTCATAAGAAATTTCGATAATTATAAACGAAAACGAGCAAATATTGACACTATTGAAGCGAAGTAATGGATCAGGCATTATACTTTGGCACAATCTAACCGCCTCCTTAATCACTGAGATGCGAAAAAATGAGACAGATGTTGATTATATTGATATGATTGAGTTGAAGAACATATTGAAAACATCTATGAATAGAAAAGCTACAGGTCCAGATAATATTAATACAAAACTTTTTAAATACGGTAGAGATTTACTACATAAAAACTATTACACCTTTTTAATATGTGTTGGAGAGAATGTGTGATCCCCACAGAATGGGAAACTACAAAAGTCATCTCAATCTTTAAGAAATGAGATATAAATTCCTGCGGGGATTATAGAGGCATTAGCCTACTAAATACCGCCTATAAGTTAAACAGTAAAATAATTAATAACAGAGTAAGGGAACTGTCGGAATCAATGCTCTTAGAAGAACAATCTGGCTTCAGACGAGGCAAATCCTGTATAGATGATGTATTCACTTTGAAACAGATTAATGAAAAACGTAGAGAATTCAACCTGGAAACTCATATTATATTTATAGACTTCGAAAAGGTCTTTGACCGTGTTAACAGGGAAAAGCTATGGTCTATCATGGAATGTTGGGAATTTCCCCGACACCTCATCCAGGCATGTCTGTCTTTATATCAACATACAGAACTACTCATCAGTATACACAAAACCAATGAGATTGACACTAACCAAGGAGTCAGACTGGGCTGTAGTTTGTCTCCAACATTGTTTAATCTCTACAAAGACGACATCATACGAACATGGAAAAATTCGGCCGCATCAGGCATTAGGCGAAATGGGAACACTATCATCAATACACTGCTGTTAGAGGTTGATCAAGCTATCATTCAGAAATACTATTCCTGATCTACAGAGATCGACGTATAGACTTCACAAAATTTGTCAAGATTATGGAATGAAAATCTCGATAATAAACAAACCAATCTATGTCTTTCAAAGGTAAAGAACCCATTCGCACAAAAATTGTCATTGAAAATGAAGTCATAGACCAAGTATCACGCTTTACCTACCTAGGGTGTGATCTTACTTATGAATATGAGAACGAAATGCAAAAGAAATTGTGCACAAATTTCAATACATCTGCGGAACCTTGAGTAAAACCTTCAAGAGGAGAACACGAAAAGAAACTCAACTTAAGCTTTATAAAGTCACGGCTACACCTGTCTTGCTCTACGGCTCAGAGACAGGGACCTTGAGGAGCCAGGATCTGAGTAGAATTCAAGCAACAGAAATGAGACATCTAAGATCAATAAAGAGCTGCACAATCACCGACAAGATCTGAACAAGAATGAATTGAAGGTATTCAACTTATGTGATAGACTACAAAAATATCGTACTGAATGGAAAAACCGTGTACAACGCATGCCAGAGACAAGATTCCCCTGAGCTGCATTTGACTACACCTCGAAAGGCAGAAAAGGCAGAGGACGTCCGAGAAAGCGGTGGATGGACCAATGAAGCCGGAACAGGCATCCTGCCTAATCCTTGAAGTTGATGATGATGATGAATTGTATAATACTTTATAATACTTTATAGATATAATTCTCCCTGTGCAGTTTTATATAAATTTTTGTTAAGATTTAACAACATAAGTCCTGTGCGTAAATTCTTGATTTAGAGCTAGAACATATTTTATCACAAACACAGAAACGCAGGCAAAAATAAAAATAATATAAAAATAAAATAAAATAAAATATAACTGAAGAAATTGTCTTCTGAACCTCTTAAAAAACTTAAATCCATGAAAACCGAGAATAGACATTTTTTTACGAAATATATGTATGTTTTTGTACCACGTTCGTACTAGTTATATTACCAACACACACATATATAAATATATTACGAAGAAAAATAAAATTTCTAGAATACAATAAAAAATCAAAAGCATGAATTAAAACTTTATCTTCATCAATTTATAAAATTTTTTTGGTATGTTGCTAATATTTTTTTATTGCAAATTGACAAGCACAAGTATATTGCATTTTGACAAGATTCCGATTTGAACTACTATAAACAGTAAAAAATTACATTTTGAAAAAAATGCATAGCCACAAGTAATATACATTTTGAATAACTGTATAGATATTAATAATATCTCTGTAAATCTATTTTACACTGTAGAAACAATGCAAAATGTAATATAGGACAATTTCCTAAATATTGAAAATTATTATGGCAATGTTTTATTACATTTTTTTTTTTTTTTTTTTTTTTTTTTTTTTAATAGAAACCGTAAATTTTTCTCAATAGTGATTTTAGAAGTATTTTAATCGGCAGTTTTACTCTAATAAATTGTGAAAATAGTTTTTTAACAAAACTGTAAATATTTTTATTAGTAATAGTCTAATCTAGAACATTATCTGTATAAACTTTGACAGAGGTATAGTTATGTACATATAATTTTAATCTTCCACATTACAAAATAATGTCATAGTAATTTTATCATGCATTCATATATTTATCGTTAAATTAAAAAACTGTTTAAAGAGTCTAACACATAATACAAGAATTATATTTGAATAAATTGGCAGATATCTATTTTTATGTACTTTCGGATTTTTCTTTAAAATTCCTGGTCTTTGATCTATTCAATTTTAGCCACATGATATGCACAAATCCCCATGAAATATATTTCAGAGTTTTTAATATTTCTTTGACACAAACTTTCTATTGAGGAGATTCAGAAACCAGTATTCCGTTTTATACTTCAAAATTCTCTCGTGACTTTACAGAACTTAATACATTACATACATATTTACTATATCTACTTTTTTCTTATAGCTGAACACGGTTACAATAATTAATGGTTGTAAAAATGCGAGTTACAAAATAAATATAATTAAAATATATTTCATATTGATGTTTTTCTTTCTTTTTTCTTTTTTTCTTTTTTTTTTTTTTTACTGTAATGCAGAAATGACTTTTTATTTAAAAGTAAATAAAGAAAAATCTTCTTAGAAAAATAGAATTATTTTTACAAATCTGGAATAAATTTAAATCTTTTTATGTAGCAACATTTGCATAGCGTTTTTAATTTTAATTTTACCAAAACTACTTTATCGTTTCCGAAAGCAACTACAATCTTTGTCTATTTATTTCTTTATATGTGATAATTTTCATTTGTTGGCGACTATTTCGGAGTACAATTTCGTTTCGGCGGGTGTTACAAAAGACGATTATTTATATAAAATTAATAAAAACAAACAGGGAAAATTGTTTTCGGATAGAAACAAGGTAAGCGTAATGCATATTTACATTTTTCATATACCGATAAATTTATGTAAGAAAAATTTAGCTTTTTTGATGATATAGAAATACATCAATACGTATATATATAGATATATATATATATGTATATATATATATATATATATATATATATATATAATTTAGAAAATATGATGAAACTTGAAGACAAGTGGGCGTGTATAACAAGAAAAAACGTTAAAAAAAGTAACGAGTTATAGTAACGATGAACAATTGTAAAAAACAACACTACATGCGAAAAACACCCTTCCGCTTCCTCTTCAGTGGGTGGGAGCAGCAGAACAGACAATAAATTAAATTAAAAGAGGCCTAACAGGTTTCGGAAACATGGCGAAACTAGCATACTCCCAACAAAATCAAGAATAAATTACTGGCAAATTAGATATAACAAAATTGGTGCTTCATAAAAGTAACATAACTAAATTAATATAATAATCCAAAAACTACAAAGTCGATATTTGTGACAAAAATAATTTAACAAAAGGACATGCTAGATCGTCATGTTCCCACCCAGACCTGAAAGGCAAAAAGAACTGAACTTACTGCAATGTAGAAATAGGTCTTTAGAGCAAAAGCAGATGATTCACATGTAGTGGCTCAATACTGGCGCTGTCTTGTCCGATGTTCCAAAATCATAGTCCAAACTCTCCGAGTCGCTCAGCACCAAGTAGCTGCAGTCCGACATAAGCCGTTCTACAAGTTGGACTTTGGCCATGAGTCTTCATCAGCAAGCACTACTAGACACCAAGAACCATAAGTGAAGAAACCTTACCGCAGCTATCACCCCAATCGCAAACACTTATTAAAATTATTGGTGTAAAACTTTATGAAATTTAATGGATAGTTATTATTGTAATAAAGATTAGCAATGAATTTAAAGACTTGTTTATTGTAATTTGAATAATTATTGCATATTTTATAGAATCTATTTAGTTGACCAATCAAAATATTAATATAGATTTTTTTATGCAAATTACTATACCAGTGAGGCATGCTGTAACTATTAAATGAAAAATCTTTCTTTTTGTCATATAGATCCAGATTTAATGTATTATGTTGAACATCCAGAAAAATATCTAAGAAATTAACACAGTCATCTTCATTATTAGTTTTATTTAAATTTAAACAGGAAGGATATATGTCTTTAAAAATATCTGTAAAATTAAAATTTAAGACTAGAATATCATCTATATATCGATAAATTTTCAATTTTTTGTTGTAATTGATAACATAAGTATATTCATAAAAGAATAAAAATAAATTAGCGGCTGTACTGGAGTAATTGGTGCCCATTCCGATACCATGTACCTGTTTATAAATTTTATTATGAAATGTTAAGAAATTATTGTTAAAACAAAAATGGCAAAGACTTAAAAATAAATCTCTATCAATTCTTAATTCATTTACAATATCAAAAAAGTCGAATAATTTAATTAAAGTGCTATATAATAAATCAATAGGGATATTGCAAAACAAATTTTCGAAATCAAACGTTTGTACAGAAGTAGGCGTGTCCATATTATTTAACTTTTCAATAATTTCATAATAAATAATATGGACACGCCTACTTCTGTACAAACGTTTGATTTCGAAAATTTGTTTTGCAGTATCCCTATTGATTTATTATATAGCACTTTAATTAAATTATTCGACTTTTTTGATATTGTAAATGAATTAAGAATTGATAGAGATTTATTTTTAAGTCTTTGCCATTTTTGTTTTAACAATAATTTCTTAACATTTCATAATAAAATTTATAAACAGGTACATGGTATCGGAATGGGCACCAATTACTCCAGTACAGCCGCTAATTTATTTTTATTCTTTTATGAATATACTTATGTTATCAATTACAACAAAAAATTGAAAATTTATCGATATATAGATGATATTCTAGTCTTAAATTTTAATTTTACACATATTTTTAAAGACATATATCCTTCCTGTTTAAATTTAAATAAAACTAATAATGAAGATGACTGTGTTAATTTCTTAGATATTTTTCTGGATGTTCAACATAATGCATTAAATCTGGATCTATATGACAAAAAGAAAGATTTTTCATTTAATAGTTACAGCATGCCTCACTGGTATAGTAATTTGCATAAAAAAATCTATATTAATATTTTGATTGGTCAACTAAATAGATTCTATAAAATATGCAATAAATATTCAAATTACAATAAACAAGTCTTTAAATTCATTGCTAATCTTTATTACAATAATAACTATCCATTAAATTTCATAAAGTTTTACACCAATAATTTTAATAAGTGTTTGCGATTGGGGTGATAGCTGCGGTAAGGTTTCTTCACTTATGGTTCTTGGTGTCTAGTAGTGCTTGCTGATGAAGACTCATGGCCAAAGTCCAACTTGTGGAACGCCTTATGTCGGACTGCAGCTACTTGGTGCTGAGCGACTCGGAGAGTTTGGACTATGATTTTGGAACATCGGACAAGACAGCGCCAGTATTGAGCCACTACATGTGAATCATGTGAATCATCTGCTTTTGCTCTAAAGACCTATTTCTACATTGCAGTAAGTTCAGTTCTTTTTGCCTTTCAGGTCTGGGTGGGAACATGACGATCTAGCATGTCCTTTTGTTAAATTATTTTTGTCACAAATATCGACTTTGTAGTTTTTGGATTATTATATTAATTTAGTTATGTTACTTTTATGAAGCACCAATTTTGTTATATCTAATTTGCCAGTAATTTATTCTTGATTTTGTTGGGAGTATGCTAGTTTCGCCATGTTTCCGAAACCTGTTAGGCCTCTTTTAATTTAATTTATTGTCTGTTCTGCTGCTCCCACCCACTGAAGAGGAAGCGGAAGGGTGTTTTTCGCATGTAGTGTTGTTTTTTACAATTGTTCATCGTTACTATAACTCGTTACTTTTGATTTTGTTGGGAGTATGCTAGTTTCGCCATGTTTCCGAAACCTGTTAGGCCTCTTTTAATTTAATTTATTGTCTGTTCTGCTGCTCCCACCCACTGAAGAGGAAGCGGAAGGGTGTTTTTCGCATGTAGTGTTGTTTTTTACAATTGTTCATCGTTACTATAACTCGTTACTTTTTTTAACGTTTTTTCTTGTTATACACGCCCACTTGTCTTCAAGTTTCATCATATTTTCTAAATTATATATTTTTGTATAATTTTTAGTGCTGCCTTTGGCGCCTTTTTTATACAAATACACTTTTATTAATAAGTAATTAAAATGTGTATATATATATATATATATATTTTTTTTTTTTTATTATTATTATTTATTTATTTATTTATTTATTGAAAAAAATTCTTATGGGGAATTTTATTTTATTTTATTTTTATTTTTTAATTTAAAATTTAAATTTTCTGATTAACTACACCCATTTCCAGGTTAATTTCAAATGAAACTTATTAAAAATAAAAATTCATACAATTAGGGTTAAATAAAAATAAATAAATAAATAAATAAATAAATAAGTCACAAAATCGTAATTTTCTTTCAGGGCTTTTTTTAATAATTTTATTTACACCGTTGTTATATTTTATTACTACCAAAGAGGGTGAAAATTGTGTAAGTAGCTTACTACTAGTGGATCTGCAGATCAAGAGCCTCAACGTTCTATTTGTATCACACATTATTCACCAGATCATTTTTATTAATTCCCTATTATATAATGCACACACACACACACACACACACACATATATATATATATATATATTGATTCGGTTGACTTGCTACATAAGCATATACATTACATAGGAGGCTGCTGCCGCCGTCTCCCCCCCCCCTCGCGTCGTATTTATGCTTATCTCTCTCTCTATATATGTACATATATACGTATTCGTAATAACTCACAGTCTTGTATAAATTCCCTGAGAGGAAATTATGTGGCGCCCCTCTAAATCCCCCGCTGTATTTCTGTTTCTATTACTATATGCATATATATGTATAAATAATAACTAATAGTTTTGTGTTAATATCCTGTAATTCCTAAAAAAAAAAAAAAAAAAAACTTTCACTAAATTTCAGGCTAAATGACTATATAACATATCGGAATTATTTTGTGTAAAACTGTAAATTAATAACCAATTCTATGCTCACACTTTTTCACAGAAAAACATCCTTTTAAAATCTTAATAAAATTTCATCATACTTTATGCGGTGTAAACGTGTTAAAATACACTTTTAAGAAATACCGACTATAGACCATAATAGTACGAAATTCTTTTATGTATCCTGGAAAAGAAACTGCAGTTATTATATACAACAATTATAAGAATACACCTAATTAATTATAACTCATTAATTTTTCAAATGAATTTCACGTCATTCATGATTACAGTACGTCATCAGAATTTTTCTGTGTGGTCCCATAAATAAATTATTTATTCTGTACCTACCCTTTTTTAAAAAGTAAATTTGCTTTTAAGCATATTTACAATGCATTTCAATTCCATTATGTTCAATGCAGCATACACGCAATAAAGTGCGCTTAAATTAAATATTGTTCATAGGCTCTAATGTCACGAAATTCTTTTGTGTGCCTCCGTAAACGGACCATAAACATTGTATACACCAGTAAAAGTTATTCAGATTATTTTTAAGTTTTTCATTAATAATTGTTCGAAATTCGACATAATTTTGATAATTACGTGATATTGTCGGAACACTTCAGGAAAAAACACTTCATAAACGTCTCAGTAAATTTAAGCATCTCAGTAATGTACGCTAATTTCATTTTGTTGATTGTAAAGTAATGATGTTAAAATGCGTTTAAACGAATTTCACACCATATGCCGTAATGATAAGAATTTTAGCCTGCCCCTGTACACAATCCATAAGCAATATAGACATAAAAAATTGTACAGTTATTTCTATACAAAGCATGATGGTGTGTGTGCCAATTTGAATGTCAATCGGAGGGTTCTTGTGGCCGCTTTTGCGGTACAAATAAATTCTGCCCATAGGCCGTAATGATAAGAAAAATTTTGGTGTGTATATGAACTACAAATCGAACACACGCCCAAAACTATACAACCCAAAACTATATATATTTCGTGTGGGTCATAAACATGCATACCAAGAGAAGCCAATAGCGTGGATTTTTTCGATAGTTTTCGCGGTGCATACAAATGCTTCCTATAGGCCATAATGATAAGAAAAAAAAATTGGCTTGTCCCTGTACACAAACTGCAAATGGGATACACACCCAAAACTATTCAGTTAATTACGGAAGAAGCGTGAACACATGTGCCAATTTGCAAGTCAGTCGAAGGATTGGTCTCTAATGTGGTACATACACTTTTAAAACTATGCCTCTTATTTCAGAGGTACATTTTCCACTTTTGTGCCTTTGAAAGGTAAGAGGCACAAATGGTGCCTTTGAAATTAAAAGTCACATTTTCGGTTTAGTGCCTTCGAAAATTAAAAGGCACGAGATGTGCCTTTGGAATTAAGAGGCATATTTTTGATTTTTGTGCCTCTGAAAATTAACAGATACATTTTTACTTTTTTGTGCCTCTGAAAATTAAAAGATACATTTTTACTTTTTTGTGCCTCTGAAAAGCACATATGAGAGGATGGTGTACATTGAGAATTGATCTTTGAAATTATTGTCTTAGATGTATGAAAATTTACATACACGTGCATTGAAATGGTTCAATGTTAAATATATTAAAAATTCTCAAAAATTATAAAAAATTTAAACCATTTTTTTAAAGTATTAAAATGTTCCATTAGACTCAGTTTCTAAATTTTCCTCTCGATTTCCCAATATTATAATTTATCAATATAATCTAAACATATTTGTGTATTAATTTATATATTGATCAGTTAATTTCTTTTAAATATTTTTGTGTTTGTTAAAAATTTACATGAAATTTCAGCATTCAAACATATACGAGTATATGTTTGAATATATATGTTTGTATATGTATGTTTGAATATATATGTTTGTATATATATATATATATATATATATATATATATATATATTTTAAATTTAACAATCAGTGGGTAAATTCATGCAGAAATATGGTTAAAACATATTGATAAATTATAATAATGTAAAATAGAAGGGGAAAATTGAAAAGGCATTCTCATGAAACATTTAAAAATTGTTCAAAATAAAATAAACTGTTAATACTTTGAGAAATTTTAATATATTTAATAGTGATATACTTCAATGCGCATGTATGCAAAATTTTCATAACGCTAAGACAGTAATTTCAAAGAATGATTTTCAATGACTACCATCCTCTCTAGGCACAATGGACTTTTGAATAGAAGTTTCTTATTTTAAATTCCTTTTTGTGCCTTTTTATTAAAGGCATGTTTCAGTGATTTCATGAAAATTGCACTTGTGCCTTTTTTTTTTCCATCTTCTAAAAGTTTTATGCTTATTTGGACATAAAAAAAATTGTATATTTCCCCAATTTACGGGGTTAAGCTTATATAAATGTTAGTTTGTATAGATCAGATTTAAAAAAAAAAAAAAAAAAAAAAGATATTCTTAAGAAGTGACCAAAAAGTATAGTTATAGGAATGCACATGAATATAGCTCATTAACTACACTTCTGAATTAAGCGCAATCATTCATCCGGAGGAAAAGAAAAAAACAAGATGCAGCATGAAAGCCACAACATTTGTTGCAGCTGTCATGCTGTTTTCGAAGCAAAATTTCTGTATTTTGAAAACAATTAGCCAACATTTCTTTTTCCTGGTGGTGCATCAAACTTAATAATTTTCACCCAAAATAACTGTTATTATTATTATTATTATTATTTTCCATTTATGGCATTTGTTAAACTTTTTTTTTTTTTTTTAATCTTTAAAGTGTTGTTATTGTGTGTGCGTGTGCATGCACTTTACAATTATCTTGTATTCAGTTCAAATAATATTAACGTATTAATATTATTTGAATAATATTATTTGAATTATTTGAATCGTATTAATAACATTTACATATTTATGACCATAAATCATTGACTACCAATTGTTATTATGACTATAATAACAGACTTTCTTTTTCAAATTTAAACGATGAAATATATTATCTTTAATAAAACGTTTTTTTTTTTTTTTTCAATAAAGAAATATTCCATTATGTCATCTTGATTACTTGCCAAATTACTATCAAATTAATAGCCATTTACAAACCATAAAAGCTTAAGTCATCAAGTGTATAAATACATGGTAATTATATTTGTTTTTAAATTTTTGTTTACATTATCCTAATTTTATAAACCATTATGTTTTTTATGACAAACATGCTTGCATATATCATAAAGAGATATAAATCATCATTGTTGTTTGTTCTTCGCTTATTAAATGGAAAATAAATGGATTCACAAATGCAACATGATGTGCATAACCATCATTAAATAGTTTCATTTATAGCAATGGAAAGTGATTTTATTATATCTGAACAGGATTTTAATTAGTTTTCACAAAGAGAAAAAATTAGGTACATAAAACTTTAAAGCTTGATTTTGTCTATCTTATTATTTAAAATACAGGGTGATTATAATTAAAGGTGCGATTTCAAGCGCTCTAACTTTAAAATTATTTGTTTTTAACTAATGCAATAAAATTTTGGCAAAGGAAAAATAGTTCGAAACTATTAACCATCAGTACCCCCCCCCCCCAGACCTCTTCTCCTTGTCCGTATCCTTGTTTCTGCTGCAAATAAGTATTCTTGTCTTTTCGTTAATAAATTTGTCGTAATAACCCTTGAAGTTTATTGTTTCAGTTCGGCTAACGACATTCCTGTTTTTAACGTAACCACTTAGACCTTGCCCTGACATTTATCTGACAGCGCCATCTATTGGCACATTCGAGAACTGTATCATTAATTCGACAAAAAAATTCCACTGTCTCAGAATTTTAAGAAATCATAACTTTAATTATAATCGCCCAGTGTATATTTTTATATATATAATCATTGTTTTATAATAACTTAATATTTTAAGAAAAATAAAATAATTTTCACAAGTACTGAAAAAACGATCACGATAAACGAAATTCAGTAAAATATAAAGTAATCTTCCTAATTTTTTATTAGTATATTGAACAGAGGTATTTAAGTTTTATTTCACGCGAAACTGAATCAATTAAAACCCACGAGGTTAAACTTTGAAATCATATGTTTGTCTACATACTGATGTTGACATTTCAAGCATAGAAATGATTTAAATGTGAATTATTTCATGCTGTTTAACTTTTAAATTTCGAAGTACAAATCTTAGAAATACCCAAATTAAATTTACATTAGAGCGTTTTGATATGGTTTAAATTAGAATTAGTAAATCCCGGTATAAAAATGAAACATTTGCTTCAATTTACACTTGTATATATCTTCCGTGTCAAATATTAATAGTAATAAGCTTAATATTATTGTCGGATCTAATTTAGAGGCAAGAAATTTTTATCTATTAATATAATTATTAATATTAATATTAATATTATTATCATTTTTAAACTTTCTTGATTGTATTAAAATTATTTACATTGAGTTAAATTTTGGAAGAAATTAAGACACATAATTATTGAGGCATACAAAAATTCACAATGCTTATATATATATATATATATATATATATATATATATTCATTAGTTCAGTGTACACTATTTTTACAAAATAAAAAAATAAATGCGTGCTTATTTTTTTTAAACTTCCTATATTGCTATTATTCACACATTCGAATTTATTGAAGTCCCTAGAATGATACAGTAAAATTCACTCAATATTTCTTACAGAATAACGAAAAAAATAAAGTGATTATACAAAGAAATGAATGTTAAAAACAATGAGAGTGCTTTTAATGATGCTTTGATGTTAGAATCTAAATAAATAAATATTTAATATTTAATCAAATTTTAACACATGCCAATTTGCATCCAAGAAAACGTAGCGGCTTTATAACACAGGCTATGTCATTAAAAAGAAAAAAAAAATAGCATACTATAAATTCTGTAATTGATTTATTTAGCCGAAAAAATTTAGTTCTGAAATTAAAATTAAATAAGTTTTTTCTGGCAACAGCAAAAAAATTTCGGTTACGAAATCAACATATGATGACGACACCAATTGCGTAGAAACACAATAAATAAATAAATAATCCGTACGTGAAGATTGGATAAGAAAGATAGTTACATGGTAGTATTCTAGAACATTTCTATAAAAGACATACACAGTACGTGACCGATAATCTACCCCATCGCTGGATCGGACGCGCTGGATCAAACGATATGCCATTGATGCCATTGCTATGTTCAGTATTGTGCACGAACGCGTTCATTTGAACGCGTTCATGAGCGTAGCTCAAAAATTTTGAGTTTTGAGTTGAACTTCGCTCGTTTTTTAAATTGTGAACTTGAGTTGAGCGAAACTCGTTTTTTTCACGAACTTGAGCGTGAAAATGCAGTTCAAGCTCAAACTCATATTAAATATTTCTGTCTGAAATATAAAAAGGAAAGTAGAAGAAGAAAAGTACAGAAAAGATAATAATTGTGCAAAATGGATCCCGGAAAAAAGGGCACTTGGAAAAAAAGGCACTCATAAAAAGGGCACCCGGAAAAAAGAGTACAGGAAAAAAGGGCACTTAGAAAAAAAGGCACTGATAAAAAGGACACCCGGAAAAAAGAGCACAGGAAAAAAGGGCATTTTTGCAGTTTGCAAAAATAATAAACATCAAAGAATAAATTTAAAGAATTATTTCATTATATATTTTTAGAAATTTCAATCAATTAAATTGTTACCATTTTCACTTAGTAATATACCCGGGGGAAGGGGGAATCAAGGAGCAGATTGAAAGATAATAATTTTCTTTATATTACCTTCTTAGTGATTTTAATGAAGAAGTGCATCTGCATATAAATTTATATGCAAATTCGTGCAGTAGTTCCTGAGATATAGCCTTCCCTGAAATTGTAGAAATCGCGGTATAGCAGCGCCACCTGCTGAGTAATGATCACCAAAAGTTGAAAGGCACTAACCTGGATCAAACTGCGTCCGCTTATAAATTTATATGAATTTCGATCAGCAGTTCCTGAGATATAGCCTTCCATGAAACTGTGAAAATCGCGGCCTAGCAGCGCCACCTGTTGAGAAATTGATACCAAAATTTCGTAGGCGCTAATTTTAGTCAAGGTACATCTGCATATAAATTTACACGTAATTCTGTGCTGTAGTTCCTGAGATACAGTCCCCAAAAATTTTTGACGCACACACACAGACAGACATTTTCTAAAAATCGTCCAATCGTGTTCTGGACACTTAAAAACGTGTAAATTCATCGAAAACCGGAAGCCGAAAATTTTTACGAATCCAATACTTTCTTTTATTGAATATAAAGTAAAAAAAGGGGAGGGGGAAAGAAATGCAAAATTAGAATCTGTAAATGCATTATAGTTTTTGACTGAAAAGTGTTTAAGAAGTTTGCCAACTAAGTTTGAAATTTACCAAATGTGCCAGTTTGTTTTAACATTGTGTGTGTAGGACTTGGGGGAGGAATGAAGGTTCCCTTTTACTTCTCGTTAGCAAGCGTTGACAAAAAACGATGAGTTTGCCTTCATCTGCATTTTCCAGAAATTCAAAGAAATCGCTTTATATCAATAACCAATAAACATGAAATAAAGTCTTCTTTCAAAAAATGAGCAAAATTTTTGTATAAGTTTCGTCTACAAAATACTACGTATTAAAAATAGAATTGGTCCCCCCCCCTCTCACTTTTTACTTTCTCTTACCCATAAGGTAGAGAAAGTATTGTTTTTGGCTCAAATTTTCGAACGCGAGATTTTGTTATATTTACACGTTTTGAGGTCCCCTGAATACGAAAATCATGTTTTTAGCAAATGGTCTGTGTGTCTGTGTGTGTGTGTGTGTGTCTGTGTGTGTGTCTGTGTGTCTGTCTGTTATCAGCATATCTCAAAAACAAATTATGGCAGAAAGTTCAAACTTGGATGCTACAGTAAGCTTTTCGTTAAGATCAAGCAAATGGTTCGTGTACAGGGACAATCAAGAGAATTCTAATACATTACGTCTATGGGGGAAATTGCAGGAAAATAGAGTTTAACGTCTATAGACTGCACTAAACCAAATGAAACAAATATATATTTTTTGTAATAGAGACAGTTAACTGGGAAAATTTTTTTGTGTATGTAGGAGCCTCGCCTCCCCTCCTGGGGGAAGTCCCCCCTCGTGGGGAGTAAATTTTCATGATGGGTATCTTTCAAAAGAGCTCGAAAATACATTTAAAACGAATGGTTGAACCATCGATCTGCGATAATTTAAAACAAAGTTATCGATTTTTTTTACTTTTAACGAAAAAAAAACTTTTTTTTTTTTTTTTTTTTTTAAATATTGAGAATAAAATGGACTTGTTTTTTGGATATTTGGTGTTAAACTACTTCTTTAATATGGAAATCGTCTGCCTTATCATAAAAGATAATTTTTTTAAATAATAATTTTAATAAATTATTTTTTAAAAAGAGAAATATTTTTTAATAACCGAATTAAATTCTATATAAATGTAGGTGCATTAATGAAACGGGGGGTTGAGGGGGGCGACAGCCCCCCTAACACAGAACTAATTATCATATAAAACTCTTCAGAAGCCTAATATGAATTGTTTAACATAGGTTTACATAACAGTACTCGTTATGTTACCTATTAATCTGCAACCTGTATTTATAGTATTAAATTTCAGGGTAAGAGAAAGTCGTCTGTGTGACACACCAGATTATTTAATAGTTTTTAAGATTTATTCAATTTCTTCAGAAATATTAGCGAGAAAAAATGCGTACTTTTTGTAAACTTCTCAAATCTTCGTGGAATTACTAGGTATCAAAATCTAAACATATTTATAAGAAATCAATTTAAAAGGTGTTCATAGGACTATCTAATAGTTTCAAATGCACGATTTTCTCGCTCATGAATTGAATCTCTGCTACTGTTAATAGCATGTACACGAAAATTTTACTATAGCAAGAAAAATATTTTAGATTATTATTTTAATTTGATAACAAAATTATATAAACAAAACTTTTTAATTCAAACCATTTTTAATTTTAGAATATATATTCAAGAAATATCAATTGATAATGATCTGAAAGTGTTATATCTTCAACCTCATACCTTGAACCTCATATCTTGAACCTCATCTTGAATATACATCCTAAAATTTAATCTTTGATTTATAAAGCTCAAACTTTATTAAATGTATATTACAGAACTAAAAATAAATCTTAATAAAATCTTAAAAGAATTAAAAAAAAAATAAATAAATAAATAAATAAAAAAGCATCTTTTTACATAGTAATATATATTGATAAATCTGAGGTATAAGTTTTTTTTTTTTTTTTTCACAACAAATTAAACATGTTTATAAAATTTCTTGGAAATTATTGCGAATAAATACACTTTATAAATAACAGTTATATGGTACGTTTCCTGACCATTTTTGAAGAGAGGGATTTGTTTAGTGTTTTCAGCACAATTCGAACATGTAGGTTAAAGGTAATTAGTAAGAGGATACCCAGCAACATTGTATTGGATTCAAAAGAAAAAAGCGTGAGAACCTTTTGTTACGTAGTACAATACTTCGGCTGCAGACAACGTTCTGCATTCTACAATACTATAAATACTAGTAACATTGCTGCTGGTGCCACGATGCAAAGATCTTCGGTAAGACCTCCCAGAGCTAGCCCTGAGGCAGTGTGACAAATTGCCCGCCTGTCATAAAAGTAATGGACATTTCGTTTCGCTGATAGACGATGCAAACAATGAAAGGATCTACTATCACATCTTGCTCTATAGGCGTGAATCCATGTTTACAGATTCTCTTTTTTCTTTAAAAATGAGATTCCTGTTATTTGCGAAAATGATTCTTATATTTATTTTACTCTTGCATTGAAAGATAAGCATCTTTAAAATATAAAAGATTAAACAAAGATTACTGGTTTAACACATGTTACACATAGATTAAATAGAATAATAGTATATTTTTTAATGATTATTTATATTTTTAATATTAAAAATAAAAATGTATTCAGGTTATTGAAATAATTTCATATCAGAGATGTAGATTTTATATCAATGATTATTTTAATTTCAGCGGTTTCTGGTAAATGCAAATAATAATAAGTAAAAATAAGTAAATAAAATAAAAAAATAAGATAAATATAAATATAAATAAAAACAGAATAATAATCCTCCTTATTACAACAAGCTATTTATAATCTAATTTAAATTCTCTTATTTTTTTTTATTTATTTTTTTTTATGAATATATATATATCTACGAATGCATCCACAAAAATTGAAATATACGTGTATTGAACTAAAGATTATTTTTCTTTTTTTCTTTTTTTTTCTTTTTTTTTTTTTTTTTTTTTAATGTACAGCTAGTTTTAAAATATCATTTATGATACTAGCAAACAGGATTTAATTATTGGGATTTAATATTATACTTTTAAATCTTTATATTTTTATTTATAATGAAAGGCTTTCTTAAAACTTTTCTTAAATTACTCTTAGAACTTCCATAATTTTTCAGAATAGGAGGTATTTCGCAAAAATTTGTATTATTAAAATAGCATGGATTTGCTTGCATGAAAAAACTGAAATACAAAATTGACAACAGTATAATATCGTGGAAAACTGGGCACGAAAAAAATTACAGTAGCAAGGAAAAGGGTAGCCTACTGGATAGGGCATTTAAGTCTTCAATCGTATTAGGTGATCAGCGGAATTTATATTTCTTCTTATGAAAGGACTGGCTTAGAGTCCTGCGTAGTTCGAGTAAACTTGACTCACAGCCGACCCGCACTGCAAAATGGTTTTTGTCCTTCTGAATCTGCAGCTTCTGACCCGCTATATTGTTAAAATTGTGTTATATAATAAACTGAATAAAAGTTCTTTTAAATAAACTACAATTATATTATTGAAGAAATCTTTCAGACAATTAAATATGGTATAAAAATATTACAACAGTGTATTTATCTAATTATAAACAAACTTTTAGCTATATTAAAACATATATTTAAAAAATCCACTGTTCCAAGTATTTTGACAGTAAAATAAGGAAGCAAATATAGGTCGAAAAAAAAATAGTTTTCCATATAAAGCTTTAAACGTTAAGTATTAATATTTAGGTAAATGTAATTAAATTCATGTTATCAGTCATGTCTTTAAATTACTAGGAAGGAAGACAATGCCATCCAATCTCTTCATTAAAAGTTTAGATTCATAAGTAAAGCATAAAACAATCTTCGGAGAAAACATTTTGTGAATAAAAATTAATGCAAATTTTAACTGCACCCGACCAGCAAAGCAGTTAATAAGCGATTACCCGACCCGATGCGTTTCTCTCTTGTGAGAATTGCGTCCTCTCTTGCGATTAAAAAGGTAGAAAGTATTGCTACCAAGAATATAAAAATTTTTCCCAAAGGAATAAAATTCATATGAGTTTGAGTTACTTTTCCCGCTCAAATTCATGAGAAAACAAACTTTGCTCAGCTCAAGTTCACAATTTAAAAAACGAGCGAAATTCAGCTCAAAACTGAAAAAGCTTTAATTAAACTCATGAACGCGGTCCTGCACAACACTGATTTAAAACAACGGAACCTCTAAATGATAGAATTTGTCTCCTATTAATAAGTTCTCATGCGCATAAACAAACGTATTGAAAATTTGAGAATAAAAAACCATTCAAAAACAGTGGGTACACTATTCAGAAGTGTTTGTCAAATAAATTTTTACTACAATTAAATTTATAAGTTATAATTAAGAATTATAAGTTAATAAGTTTAATTAAGCGTAAAATTAAAAACAATTTTCATGGTAATTGGTAAGTTTAGAAAAAAAAGGGAAATTACCTATGAAAGTGTTCACAGAGGATAAGATCTATTAAAAAAAAAAAAAAAAAAAAAAAAGGACGTAAAAATGAACTTTTAGTGAGCTTCGCTCGTTTTTAAAATTGAACTTGAACTGAACGCGTTCATTTCTTTCAGACATGAGTTTGAGCGCGAACTAGCTCGTTTTTTACACGATGAACTTGAGTTTGAACTAGTTCGTTTTTTTCGTGAACTTGCACAACACTGGCTATGTTGGCCACAGAGTTCCCTGTGACCTAAGCCCGTCTGATTTTCTCCTAAAGGGTCTTGTGAAAGCCAAAGTGTTCATGCCTCCATTTCCCGTTGAACTTACAGCAACTGATGCTGCTGTAAGCGGATGTGCTCAAATCATTAATATTGGATATTCTATCACGAGTTTGGCAGGAACTGGAATACAGCATTTGGATATTTTCAGTGTAAACAGAGAAGCACACATAGAAAAGCTATAAAAACTTGAAAAATTATATTCCTCTATAAAATTGATTTATAGAAATAAGTTAATCACAGAGTTTTCTGTTATGCCTCCCTTTGGTTCCATTCAGTATGAAGCACCCAGTATTTAGTTGTGAAACTGAAATTTCTTTTATTACACATCATCTGAAAATCACTGTTCCAGACAACAACACAAGTTCTTTATGTGAAAAGGTGGGGGGGGTGGGTGGGGGGGATGTTAAGTAAAAATTGATTGGCACAAATACACGTAATGTGTAAAAAAAAAAAAAAAACATAATAATACCTTTTATTCTATTTTTTTTTAATCATTACACTTTAAACTTTGAAACTGAAATTTCTTTTATTACACATCATCTGAAAATCACTGTTCCAGACAACAACACAAGTTCTTTATGTGAAAAGGTGGGGAATGGGTGGGGGGGGATGATAAGTAAAAATTGATTGGCACAAATACACGTAATGTGTAAAAAAAAAAAAAAAAAAAAACATAATAATACCTTTTATTCTATTTTTTTTTATCATTACACTTTAAGTACAGTAATAAATATTATTTTATAAATGTGTGTAACAATGATATAAAATTCTACTTCCTGAGGCGTAATCATCATTTTAAATACAGTTTATGGAATGCAACTTAAACATACTCGAAGATCACATGGTTACAAAAGTTGTCTTAATAGTAAAAGCCTACATTTCTTGATAATAACGCTCTAAACTGGCGTCATAGCTAAAATACTTTATTGAAATAAGTGTTTATCTTTGGCTTGTAGGAAAGATTGCAAAAATTGATTAAGAATTTTTTTTCATAATATTGGTGGCGTAATTGTAACAATACATTGAAAAACAATTTACCCAAGATTTGAAACAAAATTCAAAAAGGTAAATTTAAAAGAAAATATATACTTCTATATAATGACCACTAATTAGTGATTTCTTAGTTTTCTTATACACAATAAAAAAAAAGGTTTTCGTCAAAACTAATAGCTAAATTAGAAAAAACTTAAAAACTTAAATAAATAAATAAATAAAATAAAATAAAATTATAATAAATATTTTATGATATCAATTATTAAAAATGATATAAATAATAATAAAAATTAAAGAAGATAATTAATTTAAATAATACATTCAAGCAAATGCTAAGTGTATAGAAACTAAAAAAATTTAATTATATTGTGATTGTAGAAAAATTGTAAAGTTTACATTCTTTTTAGTGCAGTAGACAGATGTTAATGAGCATAATATATATATATATATATATATATCTCCCCAGTAGCACATAACGTTGTTTTAATGTTGTTACAACTAATTTTTCACTGTTCAGACATATTTGCAACGCTATAACAACGTTATGTGCTACTTGGGATATGTGCAAAAAATTATGTTTTGTGTGGATGTAGAAATCATTCACCTTTCGTTTACAGAGCTGCCCCAAAAATTTAATGAATTGAGGATTTACTTTGCAACCTTTAAATTGCATTTCAGGTTGTGTAAACCGCTACAAGGCCATCATCGCAGCCATCTACTAAATCTAACATTGATCTACTAAATAATGAATCTATCCTCATGACTGAATACACACTTATTCAATATGACTGCATGTATGTAGAATTTACATTAAATGCAGAATTCACATACCTATTATTTCTTGTTTCCTTAAATATTGCATTGTTTAACTTTCTCTTTTTTTCCAATTACTTAATTGTAAATAATTTATTAATCCTAATAAAATTGGACCGAGATTAATCCTACAACTATATTATCGTAACAGCATCATTATTGCAAGAAAAAAAATATATATATATATGCATGCACAACTTCCACATTTAGGCAGGTGATGCAGTTTTTTTGTCCGCCATTGTATGATACTTCTACGGTACTGTGATTAAGTGTATACAATTCAATATGCTCGACATACAAATTTCATTGAATAAATGTAACCATTGTGACAAACCAAAAAATTTATGAAATTCAAATTACTTAAAGTTATTCAATTTCTACGTACAAATATTAGGTTCCTTATCCAAAACTGCGAAGTATATAATTTGTAACTATTTATGAAATACACTAATGTAAAGATAGTTTTTTTGTTTCGAAATTGTTCTTAGATTACATAAATAAATATTTCAAAATGGAATTATATCATAAAAAACGGCAGTTTTTTGAGTGACGCAGCAAAGCTCATATATATACATATATATCTCAATTTCACCCATTTTTATCTTAAAAATTCCAGTAGCCTTTGACGTATCCGCACATAAGAAAAAGTGAATTATTAAATCCTTGTATTAAAAGTCTGCTTATTTTTCTCTCACATGGTAAAAAACACTGCCTAAAAGTTATAGTGGAAAACATAAATAATATAAACCGTAATACAGGCAGGTTTTTTATTTTAGATGCGAGATTCTATTACAGGATTAAACCCATTATGTCAGTTTCAGGAGGAATTTTCTAAATTGAATTCTTTTATAAAATGAAATGAGGGAAGATAATTTTTGATAGTATTATATAACGAAGCTCAAGATATTTTAAGAAATTTGAAAGGGTGTGTTGAAATGAAATGAGCTATGAAACTGGGTAAAGAAAAGTATTTATTAATGTTTTTTAGAGATAAAGAAAAAGGATTAAATATAAATAAAATATTTTTATATATTATCAGGGAATAGCATATTATACAATAGTTAGAAAAAAAAGTATAATTTCTTAATTATTCTTATTTAATTTAAAGCGCGTTTTAGCACAAGAAAACTATTATTATTATTATTATTTTAATACAGGGTGTTTTATATTGAGTGGGACAAACATAATACCGTAGTACAAATTGTGTATGTGATTTATTTAGCCGAAACAAATTATTTTTTAAACTACAATTATAAAATTTAACAAAAAAGCACCACAAAACTGGCGTTGTAAAACATATTACTTACAAACTTTGAATATACACCATAAAAGGCAATAAACGCGCAACAATTGTTTTTCACCCGATACAACTTCTTCAGAATCTCCTTAC
Organism: Salticus scenicus; assembly: GCA_963930645.1. Classification (NCBI taxonomy): domain Eukaryota; kingdom Metazoa; phylum Arthropoda; class Arachnida; order Araneae; family Salticidae; genus Salticus; species Salticus scenicus. The sequence goes on along the minus strand of OZ005649.1, from coordinate 188,717,261 downwards.
AGGTGTCATTTTAAACCTAACAATACTTTGAAAGTTACATAATATGAACTTTAGTGTCATAAATTGTCTTAAAAAACACAATCCTAAAAAATAAAATCAAAATAGGAATTATTTTATTTTATTTGATTTTAAATTTATTTTATTAAACAATATATATATACCAAAATTAATAAAAGGTCATCGCCAACATGGCGACAAAAAATTAAAAGTGGTCCTGGGAGTTCTATTTTAAAATTATACTGCCTGAGGAAGTATGAAAATTGGGTCGTGAACCATGAATTTTATTTGGAAACCTTTCTTTGGACGATTTTGGTTTCACTATTTTACAATATTAATTTGGTTTAATAATAATTTGGCTTCTGGTAAATTAAAATTTTAATTAGGTGGTGAAATTAGTATAACATTTATGAGTTTCAAATTTTGAAGGTAAATAAGAAAGGAAATAAAGTGCGAAAATTTCGCACGTGTTTGCTAGTAAGTCATAAAATAGAAAGTGTTGATTTATGTCTTTTATGTAGATTTATGTCTGAGATTTCGTGGATATATTTATGCATTCAATTCGTTCATTATAAATTTGGATTTTATTTTTTTTTCTGATTTTACTTATATTCCCCAATATCCTTCTGTGGTTTTATTTTGTTTCTTTTTTAAGTAATCGTTATAAAAATTATATATTTAATCAAAGTCAACTGTATAATATCTTTTGTTCTTGTTATTTAGTTTTGTTCTTTTTCATTTTTGCATGTTAATTTTATACTTACTTTATTTCTTTAGAAATATTCGTTAATTACCTTTAAAAAACATTCCTTTGAAGCTAAACTTGTACCGCTTATAGTACGGAATTTCAGTTATGGAAGTGTATCAATGCGCCATCAAATTACGACAATGACTCTATTTCTGGTAATGAACAATGGTAGCACCTTATCAATAGAGATTCCTTAATGAAAATGTGAAATTGTATATTCAAATCGAATATTTTGTGTATATATATATAATAGTTTTTCGCGGAATGTGTTCAAAGAGATGAACAATTAATTTATTATTAAAAGCTTTTAAATATTCGCTTATTTAAAATTATATCTACAATTAAACAATTTAATCTGATATTTCCTTTATATCGAAGGAATTAAACTATTTGTTTCCTACATGATGAAACATGTAGTTATACTATCCTAAGTGTACCATAAGTCTGCAGATATTTCAAAAATTCATAAACATTGAAGGAATTGGTAGAATGGAACGTGGTTTACGAAAAAGTACTTCTTATAAATGATGATATTTTTCGGTAAAGAAAAAAATAATAGTTAAAATTTTACTCGTCAGAGAGGGCTGTGCATGAATAAATCAAAAATATCCGTGAAAAACGATATTTATTTGCATTCCAATGTTTACAGGCATATAAATTACATTCTATATACAGTCGGCTGCAAAATTATTCGAGCACTAGCCAATAATTCCTCTATTTAAAAAGTACACTTAAGATTGTTTTGCTAAGTAAATCCTTGTCGAATCATGTACTTAGACTGATTAAGAACATGACTCGACAAGGATTTATTTAACAAAGCTGTATTAAGTGTACTTTTTTTTTGGCAAGGATTATTGCTAGTGATCGAATAATTTTGCAGCTGACTGTAATCGTCATCCCCACAAACTAGAGTTTATAAACGAGTTAATATCTTCACCAAGAATGCGTTATCCATCAAGTTAGCATTGCAATTAAAATTTCATGTAACCACAAGTAGGAAGCAAAATAATAAATAAACTGTTTTATTCGTACAACCGTGCAATTTAGAGGATCTGATTCGCATATTTCTTGTTTAGCAACCGTGCAGCGACCTCTTTCGACGAAAATAAAATTTAGCTTTTATAAGAATAGCTTTTTCGCCAACCGCATTCAAGTCTACCAATTCTTTAAATTTTTATGAATTTTTGAAATGTCTACAGACATATGTATATATATATATATATATATATATATCATAGAAAACGAGAAAAAAATTAAAGCATTATTGTTTAGTAACGTAAAAATTATTTTCATTAGTCGAATACAATCGTTCATTCAATCAAATAGCTTTTTTGTGAAAATCACATTTCTTGTGAATGTTTTTTTTTTTTTTTTTTTTTTCAATTTAAAATAAAAATACATTTTCAAATGCATCACAAGTAACGTTTGTTTACATTCGCTTAAAAACAATATTAATTTACAGGCTACAATTCAATTACTTATGTCTTTATTTCTTAATTTAATATAAGCAAAAGTAGACTGTTTTTTCTTTCATTCAAGAACTTCTCAAATTCTACTAAATGTATTCGGTTTAAAAATATATCAATCATTGTTACTGCTAAAGTTTATCATTTATGCGACGACGTAATTCATCATACGTAATTTCAGTCTTATATAATATTATATTGAATAGCGGATAATTTAAAAAGTTTCACTTTACATATTTTAATACAAGATGAAATTTTATTTGTTCCTCAGCAAAAAATATTTATTTTTTTTAATGTAAAGAAAAGATTTTTCAAAATTTAATATTGTTAAAATATGCTTTCAAAGAAATGCCAGAATAATATTTTAAAATAAACTATTTAGTTTTATATTAGCAAAAAGGTATTAAAAGAATATTTTTTTTCGAAATGCTGTGTTAAAATATATAACTAAGTTAATTATAACACATTTTTTAAAGAAATTGTATATATTTACTATTATTATTAATATATATATATATATATATATATATATATTTACATTGTGTGATTATTTCTTTAATTTGTTCAGCAACCAATAGGAATGAATATCTTTAACGCTGCACTATAACTAAGTGATGAGCTATCGGCGACATTGTGACATTCAACCTCAGAGATGGTTTGGAGACATGCTGTCGCAGTTCTGTTCTTTTTTGGAACGAATATACTCCCCGCTTCTGTAACTTCCAGGTGTATTAATTTTGGCACATTGAGGACTGCAGCCTTGAAAGGTTTTACATGTACTGTCGAATTTAGAACCTTGAAAACTTGTAGACTGGCCTTACCTATCTGGTGTAAATGATGTTTAACGGAATTGATACATTCTAAACGGCGAATAATGACAGATCCTACACTACGAGCTACCTGAGCGTTCCATAGAAATGAGCTGTGTCCGAAGGATCTTCCTTCATATTTCTAAATGGAAAGTTCTATCTTCTCGAATAGACTTCGTCAATGCGATTTCACTTTTCAGAATTCTTACTGAGCTTCGCTCGACCGGCACATCCTTAAGGGCAGTATCCATTACGGTTGGTTCGAGCGGTGCTATTCAGAATCTTTTGATGTAGTCAAGCGATTGGACGTGGTTCGACGTGGTTGGTTGTCAGGGAGAAGTCCCTGGCCCTAACCCCCTGCTGAGATAAATGAGAGGACAGAGGACAAGATATCTTTGTCAATTTTGCATGCTTTCCTTTAAAGTAACTGCGCAATCTCATAAAATAAGGTTACATTTGATGACAAGACATTTGGCTCTTTGTGTCGAAGCGTGATTAATGATTTTTTGAACCTCGAAGTTTCAACCCTAGTAATCAGGAATGTAAAAAATCGTTTTGTTAAATAAGGTACTGTTTTAGAGAAACGAAAAAAAAAAAAGGGGGGGGGGGTGTTAATGGTAATAAAATAAAAATATCTTGACGATAATGCATTAACCCTTTGCGGCGCAAGGTAATTGGGATCATATAATTACACTGCCACCGGTATTCACGAACATAATTAAAATAAAAAAATATTGACGACCTTTTCTATTATGTTATAAAAGTAAGAGTTTGCTAAAACATTTCCGGGAGGAGTTCTTGCAGTTGAAACTTAATAACTGATTCCTCGCAGCGAGGGTTTATTCCTATAACTTTTCATTCCATATGGTTATTAGACAGATAATAACCGGAATTAGAGACAGAGAAATGCTTTCCATTAATATATAGTGACCCTGCGTGTAGTTCCCTTAGAAGCGCTCAACATCACTCCAAGAGTGATGAGCGGGAGCTAATCCCTGTTAAATATATAGTGACCCTACTTATATATTATGACACTGATGTAATCATTGACTGAAAAAAAAGCTTTAACTGAAGAATTAAAAAATTGTCATATTCTAGTTATCAACATAAATTTAAATAGATGTATCGTCAATAGTTAACCTGCCTGATTATTGTAGGCAATAAAGTTTTATTAAAATAATATATTATTATTATTTTCATTTTAAATGTGATATTTACACGAAATCCTGCAGTTAAATTTAATAAATTCTAGGAAAGTCTGTAAAAGTCTAATTTATTATAAATTATATTTTTTTATTGCTAAATTTTAATGTTAAAACACACTGGATGTTAACACATGCTAGAAACATGCATATTGAAGACACAGGAAAATTTTTATTTTCAAGAGAAACTAGATAAAATGTCCATATAAATGTATAATAAAGTAGAAATTTATTAAATTGAATTTAGAAGTTGTATATGTTTCCCAATATCTAGAATCATGATGTTTAATTTATAAAATATTTATAGGTTATGTATAAATTGTATCTTAATGTACAAAACATTGTATAAAATGCATGAGAATGTATAAAATATTTATACATTTTTATTTATAAACAAAATGTATAAATTCCATAAAAATATAATATAGAAGGATTTTTAAAAGTTTATAGAGCTTTTAAGAACGTTTTCATTCTTCATAAATTCATAAGAGACGTTAAAAGAAACGCTATACCCATTTACTTGTCGGCAAAAACAGTAAACAAATAATAATAATATTTTCATTCAAAAATGCTACTCATGAATACATAATACATTTACACTAAAATATTTTTTTTTTCTTTAATCGATGAAAAAAAAAATGCTTTTAAGGAAAATAAATGACAATTTAAACGATACATGGCACTTAAACTCGCAGTTAAGTTTTTTGTAAGGAAGACATTTTCACAAACACTACGTTGACTGAAGTTGTTTTATAAAATTTATTTACTGAAAAGAACTTTTCTATTATTATTATTATTATGTTTACAATAGTTTCTTTTTTCACAAAATATTTAGGACACAATTTGTTGATATAACATAGCTGTCAAACATTTTTATTTTTTAATCAGAATTATCGCCAATATATTTTTAAAGGAATGTGTCACATATATTTTCAACAATTAAATAGGCTGAAAATAATTATGGAAAATTTACAGTACTAAATCTCTCTTGATAAAGTTTGAATTAGCACCTATGTCATATAATTGTAATTTACGATAATTTTTAAATCAGTTTATTTATTTATTTATTTTTACTATAAAATTCAACTTCGTTTTCTGTTCTTTTTAATTGTAATATTAAATATAATTCTAGTGTAATATCAACGGAGAAAAATATCTTGAAACATTATGACTAAAAAATTAATTTAAACATTTTCATGCTGTTTATTATATTTTATGGGAATATTAAAACTTTACTTTTAAATCATAGAATAATTTTGAAATATACTCTAAGCATTTCTGTATGGTATGAAGTATGGAAAACCGGAGCTAGTTCGCATAGACTTTGGCTTTTCATTTTTCTAATTATAGGGTAAAAACTTAAAGAATGACGAATTCTGATGAATGTATTTCAGAGCTTAATACTTTGCCCACGCTATAAAAGACTCAACAATTAAATACTGGTTTAAAAAAATAAATTGAAATAAAATAAAATAAACTTTCCTAAGACTTAGTAACTACTCCAATTAACCCAGTACAAGGGTTAGTTTTCATATCTACAAAGGTGAGTTGGCGTAAGGTGATATTGATAAGGATGCTTAGGTAGAACACAGCAAATTAAAAAAAAAGAACATTTTATATTAATGAAGTATTTTGTTTCTTTAGTTATTCACCAAGTAAACTAAATTATGTTCATTATTTTAGCCGTCTATAGTTATACAAATAGAATTATTTCTATGTCTGAATTCAGCCACGGAAGTTCTGCGATCGTTTAGTAGAAGAAGTATTCAATTTTTGAACAATTTTACTTCCGTCTTACAAAAAATTAATCTTTCTCTTCTGACTAACTCGAGTTCCCCCCCCCTCTCCATTTGATGATGATGTGCTTTCTATTATCATTGTCAATGATTCTGATAGTTTTCTTAAGATACTGTCAGGATTGGTATTTGACTATTCATTCATTTTGTATTCAGACTGTTCAGGAGGCTTTTTGAAGTTCCATGTGGCTCGTACGTACTGTGGAGGGAAATCCCACACCATCGTCTAGGCAGAAAGCTGAGATGAAAACTTTTACAATTAGCCCGGCCGGGATAGCTAACATATGATGAATTCCACAGAATCAAAAGCATTAGGAAATATATATATATATATATATGATGCATGCATGCAGCCACAGTTAATCAATTATTCAAATACCTCCATAAGTAGAACCTCAATTTGATCTACAGATTCTTCTTAAAAAAAAAAAAAAAAAAAAAAAAGGTACTTTGAAAATATTTACTTACCAATCAAGAAAACATAGGTTTTTCCTTCATGACGCTGACAATCAGATTAAATTTACGGTGAATAGTTCACATATATATACACTTACCACTAGCAAAATGGCAGCGCTCTACCTTCAAATGGCGGTAAACAGAAGATGAGTGCTAATAAGCAACATATGCCAACTAACTAATGTTTTCCCTATTCATAAATAAGCTATACCTTTAAAGATATTTATTTTAGACATTCCACGCCGCAGTAGTTATGTCAAGAACAACAACAACAACAACAATAACAAAAGTAAATAAATAAATGGTTTAAATTCAGAATCAAAATAAAGAGGTGGGGAGGGAGGGGGGGGGGGAGAAAATGCATCTCAAAAATATTTACAACAGTTACTAGAATGACGCGACGCATATTGAATCGAACAATGATAAAAAACGGACAGCACCACAGAACTGGCGTTTAAAAGTAATAAGTATATAACTTTGAATAAATACTATAAAGTGCTAGAACCCGCAACAATTATTTCAGACCGAAAGAAAATACGAACATTTTCCAGGCAAACAAGGTAGACACGAGCACCACAAACAAAGCATTACAATACAAAAATAGTGATTTTAGAAATTTTGGTTTATAACAACCGCGATTGCTTTATCTCTTGTAAAATTTTATTTATCACAAGGAAAAAATATTCTGGTGTCATTTTCATTTTAGGCAATTTAAAAGATAAAAATATTGGGTGCGTTGGCGCTGTGTTTGTGGTACTCGCGCTTACTTTGTTCGTCTGGCGAAGGGCTTTTTTTTTTTCTTTTTTTGAAGGGAAACAATAGTTTTGAGTTCTTGCATTTCATTGTGTTTATTCAAAGATTTGTCCTTATCATTAAGAAAGAAGATTTTTGGAATGAAATAATTTATTACAATGTCTACAAATTACGAAAATAAATGATTTTTTATAATTAAGCAAAAATATTATATATATATATATATATAATATTTTTGCTTAGGAGAAAATAGATTTTTCAATAGTAGAAATTTCTGTGAATTATTAGTGGTATTCAAAAGATCTCGCAGCACATGACACAGAGATTAATTGCTATAATAACTATTTTAACGTTTGTCTAATATTTCTCTAACGTGGCCCAGTTGCGATTATTTTTTTAGAAACGATACGATAGTGACTTAATAAAATATGCGAGGATAAAAAATAATACATAAGCAATATTTAAGCTCGTGGACTCAGTTCAGTGATTCTAAAAAAAAAAAAAAAAAAAAAAAAAAAAAAAAAAAGGCGACATTTGTTTGTGGAGATCAATTTATAAAAAAATGCATTTTTAAAAGTTGCATTTTTACATCCTTTGCCAATGTCATTTTAAATCTAGCAATATTTTAATGATATAAGCACCATAGGAACTTTTGTCAAAAATTGAATTAAAACGCAATAATCAAAAGCATAATCAAAATAGGTAGTAAGATTTTTTAACACAAAATTATGCCAAAATAAATAATTTAATTAATATAAATGCTTCGCCACCATGGCGACAAAAGTTTAAAAGTCGCCATGGGGATCCTATACTAAATTTTTCCTGCCTAGCGAAATATGAAATTTTTGTCGTCAAACACGAATTTTTATTTTAAGCCTTTCACTGAATGATATTGGTTTTGTTATCACTCGCGTTTCATCCCACAATATTAATTTGTTTCTAATATTAATTTGACTTTTGATGAATTAAAATTAAAATTGTGTGGGAAAATTCGCCTAAGATTTATGAGTTTCAAATTTTAAAGGTGAATAAGAAAAGAAATAAAGTGCAAAAATTTCGCACGGGTTTGCTAGTAGCATTAATATTAACCTAAAGCATAATTTAAATCATCACTGACACCATTTTGTTTGGATTTTATATAGGCTTTCACGTATGAAACATACACATAGATCTTATTAAAAAAATAAGTTCAAAATAAATAAATTAAAGGGTTTAAAGTTGTTTAAATTTTCAAATGTACTTTTCAATATCTATACTTTAATGTCATGTAAATTATGTTTTACGCAAACCTGCGCATTTCTAAATAAAAGGGTTTGAACATTTTATGACCGGCTTTACAAATTCAAAAATTGCCTTACCACAATATATAATTTCCTAAATCTCTGAAGATACGCTATATTATTTTAATAATGATATTAATGTAGAATTTATAAAAGTATATTTTAATAAAATTGGTTTTAATAAAATTTTTAATGCTTGTACAATTTTACTAGAATAATTGGTATAATTAACAAAATCAGTAACCTTATGCAAATTATCAATTAGTTTTTGCAAATATAAATAAATATAAAACATCTTCATCTCTAAATGCTTCAGAATATTACGAATATTTCTATCTATGAATATTTGTATCAAAAAAATATAATTTTCTTTTCTAACAATTAATTTCTCTTTTTTTTTTCCATAGGTATGTAGTTCATATCTATTAAAAAAAATGAATCGCAAATATTGAATTAAGTTTCGTTGTGTAATACAGTTTTTCTGACACAAATTTTGATTTATGGATGAGCCCTTATCACAAAGACTTTTTAAAAAACAGCTAAAAAACAGCTCATTTAAGCACCGATGCCTTTATAATTTTTTCTGACATTCAACTGGATTTATTTTGTAAGATGCTCTATACAAATCAGTATTAACCCCTTGGGTACATTTGACGTCTGAGACACGCCATTCACTTTTTTTGTTTTTTATTTTTGTTTTGCAATTCTAATTACTTGAAGACATCTTAAAACTGCATATGTCACCAATATTTTAGAAATAAATAAATTCTTACGTAAAATGTACTGCTTTTACATACTACTCCAAGCAACCAAAAATTATATCCGTTCCACATGCAAATATTTTCTTAAATAAATCCGTACCCAAGGGGTTAAACTATGTCAAAGATTTTTTTTTTCTACAGTCAGGGCATGCACACAATAAATTATTTACTACAAGTGTATTTAATAATATCTTTGATTATTAAATATATTTATTTTAAACTATAGTAGAATTATTTAGGCATATGTTGTCATGTTTTCCAAAAGTTTCGTGGAATTTGAAGAAAACCCTTTGGAGTTATAAAGTAAAAACTTGGGATTTTTTTTTTTTTTTTTTTTTTTTTCATTTTTTATTAAAATATTTATAACTCTTTAAATATTTGATATAGCATCCCGAAATTCTACACACGCATAAAACACAATATTTATAACCATATCTAAAATTTGCAGATCAACGCTTTTGCATATAGAGTGTAGTCTCAAATACTTTTTATTTTATTGGATTTGTTGTTCGTCCTCTAAGGGCATACGGAACAAAACCTTTGATGAAAAATATAATGAAAGACATGTTTTACTTATTCCCAGAATTCAAGAGTAACACATGAAATATTTTTCAAGATATTCCACAAAACGTAAAAAAGCAGATATGATTCAATTATTTTGTTCTACACCTGTATATATAAATTTTAGAAAATAGATTTTTCAACAGCGGAAATTTTCTATAAATTAGTGATATTCAAAAGTTCTCGCACACGAAACAGAGATTAATTGTTGATTAAGCAAATTTAGAATAGCATTAGCATTATCCTAACGCATAATTTAAATCATCATTAACTCAATTTTGTTTGAATTTTACATAAGATTTAACCTCTGATACATACACACAGAACTTAATAAAATAATCTGGTGTGTCACTCACGCGACTTTATCTTACCCTGGAATTTAATACAATAAATACAGGTTGGAGATTAAGAGGTAAGATAACGATGTTATGTAAACCTATGTTAAACAATTCAAATTAGGCTTCGGAAGAGTTTTATATGATAATTAATTCTGTGTGAGGGGGGCTACCGCCCCCCTCAACCCTCCGTTTCATTAATAATCCTAGATTTATAGAAAATTTAATTCGGTTATTAAAAAATAATTCTGTTTTTAAAAAATAATTTATTAAAATTATTATTTAAAAAAATTATGTTTTATGATAATGCAGACGATTTCCATATTAGAGAAGTAGTATAATACTACATATCCGAAAAGAGTCCATTTTAATCTCAATATTGAAAAAAAAAAAAAAAAAAAAGTTTTTTTTTCGTTAAAAGTAAAAAAAAAATCGATAACTTTGTTTTAAATTATCGCAGATCTATGATTCAACCATTCGTTTTAAAGGTTTTGGCGAGCTCTTTTGAAATATACCCATCATGAAAATTTACTTCCGTCGAGGGGGGACTTCCCCCCCAGAGGAGGAGGCGAGGCTCCTACATACACAATTTTTTTTTCCCAGTTGACTATCTCTATTACAAAATATATATATTTGTTTCATTTGGTTTAGTGCAGTCTATAGACGTTAAAGTCTACTTACCTGTAATTTCCCCCATAGACGTAATGTATTAGAATTCTCTTAATTGTCCTTGTACACGAACCATTTGCTTGATCTGAACGAAAAGCTTACTGTAGCATCTGTATATGATACACATTTAGAATACCAAGTTTGGAATGTCTGCTACTATTTGTTCTTGAGATATGCTGATAACAGACAGACACACAAACAGACATACACACAGACCATTTGCTAAAAGCATGATTTTCGTATTCAGGGGACCTCAGATCGTGTAAATATAACAAAATCTCGCGTTCGAAAATTTGACCCAAAAACAATACTTTCTCTACCTTATGGATAAGAGAAAGTAAAAAAATAAATCCAAAGTTAAATAAATTAAATAATTTAAAGTCGTTTAAAATTTCAGATACAAGTTTCAATGTATGTACTTTAATGTCATGTAAAGAATGTTTTACGCAAACCTGCGCATTTCAAATTAAATGAACTTAAATATTTTATGAACCGTTTTATGTATTCAAATATTGCTCGACTACAATATGTAATTTCTTAAATCTATGAAGATAAGTAATATTTTATTTTTAATAATATTAGTACAAATTTTATGTAAGTATTTTATATTAAAACACATTTAAAAAACTTTTAATGTTTGAAAAAAATTACTAGAATGAGTAGCATGATTAACAAAAACAATATCCTTATACTAATTTTCATTTTTTTTTTTTTTTTTTTTTTTTTTTCAAATATAAATTAATATAATGTTTCCACATCTCTACATTGTTTAAAATTATGTTGTTAAAATTTTGCATATGGCACTTTGCACATAAATAAGAGAAAAGCCAATGGACAATTGTAGAAAATTTTGTTAACGTAGAATTTTTTGTAAAATTATTTAACCATGAATTTTTCACTCCGCATTTTACAACACAAAATCTACTTCAATAATAAAATAATTAAACACATTTTATGCTGATTTTCTTTAACGATATCTAAATTAACTAATGGGACATAAACGTCTGTGAAGAAATAAAGTAGAAATAGAATACTATAGTATTAGGTTGTAACATATGAAATGTCCGATTTTCATGGTCTACTTAAAGAAAGAATATATTTTTACAGAACAAACTTTATTAATCAAAATAGGAACCATTAGCTTCAATACTCTTTTTCCAACGAGAAACAAGTTTTTTTTATGCCGGTATCATAAAATGTAGTCGCCCTGGAGGCAACAAATTCATTGAATGCCGCTTCAGCATCCTTTAGATTTCTGAAGCATTTCTCCTGCAAGAAATTATCGAGATGTTTGAAAAAGTGACAATCTGTAGGTGAGAGGTCAGGTGAATATGGTGGATGGACTAAAACTTCATAGTTTAACATGTGCAGCTTCTGACGATTAATAATTGAAACATGCGGTCTAGCGTTATCATAGAGAAGAATAGGGCCCTTCCTATTGACCAATGCCGGCTGTTTACGTGTAAGTTCCTGGTGCATTTCATCGATTTCTCTACAATATTTCTCCGCTGTGATGGTTTCGCCTGGTTTTAGAATGCTATGGTGAATTAAACCAGCTGAGGACCACCAAACAGTCACCATAACCTCCTTTTGATGGAGTTTCGGCTTTGGGAAGTGTTGTGGAGCCTTGTCAGCATCCAGCCACTGCACTGTACGTTTACGATTGTCGTACAGTATCCACCTTTCATCACAAATTACAATTCGATTGAGAAAAGGATAATTTTGGCTGCGAAGAAGAAGGGCGGACGAGATTTCAAAACGTTTGCGCTTCTGATTCTCATTCAATTCATGCGGTACCCATTTATCCAATTTTCTAACTTTGCCAATCAATTTTAGATGACGTGAAATGGTTGTAGGAGATACACCTAGTTCTTTTGCATAATCTCTAACAGTATTGCCTGGATTTTTTTCAACTATTGCTCGTAAAACTTCATTGTCCACAACAGTCTCTGGTCTGCCCCGGTCTTCGTTTGTGAGACTCTCATCCCCAGTTTCGAACTTTGCATACCAACGTCGAATATTACGTACATTTACAGAACCGTTTCCAAATGCAGCATTAATGTTTCGGGCAGCTGCTTCAGTAATATGCTTACTTTTCCACTCATACAAATATAGCACTCTAAAATCTCGAGAATTCATCCTACGATTAAAGCTATAAACTTACCACCAAATCACAATATTTTTATTTGAAACACATCAGATGAAAAAGACAAGGTTTTAGCTTTAAAATGATACATAATTAACGACTGTATCAGAAAAGTTTATAAGGAACCAAATCTCAAAAATTTTACTGGAGAATCGGACATTTCATATGTTACAACCTGATAGAAGTGGTACTATAGAAATAAAATAGAATATAGTAATATAAAGTCATTCAACTTTATGCTTATGCATATGATTTATCAAACATATTTTCTATTTAAAAAAAACCCAATTTAGCATAATGGTAAATTTAATTTTAATAATCTGGTGTGTCACTCACATGACTTTCTCTTACCCTGAAATTTAATACTATAAATACAGGTTGGAGATTAAGAGGTAAGATAACGAGTACTGTTATATAAACCGATGTTAAACAATTCAAATTAGGCTTCAGAAGAATTTTATATGATAATAAGTTCTGTGTGAGGGGGGATACCGCCCCCCTCAACCTCCATTTTATTAATGCACGCAAATTTATATAGAATTTAATTCGGTTATTAAAAAATAATTCTGTTAAAAAAAAAAAAAAAAATATATATATATATATATATATATATATATATATATATATATATATATATATATAAATTAAAATTATTATTTAAACAAATTATCTTTTATGATAATGCAGACGATTTCCATGTTAGAGAAGTAGTAATAACACTAAATATCCAAAAAAAGAGGAATTTATTCTAAATATTACATTAATATATATATATATATATATATATATATATATATATATATATATTGTTAAAAATGTAAAAAAATCGATAACTTTATTTTAAATTATCGCAAATCGATGGTTCACCAACTCGTTTTATAGGTATTGGCGAGCTCTTTTGAAAGATACCCATCATGAAAATCTACTCCCCTTGAGGGGGGACTTCCCCCCAGGGGTGAGGCGAGGCTCCTACATACACAAAATTATTTTCCCAGTTGACTATCTCTATTACAAAAAATTATGCTCGTTTCATTTGGTTTAGTGCAGTCTACAGACGTTAAACTCTACTTACCTGCAATTTCCCCTATAGACGTAATGCATTTGAATACTTTTGAGTATCCCTGTACAGGAAACATTTGCTTCATCTCAGCGAAAAGCTTACTGTATCATTCCTATATGATACACATTTAGAATACCGAGTTTGGAATTTCTGCTACTATTTGTTCTTGAGATATGGTGATAACAGACACACATATGGACAGACTGACAGACAGACACACAGATATACATACACAGAGACATACATAAACACAGACGATTTGCCAAAAACATGGTTTTCGTATTCAGGGGACCTGAGAACATGTAAATATAACGAAAACTCACGTTCGAAAATTTGACCCTAAAACAATAGTTTCTCGACCCTATGGGTAAGAGAAAGTAAAAACTCTGATGTGAACACCACGTGACTTCCTCATACAACCGTAAGAATGTACATATTTTTATGAAAACATTGGCAGTTTTGTGTGAGGTAAATGAATCGTAAATAAACAGTCAGGTTCCAGTCCACAAACATTCCTTAAAAAAACAAAACAAAAAAAAAAAACAGCTACTCCAACCAAAAAGTTAAAATAATACGATATATGCCGCCGAGACAAATATACTAATTTTTTCAGGTATAGTACTCAAAGGTTTGTAACAGAATGCCTCATAGGTGAATGTACAGCTTAGATTACAATGAAAATTTCGAGAATACATGGCCCCGTTTTCTCCTCTTTGAAAAATATTAGTGGCAAGAGACGATAACTTTTACCAAACTAATTAATTCAGTTAAAATTGAAAAAGCTTTTCTGGCTATCCTGAAACAACATTTGCCGCAAAGTTTTATCGCTAATCTCGCCATACTGCAAATTAGTAGCCAGCGTAGATTTTTGGTCTTGACATCGAATTTGGCGATTTGACAAACTAATTTGGCGAAAATTTGTAGTTTAGTGTTTAAAAAGTTTGGGAGCTCTAACTTCAATAATAAGAGAGTTCAGGAATATTCTGGAAAAATTCATTGGTTTATATCATAGGACTAAATTCTTCGAAATTTAGCCCTATATTTAGGGAGTATAACCTCTATTTAGGGAGTCCATATACAATAAAATTAGCTTTCATGTGAACCTTTTGAAGTTTCTACCTCCATTCTATCTAAAAAAATCATAAAGAGGATGGTTTTCAAGAGGGTTATAAGTTTTACATGCATACATACAAGGACTCTTTTATATTAAAATTTACTTTAGTCCAGGTATTGTTGCCCAGGTATATTAGCCTGTATTGTTGTCATAATACACGTTACATCATTAGTAAAAGTTGGTGTTGCATTTTTATATGAATTGAAAGCAAAACGCCTATTATTAAGTTCCATGAAGCATTTTTATTTTTTTTTCTTAATTTATTTTATAGATAAATATAATGTTATGTGATGTACAATATGTCCATTTTTTTAGTTCCTTTTGATATAGTAATTGGATATCTAAGTCCTTATTAGAATTTGAAAATCCTATTTAAAATTCAAGAATATAATACGACTTCATTTCAAGATGTATAATACATAAAACAAACTTTTTTTTCGCTTTTTAAACAGTTTCTGTAAAGGTTTATTTTATTTTATTTATTTTATTTTACTATTTATTTATTTTTTTTCTATACGCCTGTCTATGCAATTTTACTTAAGTAAATATCTTAAGTATTTATGCCTTGAAAATCATGTATGCTATTTAGTTCTGCGATACTTTCTAAAATTGTGTGAGTAAATTTGCTTACTCAAAACAGAACGTAACATTTTTAGACATAATTCGAGCGGAATTTCTTGAATTAAATCACTTTTTTGAGAATAATCAGTGTTTAACACTTTCATTCAAAGTTAATGATCCACAACCAAACTCAGTTCTGAACGAAATTCTAAGCATTTTCGTTCGCTACAATAAAATATGCGTAATTAAGTCGCCATCTATTGCCCATGTATTGAATAACACATGATTCTTTTTTATGCAATGCAATTTATTAATTATATATTGGTTTAAAAATACTGAAGGTTTTTGATGATAAGAAAAACAAAATGTCAAAGGTAAAAATATGATTTGATAAATACAACAACTATGTTTAAGACATATGCAAAATAGCAGAGTTTTCAAAACACAAACTTTAGTTTTAGAATTTAAAAACTAAAAATAAGTAGTGAAAAATTGTTTAAAAAAGAAATATATGACACATAACGAAAATGAACAATGCATCTATTTAATATACAGATTTATTACAGTCTGAAGTTATATTATATTTTCATTATATTTATTAATATATATATATATATATATATATATATATTAACTCACGTATAAAAGTTAAAACAAGTGAGTTATAATGTTTAATGTATAATAGAATTCATCATCTGTAATAATGCCCTAGCTTAAACTAACTAAATACATTAATTTTGAACTCATAGTTATTCCAGAAATTCTTGCAGTTTGTAAGAATTTAATTATTTTTCTAAACATTTTAACTTATACATAATTATTTTCTGAACAACTAATTATCTATTTTTCATAAAAAGTGCATTTAGAATATTTTTCCTGAATTTAAATCGATACTGTTACTTTGATAAGGTTTTAAAGATTCCAACATGTTTTTTTTTTTTTTTTTTTTTTTTTCTCGTTTGCGTGTCTGAATGGAAGGTGTAAAAATCTATAACTAGTACATTTTTTTTTTTTTTTTTTTTGAAAATTATTTACAGTTTCCAATATTTAAATGTATTCCGGAACATTTTTATTTCCGCCTTTATTTCGCACCAAATTATTTATAGAATAGTTTTCTCCAATATGTACCACCGTGATAAAAATAAGAAAAAAATATATTTAAAAAAGTAGCATGGAATAAAGGCGTGTCTAAAATTGCTCCGGAATAAATTAAAATGTTGGCAAATCTGATTATTGGGAACAACTTTATAACATTATAACACAAGGAATCATGGCCTAGTGGTAACTCGCAAATCTGCCACGGGGTAACTTGAGTTCGATTCCGATGGAGGAGAATTTTATTTTTCGAGCATTAAATAGTTTCACTTAAATGTGGTTCAATTTCAATCAAATATAAATTGTTTGGAATAATACAAATTTGATTTGTACATAGCAACTCAATGATTTGATAAGAATTTCCCTTTCAATATCATGAATGAGTGGAAACTGCTCGAATTGATTAAGTTTTTTTTTTTTTTTTTTTTTTTTTTTTTTTTTTATTAAAATCACACAATCAACTGTGGAAGAAAATCATATTAATTGAAATTTTATTTTTCCGACTGAGTGAAAATATTGCCTGGACCGGGACTCGAACCCCTGGTCAAGGATCCGGGGTTCAAGTCCCGGTCCAGGCATTATTTTCACTCAGTCGGAAAAATAAATGTTTCTGCCTAAAAGGTTGTCTGAGTGAGTAATGCTGACCGGGATGTCGGCCTGGATAGCTCAGTTGGTAGAGCCTTGACCTCGAAAGTCAAAGATTCGGGGTTCGAGTCCCGGTCCAGGCATTATTTTCACTCAGTCGGAAAAATAAAATTTCAATTAATATGATTAAGTTTTATTTATCTGTTTTAATGGAGTGGAGTATTAGTACAGAATTGGTAGGAATTTTTCATGTACAGAAAAGTATGTTTCTTGTAGAAAATAGTGGATATCCTTAGAAAGTAGCAAAGGAAATATTAAGGTACATAATAACATAAAAGTTTAAGTTGCCTAAATTGTACTTTAAAATATATTCCATATTTTTAATACTTTCCAATAAAGCGGAAAAGTTAAAGATTATTTGTTTATGCACAGTTTTAAAAAGTGATAATATTGGCACATTCTAGGTGATTCTAAATTTTACGATAACTTTTAAGATTTTGAAAAAAGACCCAAATAATAAAAAAAAATGTTTTTTTTTTTTTTTTTTTTTTTTTTTTTTTTAATGAAAACAAGCCCAGAGGAAATATATATATATATATATATACCACTTTCGTCTAGAAAAAATAAGTAGAAATTTTCTAATTTCCTAAACTAGAAATACAGGTTTTCGAGTTATGCGTACAAGGTAAACAAGTAACCTGGTTAGACGAAATGTCGGAGAAAGTCTACAATGTTGAAACAATATTATGAATATCATGAATGTTTTGAATCATTTGTATTAAGAGAAATTTTCGTTTATTTCCTAGAATTGAATCATAAAACAAAATTATAGTTACTAAAACTAACCTCTTGTATTTGCATATATTTACAGAGTATTTTGAATGATATTTACTCCACCATAATGTCAGAAAACGATCTAGAATTCTAGTAGGGGATTTTGAAAATCGCTGTCATGGAACTATTGTTTCTAGAGCCTCAATATAGATTCTAGATGTCATTCACATAATTTTTTGTCTGTGTATGTAATATTCATATCTAGAATAAAATTTGCAAAGTAAACAGATAAATTACAGATAAATACATTTTACATATTTACAAGTACAGAAATATTTTATCGATAAATTGGGAATAAGGAAACAACATGCCAAGAATAATCATATACGGAAATTTATCTTCTACAAAATGCATTAAACTTCCAGAAAAGTCTTGAAACAAACTTAAATATGTTTAGTTGTTCACGAATGCAAAGTAAAACTTAACGGATTCATTTTGAATAATGCCTTTTAAGTTTTTCTTTACTTAAGTTATTCATAAATGGAAATTTATTTGACTAATGTATGAATATATTAAAAGAAAAGAAAATAACAATAATTAAGTTTCTTTCATCGCATATATCTTTTATTTTTTTATTTTATTTATTTATTTATTTTTTCAAAAATGTAATTTAAAGAATTTTTTTTTTGTTTTTTTTTTTTTTTTGTGGTTGCACACAACATGTTTTTTATACAATAATGCATTAAAAATGGCGTATCAAACATTTTTATTGGTGCTTAAAAAATAGATTGTTTCTCGTGTTTTTAAGATAAGTTTGAAAACATGATATTTAACATTTTAAAACAGAAAACATTCCATATTTTATATATTTGTTTAATGCTTTTTAAAAATTATTTTAGCAGAAAACTAATTTTAAATGGTTTTCTTTTATTAATATTCTTTTTCTATATATTTGTTTATTCATTCCTTTACGTTTTACTCCCTTTTTCCCGACTACCGCATGTAATGGAAGTATAGCATTCGATCCAAAAATTCAATATCGAATTTTCATCTAATTTATATGTTTAAAAGTAAATAAAAAAAATGATTTTCGGAAAATAAACAAAGTATATATGTGTATGTGTAGTGTATCTCACAAATACAGAGGAAGATGACTTTTTGAAATAACAGTTCAAAAAATGAAGCAACAATCATGAAAAAATTATGCGCATATGGAGTCAAAGTATAAATGTATTGCGACAAAGAAACATAGTGTAGGTTTTACAGAATTTCTGCAAGTTAATAATAAATAAGTAAATAAATAAATAAATAATATATGGTGTCTCAAAAATGTAAATATTGTTCAACGAATTCATCCGTCCAACGACGAAAACCTGATGAAGTTCTTTTTGTCGACAAAATGAATGGGGTTCTTTTTTGGTGTGTGTCGCGTTCTGGTTTAGCGGAACAACGGATACGTTTTTTCTTAATGGTATATATTTCACTGAGGATTATTAAAATGTCCTCAAAACAATCTACTCCCTATTGGAAAATATCTTGAGGGTGAGTGGATAATTTAAGACTTCCCAAATGTTGTATCTTTCAGTTAATACACGGCTATTACTTGAAAAAGTAGATAGACATTTTTAATTTTCATTGAGTGATACGGGTAGAATTTGTCTGAATAATTTCGAATGGCCATTTAAATTTGATTAACAGCCTTGAATTCTGTAAAGATTTAAGTACGATATTCAAAAGGGAGGTTAGGGACAGCAGTAGCCTCCTTCACACAAAGTTATTTGTTAACAAAGCTGTACTGAAGCCCAGTTAAAATTGTTTTTAACTTAGATTTGTATACAGTACTTTTTATCTTACCCCTTAATCTCCGATCTACGTTGTATTGGAATGCAGGGTAAGAGACGAACCTCTTTTTCTTTTTCTAACATATAATTATCTCTTTCTTTTTAACTTTTTTAAACAAAGTTGAAAAGTGTTAATACCTTCGGTTTCTCTGTCTGTTTCTTGCCCGTCTGTCTGATGTCCGCGCTCTAACCCCCGTAAATATTTATGGAATTTCTTTAAATTGATATATGATATTCAAGTTCACTATCGGATGTTTCCTATTTAAAAAAAAAAAAAAAAAAAAAAAAAAGAGTTGATTTCTCTACTGGTTTCTGTACAGGGACACCCGAAAGTATTCCAAACTTTTATGTTCTTTGAGAGTTATTTCTATAAACTATATTTTAAAACATTTACTGTACACAAATCTTAATGAAATTTAACAGGTTCACTTGAAAGCATTACAAAGCATTGCGTTCTACGACAAGTATTTCTACAAAACAAATTTTAATAACTTTTCTTTGCACAAAGCTTAATGAAATTGAAATATGTTATTCATATGCACAAAAGATTTCTTTCTATGAAATATAGTACGTTTAGTATTAGTTTTACAGGGCCACATAAAAATATCGAGTTAGATTAAGAGGTATAAATAAAAATTTTCCGGAATTGCATTTTAGTTTACATTAAACATTTTGAGCACTTTCTAACATTTTTTTAAGTGTGAGCATAATTTTTATTTGCTTATCTGTCTGTCCGATTGTCTGAATTTCTGTCCGTCCGTTTTTCGTCCCCAGAGTCCTTAAATGTTTCAAAAAAAAAAAAAAAAAAAAAAAAAAGATATGTATTAATGAAGTTTATTATGGAATATTTCCGATTTAAAATGATATTAATAGGTTTTGCGCAACTAGTTTGTGTACAGGGGCAAAAATAAATAAATAAATAAATAAATAAGCGAAAGAATTTCGTTTTAGGCCAGACATTTTTAACAATCTCATTCAAATAACTTTCTACTATAAAAATCATAAAGAAATTGTCATGTAATATTAATATTCTAAAACAATGTTTTGTATGGAATATGATATGATAAATCTTCTGATTTAGACGGCTACACTAAAATATTCAGATATATTAAGGACGGCCATTATCACCTAACTACTAGATTTTCTTTTGCGTTAAGCCTTTTTAACACTTTCGAGCAATGTCTAAGAGTGGTTTTAAATTCAATTTGTCAATCTGAATACTTTAAAGTCCTTCTGTTTGTCTTCTGTGTGATAACGTAGACAAAGAATGATGAAAGTTATACAATACAACAAGTACGTACTGTAGGGAAGTGTTAATATTCAATACGTACTACATGATTTTTCATTTTTGTTTCGTTTAGAAACGAGTGATAAAACAAGTATATCTGATAAGATGAAGTAACTTTACATAAATATAAACATCTTTCCCCAAATGTGTATTTCCTAAGATGGTGCCTATTAAAGCAAATGTTATATTTCTATAATTATGGTTATATCTTTCTGAGATGAAAATCATTTGCACTCTGTATGGAAAATAATAAAGATAATTGATATTTTTATAAATAACTTGCGCTGTATGAATTTGTATAGAAAAATGTCGAAGAAAATATTCTGAACGTCAAACCATACTGATATTATTATTATTTTTTTTTCTTTATGTATTTTTAAATACATTTTTTATTAATAAAGTTGATTTCATTTAATTTTATTTAAGCTTCAGAACTTTGAAACGCATTTTTTTTTTTTTTTTCATTTCCTCCATTTTTGTTTATTATTAACTCCATTTTGAGTAATTAAGAATTGTGTTTATTCTAAATCATGAAAGTAAATAAAAAATATTTAATAAATATTAGTCAAAATTTCTTTAAGCTAATTGAAACAATGGGGAATATAATTCTTTAAGTTAAGTTTTAACGAAGAGTTTTCAAATTAGAAAACAATCTTCTAAATCGAAATATATATATGTAATGTATATATATATATTTCATTTTTGTTTTAAGGTATAAAGATATTCTATTGGAAGTTTACTTAAGGACTTATAAAAATACTTTAATTACAAAATATTTATTTTTTTCTAAGATGATAATAATAATAATAATAATAATAATAAAACATAAATTCTTGTATGAAACTTCAGAGTATTTTATTATTTATTTTGAAACAATTTATGGAGAGAATGAATAAAAATTGCCTAATTATATATAAAATTAAAATAACCTAAATAAATACATTAAAAAACTGTTTATACTAATATAACATAAAAAAAAAAAACATTTTAAAATAGATTTTTCAGGTAAAGTCTGTTTAGGCAGGAAAGACTGTATGTATTCTTCGACCACATTTCATGAAACCGTGGAAGCATCTGCGCAAGTGCTAACTCAACGAGTCCAATGCTAAAATTGGGGTGACAGTCATCTGACTCAGAGAAAATGAGCAATAACAGAGAGCGGAATAATTGGATGCTTTCCAAATTTCAAACTATCGGTCAAGCTGGTATCCTTCCAACATTGTGGATGCGTCCTCACTGATAGTTTTATGATATGTTGCCGCACTGTACTCACTACGCAGTTTTAATAGTACAATACAAACGCCCTTAATGCATTATATTTAACCATTTTTAGCTTCTCTCTCCGAGCAATACTAGACTTCATAGCAATCCTTCTACCGTTACATGCATTTTTTTTTTCTCAATTTTTTGACTAGTACCACTTGAATAATTCTTAACGTTTTTAATTATACGAGGATTTCGTATATTTTTTTATTTTTGAAAATTTTCTTCATTTTAACTATTTATTTGCTAGCATATATAACACAGTGTTCTAAATTTTGATACAAATCTATAATATATATTTATTCTGTATAAATATTTAATTACTTAAGTGTTTTACTTCGTTCTCTGTATAAACGTTTTATGGATTAACATAACCATTAAATAAATATGACACCTCTCACAATAAAAATTTTATCATAAAAAAATTACTAATTTCTCTCAAATTTACAGGAACAATTTTATTCCAAAATTTATATTTATTTTTAAGATAATTCTGAAACATAGTAATTTAAAAATTTTAACCTCCTTAATGGAATAGAATGGGAATTATTGAATTATTTCCTACATGCTTCATAAGTAATTATTTCGAAACAGTGATATCATACATATAGATTCTAAAAAAAAAAAAAAAAAAAAAAAAAAAAAAAAACATATTTGCATGCAAAAAGCTTTTTGTTTTATGTGCATTCTTCTCTTTTCTTCAAACATACCTGCGAGGATTGCAGAAATAAATGAAACATATCGTTTACAATATTAAAATCACACGTATCAGCTGAAGTTTTATTAAAAAATATATTTTATTCGTTAAATTTATATATATGTCTAGTTCTAACTTTTATTGTCCTTACTGCCTTGTAATATTTTATCCCTTGTAAGGATTAAGATGTGTTGTGTTCGAAGAATGAAAGGCACCAAATTGATCCAGCGTAGATAATGGTGGTTTCGGTGACAATGTCGAGTTTAGCATAGATGTGTTGGGTTGGAAGTTTTAAAGTCACCAGCTGGATGCAGTGTTACATGGTGGTGGTTTCGATAACAGTATCGAATTGAGCATAGATGTGTTGAATTAGAAGATTTAAGGTCACCAGTTGGATCCACTATTAGATGGCGACGGTTTCAATAAAAGTGGCATTTTGAGCATACAAATGGTGGAATACGGTAAAAGAAGGTTGGTGCAAAATAATATCAACTATTTGGAAATAAATTTGTCAGTAGGAAGAACGAGCTTAATAGGAAAGATACGAAAATGGATGAAAGATGGATATTGATAATTTTAGGATGAGTATTTTATAGGAATATGAAGTAATCCCAGTAGCACATCCTTGTTAAAACGTTGTTATAACTAACTTTTCACTATAAGTAGACAATAAGACTTCTTCACACACCATAAGTTTTAAGCCAGCACAACCGGTTTCGAAAGGACGTAGCCTTCCTTCATCAGGTGCAAAAACACGTGCTACTGCCTATGCTACTACACGTGCTACCTTGCACCTGATGAAGGAAGGCTACGTCCTTTCGAAACCGGTTGTGCTGGCTTAAAACTTATGGTGTGTGAAGAAGTCTTATTGTCTACTTATCGTTTGTACACCAGTTTTCCATTTAGATTTGGTAACTTTTCACTGTTCAGACTTATTTACAACGTAATTACAAAGTTATGTTCTACCTGGGAAATCGTTTCATTAGCTATTTACCTTAAATTAACTTCCGAATTAAGAAGTTCATGCTTTTTCGGACAATGCTATGATATAGTTATTTGGAGGGGAAATTAGATAGGTATATTTAAATTTAGTCTTAATAATTAGTATTCTTGTGATTTAGTTAAATTATGTCTAAAACTATAATCTGTCTTAATGCCTTCCTCCCTTATAGGTAAAATTAATGTGATTATATTTTTAAAATTTTGCCTTCATTCAACTCCTGCACACACTTCTGAATCAAAATGGGAGATAATCAACAAGTCGAGGCTGGAAATCAGTCTCTACATCCTTTTATTGGATGTTTAGTCTCCCTTATATTACCTCATACAGAGTAATGATCGAAAATGTGTGTCACTTCCACTTTTCATAAATTTCAAATATCGGAAATTCCAACTTCTCATAAATAAATTTCTACAATACGGAAATCCAACTATCATAACTCACGTAAGTTATTTTCTTTTCAACTTCAAGCTTCTTCGGTCGATTAAACAGGCACATTTAAATACCAAATCGATACCTGTTTTCTTTTACTTAATTGGATTTTATTTGTGATTTAAACGAGCTAAAATTTAAATTTTCCATAGTATTATTAAGCTATTATCTAAATAT
The DNA here is from genome assembly GCA_963930645.1 of Salticus scenicus. Lineage (NCBI taxonomy): Eukaryota > Metazoa > Arthropoda > Arachnida > Araneae > Salticidae > Salticus > Salticus scenicus. The sequence continues at coordinate 188,692,395 of OZ005649.1, read as the reverse complement.
GAAGCATATGCAATTAATAAGATTTTGAAATAAACTTCTTTTTTGTAATATGTAATTTGTAATGGAGATAGATAATGGCTTAAATAACAAAATTATATTCATGTATATATATATATATATATATATATATATATACAGTCGGCAGCATTATTATTGAATCACACATCCACACTTTTCATATATATATATATATATATATATATATATATATATATATTTTAGTTTAATCGCTAGTTTTTGTCATCAACTTACTTTTTTATAAACAGTATAAAACTAAGATCATGACTCGACAAATATTTACTTAAGACAGGTGTCCATCTTTCATGTAGGAATTATTGCTAGTTCTTCAATAATTATGAATCTAACTATTAATTAAAATCACTTTTTTTTAAATTAAAAATGTAATTTCTACAGTAGGGAATAAATGCCAAACTCTTTAAGAAAATAAAGTACTAGACACAACCCAAGTAGCACCGAAACATTCTTTGAACGATGAAAGACAGTTCTGGAAACATTTTCAAAGAACGTTTAGCTTATACGTATTACAAACGTCTATCTGTACTTCTTGAAGACGATAAAGAGTACGGTACAGGAAACGTTCTGTACAACTGTAACTTTCACTATTGGTTCCACAGAAACGTTCTGAGAACGTTTTCTATATACGTTTTCACAACGCTCTAAAAACTTTTTTTTGAACTTTCTAAAATTGTTATATATATATATATATATATATATATATATATATATCATATCTTTAAGTGTTTTCTTTTCTTTTCTACTTTACTTTACTTTCTTTATTTTTTACTCTACTTTTCTTTTTCTTTTAATTACCCCCCCCCCCTTTTTTTTTTTTTTTTTTTTTTGTTTGTGTGTGTGGATAATTGACTCAGTATTATATAATTTTACACACATGAATTGAAATATAACAACATCAAGTATTTTCAACTTTCTGGAAAACTATAATTAAAAAAATATTAAATTCAAAATTTTGATTTTTTTCTAAGTTTTAAAATGCTCCCTGCAGTCTAGTTATTATTTTTTCCTTTGATTTTACATTATTATATTTAAACTTTAGAAACTAATAATATTTGGGTAATTAATTTGTGAATTCGTTGTTAATTTAAAAATTGTAAAAATATTTTTATGTTTAAATACCGAAACGTATTGCAAACTTTGACATTCAAACACAAAAATATTTTAAAACTTTAACTTATCATGGAATTCACAAATTAATAACCAGATATATTATATATTATATTGTTAAACTGTATTAACGTACAATAGATGGAAAAAATAAAAATAACTAAGAGAAATATTTTAAATAATGTAAAAAATATATAATATATATATTATTATAATTTTAAAATTTTAAAATTTAAATGGATTTTGCGAAGTTTTAATATACTTAATATTTTTATATTGCAAACATGCTTATGTAAAATTTTACTAAAAATATTCATTTAAAGTTCATAAATTTTAGATATACATGCATTGAAATATATCAATAAAAAATATGATCAAATAAAAAAAAATTAAAAAAAAAATTAAAATTAAAAATCTCCAAGAACGCTTGCTAATTTTTTCTCCCTGATTTTACATTACTACAATAAAACTGTAAAATTTAAACATGTATACTGAAATTTATCTGACATTAAACTGTAATAATATAAAATCGAACGAAAAAAAATAAAATGAAAGGTAATTATATAGCGTGAAATATTTAAAATATTTAAGTTTTCAAATTTATTTTTCTTTAAATTTGTATGGCTTTCGAAAAGTTTTAATATACTTAATTTTGATAAATTTCAATGCACATATAGGCAAATTTGTACAAATCTTAGACATATGAAAATGTGTGAAGTGAACTAATCTGTATGGATTATCCAGAAACACTTGTGTATCCAAATGATATGAAATCTTAAACACAATGTATAAGCAGAAGGAGAAATTAGTCCAGGTAAGTAGGTTTCGAAGGGAAATAGGTTTCGTCTAGAGGTTTCAAAGATTCCAAGCAGAAAGATAAAAAGTACCTTGGAACTTGGAGACAGTGTTACTAGATGATCAAATATCAGTATCCTCAAACATCAGTATCCTCAATTTTCCCCAAATCAGGGGCTTTCTCAAAAAGAAAAAAAAAAACTAACTCAATTTCTACTAAAAAAGTAAATATTAAAAATAAAAGTAAAATAAAAAGTAAAATAAATAAATATTTAACATATTTAAGTCCAAATTCTCCCCCATATATAGCTAAAAAAAAAAATCCCCATATACCAAATTCATATATATATATAAATTACAAATTAGTTAAATAAAAATTCTAAACTTGCAGAAAATACTTTTGAAATGCAGGAATGGATTTTAGAGATCGAAATTCGAGCGTGCAAGACGTTACAGATTTGAGTTAAAAGTTAGAAAAATATGTTACATAATCTAATATATATATAGATTCACGTGACGTGAATTAAAGTGAAATCTAAATATTTGGTGATGAATTGAATGAAAAACGTAGTTTATTTCATCTTACAAAAAAAGTTTTTTTTTTTTTTTTTTTCAATGGAAGTTTTTAAATGTTTGCTCCTTATATTCGCCCCGATGCATACTTATAGGATATTGACCTATAGACAAAGCTAAACTATAAACATGTGTAGTTTAAATTTTTAAATCCAAAGGAAGAATAATTTCTAAAAAGTATATGATTTTATCAGGAAATAATGAAATTAAAAATATCATATTAAAAATTATTTTATACAAATGACATTTATTACTTAACACACACACACACACACACACACACACACACACACACACACACACACACACACACACACACACACACACACACACACACATATATATATATATATATAGGGGAGACCCGTGTACCTAGGGCCGCTTTTTTTAAATGGCTGAAAGCAGAGCCCTTAGCCTGTTTAAAATTATAAAACTGATGTTTACATATCTTTAGGATTATTTACTTCCAATTAGGATTAATATAAATACGTAAAATAATAAATCCTGACAAATAGAAGGTTTTAAAATAAACTTCACTCATGGCCCAAGGTACAACACCCTCATTGTACCTAGGGCCAGACCTCATTTTACCTGGGGCCGCTTTTATTCAATTCCCAAAAATAGAGCCCCTGATCTGCTAAAAATCATGAAACTGATATGTGCATATCTTTAGAACTAATTTCTTTTAATTGAGATTAATATAAACACTTAAAATAAAAAATTCCGACAAACGGAAGGTTTTTAAATAAATTTCACACATGGCCCGAGGTACAACACGCTTATTGTACCTAGGGTCAGACCACATTGTACCTAGGGTCAGACAACATTGTACCTAGGGCCAGACATCATTGTACCTAGGGCCATTCCCTTAAAATTAGATTTCACTTTGTAATGAATAGAAAATAAACATATAAACATATATTTTATAAAAGAAACAATATCAAGTATGAAAAACCGAATTTTTTACCCTCTTTTTTTTTTTTTTTTTTTTTTTTTGGGGGGGGGGGGGGATATATTCTAACAGCATTTTTTTTTTTTTTTTTTTTTTTTTTTTTTTAATGTTTCTTAAATTTCTAGATCTTCCTGGTTTACGGCCACATCTTTTCTTTGAACAGTTTTTGTACGAGGTTTTGCTTCAGAAAAAGTTGTACCTGTTCAAGCATGACACACGAAAATATGTTAGATGATGAAGGTTTCGAAATTTCAACAGGACATGAAACAGACACATACAGTTCCATCATTGTTGGTTCGCTTTCTTCCTGAAGGAAATCTTTTTTTGGAAATTTATGGAGGGAGCTTGCCTCTCAGCCACATTTGAATTTAAATATTCGCTCTTACCAGGAAACCATCCCAATAGTGTAATAATAGAAAGCAATTAAATTATGTTCATTCGAGAGGGCATAATCTAACGGGATTTTTGATGTCCAAACTGTTACCCCTCATGAGTCCGTTCTCGAGAAATCTATATTTAAGTTCAAGTAAAAATTTAGTAACGAGAAAGGAGTGGGTGGAGTCTTATCAAAATGTGTTAGAACCATGACTTTTATCAATATTTAGATTCTAATTTAGCGAATTTTTAGGCATTATATCTCAATTGAATATATCTCAAAGCTGAAATAGGTAACTTATGAATGCATCAAAGAACAAGTTTTTCTATGCTCTTTCGATTTCTGCTTGTTTTGGATTTCATTCATTATTTCAGTAAGGCGTGGTTTCACCGATTGTTAGCGAACTTTCAGAATTTATAACTTGAAAACGAGCTGACGAGCGCTAATGTTTTATGCGTCAAGAAACATATTTATATATGCTTTTTCGGATTTTTTTTTTTTTTTTTTTTTTTTTTTTTTTAATGATTGCAGTATGGGACGATTTTTTGGTCAGTGAATATGTTTTGATTCGCTGGCTATATGGCAGTTACACGAAAGCCTGATAGAATGTTCACAGGAGTAGAGACCGACGGATAGGACTTGCCAACATTTTCAGCAACGTCATATATAGTGATTTGTTTGTCAGGTTTTGCCAGCATCCAATAAGGTCCAAACACACCTCTGTCCAACGGTTGAAGCTTATGACTGGTGGTGGGTTGAAGCAATGTTCCTCATACAATATTATACTTCATTTAATTATAAAAGTTTTTCAGTTAAATTGTAACAACATGAAGAAGAAGATTGCAATTGTACCTAGGGCCATGGATGGCCCTAGGTACAATTCAGCTATGTGGCCCTATGTACAAGTTTTGGTAACTTAATTCAAAATACCTTCCACTAAAAAATCCACACACAGAGAGGGCTAATTAAGTATCTCATTTATTAATCAATGTAACAAGAAAAATTATACACTAGATATAAAAGAAAATTATTTGACTGATTTTTGTAAAAAAGCAAAAGAGATGAGCTACAAAATTTTACTTCAAACCATGTAAATTCTTTTTGTACATGTAACTTGTAAAAACTTTCTCCTAAATGGTTTCAAAGTGATTGTAAATGTAGCAACTGGTGTTGATACTAGCACAACTGAATATTAAAACTTAAAAAGTTTCAATATTTCAATTCAAAGTTTTTTCTGCATTATACTTTTTTGAAGTCTGTAATAAAATATAATCCTTGTTTTCACGTTAACAAGCAACTCATTTTTGTTTTTAAAAATTGAATAAATTGTCATATAATCAAAACCTTTTAATTTAATTAAAAAAAAAAAAAAAAAAAAAAAAAAAAAACTTTTTTTTTTTTTTTTTTTTATTTTAGGAAAAAAAATAATTTATAATTACATACTAGCAATTCTCAGTTAAACAAAATTTTTATTTCTTAGGAATTATGTGAAATTTGTAGGTACAAAGTTTACACATACGTTAAAAATTTTCAATTAATGTAAATTTTCTGTGCCTCAGAAATATACATTTACATATTGTTAAAAATCATTGGTAGAAGCAGAAATACTCCTGCGTGTTATTAATTTCTTATTTACATGCATTATCCTGTTACATTTACCGTCAACCGGGGTTACTTAGGCCGGCGGGGTAACAAAAGCCATTTTAATAGGTAAATTTTGAATGCTGGTTTGGCAACACTGTGTAGATGTCTTGAAGTTTGTTTTGATGCTATTGTTTGCATTATTTAACAGAGTTTTCACTAGTCTACAAATAGTTACTTAAGTTTTTAATGTTAAGTTTACATAAATATTTTGTTTTAATGTTAATTTTAGTGAAATCTTATAACCTACGTAACTTCAATGATCCCAATTATATTTTTTATAAAATTTAGAAACGAATGTTGTTCAACCTAACCTCAAACAATACTTTTTCATCTTTGCCATTTCATAGGATGCATTTCCATTTAGTTTTATATATTATATATAAAAAACTAAAGCTGTTACACAAATGGTGTAACAAAAGCCAGTGGCTTTTGCTACTCCATACTGCATTATACCATATAAAATGAAAAAAAAAAGTACTGGTTATTAACAAATTACAGTTATTATTAAATAAACTAGCGAGCTTCGCCCGCTAGCGGGTCAGTATTTTTAAATGAATCACTATAATGACTGAATTTTCAAAATCTCAAAATCACTATAATTAATGAATCACTAACAGTAACTTTTAGTCTTAAGAAAAGAAATTGAAAAAAAAAATCATTTCTGATTGGGTAAGAAGTCGGCCCGTGTCCCCACTGGCTTCGGCAGCGTAGTCCCGTGCGCGCTGCGCGCGCACAACTTAAGAAATGCACGCGCTGCGCGCGCGTATTCCTTCCCTGACCCTTCGTGCCTCCTAAAAAAAAAATTCTGATCGGGTAAAAACTCCCACCGGGTCCCCACTGCCTCCGGCATCGCAGGCCCACGTGTGCTGCGCGAGCACGTGTGAAGGTATACGTGCGCTGTGCGCACATATTCCTTCTCAAGTCAAATTTTTATTCTTAAGTAAATTAAAAAAATCATTTCTCATTGAGTCTAATTCGGACCGGGTCCGCCTTCGGCAGCGCAATCCCGTGGGCGATCCGCGCGCTCCAGTTAAGGGTTACACGCGCCGCACGCGCGTATTCCTGACACTTCGTGCCCCCTCTGCGCTGCCGGAGGCAGTGGGGACCCGTTGGGAATTTTTACCGGATCAGAATTTTTTTTTCAGCCACGATGGGTGAGGGAAGGAATAAGCGCGAGCAGCGCGTGTCAGTTGTGCACGCGCGGCGCGCACGGGACTCGCTGCCAAAGGCAGTGGGTTCCCAGTCCGAATTTTTACCCGAAGAGAAATGATATTTTAAATGTTCTAGAGAATAAAATTTTGACTTGAGAAGGAGTATGTGCGCGCAGCGCACGTATACCTTCACACGTGCGCGCGCAGCGCGTATGGGTCTGCGCTGCCGGTGGCAGTGGGGACCCGGTGGGAGTTTTCACCCGATCAGATTTTTTTTTTTTTTTTTTAGGAGGCACGAAAGGTCAGGGAAGGAATACGCGCTCGCAGCGCGCACGGGACGAAGGCAGTGGGGACACGGGCCGACTTTTTACCCATTTTTTTTCTTCAATTTCTTTTTTTAAGACTAAAAGTTACTGTTAGTGATTCATTTGAAAATACTGACCCGCTAGCGGGCGAAGCTCGCTAGTTGAAATTTGAAAATATTACAACGCCATAAAACAAAACTAATTCAGGACACCTCAAAACGTGTAATTCTGGTGAAAACTTTCGATAATTCAAAAGAACTTTAAAATATCTTTCGAATAATGTAATGTTGAAATTTGAGAATATTACAACGCAATAAAAGAAAACTGATTCAGGACACCTCAAAACGTGTAATTCTGGTAAAAACTTTCGATAATTTAAAAGAACTTTAAAATATCTTTCGAATGATGTAACATTGAAATTTGAAAATATTACAACGCTATAAAAGAAAAATGATTCATGACACCTCAAAACATGTAATTCTGGTGAAAACTTTCGATAATTTAAAAGAACTCTAAAATATCTTCTAATGATGTATTAAAAATAATTTAATCATAATTAGAAATTGAAATATTGAAATTTTAAAATATTACAGTGCCATCGGGCGGTAGAAATTTCTGTATTCCACTGTTTGATTCCAATTCAAAAAAGCTTTCTAATGATGTATTACTTATGGAATTATTTTAATTAGTAGCTGAGATACAAAAGAAAACTGATTCAGGACACCTGAAAACGTGTAAATCTGGTGAAAACTTTCGATAATATAAAAGAACTTTAAAATATCTTTCTAATGATGTATTAAAAATAATTTAATCATGATTGGAAATTGAGATATTGAGATATTGAAATTTGAAAATATTACAGCTCCATCTGGCGGTACGAATTTCTGTATTCCACTGTTCGATTCCAAATGAAAAAAGCGTTCTAATGATGTATTACTTATGAAATTATTTTAATTAGTAACTGAGATACAAAAGAAAACCTAATCAGGACCCCTCAAAACGTGTAAATCGGGTGAAATTTCGCGCGCATCGCGCGATATACACCTATTTTTTCCCCAACCTTTCAGCTCCTTCTAATTAACCTACGTATACCAATTTTGAATGGTCTAACTCAATTAGCTGAGATGCGAAAGAAAACCTAATCAGGAGACCTCAACATGTGTAAATCAGGTGAAAACTTTCGATAATATAAAAAAACATTAAAGTATCTTTCAAATCATGTATTAAAAATAATTTAATTGTAATTAGAAATTGAAATTTTAAAATATTAAAGCGCCATCTTGCGAAAGATATTTCTGTAATGTACAGTTCGATTCCAAATCAACAAAGCTTTCTAATGATGTATTACTTATGAAATTATTTTAATTAGTAGCTGAGATAGAAAAGAAAACTGATACGGGACACCTCAAAACGTGTAAATCTTTTGAAAACTTTCGATAATGTAAAAGAACTTTAAAATATATCTCGAATGATGTATTAAAAATAATTTAATCATAATTAGAAATTGAAATACGCGTATTAGAATAAAATTTAATTTGGAATTAAAATGTAAACCTTTTGTTTATTGACGAAAACAAGTTGAACTGCAAGTTTATTTTGTGGTGTTAAGATTGTATACCAAGTGTCGTGTGCTAATTCTAAAAATTCAAGAAAATAGAAAATTGCAATTTTTTATCCCACTTAAAATACATCTGATTATCAACGGCAGGTGGTTTTTTTTTTTTTTTTTTTTTTCGTTTCCGAGCAAACATCTCTCTTCCTTGAAGTGGTTCCCGTGGTAACGAAAAGCGGCAATGAACACGTAATAAATTTATATCTACAGTGACAGTCTCTCAGGTCTTCAGGCTCTGGCTCGCCACAGGAGTAACCATCCTATTATTCAGAAAATCAATTTAGATCTCATATCTAAGCCCGACACTTTCTCTTTAGCTCATGTCTCCGCTCACAGGGGCGTCGCGGGCAATGAAATGGCAGATCTCTTAGCAAAAACTGCCACTAAAAAGGAAGCAGTGGTTTTCGTTCTGACCCTCCCCCCCCCCCTCTTACATCAAAAGATATCTTAAAGCACGACTAAAGAAAGAATTGCAGCTATACTGGGATATATCTCCTAAAGGTAGATTTACGTTTAACCTCCTCCCAAAAGTGTCAAATTATAACTTTGACCTTTCTCCAGCCATAACAGCCTTCTTAACGGGCCATGGCCCGTTCAAATCACATCTTTACAAGTTTCATTGCTCGCGCACTCCACAATGTAAGTGCGGCGCTGAGGGTAATGCAAATCATTACTTTTTCTCATGACCACTAACTCATGATTGGCGTATCCTTAACCCACCTAATAAACCTAACGACTGGCTTTTTAATATCGTTACCCGGCTTCCCCTACGTCAGAAACTAACCAGAATCTATAACTTCTTAATGCATCTTTCCAATTTGACCAACTAATTTTTCAATCTTCCAAGGCAGTTACCAACTTTTCTCTTGGAGGTCCATATAATTTTTCTTCACAAGCTTTTCCATGCGAGGGATCAAGGCTCGGTTCTTCTTTTCATATACTTGTTCCTGGTCGCCCTCTGTCTTGTGAAAGCTCCGCTTCGGCGATCTCTGTAACATTTTTTTTTTTCTGTTTATGCAATAAACAACGGAGGAGGATTAACCTTTAGACACAGGCTCTTTTGAATCACCACAGTGCCATCGGAGCCCCTCTCTAAAGGTTAAAATCGCTCAAAACCGCTGCATAGTGGTGAGCGGCCACCTTCCGTCTTAGAATCTTAGAATGAACACGTAATACAATCTCATCGAAGGAAGGTCGCGTATTCAATTTCAAAGGGTTTAATGGCTAAAATGAAAAAATTTAGAACTCATTCAGTTTTTGAAATTTTCTATCAATCTTTTGAAAACTGAATTATGGAAGCGAGATCTATATACAAAAAAAAAAAAAAATAAATGATTTATCTTTAAACGCTTTTGAGTTATAAAATGTGTTGTGAAAAAATTAATGTTTCGTAAAATCTAAAAATGTGGATCGCTAATCCGTATTTTGTAAAAATGTTTATATAGTTCGAAAGAGGATTAAATAACCTTTCTTTATATACCAGTTGTTAAGAAATGGAACAGTTACTCGGTCGTACAGGGCGTTTCAAAAAAGACGATCGCGAAAAAGAGAAAATTTCGACCATTTTAAAAACTTTTTTTAAAAATATAAAAAATCCGTATTTTAAAAGAAAAATTGTACCGTAAGAATCGGTAATAAATGCTCTTTCTGTTGGTGGAGGTGTATTTCGATATCTCGAACCGTTCGAGCAGGATCGCTTTACAAAAACCCACGAAATTTTCTCTCTTTGCGTTTTCTTTTGAGGTAGGCTATTCTGTAACAAAATGGCGGTCGGCTGCGATTTTGAATGTTTTTTGATTTGACATGGGTCGACATTTTAATTAACATCTCCGCTGATCAGTGTCGCACCGTTTAGCAAATTAGATAACGTAGATCTGCGAAAAATTTTCTGTCCGACGGTACCTGTTCGAAGTCCGTGAGACCATTAGCGGCGGAGCCTTTGCTGTTTCAAGCCGTTTCTCACAGACAGACACACACACACAGACACACGCGTACAGATTTTAATAATATAAAAGTCTAGTGAGCTCCGCCCGCAAGCGGGTTAGTATTTTTAAACGAATCACTATAATGACTGAATTCTCAAAATCTCTAAATCACTATAATTAATGAATCACTAACAGTAACTTTTAGTCTTAAGAAAAATAATTGAAAAAAAATCATTTCTGATTGGGTAAAAAGTCGGCCCGTGTCTCCACTGCCTTCGGCAGCGCGCTGCGCGCGCGTATTCCTTCCCTGACCTTTCGTGCCTCCTAAAAAAAATTCTGATCAGTTAAAAACTCCCACCGGGTCCAGACTGCCTCCGGCAGCGCACGTGTGCAGGTATATGTGCGCTGCGTGCACATATTCCTTATCAAGTCAAATATTTATTCTTAAGTAAATTTAAAAAATCATTTCTCATCGTTACAAATTCGGACCGGGTCCCCACTGCCTTCGGCATCGCAATCCCGTGGGCGCTCCGCGCGCTCAAGTTAAGGGATACACGCACCGCGCGCGCGTATTCCTTCCCTGACAATTCGTGCCAACTAAAAAAAAAATCATTTCTGATCGGGAAAAAACTCAAACTGGATCCCCACTGCCTTCGGCAGCGCAGACCAGTGCGCGCTGCGCGCGCACGTGTGAAGGGGCGCATATTCCTTTTCAAATAAAATTTTTATTCTTAAGAAAATAAAATAAAAAGAAATCATTTCTCATCGGTTAAAAAGTTGGACCGGGTCCCCACTGTCTTCGGCAGCGCAGTCGCGTGCGCGCTGCGCGCGTACAACTTAGGGGTTACGAGCGCGGTGCACGCCTATTTCTTCCTCACACTTTCAGCACCGCCTAATTAACCTACATATACAAATTTTTAACGGTCTAACTCAATTAGCTCAGATGCAAAAAAAACTAATCAGGAGACCTCAAAACGTGTAAATCTGGTGAGAACTTTGGATAATATAAAACAACTGACACAGGCTCTTTTGAATCACCACAGTGCCATCGGAGCCCCTCTCTAAAGGTTAAAATCGCTCAAAACCGCTGCATAGTGGTGAGCGGCCACCTTCCGTCTTAGAATCTTAGAATGAACACGTAATACAATCTCATCGAAGGAAGGTCGCGTATTCAATTTCAAAGGGTTTAATGGCTAAAATGAAAAAATTTAGAACTCATTCAGTTTTTGAAATTTTCTATCAATCTTTTGAAAATTGAATTATGGAAGCGAGATCTATATACAAAATAAAAAAGAAATGATTTATCTTTAAACGCTTTTGAGTTATAAAATGTGTTGTGAAAAAATTAATGTTTCGTAAAATCTAAAAATGTGGATCGCTAATCCGTATTTTGTAAAAATGTTTATATAGTTCGAAAGAGGATTAAATGACCTTTCTTTATATACCAGTTGTTAAGAAATGGAACAGTTACTCGGTCGTACAGGGCGTTTCAAAAAAGACGATCGCGTAAAAGAGAAAATTTCGACCCTTTTAAAAACTTTTTTTAAAAATATAAAAAATCCGTATTTTAAAAGAAAAATTGTACCGTAAGAATCGGTAATAAATGCTCTTTCTGTTGGTGGAGGTGTATTTCGATATCTCGAACCGTTCGAGCAGGATCGCTTTACAAAAACCCACGAATTTTTCTCTCTTTGTTTTTCTTTTGAGGTAGGCTGTTCTGTAACAAAATGGCGGTCGGCTGCGATTTTGAATGTTTTTTGATTTGACATGGGTCGACATTTTAATTAACATCTCCGCTGATCAGTGTCGCACCGTTTAGCAAATTAGATAACGTAGATCTGCGAAAAATTTTCTGTCCGACGGTACCTGTTCGAAGTCCGTGAGACCATTAGCGGCGGAGCCTTTGCTGTTTCAAGCCGTTTCTCACAGACAGACACACACACACAGACACACGCGTACAGATTTTAATAATATAAAAGTCTAGTGAGCTCCGCCCGCTAGCGGGTTAGTATTTTTAAACGAATCACTATAATGACTGAATTCTCAAAATCTCTAAATCACTATAATTAATGAATCACTAACAGTAACTTTTAGTCTTAAGAAAAATAATTGAAAAAAAATCATTTCTGATTGGGTAAAAAGTCGGCCAGTGTCTCCACTGCCTTCGGCAGCGCGCTGCGCGCGCGTATTCCTTCCCTGACCTTTCGTGCCTCCTAAAAAAAATTCTGATCAGTTAAAAACTCCCACCGGGTCCAGACTGCCTCCGGCAGCGCACGTGTGCAGGTATATGTGCGCTGCGTGCACATATTCCTTATCAAGTCAAATATTTATTCTTAAGTAAATTTAAAAAATCATTTCTCATCGTTACAAATTCGGACCGGGTCCCCACTGCCTTCGGCATCGCAATCCCGTGGGCGCTCCGCGCGCTCAAGTTAAGGGATACACGCACCGCCCGCGCGTATTCCTTCCCTGACAATTCGTGCCAACTAAAAAAAAAATCATTTCTGATCGGGAAAAAACTCAAACTGGATCCCCACTGCCTTCGGCAGCGCAGACCAGTGCGCGCTGCGCGCGCACGTGTGAAGGGGAGCATATTCCTTTTCAAATAAAATTTTTATTCTTAAGAAAATAAAATAAAAAGAAATCATTTCTCATCGGTTAAAAAGTTGGACAGGGTCCCCACTGTCTTCGGCAGCGCAGTCGCGTGCGCGCTGCGCGCGTACAACTTAGGGGTTACGAGCGCGGTGCACGCCTATTTCTTCCTCACACTTTCAGCACCGCCTAATTAACCTACATATACAAATTTTTAACGGTCTAACTCAATTAGCTCAGATGCAAAAAAAAACTAATCAGGAGACCTCAAAACGTGTAAATCTGGTGAGAACTTTGGATAATATAAAACAACTGACACAGGCTCTTTTGAATCACCACAGTGCCATCGGAGCCCCTCTCTAAAGGTTAAAATCGCTCAAAACCGCTGCATAGTGGTGAGCGGCCACCTTCCGTCTTAGAATCTTAGAATGAACACGTAATACAATCTCATCGAAGGAAGGTCGCGTATTCAATTTCAAAGGGTTTAATGGCTAAAATGAAAAAATTTAGAACTCATTCAGTTTTTGAAATTTTCTATCAATCTTTTGAAAATTGAATTATGGAAGCGAGATCTATATACAAAATAAAAAAGAAATGATTTATCTTTAAACGCTTTTGAGTTATAAAATGTGTTGTGAAAAAATTAATGTTTCGTAAAATCTAAAAATGTGGATCGCTAATCCGTATTTTGTAAAAATGTTTATATAGTTCGAAAGAGGATTAAATGACCTTTCTTTATATACCAGTTGTTAAGAAATGGAACAGTTACTCGGTCGTACAGGGCGTTTCAAAAAAGACGATCGCGTAAAAGAGAAAATTTCGACCCTTTTAAAAACTTTTTTTAAAAATATAAAAAATCCGTATTTTAAAAGAAAAATTGTACCGTAAGAATCGGTAATAAATGCTCTTTCTGTTGGTGGAGGTGTATTTCGATATCTCGAACCGTTCGAGCAGGATCGCTTTACAAAAACCCACGAATTTTTCTCTCTTTGTTTTTCTTTTGAGGTAGGCTGTTCTGTAACAAAATGGCGGTCGGCTGCGATTTTGAATGGTTTTTTGATTTGACATGGGTCCACATTTTAATTAATATCTCCGCTAATCAGTGTCGCACCGTAGAGCAAATTAGATAACGTAGATCTGCGATAAATTTTCTGTCCGACGGTACCTGTTCGAAGTCCGTGAGACCATTAGCGCCGGAGCCTTTGCTGTTTCAAGCCGTTTCTCACAGACAGACACACACACAGACACACGCGTACAGATTTTAATAATATAGGAGTCTAGCGAGCTCCGCCCGCTAGCGGGTCAGTATTTTTAAACGAATCACTATAATGACTGAATTCTCAAAATCTCTAAATCACTATAATTAATGAATCACTAATAGTAACTTTTAGTCTTAAGAAAAAGAATTGAAAAAAAATCATTTCTGATTGGGTAAAACGTCGGCTCGTGTCCCCACTGCCTTCGGCAGCGCGCTGCGCGCGCGCATTCCTTCCCTGATCTTTCGTGCCTCCTAAAAAAAATTCTGATCGGGTAAAAACTCCCACCGGGTCCCCACTGCCTCCGGCAGCGCACGCCCACGTGCGCTGCGCGCGCACGTGTGAAGGTATATGTGCGCTGCGTGCACATATTCCTTATCAAGTCAAATTTTTATTCTTAAGTAAATTAAAAAAATCATTTCTCATTAGTACAAATTCGGACCGGGTCCCCACTGCCTTCGGCATCGCAATCCCGTGGGCGCTCCGCGCGCTCAAGTTAAGGGATACACGCACCACGCACGCGTATTCCTTCCCTGACACTTCGTGCCAACTAAAAAAAAAATCATTTCTGATCGGGAAAAAAAACTCAAACTGTATCCCCACTGCCTTCGGCAGCGTAGACCAATGCGCGCTGCACGCGCACGTGTGAAGAGGCGCATATTCCTTTTCAAATAAAATTTTTATTCTTAAGAAAATAAAATAAAAAGAAATCATTTCTCATAGGTTAAAAAGTTGGACCGGGTCCCCACTGCCTTCCACAGCGCAGTCGCGTGCGCGCTGCGCGCGTACAACTTAGGGGATACGCGCGCGGACTACGCCTATTTCTTCCTCACACTTTCAGCACCGCCTAATTAACCTACACATACAAATTTTTAACGGTCTAACTCAATTAGCTCAGATGCAAAAGAAAACTAATCAGGAGACCTCAAAACGTGTAAATCTGGTGAAAACTTTGGATAATATAAAACAATTTTAAAATATCTTTCGAATGATGTATTAAAAATATTTTAATCATAATTAGAAATTGTAATACTGGAATTTTAAAATATTACAGCGCCATCTGGCGATAGAAATTTCTGTAATCTACTTTCGATTCCAATTCAACAAAGCTTTCTAATGATGTATTAGTTATGAAAATATTTTAATTAGTAGCTGAGATACAAATAAAAACTTATTCAGGACACCTCAAAACGTGTGAATCTGGTGAAAACTTTCGATAATTCAAAAGAACTTTAAAATATCTTTCGAATGATGTATTAAAAATATTTTAATCATAATCATAATTAGAAATTGAAATATTGAAGTTTTAAAATATTACAGCGCCATCTGGCGGTACAAATTTCTATATTCCACTGTTCAATTCCAAATCAAAAAAGCTTTCTAATGATGTATTACTTATGAAATTATTTTAATTAGTAGCTGAGATACAAACGAAAACTGATTCAGGACACCTCAAAACGTGTAAATCTGGTGAAAACTTTCGATAATTTAAAAGAACTTTAAAATATCTTTCGAATTATGTATTAAAAATAATTTAATCATGATTAGAAATTGAAATATTGAAATTTGAAAATATTACAGCGCCATAAAAGAAAATTGATTCAGGACACCTCAAAGCGTGTAAATCTGGTGAAATTTTTCGATAATTTAAAAGAACTTAAAAATATCTTTCGAATGATGTATTAAAAATAATTTAATCATAATTAGAAATTGAAATTTGAAAATATTACAGCGCCATCTGACGGTACAAATTTCTGTATTCCACTGTTCGATTCCAATTCAAAAAAAAAAAGCTTTCTAATGATGTATTACTTATGAGATTATTTTAATTAGTAGCTGAGATACAAAAGAAAACTAATTCAGGACACTTCAAAACGTGTAAATCCGTTGAAAACTTTGAATAATATAAAAGAACTTTAAAACATTTTTCGAATGATGTATTAAAAATAAATTAATCATAATTAGAAATTGAAATACGCGTATTAGAATAAAATTTAATTTCCAATTAAAATGTAAATTTTTTGCAAAGTCGGTGAATTTTGAACTGCAAGTCTGTCTTGTGATGTTAGTTCTCTGTACCAAGTTTAGTGTGCGGCATTGAAAAACTGAAGCCTTTTCAAAATAGCAATTTTTAATCACAGTACCAAAACACGTGACCTCGTTCAATGCCAGATGTTTATCGCTGTTTTTTTTTTCTTCGCTTCCGTCGAGAAATGAACCTCTTTGAACAGGTTGCCATGGTGATGCAACGGACGTCTGCATTATTTGATTACGGTATTCATTTTCTAATGAAATACGGCATTTTCAATGGTTTAAAGCGTGAAATTAAAAAATTTATAACTCATTCAGTTTTTGAAATTTTCTCTCAATCTTATGAGAATTAAATTATGGAAGTGAGATCTATGTACAAAAAAAAAAAAAAAAAAAAAAGAAATGATTTATCTCAAAATGCTTTTGAGTTATAAAATGTTTTGTGAAAAAATCGATGTTTCGTAAAATCTAAACATATGGATCGCTAATCCGTATTTTGTAAAAATGTTTATATGGCTCGAAAGAAGATTAAATGACCTTTCTGAATATACCAGTTGTTAAGAAATGGAACACTTACTCGGTCGTACAGGGCGTTTCAAAAAAGACGATCGCGAAAAAGAGAAAATTTCGACCCTTTTAAAAACTTTTTTTAAAAATATAAAAAATCCGTATTTTAAAAGAAAAATTGTACCGTAAGAATCGGTAATAAATGCTCTTTCTGTTGGTGGAGGTGTATTTCGATATCTCGAACCGTTCGAGCAGGATCGCTTTACAAAAACCCACGAAATTTTCTCTCTTTGCGTTTTCTTTTGAGGTAGGCTGTTCTGTAACAAAATGGCGGTCGGCTGCGATTTTGAATGTTTTTTGATTTGACATGGGTCGACATTTTAATTAACATCTCCGCTGATCAGTGTCGCACCGTTTAGCAAATTAGATAACGTAGATCTGCGATAAATTTTCTGTCCGACGGTACCTGTTCGAAGTCCGTGAGACCATTAGCGGCGGAGCCTTTGCTGTTTCAAGCCGTTTCTCACAGACAGACACACACACACAGACACACGCGTACAGATTTTAATAATATAAAAGTCTAGTGAGCTCCGCCCGCTAGCGGGTTAGTATTTTTAAACGAATCACTATAATGACTGAATTCTCAAAATCTCTAAATCACTATAATTAATGAATCACTAACAGTAACTTTTAGTCTTAAGAAAAATAATTGAAAAAAAATCATTTCTGATTGGGTAAAAAGTCGGCCCGTGTCTCCACTGCCTTCGACAGCGCGCTGCGCGCGCGTATTCCTTCCCTGACCTTTCGTGCCTCCTAAAAAAAATTCTGATCAGTTAAAAACTCCCACCGGGTCCAGACTGCCTCCGGCAGCGCACGTGTGCAGGTATATGTGCGCTGCGTGCACATATTCCTTATCAAGACAAATATTTATTCTTAAGTAAATTTAAAAAATCATTTCTCATCGTTACAAATTCGGACCGGGTCCCCACTGCCTTCGGCATCGCAATCCCGTGGGCGCTCCGCGCGCTCAAGTTAAGGGATACACGCACCGCGCGCGCG
The DNA here is from genome assembly GCA_963930645.1 of Salticus scenicus. Classification (NCBI taxonomy): domain Eukaryota; kingdom Metazoa; phylum Arthropoda; class Arachnida; order Araneae; family Salticidae; genus Salticus; species Salticus scenicus. Next base: position 188,674,474 of record OZ005649.1, on the reverse strand, counting down.
TATTCCTTCCCTGACAATTCGTGCCAACTAAAAAAAAAATCATTTCTGATCGGGAAAAAACTCAAACTGGATCCCCACTGCCTTCGGCAGCGCAGACCAGTGCGCGCTGCGCGCGCACGTGTGAAGGGGCGCATATTCCTTTTCAAATAAAATTTTTATTCTTAAGAAAATAAAATAAAAAGAAATCATTTCTCATCGGTTAAAAAGTTGGACCGGGTCCCCACTGTCTTCGGCAGCGCAGTCGCGTGCGCGCTGCGCGCGTACAACTTAGGGGTTACGAGCGCGGTGCACGCCTATTTCTTCCTCACACTTTCAGCACCGCCTAATTAACCTACATATACAAATTTTTAACGGTCTAACTCAATTAGCTCAGATGCAAAAAAAAAAACTAATCAGGAGACCTCAAAACATGTAAATCTGGTGAGAACTTTGGATAATATAAAACAACTGACACAGGCTCTTTTGAATCACCACAGTGCCATCGGAGCCCCTCTCTAAAGGTTAAAATCGCTCAAAACCGCTGCATAGTGGTGAGCGGCCACCTTCCGTCTTAGAATCTTAGAATGAACACGTAATACAATCTCATCGAAGGAAGGTCGCGTATTCAATTTCAAAGGGTTTAATGGCTAAAATGAAAAAATTTAGAACTCATTCAGTTTTTGAAATTTTCTATCAATCTTTTGAAAATTGAATTATGGAAGCGAGATCTATATACAAAATAAAAAAGAAATGATTTATCTTTAAACGCTTTTGAGTTATAAAATGTGTTGTGAAAAAATTAATGTTTCGTAATATCTAAAAATGTGGATCGCTAATCCGTATTTTGTAAAAATGTTTATATAGTTCGAAAGAGGATTAAATGACCTTTCTTTATATACCAGTTGTTAAGAAATGGAACAGTTACTCGGTCGTACAGGGTGTTTCAAAAAAGACGATCGCGAAAAAGAGAAAATTTCGACCCTTTTAAAAACTTTTTTTTAAAATATAAAAAATCCGTATTTTAAAAGAAAAATTGTACCGTAAGAATCGGTAATAAATGCTCTTTCTGTTGGTGGAGGTGTATTTCGATATCTCGAACCGTTCGAGCAGGATCGCTTTACAAAAACCCAAGAATTTTTCTCTCTTGGTTTTTCTTTTGAGGTAGGCTGTTCTGTAACAAAATGGCGGTCGGCTGCGATTTTGAATGGTTTTTTGATTTGACATGGGTCCACATTTTAATTAATATCTCCGCTAATCAGTGTCGCACCGTTTAGCAAATTAGATAACGTAGATCTGCGATAAATTTTCTGTCCGACGGTACCTGTTCGAAGTCCGTGAGACCATTAGCGCCGGAGCCTTTGCTGTTTCAAGCCGTTTCTCACAGACAGACACACACACACAGACACACGCGTACAGATTTTAATAATATAGGAGTCTAGCGAGCTCCGCCCGCTAGCGGGTCAGTATTTTTAAACGAATCACTATAATGACTGAATTCTCAAAATCTCTAAATCACTATAATTAATGAATCACTAATAGTAACTTTTAGTCTTAAGAAAAAGAATTGAAAAAAAATCATTTCTGATTGGGTAAAACGTCGGCTCGTGTCCCCACTGCCTTCGGCAGCGCGCTGCGCGCGCGCATTCCTTCCCTGATCTTTCGTGCCTCCTAAAAAAAATTCTGATCGGGTAAAAACTCCCACCGGGTCCTCACTGCCTCCGGCAGCGCACGCCCACGTGCGCTGCGCGCGCACGTGTGAAGGTATATGTGCGCTGCGTGCACATATTCCTTATCAAGTCAAATTTTTATTCTTAAGTAAATTAAAAAAATCATTTCTCATCAGTACAAATTCGGACCGGGTCCCCACTGCCTTCGGCATCGCAATCCCGTGGGCGCTCCGCGCGCTCAAGTTAAGGGATACACGCACCACGCACGCGTATTCCTTCCCTGACACTTCGTGCCAACTAAAAAAAAAATCATTTCTGATCGGGAAAAAAAACTCAAACTGTATCCCCACTGCCTTCGGCAGCGTAGACCAATGCGCGCTACACGCGCACGTGTGAAGGGGCGCATATTCCTTTTCAAATAAAATTTTTATTCTTAAGAAAATAAAATAAAAAGAAATCATTTCTCATAGGTTAAAAAGTTGAACCGGGTCCCCACTGCCTTCGGCAGCGCAGTCGCGTGCGCGCTGCGCGCGTACAACTTAGGGGATACGCGCGCGGACTACGCCTATTTCTTCCTCACACTTTCAGCACCGCCTAATTAACCTACACATACAAATTTTTAACGGTCTAACTCAATTAGCTCAGATGCAAAAGAAAACTAATCAGGAGACCTCAAAACGTGTAAATCTGGTGAAAACTTTGGATAATATAAAACAATTTTAAAATATCTTTCGAATGATGTATTAAAAATATTTTAATCATAATTAGAAATTGTAATACTGGAATTTTAAAATATTACAGCGCCATCTGGCGATAGAAATTTCTGTAATCTACTGTTCGATTCCAATTCAACAAAGCTTTCTAATGATGTATTAGTTATGAAATTATTTTAATTAGTAGCTGAGATACAAATAAAAACTTATTCAGGACACCTCAAAACGTGTGAATCTGGTGAAAACTTTCGATAATTCAAAAGAACTTTAAAATATCTTTCGAATGATGTATTAAAAATATTTTAATCATAATCATAATTAGAAATTGAAATATTGAAGTTTTAAAATATTACAGCGCCATCTGGCGGTACAAATTTCTATATTCCACTGTTCAATTCCAAATCAAAAAAGCTTTCTAATGATGTATTACTTATGAAATTATTTTAATTAGTAGCTGAGAAACAAACGAAAACTGATTCAGGACACCTCAAAACGTGTAAATCTGGTGAAAACTTTCGATAATTTAAAAGAACTTTAAAATATCTTTCGAATTATGTATTAAAAATAATTTAATCATGATTAGAAATTGAAATATTGAAATTTGAAAATATTACAGCGCCATAAAAGAAAATTGATTCAGGACACCTCAAAGCGTGTAAATCTGGTGAAAATTTTCGATAATTTAAAAGAACTTAAAAATATCTTTCGAATGATGTATTAAAAATAATTTAATCATAATTAGAAATTGAAATTTGAAAATATTACAGCGCCATCTGACGGTACAAATTTCTGTATTCCACTGTTCGATTCCAATTCAAAAAAAAAAAGCTTTCTAATGATGTATTACTTATGAGATTATTTTAATTAGTAGCTGAGATACAAAAGAAAACTAATTCAGGACACTTCAAAACGTGTAAATCCGTTGAAAACTTTGAATAATATAAAAGAACTTTAAAACATTTTTCGAATGATGTATTAAAAATAAATTAATCATAATTAGAAATTGAAATACGCGTATTAGAATAAAATTTAATTTCCAATTAAAATGTAAATTTTTTGCAAAGTCGGTGAATTTTGAACTGCAAGGCTGTCTTGTGATGTTAGTTCTCTGTACCAAGTTTAGTGTGCGGCATTGAAAAACTGAAGCCTTTTCAAAATAGCAATTTTTAATCACAGTACCAAAACACGTGACCTCGTTCAATGCCAGATGTTTATCGCTGTTTTTTTTTCTTCGCTTCCGTCGAGAAATGAACCTCTTTGAACAGGTTGCCATGGTGATGCAACGGACGTCTGCATTATTTGATTACGGTATTCATTTTCTAATGAAATACGGCATTTTCAATGGTTTAAAGCGTGAAATTAAAAAAATTATAACTCATTCAGTTTTTGAAATTTTCTCTCAATCTTATGAGAATTAAATTATGGAAGTGAGATCTATGTACAAAAAAAAAAAAAAAGAAATGATTTATCTCAAAATGCTTTTGAGTTATAAAATGTTTTGTGAAAAAATCGATGTTTCGTAAAATCTAAACATATGGATCGCTAATCCGTATTTTGTAAAAATGTTTATATGGCTCGAAAGAAGATTAAATGACCTTTCTGAATATACCAGTTGTTAAGAAATGGAACACTTACTCGGTCGTACAGGGCGTTTCAAAAAAGACGATCGCGAAAAAGAGAAAATTTCGACCGTTTTAAAGACTTTTTTTAAAAATATAAAAAATCCGTATTTTAAAAGAAAAATTGTACCGTAAGAATCGGTAATAAATGCTCTTTCTGTTGGTGGAGGTGTATTTCGATATCTCGAACCGTTCGAGCAGGATCGCTTTACAAAAACCCACGAATTTTTCTCTCTTTTTTTTTCTTTTGAGGTAGGCTGTTCTGTAACAAAATGGCGGTCGGCTGCGATTTTGAATGGTTTTTTGATTTGACATGGGTCCACATTTTAATTAATATCTCCGCTAATCAGTGTCGCACCGTTTAGCAAATTAGATAACGTAGATCTGCGATAAATTTTCTGTCCGACGGTACCTGTTCGAAGTCCGTGAGACCATTAGCGCCGGAGCCTTTGCTGTTTCAAGCCGTTTCTCACAGACAGACACACACACACAGACACACGCGTACAGATTTTAATAATATAGGAGTCTAGCGAGCTCCGCCCGCTAGCGGGTCAGTATTTTTAAACGAATCACTATAATGACTGAATTCTCAAAATCTCTAAATCACTATAATTAATGAATCACTAATAGTAACTTTTAGTCTTAAGAAAAAGAATTGAAAAAAAATCATTTCTGATTGGGTAAAACGTCGGCTCGTGTCCCCACTGCCTTCGGCAGCGCGCTGCGCGCGCGCATTCCTTCCCTGATCTTTCGTGCCTCCTAAAAAAAATTCTGATCGGGTAAAAACTCCCACCGGGTCCCCACTGCCTCCGGCAGCGCACGCCCACGTGCGCTGCGCGCGCACGTGTGAAGGTATATGTGCGCTGCGTGCACATATTCCTTATCAAGTCAAATTTTTATTCTTAAGTAAATTAAAAAAATCATTTCTCATCAGTACAAATTCGGACCGGGTCCCCACTGCCTTCGGCATCGCAATCCCGTGGGCGCTCCGCGCGCTCAAGTTAAGGGATACACGCACCACGCACGCGTATTCCTTCCCTGACACTTCGTGCCAACTAAAAAAAAATCATTTCTGATCGGGAAAAAAAACTCAAACTGTATCCCCACTGCCTTCGGCAGCGTAGACCAATGCGCGCTGCACGCGCACGTGTGAAGAGGCGCATATTCCTTTTCAAATAAAATTTTTATTCTTAAGAAAATAAAATAAAAAGAAATCATTTCTCATAGGTTAAAAAGTTGGACCGGGTCCCCACTGCCTTCGGCAGCGCAGTCGCGTGCGCGCTGCGCGCGTACAACTTAGGGGATACGCGCGCGGACTACGCCTATTTCTTCCTCACACTTTCAGCACCGCCTAATTAACCTACACATACAAATTTTTAACGGTCTAACTCAATTAGCTCAGATGCAAAAGAAAACTAATCAGGAGACCTCAAAACGTGTAAATCTGGTGAAAACTTTGGATAATATAAAACAATTTTAAAATATCTTTCGAATGATGTATTAAAAATATTTTAATCATAATTAGAAATTGTAATACTGGAATTTTAAAATATTACAGCGCCATCTGGCGATAGAAATTTCTGTAATCTACTTTCGATTCCAATTCAACAAAGCTTTCTAATGATGTATTAGTTATGAAAATATTTTAATTAGTAGCTGAGATACAAATAAAAACTTATTCAGGACACCTCAAAACGTGTGAATCTGGTGAAAACTTTCGATAATTCAAAAGAACTTTAAAATATATTTCGAATGATGTATTAAAAATATTTTAATCATAATCATAATTAGAAATTGAAATATTGAAGTTTTAAAATATTACAGCGCCATCTGGCGGTACAAATTTCTATATTCCACTGTTCAATTCCAAATCAAAAAAGCTTTCTAATGATGTATTACTTATGAAATTATTTTAATTAGTAGCTGAGATACAAACGAAAACTGATTCAGGACACCTCAAAACGTGTAAATCTGGTGAAAACTTTCGATAATTTAAAAGAACTTTAAAATATCTTTCGAATTATGTATTAAAAATAATTTAATCATGATTAGAAATTGAAATATTGAAATTTGAAAATATTACAGCGCCATAAAAGAAAATTGATTCAGGACACCTCAAAGCGTGTAAATCTGGTGAAATTTTTCGATAATTTAAAAGAACTTAAAAATATCTTTCGAATGATGTATTAAAAATAATTTAATCATAATTAGAAATTGAAATTTGAAAATATTACAGCGCCATCTGACGGTACAAATTTCTGTATTCCACTGTTCGATTCCAATTCAAAAAAAAAAAGCTTTCTAATGATGTATTACTTATGAGATTATTTTAATTAGTAGCTGAGATACAAAAGAAAACTAATTCAGGACACTTCAAAACGTGTAAATCCGTTGAAAACTTTGAATAATATAAAAGAACTTTAAAACATTTTTCGAATGATGTATTAAAAATAAATTAATCATAATTAGAAATTGAAATACGCGTATTAGAATAAAATTTAATTTCCAATTAAAATGTAAATTTTTTGCAAAGTCGGTGAATTTTGAACTGCAAGTCTGTCTTGTGATGTTAGTTCTCTGTACCAAGTTTAGTGTGCGGCATTGAAAAACTGAAGCCTTTTCAAAATAGCAATTTTTAATCACAGTACCAAAACACGTGACCTCGTTCAATGCCAGATGTTTATCGCTGTTTTTTTTTTCTTCGCTTCCGTCGAGAAATGAACCTCTTTGAACAGGTTGCCATGGTGATGCAACGGACGTCTGCATTATTTGATTACGGTATTCATTTTCTAATGAAATACGGCATTTTTAATGGTTTAAAGCGTGAAATTAAAAAATTTATAACTCATTCAGTTTTTGAAATTTTCTCTCAATCTTATGAGAATTAAATTATGGAAGTGAGATCTATGTACAAAAAAAAAAAAAAAAAAAAAGAAATGATTTATCTCAAAATGCTTTTGAGTTATAAAATGTTTTGTGAAAAAATCGATGTTTCGTAAAATCTAAACATATGGATCGCTAATCCGTATTTTGTAAAAATGTTTATATGGCTCGAAAGAAGATTAAATGACCTTTCTGAATATACCAGTTGTTAAGAAATGGAACACTTACTCGGTCGTACAGGGCGTTTCAAAAAAGACGATCGCGAAAAAGAGAAAATTTCGACCCTTTTAAAAACTTTTTTTAAAAATATAAAAAATCCGTATTTTAAAAGAAAAATTGTACCGTAAGAATCGGTAATAAATGCTCTTTCTGTTGGTGGAGGTGTATTTCGATATCTCGAACCGTTCGAGCAGGATCGCTTTACAAAAACCCACGAAATTTTCTCTCTTTGCGTTTTCTTTTGAGGTAGGCTGTTCTGTAACAAAATGGCGGTCGGCTGCGATTTTGAATGTTTTTTGATTTGACATGGGTCGACATTTTAATTAACATCTCCGCTGATCAGTGTCGCACCGTTTAGCAAATTAGATAACGTAGATCTGCGATAAATTTTCTGTCCGACGGTACCTGTTCGAAGTCCGTGAGACCATTAGCGGCGGAGCCTTTGCTGTTTCAAGCCGTTTCTCACAGACAGACACACACACACAGACACACGCGTACAGATTTTAATAATATAAAAGTCTAGTGAGCTCCGCCCGCTAGCGGGTTAGTATTTTTAAACGAATCACTATAATGACTGAATTCTCAAAATCTCTAAATCACTATAATTAATGAATCACTAACAGTAACTTTTAGTCTTAAGAAAAATAATTGAAAAAAAATCATTTCTGATTGGGTAAAAAGTCGGCCCGTGTCTCCACTGCCTTCGGCAGCGCGCTGCGCGCGCGTATTCCTTCCCTGACCTTTCGTGCCTCCTAAAAAAAATTCTGATCAGTTAAAAACTCCCACCGGGTCCAGACTGCCTCCGGCAGCGCACGTGTGCAGGTATATGTGCGCTGCGTGCACATATTCCTTATCAAGACAAATATTTATTCTTAAGTAAATTTAAAAAATCATTTCTCATCGTTACAAATTCGGACCGGGTCCCCACTGCCTTCGGCATCGCAATCCCGTGGGCGCTCCGCGCGCTCAAGTTAAGGGATACACGCACCGCGCGCGCGTATTCCTTCCCTGACAATTCGTGCCAACTAAAAAAAAAATCATTTCTGATCGGGAAAAAACTCAAACTGGATCCCCACTGCCTTCGGCAGCGCAGACCAGTGCGCGCTGCGCGCGCACGTGTGAAGGGGCGCATATTCCTTTTCAAATAAAATTTTTATTCTTAAGAAAATAAAATAAAAAGAAATCATTTCTCATCGGTTAAAAAGTTGGACCGGGTCCCCACTGTCTTCGGCAGCGCAGTCGCGTGCGCGCTGCGCGCGTACAACTTAGGGGTTACGAGCGCGGTGCACGCCTATTTCTTCCTCACACTTTCAGCACCGCCTAATTAACCTACATATACAAATTTTTAACGGTCTAACTCAATTAGCTCAGATGCAAAAAAAAAACTAATCAGGAGACCTCAAAACATGTAAATCTGGTGAGAACTTTGGATAATATAAAACAACTGACACAGGCTCTTTTGAATCACCACAGTGCCATCGGAGCCCCTCTCTAAAGGTTAAAATCGCTCAAAACCGCTGCATAGTGGTGAGCGGCCACCTTCCGTCTTAGAATCTTAGAATGAACACGTAATACAATCTCATCGAAGGAAGGTCGCGTATTCAATTTCAAAGGGTTTAATGGCTAAAATGAAAAAATTTAGAACTCATTCAGTTTTTGAAATTTTCTATCAATCTTTTGAAAATTGAATTATGGAAGCGAGATCTATATACAAAAAAAAAAAAAAAAAATGATTTATCTTTAAACGCTTTTGAGTTATAAAATGTGTTGTGAAAAAATTAATGTTTCGTAAAATCTAAAAATGTGGATCGCTAATCCGTATTTTGTAAAAATGTTTATATAGTTCGAAAGAGGATTAAATGACCTTTCTTTATATACCAGTTGTTAAGAAATGGAACAGTTACTCGGTCGTACAGGGTGTTTCAAAAAAGACGATCGCGAAAAAGAGAAAATTTCGACCCTTTTAAAAACTTTTTTTTAAAATATAAAAAATCCGTATTTTAAAAGAAAAATTGTACCGTAAGAATCGGTAATAAATGCTCTTTCTGTTGGTGGAGGTGTATTTCGATATCTCGAACCGTTCGAGCAGGATCGCTTTACAAAAACCCACGAATTTTTCTCTCTTGGTTTTTCTTTTGAGGTAGGCTGTTCTGTAACAAAATGGCGGTCGGCTGCGATTTTGAATGGTTTTTTGATTTGACATGGGTCCACATTTTAATTAATATCTCCGCTAATCAGTGTCGCACCGTTTAGCAAATTAGATAACGTAGATCTGCGATAAATTTTCTGTCCGACGGTACCTGTTCGAAGTCCGTGAGACCATTAGCGCCGGAGCCTTTGCTGTTTCAAGCCGTTTCTCACAGACAGACACACACACACAGACACACGCGTACAGATTTTAATAATATAGGAGTCTAGCGAGCTCCGCCCGCTAGCGGGTCAGTATTTTTAAACGAATCACTATAATGACTGAATTCTCAAAATCTCTAAATCACTATAATTAATGAATCACTAATAGTAACTTTTAGTCTTAAGAAAAAGAATTGAAAAAAAATCATTTCTGATTGGGTAAAACGTCGGCTCGTGTCCCCACTGCCTTCGGCAGCGCGCTGCGCGCGCGCATTCCTTCCCTGATCTTTCGTGCCTCCTAAAAAAAATTCTGATCGGGTAAAAACTCCCACCGGGTCCCCACTGCCTCCGGCAGCGCACGCCCACGTGCGCTGCGCGCGCACGTGTGAAGGTATATGTGCGCTGCGTGCACATATTCCTTATCAAGTCAAATTTTTATTCTTAAGTAAATTAAAAAAATCATTTCTCATCAGTACAAATTCGGACCGGGTCCCCACTGCCTTCGGCATCGCAATCCCGTGGGCGCTCCGCGCGCTCAAGTTAAGGGATACACGCACCACGCACGCGTATTCCTTCCCTGACACTTCGTGCCAACTAAAAAAAAAATCATTTCTGATCGGGAAAAAAAACTCAAACTGTATCCCCACTGCCTTCGGCAGCGTAGACCAATGCGCGCTACACGCGCACGTGTGAAGGGGCGCATATTCCTTTTCAAATAAAATTTTTATTCTTAAGAAAATAAAATAAAAAGAAATCATTTCTCATAGGTTAAAAAGTTGGACCGGGTCCCCACTGCCTTCGGCAGCGCAGTCGCGTGCGCGCTGCGCGCGTACAACTTAGGGGATACGCGCGCGGACTACGCCTATTTCTTCCTCACACTTTCAGCACCGCCTAATTAACCTACACATACAAATTTTTAACGGTCTAACTCAATTAGCTCAGATGCAAAAGAAAACTAATCAGGAGACCTCAAAACGTGTAAATCTGGTGAAAACTTTGGATAATATAAAACAATTTTAAAATATCTTTCGAATGATGTATTAAAAATATTTTAATCATAATTAGAAATTGTAATACTGGAATTTTAAAATATTACAGCGCCATCTGGCGATAGAAATTTCTGTAATCTACTGTTCGATTCCAATTCAACAAAGCTTTCTAATGATGTATTAGTTATGAAATTATTTTAATTAGTAGCTGAGATACAAATAAAAACTTATTCAGGACACCTCAAAACGTGTGAATCTGGTGAAAACTTTCGATAATTCAAAAGAACTTTAAAATATCTTTCGAATGATGTATTAAAAATATTTTAATCATAATCATAATTAGAAATTGAAATATTGAAGTTTTAAAATATTACAGCGCCATCTGGCGGTACAAATTTCTATATTCCACTGTTCAATTCCAAATCAAAAAAGCTTTCTAATGATGTATTACTTATGAAATTATTTTAATTAGTAGCTGAGATACAAACGAAAACTGATTCAGGACACCTCAAAACGTGTAAATCTGGTGAAAACTTTCGATAATTTAAAAGAACTTTAAAATATCTTTCGAATTATGTATTAAAAATAATTTAATCATGATTAGAAATTGAAATATTGAAATTTGAAAATATTACAGCGCCATAAAAGAAAATTGATTCAGGACACCTCAAAGCGTGTAAATCTGGTGAAAATTTTCGATAATTTAAAAGAACTTAAAAATATCTTTCGAATGATGTATTAAAAATAATTTAATCATAATTAGAAATTGAAATTTGAAAATATTACAGCGCCATCTGACGGTACAAATTTCTGTATTCCACTGTTCGATTCCAATTCAAAAAAAAAAAGCTTTCTAATGATGTATTACTTATGAGATTATTTTAATTAGTAGCTGAGATACAAAAGAAAACTAATTCAGGACACTTCAAAACGTGTAAATCCGTTGAAAACTTTGAATAATATAAAAGAACTTTAAAACATTTTTCGAATGATGTATTAAAAATAAATTAATCATAATTAGAAATTGAAATACGCGTATTAGAATAAAATTTAATTTCCAATTAAAATGTAAATTTTTTGCAAAGTCGGTGAATTTTGAACTGCAAGGCTGTCTTGTGATGTTAGTTCTCTGTACCAAGTTTAGTGTGCGGCATTGAAAAACTGAAGCCTTTTCAAAATAGCAATTTTTAATCACAGTACCAAAACACGTGACCTCGTTCAATGCCAGATGTTTATCGCTGTTTTTTTTTCTTCGCTTCCGTCGAGAAATGAACCTCTTTGAACAGGTTGCCATGGTGATGCAACGGACGTCTGCATTATTTGATTACGGTATTCATTTTCTAATGAAATACGGCATTTTCAATGGTTTAAAGCGTGAAATTAAAAAATTTATAACTCATTCAGTTTTTGAAATTTTCTCTCAATCTTATGAGAATTAAATTATGGAAGTGAGATCTATGTACAAAAAAAAAAAAAAAGAAATGATTTATCTCAAAATGCTTTTGAGTTATAAAATGTTTTGTGAAAAAATCGATGTTTCGTAAAATCTAAACATATGGATCGCTAATCCGTATTTTGTAAAAATGTTTATATGGCTCGAAAGAAGATTAAATGACCTTTCTGAATATACCAGTTGTTAAGAAATGGAACACTTACTCGGTCGTACAGGGCGTTTCAAAAAAGACGATCGCGAAAAAGAGAAAATTTCGACCGTTTTAAAGACTTTTTTTAAAAATATAAAAAATCCGTATTTTAAAAGAAAAATTGTACCGTAAGAATCGGTAATAAATGCTCTTTCTGTTGGTGGAGGTGTATTTCGATATCTCGAACCGTTCGAGCAGGATCGCTTTACAAAAACCCACGAAATTTTCTCTCTTTGCGTTTTCTTTTGAGGTAGGCTGTTCTGTAACAAAATGGCGGTCGGCTGCGATTTTGAATGTTTTTTGATTTGACATGGGTCGACATTTTAATTAACATCTCCGCTGATCAGTGTCGCACCGTTTAGCAAATTAGATAACGTAGATCTGCGAAAAATTTTCTGTCCGACGGTACCTGTTCGAAGTCCGTGAGACCATTAGCGGCGGAGCCTTTGCTGTTTCAAGCCGTTTCTCACAGACAGACACACACACACAGACACACGCGTACAGATTTTAATAATATAAAAGTCTAGTGAGCTCCGCCCGCTAGCGGGTTAGTATTTTTAAACGAATCACTATAATAACTGAAATCTCAAAATCTCTAAATCACTATAATTAATGAATCACTAACAGTAACTTTTAGTCTTAAGAAAAATAATTGAAAAAAAAATCATTTCTGATTGGGTAAAAAGTCGGCCCGTGTCTCCACTGCCTTCGGCAGCGCGCTGCGCGCGCGTATTCCTTCCCTGACCTTTCGTGCCTCTTAAAAAAAATTCTGATCAGTTAAAAACTCCCACCGGGTCCAGACTGCCTCCGGCAGCGCACGTGTGCAGGTATATGTGCGCTGCGTGCACATATTCCTTATCAAGTCAAATATTTATTCTTAAGTAAATTTAAAAAATCATTTCTCATCGTTACAAATTCGGACCGGGTCCCCACTGCCTTCGGCATCGCAATCCCGTGGGCGCTCCGCGCTCTCAAGTTAAGGGATACACGCACCGCGCGCGCGTATTCCTTCCCTGACAATTCGTGCCAACTAAAAAAAAAATCATTTCTGATCGGGAAAAAACTCAAACTGGATCCCCACTGCCTTCGGCAGCGCAGACCAGTGCGCGCTGCGCGCGCACGTGTGAAGGGGCGCATATTCCTTTTCAAATAAAATTTTTATTCTTAAGAAAATAAAATAAAAAGAAATCATTTCTCATCGGTTAAAAAGTTGGACCGGGTCCCCACTGTCTTCGGCAGCGCAGTCGCGTGCGCGCTGCGCGCGTACAACTTAGGGGTTACGAGCGCGGTGCACGCCTATTTCTTCCTCACACTTTCAGCACCGCCTAATTAACCTACATATACAAATTTTTAACGGTCTAACTCAATTAGCTCAGATGCAAAAAAAAACTAATCAGCAGACCTCAAAACGTGTAAATCTGGTGAGAACTTTGGATAATATAAAACAACTGACACAGGCTCTTTTGAATCACCACAGTGCCATCGGAGCCCCTCTCTAAAGGTTAAAATCGCTCAAAACCGCTGCATAGTGGTGAGCGGCCACCTTCCGTCTTAGAATCTTAGAATGAACACGTAATACAATCTCATCGAAGGAAGGTCGCGTATTCAATTTCAAAGGGTTTAATGGCTAAAATGAAAAAATTTAGAACTCATTCAGTTTTTGAAATTTTCTATCAATCTTTTGAAAATTGAATTATGGAAGCGAGATCTATATACAAAATAAAAAAGAAATGATTTATCTTTAAACGCTTTTGAGTTATAAAATGTGTTGTGAAAAAATTAATGTTTCGTAAAATCTAAAAATGTGGATCGCTAATCCGTATTTTGTAAAAATGTTTATATAGTTCGAAAGAGGATTAAATGACCTTTCTTTATATACCAGTTGTTAAGAAATGGAACAGTTACTCGGTCGTACAGGGCGTTTCAAAAAAGACGATCGCGTAAAAGAGAAAATTTCGACCCTTTTAAAAACTTTTTTTAAAAATATAAAAAATCCGTATTTTAAAAGAAAAATTGTACCGTAAGAATCGGTAATAAATGCTCTTTCTGTTGGTGGAGGTGTATTTCGATATCTCGAACCGTTCGAGCAGGATCGCTTTACAAAAACCCACGAATTTTTCTCTCTTTGTTTTTCTTTTGAGGTAGGCTGTTCTGTAACAAAATGGCGGTCGGCTGCGATTTTGAATGGTTTTTTGATTTGACATGGGTCCACATTTTAATTAATATCTCCGCTAATCAGTGTCGCACCGTTTAGCAAATTAGATAACGTAGATCTGCGAGAAATTTTCTGTCCGACGGTACCTGTTCGAAGTCCGTGAGACCATTAGCGCCGGAGCCTTTGCTGTTTCAAGCCGTTTCTCACAGACAGACACACACACAGACACACGCGTACAGATTTTAATAATATAGGAGTCTAGCGAGCTCCGCCCGCTAGCGGGTCAGTATTTTTAAACGAATCACTATAATGACTGAATTCTCAAAATCTCTAAATCACTATAATTAATGAATCACTAATAGTAACTTTTAGTCTTAAGAAAAAGAATTGAAAAAAAATCATTTCTGATTGGGTAAAACGTCGGCTCGTGTCCCCACTGCCTTCGGCAGCGCGCTGCGCGCGCGCATTTTTTCCCTGATCTTTCTTGCCTCCTAAAAAAAATTCTGATCGGGTAAAAACTCCCACCGGGTCCCCACTGCCTCCGGCAGCGCACGCCCACGTGCGCTGCGCGCGCACGTGTGAAGGTATATGTGCGCTGCGTGCACATATTCCTTATCAAGTCAAATTTTTATTCTTAAGTAAATTAAAAAAATCATTTCTCATCAGTACAAATTCGGACCGGGTCCCCACTGCCTTCGGCATCGCAATCCCGTGGGCGCTCCGCGCGCTTAAGTTAAGGGATACACGCACCACGCACGCGTATTCCTTCCCTGACACTTCGTGCCAACTAAAAAAAAAATCATTTCTGATCGGGAAAAAAAACTCAAACTGTATCCCCACTGCCTTCGGCAGCGTAGACCAATGCGCGCTACACGCGCACGTGTGAAGGGGCGCATATTCCTTTTCAAATAAAATTTTTATTCTTAAGAAAATAAAATAAAAAGAAATCATTTCTCATAGGTTAAAAAGTTGGACCGGGTCCCCACTGCCTTCGGCAGCGCAGTCGCGTGCGCGCTGCGCGCGTACAACTTAGGGGATACGCGCGCGGACTACGCCTATTTCTTCCTCACACTTTCAGCACCGCCTAATTAACCTACACATACAAATTTTTAACGGTCTAACTCAATTAGCTCAGATGCAAAAGAAAACTAATCAGGAGACCTCAAAACGTGTAAATCTGGTGAAAACTTTGGATAATATAAAACAATTTTAAAATATCTTTCGAATGATGTATTAAAAATATTTTAATCATAATTAGAAATTGTAATACTGGAATTTTAAAATATTACAGCGCCATCTGGCGATAGAAATTTCTGTAATCTACTTTCGATTCCAATTCAACAAAGCTTTCTAATGATGTATTAGTTATGAAATTATTTTAATTAGTAGCTGAGATACAAATAAAAACTTATTCAGGACACCTCAAAACGTGTGAATCTGGTGAAAACTTTCGATAATTCAAAAGAACTTTAAAATATCTTTCGAATGATGTATTAAAAATATTTTAATCATAATTAGAAATTGAAATATTGAAGTTTTAAAATATTACAGCGCCATCTGGCGGTACAAATTTCTATATTCCACTGTTCAATTCCAAATCAAAAAAGCTTTCTAATGATGTATTACTTATGAAATTATTTTAATTAGTAGCTGAGATACAAACGAAAACTGATTCAGGACACCTCAAAACGTGTAAATCTGGTGAAAACTTTCGATAATTTAAAAGAACTTTAAAATATCTTTCGAATTATGTATTAAAAATAATTTAATCATGATTAGAAATTGAAATATTGAAATTTGAAAATATTACAGCGCCATAAAAGAAAATTGATTCAGGACACCTCAAAGCGTGTAAATCTGGTGAAAATTTTCGATAATTTAAAAGAACTTAAAAATATCTTTCGAATGATGTATTAAAAAAAATTTAATCATAATTAGAAATTGAAATTTGAAAATATTACAGCGCCATCTGACGGTACAAATTTCTGTATTCCACTGTTCGATTCCAATTCAAAAAAAAAAAAGCTTTCTAATGATGTATTACTTATGAGATTATTTTAATTAGTAGCTGAGATACAAAAGAAAACTAATTCAGGACACTTCAAAACGTGTAAATCCGTTGAAAACTTTGAATAATATAAAAGAACTTTAAAACATTTTTCGAATGATGTATTAAAAATAAATTAATCATAATTAGAAATTGAAATACGCGTATTAGAATAAAATTTAATTTCCAATTAAAATGTAAATTTTTTGCAAAGTCGGTGAATTTTGAACTGCAAGGCTGTCTTGTGATGTTAGTTCTCTGTACCAAGTTTAGTGTGCGGCATTGAAAAACTGAAGCCTTTTCAAAATAGCAATTTTTAATCACAGTACCAAAACACGTGACCTCGTTCAATGCCAGATGTTTATCGCTGTTTTTTTTTCTTCGCTTCCGTCGAGAAATGAACCTCTTTGAACAGGTTGCCATGGTGATGCAACGGACGTCTGCATTATTTGATTACGGTATTCATTTTCTAATGAAATACGGCATTTTCAATGGTTTAAAGCGTGAAATTAAAAAATTTATAACTCATTCAGTTTTTGAAATTTTCTCTCAATCTTATGAGAATTAAATTATGGAAGTGAGATCTATGTACAAAAAAAAAAAAAAAAAGAAATGATTTATCTCAAAATGCTTTTGAGTTATAAAATGTTTTGTGAAAAAATCGATGTTTCGTAAAATCTAAACATATGGATCGCTAATCCGTATTTTGTAAAAATGTTTATATGGCTCGAAAGAAGATTAAATGACCTTTCTGAATATACCAGTTGTTAAGAAATGGAACACTTACTCGGTCGTACAGGGCGTTTCAAAAAAGACGATCGCGAAAAAGAGAAAATTTCGACCCTTTTAAAAACTTTTTTTAAAAATATAAAAAATCCGTATTTTAAAAGAAAAATTGTACCGTAAGAATCGGTAATAAATGCTCTTTCTGTTGGTGGAGGTGTATTTCGATATCTCGAACCGTTCGAGCAGGATCGCTTTACAAAAACCCACGAAATTTTCTCTCTTTGCGTTTTCTTTTGAGGTAGGCTGTTCTGTAACAAAATGGCGGTCGGCTGCGATTTTGAATGTTTTTTGATTTGACATGGGTCGACATTTTAATTAACATCTCCGCTGATCAGTGTCGCACCGTTTAGCAAATTAGATAACGTAGATCTGCGATAAATTTTCTGTCCGACGGTACCTGTTCGAAGTCCGTGAGACCATTAGCGGCGGAGCCTTTGCTGTTTCAAGCCGTTTCTCACAGACAGACACACACACACAGACACACGCGTACAGATTTTAATAATATAAAAGTCTAGTGAGCTCCGCCCGCTAGCGGGTTAGTATTTTTAAACGAATCACTATAATGACTGAAATCTCAAAATCTCTAAATCACTATAATTAATGAATCACTAACAGTAACTTTTAGTCTTAAGAAAAATAATTGAAAAAAAAATCATTTCTGATTGGGTAAAAAGTCGGCCCGTGTCTCCACTGCCTTCGGCAGCGCGCTGCGCGCGCGTATTCCTTCCCTGACCTTTCGTGCCTCTTAAAAAAAATTCTGATCAGTTAAAAACTCCCACCGGGTCCAGACTGCCTCCGGCAGCGCACGTGTGCAGGTATATGTGCGCTGCGTGCACATATTCCTTATCAAGTCAAATATTTATTCTTAAGTAAATTTAAAAAATCATTTCTCATCGTTACAAATTCGGACCGGGTCCCCACTGCCTTCGGCATCGCAATCCCGTGGGCGCTCCGCGCTCTCAAGTTAAGGGATACACGCACCGCGCGCGCGTATTCCTTCCCTGACAATTCGTGCCAACTAAAAAAAAAATCATTTCTGATCGGGAAAAAACTCAAACTGGATCCCCACTGCCTTCGGCAGCGCAGACCAGTGCGCGCTGCGCGCGCACGTGTGAAGGGGCGCATATTCCTTTTCAAATAAAATTTTTATTCTTAAGAAAATAAAATAAAAAGAAATCATTTCTCATCGGTTAAAAAGTTGGACCGGGTCCCCACTGTCTTCGGCAGCGCAGTCGCGTGCGCGCTGCGCGCGTACAACTTAGGGGTTACGAGCGCGGTGCACGCCTATTTCTTCCTCACACTTTCAGCACCGCCTAATTAACCTACATATACAAATTTTTAACGGTCTAACTCAATTAGCTCAGATGCAAAAAAAAACTAATCAGCAGACCTCAAAACGTGTAAATCTGGTGAGAACTTTGGATAATATAAAACAACTGACACAGGCTCTTTTGAATCACCACAGTGCCATCGGAGCCCCTCTCTAAAGGTTAAAATCGCTCAAAACCGCTGCATAGTGGTGAGCGGCCACCTTCCGTCTTAGAATCTTAGAATGAACACGTAATACAATCTCATCGAAGGAAGGTCGCGTATTCAATTTCAAAGGGTTTAATGGCTAAAATGAAAAAATTTAGAACTCATTCAGTTTTTGAAATTTTCTATCAATCTTTTGAAAATTGAATTATGGAAGCGAGATCTATATACAAAATAAAAAAGAAATGATTTATCTTTAAACGCTTTTGAGTTATAAAATGTGTTGTGAAAAAATTAATGTTTCGTAAAATCTAAAAATGTGGATCGCTAATCCGTATTTTGTAAAAATGTTTATATAGTTCGAAAGAGGATTAAATGACCTTTCTTTATATACCAGTTGTTAAGAAATGGAACAGTTACTCGGTCGTACAGGGCGTTTCAAAAAAGACGATCGCGTAAAAGAGAAAATTTCGACCCTTTTAAAAACTTTTTTTAAAAATATAAAAAATCCGTATTTTAAAAGAAAAATTGTACCGTAAGAATCGGTAATAAATGCTCTTTCTGTTGGTGGAGGTGTATTTCGATATCTCGAACCGTTCGAGCAGGATCGCTTTACAAAAACCCACGAATTTTTCTCTCTTTGTTTTTCTTTTGAGGTAGGCTGTTCTGTAACAAAATGGCGGTCGGCTGCGATTTTGAATGGTTTTTTGATTTGACATGGGTCCACATTTTAATTAATATCTCCGCTAATCAGTGTCGCACCGTTTAGCAAATTAGATAACGTAGATCTGCGAGAAATTTTCTGTCCGACGGTACCTGTTCGAAGTCCGTGAGACCATTAGCGCCGGAGCCTTTGCTGTTTCAAGCCGTTTCTCACAGACAGACACACACACAGACACACGCGTACAGATTTTAATAATATAGGAGTCTAGCGAGCTCCGCCCGCTAGCGGGTCAGTATTTTTAAACGAATCACTATAATGACTGAATTCTCAAAATCTCTAAATCACTATAATTAATGAATCACTAATAGTAACTTTTAGTCTTAAGAAAAAGAATTGAAAAAAAATCATTTCTGATTGGGTAAAACGTCGGCTCGTGTCCCCACTGCCTTCGGCAGCGCGCTGCGCGCGCGCATTTTTTCCCTGATCTTTCTTGCCTCCTAAAAAAAATTCTGATCGGGTAAAAACTCCCACCGGGTCCCCACTGCCTCCGGCAGCGCACGCCCACGTGCGCTGCGCGCGCACGTGTGAAGGTATATGTGCGCTGCGTGCACATATTCCTTATCAAGTCAAATTTTTATTCTTAAGTAAATTAAAAAAATCATTTCTCATCAGTACAAATTCGGACCGGGTCCCCACTGCCTTCGGCATCGCAATCCCGTGGGCGCTCCGCGCGCTTAAGTTAAGGGATACACGCACCACGCACGCGTATTCCTTCCCTGACACTTCGTGCCAACTAAAAAAAAAATCATTTCTGATCGGGAAAAAAAACTCAAACTGTATCCCCACTGCCTTCGGCAGCGTAGACCAATGCGCGCTACACGCGCACGTGTGAAGGGGCGCATATTCCTTTTCAAATAAAATTTTTATTCTTAAGAAAATAAAATAAAAAGAAATCATTTCTCATAGGTTAAAAAGTTGGACCGGGTCCCCACTGCCTTCGGCAGCGCAGTCGCGTGCGCGCTGCGCGCGTACAACTTAGGGGATACGCGCGCGGACTACGCCTATTTCTTCCTCACACTTTCAGCACCGCCTAATTAACCTACACATACAAATTTTTAACGGTCTAACTCAATTAGCTCAGATGCAAAAGAAAACTAATCAGGAGACCTCAAAACGTGTAAATCTGGTGAAAACTTTGGATAATATAAAACAATTTTAAAATATCTTTCGAATGATGTATTAAAAATATTTTAATCATAATTAGAAATTGTAATACTGGAATTTTAAAATATTACAGCGCCATCTGGCGATAGAAATTTCTGTAATCTACTTTCGATTCCAATTCAACAAAGCTTTCTAATGATGTATTAGTTATGAAATTATTTTAATTAGTAGCTGAGATACAAATAAAAACTTATTCAGGACACCTCAAAACGTGTGAATCTGGTGAAAACTTTCGATAATTCAAAAGAACTTTAAAATATCTTTCGAATGATGTATTAAAAATATTTTAATCATAATTAGAAATTGAAATATTGAAGTTTTAAAATATTACAGCGCCATCTGGCGGTACAAATTTCTATATTCCACTGTTCAATTCCAAATCAAAAAAGCTTTCTAATGATGTATTACTTATGAAATTATTTTAATTAGTAGCTGAGATACAAACGAAAACTGATTCAGGACACCTCAAAACGTGTAAATCTGGTGAAAACTTTCGATAATTTAAAAGAACTTTAAAATATCTTTCGAATTATGTATTAAAAATAATTTAATCATGATTAGAAATTGAAATATTGAAATTTGAAAATATTACAGCGCCATAAAAGAAAATTGATTCAGGACACCTCAAAGCGTGTAAATCTGGTGAAAATTTTCGATAATTTAAAAGAACTTAAAAATATCTTTCGAATGATGTATTAAAAAAAATTTAATCATAATTAGAAATTGAAATTTGAAAATATTACAGCGCCATCTGACGGTACAAATTTCTGTATTCCACTGTTCGATTCCAATTCAAAAAAAAAAAAGCTTTCTAATGATGTATTACTTATGAGATTATTTTAATTAGTAGCTGAGATACAAAAGAAAACTAATTCAGGACACTTCAAAACGTGTAAATCCGTTGAAAACTTTGAATAATATAAAAGAACTTTAAAACATTTTTCGAATGATGTATTAAAAATAAATTAATCATAATTAGAAATTGAAATACGCGTATTAGAATAAAATTTAATTTCCAATTAAAATGTAAATTTTTTGCAAAGTCGGTGAATTTTGAACTGCAAGGCTGTCTTGTGATGTTAGTTCTCTGTACCAAGTTTAGTGTGCGGCATTGAAAAACTGAAGCCTTTTCAAAATAGCAATTTTTAATCACAGTACCAAAACACGTGACCTCGTTCAATGCCAGATGTTTATCGCTGTTTTTTTTTCTTCGCTTCCGTCGAGAAATGAACCTCTTTGAACAGGTTGCCATGGTGATGCAACGGACGTCTGCATTATTTGATTACGGTATTCATTTTCTAATGAAATACGGCATTTTCAATGGTTTAAAGCGTGAAATTAAAAAATTTATAACTCATTCAGTTTTTGAAATTTTCTCTCAATCTTATGAGAATTAAATTATGGAAGTGAGATCTATGTACAAAAAAAAAAAAAAAAAGAAATGATTTATCTCAAAATGCTTTTGAGTTATAAAATGTTTTGTGAAAAAATCGATGTTTCGTAAAATCTAAACATATGGATCGCTAATCCGTATTTTGTAAAAATGTTTATATGGCTCGAAAGAAGATTAAATGACCTTTCTGAATATACCAGTTGTTAAGAAATGGAACACTTACTCGGTCGTACAGGGCGTTTCAAAAAAGACGATCGCGAAAAAGAGAAAATTTCGACCCTTTTAAAAACTTTTTTTAAAAATATAAAAAATCCGTATTTTAAAAGAAAAATTGTACCGTAAGAATCGGTAATAAATGCTCTTTCTGTTGGTGGAGGTGTATTTCGATATCTCGAACCGTTCGAGCAGGATCGCTTTACAAAAACCCACGAAATTTTCTCTCTTTGCGTTTTCTTTTGAGGTAGGCTGTTCTGTAACAAAATGGCGGTCGGCTGCGATTTTGAATGTTTTTTGATTTGACATGGGTCGACATTTTAATTAACATCTCCGCTGATCAGTGTCGCACCGTTTAGCAAATTAGATAACGTAGATCTGCGATAAATTTTCTGTCCGACGGTACCTGTTCGAAGTCCGTGAGACCATTAGCGGCGGAGCCTTTGCTGTTTCAAGCCGTTTCTCACAGACAGACACACACACACAGACACACGCGTACAGATTTTAATAATATAAAAGTCTAGTGAGCTCCGCCCGCTAGCGGGTTAGTATTTTTAAACGAATCACTATAATGACTGAAATCTCAAAATCTCTAAATCACTATAATTAATGAATCACTAACAGTAACTTTTAGTCTTAAGAAAAATAATTGAAAAAAAAATCATTTCTGATTGGGTAAAAAGTCGGCCCGTGTCTCCACTGCCTTCGGCAGCGCGCTGCGCGCGCGTATTCCTTCCCTGACCTTTCGTGCCTCTTAAAAAAAATTCTGATCAGTTAAAAACTCCCACCGGGTCCAGACTGCCTCCGGCAGCGCACGTGTGCAGGTATATGTGCGCTGCGTGCACATATTCCTTATCAAGTCAAATATTTATTCTTAAGTAAATTTAAAAAATCATTTCTCATCGTTACAAATTCGGACCGGGTCCCCACTGCCTTCGGCATCGCAATCCCGTGGGCGCTCCGCGCTCTCAAGTTAAGGGATACACGCACCGCGCGCGCGTATTCCTTCCCTGACAATTCGTGCCAACTAAAAAAAAAATCATTTCTGATCGGGAAAAAACTCAAACTGGATCCCCACTGCCTTCGGCAGCGCAGACCAGTGCGCGCTGCGCGCGCACGTGTGAAGGGGCGCATATTCCTTTTCAAATAAAATTTTTATTCTTAAGAAAATAAAATAAAAAGAAATCATTTCTCATCGGTTAAAAAGTTGGACCGGGTCCCCACTGTCTTCGGCAGCGCAGTCGCGTGCGCGCTGCGCGCGTACAACTTAGGGGTTACGAGCGCGGTGCACGCCTATTTCTTCCTCACACTTTCAGCACCGCCTAATTAACCTACATATACAAATTTTTAACGGTCTAACTCAATTAGCTCAGATGCAAAAAAAAACTAATCAGCAGACCTCAAAACGTGTAAATCTGGTGAGAACTTTGGATAATATAAAACAACTGACACAGGCTCTTTTGAATCACCACAGTGCCATCGGAGCCCCTCTCTAAAGGTTAAAATCGCTCAAAACCGCTGCATAGTGGTGAGCGGCCACCTTCCGTCTTAGAATCTTAGAATGAACACGTAATACAATCTCATCGAAGGAAGGTCGCGTATTCAATTTCAAAGGGTTTAATGGCTAAAATGAAAAAATTTAGAACTCATTCAGTTTTTGAAATTTTCTATCAATCTTTTGAAAATTGAATTATGGAAGCGAGATCTATATACAAAATAAAAAAGAAATGATTTATCTTTAAACGCTTTTGAGTTATAAAATGTGTTGTGAAAAAATTAATGTTTCGTAAAATCTAAAAATGTGGATCGCTAATCCGTATTTTGTAAAAATGTTTATATAGTTCGAAAGAGGATTAAATGACCTTTCTTTATATACCAGTTGTTAAGAAATGGAACAGTTACTCGGTCGTACAGGGCGTTTCAAAAAAGACGATCGCGTAAAAGAGAAAATTTCGACCCTTTTAAAAACTTTTTTTAAAAATATAAAAAATCCGTATTTTAAAAGAAAAATTGTACCGTAAGAATCGGTAATAAATGCTCTTTCTGTTGGTGGAGGTGTATTTCGATATCTCGAACCGTTCGAGCAGGATCGCTTTACAAAAACCCACGAATTTTTCTCTCTTTGTTTTTCTTTTGAGGTAGGCTGTTCTGTAACAAAATGGCGGTCGGCTGCGATTTTGAATGGTTTTTTGATTTGACATGGGTCCACATTTTAATTAATATCTCCGCTAATCAGTGTCGCACCGTTTAGCAAATTAGATAACGTAGATCTGCGAGAAATTTTCTGTCCGACGGTACCTGTTCGAAGTCCGTGAGACCATTAGCGCCGGAGCCTTTGCTGTTTCAAGCCGTTTCTCACAGACAGACACACACACAGACACACGCGTACAGATTTTAATAATATAGGGGTCTAGCGAGCTCCGCCCGCTAGCGGGTCAGTATTTTTAAACGAATCACTATAATGACTGAATTCTCAAAATCTCTAAATCACTATAATTAATGAATCACTAATAGTAACTTTTAGTCTTAAGAAAAAGAATTGAAAAAAAATCATTTCTGATTGGGTAAAACGTCGGCTCGTGTCCCCACTGCCTTCGGCAGCGCGCTGCGCGCGCGCATTTTTTCCCTGATCTTTCTTGCCTCCTAAAAAAAATTCTGATCGGGTAAAAACTCCCACCGGGTCCCCACTGCCTCCGGCAGCGCACGCCCACGTGCGCTGCGCGCGCACGTGTGAAGGTATATGTGCGCTGCGTGCACATATTCCTTATCAAGTCAAATTTTTATTCTTAAGTAAATTAAAAAAATCATTTCTCATCAGTACAAATTCGGACCGGGTCCCCACTGCCTTCGGCATCGCAATCCCGTGGGCGCTCCGCGCGCTTAAGTTAAGGGATACACGCACCACGCACGCGTATTCCTTCCCTGACACTTCGTGCCAACTAAAAAAAAAATCATTTCTGATCGGGAAAAAAAACTCAAACTGTATCCCCACTGCCTTCGGCAGCGTAGACCAATGCGCGCTACACGCGCACGTGTGAAGGGGCGCATATTCCTTTTCAAATAAAATTTTTATTCTTAAGAAAATAAAATAAAAAGAAATCATTTCTCATAGGTTAAAAAGTTGGACCGGGTCCCCACTGCCTTCGGCAGCGCAGTCGCGTGCGCGCTGCGCGCGTACAACTTAGGGGATACGCGCGCGGACTACGCCTATTTCTTCCTCACACTTTCAGCACCGCCTAATTAACCTACACATACAAATTTTTAACGGTCTAACTCAATTAGCTCAGATGCAAAAGAAAACTAATCAGGAGACCTCAAAACGTGTAAATCTGGTGAAAACTTTGGATAATATAAAACAATTTTAAAATATCTTTCGAATGATGTATTAAAAATATTTTAATCATAATTAGAAATTGTAATACTGGAATTTTAAAATATTACAGCGCCATCTGGCGATAGAAATTTCTGTAATCTACTTTCGATTCCAATTCAACAAAGCTTTCTAATGATGTATTAGTTATGAAATTATTTTAATTAGTAGCTGAGATACAAATAAAAACTTATTCAGGACACCTCAAAACGTGTGAATCTGGTGAAAACTTTCGATAATTCAAAAGAACTTTAAAATATCTTTCGAATGATGTATTAAAAATATTTTAATCATAATTAGAAATTGAAATATTGAAGTTTTAAAATATTACAGCGCCATCTGGCGGTACAAATTTCTATATTCCACTGTTCAATTCCAAATCAAAAAAGCTTTCTAATGATGTATTACTTATGAAATTATTTTAATTAGTAGCTGAGATACAAACGAAAACTGATTCAGGACACCTCAAAACGTGTAAATCTGGTGAAAACTTTCGATAATTTAAAAGAACTTTAAAATATCTTTCGAATTATGTATTAAAAATAATTTAATCATGATTAGAAATTGAAATATTGAAATTTGAAAATATTACAGCGCCATAAAAGAAAATTGATTCAGGACACCTCAAAGCGTGTAAATCTGGTGAAAATTTTCGATAATTTAAAAGAACTTAAAAATATCTTTCGAATGATGTATTAAAAAAAATTTAATCATAATTAGAAATTGAAATTTGAAAATATTACAGCGCCATCTGACGGTACAAATTTCTGTATTCCACTGTTCGATTCCAATTCAAAAAAAAAAAAGCTTTCTAATGATGTATTACTTATGAGATTATTTTAATTAGTAGCTGAGATACAAAAGAAAACTAATTCAGGACACTTCAAAACGTGTAAATCCGTTGAAAACTTTGAATAATATAAAAGAACTTTAAAACATTTTTCGAATGATGTATTAAAAATAAATTAATCATAATTAGAAATTGAAATACGCGTATTAGAATAAAATTTAATTTCCAATTAAAATGTAAATTTTTTGCAAAGTCGGTGAATTTTGAACTGCAAGGCTGTCTTGTGATGTTAGTTCTCTGTACCAAGTTTAGTGTGCGGCATTGAAAAACTGAAGCCTTTTCAAAATAGCAATTTTTAATCACAGTACCAAAACACGTGACCTCGTTCAATGCCAGATGTTTATCGCTGTTTTTTTTTCTTCGCTTCCGTCGAGAAATGAACCTCTTTGAACAGGTTGCCATGGTGATGCAACGGACGTCTGCATTATTTGATTACGGTATTCATTTTCTAATGAAATACGGCATTTTCAATGGTTTAAAGCGTGAAATTAAAAAATTTATAACTCATTCAGTTTTTGAAATTTTCTCTCAATCTTATGAGAATTAAATTATGGAAGTGAGATCTATGTACAAAAAAAAAAAAAAAAAGAAATGATTTATCTCAAAATGCTTTTGAGTTATAAAATGTTTTGTGAAAAAATCGATGTTTCGTAAAATCTAAACATATGGATCGCTAATCCGTATTTTGTAAAAATGTTTATATGGCTCGAAAGAAGATTAAATGACCTTTCTGAATATACCAGTTGTTAAGAAATGGAACACTTACTCGGTCGTACAGGGCGTTTCAAAAAAGACGATCGCGAAAAAGAGAAAATTTCGACCCTTTTAAAAACTTTTTTTAAAAATATAAAAAATCCGTATTTTAAAAGAAAAATTGTACCGTAAGAATCGGTAATAAATGCTCTTTCTGTTGGTGGAGGTGTATTTCGATATCTCGAACCGTTCGAGCAGGATCGCTTTACAAAAACCCACGAAATTTTCTCTCTTTGCGTTTTCTTTTGAGGTAGGCTGTTCTGTAACAAAATGGCGGTCGGCTGCGATTTTGAATGTTTTTTGATTTGACATGGGTCGACATTTTAATTAACATCTCCGCTGATCAGTGTCGCACCGTTTAGCAAATTAGATAACGTAGATCTGCGATAAATTTTCTGTCCGACGGTACCTGTTCGAAGTCCGTGAGACCATTAGCGGCGGAGCCTTTGCTGTTTCAAGCCGTTTCTCACAGACAGACACACACACACAGACACACGCGTACAGATTTTAATAATATAAAAGTCTAGTGAGCTCCGCCCGCTAGCGGGTTAGTATTTTTAAACGAATCACTATAATGACTGAATTCTCAAAATCTCTAAATCACTATAATTAATGAATCACTAACAGTAACTTTTAGTCTTAAGAAAAATAATTGAAAAAAAATCATTTCTGATTGGGTAAAAAGTCGGCCCGTGTCTCCACTGCCTTCGGCAGCGTGCTGCGCGCGCGTATTCCTTCCCTGACCTTTCGTGCCTCCTAAAAAAAATTCTGATCAGTTAAAAACTCCCACCGGGTCCAGACTGCCTCCGGCAGCGCACGTGTGCAGGTATATGTGCGCTGCGTGCACATATTCCTTATCAAGACAAATATTTATTCTTAAGTAAATTTAAAAAATCATTTCTCATCGTTACAAATTCGGACCGGGTCCCCACTGCCTTCGGCATCGCAATCCCGTGGGCGCTCCGCGCGCTCAAGTTAAGGGATACACGCACCGCGCGCGCGTATTCCTTCCCTGACAATTCGTGCCAACTAAAAAAAAAATCATTTCTGATCGGGAAAAAACTCAAACTGGATCCCCACTGCCTTCGGCAGTGCAGACCAGTGCGCGCTGCGCGCGCACGTGTGAAGGGGCGCATATTCCTTTTCAAATAAAATTTTTATTCTTAAGAAAATAAAATAAAAAGAAATCATTTCTCATCGGTTAAAAAGTTGGACCGGGTCCCCACTGTCTTCGGCAGCGCAGTCGCGTGCGCGCTGCGCGCGTACAACTTAGGGGTTACGAGCGCGGTGCACGCCTATTTCTTCCTCACACTTTCAGCACCGCCTAATTAACCTACATATACAAATTTTTAACGGTCTAACTCAATTAGCTCAGATGCAAAAAAAAAAAACTAATCAGGAGACCTCAAAACATGTAAATCTGGTGAGAACTTTGGATAATATAAAACAACTGACACAGGCTCTTTTGAATCACCACAGTGCCATCGGAGCCCCTCTCTAAAGGTTAAAATCGCTCAAAACCGCTGCATAGTGGTGAGCGGCCACCTTCCGTCTTAGAATCTTAGAATGAACACGTAATACAATCTCATCGAAGGAAGGTCGCGTATTCAATTTCAAAGGGTTTAATGGCTAAAATGAAAAAATTTAGAACTCATTCAGTTTTTGAAATTTTCTATCAATCTTTTGAAAATTGAATTATGGAAGCGAGATCTATATACAAAAAAAAAAAGAAATGATTTATCTTTAAACGCTTTTGAGTTATAAAATGTGTTGTGAAAAAATTAATGTTTCGTAAAATCTAAAAATGTGGATCGCTAATCCGTATTTTGTAAAAATGTTTATATAGTTCGAAAGAGGATTAAATGACCTTTCTTTATATACCAGTTGTTAAGAAATGGAACAGTTACTCGGTCGTACAGGGTGTTTCAAAAAAGACGATCGCGTAAAAGAGAAAATTTCGACCCTTTTAAAAACTTTTTTTAAAAATATAAAAAATCCGTATTTTAAAAGAAAAATTGTACCGTAAGAATCGGTAATAAATGCTCTTTCTGTTGGTGGAGGTGTATTTCGATATCTCGAACCGTTCGAGCAGGATCGCTTTACAAAAACCCACGAATTTTTCTCTCTTTGTTTTTCTTTTGAGGTAGGCTGTTCTGTAACAAAATGGCGGTCGGCTGCGATTTTGAATGGTTTTTTGATTTGACATGGGTCCACATTTTAATTAATATCTCCGCTAATCAGTGTCGCACCGTTTAGCAAATTAGATAACGTAGATCTGCGATAAATTTTCTGTCCGACGGTACCTGTTCGAAGTCCGTGAGACCATTAGCGCCGGAGCCTTTGCTGTTTCAAGCCGTTTCTCACAGACAGACACACACACACAGACACACGCGTACAGATTTTAATAATGTAGGAGTCTAGCGAGCTCCGCCCGCTAGCGGGTCAGTATTTTTAAACGAATCACTATAATGACTGAATTCTCAAAATCTCTAAATCACTATAATTAATGAATCACTAATAGTAACTTTTAGTCTTAAGAAAAAGAATTGAAAAAAAATCATTTCTGATTGGGTAAAACGTCGGCTCGTGTCCCCACTGCCTTCGGCAGCGCGCTGCGCGCGCGCATTCCTTCCCTGATCTTTCGTGCCTCCTAAAAAAAATTCTGATCGGGTAAAATTTCCCACCGGGTCCCCACTGCCTCCGGCAGCGCACGCCCACGTGCGCTGCGCGCGCACGTGTGAAGGTATATGTGCGCTGCGTGCACATATTCCTTATCAAGTCAAATTTTTATTCTTAAGTAAATTAAAAAAATTATTTCTCATCAGTACAAATTCGGACCGGGTCCCCACTGCCTTCGGCATCGCAATCCCGTGGGCGCTCCGCGCGCTCAAGTTAAGGGATACACGCACCACGCACGCGTATTCCTTCCCTGACACTTTGTGCCAACTAAAAAAAAAATCATTTCTGATCGGGAAAAAAAACTCAAACTGTATCCCCACTGCCTTCGGCAGCGTAGACCAATGCGCGCTACACGCGCACGTGTGAAGGGGCGCATATTCCTTTTCAAATAAAATTTTTATTCTTAAGAAAATAAAATAAAAAGAAATCATTTCTCATAGGTTAAAAAGTTGGACCGGGTCCCCACTGCCTTCGGCAGCGCAGTCGCGTGCGCGCTGCGCGCGTACAACTTAGGGGATACGCGCGCGGACTACGCCTATTTCTTCCTCACACTTTCAGCACCGCCTAATTAACCTACACATACAAATTTTTAACGGTCTAACTCAATTAGCTCAGATGCAAAAGAAAACTAATCAGGAGACCTCAAAACGTGTAAATCTGGTGAAAACTTTGGATAATATAAAACAATTTTAAAATATCTTTCGAATGATGTATTAAAAATATTTTAATCATAATTAGAAATTGTAATACTGGAATTTTAAAATATTACAGCGCCATCTGGCGATAGAAATTTCTGTAATCTACTGTTCGATTCCAATTCAACAAAGCTTTCTAATGATGTATTAGTTATGAAATTATTTTAATTAGTAGCTGAGATACAAATAAAAACTTATTCAGGACACCTCAAAACGTGTGAATCTGGTGAAAACTTTCGATAATTCAAAAGAAATTTAAAATATCTTTCGAATGATGTATTAAAAATATTTTAATCATAATCATAATTAGAAATTGAAATATTGAAGTTTTAAAATATTACAGCGCCATCTGGCGGTACAAATTTCTATATTCCACTGTTCAATTCCAAATCAAAAAAGCTTTCTAATGATGTATTACTTATGAAATTATTTTAATTAGTAGCTGAGATACAAACGAAAACTGATTCAGGACACCTCAAAACGTGTAAATCTGGTGAAAACTTTCGATAATTTAAAAGAACTTTAAAATATCTTTCGAATTATGTATTAAAAATAATTTAATCATGATTAGAAATTGAAATATTGAAATTTGAAAATATTACAGCGCCATAAAAGAAAATTCATTCAGGACACCTCAAAGCGTGTAAATCTGGTGAAAATTTTCGATAATTTAAAAGAACTTAAAAATATCTTTCGAATGATGTATTAAAAATAATTTAATCATAATTAGAAATTGAAATTTGAAAATATTACAGCGCCATCTGACGGTACAAATTTCTGTATTCCACTGTTCGATTCCAATTCAAAAAAAAAAAAGCTTTCTAATGATGTATTACTTATGAGATTATTTTAATTAGTAGCTGAGATACAAAAGAAAACTAATTCAGGACACTTCAAAACGTGTAAATCCGTTGAAAACTTTGAATAATATAAAAGAACTTTAAAACATTTTTCGAATGATGTATTAAAAATAAATTAATCATAATTAGAAATTGAAATACGCGTATTAGAATAAAATTTAATTTCCAATTAAAATGTAAATTTTTTGCAAAGTCGGTGAATTTTGAACTGCAAGGCTGTCTTGTGATGTTAGTTCTCTGTACCAAGTTTAGTGTGCGGCATTGAAAAACGACGATTCGATGCCTTTTCAAAATAGCAATTTTTAATCACAGTACCAAAACACGTGACCTCGTTCAATGCCAGATGTTTATCGCTGTTTTTTTTTTCTTCGCTTCCGTCGAGAAATGAACCTCTTTGAACAGGTTGCCATGGTGATGCAACGGACGTCTGCATTATTTGATTACGGTATTCATTTTCTAATGAAATACGGCATTTTCAATGGTTTAAAGCGTGAAATTAAAAAATTTATAACTCATTCAGTTTTTGAAATTTTCTCTCAATCTTATGAGAATTAAATTATGGAAGTGAGATCTATGTACAAAAAAAAAAAAAAGAAATGATTTATCTCAAAATGCTTTTGAGTTATAAAATGTTTTGTGAAAAAATCGATGTTTCGTAAAATCTAAACATATGGATCGCTAATCCGTATTTTGTAAAAATGTTTATATGGCTCGAAAGAAGATTAAATGACCTTTCTGAATATACCAGTTGTTAAGAAATGGAACACTTACTCGGTCGTACAGGGCGTTTCAAAAAAGACGATCGCGAAAAAGAGAAAATTTCGACCCTTTTAAAAACTTTTTTTAAAAATATAAAAAATCCGTATTTTAAAAGAAAAATTGTACCGTAAGAATCGGTAATAAATGCTCTTTCTGTTGGTGGAGGTGTATTTCGATATCTCGAACCGTTCGAGCAGGATCGCTTTACAAAAACCCACGAAATTTTCTCTCTTTGCGTTTTCTTTTGAGGTAGGCTGTTCTGTAACAAAATGGCGGTCGGCTGCGATTTTGAATGTTTTTTGATTTGTCATGGGTCGACATTTTAATTAACATCTCCGCTGATCAGTGTCGCACCGTTTAGCAAATTAGATAACGTAGATCTGCGATAAATTTTCTGTCCGACGGTACCTGTTCGAAGTCCGTGAGACCATTAGCGGCGGAGCCTTTGCTGTTTCAAGCCGTTTCTCACAGACAGACACACACACACAGACACACGCGTACAGATTTTAATAATATAAAAGTCTAGTGAGCTCCGCCCGCTAGCGGGTTAGTATTTTTAAACGAATCACTATAATGACTGAATTCTCAAAATCTCTAAATCACTATAATTAATGAATCACTAACAGTAACTTTTAGTCTTAAGAAAAATAATTGAAAAAAAATCATTTCTGATTGGGTAAAAAGTCGGCCTGTGTCTCCACTGCCTTCGGCAGCGTGCTGCGCGCGCGTATTCCTTCCCTGACCTTTCGTGCCTCCTAAAAAAAATTCTGATCAGTTAAAAACTCCCACCGGGTCCAGACTGCCTCCGGCAGCGCACGTGTGCAGGTATATGTGCGCTGCGTGCACATATTCCTTATCAAGACAAATATTTATTCTTAAGTAAATTTAAAAAATCATTTCTCATCGTTACAAATTCGGACCGGGTCCCCACTGCCTTCGGCATCGCAATCCCGTGGGCGCTCCGCGCGCTCAAGTTAAGGGATACACGCACCGCGCGCGCGTATTCCTTCCCTGACAATTCGTGCCAACTAAAAAAAAAATCATTTCTGATCGGGAAAAAACTCAAACTGGATCCCCACTGCCTTCGGCAGCGCAGACCAGTGCGCGCTGCGCGCGCACGTGTGAAGGGGCGCATATTCCTTTTCAAATAAAATTTTTATTCTTAAGAAAATAAAATAAAAAGAAATCATTTCTCATCGGTTAAAAAGTTGGACCGGGTCCCCACTGTCTTCGGCAGCGCAGTCGCGTGCGCGCTGCGCGCGTACAACTTAGGGGTTACGAGCGCGGTGCACGCCTATTTCTTCCTCACACTTTCAGCACCGCCTAATTAACCTACATATACAAATTTTTAACGGTCTAACTCAATTAGCTCAGATGCAAAAAAAAAAAACTAATCAGGAGACCTCAAAACGTGTAAATCTGGTGAGAACTTTGGATAATATAAAACAACTGACACAGGCTCTTTTAAATCACCACAGTGCCATCGGAGCCCCTCTCTAAAGGTTAAAATCGCTCAAAACCGCTGCATAGTGGTGAGCGGCCACCTTCCGTCTTAGAATCTTAGAATGAACACGTAATACAATCTCATCGAAGGAAGGTCGCGTATTCAATTTCAAAGGGTTTAATGGCTAAAATGAAAAAATTTAGAACTCATTCAGTTTTTGAAATTTTCTATCAATCTTTTGAAAATTGAATTATGGAAGCGAGATCTATATACAAAATAAAAAAGAAATGATTTATCTTTAAACGCTTTTGAGTTATAAAATGTGTTGTGAAAAAATTAATGTTTCGTAAAATCTAAAAATGTGGATCGCTAATCCGTATTTTGGAAAAATGTTTATATAGTTCGAAAGAGGATTAAATGACCTTTCTTTATATACCAGTTGTTAAGAAATGGAACAGTTACTCGGTCGTACAGGGCGTTTCAAAAAAGACGATCGCGTAAAAGAGAAAATTTCGACCCTTTTAAAAACTTTTTTTAAAAATATAAAATATCCGTATTTTAAAAGAAAAATTGTACCGTAAGAATCGGTAATAAATGCTCTTTCTGTTGGTGGAGGTGTATTTCGATATCTCGAACCGTTCGAGCAGGATCGCTTTACAAAAACCCACGAATTTTTTTCTCATTGTTTTTCTTTTGAGGTAGGCTGTTCTGTAACAAAATGGCGGTCGGCTGCGATTTTGAATGGTTTTTTGATTTGACATGGGTCCACATTTTAATTAATATCTCCGCTAATCAGTGTCGCACCGTTTAGCAAATTAGATAACGTAGATCTGCGATAAATTTTCTGTCCGACGGTACCTGTTCGAAGTCCGTGAGACCATTAGCGCCGGAGCCTTTGCTGTTTCAAGCCGTTTCTCACAGACAGACACACACACAGACACACGCGTACAGATTTTAATAATATAGGAGTCTAGCGAGCTCCGCCCGCTAGCGGGTCAGTATTTTTAAACGAATCACTATAATGACTGAATTCTCAAAATCTCTAAATCACTATAATTAATGAATTACTAATAGTAACTTTTAGTCTTAAGAAAAAGAATTGAAAAAAAATCATTTCTGATTGGGTAAAACGTCGGCTCGTGTCCCCACTGCCTTCGGCAGCGCGCTGCGCGCGCGCATTCCTTCCCTGATCTTTCGTGCCTCCTAAAAAAAATTCTGATCGGGTAAAAACTCCCACCGGGTCCCCACTGCCTCCGGCAGCGCACGCCCACGTGCGCTGCGCGCGCACGTGTGAAGGTATATGTGCGCTGCGTGCACATATTCCTTATCAAGTCAAATTTTTATTCTTAAGTAAATTAAAAAAATCATTTCTCATCAGTACAAATTCGGACCGGGTCCCCACTGCCTTCGGCATCGCAATCCCGTGGGCGCTCCGCGCGCTCAAGTTAAGGGATACACGCACCACGCACGCGTATTCCTTCCCTGACACTTCGTGCCAACTAAAAAAAAAATCATTTCTGATCGGGAAAAAAAACTCAAACTGTATCCCCACTGCCTTCGGCAGCGTAGACCAATGCGCGCTACACGCGCACGTGTGAAGGGGCGCATATTCCTTTTCAAATAAAATTTTTATTCTTAAGAAAATAAAATAAAAAGAAATCATTTCTCATAGGTTAAAAAGTTGGACCGGGTCCCCACTGCCTTCGGCAGCGCAGTCGCGTGCGCGCTGCGCGCGTACAACTTAGGGGATACGCGCGCGGACTACGCCTATTTCTTCCTCACACTTTCAGCACCGCCTAATTAACCTACACATACAAATTTTTAACGGTCTAACTCAGTTAGCTCAGATGCAAAAGAAAACTAATCAGGAGACCTCAAAACGTGTAAATCTGGTGAAAACTTTGGATAATATAAAACAATTTTAAAATATCTTTCGAATGATGTATTAAAAATATTTTAATCATAATTAGAAATTGTAATACTGGAATTTTAAAATATTACAGCGCCATCTGGCGATAGAAATTTCTGTAATCTACTGTTCGATTCCAATTGAACAAAGCTTTCTAATGATGTATTAGTTATGAAATTATTTTAATTAGTAGCTGAGATACAAATAAAAACTTATTCAGGACACCTCAAAACGTGTGAATCTGGTGAAAACTTTCGATAATTCAAAAGAACTTTAAAATATCTTTCGAATGATGTATTAAAAATATTTTAATCATAATCATAATTAGAAATTGAAATATTGAAGTTTTAAAATATTACAGCGCCATCTGGCGGTACAAATTTCTATATTCCACTGTTCAATTCCAAATCAAAAAAGCTTTCTAATGATGTATTACTTATGAAATTATTTTATTTAGTAGCTGAGATACAAACGAAAACTGATTCAGGACACCTCAAAACGTGTAAATCTGGTGAAAACTTTCGATAATTTAAAAGAACTTTAAAATATCTTTCGAATTATGTATTAAAAATAATTTAATCATGATTAGAAATTGAAATATTGAAATTTGAAAATATTACAGCGCCATAAAAGAAAATTGATTCAGGACACCTCAAAGCGTGTAAATCTGGTGAAAATTTTCGATAATTTAAAAGAACTTAAAAATATCTTTCGAATGATGTATTAAAAATAATTTAATCATAATTAGAAATTGAAATTTGAAAATATTACAGCGCCATCTGACGGTACAAATTTCTGTATTCCACTGTTCGATTCCAATTCAAAAAAAAAAAGCTTTCTAATGATGTATTACTTATGAGATTATTTTAATTAGTAGCTGAGATACAAAAGAAAACTAATTCAGGACACTTCAAAACGTGTAAATCCGTTGAAAACTTTGAATAATATAAAAGAACTTTAAAACATTTTTCGAATGATGTATTAAAAATAAATTAATCATAATTAGAAATTGAAATACGCGTATTAGAATAAAATTTAATTTCCAATTAAAATGTAAATTTTTTGCAAAGTCGGTGAATTTTGAACTGCAAGGCTGTCTTGTGATGTTAGTTCTCTGTACCAAGTTTAGTGTGCGGCATTGAAAAACTGAAGCCTTTTCAAAATAGCAATTTTTAATCACAGTACCAAAACACGTGACCTCGTTCAATGCCAGATGTTTATCGCTGTTTTTTTTTCTTCGCTTCCGTCGAGAAATGAACCTCTTTGAACAGGTTGCCATGGTGATGCAACGGACGTCTGCATTATTTGATTACGGTATTCATTTTCTAATGAAATACGGCATTTTCAATGGTTTAAAGCGTGAAATTAAAAAATTTATAACTCATTCAGTTTTTGAAATTTTCTCTCAATCTTATGAGAATTAAATTATGGAAGTGAGATCTATGTACAAAAAAAAAAAAAAAAGAAATGATTTATCTCAAAATGCTTTTGAGTTATAAAATGTTTTGTGAAAAAATCGATGTTTCGTAAAATCTAAACATATGGATCGCTAATCCGTATTTTGTAAAAATGTTTATATGGCTCGAAAGAAGATGAAATGACCTTTCTGAATATACCAGTTGTTAAGAAATGGAACACTTACTCGGTCGTACAGGGCGTTTCAAAAAAGACGATCGCGAAAAAGAGAAATTTTCGACCCTTTTTAAAACTTTTTTTAAAAATATAAAAAATCCGTATTTAAAAAAAAAAAAAATTGTACCGTAAGAATCGGTAATAAATGCTCTTTCTGTTGTTAGAGGTGTATTTCGATATCTCGAACCGTTCGTGCAGGATCGCTTTACAAAAACCCACGAAATTTTCTCTCTTTGCTTTTTCTTCTTAGGTAGGCTGTTCTGTAACGAAATGGCGGTCGGCTGCGATTTTGAATCGTTTTTTGATTTGACATAGGTTCACATTTTAATTAATATCTCCGATAATTAGGGTCGTATCGTTTAGCAAATTAGATAACGTAGATCTGCGATAAATTCTCTGTCCGACGGTACCTGTTCGAAGTCCGTGCGACCATTTGCGGCGGAGCCCTTGCTGTTTCAAGCCGTTTCTCACAGACACAGAGACACACAGACACACGGAAACACAGACACACGCGTACATATTTTAATAATATTAGGAGATAGGAGATTATTTTTATTCTTTCCCTTGTTTCGGGACACAATATGCCTCGAAAGTATCAAAGGCCTGTTGGTGCTCGAAAATACAAAGATTACTCAGTACAAATACAGGATCTTACACCAAATGTATACGTTATTGTAGAACTTATGTTTAATGAAAATAGAAAAAGAGAAGTGAAAAAACAATTCTATAGTATTGTTCATGAAACTAAACCCGAGGAAGAAACAGCAAAGATAAAATTTTTTAGGAAAAGCTCCAAATCACGGGGAAATGATTATGTGTTTCCAAATGTTGATGATGAGATGGACATTAAGATCACAGACATTATAACAATTGTTAAGCCTGTTAAGGGCCCTCTTTACTCACCGCCGCGGAAGCCGAAGCTAATGTTATTCTATGGGAAATTTTTCTTTACAAATAACTTATTAACTAATACATATTTTTAAATTCTGTTTTCACATTATGAAAATTCCCAGCTGTTAAATTGACGGACCTTTTTTAAAAAATTATTTTTTGAATTTTTAATATTTTATTTTTAAGCTGCAAAATACGATTTTTCAATATGTGAATTTTTTTCATTTTGCAATTTCAAAATAAAATATTAAAAATTAAAAAAATACATTTTTAAAACAGGTCCGTCAATTTAACAGTTGGGAATTTTTTGAATGTGAAAACAGAATTTAAAAATATGTATTAGTTAATAAGTTATTTGTAAAGAAAATTTCGCCATTGAATAACATTGGCTCGGGCTTTCGGAGACGGTAAGTGAAGAGGGCCGTTAAAGTTAATAGAGGACGTCATAATTTCCCTTTTGCACTTAATAATTAAATGTTAGATTAAGTTAATATTAGTGGTATTATTGTGTAATTTTTTTCTAGTACATCAAATGTAAACTATTATAAATAAATTTATTTTGGCCTTTTATGTGGATTTTGTTACCCTTTAGTGAATAATTGAAGTTAAACACTGATTTACAACCACTGGTTTTTGTTACACCATTTTACGGGGTAACTAAAACCACCAAGTTTTTATTTTTTTATAATTAACATGCATGTTTCAAAAATTTTCTTATATGTAATAATAAAGTAGAGCAATAGAACCAAGTTTTCCACAAATTAGTTAATGTCTAACAAAAATAGCTTTTGAGTGATAGGTGTTTGAAGTTGAAAAGTGGTCTAAGTAACCCCGGTTTAGGTATGGAAAGAAATATATAACAGACATAATATCATAAAATAACAACTAAAGAACAAATTTCAATTTCTATTTTCCAAAGTAGATTTTTAAGATCATTTTTAAAAGTGCATAAATTCTTATTCCTAATTATTATAAAATAAGTAAGAATTAGAAAAATTAATAAAATATAAATAATAATAATAATAATAATAATAATAAAATTAATAATTGTAATAATAATAATGTGCGTGGGAATTTCATGAAATTCAGTTCAAACGTGGTTTTGTATTTATGTAATACATACATTTATAAATTCCCAAAGTATAGAAATATTCATTTTCGATATTAACACGTACGATTATAGATAGGCAAAACATTAATATAAATTTTACGCAAACTATCTATGCATTTTTTTTCTTAATTTTTTTATTTTTTTATTTATTTATTATTATTATTATTATTATCATTATTATTATCATTTTTATTACCAATGATTTATTTGCCAAATAACAGTTGATGTGCAATCTAGCGTCTCATTTCATATATATATATATATATATATATATATATAACTTCGGAAATTGCAGTCAGTTGACAAACTGAATAATTCTGCGCATTTCTATAGATATATATTTATTTTCTCGTATTTACTTAGCAAGAATATATATGGATTTTATTACTCTGAAAAATGCGGCACTATGAATCAGACAGCAATGATGCGTCATATTTTATAAAGAGAGTTTTCACGGAAAGCCGACATTTATTATAAAATATATAATTCATATTTTTATTATTGTGAAATTTGAATAGTTTTATTATTCTTGAAAATGCTGATTTCATTTTTCTTTTTTTAATAAATGCATAAGAAATAAGTTTTGCTTATTTATAAGTTTATATTTTAATATTAAATTTAAATTTAAATTAGTCTATATTTCGTATTAGCGTATTTTCTTCAGTATAATATCAGTATATTCAGTTATATATTCATAACAAATATAAGTATTTTTTAAATGTATACACTTCCATACACATTATCAGATGAACATCAAACATACATGATAATTATTAATATCATTTCATGATAATATCATTTTGCTATTTTTATTTTTTCAATTGCTTTTTTTGTAAAATCTTCCTAAAAGTATTATAATTATAATGAATTGGACAGCAGAAATGCTGTTGTTAAATAAAACATTATGATGTCTTGGTCAATTTTGCCACAAAATCAGGTAGACTTTGTTTTGGTTTAATTTCCAATGAAGAAATTTATGTTTATATTTTGTTTATTTTCATTTTATTTTTACTTGAAATAAAACAGATTTTAGCAATACATTACAATTTTTTTTTAAAGAAATGTGTAACATTGATTGTATTTTTTAGTTCCCCATCATACTATCGGTATGGGGAACTTGGGTAATCGTGAAAAGTTTCGACCTCGGTTTTTTGACTTTTCTACACGTTTTCAGGTGTGAGGAATCCGAAAATGACAAAATTTGTATGGTGTCTGTCTGTAGGGTGTTAGTCCGTTAGTTTGTTAGTCTATGTACACGTTATCTTACGAACAAATGATCGCAGAGAGGTCAGATCAGTTTTAAAATATTACTTTTGACACTGGCAAGAACCCTATTCATTTGCACCATTCGAATTAAAAAACTTCGTAAGTTATTAGAAATTTACGATTTTCGTAACATGGGAAGAATAGGACAAAAATTCACTTAAACGTGCATTAAATGGAAACTTTTTACTGTAAAAAAGTCAGACAAGTTTTAAAATATCAGTCTTGATGCCGGAATGAACATCAGTAACTATATGTATGCTACTTTGAAAATTTCGCAAGAGATTGGAAATTTACGAATTTCGTAACATGGTAGTATAGGGCAAAATTTTACATAAACGTCAATTTTTAGAGATATTTTCTTCGTAAAGATGCCAGACTACTTTCGAAATATTATTTAGGACACTGGCATGAATATTAATGAGTATGAATTTTCCAATATAAAAATTTCGTAAGTTATTGGAAATTTACGAATTTCTTAACATGGCAGAATAGAACAAAATTTCACATAAACGTCAATTTTGATGGATATTTTCTTCGTAAAGATGTCAAACCACTTTCTAAATACTATTTAGTATACTGGAATGAATATCATAGACTATGATTTCTCCAATTTAAAAAAATCGTAAGTTATTTGGAATTTACGATTTACTTAACATGTCAGTATAAGGCAAAATTGACAAAAACTTCCATTTTGAGGATCATAAATACATTAGACAACTTCAAAATTACATTTATGATATTTGATTCAACATTATTGAATACAAATATTCTAATAGGAAAATTTCGTAAATTATCCGTAATTTATGATTTTATCAACATAGCGAAATTGTAAATTTTTC
Source organism: Salticus scenicus (assembly GCA_963930645.1). Taxonomy (NCBI): domain Eukaryota; kingdom Metazoa; phylum Arthropoda; class Arachnida; order Araneae; family Salticidae; genus Salticus; species Salticus scenicus. Next base: position 188,633,400 of record OZ005649.1, on the reverse strand, counting down.
ATATAAATATGAATTTTGAGGATTATTACATTGGAAATAGTAGCATGAAAACTAAACAACGGAATTGACCCTGATAAAATATATTAATAGATTAGAATAAGAAATATATCGAAGTTACCGGTGCATAGCCTATTAGGCGGGGATTTCATTCTGTCACTGTATCAAGCTTTGGTCAAATTCATTTCTTTTAACATGATTATAATATGTCTCGCACTAGAAATTTATGAGAACATAAATATGATGGGGAACTGAGCAGAGTCCACCTATGCCAACTAGTTTTTGTTGTAATAATAGTATAAACAAGTAATATAAAATGATTTTTTTTTTTTTTAAAGTGAATTCCTACTAACAAACACTTTCGTAAAAAGAAAAAAAAAAAAAAAAAAAACAATTTCTTTGATAATTTTGAATTAGGAAATAAGAAGCGTGCGTGCAAAATGAAATAATAAAAATAGTTATAAGATTAAAAAAAAAAAAAAAAAAAAAAAAAAAAAAACTTTTATATACTATGTTTTAAATTTTCTGATGAGTCATAGAGCTCTTATCAATGTGCATAAAAATTTTAAAGTGATAATGACGTCAATTTTTGTGAGATGCATAATTTAACTTTTTATATTTTTTTATGTTCACGTTTAATTAAATGTATTTATTTTTATGTCGAAAGAAAATGAACTCGTGATTTTTTTTTTGGCAACAATTAAATTATAGCTAATATTTTAATGGCTATTTTAACGCTATTAGGATGTTATTATTTTTATATTTTAATTAATTATAAGAAATCTAATAAAAAAATTCAGACTTCGAAGTATTGTGTTGTCACCGTGTTCTGAGCAATCCTGAAAATCTAAAATTTCTAGCTAGTTCGGAAATTAGTTAAAAATCGATTGCAAGACTTGTACATTTGTGAACTAATAGTAAGAATTGGAAAAAGATAAATGTGAGTAGTGAATTAAATGGTAAATTAATTCTTTACGATGTAATATATTTAATTAACTTATTCAACTATTTTTTGCCCCATCAGCGGACGAGAGGTTCTGATATAGAAGCAAGGTTTCCGTGGTTTTCTTCGAAACTAATATAAACACGTGCTGGACATATAAAATACACCCCTGAAGGATATTTCACACAGTTTAAGACTCTCGTATAGTCAATCACTTTCAATCCCAACACTACATCTACTGTTTATCTTAAAATAAGTCACATATGAATGAGCAAACATCAAATCAAACATTTAAAATACCTTGATATTTGTTGTTAAGATAGTATTAAAACCTATAAGTAATTAAAAGGTTCAGTGAACTCGAAAATTAACGTGCATTGCGTGAAAACAATTTCACATGTTTCTAAAATATGTGAGAATTATATGTAGAATTAATGTACATAAATTTTTGGATATCAATCAATTACATTAGAGGGAAAAAACGTGTATTTAAACGATGTAGTTTAGGATGGGGCAAATCTGTGGAAAATTTATTATTTATTTATTTATTTATTATTTATTTATTTTTAATGATCCACTGATCCACAAACTCTCAATTTTTTTTTCACATAGTAAAATTTGCTGCAGAAAGGGAGTTCATTAATGTACCAAGCTGATATGGTTTATAAATTAAAAAACTTTTACCCCAATAAAAAATTAATAAAAGTTACCTCTAATTTACCCCTCGTGTTGTAATTTGGAGGCATAGCTGTAAACCACAATCAGATTGATTTTAAAAAAGTGAGGTAAAGTAGTAAATAAATAAATAAATAAGGCTTCAAAGAATGTGGTTAAAAATAAAAATTGCGAATTCTGACCATATTTGTTTTGTACAGACCTCCTCTTCATAAACATAAAATAAATAATGGATGATATTGTTATAAGTTAGTTACTAGTACAATTGAAATAAAAAATAAAATAAAATAAAATAAAAGTAAAAAATAAATAAAAATATTTTTTTCTTTTTTTGTTATACAATAATGCATTTACATTACTATGGTCTGCTTCAATAAGATCGATGTGTGTTCGAACAAACTTGATAAATGTCCAATTTAAGATAAGTGATTAAAGGAAATGCCTTATTGAGATGCAAGTTCACTGAGAAATAAATTCTGTAACTGACATCTAGAATCTAAGTTGTGTCTCTAGAAAAAATAGTTCCATGTCATCCTTATAAATTCTAGTCCCCTTGGAAAGCGAGTTCTAGAAGCCCCTATTAGAATTCTAGAGCGTTTGACTATCGAGGGCAAAGTTATTTAAAAATCTCTGTAAATAAATGAGACTACAAGAGGCGGATTTCAGCAACTATAATCTTGGTTTATTACCAAATTCTAGAAAATCGAGCGAGAATTTCTTGCAGTACAAAGGATTCAGAATATTTAAAGTATTCAGAATATTGTTTAACCATCTAGAAATGTGTGCACTAGAAATTCTCGATAATTTCATCTATTCAGTTTATTGGCGTGCCTTACTCGCATAGCTCGGAAATCTATATTTCTAGTTAACTGATTTAGAAAATGGCCACTTATTCATTCTAGATTAAGTCGGTATATATATATATATATTTATCAGTGTTGTTATAAAATTTTGAAATAATTCTAATTAAAAATAAATTGAAAATAAAAATATAAAAAAATAATCCAATTTCCCCTCATGGAGTAATTTAGAGATAAAATTTCCAGGTTCTCATCCCTATATACACTTTAACAACAACAACAACCAACAACGAAAATAAATCATTGCATATAGTAAATATAGATTATAGGACATACTTTTTCTTGTAATGACATATTTCACGTTTTTTTTTTTTTTCAAAAACCTGTGTGGTCTAAAATATGTTTTGTTTTGTTTTATAAAAACAAACAGAAATTAAGATTCATAAATAATATTTTGGGATTAAGTTTTCATCCGGTTTTAGTTATTTTGCTTATATATATACTGGCTGACCCGTCCTACTTCGCACGGATGAACAAATTTTAGTTAACGATGAATTGATATGCAAAAAATAAAAATAATATCAGTTTATATGTTATAGTCAGGCAATATTATCAACTGAAAAGTCAAAATATAATTTTACAATTATTTTTTTCAATCAGTTGTTAAATGTTGGTAATTTTTACTTTATGTTATTTATTTATTTATTTCATAAAAAGAAGCATGTCTTTACTCATGAATAAAAAATATTGAAAAATAAACCTATAACATGAATATGTGTTTGATAAAGTTGACGTCATAATTGCTTTGATTATTATTTATTTGTTCTTATAATATTAATTTCTATTAAACACAGAGCTTATGTGTTTTTAATTTTCTTAAATTTAACGTCCGCAAAGTAATCTGGTTATTGTTTTAGTAATGGTTCTCCATTAGTGATCGTTAATATTTTTTGTGATTTTGGCGGTGAATTAAAAAGGTTATCGCAAATACGTAAAGTCCTTCGAGTGAAACGTCCTAGCTATTGCGTTGCCAAAATTTAAATATCGCCAAAGAAGCCCTATACAAAAGTAGATTTCTAACGCGAATGCACATTTAATTTATTTTAAATGAACCGTGTTTCCAATCAACATAATGAAACTTGCATAGTCAAATGTCATTTGCAATTCCCTAGCGGCTGTATATTGCGCTACTTGCTTTCGGAAAAGATTTTATATCAATCATCCTTGGCGGGAAAAAAAAAAAAATGTTTGCCAAGTTATCTCGCAAATATATTTAATTTTTTCCATAACTGATGGTTTTTAATAATGTATATTAAGGGAAAAATCAATAATATGAAACAATATTCGTATAATATATACTATTACAAAATCTGGTGTGAAACAACCACACGACTTCCATTACCCACTATCAAACGTATTATATACATGTCTTGGAGATATTAAGGGCATGCATTTTTTTTTTTTTTTTAATCTTGATACACGTATAAAGACACCTACAACAAAGTTTACATAGTGAGTTAAAAAATAAGGGGAAAAAATAGATAGTTATTTTTTTAAACACGAATTACCGAGATCTAAAACTGAACTTCCTAATCAGGATGACCGTTAGTATTCCTGTAATATGCACGTAATACTTGAGAAAGGTTATCTAAATTGAATTAAAGAAACAATTTTCAAGAAAATCGTTAGAGCCGTTTTTGAGATACCAACTTTTACCAAAACTTGGCATACTCAATTATTGACCGGAAAACAATAATTACATACAAAAGGATATTTAGTATTAAGTTAACATGGCGAGTTTGAAAAAAATTCGTACAGCCGTTTTTAAAGGAAGGCACTTATGAGATCTGAAATTGAGCTGTTTATAGAGGACGCCTATCAATTTTCCTGAACTAACCAATTATATCATTCGAAAGGACATCTAATAGATTGTTTATATCAACTTTGAAGAAAATCGTTAGGGCTGTTTATGAGGTACGGGCTTACGGTCCCATTTCTGGTTTTCGATGACCCAGTTCCGGTTTTTCAATTTTCACCAAAATTTAGAAAATTCATCTGTACATCAGACCTGAATCAATTGTGAAGATTTGTAGTTCTATCTTTTGGAGATATGACACCCGGAAAATTTCACACATTCGTACACACACACACACACACACTGACCAATTGCCAAAACTACTTTTTTGGACTCAGGAGGCCTTAATACATATAAATCAGGTGAAACTCTATATCAAATTTTTGGACCGAATACATTACTTCCACTACCTACAGTAGTAAGGTAATTGAAGTAAAAACATAGATCTCGTATTTAATACGAAAATATACAGATTTTCGTATTACGTTTTCCATCGCGAAATACAAAAATCGCCAAGGACGACCGATATCAAATCTATGCTTTCTTTTCAATTAAAATATTGAAAATTTGAATTAAAAATGTATTTTACCAAAATTTATTATAGCCTCTAGCACTTAGAGACAGTGTAACTTTTGATAAGTATAAAAAAAGAAAGAAATAGAAATCGACTTTTTAGTTCTAGCGATCGTTCTCTACATATACATATAAACCTTTCCTTTTTATATATTAGTATAGAGCATAGATAGATTAAATAGGTTTCTAATCAACATAATGTAACTCAAATAATTAAATTCTATTTGCATTGCAGTAATGGTTGTATGCGCTATGTATATTGAGCTACTTGTCATAACTGTTAGTTGCTAAAAATAGTCGTCAAATAAATTTAAACTTCTCAATTATTCTTTTAACAAATGCATAATGAAATGCAGACGATATTTTTGTAATTCACTTTTTATATTATTATTTGCGAGAAAATATATTTTATTATATGTCGAAAAATGAATTAACCCGTACATTTTTTGGGCAACAATTATAAAATAAATAATTTAATAAAAATTTAGAAGTAACGCTTAGATCATTACATTATATCATATCATATCAAATTATATTATTAGAAAAATAAATACTTTAAATTTATAATGACGTCAGATTTAACGTGTAAGTTTAACATTTTGCAAAGCTTTATATGAATTTTAATTTAATTCACGTGCAAATATATTTCTTTTCTTTTCATGTCAAGATATTTTAAAAACAAAATGTAAATTTTTCTTTTATGTTGGCAACAGCTAATTTTTTTAATATTTCATTATTTCCATTTCTATTACGGCTTCTATGGGGATTTTAATTAAAATGCTCAGATTTTAAACTAAAATTTATTTTATCAAAATTAAATATAGCCTATAACAATATGGCATAATGTAGCTTTCGGTCAGTGAAAGAAGTTTTTAAATCGGTTCAGTAGTTTCAGAGATTACCCTCCACAAACAAACAATTTTTTGCGCTTTATATAATGATATAGATATAGATAAACATCTCATTTTTTCTGTTTTATGTTTAATTGGTATTTGAACATAAATATATTTTTACGGGCATTATTAAAATGTATTTAATAAATTATGAAAAGGGTCAAACATTTATTTAAAATTTTATTTCCGATTCACCCCATCCTACTTTATATTAATTTCTTTATGTTCTGCAGTATAATGATCTTAGACCATTCTATAACTCTCATAGCCCGTAATGTATCGTGGACTTTTCTGATTTGTTATGTATAATCCAGTAGCACACTTTATACTACCACTTTCAATAAAGAACATGACTTATTGAGTTTGATTTGAGTTTGTTAGCATATACGACTTTCAAGGTATTCTAAAAAAAATTACTGAAATACGAGTATGAACAGTCGAAGACATGAACAGTTATGTATACAAATCGATATCATAAAAACTTTCAAAATCGATTGTAATGTATTGTAACGGCATCATTGAACTAATAAGGCATTTTCATGTTTTTAAAAAAATGTAATCTTATTATCCGAATAAGTTTATTTTATCATGTAAACAAATCATTAATGATAATTATAGTATTTTCTATATAAAATTTGCTTTTGTGTTCATGAAATGTGTATGCTAATTTGATTACGTTTTGTGCAGCACAAAGTTTTAAAATATCTTTATTGAAATACCTTTCTTTAGAAATGATTGGATTGAATTTTGTTTTGCTCTCCTCATATATAAACAAACTATGCTGTTTATACCATTTTCAGCAGCAAACATTTCAAAATAAATGTGACTATCATAAATTAGTTCCGTGATATTCTAACATTAGTAAGGGTATTAGAGCACATTTAGACAGACAAATAAATACACTGTTCTCATAAGCTTTTTATTTATTTATTTTTACTATTATTATTTCTTTTTAAGTGCTAAAAATTGTATATAAAATTATCACAAGGAAATTATGAAATTATATAAATCCAATATAAAAAACAAACAAAGAAATAAAAGAAATAATCAAAAATATAAATAACATAATATTAACGGCAATAACAAATAATTATGTTGAGTAGCGTTACAGCTAAAACAAAATGTTCTTTTTCCTTGAAAATGCTGTTTATCGCAGCTATATGTATTTTTTTTCTGAACTTAAAGTGAACTGCAGGTATGTATTATCATTTGTATTTCAGTTGCTGTATTTCAGTTCTGCATTTCAAAATCTGTATTTCAGTTGCTGAATGCATATTTCGATCATATTTTTACAATGGGAAAAAGTGATGTAACCGGAATTCGAAAGAGAAATCTTTTAATTGCCATTCCAAAGATCTATCAATTAGCTCTCCAATTCAATGTCTAATCCACAAAAGATACTTAATAAGAATGTCAAAAAGTTTTTAATTCAGCAAAAATTTTGTTATTTCACAGTCAGCCTAATAATCTAAGTGTGAAACAGAAAGTTTGATGTTCGAATCTATTACTGGTGAAAATTTCTCTAGTTAAAAAATGATTAGGACAATCCATTAAAAATATTTAGAAAAAGTTGCCTAGATTATTATTCGAATTCACAACTTTAGCTGTCTTCTCATGTTTAATACTTTCTGCACATCTTATGACTATATAATTATAACTAAAAATAATTATAACTAATTATGACTACATAATTATATAGTTATAAAAAGAAAATATTACTGCATTGAGTCATTCTAAGTTACTTAATGATTTCTTAAAATGCATTTGAATAAACGTAATAAGTGACTCTTAACACAATTTAATTTTTTATATTTTTTTCTACCAAGAAATGACATGCAAATAACAGTAAAAACTAATATGATGTGGCCATCACAAGTCTTTCTACTCAATAAGTTTTCAAAAATTCATGCAGTACAATTTATTTATTGCATTATTTCTTATAAAAATTATTTTCCATGATAAATGAAGACAATCTTTAACTGACAGAATAATAACACTAAATGCCAAAATAAAGTCATTTTTTTGCTAACATCAAAAATTGCAATCATTTTTCTAAGTTTTTTTTTTTTTTTTTTTTTTTTTTTTTTACGATAACTTTGTTTTAAATTATCAGAGATCTATGGTTCAAACATTTATTTTAAAGTTATTGACGATATCTTTCGAATGATACCCATAATGAAAAATGGGGGGGGGGGGGTTGCGCTGCGAATCTCCCACATGCACAAACTTATTCTTTAGTTTACTACTACTGTTATCTATAATTCATATTAAAGTTACAATCCCACGTTAAAAACTAGTATGATGTGGCCACCAGAAGACATTCTTCTATGTAATTTTAGTACACAAAGTTCTTCTAATACAAAATATTTATTAAATTATTAATTTATTTTCCATGATAAATGCAGATGATTGTCATCTGACAGAATTATTATCACTAAGTGCTGAAAGAAAGTAATTTTTTGGTAATGTCAAAAGAAATAAGAATTTTTTTCAAAGTTTTTTCAGTTAAAAAATGGAAAAAAAATCGATAACTTTATTTTAAAGTATCACAGATCTATGGTTCAACCATTCGTTTTAATGATATTGACGAGACTTTTCGAAATATACCCATATTGAAAATTTACACTCCACTGGGTACCACCCCCCCGGTAGCAATACTTCCTCATACAGATACCTTTTTCGCTAGTCTACAACTACTATTATCAGTAATTCATATTAATTTTACAACCATACGTTAAAAATAACTCTTTATGTACATTTATGCGAAATTTTGTCTTATACTGCCATGTTAAAAACTTAGAAAAACTGAGACTACAGCGCCACTTTTTAGACGATGGATAACCAAATCTAATCGGCACCAGTTTGTATCGTGGTCCAATGAAATATCGAGTTTGGTTGAATTTCGTTCATTGGTTTGTGAGATACAGAGCCCATAAAATTTGGGATTCACACACACAGAGACACACAGACAGACATTTTATAAAAAACAGTCAAATCGTGTTCAGGACATCCTAAAACGTGTAAATCCATCGAAAACTGGAATTCGAAAATTTTCACGAATCCAATACTTTCTCTCTATATACATAGAAGAAAATTAATAGCTCTCACTATATACATTTTTAAGAAATTTTGTCCTATACTGCCATATTATAAATTTAAAAAAAAATGGGATCACAGCACCACCTGTTGAGCAATCGGTCCCGAACCTAACAAGCACTATTTTACGACAGTGTCCAACTAAATACCAAATTTGGTTAAATTTCTTTCATTGGTTCGGTACAGCTTACATAAATTTTGCGATAAACACACACAGACACACAGAGAGACATTTTCTAAAACCAGTCAAATCATGTTCAGGATATCCCAAAACGTGTAAATCCATAGATTACTGGAGTTAAAAAATTTTCATGAATCCAATACTTTCTCTCTGTCTAATTTTTATAGAAGAAAACAATAATGACATATAAAATATCTATTTGCCTCAAATTCCATCAATACTTCTTTGATAGTATTTTATTGAATGACATTTAATAGTATAAAATATATATATATATATATCACTAAATTTTGACCATTTCTCTGCTCCCTGCTTTAAATTGTACATGCTGAATAAAAAAAAAAAATAAAAAAAAAAATGAAATCGTAATTAAAAGATTTCTGTCTATTTTTTGAAATATAAAACTTTTTAATTTTAAACATTAAAATGTTTGATATATTTCTAATAATTTAAAATTAAATATCTTCTAAGGTTAATATCCTAGCTATTAACCAAAACAATCTAAGCTTTGATAAATGATATTTATAAAATAAATTATTTCTTTAGTAAATGCAACCATTTTATATTAAATTCTAAACGTTCACAAACTTTAAATAATAATAATAATCTATACTAATATATAAATGCGAAAGGTTGGATGGATGGATGGATGGATGGATATTTGTTACTCAATCACGCCACAACGGCTAAACGCATCTGGATGAAATTTGGTACAGAGATAGAGAATAGTCTGGAATAGAACATAGGCTAATATATATCCCGGAAATTTGATTAGATTTTTAAAAATGAATTATAATATGAAAATAATAAGCTGGTAATTGACTTAATATAAGCCATTTAAATTTTTAATTGTTGCCAAAAAATTTTACGTGGTATTTTTATTTATTTATTTTTTATCATAAAACGAAATATGCTTTCACGCGAAAAAAAAAAAAAAAAAAATTACTAAATGTTAAATTTGTCGATGAGAAAATGACACTTTATAATTTTAAAATAAAATAGTAATATTGCAAATCTAACATATTACTCCTGAATTTTATTTCATAGCATTTTTTTATATACCTCAACTTCAGATTTTTTTTTCTTTAGTACGGCGGGTGAAACACGCTTGGCATAAAAGCTAATTCACCATTATATTAAAGGTATTTTCTTATTGATAATTATGGACATTTTTTTTAATTTTGATGCTGAAGTAGATCGGGCATTTTTCGCCAAGGGAAAGATAGAAAGAAATACGCAAGCGAAGTGATGACGTCACTGGCCATTCGTGGATGCAAGAAAAGTATTTCCTATGTTAAACGCCCATTGGATTTTTTGTAAAAAAATATTAAAAATCGAGAAAAATTATTTCCCGATTTTAATCCCCGTATTTAGGTATAGATATGTATTAGTTATCATGTCCATGCGTTAGATTAAGTTATTTTTGTTGTAAAATTGACAAAATTTGAATTTTTTATTTCAAAACTCTAAAAAAAAAAAAAAAAAAAAAAAAAATAGCAAACTTCCATATTTGATTAAAAACACAAACACTTCATTTCAAATGATGATATTAACGAAATAAATATCCAATTAATATACTAATTAAAAGGAAAATGATAAATATTCTATCCTAATTTGAAGTCACATTTGTTTCCAAATGTCTAAATAAAGTATCTGATATAAGATACTAATATGTTGCAGCGGAATAGATTTGATATCGGTCATCCTTGGCAGAAAAAAAATATCGTCAAATTATTTGGCGAACATACTTTAATTCCTTTGAAAAATCATGGTTATTTTAACAACTTATTTTAAGAGAGTAATAAAAAATATGGAACAATATTTCGTACAATGCATATTACGAAAATATACATCTGGCATGTAAATTTTCGTATTACGTTTTTGATCACCAAATACAATAAGCGCCAAGAACGACAGAGTTTTGAAATTTAAATTTAAATTTTTTTCAATTTGACAGCAAAATAATTCAATCTAACACATGCACATGATAACTAATACATATATATACCCAAATATGGGGAACAAAATTGGGAAATTATTTTCCTCGATTTTTAATAATTTTTTACAAAAAATCCAATGGGCGATTAACATAGGAAATCATTTTCTTGCATCCACGAACGGTCAGTGACGTCACACTTCGCTTGCGTATCGGAACAATAATTGCATAAATTATATTTTGGTCTAAAACGGCAACAAAAATTCAAAAGTCGACAAGGGCATTATGTACCGTGATCAAGTTTACATATTAATTATTATTTTTTTATTTTTCTATATGCCAACTACTATTAACTAAGCATGAAGTATATATAACCACAAAATAATAATAATAATAATAATAATAATAATAAGGTCTCATGCGATAGACGTAGCCGATCATAGCATATTGTAATATTATATGTGGCTTGAAATTGCTGTCATTCTATGGTTGATCGATTAAATCAAATAAATATGGGAAATAACTTGAGAGCAAATATTATGTACATCACGTATAATGTTTTTCATATGTAACTGGGATTCAGATATAAAAGAGCTACTTCAAATTTTTCGATATTGTCCGTATCGAAACTGTCATATATTATTAGCACCAAATGGAAGCCCACGGGTAAGCCATTGTCGAAGGCAATAGGGAAAGGCACCGGAGATTGCAAGGACGAACAAGTCGCTTTCGAAGACAGCGGGAACCCAAAGTGAGCTTTAGACCGATTTCAGTATTTTTTTCTTTTTTTTTTTTTTTTTTCATAAAGCTATATAGAAAAGAGTTTGCCAGTGAAGCGGGCAAAGCCGTCCAAAATTTTTTAAGAACTAAAATATTATTCAACAAATTTGCCGGGAGATGAAAAAAAAAAAAAAAAAAAAAAAAAAATTGAAACTCATAAATATTATATGAATTTTACCACATAATTAAAATTTTAATTCACCAGTCACCAAATTATTATTAGAACCAGATTAACATTGTGCAATAGTGAACTAAAATCATTCAAAGAAAGGTTTCGAAATAAAATTCGTAATTGGCAACCAGTTTTTATACTTCCGCAACGCAATACTGTTTTAGTACTGGATCCCTATGAACGAATTTTCAATTTTTATCGCCATGTTGGCGATAACTTTTTATTTATTTATTTTGGCATTAAAAATAAATAAATAACGGACAATTATATGTTCGTTGTTCACGTGTTTCAAGTGCCCAGAACTTGCATGTGCTGACGGATAATAATAAGTCATTTAATGTTGTATACAGATCGGTATTAGAATAAAAATAAATTGTATATTTTTCCCGTAGATCTTTCAAGGAATTACAATTTTTTTTTAGTATACTTTATCAGACTCTGTTTTGCACAGCACCACAATTATAAGGTTTCATTACATTACATATTATGATCAAACCGTCAGTTTCCACTTCCACACATACACATAAAAGTCGCGGGTAACAGCTAGTAAAGATATAATATTACAAAAAATATTAAAAATAGATTAATGTGAGGTAAAGTCGCGTGTAATTTTATAACTTTTATCAGAATTGCAAAATAGTTTAACCCTGAAATGCATGGAAATTTTCCCAAAAGTTTCTATTTAGCTGCAAGAAATCCTTATTAGGCAGAAAACGCATCGAAAGATTTTTTTAATGTATTGTGTTAATTAACATCACAGTTAATTAATACCATTTAACAAGTTAATTAATATCATTAAATAATAATTATTAAGTTAATTAATATCATAACATAGAACAAATAATGGAAAATATTCTAAACATTACCTAAAATCATTTATTTACATATAATAACAGGAGACTAGGCGTTGGAATATTAAAACCCGAATAAACTACTACGTCAGAAACGCCAAATATTTTTCTTTTGCGTTTCTGACGTAGTAGTTTATTCGGGTTTTAACATTTATTTACATGTTGCAGAAATGCTACACTATGCATTTAAGGCTAAATAATTTTGTATATTTAGAAAAAAACAAGTCCTTCCGGCTTATTCGGAAGGGTAGGTTGATTTCTTTTTCCTTATCAAATAGTTGTCAATTTGTTTCAAAATGGCGGCTACAAATTATTAATGCACTTGGTAGAAATATTGATGTAGGCTATGCACGTATGGAGTTTTAAGCAAATCGGTTCCCTTTTTAAGTGAATTTAAAATTTTCAAGTGGCCGGCGCTTGGAAACAAAATCGTGGGTCCAGTTGACAAATATATGAAATGTATTTGTGAGATAAGTCTACTGTACACATATACTTCGAATTAATTCGAAATCTCAAAAGTCACCGTGTTGAAAAATTAAGTGGCTGCCACTTCGATCAAAATAGCAGAGAAAGTTGCTCATCTAAGATATCGTTGCAAATTTGAAAATAATTTTTGTTGTAGAAATTCTTTCAAAGAGGCTTAGTAAGTTGATAAAATGTTAGTTTTCTGCATTTCTAGTTTGTTTTAGCATTAAAATAGCCTAATTTTTCCTTAACAACGCATTAAAAAGATCCAGTAACGCAGGTAATGAATTTGGCGCCAAATTTGGCGACTTCCCCCTATGGCGACTTTTTTGGCGACTTTTGGCGAGAAAATACTTATTATCGATATACCAAAGATGGACGCAATAACGCAATTGTTTCACGAGTTACGTGAACTTTCTAGATTTTTGTTGTCTGAATGGTAAATCCATTTTTCAACTTTGGTTTGAATTGATTAAGTATTTCTAAAGTTACGGTGATAGCAAATTTTCAAGTGGCCGCCAGTTGGAAACAATACAGTGGAACAAGCTGCCCAGCAAACACATCCAAGATATTTGAAGCATAGGTTCACTGTCCAACTGTGGTTTAAATCAGTGCCGTGTTTCAAAAGTTATTATTATGGCAAATTTTCAAGTGTCAGTCTAAGTGGCTGTAACTTGGAAACAAAATGGCAAAACAACTTGCCCAGCAAAATCATACAGTATATTTGTATGATAAGTTCATTGTCCAGTTCTAGTTTAAATTAAAGCAGTATTTCAAAAATTATCGTCATAAGAAATTTTCAGGTGGAACCAATTAGAAAAAAAAGCGGAGTGAGATGCCTAGCAAACTTATCTGAGGTATTTGAATGATAAACCCACTACCCAAATTTGATGCGAATTGATTCTGTATTACTAAACTTACCATAATGACAATTTTTCAAGTGGCCTCCACTTGGAAATATGATTGCGGATCAAGTCACCAAGTGAACTTATCCTAGATATTTGAACCATAAGTTCACTATCCAACTTTTATTTGAATTAGTTTAGTATTTTAAAAGTTATCGTGAGGGCATATTTTCAAGTGGCTGGAACTTAGAAACAAGATGTCGGGACAAGTTGCCCAGTGAAAACATTCAAGATAAATATATGATAATATCACTGTCCAAATTTGGTTCGATTTGGAGTATTATTTACGAAGTTATCGTGATTTTAAATTTTCAAGTGGGAGCCTGATTTCAAGTGGTCCCGCTTAACTTAAGATATCTGCCACTTTATTAAAAATGGCGGATATAGTTTATTAATAAACTTCATTGAGATCCTTATATGGTCTGTATTTACATCAAAATTCAAACAATTTGGGAATACGCTTTTTACAATTTAAATTTGAAATTTTCAAGTGGTCTCCACTTGAAAACAAAATGGCGGAGCAACTTGGCTAACAAACTCATCTAAGATATTTATAAGATAAGTTAAGACACTGTTCAAATTTGGTGCCATTTCGAGTATTATTTCGGAAGTTATCATGGTTTTAAATTTTCAAGTGGTAGCCGGATTTCAAGTGGTCCCGCTTAACTTAAGATATCCGCCGTATTACTAAAAATGGCGGATAAAGATCATTAATAAAGTTATACACTTGTATAATCTATGTATACATTAAAAAAAAAAAAAAAAAAAAAAAAAAAACGGAATACTCTTTTTACAATTTGACTTTGAAAATTTCAAGTGGTCTCCACTTGAAAACAAAATATCGGAGCAACTTGGTCAATAAACTCATCTAAGATATTTATAAGATAATTAGGGACACTGTCTGAATTTGGTTCGGTTTGGAGTATTGTTTCGGAAGTTATAGTGATTTTAAATTGTCAAGTGGTAGCCTGATTTCAAGTGGTCCCGCTTAACTTAAAATATCTGCCACTTTATTAAAAATGGCGGGTAAACTTCATTAATGAACTTCATTGAGACCCTTATGCGGTCTATATTTACATCAAATTTCAAACAAATCCGAAATACGCTTTTAACAATTTGAATTTGAAATTTTCAAGTGGTCTCCACTTGAAAACAAAATGGCGGAGCAACTTGGTTAATAAACTCATCTAAGATATTTATAAGATAAGTAAAGACACTGTCTAAATTTGGTTCGATGTGGAGTATTATTTCGGAAGTTATAGTGATTTTAAATTTTCAAGTGGTAGCCTGATTTCAAGTAGTCTCGCTTAACCGAAAATATGTGCCACATTATTAAAAATAGCGGATAAACTTCATTAAGACCCTTATGTGTCCTGTATTTACATCAAAATTTAAGCAAATCTTGCTTTAAATATGTTTTTTACAATGTCGGTTTGAAATTTTCAAGTGGCTGCCACTTGAAAACAAAAAGTCGGAGCAACTTGGTTAACGAACTCATCCAAGATATTTATAAGATCAGGTCACTGTCCAAATTTGGTTCGATTTGGAGTTTTATTTCGGGAGTTATCGTGATGACAAAATTTTCATTATAGATAGATAGATCGATAGATAGATAGATATAGATAAACGAAGTGATTGCAATAGGTCGATTTCTAAAAAAATCAACCTAATAATTCTGCATTTGCCAAGTTACAAAGTTAAACTTTCAATGACATAAGTTTAACTGTTAATAATTTTTTTTTTTTTTAATGGGGATTAACATAAAAAAATAAATAAATAAATGAAATATTATTAATATTTTTTTATGTCACATTAACATAATTATCGAATATTAATTTCAAGTTAAATACGCAAAAGTTGTGGGAAGAAAAAAAAAAACTCAAAGTATAATATTTCAAACCTTTTCCAAAGAAATTTTTAATAGTTATTGCACTAATGTAAAAAGAAAACGTGCTAATGTGAAGAAGAAACACAGTATGTATGAAAGCGTACATAAATTACTGCTTTATTAAAAAGCCGTTAATGAAAAAGAGGTTTTTGTAGAAAATTCACATTTTCTTTTGCTAGTTTTATTATATAGATTTTTTTAACACCATTTAATAACATCATTAAAAATCGTTATTGTAGTTACAACATATTCGAATTATTTTTACAACTACTTTTCTCATTATGTCAGGAAAGAGTACAAAAACATAATTATTAAAGTCAATATTAGCACCTCTCAATATTAAAGCTGGTGTTATAACTGACATTTTTATATATCAAAGTAGTACAGTAAGATTGCAAAAGTTTAATTTATTTTTTATATATTAAACACATTAAAGAAATTTAAAATGAGATATAAAATCTCTTCTTTATTTTATTCTTTTCAAGATTTTAAAACACAGAAAACTAGAGATAACAAATTGCTACTTTTTTTTTTTTTTTTTTTTTTTACGTTTTATTTTTTAAGCACGTTTTATAATTGAAAATTGTTAGAAAGGTATTACGATACTCGTATTCTTGTTATTGGAAGCAAAACATATATTTACAACAAAATAAGTTTTATGCAATTTCTTTACACAAAATATTCAAAGATTTTTTTTTTTTTTTTTTTTTTTTTTGTTAAGGAGTCTGCTACTATTGAATGGAGATGATATCTGGATAATATGACTAAAACGTTATTTGCAATAATTTAAAAAAAAGATTTACTTTGAAACCTGTAAATTTTAACAAGTATAAAGAAAGACATTTTCTCCTATTACAGCCATTAAAATAATTCTACATTTTTTTGCCCTAAAATGAGTATTAAGGGTTTTATGTAGAGTTACATGAGTTTTTAGACTTTTAAAATGTGAATTTTATGCTTATGTATCCCATTGAATAATTATTGCAGGACAAAACTGTTTACATGAAATTCATTGTCTCGAAGAGACGTTTTCAGGGATATATCACAAGACATACCAAAAAATGTTTGGGCCCGGCAAAGGGCCCGCTAGGGAGGGTAACTTTAAAAATTGAATCATGAAAGTATGTCTTGTGATGAATCCCTGGAAACGTCTCTTCAAGACAATCAATTTGATATAAATAGTTTTGTACTGCAATGATACATAAGTATAAAATCCACATTTCAAATGGTTAAAAACTCAAGTATCTCCTTTAATAATCATCGTAAGGAGAAACTATTTATATCAAATTCATTTTTTTGAAGAGACGTTTCTAGTGTTTTACCACAAGACGTACCTTTCCGTTTGAAATTTTAAAGTTGCCCTCCCTAGCGTCCCCCCTAGCCCCTCCAGGCCGAAACTTTTCACACTAAAAGAGGTACCTCGCGAATTCATTGAACACATGTTTCGCCATTTTTCATACTTCCTACTCATTTCAGAGTTAGGACGGAGATGTGGGGATTTTGGAACAACCTGTATTAATATTTATATATATATATACACACTAAACGACCAAAAAAAAAAAAAAAAAAAAGCCGCACTGCAGAAAAAATGAATTATACTTTTTTTATTTGTAATAACTTTAAAATTAAGGGTTGAAACAAATAAAACTGTCTTATTTGCATAATACTAAAGGGATGAAATGATACCTATGTACATTTTCGATTTAATAATTCGCTTTATTGCAGTCTACGAAGTACTTTTTAAAAATATGCATAAAACTTTCTTTTAGAACATAATACAATAATCATACACTTTGTGTTCGATTATGATTTATTATATGAAAGAAACAAGTTATATTTTAATATATGAAACAAAACTATTTATTTGTTAGATCTAAGCAATTTTTTAATAAAAATATGTATTGTGTATTGGGTTAATTCTACCTTTATATGGAATTACTGCTTTAATGCACAATGGCATAGTATTATACAGTGTTTTAATAAAAATCTCAGCAATTTCAATGTGCCAAATATCACAAATATTTTTTTCTTGTTCTGGCAGAGTTGTAAACTGCAAATTTCGAATACACTCTCCTCTCCCACGCCTTTTTAGAGACGAAACATTTTTGAACGGATCGAAATTAGAACTATTTCCATGTCTGGTAAAGAAAAAATTCTACTATATATCTTTTGTGAGATTTAACTTAAAGTGAAAAAAATATATTATTACCTACAGAATTATAGGTTCTCATGGGAATGAATAGGAAATTTTGACAATTTGAAGTGAACAAACTTACCACAGACGCCGCATAGTAAGGTGCATTATCATCTTGAAATGCGGTTTGCGGAAGTGTCCAAGATACCTCCAAAATAGTCTGTCAGGCACCTTCTTTATAAAGACTGTGTTTTATTTCGTGTTAATTGGTCCCTTGAGCATAAAAATTCGACCGACAATTTGAAAAGTTATGCACATCCGTACCATAATGTACGGAGAATGTGTCACTGTTTTAAAAAAGCGATTTTCATTAAGTTGGTCATATTTTCGTTGTCAGACCTGCTTGTTTTCTTTAGCTCGAAATAAGTTAAACTTGACTCATCAGATAGAACAGTTCAACACAATAATTAAATAATCATCTTTTAATTTTTTTTAGCCATTTGAGGTCTTGCTTTCCTAATTCTCTTCATTAAGAATGGATTTTTTTTTCAAATTTTCTGTCATTTAAACTTGTTTTGTTTAATAGTTGCTGCATTGTAGTTAAAGAAATTATGCTGCTAAACACTTTTTCTAAATCCTTTTTATGTTCTAAATGTAATACAAACCGATTTTATAAGCAATAGCTTTTTAACTTTATGGTCATTTCGCTTGGAGGAGGAACATGAATGCCTAAAGACAGATTTCCAGTTTCGACGGCCAAAAATGTTTATATCTTGCTAAAAACCATTTTACCAGTATTTCGTTAATCCATCTCACGTATTAAAATTTTTTTTTTTTTTTTTTTTTTTTTTCATTCAAAAATTAATACTTTTTTGTGGCATCGTTAACTGCCTTATTCTTACCATTTTTGAAATAATTTCTAAAATTACAATTTTCCTGACAATTGAATTTTGTTTTTAACACTGAACCCAATGCTAAAGTGTACAAGGAGGACAACATAATGAAGTATGTTCGAAAATTTTCTTTTTTACATGCTTTATTAGCTTCACCTGTATGTATGTTTGTATGTATGTTTGTATGTATAATATATGTTTGTAACCGCTCTGGGAGCAAAAAAAATCTATATTGTAAAACAAGACTGTCCCTACGTGAACGCTGTGGCTGTGAGGTAAAGCTCCGCGCTACGAACCTAAAGGTCTAATGTTCGAGCCCAATCAGGGGAGATTTTTTAAAAATGGTTTTTGTTTAATTCTAAATTATTTTAATTAAAGATTTAAATGTATGTAAATATTATGGTGTGTCACTCACACGATTTTCTCTTACCCTGCATTTTAATAATATGATAGATATTTTGTGCTTTTTAGTTCACATTTCTATAAAAGCGCGTTCTTTAGTTTTTTAAAACTATAATATTATTAAACAATACAATTGGTGGTTGTAGAAGAGGAAAAGGAAAATATACGCCTTTTTTTTTTCGTCTGTCGCTCAGTGTATATATATATATACATATTCACGTGATACTTGGTTACATCTGCTGCAATGTTTGAGAAGGTTTTCAATACATATATATATATGTGTGTGTGTGTGGAACTATAGCTTATTTTCATATTGTATTATATTTATTCCAATTATATTGATATTAAACACATTGATTAATTTATTTACATATTAGTTTGATTTAGCCGTTTCGCCAGTTACTATGTTTAAACCGTCACTTTTTATTTCTATATTTATTAATAAACATTAAAAATTTGAACAGTTATAATTTGCAACAAATTATTTGAAATATAATTAATTATAAGTCATAATCCTGGAATGACAACACTCCTAAAAACAAAAAGTAAATTGTTGTTCACAGAAAGAGCTTCATTTTGTTATGCAAATGTTTTGAATAAAATATTTTTCTACAATGTGGAAAAATTTCTTCTATATATACATATAAACAAAAAATATCACTGTCTCACTCTTTCATGTATTAACGACAATTTCAAATTACTAAAGCTAAAAATCTTCCGTGCTGACGCTAGGTTCTTTTCATGAGGTAGGGACTCACAATAAACTTATTTAACGAGATTTTACTTTTTACTTGTTAAAATGGGAAATTTTGTAACCTTTTGTCCGCATTTTACAGTGGTTTCTAAAAGAAGTATGATGTTTAGCAAAATGTCTCCACTTAAGCCCTAAATAAGATATTAAATATAAATCTTCTGAAATTTAATCCTTTAAGAGTTAAAGGAGAGCGGGTGTCTAACAGTTGCACCCGTACTTCGCCCGTGAAAAGTCATGATTGTTTCTATTAAAAGCCTTAAAGATTAGCAAAAAGTTTCTTCTTAGGCCGTATATAAAGTAAAAGGCTTCAGAATGTAAACTTTAAGTGTGTAAGTTTCTGTTATATCCTTTAAATGTGGATACTTATTATAGCCAGCCATTCTGCTCACGTTGAAAGTTTCAGTGGTTTCCTGTAGATGCTTGAAAAGGCACCTTGTATGGGAATCTTTCGAATTTTAACATTTTAGGGAAAAGGAGGAAGGCGATGTCTAGCATTTCTGCCCGTTCTTCATACATGAATAATTACAGAAGTTTTCAATAGAATCTTTCAACAGATTTGTACAAAGCTTTGTCGTAAAAAAGAACTCAAAATAAATACCTGTCCAACGTCAAATTAAATAACACTTTATTTTTATTTTTATCTTTATTTATTTATTTATTTATTTTTAAATAACCGTACGAATGGGTTGAACTGCTAATTTTATCATAATTTGGAATTACAATTATTACTCTTACTATTCATTCTAACACTCTAATATCCTCACAATCATCCTTAAACGTAGCAATTTTCTCTATTAAAATACACTTTTCCTTTCAAACGACTTAGAAATTATGTAATTTTCAAAAACGCTTGATTGATTTCAGTAATAGTTCAGTGGTTTTGAAGGAAATGTAGACATCTGAACATAAAATGACTTTTATTTAAATTAAAATTGCACTGTGATGCAATTATATCCATGTTCATTTTATTTTTTATTCTATTTTTTAATTATCGTATAAAATAAAAATAAATAAATAAATAGACAATGTTTAATATGCTTAAAGTATGTAAAAGATGTAAAAGATGTAATTAATGAATTACATTCATAAAAAATTATATCGTTTCTTTTTATCAAATAAGTTTTTCTATTTCGTTTAACGAAATTGAATTAATTATCTTTAAATTTTACAATAATCATTCAAATGGAATAGTTAAATAGTTTTTATTTATAAAGAATTAATTCCAGAATGTTGAATGTCTCACTGAGATAATTATTCGAAGCGAAAAAAGAGAAAAAATAAAAGCGTTCCAATCTAAAAAAAAAAAAAAAAAAATGCGTAAATTAAATTAGAAGATTAAATTAAAAATTAGATATAATGTAACAAAAAAAAAAAAATACCTATTTGAAATTTTATAACATCATGATGGTTTATTCTTATTTTCATTTTAGAAATTGTATATATATATATATATATATATATATATACATATATATTATTTGAATAATTTAATTCCTTTGCAACACTCAGCAAATGAAAGATAGATGAAAATACCAATATATGAAATTTTAAATGAGGTGTATATCGAATAAAATTATTGTCACGATGATAATTTAATTTAAGTACACTGAGTAGTAAAAGCATGTTAAAGTACTTACGCAGAAGAGAAATGACACAAACATAACACATAAGCCTAATGATGCGATAATTTGCATAATCCATTAATCCAATAGAAACATCCATCAATTAATCGAAATGGAAAGAGATAAATTAACCAAAAGGATCTGTTAAAAGAAAAGAGAATTTATGAAATGAAAAATAGAATTTTAAATGCTGAAAACCAGAAATTTTCGCACATCAGGAAACTTGCAAGATGTCGGAAAGCTGTATAGCTAATTCAAGCAATATACAACACAAGTCTCTATCTCGCAACAAAACAAAGTAAAAGAGGAAATTAGATTAAACAGCAACACAAACCAAAATTGAAAAATGGAATAAGTATTTTTAATAAGTCCACATGTAACCGATTCCATACAGACATAGTAGAAATAAACAGGTTGCCAAAACGATTATTAGTGAAAAGAAAAGATTAAAAGTAAAGAAACGATTAATCGATCTAGTTGCTCCTGAAATGAAATAAATGGATGCATTAAGTGATAGTTATTAATCTTTAAAATTTAAAAGCAAATTACATTATTAAATAGGTGATATTTAACAGGGTTAGTTAATTTTAACGTTAATATTTTCTATTTTGCAGTTTAGATTTAACGTTCAACGTAACGTGAGTTAGCGCCATCTTACGTGAAAAAAGTGATTTACTATTAAGTAATTACAGAAAATGTACAGTTTTCAATTTCAATTTTTACTTTAGTTCAGTTTCATTTTTATTTATAAGCAATCTCATCAAGAGGCCAACAAGTGATGATTAAGTCATTATGATTATGTTTATTGGTGAATTATTATTTTAATTTTATTTATTTATTTATTTATTTTTAGATTTTATTAAAATTAATGAAACCACCAAATTTGATTATGCATAGAATAAAATCTTAAGTTTGAATAATTAAACAAATTTAATATATGAAGAGTTGAAACTTAAATAATATCAACCAGAAAAAGAGGATGCATCCTGCAATTGCTATAATGATATGCTTCCTTTTTTTTAAATAATTACTTCCATCAACCCACCTAACCATTCAGCCATATAACACTTCCCTTCCTCCTTAATCAAACATCTTTCCTCTTATCCTCCACATTTCTTTTCTTTTATTATATATATATATATATATATATAATTTTTTTAATTTATTTTCACTTTTATTATTATTTATTTATTTTTTTTTATTATTATTTTCTTTTTTGAGACAGAGGACATTTATTGATATATAATAGAATAAATAAATCGCTTGGGATAACCCATATCAGTAGCAGTTTTAATCGAATGGTTAATATTTTTGTTTTTGTACCGAGATGAACAAAGTCTATGTATGGTAAAGAGTTGATTAAGAATGATATTTCTGTATACAGGTAATTGAAGACAAGAATTAAAATGTGTAAATAAATTTACTTTAAAACAAAAATCTTTTCGTTTATCATGTAGATCAGTAGATACTTTACCACCGTTAAATTTAATTTTTAAATCTAAAAAACTAATGCAATTATTGTTAATAAAATTATGTATTAAAGTAAGGTAAGAGGGATATTGAAATTTAAATGAAGATGGAGTAGAATTTTTAACATAAAAAATTATAATGTCATCGATGTATCTATAAATAATGACATTATCATTACAAAAACTTTGTTCATAATGATGCAGATATAAGTCAGCTAACAAACTCGAGCTACATCCCCCTTGTGGGATACCGACCTATTGGATATAAATAGTGTTATTATGTAGAATGTAATTATTATGAATAATAAAATTTAAAAATGTCTTAAAAGAAGCTGCACAAAAGTATTTAGAAAGATAAAGTTCACTTTTATAACGCACATAAAGGTTGTAAATGATTTGATGAAGATCGGTTAAATTAATATTATTAAACAAGTCAGCAAAATCATAAGTAATAATATCAGTAACAATGTTCTGAGTTTGTACTATATGTTTGAGTTGATAGTTATTTTTAAGACAGTAGAAATTGTTGGATTTACTAATTAAGTTATAAATTTGTTTAAGAATGTCTAGGAGGATTTTATTAGCATTATTGTTGTGTGCATTACAACAAATAGATACAGTTCTAAATTTAATAGGATTTTTGTGAAATTTAGGATTAAGAACAATATAATTGAAATTATTAGCTGGAAGTTTAATAATTTATAAAAGCTCTGAATTTTTCCATTATTAATTTTAATGTCATTACAGGTGGGATGAAAGTTAGCACTCGAAGATATGGTTTTACCAAGAAGAGATAGATAATAGTGCTTATATATTATGGCATAATTATTCGGAGATTTATCAACATAAGTAATTACATAGTTTTGTTTGAGTTCATTAATATATTTAAATAGATCGGATTTACTGTAATAAGTTAAATTTGATTTAAATTTAATTAATTCAGTTTTAATTTTCGAAATAACTAAAAATTTCCATTTATTAAAAAATTCAATAGGTTTATTACATGAAATAGATATTTTATAGATAAACAAATCATATCAAAAATTAATTGCTGTAAAATCTGCGGAATATTAGTTTTTGATGGAAGTCTAAATTTAGTGCCACAATACATAAGTTTTTTTAATTTACTGTTATTAGCAAATTCATGATCTCCAGTAATAATATGTCCATGGTCCCTGTCTACATATTTTGCATAGGAAGGATCATCACAATTACAGGATACATCAGCAGAAAAGTTAGACTTTGACACTGAATTATAATTGAATAACTATCGACCAAGAGTAATAGGATATTTAAATGTGCGAGAATTATGTAAATCATTTATGGAAAACGTGCAAGATTTATCATTAATAATTGATGCGATATTTATTTTATTAAAT
This sequence comes from Salticus scenicus, assembly GCA_963930645.1. Taxonomy (NCBI): domain Eukaryota; kingdom Metazoa; phylum Arthropoda; class Arachnida; order Araneae; family Salticidae; genus Salticus; species Salticus scenicus. Next base: position 188,608,737 of record OZ005649.1, on the reverse strand, counting down.
ATTTGATTTTAAAATTGATAATTAACTGGGAATTGGATTCTATTTTTTTGAGGTTTTTTAGAAATTTTGAGATTGAATTGTTTTACACGATATAAAATTACATCAGAAAATATATATCAGAAAAGTGTTGATTGTAACTATCGTTTTTAAATTCACTTAGAAAATAAGTTTATTTTTTTATATTTTTTTTATATCAAATATAAACTTTCTAACAGAGAGCCAATCATAATTATTAAGATAATTTGACCGCAATTCTAGGATTTTTTTATTAATAGCATTTTTTTTTTTTTTTTTTTATTGCATAAACAGAAGATTTTTTACCACGTTTGAATCTAGTAGTTTTCTGATTGACACTATGATTAAGTTCAGAGCAAATAGGGAAATAATCATGTAGAGGATTAATGTTGGAATAAACCTTTACAACTTTATTGAAATACTCATGATTCAGACCATAAGGACATTATAAAATAGTATTATAAAATTTCAAAAATGGGATTCATGGAATAGCCGTCCACTTTTATTTTTTTTAAATCTTTATAATTTCAATGGTACAGGAACATAAATCCTGTTGGTTAAAATGTTTTAACTCAAGAGTAGATTTAAAAGGAATGCTAGTAGAAGATACTTTTTTGGAGTCTGATCGATGTTGGTTAATTCTGAAATGTAATGGAGTAGAAACTTCACCAATATATTGATTTTTACATATGCCGCAACTTAGTTTATAGGTTACATTATAGGCCTGACAAAAAGGAATCACTAATTTAATATTATCACAGTTTTGGGATTGCAAGGCATTAGGGCAAATTTTGCATCGAGACGAATCACATTTTTTTATATATATATATATATATATATATAATCTTTTAGAAAAAAAAAAGTGCTGTTATGCTACTAGGATATTACATTGTTTTAAAAATTAGTTTCAAGCATTATTTAGTTTTAGAAATAAAAACTCTTTTTAATATATCCTGGAATTCCATAATTCTTTATACATATAGGCTAGCTTTTATGTTATTTATTTCCCTTTTAGTTATTTTTATCCATAGCAATAATTAAAGTACGCTCTATCAGTAAAAGAATATTTTGCGCTATATTATATATATCGTACATAAGGATATGTTACGATATATTATTATATGTTACGCTATGTATATTTCTGTTTTAATATTTTAAGCAAATATATTTTTTTTTAATATAATCATTGAAATTATAAGGAATATATGTATATATATATTTAATGAGAAATAAACGTTAAAGGAATGCATTTTTTTTTCAATTTAATGGTATGAATACAAAAATGACTTGTCACAGAGAGGGGGTTTAAATCCAGCATTTTTATAGGAGGAATTGGATTTCGTTTGAACACGTTAGTTCACTTTCCTTGTTATTACGATTTTATCCCATAATTATACCTAAATATATATTGTATTATTACTTCAGATATGATTAAAGATATATTTCTTACCATTTAAGATTTTCTTTTAAATTCTGTCAATATCTCTTTTTGTTTTTATCTTAATTCTTTTACAGAACTTTGCAAAATGAATCAAGTTATCGCATGTCTGTGAAATGTTGGATCACGAAATATGGTTCGTTGAACCATACACTTTAAATAAACGTCTCTGAATTTCAGACACGGCTGTGTCTGTAATGGAATATTCACTTTAAAGATACATGAAAATGAGGTTGTTTTTGAGACTCTTAAATTTTCTTAAAAGACACAACTTTTAACACTTTTGGTATGTCTGAATTTTTACCATCAAAATCATTTAGTATTGTATTAGATAGCCATACTGTTCACAGAGAATAGTTTTATAAAAAAATATTAACTCAAGAAATAAATAAAAAGTTGGTATGTTCTAATTTTCAATTAAAAATAAATTTTAGTGTATCCTACAGCATTTTTTTTTTGGCAAATGTTACAAGAAAATATTCATTCCCCAAGTTTGGATTAGAAACGAATATGAATGGTTTCAGTATCGAGCGTCATCTTAATCACACAATAATAATATACGCCAAAAATTGTTTGTATAATAATATATATTCTAGTATTTGTGAAGAAAATCACAATTTTAGGTTATAATAGTAACTTCTTTCAACACTATAATATTGATTATACAGAAAATGCGATTTCTGCATATAAATAATGCATACTATTTCCATTGTATTTTGAGTGGTATAATTTTAGAAAATATATGCTTTTAAGAAAACCATTTAGAGAAGTTAATGCGTTAGAGATTTTTTAAATGTCTAGGGAAAAAACAGCACTGTTATTAATACTATTTTCAAAAGAAAACATGCCATACACAGTAAAAAAAAAAAAAAAATCTAAAATAGGTACAAATTTGTAAGATATTTCGGTAAAGCAATTTTCCAAATTGGTGAGTTCAGTTTATAACCCAAAATGGTTTAGAAAATCTATTTATTTTGAGTTTACAAACTTGTTATATATGGTTCACTATCTTATTTTATATTTTTGTCTATAATAAATAAAAACGTTGTAGAAAATATTGTATCACTCACCTTTTATTAAAAGAAATATATATATATATATATATAAATCTAACATGTGTAGATGATCTAAACAAAATGTAAACATTTCACGTGTATACGTATGTACACTGCAAAACAATAACCCCCCCCCCCAAAAAAAAAAAAAAAAAAAAAAAAAAAAAAAAAAAAATTATATCCAAAATTGGTGTCGTATCTAATTTAGGTTGACATTTTATGTTATTTACAGAACTTTTCAATTTGGAAGATTGCTTTACCCAAAAATCTTACAAATTTTAATATATTTTAGATTTATTTTTATTTTTATTTTTATTATTATTATTTTTTTTTAGAGTGTAGTAACGATGAATGATATATATCAGTTTCAAGGTATTCTAAAAATATTTTACAAAATTAGACCACAGATAGCGAGTTAAAAGAAATCGTAAAAAAATTCATTTTTGTTTAAAAGTGTTAAAAGTAAATGTGCTTATGCATGCACACATGCACATAAATATATACTATATGAAACACAGTTCAAAAGAAACAGACATAGTTTTGACATTTATAGTTTTCTATAATAATAATAATAATAATAATAATAATAATAATAGCTTATCACTTGTGACGTTTACTTGAAAAACTGGTTAAAACTTTAAATATGGAAAATTGCATTTTTTTTTTCAGTTTTCTCAGTTTTAAATCAACATCATTAAGTTCTGGAAACAAGAAAATATGCCATAGCCGATTCATCCCTGTGTTATTTGCATTTGAAATCACGATGTGCTACAAAATCGGTAAAATCCTAACGCAGGTGAGTTTCAAAAATCAGTCATCTTCATATCTGTGAGATAGCGATTCTGCTCCACCCGACGAAACCAGCACACTTTTTCATTAGTTTAGTCTTATCGTGTTTTCTCTCGCATGTAATTGCTCTTTCTCGGTGCACACGAAGCTTCTAATAATAGAATTTTGTGTTTAATTCGTCTTCGGAGAAGTTCGTGGAGGAATTATATTCTAAACAGAACAAGAAGAGGACAAGTCACACTAAGACGTGGAAAAGAACAAAACCAAAGTTCAAAGGGGGTGTACAGGGTGGTTATAATTAAACTTACCCTATAAAACGCATCCTACAGCGCAAACGGGTGAGCGAATTTAATGAAATTTGGTATACAGACTATAAACGAGAAACGCTCGCGGAATTTCTAAAAAAGAAAAAGTTCCAAAATGTCCACCAAATCGCGCCTTTCCCGGAAAAATCATTACATTTAACACAATAAACGACCAAAACGGAATACAGAAACAATATTAACATTTAGTGACTAGTTTCTAATCACCTTGTCATCGAACAACATTAAGTAAAGGTAAGAAAAAAATAACAGTACGCTGTATGAGAAAAAAGAAAATAAAAGTTCAGTTTGCAAAAACAAGAACAGATTAGGACGAAATTGCACAAGAGGAGCAGTTGTTAATCGTGTCCAAGACGATGTAGGGTAATGTACCCCATGTGACCACCCTCATTCATCTGCAAAATTTCATGCCGATGGACAGTGTGTTCAACAGCAAATCGTAACTTATCAGTTGTGATGCTTCGCACATGAAGCGTTATGGAGTTCTTTAAGTCATTCAATGTCGCAACACCTCCATGATACACTGCATTTTTTAAGTGGCCTTATAACCGAAAATCCTACGGATTTACATCTGGCAAACGTAGTGGCCATGGATTACGAAATAAACGACTAATAACACGTTCGTCTGTGAAGTGTTGGAGCAATAGTGCCTTCACGGACTTATGAATATGTGGGGACGCACCACATTGCATGAAAATGGTCGATGTAAGGACCCGCGCCTTTACTGTAGTTGCGGCACAACAAACGTTTGTAGCATGTCATGGTACCGACGGCCCGTAACGGAACATGTGACAGGACAATGTGCAGTTATTTCCTCAAATAAGAAAGGCCCATGGATAAATGTCGCCGTGAATCCACACCAGCACAGGCACCTTTGGAGAATATAGGTGCATTTCAGCGTGCATCCGTGGATTTTCCTTAGCCCAAATGCAACAATTCTGTGTGTTGACTGTCCCATTGAGGTAGAAATGAGCCTCGTAGCTCCACAGAATATTCTAAGGCCATGGCAGATCAACAGTCATTCTGTTGAGAAAACTGACTGTTAATGAGATATGTTGTGGCCCTTATCAATCAGCTCTTGGGTATGGTAGATATTGTATGAGATCCATTATGTTTCTGAGCCCTTTTCGGAAGTCTTGTAAGAATAGCCTGTTTGTCGAGAAACTGCACGTGCGCTACTGCCCGCAAACTCCGATGTCTATGACTGTGCGGCAACAGCTGTCTTGAAGGTATCAACTTGTACCGGTGTGACAGGTTTACGGCCTCTTCCAGGTTGAACTCTTAATTCCCCCGTCCCTTCAAATATCTTAATCATGACCAGGATACCTTTAGTAGACAATGGTCCTCGCCGTAGTTTCTTTATACGACGAAATTCACGAACTGCAGCGGAAGCATTCCCCTTGTTTTCGTAAAACATCTTCACCAATAACGGACTTTCAACTAAATATTCCATCATCATTACAGTCGGAAACATCGCCATAAAACATGACAACGTCTGCAAAGGTTTTATATGCTGACCTGTTTTGCATAAAGCTTTCTCTTCTTCGCAAGCATGCAAATCTCGACAATTTTTCCTAGAACTGACAGACTTTTACGGTTTTGCATTTTATTCTTCATAATTCTTGTTCTGGATTGTTAATATTGTTTCTGTATTCCTTTCTGGTTGTTTTTTGTTTTATATTTAATGTTTTTTTTTTCTTTTTTTCTGGAAAAAACGCCCTTTGGTGGACATTTTGGAACTTTTTTTTTTTTTTCGAAATTCCGTGAACGCATCCTATGTATAGCTTATATACCAAATTTCTTTGCATTCAGTTCACCCGTTTGCGCTGTAGGATGCTGTTTATAGGGGGAGTTTAATTATAACCACCCTGTACAAATTCTTTCTAATAACATAATGTTATTCCATAGCATAATAGCAGCTTACTTAGCATATTATAACTAATTAATTAAATGTTATTACTTATTAACATACCTATGATGTTTCAGCAGATTATTGTGATGTGTTTATGTAAGTTTGTTTACAATTCGAATGATTTTCCACTGTATTGAAGAATAGCTCGTGATTAATGAATTTTGGACCGTTTGTGATATAATTTCATAATTTTCTAGAATTTTTTTTTTTCTTGTGGATATCAGTTATTATTTATTGTAATTTTTTACTACTTTTATCAGTTTATTATTATTATTATTATTATTATTATTGTTGTTGTATATTAGATAACAGAAATCTGTTCTTTACAAGTAAAATTTGGTTGAACAAATCATTTTACGTATTTGTAACCCTAAAAATCCTATATTCAAATTAAATTTAACTGAATCCAAATTCTGGTTTGTGACAAAACCGCACAACTACAAAATAAGTTTCAAAGGCTACCAAATCCAAAATAAAAATTTGAATAATTTCTTATGATGACGTGCCGCTGCCACCTTATTTCGAGCTTTTAAACAAACTGTCCTAACGATTATAAAACTAGAGTGTTTTGGTTCCTATCTTATTTTGGCTCAGTATGGTAAAAAATCAGCTTTTTCTCAAGATTTTGCTTTTTTCAGGTGGCCGACTTTGTAACTACACGAAACATTTTATATATATATATATATATATATATTTATATATATATAATATCTTACATTGTATTATACACTTTGAAATTAAATTGTGAATATTTTGTTTTTCTGCTTTACAGGGGGCATATATCCTACATTTAAACAACATTTTTTTTTTTTTTTTTTTGAATAAATAAACAAATAAATGAGAAAATAGTAGTGACACCAGAAATTCCCCGATGGGGGAACACCACCTCCCCGATACAGGGCAATATATAGAAAGAGTTTATTATATGACTATTCATCAAAAACTGCAATATTGTTCATAATGTTACTGTTAATATTTGTACCATTCCATTAGTTAGTACTTCTCTTGGTCTTGGAGTTCATCGCGCCATTCTCTGAGTGTATACTATTTTTTTTCCATAGAAAAAAATATGTATAGGGTGCCTGAAGGAAAATTCTTAAGAAGAAATTATTCTTCGTATCCATTTATCACATGCAAATATCATCAAGCATCAATATACACAATCAAATTTCCCTAAGGGGGGGGGGGGGGCACACATCGTGCCACAGAAAATTGGCTCTTCAGAGAGTTGGCTTTTCAACAGAAGTTGTCTTCCTATTCACAGAGAAAATTACAGAAAAGTAGCGCCACCTATATGCATATATGCGCCTAAATTAAATCAGTACATTGTTTTAAAATGTCCCTCTCATATACCAAGTTTATAAACTGAAATATAGCCTTCCGTTAAATGAAATAAATTGCAGTACAGCAGCGCCACCTATTGGGTGATTTGGACAAAACAGTCTAATTTATGTCATGGTGCAACTACATACAAATTTATATGTAATTCTGTGCAGTAGTTCTTGAGATACAGTTCAAACAGAATTTTTGTCACACAAAGACAGTCATTTACTAAAAATATCATGGTCAAAACGTATTTTACACCTCTTAAAACGTGAATAGTCATGGAAAACCGGAATCGGAAACTTTTTACGAATCCAATACTTTCTTTTATCGGATATGAAATGTAAAAACTGGAATCCTCCAAATTAAAAAAAAAAAAAAAAATGCTGTTAAAAAGAGAAAAACTGAAAATTTTGTATTTTGAGGTATTTTTAACCCACGGCCCCCTATCTGGCGCCACCCCTGTGAGAAAAATAAAATATTTTCTTTTAACCTTCTTTTTCTTTTACCACCGAATTTTCACAAATAATTAAAGCAACGTTTATTGTAAAATAATAATAATAATAATAATAATAATAAATGGTATTATAAAATTAGATTTGTATCACACCTGATATTATGAGATACTTTTCTCATTTGTTAATCATATTTAAAACTATTAATTAGGTATATTATGTTTTCTTAATTGTAATGTAACTTAATATCTGTTATTAAAAATACATGTAAGATTTCATACTAAATATCTGGTGCAATCTATAAAATATTACAGGATTTTAATATGCATTTTTCCACATTTAATTCATTTTAAAAATGCTAAATTTAGCACATATATATCTTTATTTATTTTATAAATTTTATGCTTTATTCATTTTATAAAACCTATTATAAATACGTTTGTAATATTTACTTAAATGCAATTAATTCCGTTTGGAGTAAGGTAAATATATTTTTCGTCAGAAAATTTATGTCATTTCAAAAACAATGTTTTTTATAAGTAACTGTCAGAATATTACACGAGATTACTAAAACTGAAAATTATTCTTTTCGTTCAGACAACCACAAAATTAACTACAGCTCTATAATTACTTATTCTGTAAAGCAGAAAATTACGTCTTTTTTAAATTATATTTCTATTTTTATTACAATATACGTCGTTACTTATTAACCATTTATTTCAAAATGTTCTCTGTAGGTGACAGATTAATGCAATTTTACACTAGAGTCAATGATGTTTTAAATAAACGCTTAAATACTGGATAATTCCAAAATAATTTAATTGAGGCTTTTAGTGGAAATATTAGCTTTAAAGACGGATATTGTATTTAATGAAATTTCATATTAATTTTTCGCCGTCATTAGTTTTTTTTTTTTTTTTTTTTTTTTCCTTTTTTAACTTTTTATAGGGGGATTAAAATACTAAAAGAACGTATAAAAATTCCAAAATTAATTTTTCCAGGCAGAATTGCGTAAGATTTTTAAAGAAAATGTAAAAAAAAAAAAAAAAAAAAAAAAAAATCTTACAAGTTATAAAGTACTTACTTTTAAAGAAGAATACATGTATATATTTATTTAAATTTTATTTTATTTTATTTTATGATTGTAAAATTAATATAAAATATTTTATGTTAGTTTTTTCAGTATGTAGAATAACTGATATTCTTTACTTTATAAACTAATATATATATTTATAAAAATAAATAATTTAAGTTTGAATATTTAAAAAATAAATAAATAAATAAACATACTTAAAGATCTCACTTTTTAAATTAATATTTTCTAATATGTTTATAAATTTTAATTTTTTATAAAGGCTTTTCTTTTAAAAAATATTTATATTTTATTAAGTAAAAAATCAATTTTCATGTAGAATTTAATCATTTCTAAAATGAAAAAATAAAATAAAAAATAAAATAAAATAAAATAAAAAAGAATAAATAAAACTTGAACAACTCCATCACGATTATTTTCAAGTACTTTCTTAATTTAAATATGAATTTTGCTAGTTTATGTAAAGAAGATAATAATATACTTGTTAAATATGCATTATTTTGCTTTTTTCTTTGTAATTTTATAGTTCTGTTTTTACATGTATATTTCTCTGACGTACCGTGTTTATATTCACTTATTCTTCTAATACCATTTTTTTTTAAATAATAATACTTTCTACAATTAATTATAGAAATTTAGATGTTAATGAAAACAATTTTTTACTGTTAAAAAAAAAAAAATAAAAAATAAAATAAAAAAATATATCTTTCATTATCGAAAGTGAAAGTTATTAATTAAATATAAGATATTTCCTATATTCGAATAAATTTTAGCACATATTATTAAAAACAATAGACTTCGTATTACGAGTTTTATGTGATCTGTAAAATACAAAATAAATTTTAAATACTTCTTATGTTTAATTTTTTCTAATAGAGCTAAACTTAACATATGCTTAGTTGTAATTTGAATACAGGTTATCTAATTTGTAGTGCATTTTAACGTGATTAAATTTAGAACAAGGTAAATGATTCTTTAGAAAAATAAAAGGCTATTTCTGTCAGAATTTCCTTATTAGTAAAATGTCACAACATTACACAAGCTTTTGAGAAAGTGAAAATTATTTTTCTTGTTCAGACAACCGTAAAATTAACTGCTGCTTTGTAATTACATCTTTTGTAAAGGTGAGAATTCCGTCTTTTTAAATTTTATTCTCCGTCTTATTTTAATGCACGACATCACTTATTAACCATTTACTTCAAAATAATCCCTGTAATTGACGGGTTAATAGCAATTTTACACTAGAATAAATGGTGCTTAAAATAAATCGTTAAAAAAACTGAAAATGTTTAAAGTTTCTTTAATGTAATATTTCTTAAATGAAATATTAAATTAAATGAGTGATGTTGTATTTAAGGAATTTTCTTATTATTTCTCATAGATTTTTTTTTAATTACAAGCAGATCACATACGGAATTTTTTTTTATATATTTATAATTTAAAAAAAAAAATTAAAAGAAAAACATAAACTGAAACTTATTGAAACATAATTATCAATCTTAAAACTATATTAATATATTATACTAGTACAATCTACATGAAACTTTTGTATCTTTTTAATCTAGGATAAACTATTCATTTTATGTGAATAAACTAATACGTAGGTATATTAAATAAATAAATATATCAATGGTTATTAATTTATACAAGTATATATATATATATAAATATATGTATATATATATATATATATCCGTGTTTCTGTGTACGCGTTCGCGTGCATATATAATTTGAATTATGACTTGTTGTCTTTGACGTTTTCAGTAAGTTTTAAGTAAACACATATACCTTAAAATTTGAAATACTTAAAAACAATCATTTCTTGAATTTCAGGTTGCTATTCATTTATTTATATATTTTTTAATATTTAAATATTTCTGAAATACTCTAAAAATATTTGAAGTATAGATAGATAGATAGATAGAGTAATTAGCAAAAATTTAGTGGTTTTAACCACATTATCACAAGTCTGTTAGAGAAGAGAAAAAAAAGAAGGTTACTGTGCGAAATTTAAGAAAATTCATTAAATATAATATCCGTCGTTAGGTATTTCTGTTAAAAACCTTAATTATATTTTAAAAAAAAAATCATTTTTTTAACCATTTATTTTAAACACTATTTATTCTTGTGTAAAATTGTTATTACTTTCTCAATTACGGGGGCCATTTTGAGGTAAATGGTTAATAAGTGATGTCATGCATTAAAGTAAGGAGAAGAGTAAAATTTAAAAATATGAAATTTTCACCTTTGAAAAACATGTAATTACGAAGCGGAAGTTGTCTAAACAAGAAGAATAACTTTCCTTTTTTTCAAAAGATCGTGTAACATTCTGACAATTTATGGATAATAACACCTGTTACAAAAATTACTTACTTTTTTTTTTTTTTTCCAAATACTGGCTTTTTCTAATAGTGGTTTTTCAGTTTATGAAAAAGGAAGAAAGACATGCATGCTAAATAGGTATGCATTTTTTACAGCATATTTATATGCTTTTTCCTTTCAGTGATGTTACAAAGTTTAGCATCTTTTAATATATGTTTGCAATGTTCTTTTTTAAAAATTCAATTAACAGAGCAATTTTTTGTCTCATACTATTATTATTATCATCTATGTATTAATAGGCAAGCATTCTCATTTTGTGTCGCAAAGGGATTTTATACTGAAGCTGTTCTCTTTCTTTAGCTCGATTTTTCTCAATTTTATATTTATAAATATTATTAGGCAAGCACAAAATTTATGGTAAACTTTTAACATATTAATTATGGAAGTAGACGGATGAAAATGGTATCATTCGAAAGGTATGGTTAGCTAGATGTGCAGGATATAAAAATTATTTTCTTTCAATGTCAAAAATGTATTTAAAAATATTTTTATTTTTTATGCATTTTCCCCCATTTCCCCCTTTCATTACACATATTCTTTTACATTAAAAAATACATAAAAATAGGAAGTTGTTAAATCTGGCAATTTCTTAAAACTCAAATAACATCACAGACACTGTAATTTGTATAATGTAGCATCACTATACTCTCGACTACAGATTTTTTTATTCAGAGTTCTACTTTATTTCCTTATTTTATTAAAATCTAATTAATTTAAAGACATTTAAGCAAAAACACAGTACATTCCAGTAACTAAATTGACCACTTTTTTCTAATTAATTTATTACTATACGCAAGCGATGTGATGACGTCACTGACCGTCCGTGGGGGCCCAGCAAATATTTCCTATGTTAATCGTAATTGGATTGATTTTAAACATTAATTGGTTTATTTTTAAACATTAAGGAAAATTATCTCCCGATTTTAATCCCCATATTTGGGTATAGTTTTATTTAAGTTACTATATGCGTGTGTTAGATTTTTTCTGTCAAATTCATAAAATTTTAATTTTAAATTTCAATGCTCTAGAAAAATAAAATGGCAGACTTCCGTTTTTGATTAGAAACATAAACATATCAGTTCAAAATAATGAGATTCATTTCAAAGGAACATATTTGATATCTGTCGTCCTTGACGGTGAAAAAATAAATAAAATATCACTAAATTAACTGGCGAGCATATTTAATTCCTTTCAAAAAACATGGTTATTTTAAAAACTTGCATTAAGTGAGCAATTAGTAATATGAAACAATATTTCGTGCTATATATATGTATTACAAAAATATTCATTGGACACATATGTTTTGGTATTACGTTTCTGATCGCCAGTTATACAAAACGCCAAGGACGAACAGATATCAAATCTATAACTATCAAATCTGTTTCTAGAGATTTCAAATTTCAAATTAAAATTTTGTCAATTCGACAGCAAAATAAATTAATCAAACACATGTGCACGATAACTAATTTATAACTATACATAAATATGGGAATTAAAATCAGGAAGTAATTTTCCTCAATTTTTAATATTTTTTTTTTTTTTTTACAAAAAATGCAATGGATGATTAACATAGGAAATTTTATACTTGGCCCCAACAACGGTCAGGGACGTCACACGTCGGTTTTCTATATTTAAGAAGAAAGTATAAGATTTGGAAAACTTTTGATTTCCGGTTTTCAATGAATTTACTTGAATTTCAATCAACAGAAATCGGCTACCATTTTTTTAAAAGTGGATTTATTACTAGCTTCTGCATATATAAGGAGAAAGTAGAAGATATGGAAAAATTTCGATTTCCGATCTTCGAAGAATTTATATGTTCTAAGTTTTCCTTACGTTACAATTAACTGAAATTGACTACTTATTTTAAAAAAAGATGGATTTATTGCTAGCTTCTGCACGTATAAGAAGCAACTAGAAGATGTGGAAAACTTTTGATTTCCGGTTATCCAAGAAATGACACATTTTGAGATTTCCTTAAATTTCAATTAACTGAAATTGACTATATATATATTTTTTTTATGTTGATTTATTATTATTTAATCTTCATATATAAGAAGAAAATATAAGATTCAGAAAAAAATTTTGAATTTCAGTTTGCGATAAAGTAACACGTTTTGAGATTTCCCGAACTCAATTCGGCCATTTTTACAACATATCTGTATTTTAAATTTCAAACACTGTAGGGGAATGTCTCCGGTTGTGGGCGCAGTTTAATTTTGGCTTATAAGTTTTGACAGAGTAGATATTATGCAAACTCATGAATACCAATGGGAAGCTAAAACACATAGCTAACGTTTCATGAAGCAATGGTAAAAATTCCGTCAACCAGAAAAAAACTATTACCCATTTTGTCAAGTGATCATTTTTAGCCAAAAAAAATTTTGTACCCGGTTGTGGGCACACTTGAAAAATTCACTAAAAGTAGGAAAACAATAAGAAAAACCACGATAAATACAAAACACAACAAAATTTATTCATTTTGTATAGACTAAGTGGCCGAAATAATAAAAGCAAATGGCATTTTCCCAATTTTATTCGTTATCTTCGTCCTCCAAATCAGAAGTGCAATGCTTGCAAATAAAATAATTTGCATGTATACTAGTACACGTCCAATGCATCAGACGATCACATGCGTTGCGCATTTGATTGAGATGGCACTTGTTTGGCATAGTGGCAGGTGCATTAAACAGATCACACAGAGGTCGACATCGTCAGATTGTTGAGCCTCCAATTTTTAGGGCCTTTGGCCGGCAATTTGTAAGGTGAGTTGCCTTACTTTCGCTAGGCTATTTCTGGAGGGACTCAGATGCGTCAAGGAAATCCATATTTTTAGGGAGAGTCGATTTTATCGATTTCTTATTCCTCAATCATTCCTAAATGACTTTAACCAGCGCATTTAAATCCATTCCTTTTGGATCTGTAGACTTTTTCGAGGTTCACATTGCTAAAAAGTCTAAACATACATATAAACACTAATAAAATATGTTATTTTTATATAAACGACCTCACAGTTTGTAAGTCAAACACACGTTTGAAATGAAAAAAATAAGTGTGCCCACAACCAGTTACATGAAGGTGACCACAACCAGGAATGGCAGCTATTTTTATAATGGCGAAAAAAGCAATTTTCGGTCCTCATTTTGGTTGAATTCGATATTGCATCACAAAATATAAGGAATATACTGCATAAATATACCTTGCATTTACATTTTTGAATTAATTCACTTCGATTTATAGTATTTTTAAAACATTCAGAAATCACTTTTGTGTCGCATTTTCATAGATTTTTTATTTCGATATTTGCACTTACTAAAAAAAATGCATCTATTCACTTCGGTGATAGCACAACAACTGCGTACTGTCACAATACATGTTTGACAGTACTCAAATCCAACATATTTGCTTTTTGATAAAAAATATGGTAGGGTAACCATAACCGGAGAATGTACATAACAGGAGATATTCCCTACTTTATGAACCAATGGAAGTAATTTAACTGAATTTGATATTTGTTTGGACCTTGGTTTGACATGGTACCGATTAGCTTTTGGGCTGTATCTCCCAACAAGGAGTCTGTATCTCCCAACACTTAATATGAAACGCTTCATATTTATAAAAAAATTAAAAACCTTGTAAATTGTGATTTCGCTGTTCTCTATTTGTCTGATTGTTGGAAATTTTACATTCAGTCCACATTTTCTTAATTTTTTCTACTGTTTACACAGCTAATATTCCTAAATTCCTATTGGTCACACTCCCCACCTTTCCTGTAATCCAATTGGTCGAACTAAATTCGGTCCCTCTCCTATATATACGAGCACGTCTCCTAATTCAGAATTCTTTTTGCACTGAAGATAGTAAGCTTAAGGGTACCGAAACAGCTGTATGCATCTGAAATATTTTTCTTTGGCGTTTATGACGTAGTAGTTTATTCGGGTTTTAATATTCCAACGCCAAGTCTCCTGTTATTATTAACAATTGTTATTGTTTACAATTTAGTTGTAGATTTATTTATAACAATCTTTCCTCCACATGTGTCGAACTCTGTAAAACGACAGGTTTCGCAAAATACTCTTCTTGAATTACTTGCACTTTCTGTATAAATTAAAGAATAAGAAAAAAAATAAGAATATTATTATTATTAATTGCGTGAAGGGTACAACTATTGTAACCTTATATAAATAAATAAGTTAATATATAAATACCGGGTGATCCAAAAGTCAGGACAAACTTTAAAAATGAATAATTCGAAAACGAATCAAGATACAAAGATACGGTTTGCACCAATCGGATGGAAAAGAAGCCGGGTTTTGTGTGGCAAAGAAAAAAAAAATAGTTCTGTTGGCGACCAACAGATGGCGCTGTCATATTTCTGATGTAGGATTATGCAAAGCAACAAACGATATAAAAAGGAACAACTACAACAGATAATGGTAGTCGAAGCTTATGTGCATCGAAATATCGCATTCTCAGTCGCTACTTTAATCACGCATGGCCTCCAAGATCTCCCGATCTGACACCCTGTGACTTTTGGCTGTGGGGATTCTTGGAAGTCAAAAGTGTACCGCGACCAACCGGCATCACTAGCAGCACTGAAAGATGCCATCCGCCAAAATGTGTCTGCCATAACGCAAGAAATGCTACTAAATGCTGTGAACGATGTGGTGAATCATCTCACAGCTGTATTTCTAAATGATGGACATTGAACAGTTACTATAGTAGTACTAATTAACTGTAATTAGCTGACTTGTAAGTTGTCAACATTTTTTTTTTCATTTGTAAGTCATCTTTTGGTGAAATAAAACACTATAGCGCCATCTGTTGGTCGCCAACAGAACTAATTTTTTTCCTTTGCCGCACAAAACCCGGTTTCTTTTTCATCCGTTTGGTGCAAACCGTATCTTTGTATCTTGATTCGTTTTCGAATTATTCATTTTTAAAGTTTGTCCTGACTTTTGGATCACCCGGTATATAAATTAAATAATTAATTTTATATTAGAAAGTGTCTGGGGTAAATTATGTGTAAGTTAATGATATTTTGTTCACTTAAAGTTTTAATCTAATATTTAGAAATTTTGCTTGTATAATAAATAATTTTTATTTATAGTAGTCTATCTATTCATACATTAAAATAGGAACATGAAATTTTTCAGGGTTGAAACACCCACTTATGGACTCCCATCCTTACATATAAAATTGCTATTTGTTCACGTTTAATCCCATAATAAGTAAACAATCTTTTTTCAAGTGTAGAATGTTTATATTCATAAATTGTTTATATTGTGACTATATTGCATAACTTGCCTGTGTGACTTATATGTTTATAGTGTGACTTAAATTTTGTGACTTATATGTTTATAGTGTATTTAAAAAAATTGTTTACTTATAAGAAAAAAGATTGTTTACTTATTATGGGATTAAACGTGAACAAATAGCAATTTTATATGTAAGGATGAGAGTCCATAAGTGGGTGTTTCAACCCTGAAAAATTTCATGTTCCTATTTTAATGTATGAATAGATAGACTACTATAAATAAAAAGTAATCTGAATTTACCGCAGAAGTTCAGGATAACTGATATAAAATATAACATACGAACGGCAATACATAGACACCTTACAGTCACTGTTGGTATAATGTTAAATTTATGCTCCACATATCAGCGTATTTTGTGTACACAATTTTAGAAAAGGATTTTCTGTAATTTTATGTATGTCACAAATTAATAGGTATAAATTCTAACTATACTATTTTTAATCAAAATGTTTGTAACATCGTACATTGATTGTAGAAAGACGAATATTGGGTAGATTTTGAAGAAATATTGTTTCGGAAAGATTTTAAAACAGACGCTGCAGACGGTTTCACATATTTTTAAATGTTGCAGGTTCCACTCTACTCAAGAAGAGTATTAAAATATTTACTTTGCAGACGAAGACTGACTTAGATATTCTAAAAAGAATATTTAGTGTAAAAAAAGGGGGAGAAATTTAATAAAATTTAATTAGACAGATTAGTTTTCATCTGTTTCACCCCATTAAGACACGTGTTAAAGTATTTTTACAAGAAATGTCTACCTTCTAATTGAAAACAAAACATATTTAAATGTGATATCACGAAAGTAAGGTGCTTGTAATTAAAATGATAAAAGGTGTAATTAAAATTAAAGCATATTTAATTTATAAAAAAGTGTATGATATTTCTTTTTTGTTAATATTTGAATTTATGCCCATAAATGTTTAAAAATAGCATTTTTATTCTGACTTATAAAAAATTATTTATTAAAGCGGTAAAGAAAACTGCTCCAAACATGAAAGTGTGCAGTGTATTAGTGTTACCTTGCACGGAATTCCCCAGTTTATGGAAACTCATATGATTAAATTTGCAAGGAAAACTCCTAATCGCGGGACAAATAGGTAGGGACGAAAGATGCCAGCGTAACAGGAAACCCTCGCAATAGCAGAGATTGTCTTTCCTGCCGAGGAGATACCAATCGCGTTTTCTAAATTTATTAATAAGCTTATGATCACCGCGGTGTCGCTAATCACATTGAAAGATGATACAATCACAAACGTTTACGAATATATTATGAGCATTTGTAGAAATGGCTAATAAAATTTATCCTCTTCGGACCCGAAGCTATAATAACAACATAAGTTACAATTGAAGGCTTTTAGACATATTTGTTCAGATTGTACATTACAAAACAGTACAATTTTCTTACGTTTATAGTTTAGGGGGTTAGTAATGTACGATACAAATGCATGACTTTAAACAACTAAACCCTAAATTATTAAGTTACATAAATATTCCTAACTGTAACACAATTAAAAATGTGATATCCTTAATAAAATAAATCAATATTTGTTTTCTTTTTATTCTGGCAAGTGTCTAAGTACTTAACAAATAATTATGAAAATTCCGTACTTTTCTTCTACCGTACTTTTGGTCGACTACTGTTTTGAAGTCGTTTTACGAAAGCCGAAAAAGTAACATTATATTTCAGAAATAAATTTAGTTTCATGCTGCCATATATCGGTACTTTTTTAAAGCCAATTTATTCAGCTTTTTATTATTTTAGTCAAAATATAAAAATATTAAATGGCATATATTTTATAAAGGAAAGAATAGAGGTCCACATATGTGAATCTCTGGAGCGAAGAGGTTAAAATAATGAACTGCATATGGAACATTATATAGTCATGGAAAAGTTAAAAATACAAAAATTTGAGAAAAACAGTTTTTTATATACACAATATTCACAGATTAAAAGTAACGATACACTGAAGTAATTTTAAGAGTTATTATATAGTTTTCAAGAACTTGCCTACAGAAACTGTAAAAATAAACCGAATTATAATGAATAAAAAGTATATATTATTTATATCAACTATAGCGGTATAAATGATATTTTTGTTGAAAATTAAAATTTGGAAATCTATTGGATTTTCTTATTTCCTAAACCCCACTGTACTCATAAATTAAATAAAACATGTAAGTACCTTTGAATTAAGTAAAAAAAAAAAAAAAAGCGTTTATTTAATAAATTATGTGCTGAAAGTAATAATAATAATAATAATAATAATAATAATAATAATAATAATAAGGGATATTTTTCCATTTTTCTGCAATAAATCCTCTAATGAATAAAGTAGTATTTAAACTAAGAAAAAGCTTAAGTATAAACAGTCTTAAATATCGAAAAACTTCACATATTTTCATCTTAAAAACGAAAAAAAAAAAAAAAAACTGTGTTTGAAATTTAAATGAAAAAGTGGATGATTAAAAAAAAATAAAATTATAGGATTTACACATTTTAAAGAAAATTTTCTTTTTAAACATTTTTTCCATTTAATTTTTACAATCTAATACATTGTAAATTTTAAACTAAAATTTCTCCACTTAAGAATAAAAAAAAAAAAAAAAAAAAAAAGACTGTGATTTGTAGAAAAAAATAAGAAAACTTCCTCAAAAAAAAAAAAAAAAAAAAAAAAAAAAAAGATGTGAATATTTTGAGTGCATCACCATTATTATGTATTAAAAACGTATCTCAAGCAAAAAAAAAAATACTACAAAAAATTATAAACGTAATTGAAGAAATCACAAAATAAAATTAAATAAATAACACATGTAAACTTTGTCCGCAATTAACATGTTTTCGATTAAATAAAAAATTAAACTTAATAAAAAAAAAAAAGATTCAGATGCTGTAAACCGAATGAAAAATCTAAATTTTACATCTTTCAAGTGACTAAAGCAGTCATTAAGTTTTCAATAAAAAACTGTATGATTTATTAAAAAAAAAAAAAAAAAAAAATACTTATTCCAGGACCTTGAATATATAATATGCGAGACGTTTTAGTTTATTTAAAGTTATTTTTTCCAATTATTTTTGAAGACTTTTTTTTAAATTTAAATTCCTAAAAGAAGATTTTAAGCTATTTTAGAAAACAAAAAGAATTCAGCTTATCACTTGTTAAAAAAATCAAAGGTTTAGAAGAATGGTTTTTGTATTCAGAGTAACACTATTATTAGGAAATGAAAAGTTATATAAAGGATAAAAACTCTTACATTATTATTATTATTATTAAATATGCATTTTTACAAGAATTATGTTTTTCATAGTTGCCTAACTTAGATTGTTTAATGATTAATTAAAAAAAAAATCTTTAAACAAAAATATAAAATAAAACTCAATTTTGTCATTTACTTAAATATTTTTAGAAAAGAACATGTTTAAAATGTTTTAAGAACATATTGATATACATTTATTTGATGTAACAAAAGGAGTAAAAAACATAGATATTCTGCCAAGTACCCTTAAATTGCAAAAGATAAAATTAATTTTCCTTTTCAAATTTAATTTTATAAAACTTAATTTCAAAAATGTATCGAACTATATTACGAATGACATGTTATTATTTTACTTTTTTTAGATATACATTTATACCTAATTCAGCAGTGTTTTTATTTTCTTCAAAAATAGTACTACTTCAATTATGTTTTAAAAATTAAAATCAAATTAGAACAAAAAACACAATAAGGGCTATCAAAAGAAAATATATATATATTATTTTGGGAAGAAATATAAGTGTATCATTGTATACTGTAATATAAAGATTTAAAAAAAAAAAAAAAAAAAAAAAAAAAACATAATTCGTTTTTAAAGAATTGTTTTCATGTTGCTATAAAAACTTTTAAGTAACAATGAAATTTAATAGAAATTAGAGTACGGTAAAATATAAAAGGATGAAAATATACGTAAAATAAATAAATAAAAGGGCTTCTAGCGTTTGGCAAGAGCTTCCACTTCCTGAGTTTCACGGAGTGGCATCAACCTTATTTTCTGACGTCAGAGGAGCAGAGTTATAAAAATGGAGCTAGGAGCCAGAACGGCGGCTTCAGAAGAGCTATTATTTTTGTTATGATTTAATTCTTTTAAGTGGCAAGATGCAACATAATTTTAGTTCTATTTTTTGTTAATGTTAATAAATATGTTATTGTTTTAATCTCAGTTAGTTTTACTCTTATCACCAATAAACACAGCCAGTTTAAATGTCGAGATGAATTAGCAAGACTGCAACTTCATCGGCGACAGAATAAATAAATGTTAATAAATAATAGTAAATGGTAAAATATTATGCATACTTTAAAGAAAACAGCAGCTCATTAGCGTGTTATTTTATTACGGGCGTTTGCGTTTTCACGTATCTTTTGATTTATACACAACTAAGACATTGACGCGTAAAAATCAATATTGAAAATGAAGGAAAAGAATTACAAATGTACAAGTCTTTCTGGGGAATCATATCGAGTTTAACCCTGCTGCTGTGTTCATTACGAATAAACGAAATGAACATTCATTTTTCTGTGTACCAAATGGAGTTCAAACGGGAACAAAAGTTTTTAATTTCAATATAAGACGGTACTATCGACTTCTATTTTTGAATACATTTATACAATAATTTATGTAATGTTTTTGTGGAGTGTAGTCTACATAAAACATAAATTTTCATGTATATTGATGTTGGGTCGAAATGGACCCGAGCACAGCAGCAGGATTAATATATAAAGCCTATTTAAAGCAAATGTATAGTATTAGAAAAAAATATTGTAGCATACGATTTTTAAAGTCTGTTTTCATTTAATATTTTGACAAAGATAAATTAGATTTTAAATCAATCAGTCCAAAAAAAAAAAAAAAAAAAACGATGTATGTTTTACATTTTCACGTCTAATGACGTGGTTTAAAAGGAATAAAATTTATGAAAAATGTTTTATACGAAAACATGAATTTTAGTAACATTGTTTTAATTTATGATAAATATTACTGTATGTATGGTTAGTCTACGGATGTTAAGAAATGTGTTAAAAAAAAAGTATCAATTAGAACAAATACTTATATTCTTAGAACTGCTATTGATGGAAGTTACGCGTTTTTGTAACGAAAAAAAAAAATCCTGACTTGAAATCGGAATACACTTTTTATTTAAGTACATTTATTTTAACGCATTATCCGCGTGTTAATATAAGTGTAATTAAATTAGTAATTTATTACGGTGTGAAAGCAGAATATTCTTTTCAATAAAGCAGTCGGAACTTTCTTTCTTGAGCTTACATAAAATTGATTTTTATTTTTTTATGTAATTATTTATTTATTTTATTTTATTTTATTTTATCTATTTATTTATTTATTTATTTATTTATTTATTTTATTTTTATTTTTATTTTTATTTATTTATTTATTTATTTATTTATTTATTTATTTATTTTATTTTTATTTTTATTTTTATTTTTATTTATTTATTTATTTATTTATTTTTATTTTTTTTTTGCACGACACTACAGAATCTACAATTAAATGATTTAATAAAACGTTGAAAATGAATTTAGTATTTAATTCGTTGAAAAAAAAGCATTTAAAATGAAATTAAAATATTTGATGTTGAATTAAGGCATTATTTCCTCTACTGATATTGAATTTTCCAATAAACACAATTTCGTTTAAAAGTCGAATATATATGTACAAAGAAGCCATGCCATTTTCCATAACATAATGAGCACGAATCTACATAAATATATGGAAATCATTTGAATATTTAAGTTTGATTAATTAAAAGTAAATTAATAATAATTGTTATTTAAAAACGCAATAAAATCAGGCTTATTTCAATGAATTATTTTAGCAGATAAAATACTATACTAGCAACTGTACAATCTTGAGCCATAAAATCTTATTAAATTTTAGTTATTTATTTAGATTTTATGATTAAAATTATAATTTAAAAATATTTTTGTTGCAAGAATACAAAAGTATTGTAATTCTTATTACTAAAATTCCCACAATTTTCTAAGTATACTCCTTGATTTTTTTAAAAATAGGAAACTTTCACAAAATGTTGTTATTGAAGATGGTTCACTTGTCAAATTTGCCAATAATAAAGTTCAGTATGAACGAGTATTGAAACAATCTGGAGCTATTTTTTTTCCTAACATTTTCTGTGATATAAAATATATGCTTCCAAATTCAGAAGGTTAACATATATATATATATATATATTTAATATAAACCTAAGACATAAATATGCAAATATGCATTGCAAAAATATTTATTATTTATTTATTTTTATTTAACTAAAAAGCAATCGTTATTAATATATATATATATATATATATATATATATGTGTGTGTGTGTGTGTGTATTATATAACATATGTATTATATTATATGTAACAATACATATATATATATATATATATATATATATTCTATATTGTTGGCATGTACGGTGAACTTTATTATAGCGTCGTTTTTATTACACAAAAAATAACGTCCAATATTAAGAGTTTAGACAAATTTATACATTTCGAAACCAAATTTACTTTTATTTATAATAGTCTTCTCAGATAAAAAATATTTCTCATATCATTGTATTCGAATGGATTTATGTATTTATTATTATTATTATTTGTTATTTAAAATTCTATTTTTTTATTATTATGTTTATTTATTATGTTTTTATTATAATGTATTTATTATTATTATTATTTGTTATTTAAAATTCTATGTTTTTTTTTTTCTTTAAAGCTGAAGAGAAAAAAATCTGTATTTTTAAAAAAATAAATAAATCATTGCTGAATTCCAAAAGTATTAGATTAAACAGTTTCTGCCTACAATATAAGCTTTAAAAAACGACGTAAAGAAAAAAAAATATTTAAATACAAAATGACATGTAATTCTGTAATATTTACATAAAAAAGTAATGAAAGAAATAAAGTGACACAAGTGTTGAAACACGTCTTTGAAACTTGTCACAAATTTGCTTGTATCTTAAATAGTTACCTAAAAATTTGCCATGAAAAAAAAAAAAAAAAAGAAAGTGTAAGTAAACCTTAAAAAATTGTGTCATGATGTTATTCATGTTGTGTCCTAGTTATTTTAAGTTAAATTATTATTATTAATTTTTTTTTTTCAAAAATGCACATAGATTTCTTTGACATATTTTTTTTTCCTTTATATATATATTATAGCTTTTTTTCATTCATTTTGAAAGTTTAAAGAACGATATTGGTATAATTGATTTAACTTAACATATTAAATTTAAAAATGTAATTTTAAATATTTGACGATTCAGTATTACGTTTAAATACTTAATAGTGATTTTAACTATTTCTCTTTTTATACACAGTATGTAGCTGATTTAATATAAACACATAAAAAAAAAAAAAAAATGCGTCTATTAGTTTGAAAATATTTGATTGCAGTATTTTGATAAATATATTTTCTCTATTAGAACATTTTAGCATTGAAAAATTTTCGTTTACATGTTTCTGAGTATTTAAGGTGATTTCCTTTAATTAAAATGCAAGTGCATGTTTGCACGAACTGGATGTTTGAAATTTGTATGACATAAAAAGGTTAGTTATGGTAGCATACGTTTACAAAATTATAAATCACACTTGTATGGAATTTCATTAAAATTAAAAAAATTCTCATAATTAGTAAAATTTATATTTTAAAAAAAACTTTATTTTTAAGGATAAAAATCATGTAAACATTTTTAAAGTGATGGAAAGGTTCAGAGTGATCAAATAAATAAGATGAGTGTAAAATTAAATAAAAAATAAATAATAAAAAAAAGAACGAAAAATCATGCAGTACGTATTAATTATTAACACTTTACAACTGTACGTAGATGTTTCATCGTAT
The DNA here is from genome assembly GCA_963930645.1 of Salticus scenicus. Lineage (NCBI taxonomy): Eukaryota > Metazoa > Arthropoda > Arachnida > Araneae > Salticidae > Salticus > Salticus scenicus. Next base: position 188,584,740 of record OZ005649.1, on the reverse strand, counting down.
AACTTTCAATATTCTTTCCCTACGTTATCCCAGAGCAGATAGACAGAAAGACTGAAAGACTGAAAAGGATACAGATTGACTAATTGAATTTAAAACCACTCTTAGACATTGTTATGAAGTGTTAAAAGGCATAATGCAAAAGAAAATACAGCCTTTAGATTATGAATACAAATCTTAATACATTTGAATATTTTAGTGTAGCCCTGCAAATCTGTAGGTTAATCATATCATATTCTATACAAAATATTTATTTTAGAATATTAATAATACGCGTCAATTTCCTTATGATTTTTACAGTAGAAAGTTATTTAAATGTGATTTTTAAAAATGTCTGTCCTAAAACACAATGCATTGACATTTTGTTTTGGTTATCCCTGTACATACACTAGCTGTACGCGACCTATTAATGTCATTTTAAATAAGGAACATACCATAGTGAATTTCATTATTATATATTTAAGCACGCTGGGTGCGGGAGAGAGACCGATTGAAAGATAGACAATCCTACTGACAAATAAACAAATTAAAATCATATTCAAAAATAAAAAAAAAATTAGAAAATGTATAAAATGCTTAATTTAAACAAAAGTGCAATTCCAGCATTTTTTTTAATAGTTCTTAATGCAAATGCATATTTTTGTGTGGCCTGATAAATCTAACGCTGATCATGCTATATCCTATAGAAAGCATTCTTTTGTGAATAAGAATAATATATTTCAATTTCATTAAGCTTTATGCAAAGCAAATTTATTAAAATTGGGTTTATATAAATTTCTGAGTACACGCAGAGCTTTGAAATACTTTTGAGTATCCCTCTACAAAACCAGTGGTATTTACCTCATTGTACATATGAAACAACCGATAGTGAACATGAATAACCTATTTCAATTTCATTAAGATTCATGTACAGTAAATATACTAAAAATTGTTCTTAGAAATACCTCTCATAGAACACAATGCTTTGAAATACTTTCGGGTGTCCCTGTACATAAACCAGTAGAGGTATGAACTCCATTTCCAATAGGGAACGTCCAATAGTGAACTTGAATAACATATTTCAATATCAGAAATTCCATAAACATTTACAGAAGTTATATTTATGGATTGACAGATAAACCGAAGTCATTAAGACTTTTCACAATCGTTGGAAAGTGTTAAAAAGAAGAAACCTGTTTAAAATTCTCTGCAATAAACAACTCACTTTTGAATAAATGTATAATCAAACAACAGTAAATAATTAAAAGAAAAGGAGAATTTATAAAATGGTATGCTTTTTTAAGGTCTTTTATTTTCATTTAAAAAATGTATTTATTAATTTTTTAACAGTAAATATTAAGCTAGTTTACACTGAAAAAAAAAAAATGTTTATTATTTAATGAGTAAAATAAAATACAACCTCTAAGGTAAATAAATTGTGTATGCTATTATTATTATTATTGGTTTAAGAGCAACACCATTATTATCTAATGAAAATAAATTAAATAAATAAATAAATAAATAAGCTTCTCTAAAGGAAAACTTAAACAAAGTTCATTAAAACAATGTTTTTATTTATAAGTCGTATATTTTGCAGTGTTGTTTTCATAATCAGAAAAAAAGAATGAATAAAACGGAATGAATAGTCGGAACCCATTTTGACATTTAATGAAAAATTGTTAAAAAATTTTAGACTTTTTTTTTTTTTTTTGAATTATATCAATGTACGTTTCTTTAAATAAAAGAAAAAGTAAAAAATCTTAGTTATTCTGGAAAGTATGAAAAAATTTCAGAAAATTTAATTAATTTTGTTTTTGAGTTAAGTGTATGAAATCTTAAGTTAAAAAAAAACATATTGAGTAGTCTTTTTCTTTTCTTCCTTTTTTTTTTTTTTTTTTTTTTAGAAATATCTATGCATTTATAGATTTTCGTTTTGTAGAAATAAATTTAAGAGAAGAAATCTAGACAAGCATTATCTTATGAAAAATATATATTTCTAATTGTATATTCAAAATTAAGATTGACTTCCTGTATCCTGATATACTATTAAAAAAAAAAAAAAAAAAAACCGACAGTGTTATACTAGAAACTGTTTTCAAACATTAATCTATAAATATATTTTTAAAAAACCGAATTAGACGTTAAGTTGTAGAAGTAAGAAATCAATGAGAAATTTATTCTGTAACATTTGAAATATACTGTTTATTTTGGAAATTAGTTTGTTTGAAGAAGATAAAAAATCGTGTTAATCTTATATAGAATTGAGTTTCTTTTACATAACAATATTTGTGTAACGAAAATAAATTGACAAAAAATGGCAGACCGAAATATTAATATTAAAAACAAAGTCGAAAAAGAATCATATGCAATTATTTCTAGAGAATCATATTACAATCATAATGTAAGACACATTTGAAGCATATGTAATGTATCTTTGCAACTAAATTGCAAAAAATATTTTTCTAATGTAGATTATTTATTTATTTAAACTGCGAGTTTTATGAAAAGCAAATCGGGTGTTTACGTATTATGAGATCAAACATAAAAAAGATAGCAATTTTATATATATATTAAAAAAAAAAAAAAAAAAAAAAAAAAAAATGAGGGCTAAAAGACTGTTTTTCGATCCACAAAAATTTCATGCTTTATTTTATTATATGAATTGTTAGACCACTCTAAATAAAGGAATTTGAATTAACTCTTGAAGTTCAGGATAATAGCTATGGCATATGACATAAAATGACAGTCCATAGACATCTTATAGTCACAGTTGGCCTAATGTTAAATTTATGCTCCTCCTTTGAGCGTAATTTTGTGTACGTAATTTTCAAACAGGTTTTTCTATAATTATATTTATATTACAAGTGAATATGTATACATTATAACTATATTATTTCTAATCAAAGTGTTTGTAACTTTCGAACATAGAAAGACGAATATTGGATATATATATATTTTTTTTTTTTTAATATTGTTACGAAGAGATATTACTATAAGCATCGCTGCAGGCGGTTTTATAGAATTTTAAATGTTGAAGGTTCTACTTTTCGCAAGGAAACTTTTAAAATGTTTACTTTAGAGATAAAAACAGACTTAGATATTTTTAAAAGAAATGTTTAGTGTAGAAAAAGGGAAAAACTAATTAAAATTTTTATCTGTTTAATCTTTTTATCTAATTAATCTGTTTAACTTCTTTAAGATACACATTAGAGTATTTTTACAAGAAATGTCTCCCCACTTATTAGAAACAAAATATATTAAAATATGATAACACACAGGTAAAATGCGTGGAGATAAAACGATAAAGGTGTAAGTAAAATCGAAACGTGTTTAATTTATGCAAACTGCATGATATTTCTTTCTTGTTAATATTTGAACTTATGCTTGTAATTATTTAAAAGTAGCATTTTATTTTCTGGCATATTTAAAAAATAAATAAATACTTTATTTTTAAGAAAAAGAAGCATGTAAGCTTTTTTAAAGTGATTGAGAAATGCAAACAGACCAAATAAATAAAACAAGTGTAAAAATAAATAAATAAACAAAAAAAAAAAAAAAAAAAAAAAAAGAAACCTGTTTAACGTTCTCTGCAATAAACAACTCATCTTTGAATAAATTTGCAATTAAACAACAAGAAGAAGGGGAAAAAAAGTTCACTGTTTTAAGCTGCATTATTAAAAAAAAAAAAAAAAAAAAAAAAAAAACATACTTTATCTTAAAAGTGACAAGAGCTAAATTCATACAGATTGAAAGAAAAAATTATTTAATTTTAAAATAAAAAAAATATGTATGCACATAATTCTTACACAATTAAAAGAAAAGTAGAATTTATAAAATAGCATGTTTTTTTTTTTTTTTTTTTTTTTTTTTTCATTTTAAAAACGTATTTATTAAATTTTTTATAATAAATATTGATCTACTTTATACATTAAAAAAAAAAAAAAAAAAAAACTGTCTATAATTTATTGAGTAAATAAAACACAATCCTTAAATAAATAAGTGGTATATATATTTATATACATATTTCAGATTAACACCAATATTATTTAATGAAAGAATACTTTAAAAAAATATAAAAAAATTAAACTCCTCAAAAAGAAAAAAAAAACTAAATTTTTAAAACAATGTTTTTTATTTATAAGGCGTATATTTTGAATGGTCGTTTTCATTATCCAGAAAAAAAGAATAAACATAACGTGAAGTCGGAACCTATTTTGACATTTGATTAAAAATGATTAAAAAAAAAAAGTTTTATTTATTTATTTATTAGAAATATATTTATGTACATTTATTAAATAAATGATAAAGTAAAAAATCTGAGTTATTCTAGAAAGCATAAAAAATCTTTAGAAGGCATAATAATTTTTTTTTTTAAATTAAACGTATGAAACTCAATTAAAAAATCGTATTGAGCAGTCTTATTATTATTATTTTTGAAATCCATACATGTGTTCTTTTTTCTTTTCTTTTCCTTTTTTGTTCCTAGAAAAAAAATTATACTTTTCTATGTTTAAGTTTTAGAATTAAACTTAAGAGAAGAAATCTGGGCAAGCATTATCTTATGAAAATTATATAATTTTAATTATACATTCAAATAGTTTTTTTACTTTTTCTATTATGATATACTATTAAAAAATAAAAGACAACACCAGTGTTCGCCTAGAAACTCTTTTCGATCATTAATTTACAAACAGACTTAAGAAACAGACTTAGAAATAAGAAGTCCATGTAAAAGTTTATTCTGCATACTTGCCAACCTAAGCATGAAGATTGTTAGTCCCGCCACTTTTCGACTAAGTTTTCCCACCAGTTTCTTTTTCTTCCTTCCTTTCTTTCTTTCTTTCTTTCTTTTTTTTTTTTTTTTTTTAAGAGTATTTTATTTTTATTTAATCATAAATATATTCGAAGGGAATTACTCTAAAAATCAAGGGGTGTACAAAAAGGGGCAGAAAATAACAATCTTCCGGGTTAGGCTGGCAAGTATGATTCTGTAACCTATGAAATATAAATATACTGTTCAATTTTCAGAAATTTAGTGCGCATAAAGAAAATAAAAAATTGTGTTATTTAAAATATACCAGTGAGTTTCTTTTAAATATCAATATTTTTGTAAATAAAATTAATCGACAAAAATAAATAAATAAATAAATAAATAAATAAAAAATAAATGAAATAAAAAATGAAAACCAGAAAAAAATATTGATATTAAAAAAAAAAAAAAAAAAAAAAAAAAAATCAAGAAATCTTCCATATGTAGATATTTCTAAAGAATCATATTGCAATCAAAATGTAAAACACATTTCAAGCACACGTGATATATCTTTTCAAGTAATATTGTTCTCATTTATTAATTTAGTAATAATGATATTGATCTTGATTCCTAGCAAATGATAATATAAAAAAATTATTTTTTAACGTTTTACTATATTGTTTTAGACGATTTTACAATACATTGGAACTTTGTGTAGCTTGTAGTAAAAAAAAAAAAAGAATCAACACTGACTGAACATTCTATTTGTAGATTAGATGAAATTTGCAGTTTGCAGAAAAGAGCACGTTAAAAAAAAAAAAAAAAAAAAATCCTATTAAATGCTAAATGAAAAATTGTAAATGTACTAAATAATGCTCCTATTTAATGTTAAATGAATTCAATTTTATTTTTTATTTTTAATGATTTGAATTCGAAAATGTCATGTTAGAGAAGGGATTTTAAATCCAGCACTTTTATAGGAACGAAAACGGGCTTTAAAGCCATTTCATGATTTCTTTAAATTTTATTTTTGTTTGTAAAGCAATGTAGAAAAGAGTTTCCTTTAAATATAGTGACCAACAAAGCGAGAAAAGCCTTCGTTGATTCACTACCTTCATTGATTTCAGGAATTAAAAAATGGGTTCGTTAACAAACTTTGACCTATTGGTACGCAGGCAGCATCGGGCCGAGTTTTGTACATTTCGAGTTTGATTTTGAAATTTTTCCCGCATTCGGAATTCGGTTCGTTCCCGAACCGGGGATTTTCCAGTTTAATATAATATTTCAAGCATAATTACATGCAAATAAGATAATCATTTCCAGAATCTTTTCTTCAACAATTTAATTTAATAGTTCTAATATAATTTAAATAGCTTAAATATTTATTTTATAAAGTTAAATTATAAAAACGGGTAAAATCTTCAGCTTCTTTAAAGCCTTCTTCAAACCCAAAGGAATATGGAATAGCAGACAGTTATTTCTGCAACATTTAGCGTACTACCAATATTGCAGAAAGAAAGAAAAGGAATATATAAGAAAGAAATCGTATTCCACAACTGTTTAATTAACCAATATAATTAGGTGGAATCTGCGAGATTAGCCAACGGAGAATTGAGAATTGCTAGGCGTGGAAAATGTAGATTTTTCTTTTTTTAAAGTGTGAATTAAATGTAAAATTTTCGACAATGAGAAGAGAGAGTATAATGAAATCAGAAATTAACAATGTTTTAATTTTCTTATTATGTAAATTATTCATTAATTTACATAATAATTTATTATTATATAAAAGCCTAAAAGAAATTGAATTCAAGTGTAGGTTTGGGCCTGTAAATTAGTATAGCTGTATCAACCTTTTTTTTTTTTTTTTTTTCAACAACGCTCTGAAGTGGCCAATTTGTTGGGTTCGTGTTTTCGGAATAAACTGACGTGGTCCTTAACAATTGTTTAAGATTGAGTTTAGTTTGAGCAACATAATTATAAACTGCATTAGAAGGAAATATTGCAAATACCCCCATGATTTATTCACATATACAATGATTGCATAATTCGAATTTTGCCTTATATATATGAGCATTTTCCTTCCGTTTCTTCCTGCACAAAAGATGGTACGCTAAATTTTGAGGAAACAGGTGTCTGCACTACGATTATTACTGTATTGAAGAATAGCTCGTATTTAATTAATTTTGGACCGTTTGTGATACATTTTTATAATTTTCTAGAGTTATTTTTTGTTATGGATGTCACTTATTATTTATTAGAATATTTTTATTATTTATATAAGTTATTTATTTATTTATTTTATTAGATAGTGGAAATATGTTATTTATAAATAAAATTTAATTGAACAAAACATTTTATGTATTTGCAACCCAAAAAATCCAATTTTCACATTAAATTTAGCTAAATTCAAATTCTTGTTTGTATCAAAACCGCCCAACTCAAAAATAAATTTCAAAGGTGGTCAAATCCAAAATATAAAAATTAATAATTTCTTACCCTTCCGTGCCCCTTCCACCTTATTTCGAGTTTTCAAACATACTGTCCTAACGTTTATAAAACTAATGATAGTTTTGTTTCCTATCTGATTTTGGCTTAGTGTGGCAAAAAATTAGATTTTTCTCAACATTTTACCTTTTTTACATAACCGACTTTGTAACTACACGGCAAAATCTTTAAAGCTTTTTAAATATCTTACATTGTCTTATAGTCTTTGAAATTTAAATGTTTTTTTTTTTTTTTTTTTTTTTTTTTTTTTAATAGTTTACAGGGTTCCTATATCCAACACTTAAATAGCACTATTTTTTAAAATATTTTTTCTTGATTTTTTAAAATAACTAAATAAATTAATAAGAGAATATCTATTTTAAATATATCATGAAAAACGGCAGTTTTTCTAGTGACGCAAGCGCAAAAACAAACGAACGCCACGACACTCAGCGGAAACGGAAAAACGAACGAAAACTGCGACACTTATATATACAGGAATTTTAAGATCAAACAAACCGCTGAAAGCCGACACTTAATATCTCAGGAAATATGGGAGGTTATGTTCTGATATTTTCAAAATAGACTTTCACCTTCTGTCTGATCCTACCCTGAAATCGCTACATTTCTGCGTGCAGTATATTTCGAGATATGAATTGGCTCATTTAAGTTATAAATGGACGGACTATATGTGTAAGAATTTTTTCTCGAATATGGCTCGAGCGAATTTTGTTTAATTTATATATGATATTAATCGCTTTTATCTGATGTGCCTGACATCTCCCTTTTCCCTAGGAAAACTCTTGTTTTTTTTATAACTCAGTTTAAAAATCGAACTATTTTTTACTCCGAAAATACCGTGATGCGGCAGTTTCGCGGACGAATTTCTTCTCTTCCATCTGAAATACTGAATATCAAATAATCGTTTTGGCTCCATCTATCGGAAAGCGTAAAAAATAAACACAAAAAATAAAAAAATAAAAAATATTTTTCTTTTTTTTAATGTATATATTAAATGAGTTATTTATTTAGGTACTTGTATTTTATATGACATTTGTTTATCAAAAATATTCTTTGTATTTACATTGTTTTCATGCTGATACGTTGTTAACTTTCAAAATTGGTTCTGTTTTAAAAGGTGACTGCAACAACAAAAAATTTTTCCTTTATTTTCATAAAAATGACAAATAATATGATAATCATATGCAAATATTTGTAATTTTTTCAAAATTAGGTGATAAATCACTTAAACTACGGATTGAAAAATTCTTAAAGAAGAATTTGAAAATAATTAATTTGCTCATTAAGTTTCTAGTATATATAATATATAAATTACAAAATGTTAAGCTATAATAAAATTTTGAATAGATTAAGATTTTTTTAAAATTAAATTCATAACAAACTATACTACTTAAATATTTACCAGTATAAAATTTTCAATTTTTAAAGATTTTTCTATTATTATTTATTTTTCTCTTTTAAATCAAATCTATACCTAAAAAATTATAATAAGAAATAAATATAAATAAGAAATTTTTGTCATTTTTAAAATGTACTATACTATGCCTTTGTAATGTTGCATGTGTCCATCTTTTTTATCACTTTTTATAAAATTTTGAAATTTTATTTAGTTTGTTATTTTGTTCGAGTATGACCTATAAAACAACACTTTTAATACAGTGTTATAACTCATTACCATGCTCCTTTAATTTTACGTTTTGATCATTAACCCCTAAAAAGTAATGATATCAATACAAAAAACCCTTAACGGGTTAAAAGTTTGTGACGCAGCACTGTACTTTATGGCTATAAGAATTAGAAATACGGGTCTTAAAAATAATGATATCAAATTTTCAGTGACGCTTTGATATTAATTAAATTATACATAGATTTTCTTATTTGAATTTGCTTTTTCCTTTTATTTATATTTACAGTGTAAACGTTATTTTCAACATAAAATAATATATAGCATTTACTCATTGATACCTTTCCATTCACATCTCTTATACTATGAAAGCATGTGTTTTAAAAGAAATTATATGAAATTCCAGTAACGCAGTGGTGTTACATTAAGTGATTTGTTTTTAAATTTATCTGCAATTATTTTGTTTTGCATATTAAAGTATATGTGCACATTGAAATATTGCTTTTAATTTTCAAATACGCTGTCAAATATATCACTTTTATTAAGCTTATAATATGTACTGAAATATATTTATTTCAATGAATTATTCTATCTTTTGCGTCACGCCATCCAAAACTGTAAGTAAAATATATGGAAATGTTTACTTTGTGCCATTTCATCCAAATAAATTGAAAATGCATGCAAATAGATATCGTGATGCAAAGAAAAAAACTGTGAAATTTTTTTCAGTTTTGGATGGCGTGACGCAAATGATAGAATAATTCATTGAAATAAATATATTTCAGTACATAATATAAGCTTAATAAAAGTGATATATTTGACAGCGTATTTGAAAATTAAAAGCAATATTTCAATGTGCACATATACTTTAATATGCAAAACAAAATAATTGCATATAAATTTAAAAACAAATCACTTAATGTAACACCACTGCGTTACTGGAATTTCATATAATTTCTTTTAAAACACATGCTTTCATAGTATAAGAGATGTGAATGGAAAGGTATCAATGAGTAAATGCTATATATTATTTTATGTTGAAAATAACGTTTACACTGTAAATATAAATAAAAGGAAAAAGCAAATTCAAATAAGAAAATCTATGTATAATTTAATTAATATCAAAGCGTCACTGAAAATTTGATATCATTATTTTTAAGACCCGTATTTCTAATTCTTATAGCCATAAAGTACAGTGCTGCGTCACAAACTTTTAACCCGTTAAGGGTTTTTTGTATTGATATATATATATATATATATATATACTAGCTGACCCGACAAACGTTGTTTTGTCATATAAATTATTTCTAGAGGATATTTTGCTAGAAAAAAATAAGTAACTTATTGTAAGTGTGTAAAGATGTGGTATATAAGTGGAAGATGTATGGAGCGCTGTGAACGGTGAAAGAATATAAAAATAACAAAACACCAATCATTTATTTTTTTAATTTATTAAAATTGATTCTTTAAAATTATATACATATCGCTACTTATAACAATATTACTAAAAAACATTATCAATCCCTTAATGCAACAGAGTGTACAATATTTTTTGTTATCCCATCTTTCGCCAATACAAACAAACTGGATGGTTTGCCCACTCGAGAGCCACGTATAATTGTCCGTGTGAAAAACATGATGTGCTCAAATCTAAGCCACAGACAGACATCGTTTGGCCCTGAGACTTATTGATAGTCATTGCAAATGCCAATCTAATTGGAAATTGAGGGATTTTAAATTGAATTGGCACATCTGTGGGTATAATAGGGGTTCGCAGTAGTAATATATTTTCACCTCGGAATTTGTCATTTAAAATGATGGCTTCGATAACATTTTTCATTAATTTTTTTATGACTAATCGCGTGCCGTTGCACAACTGTGGTGGGTTCAAATTACGAAGCAAAATAACCGGAGATCCAACCTTCAGTTGTAAAATATGCGGTGGCATGCCTGATAAATCCAATGAGTTTAAAAACTTTGTTGGATAATTTACAGCTTCGGTGGCATCGCAAACTGTATCATTAGATTTGTATGACACCAAGTCTCCTGGTAACAAATGTTGTATCTTGAGATTCAATTCGTTGACGTCCACATTTTTTGCTGCTAAAATTGCTCGTTCTGCCAGCCACTCATGATTTGCGTATCGTCTGTGTATATCGGGAAATATCTGGTCAATAAGAGCATCTTGAGAATCAATGATTGTGCAGAAATCGGTCGGTAATTTTATGCATCCAGTTTCATCTGTAGTAACCTTTCCATCGCCGATATCTAACAATTGTTTTGAGAATGTTTCAGCGGATGGATCTTGAAGCTTTTGAACGCACAAATTTACTTTCAGTTGTACTTTTTCAACATTAAGCCACAATGACGATGATTTTAAGCATGCGTTGATCTCATCAGCGTATGTTGAACGCGGAATAACGGGAAGTGCTTGTCTGAAATCACCTGAAAAGAGTAACAGAGTGCCGCCAAATAGTTTGTCGTTGTTTTTTATATCTTTCAATGTCCTGTTCGACGCCTCAATCGAATGTTTGTGTGCATTCATCCCAGATAATAATTTTACACTATTTCAGCACTGTGGCCATGGACGATTGTTTTTTTTATGTTGCACACTGCGTCTGGGTTATTTTGAATATTTAGTGGCAGTTTAAATAATGAGCTGTTCTACCTCCATCCAATAAAGTTACCGCAATGCCAGATGATGCAACAGCCAATGCGATGCCATTATTTGATCGTATTTCGGCGAGAATTAGCGAAATAAGGAATGTTTTGCCAGTTCCACCTGGTGCACCAAAAAAAAAAAAAAAAAAAAAAGAATCCACCTTGTCCTGCCAAAACTGCGAGCATTATGCGGTCGTAAACGGTTCTCTGTTCTTCATTCATTAGTGGGACATTGCGAGCAACAATCGCTGCCATTTCTACAGTATCGTATTGTAGTTCACGATTCAATTCAGTGCTTATTAAATCAGATGCATTTCGATTTGTTGAATGCATACCGAAATTACTGAGTGGTAAGTTGGCAATGATAATGGCAATGCAAAGATCTTCAGTAGCAATCAATGCTTCATTGTACATAGCGTCACTGAATACTATCGTTAGATCGTTGCACCGTGAACGATGTTGATGCAATATGTCATCAGTCATTGAATCTTTGTGACTATCCCATAATGTCTCTGCTCGGGCCGGGAAACATGTAGTCAACACTATAGCGAATAGTAGACGAATTTGTTTTGCTGTACAGTTCAGTCCTACTTCAGCAAGCATACAATCCCACTGGTTGACGTCTTCCAGCAAGCCGAGTGCAAGGCATGCATCTTTATACGTTGGATACTGTTGTCCATTCACTTTACGTAAATCTTGAAATGACAAAGGGCCGATGACATTAACCAATAACAGTCGAAGATAAAAGCACTCAGTCTGCCTTGAGTTGACTGTAAATACTCGTCTTGCAGAGGCAAATATGGGACCACCCAACGGTTATCATTGTCAATATCTATGTTGTTGACATAGATAACCGCCATAGATGATAAGATTGTCCGCCATTATCGGGATTTCTTCGACGATATATTGGATATCCCTCAACATTTGTGATCGTGAAATTTTTCGGAAAACTTTTAGTACATTTTCCATCTGCACAAATAATAATGGCCTAAAAATTCATTTTTCATTTTAACATAAAATAACTCCGTCGGATATTGACGAATTTTTTAAAAGAATATACCATTTTAACTAATTTAAACATTTTAACAATATTAACGTTGGAAAAATATTTTAAACACTTACGGTTAAAAATTCATTTTTCATTTCAACATTAAATAAATTCTGACATCGTGTTTACGATTCTAAAATATTAACTTTGAAAAAATATTTTAAACACTTCGTAAGATACGGTTACGATTCTAAAAATATTAATTTTAAAAAAATATTTTAAACACTTCTTAAGATACGGTTAAAAATTCATTTTTCATTTCAACATTAAATAAATTCTGACATCGTGTTTACGACAACTCACGCCATCTAGGTGGAAAAGTTGTTGAAAGAGTTGGTTAAAAATTAATTAAGAAAGAACTAATTAAGTTACAACTTTCATTTGTAAATCTAAACCATTCTCGAATCCACCTGAAGACACACAAAAAATTTCATTAAACTCAGTCCAGCCGTTTAGGAGGAGTTCAGTGACATACACACGCACAAAAGAAATATATATATAAAGATATATATATATATATCATATAATTATGACATATAATCAAAGCAACGCCTATTTAAAAGAAAACAAAGTGGTATTAGAAAATTAGATTTACATCACATGTGGTACTTTCAGATATTTTTCTCTTTTATTAAACTTTTTAAAATTTTTTATTAGGTATATTATATTTTCTTGATTGTAACACATTTTAGATTATATTGATAAAAAATATGTGAGTCTTCATAGAACATCTCTGTCGCAATTCATAAAATATTATAGAATTTGGATATGTATAATTAATTTTAATAATTCTAAATTTAACACAGGTGTATCTTTATTTATCCGATGCGTATCTTTATGTATCATGTGTATCTTTATGTTATCCGATTATTAATACATTTATAATACTTATTTCATTGAAAATAATTTCATTTGAAATAAGAAAACAATATTTTTTGTTATAAAATCAATGACATTTCTCTCTTAGTGTTCTTATAAGTAACTGTCAGATTATTACACGAGATTGCTAAAAGTGAAAATTATTCTTTTTGTTCAGACAACCACAAAATTAACTGCAGCTCTATTTATTCTTCTGTAAAGGAGAAAATTGCGCGTTTTAAAAATTTATTTCTTATTTTTATTACAATATACGGTATTACTTATTGACAATTTACTTCAAGTTGTTCTCTGCAAGTGACAGATTAATACAATTTTACATCAGAATTAATATTGTTTTAAATAAATGGTAAAAAACTGGAAAAATCTAAAATTTAATAGAAGATTTAAGTGGAAATATTACCTTAAACGGCGGGTATTGTATTAAATGAATAAATGAAATATCTTTTTAATTTCTCACTGTAATTATTATTATTATTATTATTATTATTTAATGATACAAGATATAAAGTATTTACTTTTAATTAGGCTGACATATATCTTTATTTTATTTTATGGTTGTAAAATTAATATAAAGTACTTTATATTAGCTTTCTTAGTATTTAAACTAGCTTATGAGGGTGTTATTCACCAATAACTTCAACTCCCGGTTGAACATGAAAATCTGAAAAGCGTTTAAAGGCAGGGTGCAAATTTTCATCAGTTTTTGCCGTGTTGTTTCTGCCATCTAGCGATACAGTTGTTTTCATATTTTTTAGGTGAAAATAACCAATCAAAGATTATATGAAGGCTTCGACGCTAGATGGCAGAAACAGAGTGCTAAATTTTGCTGGAACACTGAACGCTGCATTTAGACTCTTTACAAGTTTTTACGTTGAACTGGGAGTTGAAGTTAATGGTGAATACGGCCAATTATTTTCTTAGTAAATTAATACACACACACACGCATATATAAATATACATATATATATAATTTGCGTTTGAATAGTTTAAAAAAAATTAATTATTTAAAAAGGATTTCTTTTTCAATAGGGGAAAAATATTCATTCTCATGTAGAATTTTAAATATTTTTAATTGATTATAATCATAAAAATAATAATAATAAAACAAATTAATAAAACCTCAACAACACCACAACAATTGTTTTCAAGGAGAATTTTTTTTTTCAAATTCATGATTTTCTTTTTATTCAAATATGAGTTTTATCAGTTTATGTGACGGAAATAGTAATATGCTTATTAAAAATGCATGTTTTGGCCTTATTCTTTGTAATTTTACATTTATCATTATCGTTATTATTGTTATTAGGATATATATTTTACGTGTGTACTATTTACCTACATTTTTAATACGACTTTGTTTTAAATAATAATCTTTAATTAATCGCAGATATTTAACTATTAAAGAATACAACTTTTACTTTAAAAAATAATACTTAAGTTGTAGGATGCCAGAATACATAAGTTTATTATTATTATTTCTATTATTATTATCATTGTTTTCTGTCATTCATTAATTAAATTGAAAATTATTAATAAAATATAATATATTTTCTATATTAGAATGCATGTCAGCACATATTATTAAAAAAATAAACAAATAAAAATAAATAAATAAAAGACTTTATATTATGAGTTTTATGCAATCTATAAAATACAAAATGATATTTAAATAATTTATTTATTTGTTTAATTTTTAAAAGAGCTAAATTTAACATATGCTTAAATGTAATTTATACATAGGTTATCCGATTTATGTCCATTTAATATATTTACTTTAACAGAAGTAATTCGATTTAGAATAAAGTAAATGATACTTTAGAAAAAAATTAGGTCACTTCTGTCGCAGTTTTCTTTATCAGTAAACTGTCAGAATATTACACGAGCTTTTGAAAAAGTGAAAATTATTTTTCTTATTCAGACAACCGCAAAATTATCTGCAGTTTTGTAACTACATCTTTTGCAAAGGTGAGAAGTTCGCCTTTTTAAATGTTATTTTTTACCTTATTTTAACGCACGACATCACGTATAAACAATTTACTTCAAACTTTTCCCTGCAATTGACAGATTAATAAAAATAATTACACATGAATAAATAGTGTTTAAAATAAATGGTTGAAATACTGGAAATTTTCAAAATTTAATTAAAGCCTTTAACAGAAAAATTAAGTTAAATGACGATTATTGTATTTAATGAACCTTTTTAGATTTCTGATTGTACTTTTTTTCACTTCTCTTATCGAATTATAATCATGTGATCGAAACAAATATCGGAATTTTATTAATATTTCAAAATTGAGCGTCACTGGCAAATTATGTGTAGAATTTTTTGTTATATATTTTTTTCTTTAAAGAACATGTTAAAGAAAATAATCTACAATATATTAATTATTGACTCTTAATTATTAATTTCAAAACTACACTATGTACCAATATGTATTTGGACACTTTCTGCTTCAGTAGTTTTATCAAATATATAGCCAAATTATCGAGGAAACATCCTGAAACTTAAGGAGTAAAAAGAACATGTTATACTTCTTATATTTCAGTAAAACATTTGTGCCGGAGAGGAAAAAGGGACGTATAAAATATTAAACAAAAATCAAAATGTTTTGGGTAACCCTGTAAAAAGTAATACTTGAAATTAGTTTTTCTGCAGTATGTGATTATAAGGATTATTCTAATTATCTGTATAATGTTTTATGAGGCTATCACATACATTCCTTGAGACATAGTGGTTTCTTTAAAAAATTGCAAAAAATAATACCACTTTATTATTATTATTATTATTATTATTATTACTATTATTATAACATTTAGGGTATAAGACCCAATGCAAAGGCATTTTTAGGAAACTTGACATACAGTACACTACTACATTAGACGCAGTATACTGCAAACAGAATGCAGAAGTGTTAATTATCTTACGGAATATGAATATTTATACTAAATACTTTTCAACTATGCATGCGCAAGCTTAAAAAAAATATTTTTATATGTTAATAGCCAAAGGCACCGAGCTACTTAAATAAAAACTTGAAACAGGTATCGTGCAAATTCAAAAATTTACGACAAATAAAATGAACAAAATTGCAATACATCTTTAAAAAATAAATAAATAAATAAATAAACGAAGATGATAGTGGGTTATTTCAACATTTATTTACAATCAATGAGGACTGTGTTACCTATGGGTATTGATCGAATTTAAATAAAAATGTGAGTAAAATCCTTTATAGTTTAGATTTTATTTTGACAGAAACAGAAATTCTGTTGATTCTATCTCACATAACGTTTGGAATTTACGCGATATTTGTTAGGGATTTTCCTATAAGTAGTTCAATATTTTAGGCTATTAAATTACGCAATTGGAATTTTTTAAAAGCTTCTGCATGCCTAGCTAAAACTTATTTAGTAAAATTACTCATATTTCTTAAGATATTAAATATTTTTGAATTTTTATTGCAGTATGTTATATCTAATATAATATACTAAGTTTCTTAAAAATGGCTATGCGATGGATCTAATAACCTATGAGTTATAATTAAAAAAGATGGTGTAATTTTTTATAGTTATTTATATAAGTCACTATATCTCAATGAATACTTCTGGTAGCCTCGTAAACATTTATACAGATAAGTAAAATGCTACTCAAAATCACATGCTACAGCCAAAATGCATTTCCAGCATTACTTCTCACAGGTTGATGAAACGCTTTTTAACTTTTGTTTAAATTTTTACTTGTCTCCTTTTTTCTTTTCAGAACAAAACTTTTTTCCAAACTATATGTGGTATAGCATGTTCTTTATACACACAAAGTTTCAAGAAAATTCCTACAAAACATTTGTAGTTATTTGGGAAAACGTCTAAATTTAAATGTGTTCAAATACTTATTGGTAGATAGTGTATACAACCATGAAATTTACGTAAAATGTGTGTTTCTTTATAAATAGGATGACCTAGAATAAAACATTTATTTTATACAAATAAATTAATTAATGTATAAAATAAATATTCGTATCATCCTCTTTAATTTATAAACGTATATTATTTAACAATATATAATCTTTAAAATATGTCACCAACGTGGACCAGTTTTTTTTTTTTTTTTTTTTTGTCGAAACGATATGATAAAAGTGAAATTAAGGAAATACGCGATGATAAAGAATTCAAACATTACGTTTCACAGGTTGATCAAACGATTTTTAACTTTTGTTTAAATTTTTACTTGCCTCCTTTTTCTCTTCAGGACAAAAATTTCTAAACTATATTTGTCATAGCATGTTCTTTATACACCCACAGTTTCAAGAAAATTCCTACAAAACGTTTGCAGTTATTTGGGGAAACGTCTAAATTTAAATGTGTTCAAATTCTTATTAGTAGACAGTGTATACAACCGTGAAATCTACATAAAATACTTGTTTCTTTATACAGGATGATCTAGAATAAAATATTTCTTTTATATAAATAAATTAATTAATTTATAAAATAAATATTCATATCATTCTCTTTAATTTATAAACGTAAAATATTTAACTATATATAATCTATAAAATATGTCACTAACATGGACCAGTCACAATTTTTTTTCTTTTTGTCGAAACGATGTGATAGTGGTTAAAATAATGAAATACGTGAGGATAAAGAACTCAAGCATTACTTTTTTCAGGTTGATAAAACGCTTTTAACTTTTGTTTAAATTTTTACTTGTCTCATTTTTCTCTTCAGAATAAAACTTTTTCTAAACTATATGTGGTATAGCTTGTTCTTTATACACCCAAATGTTCAAGAAAATTCGTACAAAACATTTGTAGCTATTTGGGAAAACGTCTAAATTTAAATGTGTTCAAATTCTTATAAGTAGATAGTGTATACAACCGTGAAATCTACATAAAATATGCGTTTCTTTATAGATAATATGATCTAGAATAAAATATTTCTTTTATATAAATAAATAAATTATTGTATAAAATAAATATTCATATCATTCTCTTTAATTTATAAACGTATATTATTTAACTATATATAATCTGTAAAATATGTTACTTACGTGGAACAGTTACAATTTTTTTTCCTTTTCGTTGCAACGATACGATAGTAGTGAAAATAATGAAATCCGCGAGGATAAAGAATTCAAGCATACACGGGTTGATCAAATGCTTTTTAACTATTGTTTAAAATTTTACTTGTCTCCTTTTTCTCTTCAGGACAAAATATTTTCTAAACTATATGTGGTATATCATGCTCTCTATACACCCAAAGTTTCAAGAAAATTCCTACAAAACGTTTGTAGCTATTTGAGAAAACGTCAAAATTTAAATGGTTTCAAACTTTTATTGGTAGATAGTGTATACAACCGTGAAATCTACATAAAATGTGTGTTTCTTTATACATAGATGATCTAGAATAAAATGTTTCTTTTATATAAATTAATTAATGTATAAAATAAATATTGATATCATTACCTTTAATTTATAAATGCATGTTATTTAACTATTTATAATCTATAAAATATGTCACTAACGTGGACCAGTTATATATATATATATATATAGTGAAAAAACGATACGATAGTGGTGAAATTAATAAAATACACGAGGATAAAAAATAATATTTAAAAATGAACAATATTCCAGCACGCGGACTCAGCTGAATGAACTAATAAGGTAAAATGACAACATTTATATGACATATAGATTATGGCAAAATGTATTTTATAAGTTGCTTTTCCAGAATCTTTGCCAAGTTCCATATGAATTATTACCATAAATTGACTAAAATACGCAACCGTAAAAAGTATAATAGTTTTTTTTTTTTTTTTTTTTTTTTTTTTTTACAAAAAAATATATGCCAAAATAAATAAAATGTCATCGCAATCTTAGCGATAAAAATTAAAAAGGCGTCATGAGGATCCTTTGCTTAAAATATACTACTTGTGAAAGTATGCAAACTGGGTCGTCAACCACGGATTTTATATTGAAACCTTTCTTTGAATGATTCTGGTTTCACAAATGCACGGTATTATTTTGGTTCTAATAATGATTCGACTTCTGGTAAATTAAAATTTTAAATTTGTGGTGAAATTGGTATAATATTTATGACTTTCAAATTTTAAGTGCGAATAATTCGCACAGGTTTGCTAGTATATAGTAAATGAATATATATATATATATATATATATATATATATATACGTATATGTGTGGGGGGGTGCGGGGGGGGGGTAATTTAAAGCACGAATTTGACTTTTTCAGTAAATTTTAAGAAAACATATGCTCCTTATTATTAAAAATATTTTAAGAAAAGTAATTTCTTAAATTTCTTTTTTTTTTTTTTTTTTTTTTTAACATTAAATGTTTCTGAATCACTCTATAGAAATTGTAATACAGCCGAACATCGCTAACGTGAATCTCAAGGGAGATAAAAGATTTATTCATGCTATCAGAAACTAATATTCATATAACAAAACTAATCTTAATTTTGACGGGGTTTGTGGAAACAGTTCATCTTAAGAGTAATTCACGTTAACGAGGTTCGACTGTCTGTATATATATATATATGTGTGTGTGTGTGTGTAAATACATACATTATAAAACATTTTGTGGTTTTAATCACATTATCATAAGTCGATAAGAAAAGAGAAAAAGTTATTGTGGGAAATTTAAGAAAATTCATTCAATATAATATCCGTAATTTAATATTTCTGTTAAAAGCCTTAATTATATTTTTAAATCTTTCAATTTTTTAACCATTTATTTTAAACACTATTTATTCTTCTGTAAAATTGTTATTAATCTGTCAATTACGAGGATCATCTTGAAGTAAATGGTTAATAAGTGATGATTTCGTGCATTAAAATAAGACGGAGAATAAAATTCTAATGACGAGATTCTCACCTTTGCAAAACATGTCATTACAAAATTAAAGTTAATTTTACGGCTGTCTGAACAAGAAGAAGAATTTTCATTTTTTCAAAAACTCGTGTAATATTTTGACAGTTTACTGATATAGAAACCTGTTACAAAAAATATCTTTTTTTTTTTTTTTTTCAAATATAGGTGTTTTCTAAAAGAAGTTTTTTTTTTTTTTTTTTCAGTTTAGGAAAAATGACAAAACATAACACTTCTTAAATATGTACCCATTTGTTAATGCAAATTTATATGCATTTTCCATCACAAAGTTTACCCATGTTTTAATCTATATTTACAATGTCCATTTTTTAAAATATCATTCAACAAAGCGATTTTTGTCTCGTACTATTATCATTATTATCATGATGAATTTGAGAAAAAAATCTTTATATCATTTATATGTTTTTTTATCTACTAACTTTTTACAATATGTTAAAGAGAAAATTACGTTTGAAATATAATTTTTGGAACTGAGTTTTGATACATTTTTCTGTCACATGAATCTAAAAATCCAGTTTTTAGTGCATAGTGTGTGGATTTTTGTGCTATCAAAATAAAACAAAATAATCAACAACAGTATATCAATCAGAACAGTTATTGACAGTATGTCACAATCTGGAATTCTGTTGATTATTATCTGTTGATTATTTCTTGAATCTTTTTTATTGCGATCAGATACATATCTAATTTACCAATGCATACAAGATATATATATTTTTTAATATTATAACTTATTTATAAATTTTCAGTATCCACATTTTATTACCTATAGACTGGGATAAGCATAATGAAAAGTATATTTGCTTTTTATAACCACGCAAAAATAACTTTTAGTGAACAGAACCTGGTAAAGAGAGTCTTCATCAGTAAATTGGTAATATTAGGGATTATGATTGGAGGTTTACAAAAGTGCATTTCAATGTCTTTATAACATGCTTAAGTTACTATTCTATATGGTACATATATAATTTATACAGTAGACAGTATTCACTAAGCTTTAGAAAAAGACTGTAATTTCTACGTTTATAAAGTAACAGTTCAATTTGAATTTAATTAAAATAAACTGGTTATATAGATAATTTTCTTCTAAAAGTTGAAAAAAGTTGTGTTATTTGCATAGATTTTAATAATATAAACATAATATGAGTTCAAATAATTTATATGAAAGTAAATATTATACATTTAGGAGTGATTGTGCTTTCTGAGGGTTTGAATACAATGAGATATCAAGCCATTCCCGAAGCCAAAGTACATTATTCGGTAGAGGGCTAGTTATCATGACTGCTCAAAAACCTACCTAATATCGGAATTCTTCAGTTTGTTTTCTACTGAACTGGTTCAGAGACCGACCTGGAGAGTACCAACAATTATTTATTTACAAAACATCTAAGTACAATTATTATTGTTTACAATTGAATTGCACAGGTATTAATAACATTCTTTCCTACACATTTTTCTAATTAAAAAAAAAAATCTGTCATGACAGATTTTGCAAAATATTTTTCTTGGATTTCTTACACTTTCTATATGAATTAAGAATAAGAAAAAAAAATAATAACAATATCATTATTTTTAATTGTGCGAAGTAATCTATTATTTAACCTTATATAAATAATTTTGTAAATATATATAAATTTATAAATTAAATAACTAATTATCTATTCCAAAGAGTCTGAAGGGATTTATATGTAAATTAATGTTAATTTGTTCACTTTAAACTATAAACTAAACGTTTAGAAATTTTGTTTGTATAATAAATACTTTTTCAAATGTAGATTTTATATATGCATAAATTGTGTTTTTTTTTTATGAAAAAATAAAATAAAATTCGAGTGCTTACTTATTATGGGGCCATGCATAAAAGGAGAGCAATTTTATATGTAAGGATTTGAGTCCATAAGAGGATTTTTTTGGCCCTGAAAAAATTCATGTTCCTGTTTTATTACATAAATCGTTCGACCACTATAAATAGACACTAAACTGAATTAACTCCAGAAGTTCTGGATAACTGCTATGAAATACGACATAAAAATGGCTACGCCCGTATTTATGCAAGTTTCGGAGAAAAACACGGAATTTTTCGAACAGATAAGCCGACGAGTGCTATCTTGGATCGAACCCTGTTCTTCACATCTACCAGATTTGAGGGCAGATCTGCTCCGTCTCTGTGATATTTTTAAAGGAATATTTTGTGTAGAAAAGCAGAGAAAATAAAAAAAAATATGATTAGGTAGATTAGTTTTCATTAGTTTCATCCCTGTAAGGTGCATATAAGAGTATTTTTTCAAGAAACGTTATCTCCCTAATGGGAAACAAAATACATTTCAATATGATAACACGGAGGTAAAATGCCTGGAGTTAAAACAATAAAAGGTGTAAGTAATATCGAAACGAGTATAATTTATACAAACTGCTTGACATTTTTTTCTTGTTAATATTTAAACTTCTGTACGTAAATATTTAAAAGTAGCTTTTTATTTTCTGGATTGCCAAAAACTATTTATTTCAGGGGTAAAGAAAACTTGAGCAATGATTTTACCTTCCACAGAATTTCCCAATATATAGAGACCCGTAGGATTAAATTTGCAAATATTTTTTTGTATTGCATGACAAAGAGCTGGGAACAGAAAATGCCAGCGATTTAGGTGACACTCGTTGTGTGAGTGTTCTCACACATATGTCCTTTAAAAGCTTATTTATTTATCCAAATTTAATATATAACAAAAAGGAGGGATTAATATAGATTATATAAAATAAATCTTTAAATTTATCTAATTCAATTAATTAATTATAGAGAATTTCCCGTTTTATTTTTAAATCAAAATTTTCATTTCTTTGTTCTTCTATCGTTACAGACATATTGATCTACGAATAAAATAAGCAATTTTTATATCAGGGTTTTGGAAAAATAGTATGTTTATACATTTTCCCCGGATGGATTAAATCAATTTAGCCATAATTATTTATTTTCAGAGGGTAATTTAAAAAGCCGTTATCAACATATTTCTACTATATACAGCTATTAATAAAATAAAATAATCATTTGATTTCATGTTTATTACCCTTGTATGTTTATGTTAAAAACCTATTATTATTTCAAGAGGGTCATTATAATTCTAAAAATAGATTTATAGGGTTGTTTGATAGTCTAAGCGTCGCCGTCTTTGTTCATTGAGAGTTGAAGGTCATTTGGCATGGCTTCTCAATGTCAAATCGATTTAATATTTGTAACGAACTTTTTATATTCAAAATTTAGTATGAATATCTTAGAAGAACAAAGAAACAGTTTGGCATTCTTTTGGCTACATTTCAACGATGCCAATCTCGGGGGTTGCGATTTTAAGCTATCTGTGGCCAGCAGATTTAGGGTATCTTTTCGCTTTTGATCAAGTCCTAAGTAGACGTTAATTTTTGGTCTCCTCCTCCCTCTCTGTCTAGTTGACGGGGATAGAATATTAGTATCTTCTTACTAATAGAAGAATGAAATGTAAAGTTATTTGTGACTGAAACCTTATTATTATATTGCTGCATTAATAAATCAAAGTACCAAAATGATATGTATCCTGATTATTCTGAGGTAAAGACTTCTACTTTATTTTTCAACGATTCTACGATCCGGCATTTGTGTGAAACGAACCTGACAGTGCTAGGCAATAGCATATATTATTTGGTGCCCGTCCAGTTTCCCCGGTCTTCAAAAATGGAGGGGGAGGAGGAATCCGACGGCAGCATAATGGATTTTCTATAAATGAAATTCTGGTTTTTCTTTGGACAGGAAGGAAAGAAAAGAATAGAACTTTTTACTGAAGGTTTCCTTCCCAGAAAGACTTGGTTCAATTGTAATAGACAACAACAAAAAAAAGGGAAACATTGATGCGCTTAAAATCTCTTCATTGCTCCCAGAGTGGATGGGGATTTGAATACTGTGTACCTCCTGTCCTGTGTCTTGTGGAATTCAGCATCCTTCGCTGTTGCAGATTTTGGATTGTGTGGAAAAAGTAAACAGAAAAGGCATACGAGTATGCCCTTGTCTTCAAGAGATATTTTGGTTTACGAAATCTACCAACGTGTGTGAAAAAAAATAGTGAATGGTGCGGTCCTTCCTCAGGAATATGTATATCCGGTGATACAGTTGGTGCATATACAGAGTAATTTTTCTCTCCATCATCTCTTCTGATTATTTTGTGCAATGTGCGGATTTTCTTCGCGTCAGATGATCGCAGCTAGCATTATTCGTGTATCTACAGAATAATTTTTCTCTCCATCATCTCTTCTGATTATTTTGTGCAATGTGCGGATTTTCTTCGCGTCAGATGATCGCAGCTAGCATTATTCGTGTATCTACAGAATAATTTTTCTCTCCATCATTTCTTCTGATCATTTTGTGCAATGTGCGGATTTTCTTCGCGTCAGATGATCCCAGCTATCGTTTAATTTTTTTTAAAAAAAGGTAACGTTCGATTTTTTCTTTTGTGTGTTTTGTAGCATCTACAGAATATTGAGTTCGCTGGTTCCAGACCAGCACAGCAATTTTTTTTCTACAATTTTTTTTAATAGTTTTTTTTTTTTTGACTATGCAAGTACATTTTTTTCTTGTAAAACTATTTGTGACTCCAGACAAAAGTAAATATTGAAACGTGAAATATAACTATTATGAACTATAAAGAAGAATTGAATGAAAAATGTGCATAATTGAACATCTAATAACTTTATTAAACATTCAATTAAAGAAATATAATAAAAACAAATTGATAATTTTTTTTTTTTTTTTTTTCTCATACAAAATATCTTTCCCCTCAACCAAGTCACTTTCAGGAATTGGTAAGTCTAAATTTATCTTGTGTTTTAGATATATGAAAATGGAAGTTTTTGTTTCATTAAATAAAATATATAATATACATTTTTGTTTATGGAAAATATTAGATATAAATGTTTCCTACTTTTGAGATTTTGCTTTACCTTATTTTCATTTTCATGTTATTTTTGATTTTAAGTGTTTATGAATACAATTTTCAAGTAGCGGAAATATTTAATTTTGCATAATAAAGTATTTCATTTGATATAAATATATTTTTTTGTTTTTCATAATAATTGGTATTTTTCTATGCTTATAAAGCTTAAAGTGATTTACTTTAATTTTTGGAACATTTTGAAATATATAAATATGTTTACATAATATTTTGGTTAGGTATTTTTATTTGCATTTTCTGTGAGTAACAAAGGGAAAAATGCATAATATTTTGTGCTCATAGATCTTAACGCAATTTATTTTTTTGCTCGGTCAATTTTGAAATATATATTTTTAATGGGTTTCACAGTATTTTGTTGGGATTTTATTTTTCTTTCATGATGAATAATACTTTTATTTGCATATTGTGATTTATTTTTTTAAGTGATTTATTACAATTACTGCTGCAAATTTCTACAATTCCTTATGATTTATTTTATTTTTTCGAATATTTTAAGATATATATGTATACTTTTTGACATTTTTAATGAGGTATTTTATCTGATGCAGTTGCCGTAAGCATCAAAAGGAAAGATGCGTAATTTTTGTGCTCATTTAATTTAATATATTATATTTTTTTTTTACTCGAGTATTTCTGAGATATATTAGTATTTATTTGACCCAACATAAATAATTAAGATGGCCACTAAAAAGAACATCAATATTAATATTCTAAATTTTGACGGTGACTCATCCTTACTTGAATTCTTTTTTGATCAGATTGAGTCATATGCTAAATTAAATAGATTAAATTCAGAAGAGGCAGTGGCAATTTTAAAAGGAAAATTAACCGGCCCTGCATTAAAGTTCATGACTCAATCTCCCTTATTATATAAATCCACAGATTTAAAATTTATCAAGGATGAATTAAAATTTTTTTTTGCTCCAATGAGCAGTACTCAGGCTCTTGTGGAATTTAACAATTTAATACTCTTACCACAAGAGTCTATTAGAAATTTTTCCCACAGGCTAAATATTTTAGCCGATGTGGTATATTCTCAGATTAATGATGCTAATGCTTTAAATTCCATTAAGTTTACTAAATTTATTTCAACCATTCCCTCAAATATCAGAGTTAAGATTCAAGAAGAGGGAATCTCTGAGTATCAACAAGCGGTTAACCGAGCACAGAAATTACAAGATATTAATGGTAATGAAACATTATTACAATTGAGTTTAAATAACCCAGTCATAAATACACTATCTGAAAAGTTAGTCGAACTGACAGATAGAATGAATAATCTGTCATTCGCTAATAAATCTGATGAGGATAATCATACACACGAATCCCCAGTGCAAGATAGGCAAAGAAACAATAATAGGCAAAGTGAATTAAGACATAATTATAAAAGTAGAAATCAAAATTTCAGGGGTAAACAAAATTTTAGAAGTAATCAAAATAAGAA
Organism: Salticus scenicus; assembly: GCA_963930645.1. Lineage (NCBI taxonomy): Eukaryota > Metazoa > Arthropoda > Arachnida > Araneae > Salticidae > Salticus > Salticus scenicus. The sequence goes on along the minus strand of OZ005649.1, from coordinate 188,557,976 downwards.
CAGATATCATTCTTCTCCTATTTGCCAATTCTGCAATAAAAGAGGACATGTTGCTACTAGGTGCTTTAGATGGCAAAGAAATCAGACTAGGGGTAAAAATTATGACAGAAATAATTATAGTAAAAATCCAAATAATTTAAACGAGCGCAGAGATGTAGTTTAGCTGATGCAAGTACATCTCAGGAATTGAATAGAGCATCAGCACAAAATTTTTCTCTGGACATTGATAATAACTTTAATCTACCCAAATTATCTAGTGTTAGATTGGTCAATTCTACTGCGTCTCAGACACAACAAATCTTGAAAATTTCTGATTCTAAATGTACTCAAACAAATAACGATAAAAGGGAGAACATTTTTAATGTCCATGTAAATTCTCCAAAGTTACCTCTTATTAAAATTTTGCTAGATAAACAAAAGGTAAACACACTTCTTGGCACTGGTAGTTCTGTTAGTCTGTTAGCTGAAAGTACATTTAATAAATTAAAACATAGTTTGAAATATAAGCATTTATCTTCCCATGTGACAATCAAAACCGTGAACTCGAATGTACAGTTTTCATCTTGTATACAAACCACTTTCAAAATTCAAAATCAATTTTTTTCACAAAAATTCTTCATAGTAGACATTCCTGAAGGTTCTGCATTTAGGGTTATTTTGGGTTATGATTTTATTCAACAATATCATGTAATATTAGATATGCAGAGGTCCTTGTTAAAAATAAAAGATCTGAGTATTCCCATAACAAACACATATAGCGACCATGAAGAAAATCTTAATATGCATACTCAATGTAAGAAACTTTCAGTAAAAACGGGACAAAAACTTATTTTACAACCCAAAGAAGAATCTTCTATTACGGTTTATTGTCCCAAAGTTTCTTCGGGTGATTATTTATTTCAGAGTAAAAAGAGTTCTTCCAAATTATTTTTTTTGGATTCAATAGTTAATATTGATCATTCTCAGAAACAAAATTGTAATAGTAAATATGATAGAGTGAAATTTCAGTTATATGTTAAGAATAACACTAATAGAAGTATGCATGTAAACAAACATTCAAATATTGGTACAATTAAAGAAATCGAACAAATTATAGACTATGGTTCAAGACAAAATGATAATGTTGAAATTTCAGAGGATTCGCAATTTATTAATTATATTCAACCTTCTAGTGATGTATTAAAAATGAGAAAACAAGATTTAACACCCACGGACTTTGATGTTAAACATCTCAATGGGGCTCATGCAACAAAATTAAAACAAATTTTATTAAGTAATTTCGCAGCATTTTCTAAAAATATGAAAACCCTTGGACATACTGACAAGGTAGTACCAGATTTAAAATTTTTAAGTGACTATCCAATTAAGACTTTGCCCTTTCCCATTCCTCAGGCTTTACAACAGGAAGCTAGAGATCAAATTAACCAATTGGTAGAGGCTGGGATTATTGAGCGAAACTGCTCAGAATGGGTTTGCCCAATTTTATTAGTAAAAAAAAAACAAGATGGATCTGGTAAACAGAAATTTCGCTTCGCGTTAGATTTAAGAATGTTAAATTCTATTATTCAAGGTTCTTCTTATCCGTTACCTAAAATTCAAAATATAATAGCTGATCTATCTGCGTATAAATTTTTCACTTGTCTTGATTTCCAACAGGCGTATCATCAAATTGATTTACCGGAACATTTACAAGATAAAATTACTTTCACATCAATGTTTGGCAGTTTCAAATTTAAAAGACTATGTTTTGGTCTTAAAAACGCGGCTTCTCAGTATCAAGCACTCATGGATTCTTTAATTGATGAAATTAATATAGATGGAATTTACACGTATCAGGATGATTTAATATTTGGTGCAAATAGTTTTGAAGAGACATGTGTCAAACTTGAAAGAATTCTTAAGATTTTAATTAAATATAATTTAACCTTAGCTCCTAGTAAATGTACATTTCATAAGAATGCTGTAAATTATTTGGGATTTCACATAGAGAATAATTCAATTTCTCCAATTGAGTCAAATATCATTAAAATAAACTCTTTCCCTACACCTACAACATAAAGACAACTAAAACGTTTTATAGGAGTTGTAACCTTTTATAAGTCTCTTATTCATAATTTTTCTAAATTAATTCAACCACTTATTGAATTGACTAAACCGAAAACAAAATTTGTTTGGAATAAACATCATCAGGATATTTTTAAGAAATTTCAAGATATATTTTTAAATTCACCTATGGTAAGATTACCGGATTGGAACAAGACTTTCTTTCTCAACACTGATGCATCAAATATTTCTATTGCAGGAGTTTTGATGCAGAAATATGACAATCAATTATTACCTGTCGCCTTTTTCTCTAAATCACTTAAACCGTCTGAAAAAAGATATCCGGCTATCAAACTTGAATTAATAGCCATTTATAAATCTGTAATTGCCTTCAAATATTACTTATACAATAGAAAGTTTAACATTTTGTCTGACAGTGCTCCTTTAAAAACATATAGAAAAACAATTAGTCCTGCTGATTTAACTACTAAATGGCTGTTAGAGTTGTCAGAATACTCATTTGAATTTGAACATATTCCTGGCCCTACAAATGTTTTAGCGGATTATTTATCAAGATCAGACTTCTCAAATAATCAACAAAATTTAAAAACAAATCCAGAATTAATATTCAGTTCTCAACCTCTTCCTATCGTACAAGATGACACACATTCAATTAATCAAATTTCCACTTCTACTCAGTCTGTACAACAAAATCAATTCAACAATTTTCTAGTTTCTGGTAATACTCAAAATAAAGATCCCCTTTTGGAAATTTCAAATAATACATTTATATCTGAGCAAAAGAATGATCCAAAATTGTCAATTATTTACAGGCAAATTTTGAGAAAAGGTTTTTCAAAAAATAATGATAATTTTTTTATTCATCCAGATTCTAAAGTTTTAATGTACAAGAAACAAAATTTGCATAATAATACTTTTTCATATCTTATTGTTGTACCACATTCTTTAAAATCTAAAGTTTTAACCATTTCACACCTTTCTCACTTTGGGTTAACAAAAACATACGAATTTTTATCAAACAGATATTATTGGAAAGGTATGTACACAGACACTTTAAATTTTGTTGCTTCGTGTACTCTATGTTTACAAAATAAACATCTAACACACCACCAGCTCCTCTACAACCCACCTATACTCCAACACATCCAGGGCATACTATTAGTGTCGACTTGGTTGGTCCTTTTATAGATGGACATTCAGTTTTGACTGTGATTGACCATTTTTCGCGACACATTGAATTATTTCAATTAAAAGACACTTCTTCATCAAAAATAGTTAAATCTTTATTTAATTACATTACAACATTTGGTAGACCATCAGTAATATTATCAGATTTAGGCAAACAGTTTACATCAACTATTTTTAATATTTTTAATGATAAACTTGGCATAAAAATTTTACATTCATCTGTTGCTCATCCTCAAAGTAACTCTATTTCTGAGAGGTTAAATAAATCTATAAAGTACTCAATTAACACTTTAATTTCTGAGGGGCATTCTTTTGAAAATTCATTAGCTATACATAAATCACTTTACAATGGTTCAACACATTCATCCACATTGTTTTCACCTAACCTACTGCATTTTGGTAGGGAACTGTCTTTAATATTTGATACATTTGACCAGTTTATAAATCAGCCATTTTTGGATAAAAATGTAGACATATATAAATTATTACACGACTTAGATAACATCTATAGCAAAGCATATTCTAACATTAAAGAAAATCAAGACAAAAGATATCAAAATTTTCAAAAACGTGCAAAACTGAGGCCTGTTGCTGTTCATGATGTTGTATACTTGAAATCAATAGATAAATTTAAACCCAAGTATTCTGGGCCATTTATTGTTGTACAAAAACACTCGCCAGTTTCCTTTTCCATTAGGAGATTACATGCACCAGATAATAAAGCTTTCAGAGTCCATATTGATAGACTCCTTATTGCTCCTCCTCGACGTAATTATTTGTTTGCGGAACCCAACTCCAATGTAACACATAATATTGGCAATAAATCTACACATCCTTATAACATAAGAAATCGCAATTAATTTTTTCACAAAAGAAAGTTTGAATATATTTTGCTTCACAAATGCATTTTCCAATGGCCAAGGGAGTGTATTTGTTTGCTGTGCAGGAACTCGTCTTTATTTATTTTATTATTTTTATTTTTGGATGGCTGGTCCACTGTTTTTTTATATTTTTTCTTTTGGTGTAAAGACTATTTCTTGCATTGCAGTGTTGTTGAATATATATAATATTTATAAATAAGATGCATCTAAAAAAAAAAAAAATTATTCTAATGATAACATAAATGCTTGTAGATCATATTTTGAATTTCTAAATTAGTAATCAAGGTGTTATTTTTTTATTTAATGTTTACTATATCTATTTTTATTGGGTGAAGGTTAAACAAAAGTAAGATAATTGAAATATATTTAATAGAGATATTTCATTGGAATACAGATTAAGTTCTTAGGAAATTAATTATTAATGATAATAGTGCTAACAATATACATACAGCTAAATTTTATAAGTTTCCAATTGATTTTTGGTGTACAACATGTGTTTGGTTTGTTCAGTATCCAATCTAAATTTTTAGTATTTTGGCACTCCCTCTCATCACTCAAAATTTTGTCAATTTGTTTTCTTTTACTTATTTATTACCCTATCCTAGATATATGTTGTCTCGTTCAAAATTTTCTCCCGGGAGAGCAACATTGGATATGTGATGAGAATCTATATTTTTGTTGACATTAATTTTTCAACATTTATGACACTTAATTAATCGGTTTCGTGAGGTGTCCCTACAGGGGTCTGTGGATTCTGCTGGGGAACGGAGGCCTGTGCCTAACAGTGCAGGTCTTTCAACACGCCCTGTCCCGCTAGGATGTTAGCCTTAAGTTAACATCATTACACTTACTTTTTGTAAGGATTAAGGGAAGCTTTTTTTTTTTACTGCCAATGGCGTCCTTTTTAAAATCTTTCCTGTGTGATATACACGAAAACTTTTCTGTTTCTTTATTTATTTTATTTTATTTTTTTTTTTTTTGTACATAACTTTGTTTAACATTGACCAATATGTGTAACCAAGGTGTTAGACAAATAAATATTACAATAATATGCTGGAACCTTTGGTATTTCAACAATATATATACATATGTGTAATTTATATTATTTTTTTCTCTATTTCACTATACATATTAGTGTGAAAATTTAATATTTTGTGTGTAAAAATCTAACGTTAGTAACTGTTACTGTGGCATTATTTGCTAAGTTCATCAAAAAGAGACTCTTTCATAGAAAAACATTTCAGCTGAAATTTTTGGTGGCATATAAAAAAAAGACTATAAACTATATTGAACTGCAGTTGAAATTATTTATAGAAGCCACATTTTTGCGCCTGTCATGACAAAGTGTTTCTCTTAAAGTTTTTGGTTATACTGATATTTTTGAAATATGTGTATTTTGTATTTTTGAATTAGTGTTTATATTTCATATATATTTGGTTTGTTCAATATTAAGCATTCATATAATTTTTACTTATGATGTAATATCATTTTTAAGTGTGCGTCTTTGGTAAGTGCTTTTGAATATTATTGTTTGTATATGCATTTCTATACAGGAGGCGAGGAGGACTTATTTTTATTTTTTTTACTAGTCGAAGGGGAGATATATGTGTGAGTGTTCTCACACATATGTCCTTTAAAAGCTTATTTATTTATCCAAATTTAATATATAACAAAAAGGAGGGATTAATATAGATTATATAAAATAAATCTTTAAATTTATCTAATTCAATTAATTAATTATAGAGAATTTCCCGTTTTATTTTTAAATCAAAATTTTTATTTCTTTGTTCTTCTATCGTTACAGACATATTGATCTACGAATAAAATAAGCAATTTTTATATCAGGGTTTTTGAAAAATAGTATGTTTATACATTTTCCCCGGATGGATTAAATCAATTTAGCCATAATTATTTATTTTCAGAGGGTAATTTAAAAAGCCGTTATCAACATATTTCTACTATATACAGCTATTAATAAAATAAAATAATCATTTGATTTCATGTTTATTACCCTTGTATGTTTATGTTAAAAACCTATTATTATTTCAAGAGGGTCATTATAATTCTAAAATTAGATTTATAGGGTTGTTTGATAGTCTAAGCGTCGCCGTCTTTGTTCATTGAGAGTTGAAGGTCATTTGGTATGGCTTCTCAATGTCAAATCGATTTAATATTTGTAACGAACTTTTTATATTCAAAATTTAGTATGAATATCTTAGAAGAACAAAGAAACAGTTTGGCATTCTTTTGGCTGCATTACAACGATGCCAATCTCGGGGGTTGCGATTTTAAGCTATCTGTGGCCAGCAGATTTAGGGTATCTTTTCGCTTTTGATCAAGTCCTAAGTAGAAGTTAATTTTTGGTCTCCTCCTCCCTCTCTGTCTAGTTGACGGGGATAGAATATTAGTATCTTCTTACTAATAGAAGAATGAAATGTAAAGTTATTTGTGACTGAAACCTTATTATTATATTGCTGCATTAATAAATCAAAGTACCAAAATGATATGTATCCTGATTATTCTGAGGTAAAGACTTCTACTTTATTTTGCAACGATTCTACGATCCGGCATTTGTGTGAAACGAACCTGACAGTGCTAGGCAATAGCATACTCGTATTATCCGATATTATCTTTTCTGACGACGAGATACCAGTCACATTTTCAAAAGTTATTAAAAAGCTTGAAATCACAGCAGCGTTACTCATCACATGAAGTGATGACACAGTCACAAAATCTTGCGAATATATAAAGAGTACCTGTAGAAAAGGTCGAAAAATTTTTAAATAGTAAATTGTGCATGAACATTAAAATAACTCGGAAACTTTTAAAAGTGTAATTTTGAAGAAAACGGTATTTTTATGTATACAATATTCGTTAAATTCCAAATAGTAGTACATTAAATTTTGTATAACGGTTACGAATTTTATTTGCTCAAGAATGGATAAAAATAAACCGGATTATTATGAATAAATGATGTAATATTATTTATACCAACTGTAGCAGTATGCAATACATTTTTGCTAAAAATAAAATTTGAAAACCTACTGGATATTTATAATTCCTAAAGCTCACTCTACCCTTAAATAGAGGAAAACATGGAAATATATTTAAATTAATTGAGAAATATAACATATTCATATAATAAGTTACGTGTGGAAGAAATAAAAGGAATATTTTATATTTTCCAACAACAAATCCACTTATGAATAAAGCAGTGTTTAAACTATGAAAAAAATATGTATCAACTGTTTTAAAATGTAGAAAAAAAAATTACATTTTTTTTTTTCAACTTAAAAGTACAAAAGTTGGATTTGAAATTCGAATAAAAGAACAGATGTTTTAAAAAATAAAATTATAGGTTTTACATATTTTAAAGAATAAAAATTAAAAAAAAAAAAAAAAAAATGTTTGTTTTTATTATATATATATTTTTTTTCTATATTTTTTTACACATTCATTAAATTGTAAAATATAAACTGCTCTTCTATTTACTTAAAAAATAAATAAACAGCCTGTTATTTGTTGAAGAAAAAAAAAAAAACAGTGGCTAACAAAACTGGATGATCTGTACTTTCATAAATATTTAGAGAGCATCACCATTATTATGTAATGAAAACACATCTCAAACAATACATATAAAAAAAAAATTAAAAAAATAAACCCCTTACCTAAATAATCTGGTGTGTCACTCACACGACTTTCTCTTACCCTGAAATTTAATACTATAAATACAGGTTGCAGATTAATAGTTAAGATAACGAGTACTGTTATGTAAACCTATGTTAAACAATTCATATTAGGCTTCTGAAGAGTTTTATATGATAATTAGTTCTGTGTGAAGGGGCTACCGTCCCCCTCAACCCCCCGTTTCATTAATGCACCTACATTTATAAAGAATATAATTCGGTTATTAAAAAATAATTCTCTTTTTAAAAAATAATTTATTAAAATTATTATTCAAAAAAAAATTATCTTTTATGATAAGGCAGACGATTACCATATTAGAGAATTAGTATAACACCAAATAACCCAAAAAAGTCCATTTTATTCTCAATATTAAAGAAAAAAAAAGTACGATTTTTTTCTAAGTTTTTTTTTTTTTTTTTTTTTTTTTTTTAAGGTATTTGTGAATTCTTTTGAAAGATATTCATCATGAAAATTTACTCCCCTCGAGGGAGGCGAGGCTCCTACATACACAAAATTTTTTCCCAGTTAACTGTCTCTATTATAAAAAATATATATTTGTTTCATTTGGTTTAGTGCAGTCTACAGACGTTAAACTCTACTTTCCTGCAATTTCCCCCATAGACGTAATGTATTAGAATTATCTTGATTGTCCCTGTACACGAACTATTTGCTTGATCTTAACGAAAAGCTTACTGTAGCATCCCTATATGATACACATTTAGAATACCAAGTTTGAACTTTCTGCCATAATTTGTTTCTGAGATATGCTGATAAAATACAGACACACAGACAGACACACAGACATACACACAGACCATTTGCTAAATACATGATTTTCGTATTCAGGGGACCTCAAAACGTGTAAATATAACAAAATCTCGCGTTCGAAAATTTGACCCAAAAACAATACTTTCTCTACCTTATGGGTAAAAAATGATAAACGGAATTGCAAATAAATAAATAAATAAATAAAATAAAATGCCTAAAAGTTTTCATTTTTAATCCATTTTTGATTAAATTAGAAGTTAGTCTAATAATAATAATAATAATAATAATAATAAAACAGAATCGGATATTTTAAGCTAAAAAAAATTTCAATATCTCGCACCTTTGAAGTGACAAAATCTGTGATTAAAGTTTGAATAAAAAAATGTATGATTTACAAAAAAAAAAAAAAAAAAAAAAATCATTTCATAAGCTTGAATATATTATATGCGAGATGTTTTATTTTGTTTAATAATATTTTTCCCAGTTATTTTTAAAGGCATGTATTTTTTATTCTTAATGCAAGATTTTAAGCTATGAAAGAAAAAAAAATGTCATCATGTCACTTGTTAAAGAAACAAAGGCTCTTATTTGTTTTATTTATTTATTTATTTTTTAGAGCAACACCATTATTATGTAATGAAGAGTTTTCTAAAGGATAAAAATTCTTACATAAGGATTTCTTTTTTAAATGTGCATTTTTACAAGAATTGTATTTTACATAGTTTCCTAAACTACGTCATTTGCTGATTAAAAAAAAAAAAAAAAAAAAAACTTTTTGACAAAAAATGTAAATTTCAACTCCATTTTCTCATTTAATTGAACAATTTTAAAGAAAAGGAATTATTTAAAAAGTTGTAAAAAGTATTGATGTACATTTAATTAATGAAACAAAAGGAGTAATAAACATAGTTATTCTGTCAAGTGTCCATATATTGCAAAAGCTGAAACTGATTTTCTTTCTTAATATAAGTTTATAAAACTTAATTCGACAGTCATTTTATTTTCATAAAAAATGACAATACTTAAATTTTGTTTTAAAAATTAACATAAAAAACATAAAAAATATAGATAAGTGCTATGAAAAGAAAAATATTATTTTAGGAATAACTATTAGTTTTAAAGTATCATTGTATATTGTAATATAACGATAAAAAAAAAAAAAATCTTTCTGAAAAGAAATTTTAACTAAAATATTATCCTATAATGCATTTTAAAACATTTGTTTACATGTTGTTATAAAAACTTATTAGCGTGTTATTTTATTAATGGCGTGTGATATTTTTATGTATATTGAATATTACGTACACCTAAGATTTTGATATTTTCAATCAATATTGAAAATGAACTAAAAGAATTATAAATTTACAAGCGTTTCTATGGAATCATATCAAGTTTAATATTTTAAAGCCAATATAAAAAAGATGTATTGTATAAGAAGAACAGTTCTAGCAGCATACGCTTTCTAGAGTCTGATTTAATTTATTAATTTATCAATCATATATTTCTTTTTAAATCAATAAATAATAATAATAACAATAATAATAAATAAATAAATAAAAATAAATAAAAAATGCTGTATATTTTGCATTTTTATATTTTACGACGTGGTTTAAAAGTGATAAAGTTTATTAAGAATGTTTTATATGAAAATTGGAATTTTAATATCATTGTTATTTTTATGATAAAGCAATGCCTTTTTTTTGTAGGATGATTCTACGAATATTAAGAATTGTAGTCGAAGAATAAATATTATGTAAATTAGAATAGATATATGAATATTTTCTGAAATATTATAGCTTGTCCAGGGATGAAAGCCTCCGCTTATTTGTAACGAAAATGAAAATCCGAATTACCAACGGAATAAGCTTCTTATTTAAGTCCATTTATTTTAAAGCATTATAAGCGTGCTAATATAAATGTAATTATATCAGAAATTTATTCCGGTGTGAAAGCAGAATATTTTTTTCAGTTAATAAAAATCGTAACTTTCATCCCTAAGCTTACATAAAATACATTTTTATTTTTAATCATTTTTCTTTACATGATTATGCACAGATTCTACAACTAAATGATTTAAGAAAACGTTGAAAATGAATTTAGTATTAAATAATTGAAAAAATATTTAAGATGAAATTAAAATAAAATATGTTGAATTAAGACATTATTTCCTCTACGGATATTGAATCTTCTCAAATAAATTGCACACAAAAGTCGCTATATGTACAACGTAATAATGCATTTTCCATAACATAATCAACGTGAATATACACAAAAAAATGAAAATTATTTGAATATTTAAAATATATTTAGCGTAAATCAATAACAATCGGTATTCAAAAACGTAATTTATATATATTTAATTTTAACCTTTATTTTAGCAGATAGTACACTATGTTAGCAACTGTACAATCTTAAGGCAGAAATGCATAATTTATTTTACTGATTTATTCAGATTTTGTTATTAAATTGAAAATTTAAAAGAAAGTTTGTCATAAGAATACAAAAGAATTGCATTACGTACTACCAAAATCCTCCATTTTCTAACTATTTTCCTTGATTTGTTCAAAAATAGAAAATCTTCACAAAGTAATATTATTGAAGTTGGTTCGACTGTCAGATTGCCAATAATAAAATTCTTTATGATAGAGTATTGATAAATTCTGCTGCTAAAAATCTTTCTTAATATTTTCTGTAACATTATGAATGATAGTATTAAAAATAAATAGAAGTATTTATTTTAATATAACATGTATATATTTTAATATAAACCAAAGATTTAAATAATGAAATATGCACTGCAGAAATATTTATTTTGGATTTATTTTTATTTAACTAAATAGATTTCGTTATTACTGTTATTACTGTAATTACTATTATTTTTATTTATTTATTTATATATTTACTTATTTATTTTTGTAAGCATATGCGATAACGTTTTTATGGTGTCGTTCTCATCATATATAATATAAATCCCCATATGAAGAGTTTTGTACATTTTTGCAAATTTATACATTTCAAAACCAAATTTACTTTTACTTATGTTTGGCTATTCAGTTAAAAATATTTCTAAAATATATCATTTTATTTAAATAGAATTATTTCTGTAGTAATTTTATGATTTGTTATCCTGTTTATTTATTCCTGGTTTATTTGTCATCCTGTTTATTTTGTTATTTAAAATCCTGTTTATTTATTTTATCCTTTAAACCGAAAGAGAAAAAAATCTTTAAAAATAATTCTTACTGAATTCCAAATATTATTAGATTAAATAGTTTGAGTCTAAGAAATAAGATTAAAAAAAGAGGACCCAAGAAAGAAAAATAAAATTTAAGGAAATTTTTCTTAAATACGAAATGATATGTAATTCTGTAATTCTTATGTACAAAAAAAAAAAAAAAAAAAAAAAAAGGTAACTTAAAAGTAACAAATATTGAAACACGTCTTTGAAATCTGTCATTAAACTGCTCAAATTCTTAATGGTTGCCTAAACTTTTGCCTCGAAATAACTAAATAAATAAAATGCAGGTATAACATAAAAAAAAAACTGTTATGATGTTATTCAATTTATACCTTAGGTATATACTCCAAGTTTTTTTTTTCCCACAAATGCGCATACATTTCGTTGACATACTTTTTCTTTTGTTTATAAACTTTGTTTTTATAGCTTTTTATAGCTTTTTTTTTCCCTTGAAATTTTAATGAACGATATTCGTATGATTGATTTAACTGAATATATTAAGTTTAAAAAATGATATTTAACTTCCTATATGCAATATATAGCGTAATTAATATAAGCACATAAAAAATAAAATAAAAAATAATAATAATAATAATAAAAAATCTTCATGGTATGAGCATTGCGATTCTTCAATCACTTTGAAAATAAACACTTTCATATTCGATTGCAATATTTTTATAAATAATTTTTTTTCTCTACCGGAATATTTTAGCGTTGAACCATATTCGTTTCTAAGTTTTCGAATTTCCTTTAAATAAATGTGCACTTCTGGAACTCTATTATTCATCGTTAACTTCAGTAAAACAAATTTAATATATTTCAATCTTACATATCAATATTTAGTCATATTTAAAATTAACACTTTTATGTAGAGGTACACACTAATATCTTTATGGCAATGAGTTTTGTCGAAAAATAAAAATTCATATTGCAGATACGTACTTGTGTGTAATATGTATTAATGTGTAATATGTATTATGTGTAATATGTATTATGTAATTATTTTTCTTATTATTAAAATGCTACTGATTGTTTACACTAACTGGATATTTGAAATATTTATGACATGAAAAGGTTAGTTATGGTAACATACGTTTACAAAAAAAAATAAAACACACTTGTGTGGAATTTTATTGAAATTAAAAATTAAAATATTCCCATTAAACATTAAATATTTATATTCAAAAAATAAATAATTATTATTAAATTTTTTTTAAGGAAAAAAAAAAAAAACTAAACTTTTTAAAAGTGATTTGGTAATTTCAAAGTGACAAAAAAATTAATTAATTAATTAATTAATTATTAATAATGATAATAATAAATGTAAAAATAAGTAAATAGACAAAAGAAGGAAAAACTGTTCAAAGTTCTCTTCAATAAACAACTCACTTTTAAATATATTTGTAATAATAAAAAAAAAAAGTTTAACTGCTTTAAGTTTAACTGCGTAAAAAAAAAAAAAAAAAAAACATATTTCTATCCTAAAAGTAGCAAAAGCTAACATCATATAGACATAAAGAAAGAAAGAAAGAAAATCCACTTAATTATCTATATATATAATTCTTACACTGTTAAAAGAAAAGGTGAATTTATAAAATGGACTGCTTTTTTAACGTTCTTTATTTTTATTTAAAAAATATATTTATTAAGCTTTTTTTATAGTAAATATTCAGCTACTTTATTAAAAAAAAAAAAAAAAATTGTTTATTATTTATTGAGTAAAATTAAGTACAATCCCTAAGATAAATAGAGGGTGTGTATATTAATAAGAGCAACATTATTATTATTTAATGAAAAATATATATATATATATAAAAAAAAAAAAGCTTTAAGATCCTGAAAAAGAAAATATTTACAAAATTCTTTAAAACTTTGTTTTTTTCTTTATAAGACGTGCATTTTGAATTCTCGTTTTCATTATCCTGAAAAAAGAATGAACAAAACATAAAGTCGGAACCCATTTTGACATTTAATTAGAAATTATAAATAATAATAATAATAATAATAATAATAATAATAAGAGCGTTTTTTTTTTTTTTTTTTAGAAATATGTTGATGAATTTTTTATTTAAATAAAAGATAAATAAATAAATAAATAAATCTTAGTTTTTTTAGAAAGTATCACATTTTTTTAGAAGGTATAATTAATTTCGTTTTTGAATTTACTGTATGAAATTCAAGTTAAAAAACGTATTGAGCAGATTTTTTTTTTACTTTTTAACGGAAAAATAACTTTTTTTATGCATACACTGTGTGCATTTTTTATATTTCTAGAAAAAATCATACATTTCTAAGTTTAAGTTTTAGAATTAACTTTAAGAGAAGAAATCTAGACAAGCTTTTTTTCATAATTATCTTATGAAAAATATACATTTTTAATTATATTTTCAAACTTATAATTAACTTCCTGTATCAAGATATACCAATAAGAACACAAAAATAATCCTAGAAACTATTTTCAAACATTAATTTACTAATAGAATTAAAAACCAGCTTTAGAAGTTAAGGTGAAAAGTAATAAGTCCATGTAAAATTTTTGTATGTAACCTTTAAAATATACTGTTTATTTTTGAGAAATATAGTGTGCTTGAAGGAAAGGAAAAATTCGTGTTAATTTAATCACATATATATATTTGAGTTTCTTTTATATATCAGTACTTGTGTAATGAAAATTTTTGACAAAAAGAAGAAAAAGTATGACAGACAAAAATATGAATATTGAAAACAAAAACGAAAAAATGTCATATGCAAATGTTTCAAGAGAATCATAATTTAATGAAAACATAAAAAGCATTTAAAGAATTTATAAAGTATCTTTGCAAGTGTAATAGTTCTCATTTATTCATTTAGTAATATTGATAATGATGTTGATTCCTAGTGAATGATGATATGAAAATAATAAATTTTAACGTGTTATGATATTGTTTTAAACGGTAATACTATTCACTGAATCTAGTGAAGATTGCAGTTAAAAAAATGAAAAAAATATGACTGAACACTCGTACCGTAAAAGGTACTATTCGATGAATGTTCTGAAAAAAATCAAGAAAAGTGTCACTTGTTCCCCAGAAGTAAAGCAAATAACATTAAATACTCCAGAGCAAAAATATTCGCTGGCTCACGAACGAAATTTAGTCGCTTACAGCACAATCTCCAAACTGCAATCGCTCAGAAAAGGTCTCTGAACAACACTGACTTGCATTAACTTCACTTCAACCGCAGAAGTCGACTCATTCCTATTTACAGCTTTTGACGACGAGGATTGACGGTATTTGTATCGAGAAAGCCATGGGAAGTTGGAGATCAAAGCTCCTGTGCATTGGAGAGATTCAAAACTTCAAAAAACTTAAACCTTTTTTTTTTTGCCAAATTTATTCTTCTAGTCGCCAAAGCTGACTTTACTGAAAGTGAATGAAATGTCCTTTATTTTTCACTTTGCCTTTGAAAGTACTTTGACAGAAACAGTACAATTCATGTAGGGAAAAAATGATCCGTTGTAAAATTCCTTCCATTTTCAAAAGTTATTCGTCTAGGGCAGTGTCTTTATCTCACTTCATGATTTGATACACAGTATAGAGTTATCCTATTTTATGTTTATCACGTTCAGCTTACTACATGGCAACTTCTGTATTTTCGCAATGGCATCGCTCAGTTTCTTAATTATAACGTAAGGTTTTTGTTGTAAATTTGGACATTGTCCCTTTTGGCGCTTTAAATTGTGGAGCTACACATACTCACCTTCCTTTTGATGATTTCCAGTTGCCCTTACCTCGTAGCGTGTGTTCCTATGATCCTTGACCAGGTTAATCCTTTCTCTGGTAAACTCATGTATGCTTTCAAAACGTATCTCTAATTCTTGTAGCTAGTTATTAAGAGAGGAAGGCATATTGTATGATCGTCTAAACAGGACGTCACAAGGCAAGCGAAATGTTCGTCCAAACATCATTTTGGCTTGTGTCCATCCCGGGTTTTTACACAGAGCACTTATATAGATAGGCAGAAACATGGGAAAGTATAAGTCCCAATCTGTTTGTTTCTTGGATATGAATAAATACAGATCAAGCATGTCACAGGAATCAGGCTGCAAAAACGTTGTCCGAGTATTTTATGTTCCAAGTTATCTTTAACAGTCGATGCTTCTTGTTCTCTATGACAACAGCTTCAGCACATCTTCTGAAATAGTCCATTTTCACAAAAATTCATGGCTTACCTTTAGCAGATTCAGGTAACAATCCTAATCCATAGTAGTTCTTTGCTAACATTACAGGGCTGCTTATGCACTTCAGTTAAATTTTTTTTTTCCTTTCTTACTCCGTATGCATGTTATTCCCTAGAAAATTTTTCTTTATCACTTTGAAATCAATTCAAGAAGAAGCATGATTTTGTCTTTGTAAGATTCTAAAATACCAAGGTTTCCTCTAACTGGGCTAACATCATCTTTTAAGACGTCTTGCCCGATTTTAATCTCTTCTCCCTGCTGATCTAATCCAGATTCCATCTGGTCCAGTGCGAATTTGATCTATTCTCTCTGCTAAACTTGTCAAGCTATCATCTGCTCTCCTCGGGATGTCATCTCTTCTCCAATTTCCATCTTTTCTCACAGCTCATTTTGTCTGCGTTTCATTTACTCTTGCCAGGCTTTCATCTTTTCTCCGGCTTTAGCTCTCAGATGAATTAGCTCTCTCTGATTTATTCAGATTTTGTTATTAAATTGAAAATTTAAAAGAAAGTTTGTCATAAGAATACAAAAGAATTGCATTACGTACTACCAAAATCCTCCATTTTCTAACTATTTTCCTTGATTTGTTCAAAAATAGAAAATCTTCACAAAGTAATATTATTGAAGTTGGTTCGACTGTCAGATTGCCAATAATAAAATTCTTTATGATAGAGTATTGATAAATTCTGCTGCTAAAAATCTTTCTTAATATTTTCTGTAACATTATGAATGATAGTATTAAAAATAAATAGAAGTATTTATTTTAATATAACATGTATATATTTTAATATAAACCAAAGATTTAAATAATGAAATATGCACTGCAGAAATATTTATTTTGGATTTATTTTTATTTAACTAAATAGATTTCGTTATTACTGTTATTACTGTAATTACTATTATTTTTATTTATTTATTTATATATTTACTTATTTATTTTTGTAAGCATATGCGATAACGTTTTTATGGTGTCGTTCTCATCATATATAATATAAATCCCCATATGAAGAGTTTTGTACATTTTTGCAAATTTATACATTTCGAAACCAAATTTACTTTTACTTATGTTTGGCTATTCAGTTAAAAATATTTCTAAAATATATCATTTTATTTAAATAGAATTATTTCTGTAGTAATTTTATGATTTGTTATCCTGTTTATTTATTCCTGGTTTATTTGTCATCCTGTTTATTTTGTTATTTAAAATCCTGTTTATTTATTTTATCCTTTAAACCGAAAGAGAAAAAAATCTTTAAAAATAATTCTTACTGAATTCCAAATATTATTAGATTAAATAGTTTGAGTCTAAGAAATAAGATTAAAAAAAGAGGACCCAAGAAAGAAAAATAAAATTTAAGGAAATTTTTCTTAAATACGAAATGATATGTAATTCTGTAATTCTTATGTACAAAAAAAAAAAAAAAAAAAAAAAAAAAAAAGGTAACTTAAAAGTAACAAATATTGAAACACGTCTTTCAAATCTGTCACTAAACTGCTCAAATTCTTAATGGTTACCTAAACTTTTGCCTCGAAATAACTAAATAAATAAAATGCAGGTAAAACATAAAAAAAAAACTGTTATGATGTTATTCAATTTATACCTTAGGTATATACTCCAAGTTTTTTTTTTCCCACAAATGCGCATACATTTCGTTGACATACTTTTTCTTTTGTTTATAAACTTTGTTTTTATAGCTTTTTATAGCTTTTTTTTTTCCCTTGAAATTTTAATGAACGATATTCGTATGATTGATTTAACTGAATATATTAAGTTTAAAAAATGATATTTAACTTCCTATATGCAATATATAGCGTAATTAATATAAGCACATAAAAAATAAAATAAAAAATAATAATAATAATAAAAAAAATCTTCATGGTATGAGCATTGCGATTCTTCAATCACTTTGAAAATAAACACTTTCATATTCGATTGCAATATTTTTATAAATATTTTTTTTCTCTACCGGAATATTTTAGCGTTGAACCATATTCGTTTCTAAGTTTTCGAATTTCCTTTAAATAAATGTGCACTTCTGGAACTCTATTATTCATCGTTAACTTCAGTAAAACAAATTTAATATATTTCAATCTTACATATCAATATTTAGTCATATTTAAAATTAACACTTTTATGTAGAGGTACACACTAATATCTTTATGGCAATGAGTTTTGTCGAAAAATAAAAATTCATATTGCAGATACGTACTTGTGTGTAATATGTATTAATGTGTAATATGTATTATGTGTAATATGTATTATGTAATTATTTTTCTTATTATTAAAATGCTACTGATTGTTTACACTAACTGGATATTTGAAATATTTATGACATGAAAAGGTTAGTTATGGTAACATACGTTTACAAAAAAAAAATAAAACACACTTGTGTGGAATTTTATTGAAATTAAAAATTAAAATATTCCCATTAAACATTAAATATTTATATTCAAAAAATAAATAATTATTATTAAATTTTTTTAAGGAAAAAAAAAAAACTAAACTTTTTAAAAGTGATTTGGTAATTTCAAAGTGACAAAAAAATTAATTAATTAATTAATTAATTATTAATAATGATAATAATAAATGTAAAAATAAGTAAATAGACAAAAGAAGGAAAAACTGTTCAAAGTTCTCTTCAATAAACAACTCACTTTTAAATATATTTGTAATAATAAAAAAAAAAAGTTTAACTGCTTTAAGTTTAACTGCGTAAAAAAAAAAAAAAAAAAACATATTTCTATCCTAAAAGTAGCAAAAGCTAACATCATATAGACATAAAGAAAGAAAGAAAGAAAATCCACTTAATTATCTATATATATAATTCTTACACTGTTAAAAGAAAAGGTGAATTTATAAAATGGACTGCTTTTTTAACGTTCTTTATTTTTATTTAAAAAATATATTTATTAAGCTTTTTTTATAGTAAATATTCAGCTACTTTATTAAAAAAAAAAAAAAAAAAAAAAAAAAAAAAAAAATTGTTTATTATTTATTGAGTAAAATTAAGTACAATCCCTAAGATAAATAGAGGGTGTGTATATTAATCAGAGCAACATTATTATTATTTAATGAAAAAATATATATATATTAAAAAAAAAAAAAAGCTTTAAGATCCTGAAAAAGAAAATATTTACAAAATTCTTTAAAACTATGTTTTTTTCTTTATAAGACTTGCATTTTGAATGGTCGTTTTCATTATCCTGAAAAAAGAATGAACAAAACATAAAGTCGGAACCCATTTTGACATTTAATTAGAAATTATAAATAATAATAATAATAATAATAATAATAATAAGAGCGTTTTTTTTTTTTTTTTTTTTTTTTTAGAAATATGTTGATGAATTTTTTATTTAAATAAAAGATAAATAAATAAATAAATAAATCTTAGTTTTTTTAGAAAGTATCACATTTTTTTAGAAGGTATAATTAATTTCGTTTTTGAATTTACTGTATGAAATTCAAGTTAAAAAACGTATTGAGCAGATTTTTTTTTTACTTTTTAACGGAAAAATAACTTTTTTTATGCATACACTGTGTGCATTTTTTATATTTCTAGAAAAAATCATACATTTCTAAGTTTAAGTTTTAGAAATAACTTTAAGAGAAGAAATCTAGACAAGCTTTTTTTCATAATTATCTTATGAAAAATATACATTTTTAATTATATTTTCAAACTTATAATTAACTTCCTGTATCAAGATATACCAATAAGAACACAAAAATAATCCTAGAAACTATTTTCAAACATTAATTTACTAATAGAATTAAAAACCAGCTTTAGAAGTTAAGGTGAAAAGTAATAAGTCCATGTAAAATTTTTGTATGTAACCTTTAAAATATACTGTTTATTTTTGAGAAATATAGTGTGCTTGAAGGAAAGGAAAAATTCGTGTTAATTTAATCACATATATATATTTGTGTTTCTTTTATATATCAGTACTTGTGTAATGAAAACTTTTGACAAAAAGAAGAAAAAGTATGACAGACAAAAATATGAATATTGAAAACAAAAACGAAAAAATGTCATATGCAAATGTTTCAAGAGAATCATAATTTAATGAAAACATAAAAAGCATTTAAAGAATTTATAAAGTATCTTTGCAAGTGTAATAGTTCTCATTTATTCATTTAGTAATATTGATAATGATGTTGATTCCTAGTGAATGATGATATGAAAATAATAAATTTTAACGTGTTATGATATTGTTTTAAACGGTAATACTATTCACTGAATCTAGTGAAGATTGCAGTTAAAAAAATGAAAAAAATATGACTGAACACTCGTACCGTAAAAGGTACTATTCGATGAATGTTCTGAAAAAAATCAAGAAAAGTGTCACTTGTTCCCCAGAAGTAAAGCAAATAACATTAAATACTCCAGAGCAAAAATATTCGCTGGCTCACGAACGAAATTTAGTCGCTTACAGCACAATCTCCAAACTGCAATCGCTCAGAAAAGGTCTCTGAACAACACTGACTTGCATTAACTTCACTTCAACCGCAGAAGTCGACTCATTCCTATTTACAGCTTTTGACGATGAGGATTGACGGTATTTGTATCGAGAAAGCCATGGGAAGTTGGAGATCAAAGCTCCTGTGCATTGGAGAGATTCAAAACTTCAAAAAACTTAAACCTTTTTTTTTTGCCAAATTTATTCTTCTAGTCGCCAAAGCTGACTTTACTGAAAGTGAATGAAATGTCCTTTATTTTTCACTTTGCCTTTGAAAGTACTTTGACAGAAACAGTACAATTCATGTAGGGAAAAAATGATCCGTTGTAAAATTCCTTCCATTTTCAAAAGTTATTCGTCTAGGGCAGTGTCTTTATCTCACTTCATGATTTGATACACAGTATAGAGTTATCCTATTTTATGTTTATCACGTTCAGCTTACTACATGGCAACTTCTGTATTTTCGCAATGGCATCGCTCAGTTTCTTAATTATAACGTAAAGTTTTTGTTGTAAATTTGGACATTGTCCCTTTTGGCGCTTTAAATTGTGGAGCTACACATACTTACCTTCCTTTTGATGATTTCCAGTTGCCCTTACCTCGTAGCGTGTGTTCCTATGATTCTTGACCAGGTTAATCCTTTCTCTGGTAAACTCATGTATGCTTTCAAAACGTATCTCTAATTCTTGTAGCTAGTTATTAAGAGAGGAAGGCATATTGTATGATCGTCTAAACAGGACGTCACAAGGCAAGCGAAATGTTCGTCCAAACATCATTTCGGCTTGTGTCCATCCCGGGTTTTTACACAAAGCACTTATATAGATAGGCAGAAACATGGGAAAGTATAAGTCCCAATCTGTTTGTTTCTTGGATATGAATAAATACAGATCAAGCATGTCACAGGAATCAGGCTGCAAAAACGTTGTCCGAGTATTTTATGTTCCAAGTTATCTTTAACAGTCGATGCTTCTTGTTCTCTATGACAACAGCTTCAGCACATCTTCTGAAATAGTCCATTTTCACAAAAATTCATGGCTTACCTTTAGCAGATTCAGGTAACAATCCTAATCCATAGTAGTTCTTTGCTAACATTACAGGGCTGCTTATGCACTTCAGTTAAATTTTTTTTTTCCTTTCTTACTCCGTATGCATGTTATTCCCTAGAAAATTTTTCTTTATCACTTTGAAATCAATTCAAGAAGAAGCATGATTTTGTCTTTGTAAGATTCTAAAATACCAAGGTTTCCTCTAACTGGGCTAACATCATCTTTTAAGACGTCTTGCCCGATTTTAATCTCTTCTCCCTGCTGATCTAATCCAGATTCCATCTGGTCCAGTGCGAATTTGATCTATTCTCTCTGCTAAACTTGTCAAGCTATCATCTGCTCTCCTCGGGATGTCATCTCTTCTCCAATTTCCATCTTTTCTCACAGCTCATTTTGTCTGCGTTTCATTTACTCTTGCCAGGCTTTCATTTTTTCTCCGGCTTTAGCTCTCAGATGAACTTGTTTGACTTTCAATTCCTCTCGTCTGATGTCACCATTTTTTGCCTGGTTTCCATCTCTTTTATCAATTTATCTTGTCCGGATTTCAGTTTATCTACTTCGGATTTCATCTGTCTTATCAAACCAGTTTTCAAGTCAGTCATCTGGGCGGCCAAACCTTCCAAAAGATTCTTTAATTCTTTTTCCATCCTTCTAGTTACTCGCAATCAACTTAAGTGTCCCACATTGGCCGCCAAATTTTACAATAAATTTTGTTGACTTTCATGTGTGAGAGAATAGTTTTTACATAAACAGACAGATTCAAGTTGTTGAATGATCTTTATTCAACATAACTTCTCTAATCCGTACGACAAAATTGTGAGTAAAATGAATATTATCGAAAAAATCAACTGGTAGTGTGTAATTCCATCGAATATTCTAGTAGCAGTTACATGAAGCTGTCAATAGTACCGCAAAGACGCTACTCAACGAATGTTCTGAAATAGTCCTGGAAAAGTATCACTTGTTCCACAGGAGGAAAGCATATAACACCAAATACTCCAGAGTATAAATATTTGCAAGCTAACGAAAATCATTCAGCTACTTAGAGCACAATCTCCAAATTGCAATCACTCAGTAAAGATCTCTGAACAATAGTGACTCACAGTGACTTTCCGCAGAGTCGAGTCATTCCAATTTATGACCTATGCCGATGGGGCTTGGCAGTAGGTCATTCGAGAAATCCATGGAAAGTTTGGTATTTAAACTCCCGTGCATTGGAGGGCGTCGAAACTTCACAAACAAAAACAACTACTATTTTTCGCCAAATTTGTTCGTCAAGCCGGCAATTCTGTCCCAAAAGGCTGACTTACTGAAAGTGAATGAACAGCTTTGTCTGTCATTTTGATTTTTCATTTTCTCTGTAAAATTCCTTTCCCTGCAAAAGTACAATTGGTGCATGGTAGATTTAATCCGTAGAAACAGTATCGATATATATATATATATATATATATATATATATATATATCTTTTTATATATATTGTTGCGCATTGGGGGTTCGTGAGTTGTCCGAGAATCAGAGGCGAAACTTGTAACAGTTTCAAGTGTTTTATTTACAGAAAATTCCAAAAGAATACATGTCTATAAACTGAGTATCAGCTTCAATTCCACCAATAAACACAGTTTAATTAACAGGCGTCAACAGCGAATTCCCAGTGAAAGCTATATAGCAAAAACACATAAAGCAAGTCTCATTCAAAGAGGCTCAGAACTCCTTCAATAGCAATGCAAGCATTGGTGAAACTGACTGACTCTGATCTCTGATTTGACGCGCTAGACATCCTTTTATACTCCTCCATCGAACCCAGATTGTTCGAAAAATTTTCCGTGTCTCATCAGTCAGTCATATTTCAGCTTCCATATTTGGTATATGGATAATGATTTTCTCGCCAAAAGTCGCAAAATTTTGCACCAAATCCATTACCTGCATTATTGGAGCTTTTTAATGCGTTTTAGAGGGAAAATTAGGCTATTTTAATGCTAAAACAAACTAGAAATACATATAATTAAGATTTTGTCAACTTACTAAGCCTCGTTGAAGGAATTTCTACAAAAATATAATTATAAGTTAAAAAACTTTTTATAAACGATGTTTTTAAATTTCTGTTGAATCATAGCTATAGAACTAACTACATTAGAAATTTATCAATGCGTATGAAATTTTTGAACCAATAGTGACGTCAATTTTTGTGAGATACATAATTTAGCTTTTTACAATTTTTTAACGCTACATTTAATTAAATTATTTATTTAATCACGTTTATTTAGTTTTATGTCGAAAGAAAATGAACTCGTAAATTATTTTTGGCAACAATTAAATTATAGCTAATATTTTAATGGCTATTTATAAGGTGTTAGGAGGTTATTATTTTCATATTTTAATTAATTATAAGAAAACTATTCGAAAATTCGAAAACCGGACTTCGAAATATTGTGTTGTCATCGGGTTGTGAGCTATTGTGAAACTTTCAAATGTCTAGCTAGAAGGAAAGTTAGTTAAATTTCGATTGCTAGATTTGTACCGGAAAACAAACAAACAAACAAGAATAGAAGTTAACAAAAACAAAGTAATAAATAGAATTATTTACAAACTCGCAATACTGACCCCCCCTCCATAGGACTGCACATCCCGGGTAGTGCAACCATTGGTCAAGAGGCAAAACAAAACAAACTGAATAATCTAAAATACAAAATAACTAAGTTGCATATAACAATAAAATAAAAATACAGACTACAAAATCAAGTGAGAAATATTTACATACAAATATTTATATTACACATGCATAAATTAAACGAATATTTACATTTTAAATTTGAATATTACCGTTATGTGTGGTACTTCGGTAGCCGATCACTACCTACGGTTTTGATGAAGGTGTTTTATTAACCCTTACAAATACATCATTCAGTCTTTTTAAGATTGTGTAAGGCCCGCACCTGTTGCACTGTAAATTTGGAGAGAGTCCTTTGCGTCGAAGAGGATTCCACATCCAAACTTTGTCTCCTTCCTTGAACTCATGTTGTGTAGGCTTTAGATCGTACCATGTCTTCATGTTCTCCGTTGCCATGTGAATCCGCTCCCGAGCAAAGTTGTGTATGTCTTCAAATCGTGCCTTGAGATCTTGGAAGTACTGATCGGGCGACGAAGACGCCTCTGGTGGACAACGAAACTGGAGATCACAAGGGAGACGAAGTTCGCCACCAAACAGCATCTGAGCGGGAGTATAAACCGGCGGTCTAATGGACAGCACTTCTATAAGCCAGCAGGAACAAGGGCAACTTCAAGTCCCAAACTTGCTGGTTCCTTGATACTAGAAGAGAGAAGTTATTTAGGATGGTACGGTTAAACCTCTCAACCATGCCGTCCGACTTGGGATGTAAGAGCGTTGTCTTGGTTTTGTCTATGCCGCGTAATTGACAAAGTTCTTTGAAAACAGCAGGTGTAAAGTTTGTACCTTGGTCGGTATGAAATTGGTAGGTCATGCCGTATCTTGAAAACTACTGCTGCACTAGGACCGCTGCGACTTCGCACCCCTCTTGATCGGGAATGGGCTATGCCGCAGGCCACTTGGTGAAATAGTCCATAACGACGAGGATGTACTTATTTTCACTGGAGGTTCGCGGCAAAGGACCCAAGATATCGAGTGAAATCCGTTCAAATGGTGCTCCTACGTTACATCGTTGTAGTCTCTCTCGGCTCCTTTTCTGCGGGCCTTTACGTGTCGCACAAGCATTACAGGATTTACACAATTTTTCCACGTTCTCCCTTGCATTGTACCAGTAAATGCGCTCTCGAACTTTCTGCATAGTCTTCATCACCCCAAAATGGCCTCCGGTAGGGCTAATATGCAGCTGCTCTAGAACATCTAGGATCTTCGACCTTGGTAATACAATCTGACCTTGGAAACAACTGCTGTCGTCAAATTCTCATTTTCTGTGTAGTACGCCGTCTCTAATATGAAGAAAGTCACAGAGTGCTCAATAACTTTTCGTAAAGGGGCTAAATCTGGAAATGTCCTGCCAGGTAGGTCTGTTGCTCGACGTCTCTTTCCGTTGTAATATTGGCTTTATGACAGTATCGTACAACTGGACTCGTCTAAGTTCCTGTTCACTACACTGGTCGAGTGTCAGTGGTGTTGAGATTGTAGCTTGACAGGCAACTGTAATTATCTGCTGGTATTTCTGTTCGGCTTTAGAGCAATACTTGTAGCTAACCGAGCAGGGCTTCCATGACAAGCCATCTGCATTACCAATGTAGAGTCTATTTACGATGACGTATCTCGAAGTCATATTCCTGGAGATGTTGTATCCACCTGGCAATCTGGACTTCCGGGTTCGTTAACTGAAGCAACAACGTTAAAGATGCGTGGTCAGTCCGCAACAGGAATCTTCTGCCATAGAGGTAACGATGGAAATGTTCTATGGCTTTTACGATGGCGAGTAGCTTTTACCTCGTTGTACAGTAATTTCGCTCCGGTTTAGACAGGTATTTAATCCAATAGTCAATGGCACGTTCTTGGCCATCAACTTCCTGCGACAGAACAGCACCAACACTTTCATGGCTGGCATCTGTATCAAATAGGAACCGTTTGTCGGGCTGTGGATGCGCCAATATAGGTGATGATGTTAAAGCCTCTTGAAATCTCTTGAACGCCTTTTCACATTCATGTGTCCACTGGAACTTCTGCTTGACTTCCGTCAGCTTGTGGAGTGGTCTGGCAATATTCCAGAAACCCTTCACGAACTTCCTGTAGTAAGTGCATAATCCCAGGAAACTTTGGAGTTGGTGTACACTTTCAGGGCGACTCCAATTCTCGACTGCAGAGATCTTCTCAGTATCAGTTCTCACTCCTTCAGCAGAGATGATAAAGCCGAGATAACTCACTTCACGACGGAACAAGTTGCACTTGCTAGGATTCAATTTCAGGTTAGCCGTCCTGAGTTTTTCTAGCACCTTACGGATGTTTCTTTGATGATCTTCAAAGGTGCGCCCCCACAATGATAATATCATCCAAATACACCAGACAGGCTTCGCAGGAAAGTTATTTTGACACTGTTTCCACAAGGCGCTCGAATGTTGCAGGAGCATTACATAATCTATACAGCATAAGTTTAAACTGTCATAGTCCTTGTCCCGTAGTGAATGCAGTCTTCTCACGATCGTCAGGATGTAATTCTTCTTGCCAGTAACCGCTTTTCAGACCCAAAGTCGAGAACCATTTATTGCCAGCCAACGTGTCTAATGTCTCGTCAATTCTAGTAAGAAGGTAACTGTCTTTCTTCGTGATATTATTCAAACGATGCTAATCCTCGCAAAATCTTGTTGAACCATCCTTCTTTCGTGCCAGTACTATGGGAGAGGCCCAATTACTCGTTGATGGTTCGATGATGTCATTACGCTGCATTTTATTTAGAAGCTCAGTCAACTCTTCCTGTTTAGGAAATGGAAGCCTTCTTGGGTGTTATTTGATTGTTGGATGACTTCCTGTGTTCGGATTCGGTGGTGGGTGATGTTAGACTTTCCGACTTCTTCAGGTGTTCGAGAAAAGAGAGCCTTAAATTCATAGAGTAGCATCTCCGCAGCACGTCTCTGCTCATTTCCTAATTCTGCATTGTGAGTAATTCCTTTGCTGAAAATTAGGAAGACTTGGTCTCGGTTGATTGCGTTGACCGGTTGATGCATGTAACAGGAGTACAGGTTGCTAACACCTCATCCTTCTCACTGTCCTTACTTTACCGCTTATGTTAGCGACTCTCACAGGAAAAGTGTTCTTCATCAGGTCAATCAGAGATGAAGCTACCAGTACTCCTCTTGGGCCTGTATTCGGGTATTCAATCAGTCCAAAGCGGAAGTGTTGCTTTTTGGAAGGTGTACCGGAAACTATTGTCTCTGTGAGTGGAGGGTTGGAAATTTCAGACTTGGCTGTTATTTGACAAATTGGCTGAATGTCTGGATTTTCAGTGTTGAACACAGCTATGTATTCCAAACTTCAATACAGTTCATTATTCTAGAAGTTCAATTTAAAGTTAAATGTTCTGAGGAAATCAATTCCAAGGATTAGAGGATCTCTTATATCAGTCACATATGCCATATGATTGTAACTGGCATTCAAAAATGTGATCGTCAAGTTCATTTTTCCATATATTTTGATTTCGTCTCCGGTCACAGTCTGGAATTTCATGACGGGCGGCGTCCAGAGGATCTTTTGTTTAAGTTCTTGTGCTAAATCCGTTCTAAGGATGGTTACGTTGCCTCCAGTATCCTAAACCCTACGGCATGTGGTGTTGTTAACATGGCCATAAACGTAAAGTCCATTATCGCCGCCACTCATCGATGAAACATGAAATACTGCGAATTGGGGCTCTTTAACCTCTGGCAAACTCAACCCCGCTAGATGTTGTTCTTTTAGTTTCAATGAAATGTTTGTGAAGCCGGGTTATTTTCTTTAGTTAGTCGTGTAGGGCAGATTCTCTTCACATATCCATCTCTTCCTCAGTTGCAGCACTTTATCCTCGGATCCTTTACCTCTTTATTATTTTCAAGGCTGAGCAATCTCCTCAAGATTTCAGACAAGGAAACATTCAAAAGGTGTCATCTTCAAAAAGTATTGAAAAATATATATGTGGTTCTACTCTTCATAAAACACCAGAAAATGAAAAAATTATCGGCTGAAATTAATTACAGCGACCACAAAAAATTATCAAACTTAAGCATATTTGGCGATTTCACACTACTGGCAATTCATTTTGAGTACTTGGCGGAAAAGCAAAACACGGCTCTGTTTGTACACGGCAATCTCGATGCTAGCAAACGTATCTCCTAACAGCGCTAAATCGCCAAATATGCTTAATTTTGATAATTTTTTGTGGTCGCTGTAATTAATTTCAGCCAATAATATTTTCATTTTCTGGTGTTTTATAAAGAGTAGAATCACAAATATATTTTTCAATACTTTTTGAAGATGACACCTTTTGAATGTTTCCTTGTAAGAGATTTCTCTTCATTGTCTTTAAAAACTATGGCAATCTAACATACCTCTTTCTTATATTCTTACTTTTAATTTAAATAAGCATAGTTTGCCGTAATACTAATAACGATCTCACTTATCATGCTTAGTGCACTTATTTATACTTTATACAATTTGTGACTATCAAATTTCATGATGGAAGAATACTGCAGCATAGAACTGACTCTTGTCAGCCGATATGCAAAAAAATCACATGGAAATAGTTTTTCATAATGTCTATCTGACATAGCACATATTACGGACTGGTAAACTAGAAAACGATAGATAAAAACTTCTTGCAAATTGATAAATTTGCTACAAACACAATTAAAAATTTTAACAAAAAAAGTATCGACATTCATTTATTTTATATCTTATGTAAAATTGTGAGGTTTGCGTTGATGCAAACTCCATCTTAATTAATTACATAGATAAATAAATGGATAAGTAAAGATCACGAGACTTGAATATAACTATAAATAAGACTTTTATTTGAACAGATTAAAGGGAGGGCGGTCTGCCTATCAAGATAGCTCAGTCAGCGTATTTAATTACTTTATCAAAATATATGTATCAGAACTTAAATTAGATAATTCTAAATATCTCACTCCAGCAACAGTCGAAGGTGTAGAGACGGATGCACTCTTTAACTCCGCTAGTGTGACTTCACTGTGGATCAGTGGATTCCCGACAGATCCAACGTTAAATTTACGAATGCTAGTAGATACGCGCACCAATACTCATCACTACTTAATCTTCACACAACTAAATCTCCACTACTCCACACCTCAATAGTCGCCAAAATAAGAATCTTCACAATCTACACCACAATCTCCCCCAATCTACTAAAACCATCTCTATCTTATACTACTTCCTACCAACTTCCTTTCTCTTCATTTCAATCAATACTTTTAAAATCGCTTCCAATTCATCTACCTTTCACAGTTTAATTCGTTCGATGCAGCACCATGTCGACAGGAAACTAATGCAACCAAAATATTCGCCGAGTCACTGGCGTCGAAGCGATTTAACCGTCCCAACTTTATACTCTGCTGGATCCAGCTTAATTTCAAACAACTGTGGTGACGTTCTGTAGTCTCAACCTCACAGAAAAGTAAACATAGATGCTAAAAAATCTATTTAATATATGCATTTCAACGACTATAATATTAGTGATTTATAACGTTATCAAGATTCTTAATAAACATCTCATTAAAGTTACACTTTTTTTTTTTTTTTTTTTTAGTGTAGTACTAGGCGATGTATATCTAAATTCAATCCGCGCCGAATTTTCTATCATTTGTCAAATAAATATTTTTTTTTTTTTTAATGTAATTCATAATTTCATGATATACAGCGTCTATAAAATTTTAGAAATACATAGACACACGGGGAGACACAAAGATACATAGATATAGAGACGCACAAATAAACACCAGATTTCTAATTCGAAAATATTCACAGTTCCAATAAATTTTTATTATATATAAAATTAAATAAATGGGTTTTTTTTTCTTTAACATATCTCAATTTATTCAAAGAGACTTCATTCCATATATGTTTTTACTTTTATTTTTTATTCTAATTTGATACTATCTTTATCAGTTATTTCTTAATGCTTCAAAAAATGACCTGCTAAAAATTAATCCGTGATAGAATTGCACAAATCGGAATGTTTCAAAGTATGAATTATATTTTAAAACTCTATGTTAAAATAAATGTTGTATTATTTTCTAAACATCGAAGATATAATGGTACAATTAATATATTTTAAAAGCTTTCAGAATAAATTGTTAAAAATAGGTTAAAATACGCCTTTGTAATATGTTGCAGAAAGTGTTAAAATATTCTATAAAGAAATTTTTACATTATGTCATTGATGTTTACGTTAGATTATTTTCTTCTGGTTTTTTCTTTTAGTTTCCTTCAAATTTTATTTAAAATAAACGCACTGACTTTTAAAAATCGAAATTAACTGGATACATTAGACTAAAAATCATTTGTTTTATTTTCTAACTATGAAATAATCTGGTGTATCACTCGCACAACTTTCTCTTACCATGGAATTCAATAATCTACAGATCAGATAGATTGTATTTTAAATCTTAAGATCGATGAGGTAAGATAATAAAATTTAATGTACTTTAAAAATAATCTAAAAAAGTTTTAGAACAATTTTATTTGATAAATAATTATATCTGAGGACGGTAACCACCCCCCTCAACCCCGCGTTCAATTATACTTTCTACAATTATTTAAAATAATCTGGTGTGTCACTCACACAACTTTCTCTTACCCTAAAATTTAACACTAAAAGTACAGATTGGAAATTAAGGGTCAAGATAACGAGTACTGTTATGTAAACCTATGTTAAAGCACTTCAAATTAGGCTTCTGAACAGCTTTATTTGACAAATAATTCTAGATGAGGCGGGCTGCCGCCCCCCTCAACACCCCGTTTAATTATTGTATCTACATTTATATAGAATTTAAATCTGTTATTAAGTTCAAAAGTTTTTTTAAAAAATTTCAGACAACTTTCACATGCATCATTCCTTGAAATTTATCAATCTTGAACAAACGCAGTCTAGTAACAAACGCATTAACTTCAAAATACATCATTGGGATCTAATGAAATTATTTGTTTGTAATTTACTCTAACAGATGCAGTTCAAAGATCAATCTATAAAACTTGAGTTCGCTATTCAGAAGCCTCAAAACGTGTAAATATGGAAAAAAAAACAAATGTTGAATATTTATCTTAAAAACAAAAAAAAAAGGTATTTATCATATGGCTATAAGGACTTAATTTCAATTACTGAGCCGCTATCCTGGACATTGTAAAATATTATACACTTTCACTTACAAATAAAAAAGAACGTTATGGCTTAAATATTGACAGCCCTGTATATATTCTGAAAGTTATGTGCACATCACATGGGGCACATAAGTATAATCCTATATTAATAATACATAGCACAATCTAAGGCACACTTCCATCAATTTTCAAGTATTGTCGCATTATAATTTAGTTATTTTGTGTAGCCCTGTAAATGAACAGTGGGGGATTTCTATACCATATTCTACATGAAACATATTTTTACGCATGTAAAATATATATATTCGTTTTATTTGGTTTACTGCAGTCTATAGATGTTAAACTCCACTTACCTGCAATTTCCCCCTTAGATGCAATGTATTTGAACTCTCTTGG
Source organism: Salticus scenicus (assembly GCA_963930645.1). Lineage (NCBI taxonomy): Eukaryota > Metazoa > Arthropoda > Arachnida > Araneae > Salticidae > Salticus > Salticus scenicus. The sequence goes on along the minus strand of OZ005649.1, from coordinate 188,526,212 downwards.
GTGTCCTTGTACACGAACCATTTTCTTGATCTCAACGAAAATTTCGTGTAGCATCCCTGTGTGATACACATTTAGAATAGCAAGAATGAACTTCCTACTATAATTTGTTTTTGAGATATGCTGATAACAGACAGACACACACTCAGACACACAGACCAACCGCTAAAAACAGGATTTTGGATTTAGGGAACCTCAAAACGTGTAAATATAACAAAAAATCAATTTCGAAAATTTGATTAAAACACGATACTTTCTCTACATTATGTGTAAGTGAAAGTAAAAAGAAAATCAAGGATGATAATAATTTGCTTTTAAATTTCTTAATCTTGATCAATTTTTTAAGGGCAACCTAATACGAACTTCAAAATACCAAATTTGAATTTCCTGCTCTTTATTGATTTAAATTTTGCTGATGACAGACATACATGCATATACACCGCTAAAAATTTAACTTAATAATGAGGGCTCCTCAAAACGTGATATATTACCAAACACAGTGTTGAAAATTGAAAGATAAAGTAGCTAGTAAAAAGGGTTCATTAATCACTAAAACACATTCTATTTATATAAAAAGGGTAAACAAAATGTGTATAATGGTTATTAGCCTTAAGCACTTTGTTCACTAGTAAAAAAATATCTGAACGATAGGTTTACATGCGCACACATATTTGCATATAGCATTTAGTTACAAATTTTAACATTCTATATGATTTTTATTACCAGTATATTTTATTGTAAGTCTTTCACAGATATTTCATCATTTAAAATTAACTGGCCCCTTTTAAAGAAGGTTAGAATTTATATGTTTTTTTAAGGTGCCTGCCTACTGTCGGAGGTGATATATATATTATAATTGAAAAATTGCCTATTTATGTGTATTATGTGATAGATTATTGTAAAAAACATTGAATAACCTGAAAGAATGTGCAAATTTAAAAATATTTTGATATTTAGGTTCAAAATATGCATAAATTTTGCGAAAAAAAGCACTATTGCAAAACATAATAAGTCAAATTTAAACAAAGGTATTCTTATTCTGTAAATTTTACTTAGATTATTGAAAGATCCTTAAGGGAGTGAACTACTCTCAAAACTATAACCATGTTATTTAATATTTTAGAGAAGATAACATTTTTACATGCTGAAAAAGTCATAAATATACATGACAGTTCATAACTTCTACCGACAAAAAAAAAAAAAAATAGCTAGATTCATTGTCGTAGTTCAATCCCTAAATCAACTCCTCTAGAGTATTTTGTCAAAGTTTCATAACGTTTCAATATAACCATTGGAGTTATAATGTTTTGGCGGTAAAGCAAAATGCTAAAAATCTCATTTTGAGAAAAAGCAGAAAACATATTTAAAAACCAAATTTTACCTATAAAATAAAAAGTAATGTTAATAAGTTCCTGATTTATTTCAAAGTTTTTTTATTTTATTTTTTAAATTTATTTTATATTCAGTAACAAATTTTGATGCTTATATTGAGTAAAACATTTATGTAAACAAAGATTTACGGGTAATTTCCGGTCACTTCCGCTCCAAAAACTGGTGAGTGACTAATATTAAAATGCCTGTAACTCAAGTTCTAAGCAAGATAGAAAGAAAATTCAAACTGGTTTAGAAAGCTAAAATGTCAGACTTTAATACTAACCCAAAACTAGAAAATCGGAGTGTTGACCGAAAATTGCATTTTAAAGGTAGGCAGGGACCTTAACTGCATAGTTGTAAAATGCACTAAAAAGAAGGTTATGTAATCTTGTCATTAAGTACATCATTATGTAAATGAAGGTAAATCCTATTATTTTCATACATGACCTTCACACTTTAATACAAGATATATATATATGTAATATCTTTAAGTATCTTTAAGTATGCATATAAAAACATCCTAAATCTTATTTTTAATTATATATATGGGATCAAATTTCTCAAAAGTGATTTTTTTTTATAAATTTTGCATTATTAAATGGTGTATAAATTCCAGTATTTCACGTTCTAATTATATGTTCCTAGAAAAAATATGTACAGTTGGGGAAAAAAAACGCAACACCCGCTGTAATTTCGTTATTAATTGACGTAGGAACATCTAACAGACATAATTCAACAGGAAATTAAATGCACTTTCTGAAGAAAAAATTCAAATTTTAAATTATGGGTCATCTACATATGCAAATGAGCACCAACTTTGTTTTTTTCAACAGCAGGACCAATTTTTGACTTAATATTCGAATTCCTGAGAGTCTGGCAGCGCGGAAAATTATACTGTTTGTATACTTTATCTTTAGTCTTTATAGAGTTATAATCAAAAATGTGTTAGGGGATTATCTGTAAATGTAAAAAAATAAAATTAAGATCCTATAAGAAATAGACAAAATTTTAACGTTCCACACCGGAAATCTTCCAGGAAAAATAAAATATTATAAAAATTGATAAAAACATTGATTTTTTTCCAGTTTTTTAATTATTCTGAATTCAGTTTTTTAGATATGTATATACTTCAGTACCTTTTTAGATAATTTTAGATATATTTAAATAAATTACACTTGTGATTGGTCCAGACAGTACTCTTTGAAAAAAGTGTAATATTTTTCAGGTAAAAGTGTCTGTACTGGTCACCAATAAAGCTTAAATTTTCTTTCGTAAGTGTAACATAATATACGAAATGAAATAATACACACATACACACACACACACCTATATATATATATATATATATATATATTTAACAAAGCATAACCTAAATCTTTACGGATAAATTATTGTAATGGTTCATGAAGTAAATATTAAACAATTTTCATCGCACTTACCAATTTTGGGTCAGTTGAACTCTTTAGAATTGTACGATTCGTTTTATAATTTCCATGAAAATACAATTTCTTAATGAACCATTTCGCGACTGCTGACGTACATTTACGTCATTTGAAAATTTGTTACTCTGTCAGTGGGCGTTTGATTCGTAATTTACGTTTCTTAAGTGTGTACCCAGTGTTCATATTTTTGCAATAAAATATACTATAGATAGAAATACATTGATTTGAAAGAAGATAATTATAATGTTTATCCATTTGTAATATAATTGCGAATACAGAATATTTATTCTGCAAATGTTTTTGTAATGCTGAAAAAACAATGTGTATAAAGAAATAAAGATCATTGTTTATATACTTTGGTTATTTAAAATTTATAAAACATAGGTAAATTGAATAGTAATGGTGCTAAACAACGTTTTTCATTAGGATGAAAACTTTTACTTTAACACGATAATATGTCTAAAATATGTCAGAAGCTGCGACAGAAATAACATGAAAGAAGCTGTGGGAAATGTTTGAAAGGAAAAAAATAACAGTTAAAGAATCGAGTAAAAAAAAGCATGCTGTACAAAATTTGGTAAAACGAATAAAAGATCTAGAAAAAAAAAAAAAAAAAAAAGACTAACTGCACCTTCTCACTGAATCTTGAAAAGAAAAATAATCCACATTCAATTTATTTAATGTAAAGATTCGATGCACCAAAATAATGCCAATTTAAAAGAAAACAATTAGTTTTATGGATGTGCTACTTATTATAACCAAACGTAATGAAAAAAATATATATATGTACAAAATTCATTTACATTAAAAACAAATTATTAAGATTTCAAACACTGTTTTTTTTTTTTTTTTTTTTTTTACTTTTCCCACGTATGTTCTTTTTTATCATTTGTTAACTTTACTTTAAATTATATAATTTGTTGTTTTGTAATTTTCATAATAATAAACCTTGTAAGTTTAAAACGTTTTCTGTGTAACAAAAAGGGGTTCGGAAATTAACTGCACTAGGGTCCTCAGCCCGAGAAGGAGTGCCCTCTGTGGCTGTTATTCCAATTGATCCTAGCCCATATTTACGCAATTTTCGGAGAAAACCACGGCAAACTCAGAGCGGGCGTGACCTGCTGATACTAAAATGAATTTTTTTTTTCTATCAGTTTTTTTTTTTTTTTTTTTTTTGTTACAACTTTACAGAAGTAAAATTGATTAAGTGGTCACTTAGGTTTCAAAGACCAAGAAAAGGTGTATTTTCTATATTTTTTTTAATAATAAATATTTTTAATATTCAAAATTCTGAGCATGTAAAAGAACAACAGTTAAAGAGCATTCTATAAAAATTTCATTAAAATTTTTGAAAAAATTGCCAGTGGATCACAATTTCCGGAGACCTTTTAGAATATTGGTGGACACGATTTCTGAAATACTAGTGTACATACCTCATTGAACTTAAGCACACTTCTTCAAAATTGAATTAACTGTTGCTTGTACGAATGATTTTATTTATTGATTTTTGATTACAATTAATTTTACAACGCTACTTGTGGGGAGAAATGTATCGAAAATGGTCATGTTTTTGTATAAATGTCTGTCAAAATCTAAAATTTCAATTGTGTATTTTAATTTTTTTTTTCAACCTTTAATCAATTCTATTTTCAAGAAGTGTGCAAAGATTCAATATGATCAGTTATTTAGTTTTTTAGAAATCCAAATATTGTCTGAAGAAACTCTGGTAACCATGCTCTACCGGATAATTTCTAGAATTTTCCAAAATTTTTAATGAAAATTTTATAAAATATTGTTTAAGTGTTGTTCTTTTATATGCTGAAATTTTTGAAAAGAAAAAAAAAAAGTATTTAATCTTTAAAAAAAGAAATGCAGAAAATGCATTTCAAACCCATGTAAAACCTTAAGTATATAAATGTGTAGAAAAAAAAATTAGTATTTTTATCTTAGAAGAATGCTTTAAAGTATTTATATACTACAAGATTTTACCCTACAAGAAGACGTATCTATTTTTTATATATGCATATGTGTTTATGTATGTAAAAAGCCTGAAAATTACGGAGAAAACAGTAGGTTTTTTAGTTATATATATTTCTCACGATAATATTACAAATATTTAAATAAAATAAAGTTGTGAAATTTAATCTGGAGAATTCAGTTCCAACTTTCTTATGTATTTTATTTTTTATTTCTGCCATTATATGTCCTTAAAAACGCAAAATTTAACAACATTTTATGTGCTTGTAATTTAAATCTTCAAAAAAAAAAAAAAAAGAATGTATATATATATAAATATATAAGAAAGTTTACACCCTCTGTCAAATTAAAAAGAAGAATTAGTTGCAATTTATTGCTCATTGTGGTGTGAATTATCAGACCTCGTTAAGTTTTCCAGGAAATATAATTAGAACAAAAGGATTAAATGGGATTTTCTAAGTATCAGGATTGTCATTGGCTTCTTTCCAAATAATCATTTATAGAAACCTGAAAAAAAAAAAATCTTCGCAAAATTGATATTACATATTAAAATTTTCATATCGCATTGTTACGTACAATATCATTATGATATGTGCTTTGTTTTCTCAAAATAAGAATTTTAATTAATTAATTAAAATTCAATATACTTCAGTATTTTTTAAATGTAATAAATATTTTTTCAATGTACAATATGTGCTCCGAAATATATGTTTAAAGACAACGTTGTCTTTAATGGATGCATAGTAGGCGATTGAAGAGCGAGAAGTAATAATGAACTTGGAATTAAAACTGTCATCCCTAACAGGTACAAGTGTACGTAGCAATGATACCTCATGAAAACATATAAGTTTTTAGAGTTTTGAATTAAGCAGATAATTATTTTAGCAGAGAAGATTTTCTAGATAAGAAAACGTTAAGGGTCCAAGAACGTCCATCCTAGAGGACATATGTATGCTTGGGAAAATCATATACGAGGAGATGTCTCACAAAATGTCAGCACATCATTCAGGTTAAATGGATTTAATTGTTTTCTGCTTAAGATAGCTGCAGCAACAACAGCAATAACATAGGAGCTACATTAAATCGACTAAAACCTATCTAATGCTGAGTTTATGATTTACAAGATTTTCTGTGATTATGATTTCGCTTCACGTTTTCTTTTTTTTTTTTTTTTTTCTCGGACATGCCATCTCTTTTTATAACATTCCTTCTAGATGTCTTGTTGAAAGTTTGGTTCGATCCTAACGTCAGTTTATCTGAAATCTTGTTAAGTCTCTTGAAGATGGCCATTTCGCAACCGATGTTGAATTTCAGAAAGTCGTCGTTAAAAGGGTTCCACAACCTTGATCTTGAATTCTTCTTCGCAAGTTTAGATAGTTTGGTCAACCACTGACACAAATACTTAAATAACCATCGAACTTATGGGTAAAACGAACATGCACTAATGCATTTCTCGCTTTGGAAAACTATTTGATTTCGTAAATAAGTCTTTTTATTCAGAGGACGCTTTACCTTACTTTGGAGCCATCGTCATGTTATAGAATATTTTAAAACCGTTATATTATACAGGTTTCCTATGGCAAATTTTCCACTAAAATTGTTGTGAATGGCGAAAGTAGATTTTTTTAATCAAAATTATCTAAAAAATTACTTGTAAATATAAGTTATAAATTTCGAGTTTCTGTTTTTAAATATAAATCATTCGTATATCTTAGGCAGACTAATGTTCTAAAATTAAACTCATTAATATGTATTCAGGTAATATTTGAATCGATGTACTCTAAACTAATGTGTATAATCATAAAATCGATCCTAGTTATTTTAGTAAAAAAATGACGAAACTTAAAAGTTTTAAATATTTATTACAAACTGAAGTTCGTATCAACTTAATTACCCACACTAACACGTTATCAGAAGAAAAAAAAATAATGATTTGTTTTATTTTATTTATTCAGAAAATCTTATCCACTTTTTAAGAACTTGATTTTTTTCAACTAGAAATGAAACAAATTTTAAGTTATTCTGTACATACATAAAAAACAAAAACATATAGTTCATTTATAAAAAATAATCAAAATGCAAATATATTTTTTTGTTAATAATTACGATAAGAAAAGGTTTATACAAAATTAAATGTAATAATATACAAAAGTTACATAAAAGTGATATTTTAATGTCTATAAATATTCGCAAAAAACTGCTTACAAACGAAACAAAAGTATTCGCTGTAAATAAAAATATTGGCATGAGAATTCCTGCACTACTTTTTTGAATTGTGACTGTTTTAGTGCGTGTAAAAAAATAAATAAATAAATAAATAAATAAAAATAAAAATAAATAAACCACTTACACAAATACTTAAATAACCATCCAATTTATGGGTAAAACGAACATGCACTAATGCATTTCTCGCTTTGGAAAACTATTTTATTTCGTAAATAAACCTTTTTATTCAGAGGACGCTTTACTTTACTTTGGAGCCATCGTCATGTTATAGAATATTTTAAAACCGTCATATTATACAGGTTTCCTATGGCAAATTTTCTACTAAAATTTTTGTAAATAGCGAAAGTAGTTTTTTTTTTTTTTTTTTTTTTTTTTTTTTTTACAGAGATTTAAAAGTAATTTTCTATTCATTGTGGTCTCTGCTATTTTTTAGAAGCATTCTTAATATATGTGCAAAACTTAACGAAATTGTTGCACATTATTCAGATAATGAAAAAAATATTTATCTTAAATTATCGATTGAGAGGACCTCAAAATGTTATTAATATACACGTTGTGAAAATAAATGGAAATTCCTCCATGCAATTTTATAATATTGTGATATTTTTAGTAATACATTGTACGGTGGGTATGCATATTTTACATGATATAATGCACTATACAATAAGTTAATGCGTTTTCTTTAGAAAAACAATAAATATTCTTTGTGGTATCTCTTCCTCTAGAGCTAAAAGTGTTATAAATTTTCGCAGCGTTTATTATTTTGGACTAGCGAGCTTCGCCCGCTAGCGGGTCAGTATTTTCAAATGAATCACTAACAGTAACTTTTAGTCTTAAGAAAAGAAATTGAAAAAAAAAAAAATCATTTATGAATGGGTAAAAAGTCGGCCTGTGTCCCCACTGCCTTCGGCAGCGCAGTCCCGTGCGCGCTGCGAGCGCACAACTTAACGGATACACGCGCTGCGCGCGCGTATTCCTTCCCTGACCCTTCGTGCCTCCTAAAAAAAAAATCTGATCGGGTAAAAACTCCCACCGGGTCCCCACTGCCTCCGGCAGCGCAGACCCATGCGTGAAGGGGTCCCCATGTGTGAAGGTATACGTGCGCTGCGCGCACATATTCCGTCTCAAGTCAAAATTTTATTCTTAAGAAAATTTAAAAAATCATTTCTCATCGGGTACAAATTCGGACTGGGTCCCCACTGCCTTCGGCAGCGCGGTCCCGTGCGCGCTGCGCGCGCACAAGTTAAAGGATACACGCGCCTCGCGCGCGTATTCCTTTCCTGACACTTCTTGCCCCCTAAAAAAAATCATTTCTTATCGGGTAAAAAGTCGGACCGGGTCCCCACTGCCTTCGGCAGCGCTTTCCCGTGCGCGCTGCGTGCGCACAAGTTAGGTGATACGCGCGCTGTGCACGCCTATATCTTCCCCATCCTTTCAGCCCTTCCTAATTAACCTACATATACCGATTTTGAACGGTCTAACTGAATTAGCTGAGATGCAAAAGAAAACCTAATCAGGACACCTCAAAACGTACAAATCTGGTTAAAATTTTCGATAATATAAAAGAACTTTAAAATATCTTTCGAATGATGTATTAAAAATAATTTAATCATAAATTGAAATTGAAATATTGAAATTTTAAAATATTACAGCGCCATCTGGCGGTAGAAATTTCTGTAATCTACTGTTCGATTCCAAATCAACAAAGCTTTCTAATGATGTATTACTTATGAAATTATATTTATTAGTAGCTGAGATACAAAAGAAAACCGATTCAGGAGACCTCAAAACGTGTAAATGAAGCGAAATCTTGAATCCCACTTTCGATAATATAAAAGTACTTTAAAATATCTTTCGAATGATGTATTAAAAATAATTCAATCATAGTTAGAATTTGAAAAGAATAAAATTTCATTTGCAATTAAATTGTACATTTTTTATTTATGCTCGAAACCCGATGAAATTTGAACTGCAACTTCGTCTTGTGATGTTAACAGTGTATAGTAAGTTTGAAAAAATTTTGAAGAAAATTGAAGCATTTTGAAATTTGCAATTTTTATCCCCAGTACAAAATCAGTAAAACAGGAAGTAAAATCTATTTATTCTTTCGCCCGCGCCATGGGAACCGAAATACGTCTAGAAGCTCGGTAGTCTGCGAAAATAATAAAACTCTTGTGATTTGTTGCCACCTTTTTTTCATACTTGAGTTAATTTTAAAAAATCTAATTGTCCTATCGATAAGCTATTTAAACCGTCGGACTGAGAAAAATCGGACCTTTCATTTGATACCTTATTTGTAACGATACGACTGATATTTCTAATTTATTTTCCACTTTTTCCGTAAGTATATCTCTTTTTAAGCAAATATCCGAGAATTTTCAGTCATTTTTCGATCGACATAGCTTAACGTTTTGATTAATATCTCCGCTAATTAGGGTCGCATCGCTTAGCGAATTATCGCAATGTCGAGATGAAGAAATTCTGCTTCTGTCGACACCTGTTTCGAGGCGCTGCGACCATTAGCGCCGGAGCTTTAGTGGTCACAAGGCATTTCTCACAGACAGACAGACAGACAGACAGACAGAAAGACAGACAGACAGACAGATGCGCACAGATTTTAATAATATAATGAGATAATATAAAGAACAACGAAAACCCAATCAATTGTATGTTTTATCTAAGAACGTAAAACCATTACCATACACGTTTTTTTTTTTTTTTTTTTTTTTTGTAATTTTTCCCCTCTATGTCATTACTGAGGTAAAACAAATGTTGAAGGACAAACAATTTAACAGTCAAGTACAGTTAAAAAAAAAAAAAAATCTACGGAAAGTACATGTTTTTTTCTTATTTGTATAAATGTACTAAACATTTTATAGTTTATTATGAATTAAACTTAATGTAATTACACAAACCATTTTCCTTTCAAAAAAAGTTTCTATTGTTTATGTTTAGAGTAACTTTAAAGCTAAAAATACATTTAAAATAACGTATATAAACATTCAAAAACTTAAAAATTTATAAGATATTATTTTAATTGGAATGTTGAAAAACGATTTTTGTTCTATTTCATGTAAAGCCGGGATTATCTTTTAAATATTCTTTATAACTTTTAAATATTATTCGATATATAATGATGTTATTTTCCTTTTGTTATTTAAATATACTACCCATCACATATTTTATTAAGTACATTTCTATGATATATTTACGTATTTTATTTTATGTCTTTTGCTTCAAGAAATTTAAAATAACTTATATTAATATTCAGGCAATATTAAAATTTTAAGATATTACATTCCTTAAGGGGACTTGGCACCTTTGACTTGCATCAATGACGGTTTCATATAAAATATTATACTTTCATTTAATACTTATAAATTGAACTATATTAGCTCTGTTCAATAAAATATGTATTCAGGCAACAGTTCTTATGTTTTTTGATATATGTTTTACAGATTTGAAATCTCTGAATTGCGTTTTCTCGGTTTATATTTCTTTCATGGATTCATTATCTTGAAAATGCTTAAACTTCTACAGATATTTAATAAAATAATTAATTACTATTTTTGAATGTTTAATAGAATCTACTTAAAATAATTATGGATGTATTTTGAAATTTATTCATTACTTTTTTAGAAAAAAAATTAAAAGGTGCATGTTTATGTGAAAATTTACAAATATATATATAGATATATATATGTATTATTATATATTATTTAATTATTATATTTTTATTTTTAATATATAGATTTTTAAATGTGTTGAAAAATATATTCCAAATTGGTTTAATCAGGTTCTGTGAAACATCCTTAAAATAATAATAATTAAGTTGTTTCTTAAATATTTGTAGTAGTTTAAGCGTTTTGAAGATGGAAAAATCATGAAAACATGCAATTAAGGAAAACGTAATTTAAAGATCTAAAACCTGTAAAAAATCTATAAAAACCATATGAACTGTTTCCTGATTATACATTATACTGAAAAAAAAACAACAAAAATAATTCAATTTATAAATATTAAATGAAAATGTAAACTTTTATATGAAAATTTCAGTAGTGCCATGTTCCCTGAATATGTTTTATGACAATTTCTATTCTGTTTTTAAAGCTGTAGATAAATAGTCCCCATCCTATTTATTAATAAAAATTTAATTAATTAGATAACAGTAAAATTGACATAGAGCATTTCGAATTACCTTTCTCTAATCACATACAAATTTATACACAGATTTCAAATTTTTCCTTAATATTATGAATGAGATATTTATTTAAAAATTTAACAAAAAGTATAAAGTAAACCTTTCATAATTATAGTGCAGGACGGTTTTTGTAATAGTCAAAAATAATACCAAAGAAATAAACATAATTAAACATAAACGTAAATATACACATAAACAAAATGAAATATTCATGTCTTTTATTTTTATACAGAACATGACACGTAGAAATCTGAATATGATAACTCTAAAGAATTTACGACCATGGATTTTAACATATATGTTACTATTCTTATCGAAGAGGTTTTCTGTAATATAACAAATACCAAAAATATTTCTTTCATCCCTATATGTATGCGTAAAAAAATTAAAGAGGACAGTGCAAATCTCGATATTTCCCAAGTGTACATCACATATCTTCTATATTGTGTTTTTATTTTTCTTATATATATATATATATATATATATATATTATGCAATGCATATTTGTGTTTACAGGTGCAAAAAAACACAAAAAAAAGAGAGAAAAACATTTTTTTTTTTTTTTTTTTTTTTTTTTTTTACAAAGGAAATAAATCGTGTATTTATATTGAAAATAAAACCATGTTTCTAATGTATGCCTTTTATTAGTTAAAAGATCTTTGAAATAGGATTTTTTGAAGTACTTGGATTTTCGTTTAACTGTACATTAATTATTTTATTGTTGACATAAAATGTGCAAGAAGCGTTTTTCTTTATTTGTAAAAACTCGCTACCTTCAAGGTATAAAAAGAGCCATTACATTACTAACTAAAAGTAATTGTATTTTTTATAGAGCTAACAGTTTTCATGATTAACTCGTAAAAAATAACATATGGATGTGAGCGGATATAATTAAACTTTTGTTAAAAGTAGCATCCTGCAGGTATAACGTTTGGGACGATTTATACACGTTCAAGGAATTAAAAAAACAGTTTTAAAATGCCGATTACGTGATGTTTTAAATACATAAATATGTTACAAAGAAAATGAAGAAACTATAATATATGAATAATTTAAATATTTATTACTTAACTTCTAATTTGCGCGTTGAATACATTATATATAATTACCAATTCCTTAGGCAAACTGTCATCTGGGAGACATATTTTAAACTTTTTTTTTGTTTCTTCTTTGTAATCATTTCATGAAATCTTCAAATGCAAAATTTACTGATAATGGCTTATTTCCACTCTTTTATTTTCATTGTAAAAGGAAAATATAGTATTGTTTCATAAATCAAATTATGGACTTTTAGGAATAATAAAAGATTATTCTTCATTGTATAGCATATACAAAGTGAAAAAGAAAAAGATTCCTCCTGTACTAAAAAATAAAATTAGTTTGAAAAAATTGAAAAAAAGATTTCATAAAGAACTTTACTCTTAAAATTTAAATGAATTTTATTTTCTATTGAAATATGTTTTCTCAAAGATAATTTCAGATTATTTCTTCATTTGCTGATATTGATTTAAAAAGTATTTTGTTGGTTTTAAAATTTATAACCCACACAACAGTGTATAAAAGAATAAGAAAATCTGGAGTGGCTCCACTCGACTTTCCGAACATTGAGTAATTAACAGTTTTGTAGATAAAGTAAAGAAAGAGGAGTTGTTAAACAAACAAAAGAGAGAAAAACATAATAGAGTGTTTGAGTATTTTTCACCATATATTACACGATGTTTTATTTAACGCTACAGAACTTTGAGCACATAGATCATAATGATAATGAATTTTTCGTTGTATCCCTGTAAAAACCTATAAATGCAAGATTCACCAAAATGCTTACAGTTAGGGCAACAGTGATTTATAATAATAACAGGAGACTTGCCGTTGGAATAATAAAACACGAATAAACTACTACGTCAGAAACACCAAAAGAAAAATATTTGCGACGCATACAGCTGTTTCGGTAGCATTAAGCGTACCGTCTTCAGTGCCAAACGAATTCTGAATCTGGAGAAGTGCTCGTATATATAGGCAAGAGACCGAATTTAGTTCAACCAATAGGATTACGGGAAAGGTGGAGTGTGTGGTCAATAGGAATTTAGGAATGTGAGCTGTGTAAACAGTAGAAAAATTAAGAAATTGTGGACTGAATGTAAAATTTCCAACAATCAGACGAATAGGGAACAGCGAAATCACAATTTACAAGGTTTTTAAAATTTTTATAAATATGAAAAGCTTCAAAGAAATCGAGTTCATGAATGGATTTGGTCAGCAAATTATTTTAGCTGAATTAAATTTAAAATTATGATTTTCCTCCCAGCAATGTTTAGTAATAGCCGATTAATTGGTTTTTTGTTTGCGGACGTAATTCATATGTTCTTTTAGACGAAATTTAAGACTGCGTTTAGTTTGGCCAATCTATGATAAACCACACTGACAGGAAATACTATAAATGCCCCAAGGATTATGCATATCAATGGGATCTTTTAACTGAGAAAAGGTGAGTTTATGGGAATGCGAAAATATTATTTTAAAATCATATTGTTTGAGAATTTTAGCTATGGTTTGACTGGAATAAGGAAAATAGGGTAAAACAATACTGATATTAGAAGAGACTGATTTAGTAGACGAAATGCGAAGGAGCTGTAATTTTTGGGTGGCTTTGTCTATAATGGAAGGGTCATAACCTCTGTCAATTGCCATGGCTTTCAGGTATTTAATTTCAGATTTTAATAAAATAGGATTTGAACAAATATTAAGGGCACGGTTAACAAAAGTATAGAAAGCAGCCATTTTTTGGTTAGGTGGGTGACAAGAACGCGCATGGGGAGGAAGGGCGACTGGAAAATGTTTACGGTAGAAGGTGGTTGAAAATCCATTTACAGGGTATCAATAAATGGAAGGGTGCCATTATTTTCTATTTCATATGTAAACTGGATATTACTGCCAATTGAATTTAAAGTTTCTAAGACATGGTGAATATTGTGACAAGATATGTCGATAAGCGTGAAAGTGTCGTCAACGTAACGTGTCCAAAAAGGAAGAAAAGATATTTTCTTAAAAAGCTTGCTTTCGAAATAGTGCAAGTAAATACCTGCGAGAATTGGGGAGAGAGGAGAAGCCATGGCTAAACCTTCAGACTGACGATAGAATTTATTTCATTTTCATTTCAATAGTTTCCTTTCACATCTTCTAAAATACAAGAATTAGTTTCTTTTACCCGCATTTGTTTATCACAAACCACTTTTTCTTTCCATAATAAATTCTACCGTCAGTCTGAAGGTTTAGCCATAGGTTCCCCCTCTCTTCCCAATTCTCGCAGATATTTACATGCACTATTTTGAAAGCAAGCTTTTTAAGAAAATATCGTTTCCTTTTTGGACCCGTTACGTTGACGACACCTTCACGCTTATCGACATATCTCGTCACAATATTCACCATGTCTTAGAAACATTAAATTCAATTGACAGTAATATCGAGTTTACATATGAAATAGAAATTAATGTCTCCCTTCCATTTCTTGATACCCTCGTCCCTCGCACTGTAAATGGATTTTCAACCACCGTCTATGGTAAACATTTTCCAGTCTCCCTTCCTCCCCATGCGCGTTCATGTCACCCACCTTACCAAAAAATTGCTGCTTTCTATACTTTTGTAAATCGTGCACTTAATATTTGTTGAAATCCTATTTTATTAAAATCTGAAATTAAATACCTGAAAGTCATTGCAATTGACAGAGGTTATGACCTTTCCATTATAAACAAAGTCATCCAAAAATAACAGCTCCCTCGTATTTCGTCTACTAAATCAGTCTCTTCTAATATCAGTATTGTTTTACCCTATTTTCCTAAATCCAGTCAAACCATAGCAAAAATTCTCAAACAGTATGATTTTAAAATAATATTTTCGCCTTCCAATAAACTCACGTGCCGCAGTAGCCCAGTCGGTAGAGCGCCGGCCTCGTAATTGGAAGATTGTGGGTTCGGTACTCGAGCCGGCCAAAGACCGTCGTGTACACTAATGTCGGCTGGTACACGTAAAATCTGTCGTGGCCGCAATGTCCTCCATGTTCCTATCAAAAATCATACCTCTGGGGGTCACCGAAGCGGGAGAGCCATCCCTTCCGTAGAGGATCTAAATTGTGATGACAGGTCTCCGGACCAACTCTAGGGGTGGGTTCCAGACCGTCGCCAATTGCCGATCTGCGCAGCACTTGTGCGACGTAAAACCCAACCATCCAATCCATCCAATAAACTCACCTTTTCTCAGTTAAAAGATCCCACTGATATGCATAATTCTTGAGACATTTATAGTATTTCCTGTCAGTGTGGTTTATCATATATTGGCCAAACTAAACGCAGTCTTAAATTTAGTCTAAAAGAACATATGAATTACGT
This sequence comes from Salticus scenicus, assembly GCA_963930645.1. Classification (NCBI taxonomy): domain Eukaryota; kingdom Metazoa; phylum Arthropoda; class Arachnida; order Araneae; family Salticidae; genus Salticus; species Salticus scenicus. The sequence goes on along the minus strand of OZ005649.1, from coordinate 188,510,613 downwards.
CCGCAAACAAGAAACCAATAAATCGGCGATTTCTAAACATTGCTGGGAGGAAAATCATAATTTTAAATTTAATTCAGCTAAAATAATTTGCAGACCTAAATCCATTCATGAACTCTATTTCTTTGAAGCTTTTCATATTTATAAAAAATTTAAAAACCTTGTAAATTGTGATTTCGCTGTTCCCTATTTTCTGATTGTTGGAAATTTTACATTCAGTCCATAATTTCTTAATTTTTCCACTGTTTACACAGCTCACATTCCTAAATTCCTATTGGCCACACACTCCGTAATCTTTTTGGTTGAACTAAATTCGGTCCCTCTCCTATATATACGAGCACTTCTCCAGATTCAGAATTCATTCGGCACTGAAGACGGTACGCTTGAAGCAACCGAAACAGATGTATGCATCGCAAATATTTTTCTTTTCATGTTTCTGACGTAGTAGTTTATTCGTGTTTTAGTGATATATATTATTCATATAAATTTTCAGCTCAGTTGAATAAGGCGTTTAGATGCTATGCACTTTTAATAATTTGGTCCCATAGGCTATAATGATAAAGAATTTTTCTTTGTGTCCCTGTAAAAAAAAAAAAAAAAAAAAAAAAAAAAAAACTGTAAGTGCTAAATTCACCAAAATCTATACAGTTGGTGCAACTATGACCTATAAAATTTATACAAAGTTTTGGCTCAGATTAATGAGGCGTTTAGACGCTATTACACTTTTTAAAATTTGGCCCCATAGGCCATAATGATGAAGAATTTTTCTTTCTGCCCCTGTAAAGAAAACTGTATGTCCTAAATTCACCAAAATCTACAGAGATGATGTAACTGTGACCTATAAGATGTGTACAAATTTTTTGCTCAGATTAATAAAGCGTTTAGACGCTATCACACTTTTAAAAATTTGGCCCCATAGGCCATAATGATGAAGAATTTTTCTTTGTGCCCCTGTAAAAGACCTGTAAGTCCTAAATTCACCAAAATCTATACAGTTGAAGCAACTGTGACTTATAACATGTGTACAAATTTTTTGCTCAGATTAAGAAAGCGTTTAGACGCTATCACTCTTGTAAAAATTTGGCCCCATAGGCCATAATGATAAAGAATATTTCCTGGTGCCGCTGTAAAAAAAACTATAAGTTCTAGATTCACCAAAATCAATAGGTGACTTACAATATACTATGGTGACTTACAATATACGTACCAACTTTCAGCTCATTCGAACAAAGCGTTTAGACGCTAGAATGTTCACTCACAGACATACATACAGACATTCATACACACATACATGCACACACAGATCGTAAAAATAGTGAAAACGGACCTCGAAACATAGAGAAACATCAAAATCTCAAATTTGGATTTTTGACATGATTATAATACGTTCCTCACTATAGTGTTCGGAAAGTAAAAAATACAAGATATGACATTTAGGGCCTTAATCAACAACTTCTTAACACTCGGATTAAACCTCGGATCAGTGGTAATCGCTCTATCATACAAAAATCGGTATTCTCCATGAAAAATACGCGGCAGATAACGTAGAACAGAGGTTCACTGGTATTTGTTTACATTTTGGCGATATTATCCGTGCGCCAACGAACCAAGGAAATAAATTTATCTTATGGCAACCTTACAAAACGTTTGTTTATGTTCGAAATGAAAGAAATATTAATGCAGACGACTATTTAAGGTAATTAAATAAAATTATCGAAGAAATTTCATAAAATGGCGATGGTTAATTAACTTTTTAACTACACACTATTTTAATAAATAAGCAAATACTTAACAAAATGCACGTTTTGTCATCGAAGTTTTAAGAGCAAATTAATTTCAACAACACAATAAATGTAATTAAATAAATGAAAATTCAGAATAAAAATATAACTTTAAAAGTAATTAAAAAATCATGAAAACTTACAATATATGCAACATGAATTTTATTTATTTATTTATTTTTATATATATATTTTTTTCCATTTTGAAATTTCTGTTGACTCCATAATACAGTCGGTAACAAAAGTGTCCGAACAATAGCAAAAATTCCTATGTAAAAAAAGTATACTTCATACGGTTTTGTTAAATAAATCCTTGTCGAATCCTGTTCTTAGTCAGTCTAAGAACATGATTCGATAAGGATTTGTTTAACAAAACCGTATGAAGTTTACCTTTTTTACGTAGGAATTTTTGCTAGTGTCCGGACACTTTTGTTACCGACTGTACGTAAATCACATATCAAATATTTCACTTCGCTCTCAGTTAATTCGTAATATTCGAGGATTCTAAATCCGCATTCAAATGAATCGAAACACATCGGTATAAAAATTATGAGAATATACAAATAAAATAAAAAACATATTTTCAAGTTATCAAATGATACGCTTTCATTTCTCCAGACACATATCGTTTCGAATTTTTCATTAACACTTACATTTCAGCGGAGGGGAAAATTCCCTAGTTTTCATAAACTTGACCAACAAGTGATTGAGTGAGTGAGTTTTACGTCGAACTAGTACTACATTGTGGGCAATGAGTACGGCAACCAAATATCCCCTTTTTTTACAGGCAACGTTTACTTTATTCGCATTATTATAATTTTTAAAAAAATTATAGAAAGTAAACTATTTAATATTCAAATTTTATTTTTAGTGCTTATTAATTAAAAAAAAAAAAAAAAAACATGCATAATTAGTTAATTGTAGCAATTTAAAGCTTCTCTGTTTTAAAAGTTCACGGATCCGGCCACTGTAACGACGGAGGATGAATTGGGACATACCCCTAAGGTATATGAACCAACAAAGAAACATGGCTGTATAAAGCTATGAATCTGAAAACGCACGTAACTCGGCTCCGCGGCAATCACTGTTGCGCATGTTAAAACCAAAAAAAAAAAAACATCACTGGACACCCCTACGCCGCTGTGCATGAATCTGAAAACGCACGTAACTCGGCTCCGCGGCAATCACTATCGCGCATGTTAAGACCAAAATTTCCCATAATGTAGCTCTAGTGCAACGTAAAATGTGCTCGAAACAAATGAACCAATCAAATATCGCCTAATTTCCCATAATGTAGCACTAGTGCAACGTAAAATATACTCAAAACAAATGAACCAATTAAATACAGCCTAATTACCCATAATGTAGCTCTAGTGCAATGTAAAATACACTCAAATCAATAAAAAAACAAATGAACCAATAAAATCTATCCATACTGCGTCATAATAGAATTGTTAAGTTATGTTTACAAGGATAGACAGCCCCTGTTCTACGGATCAACCAAATCCGCTGTTCACCGGCTACTTTAATTCTCGGATTTGCTGATCCATGGTTTAATCCGAGTGTTAAGAAGTTGGTGATGTAATGAGCATTATTTAATTCTCATTCTAACACGCCATACTGTATAAAAATGTTTTTTGTATTAAAAAAATACTTTAAAAAAAAGTCAACTTATTATAAAAATAATTTTAACGTAAATTCTAATAATTAGGATAAATTGATTAATATTGATTAATAAGATATGTAGTAGGAAAAAAAAAAAAAAACTGCATCAGAAACGGCATATATGCATTTTGCATTTATTAGATAAATGTCATAAAATATTTTCCTCATATTTCATGCATTCATTTCACATTAACAAGAATATTAATCAGTTGAAATTGTAATAAATAAAGTTATAAAATCAATTGCATTTGTATAATGAGGAAAAATCATTAATTTTATTCGTAATGGAAAATTTGTTTAAAGATTTTTCGATATTGTGTGGGATAAAACCTTTTGAATTCTTTTAATGGATTACTCCTACACTTATTTATGATCGACTGTTCAGAGTACTAAATCTAGTTTTCAACTTTATTTTATTATTTGAAATAAACCAGAAGATTTTTAGCTCGATATTAAAATTTCCTTATAGTGATAGTTTTTTAATTATTATTATTACTATTTTCTTCAAAATAAAATTTCATAGAAAAAAAATACTTTGCTCATTTATTAATAGTTAATACATTATGGTCTATATATTGTTTATAAAAATATTTTTTGGAAAACATTAAATGCTGTAAAACGGGTTATTCTGTAACTTATAGTTCTATGAATTTACTTTTTTCTTATAAATTTATATTGCACATTACGGGGTTGCTTTGGCCAAACAGACAGAAAATTGTTATTATTTCTTTTTCGGAACTCTATGTATTACGCGGAATTATTTTTATTACAAAAAAATAAAAGGGATATCAATTAACAGATATTTCAATATTTTTTTTTATTTATATGTTATTGTAGGTGTTTAACGGGTATAACAGAAGATGTTGTAAAAGGTTGCAAAACAACACAAATCTACGAACTTTTAACTGTAGAATTAGTACTACAAAAAAGAAAAAAAATACAGTAAGTTTTAAAATAGAATTGTTAAATTCTTTATAAAATAATGTCACATTAAATATTTCTTCTGTTTGTTTAGTTTTAAAAATTCCAATTTCTTAAAGACTATACCGTAAAACTTGTATTTTCGAGGCCATTTTTGACCATTGTGTCAAATTAGCTCTACAGATAACTTTTCCGGTGATTTACGAATGAGCAATAATAGTAAAACAACTTAATTTTTATAGCTTAAATAATCTTTGTAACTGAATACCTGACTAGTGTCTTATTTTGTAATGGAGATAAACACGACACTGTTAACAAACTAAAAAGAAAAAGAAAAGAATTTGTGATGTTAATTGAGGTTACAACTAGCCCGGATTATTATTGAAAACAAAAATACAAGTAAAAAAATAAAGCATTTTTTGAAAGTAGAAGCTTTCTATTATGAAGCTTTTTATTGTGTGTAAAATAAAAAATAAAATAAAATTTATTCTTTCAAAGACATGCTATAAATAAATGGAAGTTTCAACACTAAGAAAATTTTATAGAAAGATATAGATATTTCACTTTTACAAGAGATGAAAATTTTTAAATATTCAAAATATTTTAAAAAGCTGTCGAGACCAATATTCTTAGTCATTAGTTTCTACATAAGTGTTTGTTAAATTATAAATTTCAAAGGTCTCGAAAGTTTTTTTAAATATTTTGAATGAGACCAATATTCTTAGTCATTAGTTTCTACATAAGTGTTTGTTAAAATATAAATTTCAAAGGTCTCGAAAGCTTTTTAAAATATTTTGAATATATAAAAAACTTCATCTCTTGTAAAAGTGAAATATCTATGCTTTTCTCTAAAATTTTCTTAATGTTGAAACTCATTTATTCATAGCATGGCTTTGCAAGAATAAATTTTTATTTTATGCTTTTCAGGGCTTCACAATAAAAAGCTTCTACTGTTAAAAAATGTTTTTTTTTGTTTTTGTTTTTTGTTTTTTTACTTAAATTTTTATTTTCTGCTTTTTACTTATGATAATAATAATAAACTTCTAAAATAACGAACAAAAATTTCTAAGGATACTGTGTAGACTTTGAAAGATTTTTTTTTTATCAATTTAAATCTTTCCTATTAATTATCAACAAAGATTAACGCATCGGCCCTTGGAGAATCGAACCAAAAATCAAAGAACAGTAAAGGAAATTCATAGAACATGCTAAAACATTCCAACAAATACTTATACAAAAAGAATATTGTTCTCGAACGCTTTTTAAAATATTTTGAATATTTAAAAATTTTTATCTCTTGCAAAGTAAAATATTTATAATTTTCTTTAAATATTTATATTTTTGTGTTTCAACAATTTTCTTATTGTTTGAACTTTTATTTATCTTTTAACATGCTTTTATTAGCTTAGTATGATGTAACTATTAATGTATTTAACGGAATCTTGCAATTCAATTTTCGGCCACTTCAAGTCGTCTGGTTAATCTGAAATTTCGAACACAACTTCATAATCGATGACAATACTATATACAAGTGATTACAGGCGAATATCTCATAAGGGGCAGGTTCCAGGGACAAAGAAAAAAAATCTCTCTATATAAAACTCTATTGTATGTGGCACAGGATTCGGCCGTATTTGTATAATGTCGAATGGCAACAGACACACACACACACACACATACATATATACATATATATATAATTAAAGATTTAAAAGTATGTAATTATTTTCTAAACCTTTATTTTTAACTAATTTTTCTTTTCACACACTTTGAAATAAAATTTTAAAATTTTAAATATAATTATAAATTAATAACTACAATTAGAAAAAACGCAAAAGAGCTTTCAAATAAAATAAACTGCTAATTATACGTAAAACTCAAGCGCTCACTAATCAAGCAGTCACAGCACACTAATTTCTTTAGCACACTAATCAGGCATTCACAGTAAAGCAAATAGATAAAATAAAAGGAAATAAATCAACCTCAAACTAACAGTCTTCTCATAAGCAAATTTTTAGAGATACTGCTTACAACTATGTATATTTTGTCATTAAATAGAAAGTTTCCCATGAAATTATTAAGAAATCTCATTTAAAATATGAGAGTAATATAAATTTACCAATTATGGCTTCTAAACATGGAAAATTAGATTTTTGCTTAAAAAAAGTAAAATTTCTACATGTTTTATATTTGTTATCTCTGCCAGTAACTTCTTCAATAATAATAATAATACAGTTTCTTTGATACGTTTAATTTAAGTATTAATTTATATACAAAAAACAGTTTCTGGGATTATTTTAATTTATAATTTAGCCTTTATTAACAAAATACAAAAATAAAAAGACTTTTTTTTTTTTTTTTCGAGTATTAAATTACTTGTTTTTGTTTCTTTGCTGATACGAATACCATATTTTCGTTATTAAGATTATTTTTTTCTTTAATTAGAACGTTTTTAATAATGGCATGCAGAATAATTTTAATAGATGTTTTATTTATTCATCTATATTACTCCAAGCATTAAATAAACATATATGCAAATCAGAAACATTTATAGTTGATCAAGGGATTAGAAGAATTAGTGTGACAAGATCCTCTTTTGTAATTATCATGCATATTAATTCATAAAACGCATTGATGCATTTTATTTTAAGTTCTTTTAAATACCAACATTTTAACCCAAGGTATTTTTGATAAGTTATTGATATTTTTTGAGAAGTTTTAATGTGTTATTTGAAAACTTTAAAATTGGACAATAGAGATTTTCCGTTCCAAAAGATGTTTTAGTGTTTTATGCTTTTATTTATTATTTGTTCATTTAAAATCATACGATATTTAATGGTATTTAAAAGCAATTATATAATAAAATCATTTAAGATTATAAAATGTAATTATGAATTGCATAATTCGATAGATTAGTAAAATAAACATTAAATATATATTAGTAAAATTAGTATTTATATTAGTAAAATAAACATCGCCTGTACATTTATTATATTGTTTTTCTATGATGAATTTCTATTAAATATATGAATTTAAAATGTTGTTCATCGTTTTTAAGAATAAAAATAAAATTGTCTTTCCTCTTTTATGTTTCAATTTTGTCTCTAATAATATACCATAATTGAACTTTAATACTAATGACACAATAAAGCATTTAAAATATAGTAACAGGAAATAATTAAGTTCTTGAAAAACTGATAATGTTCATTCTGAGATTTATTTAATATATTTATTAATAAATAAATAAAACATATTTTGAGTAATGTTGCGATTTTAGAGGTTTTAAAAAGAATTGCCATAAAAAATAAATTATTGTAAATACTCACGAATTTTAGAAAATGTTGGGGTAATTCAAAATAAATAGTAGTGTAAAAGTATTCAAAAACAACATTTTTTTTCGTAGAACATAGAGGAAGAGCCAGAAAATTAAGTAATTGCAAACGTCTGAGTATCTAATGTGTTACAACCACTTTGCAATTTCAGTTTCCAGCTGCCATACACTCTCAGAAATGGATACGAAATTTTCACGAAAATTACTTCATTTTTGACGAAAGTGTTTCTAGGGATATGCTCCGAGCAAACACTTCGTCAAATTGACGAAATTTGTTTCGTTACCTATTTGAGAATACGAATTTCGTCAAAAATAAAAAATAAAAAATATTTCCTCCTTCCTATTTCGTCAAATTGAGAAAATTACTTTCGTCACTTGTTTGAACATACAAATTTCGTCAAAAATAAAGATAAATTTTTTCATCCTAGTTTTGTGATACAGAATAGAATACAAATTATAGAATTATAAAATTACTTGTAAGTTCGTTGCTTTAGACATTAAATCCTAATTATATTTAATGAAAATATAAGTAAAACTGAGCAAACAAATAAAAATCATTTGGACATTTAATTCACAGCTTTGAGACCTATAGTTACAAAGGTTTTTGTCTCAATTGATCCATATTTTTACAGAAATTCACAGAAATAAGCGCACACAATATTTTGTAGACATAGGTCATCAGAAACATCAATGCCAACACTGCGATTCGAACCCGGGACGTGGGAATCCAGAGAGCAGCACCCTACCGACCGAGCCACCGAAAGTACACAGGAAAAAAAGAACAATATGTCGGTAATGAAAGCTAGAACGAGTTATTGTGAGTAAACAGTTTCGTTAAATATTTGAGAGCTCACGCTTTCTCAAAAATCACGTGATCGCTTGTCAAAAACAACGAAATCAAGCCCGAGGATGTCTGAATCGTCAAAATTGAGTATATTATTTCTGAGAGTGTAGATAATGAAAGTTTTATAGGTAAGGGGTGTATGAAATTTGTATCTTATCAATGTATTTTTCGGTTTCCCAACTTCAAAGAACTTTTTATGTAAATAATCAGTGTGGTTGTATGTAGGGAGGAATTTTTAAGCAATCGTATATCTAAAATGAAATAAAAAGTTAGCAAAATCAAATTTTAGAAATAAAATAGGAGTAGTGTAAATATGAGTTCACCAGATTTTAATGATAATCGAAAAAATAGAAAAGGAACTTAGAATGTCAGAAGTGCGAGCAAAAATCTATATCACAAAAATACTTGAGGAATAAGCGTTCTGGTTAGATTGTTCAGTTGTAGCTATCAAATGTGTGTGCCTCTCTAAACAATTATAAAGACCATTTCTACAAATTACATTTTCATGTACTTGTCAATGAATAATTTCACTGAGAGAGTCCATTGTATTCGCCACATATTTTTCGAGAACTAAAGTAGAGCATCTCGCCGAGGTGTTCCATGCGAATGTGGAAGACCGTTAATCCTCCGAAAGGAAAATGCATAGACTTTCTAAAACCATATATAAGGTCTTTAAAAAAAAAAAGAAGAAGAAGAAGGCCGATTATTGGATAAACGGAGCTAAAGACAAATGAAAATTATTTTGAAGCCAAACTAGTTTATATGAGCAAATATGAAGTTGCCTCCTCAAACGGGATTACGAAGCAAGTCATTTTTCCCCCATCAGTAGGTAAGAAAGGCCGGTTCTAGAGCATGAGGGGGGTGCACCGGTGCACTGGCAAGCCGTGCGGATGCCACACCACCCCCTGAGGGACTAGATGAGTTGGTATCGTCCTTGACACCCCCTCTGACAGTATCGTAAAAGATGACGAGGGTGTTAATGAGGAAATTTAATTAAAAAAATTAATTAGTGATTTTTTGTAAAAGGTTACGCTGGTTTTAAAGAGATGTTTGCGGTAGAATGAAAAAAGCATGATATTCTTTATGAGTCATTAGAAAATTAATTAGGGAACTAATTAAGAAATTAATTAAGAAATTAATTTTTAAAAAAAATTAAAAATTGGAAATAAATGAGGAATCGATAAAATATATGAATTTAAGAATGTTGATGTGAATATACTATGAAAGAAATAGAGAGATCTGACTGGGGTTCGAACCCGGCACCTTGCAGTAAAAATATTTCCATAAGACAGTAGTTTTGGAGCGTGAAACCACTGACCTATAGAAATATAGCCTGATGACTCTATTTTAGGTATGAATGTGTGTGAGTGTATGTGATTTTTCTATTATATGTCTGCACAGTTCTTTTTTTTTTTAACTGTGCAAACATATATTTTCGGAAACTCATTTGAAGAGTTCCTTTTTTCTTTGAAATCCTCAAAAGAGGATTTCTTATTTTTTTATTTTTATTTATTTATTTTTATTTATTTATTTTTTAAAAAAGGGGTCCCACCATCCACCCGCCACATATGTGCGACGCCCCAATTTTTTCTGATTTTCTAACTTTTCTGGGATCTTGCAACTTCATTTTCAATCTTCTATGTTCCACATCTTCTAATTTTCAGGTTTTCTAATTTTCAAATCTTCAGTTTTTTCTTTAATGTTTTAAAGGGGTCCCACCATCCACCCGCCGCATGTGTGCGACGCCCCAATTTTTTCTGATCTTCTAACTTTTTTGAAATCTTGTTTTTTTTTTTTTTTTTTTCATTTTACAATTTTTCTTCATTTTTCTAATTTTACAATTTTTCTTCATTTTTCTCATTTTTCATTTTTTTTTTTTTTTTTTTTCATTTTTTCATATTTTACAATTTTTTTTTTTCAATTTTTAAGTTATTTTGTAATGCCCATAGGCCAAAGAAGAAACGCCATCATCCAAAATGTATCTTTTATCGTCGAATGGAGTAAGAGAAATTTTATTTTGTTTCATAGTATATATTTTATGACATTCCTGCCCAATTCTTGTTTGCTCTGATATATTGTATTTTAAATTATTAAGGCAATTAATGTAATCTTGATGTTTAATTTTTTTCTTGACTGTTATAGTTGAAATCCCCTTCGCGGTTTTCTTTTCTCCATCTTCTGATCTTATACTGTACATTTTGGCTTTGAGGCCTACAAATTCATGAATGAACCGCCCGTTTAGTTCGTCTTTAAATTTTCCCAAAACTTTCTTGTTGTGCTGTGAATGAAATGGATGGTCTGTGGGATAATCGGATGCGCCGAAGATGTCTTGGTGTTGTAGCATGTCTTGAAAGATGTCAGGTGTGGTGATGTGATAGGTCAGGGAATCTGTGTCGGTGAAGAGGAGTTTAGCTTGGTCTTGGTATGTTGGCTTTATGAAGTCATAGTGGATTCTGTACATGTGTAGTTTGGAAATTTCCAGGATGGTAAAGCCGATGTAAACGGGACGGTTCATCAAGATGGATTTTTTAACCCGCTCCACTGCCGCTAAATTTTGATTAAATATTTTAAAATGGGTGTAAAGAGGTGAGGCAACAATCTTTTCTGCTCTTATGGGGGAGTTTGTAAGTTCTATTGATCTTCGTTTTCTTAGATTTTCTATTGTCTTCCCGAACACAGCATTGTTGAGTAACTTGAAGAAGTTCTTCTCAAAGGTGGACTTGGATTCTTTTCTTTTTTCTGTATTGAAGGCAATATAAGGTTTCAGCCATAGTACTTGTTTGAATTTTAATACTTTATGAATTTTAGTGAGCTTTAATCCTTGCTGAATGTAGTATTGGAAGTTTCTGTAGTGGGTGACATAATTTGACTTGTTGTAGAGATTAGGTGTGAGTTTTTTGGATGTGTTGAATTTTCTATCTTGTAGCATGTGTTTGGTGAATGGTGAGAGCATGTGTTCTGTGATGTGTAAAGATTCTGGTTCCAGTGGATAATCGTTGTGTTCGTCGTGAAGATGTTGTGGATATTCCAAGTCCACCTCGATGATGAAACCTTCTGCTGCGTCGGGTTGTAAGTTGAGGATTATTTCTGTATTAAAGTCTTCAGGGTCAGCCCACTGGAAGCTTCCATAAGGCAGAGGGTCCGAAGCTGAATGCCCATATAAATTATTTGCGTCCCAATACATAATGTATTGGGATAAAGCTGAAGGGTCGTAGTCTTGAGTTTGAGGAATATTGGATCTTGCGTGGCGGTGGCTGATCATGGAAACCCCACCTCTTACACCTTTTTCTATGAAGAGAAGCATATTGATGTCAGTTAGAAGCTCAAGGTCTACCCCCGTCATTTTTAAGCATGCCTGCCATGACAGACAGGGTGCTGTGAAGCAGTGTGTAGGATCTAATCCATAATATTTTATACTTAGTTTTCGAAAATTTTCGAAGACATCTGCTAACAACAGCACGTCGGTCTTGACATAGAGGTCATGGTACTCCCCAGGATCTTGAATGTTAAAGGCCTCCCACACTTTAACAGCATGTTGTTAATCATCAGATGAAATGTCTTCATCAGTCAAATCGTTGTGGAAGGCCCTTGGGGGGTGGCAGCTCTTTTTCACCGAAGATGTTAAAGTCGGTGATATGACCGTAGGGGTAGACCCCTTTTCTTAAGAGGAGAGAGCAATCTATTGTAGGAGGAAAGTTTTCTTTAAGAAGATGGAATTGATCTGGATCTTGGTTCTGGACGAGTTTATCTAAAGATGAGGGGAGGAACTGAAGAGAGTCCAGGAAGATGAGTTGGATGGGACAATTTTTCTTAGTTAATTTGAAGGCTATGTATTTTTCTAGGGTGTTGGGGATAACTTATATTGAGTGGTCTTGCAATCTTCCAAGTTGGGTCATAAGGTGGTGGGTATCATAGTTCTTGCTATTGTGAAAAATAATAGGGATAGTTTTTGGCTGTTTGTAATTCAGATTACAGCTATTGTGAGCAGCGCCACCAAAAGCTCCAGAAAGATGATCGTGGTCGCGTACTCTGTTTTTATATAATCTATTATTGCATATGGAACATCTAGTTGCTTGCTGAAAAGCTCTCTCCTCACCTGGGGTTAATTGCATAGGAACTATTGAGGTTAATTTTCTGGCTATGTCATCTTTTTCGTATAGGATGGCTTCTAAGAAGTGCCCAACGGCGTCGTAACCCCTATAAACTTGAATGGGTTTGTAAGATTTGCCGTCGGGTCCCACGATAAGATAGGCATAGCCACAAGGAATATGTTCAGAAGTTTTAATGGTGAAGGAGGTACTATTATTAGGTGCGACAGTGGAGACGGGTTTTAAAAGACCCTCGAAATCTGCATAAATTACATATGATTTTAAGTGTTGCATATGGATAGAGGTGAAAGAGAGAATATTATTATTTGAAGGCATTTTAATTTGTTGGATGAAGTGATTTTTACAATATTGTTGATGGTCTTTTAATAAATCAGGTCTGCCAAATCTATGGTGGTGTCTATAGCAGTAGTAAGTTTGATGTTCATGTCTGGTTAAGTGGCCCATTAATCATGAAAATTTTTTTATGTAAATATAATGCTGATTCCCCTCAGCATCTTCTAATAATAATAAATTGATGACATCCTCATCCTTTCTTGAAGAAATATAGAGAGGACAGATGTCTTCATCGGCATCATATATACAAATATTTATTCTTAAATTATTTAATTTTTCTATATCTGGAATTTTATTATACGGAACTGGGCAGGTAATGTCATTTAAAATTATTTCATGCTCATATGGGTAATATTTATTTACTCTATCGGGACGATTTTCAACCATATGAGACATTTGTTATCAGAGAAATTTTGTATATTTATTAAGGCCTTCTTGTATTTTAATTTCTGAGGGGTATTTATGAATGAGCCGCCGTGAAGGGGTATATATTTTGCCACTTTTAATTCTAATAACTCGATTTTATTAAAGATCCAGTCGGACCCTTGATTTTGAAAATCTTCAATATTATTTTCAATTTTTTTAAACATATTATTTATATTTTCAATTAGGTATTCGGAAGATAATTGAATGGTGCATTTGGATGAAAAGTAAAATGAGGCTCTTTCCTTAATTACATCTCCATCCACCTTCACGAATTCAGCCTTCATTATTCCATACCATTTAATTGCTTTATTAAGATTAATTTCATTAGTTAGGGTGTTGAAAATTTCATTATGGCTATTATTAGAAAATAAATTTATGTTGCTTTCCTCCTCCGGTTCAGGATAAAGGTAAAAATTTTTAAATGTATTGAGGGCTTGTGTAGTTTTTCTTATTCTGCTATTATGAGACGTTTTGATTTTCTTCGAAGTTTGATCACTACTACTTGCTACGCTTCCATGGGCTGTTCTTTGATGCTGCATTATGTTCTGTTTAGTTGAGAATTTTAAATTACAATTTGAACAGGGATAGGAGGGGCTTTTTTGATGGACTATTTGATGTCTTCTCAACCCATCCTTTCTATTAAAGACTTTTCCACATTCATCGCAAGAAAAAGAATTTTGTCGTTGATGAATGACTCTATGTCTTTCAAGATGTTCTTTTCGGCCAAATTTTTTGTCACAATTTTCACAGCTAAACAGCTTTTCGTTTTCATGCGTTTTTTGATGCCTTTCCAAATGGTGTTTATGTTTGAAACCTTTTCCACAATCTTCACATTGAAATGCCTTCTCATTGGTATGACATCTCACATGTCGATTATATGTACCCGCATGGGTAAAAACTTTCCCGCAAACAGGACAAGCCTGAAATAGACAAAAAACCCTATTTTAGATTTGCTTAAACCCTAACAAGTTTTTATACTAACATTTTTTCTCCTAACAAGATTTTTTTTTCCACTAACTCTTATTTTTAAACTTCACTTTGAATTTTTAAAAGGGATTTTATCTTCGATCATTTTTTTCTAACTTACTATTTAGAAATATTTTTTTAATTTAGAGAGAAATTTATTTTTTTTCTCCTAACAAGATTTTTTTCTAACCTACTTTTAGAGAGAATTTATTTTTCTAACTTAGAGGAAAATTAGTTTTTGAAAACCTAACATTTTTTTTTTTTCAATGATAGGAAAGAGGGAGTTTGCACCTGAACGCGGGACTGAGGGGCGGTTTGTGTCTGAATTTCAGCTCACGCCTTTTGCTCCACCTCGAGTCATGAAAAAAAGGACAAACTCCCAAAGCCGCGAGAAGTTTTTACCTTAGATTTTGAAGCAACAGCTGTCTCATCAAGCAGATCCATCCTCTCATCAAAAATCTCTTCATCAGAAGATGACCTGGTTCGAGTTCTAAAAAATAACAAAAAGAAAAGAAAACAAGTTTTAATTATTTTGTCTAAACAAGTTTTTTTCAAAAGAGGATTTTATTCTAACTTTTAAACTTAATTTTTTCACTTTTAATGATAATTTATTTTTAAGAGAAATTTAATTCTAACTTTTTAAATTTATTCTAAGTGAAAATTTATTTTTTAAGAGAAATTTAATTCTAACTTTACTTTTTATTTTTTAAGAGAAATTTAATTCTAACTTTTTTAATTTATTCTAAGTGAAAATTTATTCTAAACAAAACTTTTAATATTTATTCTAAGTGAAAATTTACTTTTTAAGAGAAATTTAATTCTAACTTTTTAAATTTATTTTAAGTGAAGCTTTTAATTATTTTGTCTAAACAAGTTTTTAAAATTACTTTAAAGAGAGAATTTTTACTTTACAACTTCAATAATTTTGAAACAAACATACCTTAGTTTATTTATCATCAGATCTCGAAATTTGAGATGCCTCAACGCGATGATCGGTAGTTATCCCAGCACCAGTCTGAATAATATTCTGCAAAAAAGAAAAGAAAGAAAACATATTTTTTAAAATATTGTATATTATTCAAACAGTTAAACAGAAAAAGTGAAATAATATGTACCATGTGTGTTCTCAAATGAACTCTAAGTTCCCTCGTATTATAAAACCCTTCACCGCAAACTGCACACTTTAATAGTGGGTTTACCAATGGTTCGCTGAGATTAGATGGCCCAGGCTCGGTGTTTAATGAAGGTGCCTAAGAAAAAGGAGAAAAATATTTTAAGTCCAAATCGTATGTTGAAATTGTCCTAGAAAGAGAAAAAATACAATTTTCTTACAGATTTTCGAAGGAGCGAGTGGTTAGCAGGTACCGGGTTCAAGCGACGCACAGGATCGAAGCCTACAAAACCAGGGGGTACTTCAACAGTAGACTGAACGGTAGTCTCAATCTGAAAAAATAGAGAATAAGAATATTTTAAGTATAAAAAATTTATTTTGAAACATTCTACAAGTTTTTTTTTTTTTTTTTTTTTTTTTTAAGAAATTATATTTACCTCCATATCGCTATCTGAGAAATTGACCGGTGATGTCCAATCTATAAAATTTGATTCCAACACTTCCCCCATAAGGATGTCTTGGCTAACTCCAAAATCAAATTCGAACTGAAAAAAGAGAGAAAAAATATATTTAAGTATATTTTTAAACTTTTATTTTTTTCAAAATAATCTAAACATTTTGAAATATTAATAAATGTTTTAAATACTCACGTTGGAAATTGCTGGCATATTTTCGTCGAATTTAAATTCCATTGCAAAAAATTTTAAATTTAAAAACAGTAAAATTAAAAGTGGAATGAAAAAAAAACGCGAAGTAAGAGAGCAAGAGAGAGAGAAAAGATGTCTTCTCTGGAGAAATTCAGATTACTGAATGAGGCAAGCACATATGATTTTACTCATCCCGTCTCGGGTGGGTCGGGGAAAAAGAGGTTAAATATTTGATCCTCTGCTGTAGGTCGTAGGGGGGGGATGATCCCCTACATGCATCCTCTTGTAGAGAGGGTGCGGTAATTTGGAATGTTGATTCCTCGCATCATAAAATGTGGAGAGTGAGTGTACTTCCCCCTGCATACGTGACTTCTTTGAATACTGCAAAATTAGGCAAGGCAGTTGCGTGCTATTGAATGTACAGTAACATTTAAATGAAGGAAAAGTAGGATTCTTTACAGATATTTTTTCGAAAAAGAAGCTATTTTCCCATACATTTCTCTTCAAAGCGAAATTAATATTTCTCGTCAAAGGAAATTAATATTTTTTTAATCATTCTAAAACAAATTAATATATTCTTTTTATTCCTCAAATAAATTACTTCATGTAAATTAATATACTCTTTTTACTTTAATAAGAGGAATTATTCTTCTTTCATACAATTTTTTAATTCTTAAGTAAGTTTTTTTCTAAGATAATTTTCTAACCTAGAGAATAAAAACATGCATTCTAAAATAATACATTTGAAATCAAACAGAGACAAATATTTTTTAATTCTCAAATAAGTTTTTATTTTTAAAATAAATTACTTTTTCTTTCTTATAACTATATAAATTAATAATTTGTACTATTTCTTATAAATATATAAATTAATAATTTGTACTCTTTCTGACAGATAAATATTTTTTGTAAATTAATGTTTTTCAAGTAAGTTTTATTCTTCTAATTTAATATATTCTTTTTATTTCTCAAATAAGGTTTTATTTCTTTTTTATTTTTTCTAAGAGGAATTATTTTTCTTACAAATAATTTTTAATTCTTAAGTAAATTTTTATTTATTTATTACTAGCCGCCTTCGGCGACCAGCTGGTTCGCGATCCCTGAAAAATCCGACTTTACGAAACTCCCGCTCGGTGGCGCCTGCGGCTCCTTTTTTCCCGTTTCAGGTCTAATAACAGCTTATTGATATATCGTGAAAATAGCTTATTGAAAGCGCAGTAAATTCCCGTGCGGTCGCGCCTTCAGCACTCTCTTCCCTTTTCAATATCTGAAACAGCCTGTTCGCTCACCATGTTATGATCTTTCAAATTTCTGACTTAGCTAAGTCCCGCTCGGCGGCGCCTGCAGCGCCTTATCCCCGTTTTAGAACTTGCAACACCTTCCTCGCTCATTAGAATTTAAAATATTGAAATTTTAAAATATTACAGCGCCATCTGGCGGTAGAAATTTCTGTAATATATCGTTCAATTCCAAATCAACAAAGCTTTCAAATGATGTATTACTTATGGAATTATTTTAATAAATAGCTGAGATACAAAAGAAAACCTAATCAGGACACCTGAAAACGTGTAAATCGGGTGAAATCTCGAATTACATTTTCGATAATGTAAAAGTACTTTAAAATGTGTATCAACTAAACAAAACTTTCAAATGATGTTATGAAATTATTTTAATTAGTAGCTGAGATACAAAAGAAAACTGATTCAGGACACCTCAAAACGTGTAAATCTAGTGAAAACTTTCGATAATTTAAAAGAACTTTAAAATATCTTTCGAATGATGTGTTAGAAATAATTTAATCATAATTAGAAATTGAAATATTGAAATTTTAAAATATTACAGCGCCATCTGGCGGTACAAATTTCTGTAATCCACTGTTCGATTCCAAATCAAAAAAGTTTTCTAATGATGTGTTACTTATGAAATTATTCTAATTAGTAGCTGAGATACAAAAGAAAACCTAACCAGGAGACCTCAAAACGTGTAAATCGAGTGAAATATCGAATTCCATTTTCGATAATGTAAAAGTACTTTAAAATGTGTATCAGCTCAACAAAGCTTTCAAATGATGTATGTACTTCTGAAATTTTTTTAATTAATAACTGAGATACAGAAGATAAATGATTCAGGAGACCTCAAAACGTGATTAAAAATAATTTAATTAGAATTTGAAATATTGAAATTTTAAAATATCTGGCGGTAGAAAATTCTGTAATCTACTGTTCAATTCCAAATCAACAAAGCTTTCAAATAATGTGTTAATGGAAGTAAAAAGAAAAAGAAAAAGTATTTTTTTTATTCCTTCAAATGTATTTTGTTGCTATGGAAACTCCTATCGTCTATTGAAAGATAGATTACGTGTTAGAATAAAATTTAATTTGCAATTAAAATGTAACTGCTTTGTTTATTAATGAAAATTGATGAAATTTTAACTGCAGGTTGGTTTTGTGCTGAATAGGTTGTATATTAAGTATTGTGTGGAAAAAGAAAATTTGAAGCGCTTTGAAATTTGCAATTTTTAACTCCAGTCAAGATCATGTGACATTAATGACTTCCACATGTTTCGTTCCCGTTCGAGACAGCCGTTAAAATCGTCTGCGGATAGAATGCCTCTTTTTAAGCAATAAGGATTTTTGGTCAGTTTTCGATCGACATGGGTCAACATTTTAATTAATATCTCCGCAACTAATTAAAATTTTTAAATTCTGTTTTCACTATCCCCTCGGGAAGGCTTCTGAGCACCCGTATGTCAAATTTTATACTTCTGCGTTCAGTAGGGGCTGAACGTATAGATGCTCAGTCAGACAGAGAGACAGACAGACAGACAGACAGACAGACATCTTCTTTTATTATTATAGACTAGCCGCCTTCGGCGACCAGCTGGTTCGCGATCCCTGAAAAATCCGACTTTACGAAATTCCCGCTCGGTGGCGCCTGCGGCGCCTTTTTCCCGTATCAGGTCTAATAACAGCTTATTGATATATCGTGAAAATAGCTTATCTAAATCGCAGTAAACTCCCGTGCGGTAGCGCCTTCGGCGCTGATATTTCAAATTTCTAACTTTAGCTAAGTCCCGCTCGGTGGCGCCTGCGGCGCCTTATCCCCGTTTTAGAACTTACAACACCTTCCTCGCTCATTGGAATTTGAAATATTGAAATTTTAAAATATAGCAGCGCCATCTGGTGGTAGAAATTTCTGTAATATATTGTTCAATTCCAAATCAACAAAGCTTTCAAATGATGTATTACTTATGAAAATATTTTAATTAGTAGCTGAGATACAAAAGAAAACCTAAAAAGGAAACCTTAATACGTGTAAATCGGGTAAAATCTCGAATAATACTTTCGATAATATAAAAGAACTTTAAAATATCTTTCGAATGATGTATTAAAAATTATATAATCATAATTAGAATTTGAAATATTGAAATTTTAAAATATTTCAGCGCCATCGGGCGGTAGAAATTTCTGTAATCTACTGTTCAATTCCAAATCAACAAAGCTTTCAAATGATGTATTACTTATGAAATTATTTTAATTAGAAGCTGGGATAAAAAAGGAAACCAAATACCTTGCCTTAAAATCTTAATATGCCAACCAATTTCAAACGCTGCAACTCTTTTTTTTTTTTTTTTTTTTTTTGCCTTTTTTTCCTGTTTCTCAAGCCCTCCCTAATAATCGCACTCTTTCAAAAATATTCACAATCGAATTATCGGGCATTAAAACTACATACTACGTTAATTTCGACTACTGCAAATACTGCAAAAAAATAAAAGAAGACAATCTTTTTCCAATAAATATGTCATTTTTTAAATTATTCATATATTTTCATGAAAATTGAACAGTAGCTTTATAATATGCTGTCTAGGCCGAATATTAATTCAAATGTAACGTGAATGAAAATTTGAAAAAAATTGAAAATTGCAATTTTTCCCCCCAGTATAAAACACATGATATCTTAATTGATTACAACCATTTCCGTTTTCATCACAGACATCACAGACAGTTGTCTCGTATAAGTTTTGTTTCCGATCGAGAACGCTTAGAAAATCGTGTGCCTGTTGCCAACTAAATTTCATAGTTTAGTTAATTTTAAAAAATCTAATTGACGTATCGATAAGCCGCTTGCACTCTTAGATTCGGAAAAAATTCCCCTTTCATTTGGTACCAAATTCGTAATGATCGGACTAATATTTCTAATTTATTTTCCATTTTTTCTGCTTTTAACTCCGTTAAAATATCTACTTTTATGCAATCTCGGTGAATTCTGAGTCATTGAGATCGCTTTTTGATTAAGACATAGGTCTACATTTTAATTAATATCTCCGCGACTAATTAAAATTTTTAAATTCTGTTTTGACTATCCCCTCGGGCAGGCTTCTGAGCACCTGTATGTCAAATTTTGTAGTTCTGCGTTCAGTAGGGGCTGAACGTATAGATGCTCAGACAGACAGACAGACAGACAGACAGACAGACAGACAGAGAGACAGACAGACAGACAGACAGACATCTTCTTTTATTATTATAGATTATTTTTTCTAAGATATTATTTTTTCTTCTTTTCTCAAATAAGTTCTTTACCTAGAAAATAAAATACATAAAGAATCTAAAAAAATAAGTTTGAAATAAAACAGAGACAGATATTATATTGAAACAAAAAAGTGATTTATTCAATTCATTTACACATTCTTTGAAAAATATTTCTCAAAATAAGTTTGGAAAAATTGCATTGAAAGTGTGTTGAAGAAATTTTCATTATTATTACACAAACATTGTTTGGAAATAATGTTTTGAACAATATTAAAAGTGTTCAAATGCAGCAAAACAGATTCTTGAGATCTGATAAATTTATCATAAGTGTTTAATGAAATGCATTCGTGATTAAATCCCGATGATTCGTTCAAATCACAACCAATACATTCAAAAAATGTATTAATATTTATTTCAATTTCTTCACATATGCATGTGAGATAGTGCTTTTGAGCATATGAGAAACTTAAATGCTCCTCACATTCAATTGTCTTGTTTGAAATCAAAGTTGGAATTTGTTTCACAAGAACACTTTCCATTAGGCAATGTGAAATCTGACTTTTCAATTCGACCAATCTGTTGATTTGATCATTGAACAATTTTATGCCATTCGGTTTTAGATAAAAACCTTCATTCTTTGTGTAAAACATTTGTTGTATGAGGCACATATCTTCATTCACAAATTTGTTAACAGTTGATTATTTGATAAAAAACTATCTTTCACAGAATTGAATCGAAATGACGATATATTTCTGTGAAAGTGAAACCATGTCATCGGTGATAATATAACACCCGATTTTGTAGGAAAGCGATCACCAGCACTATTTTCTGTAAAATTACGAATGTGGACTCTTAAATTTTTCTCATTTTCCAAAATGATTTGCAAGAGTGTACACCAACCTAAAGACCACTCGAGCAGGATAGGATTTGGTCTATTTTTTTAACGAAAAAAATTATCCAACCAGTCATTATTTGGAATTTTACAACACAGTTCGCCACTAGTAGATTGTTCGTTATCACATTTTGTAGGTAACAGTTCATTAGAGGATGATTGTTCAATATTATCAGAAGATGATTGTTCGTTTTTTTCACTAGATGACTGTCCACCATTATCAGGAGACGATTGTTCTAAGTCCAATCTAGGTCTTTTCAAAGGTCGGGAAACGTTAATAATATGACGGAAAGTTAGACTTATTCTTGCATTCTTTATCGAAGGATCTACAGCAATTCCGTGAGTGAAAAGTTCATTCGTAGGTTTAGCCATAGTGTATAAAGAACCATTGTCTAATTCAATAACTGTAGAAGGTGTGTTTGGCTTTTTAAATTCAATTTTCCTTTGTACACCAAAACTGAACACTGCGATAGGGAAAGTATCATCCAGACTGAATTCGTTATCTTTATGTTGGGAAATGTAACTTTGTCCATTGGCATACAAATTTAATAAAACATAGTTGTAGGCACATCCAACATGCTTTTCGACGATATTTCTCAGTTCCATCATGATTGGAGTCCAAGGTTTGGCAGCAATTTGAGTACCGCTGAATGCATACACCAGACCGTCATCGCCAAATGCTAACACTTGTCGTTTTGGCATAACATCTTTTCCCCAAATGTTGAAGGTGGGATGTAAAACGGTAAAGTTTTCAACTCGTTAAAATAGGCATCAGCTTTTTCCTTCTCGATAAAGTTAGGATAATAACTAACATTAAGACCGTTTTCATAAAAGTGGATACTCATTTTCAAACAAAGTTTAGCACGATGTAAAAAATACAGCTTGCAAAAGCGGGAGCAGGAGGCAGAATGAATGCTACCCCCTCAACACGTGACGTCAAACCCACGCTCACAATTGTTAAAAAATAGCCAATGACCAACCTGTGACGTCAAACGCGGGAAATCAATAGTTGCCACACACCTTAAGGCTGTTAAAGGAATGTCGTCTACCTGCACCCGGCACCTTCCAACCAACCTGTAAGGTGAACCGTGGGAAACCAATTGTTACCACGTACCCTAAAGCTATTCAAGGAATGTCTTCTTCCCCTCCACCTGGCCCCTCCCGGGTCTTGTCCAAACTTGCACGTGTCTACATATTTTAATGAAAGAATGAGGAGACAGAAAATAATAGAAAAATAATTTTTATTTAAGACTAATCCAAAATGGGTTTACATGTGATTGTTTTCGAACTTTAGGTGTTGACATAGGACGTGATAACAAATTTTTATTTTTAATGAAACTTTGAGGTACATGCATTTCTTTGAGAACTTGTAACAATTCACCCTGTGCATTAATAGGTACTTTTTTGTTTGTAGAAAAAAATTAAATGAAAAAAGTCTGCAATGTTAGAGTTCTGTATTTTTTTATTTTTCAAAGACACTATTCCTTTTTCATTCCACTCTAGTTTGTGAGGACTTGTCTTAAGAAATTCGAGTAATTTCAAAGCTCGTTTTTTCATTCTTGTAGGTACTAAAGTTAAAGGAAGTTGGTGATAGTCAATTTCTTGTTTGACATGTTCAGGATTCACAGTCTCTTGTGTTGGTGTGGGTTCTTGTTTCGCAGAATCTTGTTTCACAGAATCTTGTTCGGGTTTTGCAGGCTGTTGCTCAACTTTTTCATCAGAACGTTGAATCCACGGTAGATTGTTTTCTTGTAAATTCATTTTTCTTTGCAATAATTCATAATAGCGTTGCACTTTTTCATAATCTGGTAAGGAACTGTTTAATATTTTTAGCAAAGCTTTATCCAATTCACTTAATTGCTTTTGAGAAGGTGTGTTTGTTCAACACCTCTTCAGGCACCAAAGCAAATTTTTTAGCGAACTCCATGGAAGAGTGTGCTGATGGCTGATATGGCAGCGGAAATTAAAATGTTTAAAAATCCACTTTGTTGAACAATCAGTTTCTTTTTAGTGAATAAGGATCCTTTTTTCGTTCCAATTTTTCTAAGAGTCGATTTATATTTCGCTAACGATCGCTTCTGAGTAGTTGAAAGAGGCACGTTTCCTTTTAAAACATTCAACGTACACTCGCAGATAGCTTTAACAGTACGATTAGGTAATTTTTTAAGAAAATGCTTACGTAATGTCTTGGGGCAAGAGCGAATAAATTCCAGGTCGCTAAGTTGTTGTCTCGACAAAGTCATGTTAGCAACTAACTCTTCACACACACTAATACTTTATTTATACTTGTATAAAAACTGAATTTGATTGGGTAGAATTTGAGTTCGCAATCTCATATCTTCATCCGTTTCATTTTTCAAATCGATAAACAAGTATGAAAAGGGTTTCTTTGTAGCATCTTGATACACTTTTTGAAAAAATTTTGATTTTTTAGGGTACAACTGCCTACCTAAATGCATAATTTGACTCATGTCACGACCATTTTTAAACAGGAAAATGTACTGAGCATTTAAAGACACTGTTCTAATTTCACTTCCTTTTTGAAAAAAATTTTGGGTTAAAAAAACAACACTTAGATTTAAATGGTGACTACCTTTCGTGAATAACGAAGTCAAACGTTTATCGTTACTGCATTCGGCCATTAAATCATCTATCACAAACAAAGTATTACCATTCAAATAATCTTTATAATTCGATGGGAAACCTTCTACAAAAGTAACATCAGGTATTTCATCGTATAAAGTTTGATAAATACCATAAAACCAAACCACTTTGTCGATGGTAGGATGAAACATTTGTTCTTTAAAATGTAACAAATCTCTCATAAAAAAAGACTTGCCACATCCTGTAGGACCGGCAAGAATCATAGTGCAAGGATGTTGTAGACGTGGAAACTCCATGATAAATGAACACAGACACAAAATGTATACAGTTTAAATAAGTGTTTATTGATAAAAATTAGCATACACACGAAATCTTTTGGCAACAAAATTATAGACTCGATGGTCGTTACAGATATTCTTGGTTACAAACATAGACAAAAATTCTTTCAGGGTTTTTCCCCTACATCTACAATATAAATAATAAACACAAAAGTGGCCACAAACGGCTGTTATAGCACTCTGAAGCATCAGAGGATTATAGTTCACATGTGAAAATCGGGATGCAAAGTTCAACATAGGTCCTTTAAAATAACTGGGGACGTTTCCATACGAATAAAAGAGTTCCACTTCATCATCAGATTGCATGAAAAAGGCTAACCAGTGAGTTCCGGGTTCAAACGAGTCATCTGTGTTACATACGAGACAAGTTGGATAACGCACGACCACCTCGAGTAGATGATCACTTGGGAAAACATCTAAATAATATTTTTTCGTAATTGTGTCACTGGATAAAATATTCTTGATTTGTAGAGAATCCATTTTCATTAATTGGCAAAGTCACATAAAACGTGTCGGGACTTGGTAATTTCAATAATGTTTCAAATTCTGCATACACAAACACAGAAATGGTGGATTGTAAAGCTGTGGAGAATTTTATCTCAATTCTAAAATTTCCTTGCTGTTGTAAGTTGAGATGGGGACCGTCACACAAATCAGGACTTAGATCGAAAGCATACAAAGTATGAGCATTCACGAAATCTTCTCGGGAAATAAAATTTCCAGCATCACGATTGAAACCAGAGAATAATGGATGATAAGCTCTTATATAGTTTTTATTCTGAAAATTCAATTCCAAAGGTTTGCTAGGAGCAGGTTGACCATCCATATACACACTGAAAATTTAACATTGTAGTGATGAAAGTAAAAAGCGTTTAATTCATATTTACCACTCATGGCGGCATTATCTAACAATCCAATTATGACACGTTTTGGCATTTTTTTAAATTAAATTTCCTCATTAACACCCTCGTCATCTTTTACGATACTGTCAGAGTGTGTGTCAAGGACGATACCAACTCATCTAGACCCTCAGGGGGTGGTGTGGCATCCGCACGGCTTGCCAGTGCACCGGTGCACCCCCCTCATGCTCCAGAACCGGCCTTTCTTACCATCACATAAAACGGGAAAAATTGTCTACCGCATCAACTGAAAACGCATGAATCGGGACATCATCATGTGCGTGTATGTATCTACATATATTTATTTTTTCCTATAAAAATACCTATATGCGTATATAAATTAGTTAGTAGCAATTTTGATTTATCACATTTAAAGTGTTACACACTATTTCAAATTGTTCTAAATAGCTTCTTAAATTTAAAATAGCTTTGAAACCCACAATGAAATTTATATATATATTTACCATATGTATAATTTTTTTATAGGGCGAAAAATACCAGATTTCTAAAAAATATATATTTTTTTGGGGATGCATGTGTGTGAAATATCTCGGTTCAATCGACTTTCAAAATTGTCTTAATCGTCTCCATTTTGATAAAATGTACGTACGCACTTCCGGTTTTATGTATTTTATAAAATAATTATATATATATATATATATATATATATATATATATGTTTTGTAAGAATTCAACGTTAGAAGTAATAAAATTATACTTTAAAAAAATAAAGAACACACTTTTATTGAAATGTAAACTAAATACCACAAAGTATCTATCTTTATAGTATTAATAATTTAAAAATTAAACAAAAATCCTTTTCAAAAAATCTCCCCTGACTGGACTCGAACGTTAGACCTTTAGGTTCATAGCCCGGAACTTTACCTCACAGCTACAGCGTTCACGTAGGGAAAGTCTTTTTTTACAATATAGATTTTTTTTGTTTGCTCCCAGAGCGGTTACAAACATGCATACAGGTAAAGCTAATAAAATCGTGTTAAAAATGTAGACCTCTGTGTTTTCAGAATACTTTTATCGTAAATATTTTTTTCAGGACAGCAACGAAGTAATACAATATATACAAATATAGATATACGTAGATAGATAAATAGGGACATAGATTTCGAATCAACAAATCGAAAAAAAGAATGTTTAAAATGCTTTGTACTTTTATATAGGATTATAATGTTTCTTTTAGTCGTTCGGGTTTATTTTTGGGATAAGAGAACATATAGAGACATAACTATACAGTATACACTATAAAATAATCTTTTGTGTCCCTCACACGACTTTCTATTACCCTGCTTTTCAGTACTACAAACAAAGATTCCATACTATGTCTTAAGATAATAACGTAAGATAATAAAGTCCAATGCACTTTTAAAATAATCGAGAATAGGTTTAGGAACATATACTTATTTGACATACAATTTTGTATGTGTGTGTATGGGGGGGTCCGCCCTATTTAACTTCCCCTCCCCCTTCAATTTTACTGCCGACTATTATTTAAATAAAATCAAGGTTGTTATTAATTTGACTTCATACTTACCAATCTTGGTAAAAATATTAAGTGGTAACCTAATACGCACTTCAAAATACCAAATTTGAATTTCTTGCAGATTTTGTATTTAAGTTGCGATGGGAACAGATATAAATATAGATCAACTGCTATAAATTGGACTTATGTAATCAGGATGCATGATATTATACAAAAATACATTTTGTAAACATGATATTGTAGAAAACATTGAACATTATGTGAAAATAAACTTCAAAAAATACTCAGTATACAGTATGGACATGAAAATTAATTTTTATTTCGGAACAGTGTTCGTCGACATAGTAAAAATGTAGCAAAGCACTTCCTTCAATTAAATTCAATAGAAATTAACTAAAAGCTTAATTTAGGGGAGCCTGTCTGTTGCCTATAAACAATATGCACTATAAACTATACTTAAATTTAGAAAATTAATTTCAATTCCAGGAATTTCTATGATTAGCTCCAATATATCCAAATATTTTTGGTAGCACTGTAAACGTATGGTGAATAATTATCATACCACAATCTACACAAAACATGTTTTTATGTGTACAAAAAAAAAAAAAAAAAAAAAAAAAATTGTTTTGCTTAAGTCAACCTATAAATATTATACTGCACTTATCAGAAATTATCCCACAGACATTTAAATACTCTTGGATGTCTCTGTACACGAACCATTCAACATAAAGTTTAGTGTAGTATCCCTATATTATACACATTGAGAATACCGAGTTTGGATTTTCTACTACTACTTGTTCTTGTGTTATGCTGATAAAAGACACACCCACTGAGACACACACATGAACCACTAAAAACATATTTTTGGATTCAGGGGAGCTGAAGACCTGTAAATGGAACAAAAATCAATTTTGTAAATTTGACTTAGAAAAAATACTCTCTCTACCATATATATGGGTAAGAGAAAGTAAAGGATTCAACATTTTACGGGCAAAAAAAAAAAAAAAAAAAAAAGCTCTAAATATTAAACATTATTAGCTACAACATTTTTTAGAAATTAGATTCTATGTTATAACTTTTTATTTGTTTTCACTATTAAAATTTTTGAACTTTGTATAAAATTTTTAAAATAATGGTCACAGCATTTCCCTAAAAAAGAACGTGATTTTTGGTGAAACATTGAAATTTTCTATAACTTTTTCAATAACTATCGTTATTCGTTTTTAAATACAGTCTAGCATTTTTTATCGGAACACGACAAAAATACAGTTAAACAATATTCTTGTATGATGTATACATTGCATGAGGAATCATTTAATACAAATATATATATATTAAAAAAAAAAAAAAAAAAAAAAAAAAAAGATTGTTTATGCAGAAGAGATTAAAACAAAATAAATTAGGTAATTTTGTATTTAAATACACAGAGCCACTAATTTTACTAGATTAGTAACTTTCACGGGGGAAAAATATGATATTATAAGTTAGCTTCTTTTTTCTTTATGATAAGGTATTATTCAGCACTTTTTTTTTTGTTATAAATTCTTATCTTAATTACTTTAAGACGTGTACAAAAGTAAGTCTACATTTTGAATTTAAACATAGAAAGTAAAGGAGAAAATAACGACAATTGTAACTGGGAAGCAGTTAAATGTTTAGATGATTCGAATTTGCCAGATATCATAATAATAATAATAATAATAATAATAATAATAATAATAAAAAGTATTTTTCAGTGCAATGTTAAGTATACTTTGTTGCAGTAAAATGATATCATAGTTTGTTGCTTTCGCCTTCAAAGATCCTGGTTTTTTCTTTTTTTTTTTATCATGAACTTATCAACCTTGCAGTTCATATTGGATTAAAACTGAAAGGTCTTTGTAAAAACAAACCGCGTGAATATCATTATTAAACAAAATGGAATAGATCAAAAATATTCTACCCACAAATTAATTCATCAATAACTTGTCGGTAATTTCTATTTTTTACTGCTTTCAAGTCACGTACAAGAAAAATATTACAGAACATAAAGGGAAGGATTGTTTAAAGTGGTGAAAATTCCGGAGCCTACGGAAATAGTATCAACATATACAACGTTAAATTATGATTTAGTACTTAGCAATATGATCTTAATGTAATTGCAGAGAAATGTGGATAATATTATCTTGAAAATTATGTTCAATGATAGAAATGCAAAATAGGGATAAAATTAGAATTGTTCATGTGTGACCTCTTCATCCTATGACCTTATCTTTAGTGATAAGCGGATACATCGACATTTTTTAAATTCACTTTTCGCAATAAATTGAATAGAGTTTGAGACGTGTTCATTCTTAATTCAACATATTAGTGAGTCTCTCACAAAAGCGAGCTATTCAGAGATCCTTATATTGAATAAATGTTGAAAAGTACTACCAGTTTGCTGAGATCCCGAATCGCATGAACTATCACATACATCTACATATACAAAGAGCAAATTCACTCACTCAATGAATCCACACAGGAAAGACGATTATATGGAATATAGAGTAACAAATTTTTCTGTGCTAGTTTTAGGGCCAAGACCCCCCAGTAAGAGGGTATTTTGAAAGATTATCACTGTTCCCCTAGGTGTGTGTGTGGGGGGGGGGAGAGGCAAAAACATGTTTGTATTCACCAAATTACTTCAGGGTGTAGAATTTGAACATGGGGAGATTAGACTTGAGTACAAGTTTAAAAAAAAAAAAATGAAATTTTGGAAATTTAGATTTTTAAAGGTGTGAGGGGAAAAAGTGATTTTCGGGTGGAAATTTCGTAAAATCTAGGTTTTTTAGCAGATATGGGGTTATAGCATGCTCTTAAAGGGTCAAAACTTCTCCCCAGTATATATGTATATATATATATATATATGTGTGTGTGTGTATGCATGTATGTGTGTGTGTGTGTGGTGTGCACTTGATCTTCTCAAGTTTTCAAAGTAAAGACTTTTTAAGTTGCTTTTCGAATAAACATGTTGAATAATTGCAAAATAGTTCATATGTATTTTTTAAATATATTTTAGAAATTTTATTAAAAAAATTATAAGTTAAAAAACTAAGCAATAGTAGAAAAAAAATGCATTCTGCTTTAATGAAAAATTATAATTTAGGTACTATTCTATACTTTTTATCACCATTACTTTTTTATGTAATGTTTTTCAAAAAAATTTTTTACATTCTTTCAGGAGATTAAAAAAAAAAAAAAAAATCTCTTAATAATCCAAAATTTAGATTTCTGGAATCAATGCAGATCAAATGCAGTCCATAATGCAATTCAAAATACTTTATTACTTTCCGAACACTATAGTGAGGAAAGTATTGTAATCATGAAAATCCGAATTCGAGATTTTGATGTTTCTATACGTTTTGAGGTCCCCCGAGTCCATTTTCACTATTTTTACGATGATGTATATGTATGTGTGTGTGTATGTGTGTGTGTGAACACGCTAACGTCTAAACGCTTTGTTCGATTAACCTGAAAGTTGGTACGCATATTGTAAGTCACCATAGTACGAGCCCTATAGATTTTGGTGAATCTAGCACTTATAGTTTTTTTACAGGGACACAAAGAAAAATCCTTTATCATTATGGCCTATGGGAGCAAAATCTTAAAAGTGCGATAGCATCTAAACGCCTTATTCAATTGAGCAAAAATTTTATACACATATTATAGATCACAAATACTCAATCTGTATAGATTTTGGAGAATCTAGCGCTTACAGTTTTTTTACAGGGACACAAAGAAACATTCTTTATCATTATGCCTATGGGGCCAAATTTTTAAAAATGTGATAGCGTCTAAACGCCTTATTAATCCGAGCAAAAAAATTGTACACATGTTATAGATCACAGTTGAACTAACTGTATAGATTTTGGTGAATCTAGCACTTACAGTTTTTTTACAGGGATACAAAGAAAAATTCTTTATCATTATGGCCTATGAGACTAAATTTTTAAAAGTACGATAGCATCTAAACGCCTTATTGAATTCAGCTGAAAATTTATATGAGTATTAAAAATCACTGTTGCACTAACTATAAGCATTTTGGTGAATCTAACATTTATACGTTTTTACAGGGACACAACGAAAATTTCTTTATCATTATGATCTATGGGCTCAAAGTTCAGTAGCGTTAAATAAAACAACGTGTAATAGATGGAGAAAAATACTCAAACACTCTATTATGGTTTTCTCTCTTTTGTTTGTTTAACAACTACTCTTTCTTTACTTTATCTACAAAACTGTTAATTACTCAATGTTCGGAAAGTCGAGTGGAGTCACTCCAGATTTTTTTTTATATCGAGAAAATCTCAAAAACAGTGGACACACAAAAGCAGGAACACGGATTATGACTAAATATTACTTTAAAAGCTAATAACTAGCGTTTCCTGAAGGACATGGTAATGACTTCTTTTGATATGGACATTAGGATGGAATGAAAAAAATGAATTTTTGATTTGAAACGGGTACTTTTAATGACTGTGTATGAGGCTTAGTAACAATTCTGTAAAATAATTAATTTTTACGACGTCATCTTGAGTCTGCGCATTTGACTTCAAGTTTTGAAATTTTTGAATTTTTTTTAGATTTTTAATTTTTTTTTAAGTATTGGAAATGTAAAAAATGATGACGGGTGGTTATTAAATGGCAGAACAAGGCCTAAAATATACAAAGATTTT
Source organism: Salticus scenicus (assembly GCA_963930645.1). NCBI lineage: Eukaryota > Metazoa > Arthropoda > Arachnida > Araneae > Salticidae > Salticus > Salticus scenicus. The sequence goes on along the minus strand of OZ005649.1, from coordinate 188,479,025 downwards.
TTTAAAAACCATTTTAGATTATGGTTTCAGTCTGCGCATTACGCCCAAAGTTCATAAAATTTCCCGAAATTTCCGATATTTTCAACATTTTTCTAACTCAATATTTCCTCTCAATATTTACTTAACGTGTCATTAAAACTTTTTCCTACTTCTTTTGTTATTATTACCTCGCATTGTGCAATGCACAATGCGAGGCAAATAAATAAAGGGCATGTGTCAACATTCACGTTAATGATTCACGTTGACCTTGACGGTGCAGTCAAGTCGCTACGTGAGACGTCCCCTTCCCCTTCCTGACTTTATTCGTCGGTAGTCGTTCTTTGGCAGCGAGAGTGGCAGGTGATGCAATATATTCAGTCCTTGATTCATGAAAGTTTAAATTTTTTAATGCAGATTAATAAAAAAGCACCACAAGACTGGCGTTGTAAAAAATATTACTTACAAACTTTGAATAAACACTATAAAAAGCAAAAAAACTCGCAACAATTGTTTCGGGTCGAAAAACACACGACCCTTCATCAGGCGAATAAAGTAAGCACGAGTGCTGCAGTTAAAGCGGCACTTTGACTGCCGCTTTGACTGCAGCGCTCGTGCTTACTTTATTCGCCTGATGAAGGGTCGTGTGTTTTTCGACACGAAACAATTGTTGCGAGTTTTTTGCATTTTATTGTGTTTATTCAAAATTTGTAAGTAATATTTTTTAATACAGTGTTTGAATTCGAGTTATCTGTGACAATTTAGACTCGGTTATTGCGTCCCCCAGAACTCGTGGCAAGAATTTATCTTATCCTATCATAGGTAGTGGACAGGAAATGGGTGAGTCTGTACTGCCTACCCGTCTAGATTTTTTAAAGTACTACAATTATGTTTGGGAATCTGTAAAAGAAAAAAAAAAATATCAAAAGTCCTAGTTTATTACATGTGTCCAAGTTTGTTGTAGACAAATTGATTTTCATATGGAACAAAGCTTCGATTCCATGTGTTACCTCTAAAACTATAAGTCATTTACTAAAAAAAAGAAGTAGTTTTACTTCAATCACTCAACAAGTCACTCAAACGTGACAAAGAAAAGGACAGTTTTGAAAAAAACCTAGCAGACTTTAACAATCGAAGTCAGGGATTGTTTCATGTCAACCAATGCAAATATAAAGATTTTGAACTTCGTAAATGTACTCATGATAAAAAGGTGCCGGTTCTCGAACGTAACTGTTTGACTGATCAAAAAACTGTTCGAAAAATGGCTTTTGGAAGTGTTGATATAAAAGCGATGTTAGAAAAAAAAAAAAAAAAAAAAAAAAAAAACGCAAGAAAGATAGTAGAAGAAGAAAGATTGCGTAAGAAACGTCGTGAGGGACATGACACTAGCTTGTATGGTGACAAAAAGAACTTCTTGGAGTTGAGAGATCCCTCTCAAGATGTAGGTTATATTTCAGAAGATTTGGGTGTTGTTTTAGAAGAGCCAGTTCCCGACCCTTCTTCAGCTACAACGGCAAATAACCAAACAAGGCTGACAATACCATCGTTTTCCCTAGTATGTGACAGGTATGGCGTACCTGATCGTTCAGCTGCAGCTTTAGCTTCTGCTCTTTTACACGACGTTACGTCGATTAGTTCATTAGAAAATGTTACAAATGAGGTGGTTATTGACAGGAGTAAAGTAAGACGAGAGCGAATGAAAGCCCGACATGGTGTATCAATAACGAGATAAGGGTGGAGTCCTGTAATATGCAAGCCCTTTTCTTTGATGGAGAACTTGATGAGACTCTTCATTTAAACAAGACAGAAGATGGCAAAATGCACAGAACAACTATTAAAGAAGACCACATTTCACTAATAAAGGAGCCTAAATCGCGATTCATTAGTTACACAGTTCGGTTGTCTGAGAAAGACATTGACATTGCAAATTCTATATTACAGTACTTTTTTGAAAACAACCTTAAAATGTCCGAAATTGTTGGCATTGCTTGTGATGGATGCACGACAGACACAGGAAAATACAAAGGTTTAATTAGGAAACTGGAAGAAAAACTTGGCAGACCTATGCAGTGGGTCATTTGCCAATTACATTTGAATGAACTGCCTTTGCGGCATTTAGTGGAAAAGCTAGATGGACCTACTGATGGACCGAAAGGATTTGTTGGGCCTGTTGGTAGAAACTTAAAAATATGTGATATTTTGAAATCAGTTCAGTTTGAGCCTATAGATGCGTGCTCTCATTCGTTGTGTGGAAGGGGGTGCACGGGTGGGACTCGAAGTGCAACCACCTCTTCGTGGGGAGTCCTGGGTAGTTCCATATGAGCTAGCGAAAAGTTACACAATGCGAGATAACAACAAAAAGAATAAGAAAAAAAGTAAATAGTGAAAGGAAATATTGAGTTACAAAAATGTTGAAAATATCGGAAATTTCGGAAAATTTTATGAACTTTGGGCGTAATGAGCAGACTGAAACCATAATAAAAAATGATTTAAAATATATATATATATTTGTATATTTTAGGCCTTGTTCTAGCAGTTAATAACCACTCGTTATCATTTTTTGCATTTCCAATACTTCCAATACAAAATTTGGAAAATCTAAAAAATTTCAAAACTGAAATTCAAATGCGCAGACTCAAGATGACGTCGTAAAAATGAAATATTTTACAGAATTGTTACTAATCCTCATACACAGTCATTGAAAGGTACCCAATTCCGAAAATCAAAAAATCATTTTTTCACTCACCCTAATGGACATTGTAATATTATCATAACTTCTAAAAAAATATCGACTGAAATGACGATTATATTAAAAAATATGCATCTAAATATCTTTGAAATGGTGAAACTACTAGAGAAAATAAAAGGTTGTTTGTATATGTAAAAATATAGATCTTACACATAACACACATTTTTGGGATTACATTCGTATTTTATACAGAAACCAAAACTTCATTTCTATAGGGACAAAAAAATCACAAATGTATAAAAGATTGGTTTTCTATTGCGTGCAAAATCGCAAATATTTATTTTTAAGTAAATGGTTTCTTGTTTAAGTGATCTATATTTGTCCCATTTAAAAGACCATTTGCATTTAACATTCAAAATTTCTTGAATAATATATGTTACATAAATTGGAATAACATACTTTATTTTATTACTTTTTAAACTACTACAATATGCACAATTCTTAATAGTATCTGCCACATTTTGCAGAATAATAATAATAAAAAAATTTGTATTAAAACTGTCGAAAGAAATATCTAAAGTTATTAAATTAATGTCATTTAAGATTAAAATCTCCATGCCAGTAGCAAGTAATTTTAACAAAAAAAAAAAAAAAATAGTACACTGTAGTTATTAATTGATTAGCACTTTATCTGCTCTTTGTAGGTAGACACTCACACACACACACATACAAAAAAAATAGTTATTAAAGCATATAGAGCGTTCAGTAAAATTATGAAACTATAAACAGAAAAAAAAAATACACGAAACATTTAGATTTAGAATGCTTTAAATAAGCATGTATGCATGCCTCTAACTATTAGAAAAGTAATTCATAAAACGTAATGGAAAACGTTTTTATTTGGTTACCATTTATTCATATCATTATTGTATATTGTGCATTTTTTATTATAATATTTTTCATTATTTAAGAAAAAATAGCATATAGTTCGATTTTTATTTAATTATTATTTTTTTAAAGTTATTTCTTGAAAACATTTGCATTTTTAACATGCATCGATAGTGCACAGTTCATTGAATCGTTTACAAATTACTGTTTACAAGAATTTAGCATTAATAAATCATATCGATTTATATTATATATATTGATAACCAACACTATTTTTATCAAAGGGAAGGAATGAAAAGCTATGTAGAATTCTCTAACATGTAATTAACCTCAAAATATTTACGAGTTTATTTATCTAAATCATATTATAATTATATCAATATTAAAAAGAAACTCTTTGTGTAAAATTAAAATTACGTCTGTAAAGTGCGTAAATAAATACGTTATGTAATAATTCAGAGTTATACATAAAAATATTTCTTATTGCTGCATGATTAAATATTCGTGATCTACATAATTGAATTTCATCTATTTAAATTCTAAAAACATATCTAACTGTAATTAATTATTAATTGTAAAATTTTTAGATTGTTGAAAATAAAGGGGACAGTAAAAGGAAATCCGTATACAAATTGTCTCGGACATACATACATATATATAATAAATGAAAAAATATTTGAAGGATGGCTCATTTAAGAAAACCGAAAAAAATTTTAGAAGACATGTAACATTAGAAAAAAAAAAAAAAAAAAAAAAAAGTAGATTTATGTTGATATTTCTTTAGAATGTTAATTGGTAAAATATGATATTATACTAAAACAATATATTAAAAAAAAAAAAAAAAAACTATTACTTATTTTTTTTTTAAATACTTAAAAAAAAAAAAAAAAAAAAATGCGATGTCTATGAAATTTTATGTATTTAACACAGTCAAAACTTATTAGCAGTAAGAACAATTAAGGATTATATAGTGTGCACAGAAAAATTAGAGAGTCATTTATAACGTTACATTAAGTGAATAAATATAATAAATGAATTAACCATCATTAAAAACGAAAAAATAAATAAAAGAAAGAAAGAAAAACAAACAAAAACATGCGTTAACATCACGTCTCCTTATACGTTTAATACGATTGAAGGGGGAAAAAAAGTGTAAAATCAGATTAATAGCGATATTCAATAAAAGAATTGCACAGCATGAATTTAGAATAGGACATTGTGATTCATAAATTTATTTTAATTATTACAAATTCTTTTTTTAAAATTATCTGTGTAATTAACTCTCTTTGAATGTCTTATTAATGATCTTCTATATATATTTTTACATGAACTTATGCGACAATATTCCTTACTTTAGCACCAAGTATTTTCATTCCATCGAATGTAGAGTTTTATGTACAGGGATTTCGTAATTAAACTTGGCCTTTTCAGAGTACATTGTACTTGTAACAGTAACTAAAACATTGTACTTGTAACTGTAACCGGATTGAGTCGAAAATTTGTATATAGACAGTGCAAGGGATGCTCTCAACGATTTTGTAATATATATATATATATATACAAAAAAAAAATAATAAATAATAATAAATAAATAAATAAATAAATAAAATGAAATAAAATAAAAATAACCAGGAGTACACTACATCAAAATAATAGAAACAAGCTGCAAATTTCAATACAAACATCTTTATTTACTACGGACATTTTTATTATTTGTTAAAGATTTCTTAGCGGTGTAAAGGATATTGTACAGTGTAGAGCGCCATCATCATTTGTGTGCAGTCGATTAACAGTGACAGACCAGGGCTACTACAAAGAAATCGTCGGATTGTTCTTGAAGCGGGAAAATTCCGATATCGAATTTGCAAGATCGCACTAAAATGTTCACGATACTCACTTTTTGCCCTTCAATGAACTGATCGAAAGACGGTAGAGGAAACCACAATGCGAGTATCGGCTTCGGATGCTAGCTGACCACTGACTGTGAGTAAATGATCGAAAGTGAATATGCGCTAACATTGTCAGACATTTTTTACTTTCTCTTACAAATAAGGTAGAAAAAGTATTGTTTTTGGGTCAAATTTTCAAATGCGAGATTTTGTTATATTTACACGTTTTGAGGTCCCCTGAATACGAAAATCATGTTTTTAGCAAATGGTATGTGTGTATGTCTGTGTGTGTGTGTGTGTGTGTCTGTTATCAGCATATCTCAAAAACAAATTATCGCAGAAAGTTCAAACTTGGTATTCTAAATGTGTATCATATAGGGATGCTCCAGTAAGCTTTTCGTTAAGATCAAGCAAATGGTTCGTGTACAGGGACAATCAAGAGAATTCTAATACATTACGTCTATGGGGGAAATTGCAGGTAAGTAGAGTTTAACGTCTATAGACTGCACTAAACCAAATGAAACGAACATATATTTTTTGTAATAGAGATAGTTAACTGGGAAAAAAAAATTGTGTATGTAGGAGCCTCGCCTCCCCCCCTGGGGTGGAAGTCCCCCTCGAGGGGAGTAAATTTTCATGATGGGTATCTTTCAAAAGAGCTCACCAATACCTTTAAAACGAATGGTTGAACCATCGATATGCGATAATTTAAAACAAAGTTATCGATTTTTTTTTACTTTTAACGAAAAAAAAACTTAGAGAAAAAATCGTATTTTTTTTTTTTTTTTTTGAGAATAAAATGGGCTTTTTTTTAGATATTTGGTGTTATACTACTTCTCTAATATGGAAATCGTCTGCATTATCATAAAAGATATATTTTTTTAAATTATAATATTAATAAATTATTTTTTAAAAACAGAATTATTTTTTAATAACCGAATTAAATTCTATATAAATGTAGGTGCATTAATGAAATGGGGGGTTGAAGGGGGTGGAAGCCCCCCTCACACAGAACTAATTATCATATAAAACTCTTCAGAAGCCTAATAGGAATTCTTTAAGGCAGGTTTACATAACAGTACTCGTTATCTTAGCTTTTAATGTGCAACCTGTATTTATAGTATTAAATTTCAGAGTAAGAGAAAGTCGTGTGGGTGACACACCAGATTATTTTAAATAAAAAACTGATGAAATAAAAAGAAAAATTTATGTGCATAAATTATACTTTTTTTTTGAAAAGAAATTTCAAAATTATTATTTGTTTGTGTAAACGCTATATACATTTAATAATTTGTTTTAAATATATTATATTAGAAGTTTACGATTGGGGATATGTCAGTTGCTTTTACCTCAAACTAACAAAGCAAAAATAAGCTTAAAATTAAAGACCAAAGAATAACATTCTGAAAATAATCAAATTTGAAATTATCAGAGCTATAAATTCTAAGTTAAACGATGGAAACCCATCGTTCATAATGAAAGAATTGTAAAAGTGTTATTTTAAGGACAGTAATAAGTAACTTAGGAACAATCTCGTAAGAGAAGCAGTGTCTCGGTCATAGAGTGTTTCGTTATTGACCAAGTGTACCCGGGTTACCACATTGTTATTATTATTATTTTTTAATGTTAAATATTTGTTTAAAGTAAATAACTTAGTATTTGTAAATTTTTATTTAGTAATTATTTTCTACTCCATTATTAATTAAATAAAATTATCTTTTTTTTCTTTTTTAATACCTTTCATTTTAATTGAAGAAAAAGATAATAATTTAATTTAATTATAAACAAATTAGAAAGTATAATTAGTCAAATAAATTAGGAATTATACATCCAGACTCCGAAACAAACAAACAAAAAGAAATAAAGAAATAAATAATTTATAAGGAAGGAAATATATTTCAGGGTATAAGTTTAATTATTATTAATAATGACTTTTTAAAAGCAGAAAAATTATCAAGCATTTTACATTTAAATTCTAATTATTAAATTTATCATTTAATTAATTGTAATTTATCATTATCATTAATTATTTAATTTCTAATTATTAAATTAAATATTCATATTTTCCTTATTTGTAATATATAAATATGTAAAGGGGGTGGGGATGTTATGAAATTGTTATGTGCAATATCGTGTTTAAAAAATATATATATTTATTATAAACATTTTTTTTTTTTTACATAAAATAATTATAATAATAAGAAAATACCCTCACTATTGCTTGCCAGGAATTGAACAAGGAAACTCTTGATCTGTATATAGCTATTGAAATTCGTTAAGAGTATTTTCAAACGAATTGGTTAGATCAGAAAAGGGTAAAATTCCTTAAATTTGTAACTTAATAATTCAATTTAACTTAATCGCAAATTAAGGTAATCTGTTCTTTGTGATAATTTACAAACTATTAACTTTATAAATATAAATTGTAGATCAAAGTACTGCATAAAACATTATATTTTGTAGTATTTTTGAGAATGCTTTTTTCTGATAGAAACTAGCAGCATAAAATAAAATCTCATTTAAAGTGTTTTTCGAATTAGACTATTTTCATTACTAGATAGTTATATAAATTAAGAATATATCCGTGGAACAGAAATATGTGGTACCAAGTATTTTGTGCAGCATTTTTAATGTATAACAGGTGATAGTTTTCATTCTAATCGCCTCTCTGCCATTTTTTTTTTTTTTTTTTTTTTTTTTTTTTTTTATAAACGGAATTAAAAATTCAACTTTGCAATCGATCATTAGCAATTTTATTTTACATTTTTAATCATTATGGATAGATAAGAATTTTATTTATTTATTTGCTTATTTATTTATTTATAAACATGTAAAAATTTTGTTACAAAATATGAAGTTCAAATGACTTAAATTGCAAAAAAAAAATCAGCTATCCGTTTAAGATATTTTTTTAATTTAATCACAAAATAATAAACACTGATGAAATTTTAATGTTTATCAATATTATCTTTGTTCATTCTGTGCCATTTAACTATTTATATGTGAAAAGAAAGAAAATACTTATACGTAAACTATATGCATAAAACTTTGCTCGAATTATTAAAAGTGTAATGAGATACTAATGAGAATAAAAATAATATAGAGATTTTACGTTTCTTCTGAATGTTATTTTATTTTGTTATTTCCAGATATATATATATATATATATATATATGTATGTGTGTGTGTGTGTGTATAGAACTACATATAAAAAAAACTACTGTTATTTAGTAAAATATATATACATAAATAAATAAATTATATTTTAACTGTATGTGTCTAGAATCAACTTTAAATGTAAATTTAATATCTGTCTGCTGCATAGCATTTTTTGTTCTACCAAATTCCTGTTAAAAAATAATATATATATATATATATACATTAGCATTATAAGGTTTATTTAAGTCCATTTTTCTTCATTAATATATATATATGTAAATGCATATGTCCAGACGTACACATATTTAGAGTTTAAGTGTTTAAGTAATAATAACATAAATAAGTAATTTATGTAATAAAGATTTTTAAATAAGTAGTAAATAACATAATAAATTTACATTTTTTGAATTTTTTTCTATGTCAACTTTAGCAAAAAAGCAAATTATATTCTAGAAATGTAATAAGCATATATTCATCACAAAGAAAATGTAAAGGAAAATTACATTTTCTTTCCCTCTTTTATTGAAAATATAGCCTTTTCGTATATTGTTAGATTTTGATTAACCCGAATATAAAGTTCTTTTAAAAATCTTTATGCAAAATTTCAAGCTTAGTATATTTTTCAGTTTTACCCTCTAATAGATTTATAATGTAATTTTTTCTGTAAACAAGCTTTAACTATCAAATAGAAATGAAAATTAATGATGTTATCTTTAAAAATGTCGACATACAAACCAGGAAGTTGATAAAACTTTTGTAAACAAAAAGTTCAAACGACGAGGGTCATGTGACTAAAAGAAAAATGATGAAAGCAGTCGGCAAGAAAACGACTTTTGCTGACATTTAAACTGATTAATTGATTCTACCAAACTGAGTAGTTTAAAGAAAACAAACGCACAAAATTATGTGAATTCATTTGAATAATCTGATTGTATTTCTCTTTTACATGTTAAATGAGATTTTATTTATTTACACTTCGTATTTAAATATTTAATCATATGCCTTACTTAGCTGATATCTAATACATTTTTTGATTGCTTTATTAATAACATTTATTCTGGGGCGTTGCCAGATAGATCTGCATAACTGAGTAAATCCAAGTTCATAAAACATCTTTAAATTACACTCTCAGATTATAAATACACATACTATATATTTTTTTTGTGTTCGGTTATTATTTATTATCATACGTTATTATATTTTCAAAATAGTTCATTGTTTCTTGTTTTTCATTTCACATTTCATACTTTGTGTTTTGCTACTACCATTTTGTAACTTAAAGTACATTTTTAAAGAGAAAAAAACTGAAAAGTGGAAAAGTGTTTCTGTAGCATTTAGTGTATCGTCTTGAGTGCATAAAGAAATGAGAGAGAAGTGTTCCTATAATACGAGCAATTTGCTCTCGTTTCTTTATGCACTGAACACAGTACGCTAACAGCTGTCTGCTTTTAAGTTATTTCTTTTTGACGTTCAAGACGTTGAAGATTTTTCTGTTGACATTCAAGACGTTGAAGATTTTTCTGGTTTTATAATACATCGCATCACTCCTTTTAATATTAAGTACATCCTCTCCACCTAAAATACTCTCTTTAATGAACTGACAGCTAGTTCCTAATAATAAATCATGAAAAGGGATAAATTGGTGCATAGGGTATCCGATGGAATTAAAGAATCTTACCTAATTATGTAATAATCGAAAATAATTTCAGTTACTATTAATAGTTAATATAGTGTCAATTTTGATAAAATATTATCTTAAAGATGATTAAACGATATTTTTATTACAATAAAAGAGAGAATATGGATTACAAAATGTATTTGTCTTAACAGTAATAGCTGCGTTACTGATTTTTTTCCTAAGTGCGACACTGATGATTGCTTACAAATGATTGTAGTTACATTACCTGTAAACTTTGTTTGTATGCATATATATATACAGTAGAGCCTCTATTATCCGAACCTCGATTAACCGAAACTCACCTCGATTAACCGAAATTCTCCGTTAACCGAAGTCGGTTTCTTCTTCACTTTTTTTTTTCACTTTCTACTATTATCCAAAATTTTCTCTTAACAAACATGTATTTTTAAAGTTTTTTTTTTTTCCCCATTCCTTTTGTATGCAAGCCATCCTTTCCAAACTACGAGTGCAGATAAATATTTTAGATGATTATTGATGAATTCTCGATTATCCGAAAACTTCAATTATCCGAAGTAAGTTCGCTCCCAATTACTTCGGATAATCGAGGTTCTACTGTATATATATATATATATATATATACATTAGAGTGGACCGAAAAATAGATATTATCGATAAGCGATTTCTAATAGCACAAAAACTTGTACTTTGGAATCCTCAATTTGGGATAAATAATTTAAAAAAAAAAAAAATCGTATTTTTAGTTCGCGCATAAACCTTCAAACTTCGAAAAAATGGTGCAAAAAGGTCAAATTTGAAAAATATTTTTTGAAATAGAAATATTATTTCTATTTGTTCTAATATCTCCTTTCAAATGCTTACTTTTAACACTATTTCTATATATCTTTTATTTTATTTTATTTTATTTATTTTATTTTATTTTTACAATTTTCAGATCGCGCATAAGACGTAAAGTTTCGTAAAATTACCGAAATTCGACTTTTTTACTTCCTAAAAAGCACACCCAGCTTGCTGTACAACCTAATGTATCGAATATGTCTTTGCATATTTAGGTATTTCTTCCTTTATAGTTAAAAAAATCACGTGATAGTAACAGATAGTACGTAAATTTAGTTAGCAAATCATCAGACTCGATGACACCGTATTTGGCTTCATCCACCGAGCTACGCAAATTCTCTTTTCAATTTCATTCTCAATTCTCATTGTAATATATCAGTCTGTTGTCAGCAAGCAGAGTGATCAGATTATAATATTTTAGTTTTATCATATTTAAGTAGGGTTAGTTAAAAACAGTATTTTTAATTGTGGATTTACAATAGTGCTTTAAAACTGCTTGGTGCTGTATGTGTGTTATTTTAACCTTACCGTCATTAGTAAAGGTGGCTACAACACAGTCTTTTGGGTATTAGATTTTATTTTTATTTATTTATTTATTTATTTTTGTTGGGGGGTGGGGGCTTACCAGTAAACGAACTGGATACGAACTGTTTTCCGACATATGAGGATGTATTTTTGTGTTGTTTCAATAAAAGGTAGATATTATCTTAATATTCGAAGAACATGCTTGCATTTATTTATTATGGATAATTGACTTACTTAAAAAATATAGGAGTTATACTGAAAAACTCCAACTGTGTTCTATATTAGACTTGTACAATTAGGGGAAAATACCCAAAAACGGGATAGCTTATCTATTCTTCGCTTTATTTCTTATTGTGTACAAGGTACATTCCAAAGCTAGACGTCATTTAAAAGTCACTTTTAAACCTTTAGTCACCTTTTCAACTACTTAAAATACCTTTGTCACATTTGTTCAATAATATTTATGTGAAAAATACTGGTTTCACAAAGTCTTACACGATCCCGTTTTACCCTACCAAGGGGTAAAAAGGGATAGGGATTGTTATGTTATTAGGTTTTTGCTGATTTTACTTTTGATTTAGTTTTAGAACAAAAATAGGGTACGTTTTTATAGGAAGAAACTTTTTAATTGTAAATTTGAAAAATTACATAACACAGAAATCGCATAAAAATGTGTCGTCTTCTTCTTCTGTTCTGGAACAGGCTTCGTGGGCCCATCCCTGGCAGCTCGAGCATTGTATCCAGCCTTCTCCAGATTTTGATTCAAGATACAGAGCGTTGCAAAAATACATGCTTCATCTTTTTCAGCTTCAACTTCTGAAGACGACGACGTCCAACCTTGGCCAACTGATGATTTTTCTTAGGTTTTCTTATGTTAGGTCCATTTTCTTCGATTTTTCCAAATGATGATTGTGTTTTTTTTTTCAGGTTCAGAGTAACATTTTTTAACTTTATCTGCCTGTTTTGCATCTCCACTTGGTTTTCTTTTTCGCCTAGTTTGTTTTCTCTTCGGAACATTCAAGAGACTTGTTTTGGCAGCTTTTTTTTTCAGCTATTGACTTCTTTCTCGTTCTTTTTTTTCACGCTCTTCTTCTTCCAACTCAAGTTTATATGGGCTTCCAGTTATAATTGCTTTTTTTCCTCTTCTCCTATCGTGTTTATTTTGAGGTCTTGGTCCAATAACTCGTTGTGGAGGTAGAATTTCTTTGGGTGATATAGAAAAAGGCAGTGAAGGACGATAGTATAGCCCAAGTCCTTTGTTTCCTGTTGAAGTGGACGGTTGGATAAGTATTGCGTTTGTGCTAGTGTTATCGGTGCCCCCATTACTAGGTGATTCATTCAATACTGTCTCTAGTGGTTGTGATGACTGCAAACTCTTAGATGCTATGACTGAACTTGAAGATCCTTCGAATCTGGCCTCGTTTTGTTGCAGATTTAATGGTTGTTGGGACGTCTTGTTCTGAGCATCCGGCAACGGGTGATCTGTTGGAAGAGAAGGAGCAAAGATATATTCAGGAAAGGCATCTGGGTTATATGGAAAAATGTCTGTTCTTCTGAACCCGTTCACAGCAGTTTGGACAAGAGCTGCTCGTTGAAATGCTGCATTGAACATATTTCCTTCTTCGTAGATAGTAATCCCTCTGCCAGGATGGTTGAACAGCCACTTGCGAACTTCTTCCTCGTAGAAGGTGCTCAATGGAGACATAACTGTAACATCTAATGGCTGAAGCCGTTGAGTAGTGTGGGGAGGGAAAGTCAGCATGATAATTTTTTTTCTCTTGCCAGATTTATTAGTTCGATACTTTTAGTGTGGCTGCAGTGACCATTAAGCAACAGCAAAACATGTCTTTCATGGGAAGGATTTCTATCTGAACGAATTTCTTGAACCACACAATGAATGATTCCTTGTTTATCCAGCCTGTCTTGTTGTATGCCGCGAAAGAGCCTGGTGGAGTATCATCCATTAGCCTTGGGTTTTCCCTTTGCCTGGGGAAGACAAACATGGGAGGAAGATAATTCCCTGCAGCACTTACACAGGTTTCTACTGTGACCAAAACTCCTCGCTCACCTGATGTCAAACTTCCCACTTGCTTTTTACCTCGCAATGCATGAACTTTAGAAGGTTTGTTAGGAACTGTGAGAATCCCAGTCTCATCAACACTGTAAATGTCATTGGGAGCAAACTTATACTTTTCATAGAGAGAGGCCAATAGGTCATGAAACTTTTTCACGGTAACGCGATTGAAACCTTTTGCTCTAGCCATCGATGTAGCTTCAGGGTTTCTCAGACTAAGGGTTTTATTTCTTACAAGACAATTGTACAACCAGTGCAAACCCGCCATTTTTTAACGGTGTTAAAACAGTGCTGAATATTGTTAATTTCAGCTAACTCAAAAGCTAGTATTCTCAAGTCGGTTAGGGTAATTCCAAACAGCCTTTCTTCTAATATCAGTACATGTTGAGCTAGCTTTTTTTCCTGATCTGCAGTAAAGACCGTTTCAAACCTGCCCAGCTTTTTTACAGTAGCCACTGGTGTCAAAGCATTTAAGCGAGCTTTTTTCACTTTTCTCCCCAGTGTAGATTTGGGGACATTAAATGAATGGACAGCTTTTAGAACACTCATCCTCCCTTCTAAAACTTCTCGAACAGCCTCTGCCATGCTCTGCTCGTCCCAGCTATTTCTAGATGAAGTTCGCTGATAATTGCGAGGCATCTTGTATTCTGAAACCAAAATAAATTATTAGCTTTTTAAAAATTGCCAAAGAAAATATGGTCAAAGTTTAGTTGTGATTAGCTTATGTTTTTATAATATTATAGTGCGCACAACGTGTGGTTTTCTGGTTTATCTTTGTATAAGCCGCCCCATAGAAAAGATAAAAAAAAAAAAAACTCAACTTTTTTTAATGTAAAACTTAAATCTTTGGTAATTTCTGACTTACAGTTTTAACCTATAACTAAATTTTGTACATATCTCAGGCCAATTATTTGTACCCCAAAAGTAAAGTAAATTATTCTATTTCGAAAATATAATTATTTAAAATTAAAATAAATTGTTGTAATTGATTATACATATTTTAATTCATTATTTATTTCAATTAAAATAACTTAAACACATTGCCAAAACATTAATGGAAATGTAATAAAAAAGCACCACAAAACTGGCGTTGTAAAAATTATTACTCACAAACTTTGAATAAACACCATAAAATGCAATAAACTCGCAACAATTGTTTCGGGTCGAAAAAACACACGACCCTTCATCAGGCGAATAAAGTAAGCACGAGTGCTGCAGACAAAGTGGCAACGCACAAAATCGTTTAAAATGAAAAGAAAAACTTTATAAAGTAAATATAGCTACTGGTGTGAGTAGAATTGTACAAGAAAACAAGAAAATAAATAAATGAGTGAGATTAAACATATAACAATCTAAGGATATCAAAAATTAAACAAAAATCTAAGTTACGTGAGTAATTTCCAAGCATCAGAGAAGAATGGAGTGGAAGAAATATCATTAACATGTCCCGTTTCAGCCGACCGTGATTCTTTTGACAACATAAATGGCTGACCCCTGAACCGTCACTCACTAGCAATATTTATATACATGAAATTGTTGTTTAAATATCTTTGAACAAAACACAATACTTTCCGGAATTGTTCCAAAGGACGGAGAAGCACAAGGATAGTTGTTCTGCAGTCAAAAAAAGTACAAAGTAAGTAAAAATCCCACTTAAAAACTATGAAAAGATATTTCTTTACGAAACAAGTGGCTAGCGTTGAAAGATCAACTGAGAATGCTGTCATGGCGGTCGGGAAACAATTTAGTCTTTCTCCCGCGAGGTAGCACCACCAGTCAAGATCCGAGGCTCAATATCCCGTTTTGGGGAACTCTCCTCTAATAAAACATTATCATGATCAATGATTAAAATTAAGAAAGTTATATAACAGAGATAAAGCTGAAAGCAGCTTCAAATAACAGGTGAATGCTTCATTGCTGATGCTAAATCAAAGTTTTTGGATGTTACAGTATCTAAATGCACTATCACCTTTACTTGCTTTCATGGGGAAAACCAGATTTCCTGTGACTTTGCAGTAAACAGTGATTGAAAATGTGGAAAAGAGAAAAAAATAACCCCTTATCGAAATTTTTTTTTATATAACCAGCGGAATATTAGAAACACTTACATTAGTATTCCAGACAGGAAAGAAAAATGAAGGCTGATATAGAAGGAACATTGAAAATTATTAAATCCATATTGAGGAAACAGTTTAATTAGTTCTTCCGACGATTCAGTTATAAATGTACAACTTAAAAAGTCATTTAAAGAAACAATAAAAGAAAGCCATGCATTTGTCTCTTCTACACCTAAAGCGTAAATGAAAATTAAGTTATTTGCTACCACTGTAAAGATAGGCAACTTTTGACAGCAAAATATCCTCTATTGCGTCTGCAGTTTTAAAAGATTTTGGACTTAGTGACGAAATTCGTTTTATGCTAATACTGAGAACTTGTTATTGACCTTAACAGTGGACGACAGGCATTATATAAGGGAGTTATCCTACTGAATAATACTCAAGGCAAGAGCCAAGACACACTTCTGTATCTACACGAGAATTTCTTCAACAAATATTAAATTTTGAAATTTCGAAATATGCAGTTTTATCAGCTGGTTCACTTATTCACTTTCTCCCTCTTTCCATATATCTTCAACGTAGGAAAATGTGACAAACAAGAATCTTTTGTCATTTCTATAAATTAAACAATTGCCAATGTTTTTAGTCATAAAATTCACATATCAAATTGCAAAAGAAACGCCCACTGGTGGAGCTTCATATTTTCAAATGACGTGAATCTACGTCAGCGGTCAAGACAGTGTTAAGAAATACAGTACAGCCTACAGTAATTGGATGCTGGCAGACCCTGATAAACCAATCACTATATATGACGTTGCTGAAAGTGTTGGCAAGTCCTATCCGTCGGCGTTTACTCCTGTAAACATTGTATCAGGCTTTCGTGTATCCGGCATATAGCCAATGAATCAAAACGCATTCACTGAGGATGAATATTTAAGTTCAAATGTCACTGAAAGACATGATCCCTCCATAAATAAAAAAAAAATGAAAGAAAAAGGTTTTTCAGGAAGAAATCGAACCAACAATGATAGAACTGAATGTCTCATTTTCGTGTACTGTTGAAATTTCTAAACCTTAACATCTTTTCGTGTGTCATGCTTTAACAGCTACGAACCTAAGCAAAACCTTTACCTAAAGCAAAGACTCCCACATCAAAGAAAAGATGTGACCGAAAACCACAGAGATCTAGAAATCCAAGAGACACTCCAGAATAAAAAGAAACTGAAGAAAAAAATAACATTCTGAAGAATATCCTAAAGAAAAAAAAAAAAAGTGAAAAACTTCGTGTTTTAAATTAAGGCAACAACGTGATAATTATTATAAAATAAATAAATATATTACTTGATATTGTTTCTTTTATGAAATACATGTTTATACGCTCATTTTCTATTCATTACAAAATTAAATCTAAATTTGAGACAATGGCCCTAGGTACAATGAGGTATGGCCCCAGGTACAATGAGGGTGTTGTACCTAGGGCCACGAGTGAAGTATTTTTAAAAACGTTCTATTTGTCGGAATTCATTACTTTAGGTATTTGCATTAATCCCAATTGGAAGTAATTAGTCCTAAAGATATGCACATATCAGTTTGATAATTTTAAACAGGTCAAGGGTTCTGTTTTACGGCATTGAAAAAAAGCAGCCCTAGGTACACGGGTCTCCCCTATATACATATATATATTAACCGACTATTATAAAGATATTTTTGTACACAGGAGCATCGTCTTTTCTTGAGGTTAAGCACTTTCACGGACGTTATATTTGAATATGAATAGTTTCCAGAAGAATTCGTTAATACATGAAATATGATTGATATATGATAATTTAAAATAATGTAATATTTTTTTTTTGTTTATTTTTAAACAGCAAAACAAATAATTATTTTTTTATGTGACGTCTATATGGCCCAATATAAAGTTTCTTTGACATTTCTAAGTAATTCATCTTTATTCATCTCTGAAATGAAAATCCTCTGCATTAATCATGGGAAATGATTTCAACTAATAAAAACCTCGGTTATTATTTTTTCTTGATTAAGTATTCATAAGATAGAATATTTTTGACAGCCACAAAATACTGCAATTTTACTGTTCATACTTCTCATGTAGCCCCTTGTATCCACTCCGAGTTTTTCTTTTTAATTTCATTACTATTATAATTATTCTTTATATTTTTAAATGATATACATTCAATTTAATGATTAAAATATCTATTATTATTATTCAAACAAAATGTAATAAAAGTTTTATTAGTATATTAATTAGTATATATTTTTTTTCTTTTGACTAAAAAATAAAAATAAATAATAAGAATAAGAATAAGAATAAGAATAACGTAATTTAAGAATAGTCCTTCAAATTCTTTCTTTCTAACATCTACTATTAATAAATAAAAATTTTAATGTTATTCTTGTATGAAAATAAATGTTAGGCAGTGACATTTATTTAATGTTAACGGACAAAATATTCAAATCAGATGTCATGTACGGATGAAATTATTTAAACTACGGATGTTTTGACTTCTAGTAAAATGCACTTAATATGTTCACAAAATGTGAAAAATATTTACTTAAATAATGTGAAATTCGTGTTTTCATTCTCGTGTTGCTGTAGAGATTGAAAAAAAAAAAAAAAAAAAAACGATACGCTTCTATAATATCGATATTTTTCTTCAATAACGTATAAAAGAAATTAATTTGTAAAATGCTTTAATATTAAATGTTATTGTTTGCATAGTATTTCGATATATGTATTTATGCATATGTATATATATATATATATATATTACAAAATAGCATTTCTAGATTTTTTGATATTTTCTGGATTAAAAAACGTTTGTTCACATATAGTCGATTTTTCCATTTTAGTTAAGAAATCAAAAATCATATACACTATCTACCAATAAGTATTTGGACTAGTAAGGTTCATAATAAATCATCTTGAAACTTTGGTAGAGAAAATAACATGTTCCATATTATATATTTCAGCAAATGTTTTACACTGATGAAGAAATGGGGACCAATAAAAATTAAAAAAAAAAAACGAATAACCAAACAAATATCCTGTAAATTCAAAACGTTGCGAGAACCAAATTTCAGTTTTTCTCAAAAAAAAAAAAAAAAAAAGACGACGGTAGGGGGTCTTATCAATATTTATTTAAAATCAGCAAAATACTCTATTACCACTGGGCATTGATTGATAAAATGTCATAAAAATGTGAGTAAAACCCCTTGTAATACAGCTTTTATTTTTAGAGAACTGAAATTATGTTCATTCTATCTTTCATAAACTTTTAAATTTACTTGACATTTGTCTGGGGTTTTAATACAAGTTGCTCAATAATTTTGGGTATTAAATTATGCAAATGAATTTTTAATAGAATTTTTAATGAATGAATAACCTAGTGCATGTATAGTTAAAATTTATTTAGTAAAAATACTCTTATTTTCTAAGATATTTAACATTTTTGCATTCTGATAACAGTATGCTGTGTACATATACAGTACATTAACAATCACAGTATGCTGTGTCTAATGTATATATATACATACATATATATATATATATATATATATATATATATATTCATTCAAAAAAATCTTTATATCTTCCTAAATATATGTGGTAGATTCATAAAAATTTATATAGATAATGAGAATTTTTTTCATATTCAAATGCTACAGCCGAAACACATTTCAAGTATTACTTTTTTCAGGGAGATCAAAACATTTAAATTTTTGTTTTAATTTTTTTATTGATCCCCTTTACTTCTTTAGGACACAATTTTTGCTGAAATATATGAGGTAGGTATAACATGTTCTTTACACTACCAACGTTTCAAGTTCATTCATAAAGAACATTTCTAGATATTTTAAAAAACGTCTGAATTCGAAAGAGACCAAATACTTACTGGTCGATTGTGTATGTATTAAGTGTTATAAATTATCTAATATACCAATTTGCTTTCAAGTTAGAATTTTAAATATATAATAAATAAATTTCTTAACTGTTTTTCATTTGCTATCTTTTAATTTTATCTATTTTTACTTTCTCTTATTCATATATATGGAAGAGAAAGTATTCTTTTTAGGCGAAAAATTCAAAAGTGAGTATTGTTATATATGTTTACACGTTTTGACGTCCCTTGAATCCAAAAATCCTGATTTATTTGTTGTGTGTCTGTTATCAGAACATATCAAGAATAAATAGCGGTAAAAAATTCAAACTCGGTATTCTAAATATGCGTCATATAGGGATGCTATTCTAAACTTTTCGTAGAGGTTATGCAAATGGTTCGTGTACAGTGCCACCCACACAAGAAAATTTAAATACATTACGTCTATGGGGATAATTGCAGGTAAGTACACTGTAAGATCTATAGTCTGCCTTAAACAAGACGGAATGAACAATTTTTTATATGCATAAAGCATGTTTTATGTAGCTATAGAAATCATTCTTTATTTGTTTACAGGGCTACCCCATAATTTGGATATATTGGGGCTGTACATGGATATAATAGCTGGAAGTACCTTGCCAAATTTTACAATGTCAACAAACATGCTTAGAAAGTAAAAATAATTTTTTATACCCATACTGTAAACAAAGTTTTTTTAAAGTTCCATTTTCAACTCTGATCTTTGCATTATATCACATTTTGAGGTTACCTAATTACAAAAGTCCAATTTTTATAGGTTGATTTGTATCTATATCTTTCATCAGCGTAACTTAAAAACAAATAACAGCAGGAAAGTCAAATTCGGTACTTTTAAATTCGTCCTGATCATGACCGGCAAGTTTGAAGGCAAATTAAAAACAACTTTTCATTTATTTATTTTAAGTATTATTATTATTTTTAAATAATTGTATACACTGTAACAGAACGGAGGGTTGAAGAGGGCGGTAGCTCCCCGGAACTATATATCAAATAAAACAGTTTCTAAACCTATTTTAGATTATTTTAAAAGTACATTGAGCTTTATTATCTTACTCTATTGATTTTAAGACTCAGTACGCAATCTATCATAATAGTATTGAAATGCAAGGTAAGAGAAAGTCATGTGAGTGAAACACTCCAGATAACATACATAAAAATATAATAAAATGCATTGATAATTTTTCATCGAATTTAACTGGTTTTATCACAAACTACTAGTTCATACATTGAATTTTTACAAATTTTTTATACTTGTATCTTTCTCATATCATTCAAGCATTCACAGACGTCTCTTAAATAAATAAATTTCCTATCTACTCTTTTTAACCCATTTCTTTAAATTATTTTCCCGTTTTCTAAAATACTGGGTATCAGAGACATGCGAAAACATTATTAGTGAATACATTTGAATTTTGTGGCAAAGATAATTTACAGAAAAAAGCAAAGTTAATTTACTGAATTTTCTGAAACAAATAAAGCGATAAAAACTTTGGATACAGTATTTATTGCTCGGAGAAATATCGACAGAAGTATATGATATACCATTAAATGTTTTTTTTTTTTTTTTTTTTTTTTTTTTTTTCCATAAGCTAATAAAGGATGTTAGCATTGCTGAAACATTTAAAGAGATGTGTATTAAATGTAGGAATGGGAAAATTTCCCTAATTATTCTTACTATTATTATTATTGTTGTTGTTATTTGCAATTAAGTGAGTTTAATTTTCATACACTGTTGACTGAATCTAAATTTACTATTTTGCTTAATTAATGTTTTACTGTCTGAATGACACAAAAGATAAAATAATTAAGAACTTAATGAGTTTTTTTTTCATAAATATAAATAAAATTAGTTATTTGTTAAACCTTTTAAGCTTTGTATTTAACAATAAATTTGCCATAATAATACAATATTTTAAAAAGATTTAAATATTTTTCTATGCAGCAGATTCTTATTTTTTTTTCTTATTTTAATGACTTTTTAAATATTAGTTCCTTCCCTGTTTTGGCAGATAGTAAAACTAGTCCAAAAATTAAAAAAATATGTTTATTAAAAATTAACGCATACGTCATTTGAAATTTCTTATTAAAGGCAAGTGCGCCTTGCTGATTTGATGACGCACTCGTGTCCATATCGATTAGTTTTTTCGATTTAAATATCTTTTTAGAGTTATTGTAGTTTATAAACTTTATTTAAAAACTTCTTTTGTTTATTTAAATTATGTATTAATTGAATTTAATAAGGCTAACTTACAGTAAATAAAAAAATATAATAATAATCTAATTTTATTCTTAAAAATTTGATGGTCAAATATGCACATAACTGCATATTAATATATTTTATATATATATATATATATATATATATATATATATATATATGTGTGTGTGTGTATGTTAGGAATTTCGAAAAGAAATTAAGAGGTGAACATTAAAGAGTTAAACAGAGTATTACTGGAGTATCATTTTAAATATCTGGTATAGCAACCTTCTTTAAAAATACTTTTCCATCCAGCCATACACTAAAATTTTACTGAAAGTTGGACTTCGCAACGTTACTGTAACTATTGTCGACACCTAATTCATTGCAATCAAAATTCCCATAACTTCCATTCGCACAAAGTACATCATTCTCAAAACTTCTCAACGTTTAACACTCCTGCAAAGTAATGCCTATGACTTCATACGAAGTAACCATCCATTGCCATCCATTGCCATCCAGAAATTATGAAGTTAATGGAATGAATAAAATGTCATGTGTAAGACTGCAATATATTTTAAGAAATTATGAAATTTTCAAAAAAATTTATGAGCGAATATTGCAAGACAAATATCAGTAAGATTAGTTAATTTGTTAGAACAATCTCATGTTAATCCAAATGATTCAGATTTAAAACTATGTCTGGTCTATTTCAGTTTTTGCTAAAGTTAATTCGTTTTTTCTGTTAAAAATCTTTGAAAAGTTATTCGAAAATGTGTAAAACTGATTACATAAAAATAATTGTATCGAAAGATAATGCTGTTGTTAGATGGATATATATATATATATATATATATATATATATATGTGTGTGTGTGTGTGTGTGTGTGTGTGTGTGTGTGTGTGTGTGTGTGTGTATTTCATTTGTGTAAGTTGAAGAAAAGTGAAGTATGGGAAACAGAAAATCTTGAAAAAGTTGAACATGGATTAAAAAATTAAGAATAATAAGTGATAATGTTTGTTCTATTTTCTTATTGTTATTTTCTTAATACATACTTGTATATATTATAATATCATTGCATAACATAATTAAAACGTATTCCATTACAATCTATTTATTCTTTAAAATTTCAGAGTTCATACACTAATACAAACTGATATATTTTTTCTCTTTGGACTTACAGTTTTGGATGTCAGTTTTATGTTTTGTAAACTAAACAAATAAAAAATTAGTTTTTTTTTTATACCCCGTTTTTTAATTATATTTCTATCCCATTTTTTATTCTCCTGTCAAAAATGTCTGCTTGAAACTGAAAATCTGACACTACAACTACGTTTTACCCTAATTTTTTCTTTAGATTTCTTTTTTTTTTTTTTAATTATCATTGGACATGACTATTATAAAGGGGAATTGTGTAAACAAATTCCATATATATTTAGTGAGAAATGAAAGACAAACCTAACGCTGATAAAAACATAGCAAGAATTTAAAATTCAGAGTTGTTATATTCAGTAGAATCGTCTTTTATTTTATGTATGCTACATTAAAAATATCACGCAAAGGAATGGCGTGTAATTTTGTAAATCATTTCAAATAACTGAAACGCATTGGACATTTTAGCTATACGAAAAAAACAAAAGTCGATATACTTAATAAATAAATATAATGAGACATTCTTTCTTAAGAAATGAAAAAAAAACTGAATGGACTGAGATAAAAACTTTTTTTTTTTTTTTTTATCATGTTTATATGATGCATTATTTCTTATTATATATTTTTGTATATGATTATTTCTTATTACCGACTTTCTATTTCTTAATCTTGATATTTTCATTTCTTTAAGAAATCTTAGTATTAATATACTTTTATTTTCTTTATTGTGATATTGGAATTAATATAAAATATTCCGCTTGCCATTTAAAGCTAAGAAATCAGAATTGAATATTAAAATATTTATAAAAACTGTATATTTAGCAGATAAGATATCAGTATCTGACGACAAAACATAGGTATTTGTAGTCCATTAAATCATGTTTGTGAAAAATTTTTCTTTTATAGAACTTAAAATATTCAAACTAGAAATTTATATTATGATATTGTTTTTATATTTTTAAAGTGACCTTCATTAAATCACATTGCCATAAATGACTGTTTATTTTGGATTTCAGACGTTTTGTTGAATATCAGGAAAAATACCTGGCAAATAATCCTGAAACTTCAGCAATTTTAAAAATATATTTTATCATATAAACATATTATCTCCCATACATTTCAGAGAAGGTTTTATCACGAAAACAAAAAGGGAAGCAGTAAAAATTAAAGAAAAATCAGAAAGTTTGGAATCACACTGTGAAAAGTAGAGATCGAAATACTTGTAAGTCTAATACGCGTGCTGCAGACAAAGCAGCAATGCAGTTATATTTTTGCATTGTCTCTTTGCGTTGCTGCTTTGCACCTTCGCTTTGATTACGTATATCGGTGTCGCCGTTTGTTCTGCGTCTTAGGCGTTGTGGCTTTGTCTGCAGCACTCGTGCCTACTTTGTTCCCTTAATTTTTTTTTTTTTTACCCAAAGCAATTATTACAAGTTTGTTGCATTTTATGATGTTTATTCAAATTTTTTAACGTATTAATGCTTAAAGTAGTCTTAATTTTTAAAATCGAATTATTTTCTGAAATATCATTATTCGTCTCCTATCGTAATGTCTTGTGTAAAATGTATCGCACTTAATATATAGGACAGGCAAAAAAAGTTTTAATCATCTTTCTATAAACGAATATTTCGAAAATTATTACAATTTAATACGATTCTTCCAAACTGTGCATAATTGGATGCAACAGAATTCTGTGTTTAAACAGAGAGATAGACAAACACATACAATAACATCAGAAAGAGAGGGAGAGAGAGAAAATCCTTTCGTACTTATATAATTTATTTTCTTGTTTTATTATATCGGCATAATGATTTACTTTCGAGATTAGCATATGCTTACTCTTAAATATGTCTTTTGATGTATTTATTTGTACTA
This sequence comes from Salticus scenicus, assembly GCA_963930645.1. NCBI lineage: Eukaryota > Metazoa > Arthropoda > Arachnida > Araneae > Salticidae > Salticus > Salticus scenicus. Next base: position 188,454,114 of record OZ005649.1, on the reverse strand, counting down.
TCTAGAACAAGAAGAACTCTAGACAATAGTGTAAAAAGTATTATAACTTTTAACCCAATTATTCTAAGCAACCGTGTTAAAGAAATTATTAATTACAAGCACGAAAATTCTAGTTATAAAGACAATATATACAAATTCAGAAATATAATATATAATTTTAATTTAAGTTATCCATTTTACTTTATATAATTAAATTATTTCTATTTATGAAATAGTTATATATATTTTTTTTTCTTTTAAAAGAATCATATATGCTACGCATACACTTTCTTATAATTATCAAGCTTAACCAAAGTAATATAAAATTTATCAGGTGTTCTCTATTTAAAAATATAAAACTAAATCGCTAAAACACATATCAGTTATACAAATGGAAACTTTTAATATTTTCATTGTAAAACAGTATTACTTAATCAAAAAAATAATCACTTTTGACAAGATTCTATATGCAATTTTCAACAAAATACTCCTAATGACAACCAATTATCCATCTTTAAATTACAGGAATAAATAGCTTTCTGGTTTGCCTAATATTTATTTCATTGTGTCTTGTAACCAGATCGTAATCCATTCACGTAGATATAAATCTCCATATTTGGTGACATGCAGATTCTTGTCTCTGAAATATGAGAGATTCTCATATAAATTACTATGTATAGATATATAGAAGATCATAAATAAGATATTGGAAAAGAATTGGTAATACATATAAATTAAGGTCTGATTTTATGTTTTATAGTAATAATTAATATTGTAAATATTAATAATTAATAATCATAATATCACACACAAAATACATGTTGTGTAATTGTGAGAGTAAATATCTGAATTGCAATGATATTTAATATCATTTAACATAGAATTTATTCCTTTATTGATATTACATATAAAAGGTTAATATTTGTTTCTTTTTTAAATGATGTTTAATCTACTTATAGTTTTTCATCCAACGTGAAATTACAGAAGAGTTTCTACATTTAATTAAGCAATATCTAAAATTTATTAATCATTCTTAATAAATTTCAGTCAGGTTCATTCCATAATTTATCTCATTCTTCATTTTTTTTTTTTTTAATGAATTAATATCATGCAAATCTAATACTATTTCTTAAAAAGAAATATTATTAGATTTGCATGATATTGCGTTACGTTCCTAAGTTAGAGCAAAATGGAAAAAAAAAATGAAAATAAAAGTAAAAATCTGTCTTTCTAAATAAAAAGAAAAAAAAAAATATATATATATACATATATATATATATTACTTTGTTGCAAAAATCTACACTTTTTGACGTCTTTTTGTATAATTATTTAGTTATTAAAGCAAATTGATAGACTTTCTGGTTAATTACATAATTTTTCATACCGGAAGTTGATGCTTTAAAGAAACTCTCCTAGAGATGACTTTCCATGTATATTACTTGGTCACTACGTGAAAATTCATAACAGTCTAATTTTGTTAGACCAGTTTTATTTTACTTTATTTATTTATTTATTTATTAAAGACAAAACTGACAGCATTGAAAATTAACGTATGTTCATGAATATAAAATATGATTTTATAATGATCTAAAATTTCATTGAGAATGATATGTTTATTTAGGTTTATGATGATTAAACATTTAATGCAAATACATATCTAATTTACCTTTAAATTAGATTTCTATTCAATATTTATTTTAAGAGTAGCACACGAGTTTCAAGATTTGCGACTAGAAAAATAATACAGGGTGTTTATAAAGCCTATTTTGATGTTTAATAACTCATAAAATAATAAAGATAGATTAAAATCAATAACATAAATGGTTAGATAGACTCAAAAAGTTTCATGACCCTTGTCAATGAACTTCCGCGTGTGCCCCCATCGTCGCATGGAGAATATCAAGTCGATAGTCAATTTCTCGCCAGGTAGCGGCAAGCATGTCGGTATCGACATAAGCTATTGCGGTTGTAATTCTGACTTTTAGGTCATCAATGTTCGACACTCTCCTCCTGTAAACATTGTCCTTTAGAAATCCCCAAAGGAAAAAGTCCAGCGGTGTTATATAAGGTGATCTGGGTGGCCAAGGAATTGGACCTCCTCGCCCAATCCATCTTCCTGGAAAATGGCCACTCAAAGAACTACGAACGATGGTACCCCAATGAGGTGGTGCACCATCTTGTTGCAAAAAGACATGTGGCCTCTTCTAGTTGTGGAAATACGAAGTTTTCCAACATGTCTAAGTATACGACTGATGAGACCGTCTTTTCTGTAAAAAAGAAAGGCCCAATGACTCGGTCGTGCATTAGTTTACACCACACATTAACCTTTGGGGAATCCCTTTGTGCCTCACGGTATTCATGGCGGTTTTCAAAAGAGTCAAAGAGTCAAAAGAAGTCAAAAGACAGAAACATGCAATTAATAAGCAGACGATATTTAGAAAAGTACAGATATTTAGACTGGAAAATGAAATTATCTGAAATTAACGACACGGGCAGACGATATTTACAAAAGTAAAGATATTCAAACCTGAAAAGAAAATATATGAGTTATTCCATCAATAAATGTCATAAGTTTGTTTATATCTTCATTATTTTATGAGTTATTAAACATCAAAATGGGTCCGGGACTTTATAAACACCCTGTATATTACTGTGCATAAGAACTACTAACAATAGTTAACTGAAAAATTTACCATTATGTGGAAGGACTTGATCATTATTTTGATTTTTAATTAATTAAATGTCGTGTTGCTTGTACCACTAAAGAACCTCATTAAATGTCTAAAAAAATGCTTATATGTGCTTTATGAATGTAAAAATATCTATTTACTTGTAATTTAAATTTTTAATTACATGATTTCATTTTGTTTTTCTATTTCCTGTGTGTTGTTAATTTTTTAATGGAAAAAATAGTATTTTGTGTCATCATGGCACATACTCAATATCAACTCCCAATTAAATGCGAAAGTTTAACATACGTCTAGAGACAAGATTTAACTTTTCAGTTTTTGTAAGGTTCATATAGACACAAATTCACAACATTTTGATTAATAAAATTTGGCCGCATGTTAGTCGTAAAATTTAGGCGATGTGAAATTTAAGTCTTCATATTGTTACACTTCCAGTATGGAGACGACGCCTAATCAGAGAATATTTTTTGACAGCCTGCAGGATAATTTTTGTCATCCAGAGGTTGTCAGGTTATCATGAATATTCTATTTTCCGGATAATTTAAGAACATTAGGTATCCAGAAAATGGCTACATTCCTCCTATAACTGTCATGTAAGAATCATAAAATACATCCTTAGATTGTCTACAGGTCTGGCATTTTGACATCCAGAAGAAGTCCTACAAATAAAAAAAAAAAAAGAGAAATTCTGTTTTTCTGAGAACATGAAGTTATCTTAGAAATGACTTCCTGTGACTTTTTTTTTTTTTTTTTTTTTTATATAATGTCATTGTGTTATCTGAGATCTTGATATATCTGGATCAGTTTTTTTAGTAAAAGACTACTAAAAAAAAAAAAAAAAAAAAAGTCGAGAAAAAGATTGACATAACGGGAGTTTAATGCCCTAATTGCCTCAATATAGTGTTGAAACCGTTATCTACTTACAGTACATTAAAGTGCCATTGGTTTTAAAAGCGCATAAAGTAAACTTATTAAAGACATTTCAAAGGTATTTATAAGAATATAATGCAATAGGCTGACCAGATCAAAGTACCTTTATAATTGAGAAGCATTAAAAATTTCTACAACTGTCCAATTATGGATGCATTTTTTCATACCTAATAAATAAGGACTAAAAACAAAGTGTTACTGATTAATAATTTACTTTCCACAATTTTTTAAAACTTAGAAATATGCCAAAAAAAAAAAAAAAGTCCCCATTTGTCCCCATAAAATGGGGATATTTGGTCAGTATACATACTATATGTATACATATATGTATATACATTATTTTAATCTCCGAAAATGATACTAGACATTACATGTAGCCATTTTTGTTCCAGAAAGAAACTATGGAGTACTCTCGCTTTTCTGATGGGCTAGAATATTTTTCTTATTCCAGGATCTATTAAAAAAAAAAATGAAAGAAAAACACCCGAGCATTAGGACACCAAGTCCGAATGGGTTAATGATAATTAGAGCTGAAAATGTTGAGTTAGTGCAGTTCAATATATTTTTAAGCAATCCATAAAATAATGTGGCATATGATAAATACTCATTTTCAATATTTAACGCTTTCTAAAACATATTTTTTTTTTTTTATGTTTATTAAGTAAGAATATTACTATAGAATTATGCACACAAATTTATTAGATTTGATATTTGGAAAATTAAATAAATTTAGATATTGTTTTAAATGAAAAATTATTTAAAAAGCATAATAAAACAATTGTTAATGGCTCTTCGCTATATTAAGCATTAAGCTTTTAAAACAAAGCTGAAAAAAATTAGATATGCCATTTCACAATTTAACAGTGTTTCGGAATGTATTAAACAGATGGACTTTGGGAAAAGATAATTAGATAAAATTCGTTTTATATATATTAATATATTTTTTTATATATTATTATTGAAAGAAAACAAGAACACTTTTTGAGTATTAGGATAAAAAATATTTAATCTTGATTAATTATCAATAAGCTGAAAAATAAGTCTTTTTGTTTTCATTTCTATTGAAAAGTAGGATGGAATTTCTATTAGTAATATATCATATAACCTCATAAAAAAAAGAAAAGAAAAGAAAAGAAATCTAATGTTGATAATAGGAAAGTTAATCTTTATACTGTTGATCGAAATAATAGCTTTACGTTAATTAATTTAAAATAACAAATGTCATTTTTTATGTATTCTAATATACATGTTCATGTATGTATTATTTATTTATTTATTTTGTATACGACTAATTTCCTTCTGATTATTGCATAAATATGTTAATAATATTGAAAAAAAGTATCTTGTTATTCCTAAGCTTTGAATTTTTTTTCTCCTGTGAGTTCTGAAAGACATTTAAAACATGTTGATTATATTCTATAATAATATATAAATAAGAAAAGTTTGTTTATATGTAGAGGATAATCTCGGTAACTAATGAAACGATTTAATTTTATTTTACTAATCAAAAGCTATAATCTGCCTGAGGGCTACAGGCAATGGATAATTTTGATAATTTTTTTTTTTTCTCAGTTCAAAAGTTCAGTAACATAAACAAAATCCTCACAAAAAAACAGTAAATAATAAAATGTCAGAGAAATATACTTATTCATGAAGAATAAAACTGATATAAAACAACGTAAAAAATTTAAATTTGTACGGTATAATTGACGTCACTATAACTTAAATTATTTTTATTTTTCTAATGATATAAATTATTTAAAAGTGATTGGAAATATTCTAAATATACACGTTTAAACATTATTATGAAATGCATCTCTAAGTTATCATTTAATAATAAAAAAATGTAATACTTCAGGTGAGAATTTAGTTTTGTATAATTTCTTTTAAATTATCTCTTTATATAGTAAAAGAAGATGTATGTGTGTGCGTGTGTGTTTTTCGATCGCTTTGTAGAAAACTGGCTGAACGCGGATCAACAGATTATCGTATGACGGGTTAGCTTTGATTTCTCTTTATGCACCTCGAAGCCTGATTTTCAAAATTTTGAACAGTTTTCTCATTTAATGAATTAAAATATGAATATAAAATTTTATATTAGATTTAAAATTAGTTTTAAAGCATACTTAGCTGATGCCAAAAAATGTTTATGCGTTAATTGTTTTTCGCCATAAGAATTAAACATACACGTGAATAACAAAATAATATAAAATAATAAAATTTTTTCATGCATCATTCGAATTGAGGTCACTGTAACTTTAAAAATTTTACACATATTCATAAACTTTTATCTCCGTTTATCATTCATGTGCAAACAATATCTTGTCAAATAATCAAATTGATTGATTTCGCATTCAATTTCACATTTTTAATTTTCCGTGTGCGAAAAACAGAACTGTTAGTTGTATTATAATTTGGAGTCTAGACTAATATTTCTTACTACATATTCTGTCGATAGCAAAGAAAAGCGCCGCACAATCATATTAACCATAGAAGTTTTCTCTATTTTAATACAATTTTCCTATCGAATGACTTCTGGAAAATGACGACATTTCAATGACATTACTTCATTTCATTTCATTATATAGGAAATTTTAATTATTGGAAAAAGGGGTGTAAAATAGAATGTAACTTAATTTTGTTTGATATTTTCGACTAATGTACTTGAATTCCCATTAAAAAAATGTATCTGTACATTTTATATTTGACCTTTATTTACAATGAAATTTATTAAAATATATTTAGGATGTTCACCATAGTTCCTTCTCATACTTTTAATTGGTTAATAGCTGCTGCTGTAGTCATAAAAACGGTGTCTATGTTTAATATATCGGTCACGTGCCACTATATGCGAACATTTACAAAGCCACCTGGGAAAAATGACTGAGATATTCTCCCTATTTCACAAACGGTGAAAGATTGGGGAAACCGTGTACAAGAAAAATGTAGAAATTCACCGATTTAGTATAAAAATACACATCGTAAGAGTGAATGTAAAAAAAAAAAAAAAATACCGTGGGGCGTTTTTGGATACAAAATAAATTACATGATTGGTCTAAAAAAAATAAATATATCATAATTGCCTAAATCATACAGATTTTGAATCTCAGTATTTTGTAATGAAATATTTTTAATTCACAGTATAGTACAATATATCATTACAGTGTTACGTTAACAACAATGTGATAAAAACAACAAATAATCCAAAATATTAAAATAGAACTTCAAATGTACATTTTTATGTTTCGATATATAATATTTCGTTTAAAAATATATAGTAAAATGACTTATATTAAAAATATTTTATATCCAACTTAAAATTACGAAAAAGTTGGCGTAAAATATTATTCAAATATTTCACACTTTCACTTCCTTTTAGCTGGAATATTAATCAGTTGAAAAAAAAAGATTTAAAATAAATTGCATTTGTATAATGACAAAAAAAAAAAAAAAAAAAAATCCATAATTTAATTCGCAACGGAAAATGCGTTAACGATTTTCTGATACTGTGTGGGAGAAAACGTTTTTAAAATTTTCAGTGGATTCACCCTACACTTACTCTAACTTGAAAATATAATTGATAATTTAGAGGTTTGAATATATATTCTCAAACAATAATTATATCAAGCAAAGCAGATTACACAATTTATTATATTAGCAGAATTTTTAACAAAGTCAATTCTATTTCATAAAAAATTATAACACTATCTACCAATAAATAATTGGATATTTTCGAATTAAGACGATTTATCAAATATATTGAAAAATTCTTGCGGAATTATCATAAAAGTTTGGGAGTATAAAGTACATGTTATACCTCATATATTTCAGCAAAAGTTGTGCCCTGAGGAAGAAAAGCGAACTAGTAAAAAATTAAACAAAATTCAAAATGTTTTGGATTACACTGTAAATAGTAATGTTTAAAATATGTTTTGGCTGTAATAGGTGATTATGAGAATTCTTCTTGACTGTATAAAATGTTATGAAGCTGCCACATATATTCCCGAAAATGTAACGGTTTCTTTAAAAATTGCAAAATAAATTACCACTTTTTAAATTATATAACGTAGAGTACTAAACCCAGTGCAAAGCCGTTTTTAGAAAACTTAGCATACTACATTAGACACAGGATACAACAATCAAAATGCAAAAATTTTAAATAACTTCCGAACTATGATAATTTTAACTAAATATTTTTTTATCTACGCATTCACATGTTTTCTAAAAATTCGTTTTACATAATTTATAGCCAAAAGTATTGAGCTACTTATATGAAAACCCAAAACAAATATCGTGTAAATTCAGAAAGTTATGAGAGATAGAAGGAACAAAATTTTAGTTCTCTCAAAATAAAAGCTAAATTATAAGGGGTTGTACTCATATTTTTATTCAAATACTGACCAATGGTAATGTAGATTTTGCTGATTGTAAATAATCTATTTTATAATTATTATTATCTTTTATATATCCTCTTTTATAATTGTTCATGCATATTAATTCATAAAATGAATAGATGTAATTTATTTTTAAGTTATTTTATATAAGAGCCTCTTTGCCCAAAGTATTTTGAATATTTTACAAACATTTCATTAGACGTTTTATTTTATTAAGTGAGTCATTTGTTCCCCAAAATCCTGATAAGTTCATAAGAAAACTAATTAGACTTCATAAAGTCATCTTCGGAGAATTTTCTGTGACAGAAGATACATTCGGCATCTTTATTTTCTGTTTCTTTAGTTAAACACATGAAGTCAATTTCAGATGATACTATGAAATACCTAGTATTCCATAACACACGACACGCCATCTTTAAAAATGAACTTTTAAATTGATGGACAAATATTTTCAGCTAAAAAACGACCAATTATAACAAACTACAATTCTTTGAGCATACATTATACTTAACATCAAAATTCAAATCACATGTGTACTACTAAGATTAAATGTTTGAAAACTTACCTGCAAAACTTTTAAAAATCCCAAAACATACTTTGTTCTATAGAGAAGGGTAAGACAAGAACAAGGGCCGCTTCTTATTGTATTGCTGCAAGGGAATCCTTCTTGAGTAATTCATGGTATTTTGACGAGATAGCAACACTAATCAAAGCCGAAACCTCGGTATTTAATATTTCCCGACTATTCCATAGTACACACCTCTTCTCTCTCTCTCTCTCTCTCTCTCTCCAACTCTCTCTCTCTCTCTCTCTCTCTCTCTATATATATATATATATATATATATATATATATATATATATATATGTGTGTGTGTGTGTGTGTAAGTTTATTGTTTTCTTTGTTAAAATAAATTTTTATAAGGTAAACTTATTTTCAATATATTATTTGTTGCAAAAATATTGATATATAAAAATGTTCCTTCCTCTGCGCTTTTAAGCTTTACAATAGCATAGACAAAATGTTCAATGTTAAACCAAAAATAGACTATATTACATATGACCAAAGCAATAATATAAATATATATATATATAAATAAAATAAATAAATAAAAACATTTTACGAAAGTAGTACTTTGTGCTCCAAAATGATTGAGAAACTGCGAGTCAATAGAAACACCTTTTCTCTCAATCCCTTTGCAATTTTATTAACGGGATGGGATACAAGAGATGAAAAAAGTGTTGCATTCAGCCAAAAATTTTGATACTGAGTTTTTAGCTGATTTACGTGTTTTATGGTCTTCTGGGTACAAAAATAAAATAAATGAGAAGAAAAGAAAAATGAAGAGTGTTTAGTGTGAGCTTGTGCATGGGGTATATATGTGTGTCTTGTGATAACATATCGTATCTATAGAACGTAAAAAACATAGAATTAAGCAATTTTGAAAATTAACAATTTTGAAATTGTATAGGTAAGAGTTTGTCAAGGTTTGGTAATAGTTGGACAATTGGAAGTAGTACATGGAAAACTTGAAGTAAGGCCCAAATATTTTATCTCTGAGACGGCCCTGATTATTTTATTCAAATTTTTATGTAAGACTTTTCACGTATATATCTAATAGAGGAAAATGGGTACACATCCTTATTATCTAATCCAATTTTGGACCTATGACGTGGGTATCTGAAACAGATCAACCAAATTTTAGAAATATCTGCTATTTTAACTTTGTTTCAGAATTTTCTTCGTATCTGCCAGTTGATTATTTCAGTAAAATGAGTAACGTCCTCATAAGTATGCAAATCCGCCGTCTAGAAGACGTGCCAACCTCTATGCTACTACTGGAGAAAATTATCAATAATTGTTGCAAATAGAAATTTTTACGAATGATACAGCCATCATTTTAGCGACATGTGTGTCTCTAGAATATCATTTAGTATAGCTAATAAGTTTTTACATGGGTAGTTGTCGATAGTGGATGTCACGTGGTTGTTACTCAACTGAATAAATTTTATTTTAAGGTTATCTTATATAACAATGTTATTTTTGTTTTAGTCTGTTTGTAAATAAACTGTTTTCTATAGCATAAATATCAACGATCATCCAAAATTTTTTCGTCTTAAAGAATTAAAAAAAAAAAAAAAAAAAAATCGAAAATTTTATCCGAAATTAGTGGACAAATGAGTATAAAAGAGGCGCTGATTTCACAACTCAATTTTCTCTCTTCATTCGTCTTTCTGGGAAGTGACAGAACATTCAATTCTGATTAAATCTTGTGTTTAACCCTCTCATGACAATTAAGCAAGTGTACAGCTATACATAAGTTATTATACTTTTATGACAGCATTTTTGTAAAACTCTAATCCCAAACTCCAAATAGCGCGCTTCGAACTTTTTAATGTGTTTATGAAATATTCTAATGTGTATCGTAGATATTTGATTAGATTGTCAAGTAGGTTTTATTTTACAGTATGGTAAGTTTCTGCACATAACACGTGACCATTTACACAGAATACGTGTAATTAAATTTGATTTCAAGTTGTATATAATTAGATTCTTGTGGTAAGGTTCAATCTCCCTTTCAAAAGTGTTCAAATAATATATCATTATTTTTTATTTATAATTATCAATTAAAGATGAAAAAAAAAAAAAAAAAAAAAAAAAAAAAAAAAAACTGGAAATATGCAAGCCTCGCATCTGTATTTTCTAACCTTAGAAACAGAAAACTGTTCCTGCAGCAGATCCAATGTTAAGAACAGTTACATACAATTTCAAGAAACGTAAATGTTTTGAAAAAAACTTTAGGAAGTGTTTAACATTGATAACATTTGTAAAGAAAAGCAAGCTAAAAAGAAAAAAAAAAGTTAAAGTTTAAACAATCTAAAACGCATTCTAAGATACTCATTCAAAACAAAACTCCGGTTCAAAGCAATTAGCAGACGAAAATACTAATAAAGATACAAGTAATCTCAATGATAACACTATAAGGAAATAGGAAAAAATATTCAAAAGTATATTCACTACAAGACTATATATATATATATATATATATATATATATATATATAAATATATACGACATACTTTTGCAGATATAAAAAAATATAAGCCCGTTTAATTTTGTCTAGTAAAGCCTGCAGATGTTACATATATGCATATGTGTTATGTATATATATATATATATATATATATATATATATATAAGCGAAATAAATAAATAAATAAATAAATGTGAGTAATTTGTAGTTTAATGTTATGCATGCAGAATGTGCAGAAAGATGGTCTGACGTAGTTACTCATAGTAAATTTTCTAACCTAACATTATGATAAACATATTAAGTTGTAATAATATACGCTAAAAACCTGAATCAGACTCATTGCGTCTCGAAACACATAAATGTAGCAAAGTCTTAAGTAGCCGGAAATCCAAACTTAGCATACGAAATGTGTATCACGAAAAGATGCTACACTGAGAAAAAAAAATATATATACCGCATTCCTCTAGAATGAATATGTGGCCATTTTCTAAACTCCTTAACTAGAAATATAGATTTTCAAGCTATGCACATAAGGCATGTCAATAAACTGAATAGACAAACTTATCGAGAATTTCTATTTTACACATTTATAGATGGTGAAACAATATTCTGAACATTCCAAATATAGTGCGTTTTTGGTATTGCGAGAAATTCTCGCTTAATTTTCTAGAACTGGGTCATAAACCTAGATTATAGTTGCTGAAACTCACCTCTTGTAGTCTCATTTATTTGCAGAGATTTTTAAGTAACTTTGTCTTCGATAATATAGGCATAGCATTCTAATAGGAGCTTCTAGAACCCGCTTTCCATGGGGACAAGAATTTATAAGGATAACATGGAACTATTTATTCTAGAGTATCAATTCAGATTCTAGATGTCAGTTACAGAATTTTTTTCGCATTGTAAACTAAACATATTGTTGAGATCAAGCAAATGATTCGTATACAAGGACATCAAATTTAATCCAAATGCATTACGTCTATGAATAGAAATTTCTACAGTGTACCATCTGCAGACTTTACTAGACAAAATTAAACGGGCTTATATTTTTTTATATATGCAAAAGTATGTCGTAATTAGATTGTGGTATAGAGATCATTCACACCATTCGTTTACGGGCCTACCAAAAAGAAATTGTATACATAAGAGCTATACTTGGAAATTGCTGAAAGCATAATTTAGGTTGTGTTATGTGTTTTTCATTAAAGAACAAGTTTTTATGTCGACAATGTGCTGTGTATATAGTTTATAGATACTATCCAGGTCTAACTAAACATGAGTGAAAACATTCTTTTCTATTGAATGCAATTTATTGAAATGTTCTATTATATTTTACCATGTCAAGGAAAAAAAAAGAAAGAAAGAAAAAATAAGTGCTTATAAATAAAAATTAATTTCTTAAACTTTTGCGGTAAACAAAGTATATTTTGATGCTCTGTTTCTAATTCTCGTTTTTGTATAATATCCCGTTTTAAGATTCTCTGAATACGGAAGTTAAACTTTTAGGAGTTTTGGACATCTTCACATCTCAGCATTTCTTACAGCAATGTCAACTGATATATAAGATATTTTTCTCAATAAGAAATAGTGCATAAAACATAAAATACATTTTACAAAAAACAAAATATTATTTGGTTATTAAACTTTGAACTTTCAATAATTAAACTTACTATTCAGAGTGACTTCTATAAAGATTAACTATTAAATATATATATATATTATATACAAAAAGGTATTTATGCATGAACCATTAAGTTTAAATTTTGAATAGAATAACTGTTTAACGTCTACTGAAATATGAATTATTAAACCTAATGCAGAATTTTATTGATAATGTTATTGTTCTCTACATTTTGTGAAACACATAATTTCCATTAAAAATACTTTCTTGTAAAAAAGAAGAATATTTAATCGAAACAATAAGCCATATTTCTCTTTAAATTAATAAATAATAAATAGAAATAGAATAACTTAAAAAAAAAAAAAAAAAAAAAAAAAAAAAAAACCTTAAAAACTAGATCGTGATTGCGTGCAAACCTTAAAATACTTATTTTTAAGCAATTGGCTCTTTGTTTGCTTCAATGAACTATATGTGTCCCAATTAAAAGATCATTGACTTTTTACATACAAAATCACTTAAATAATCTATATTATAGATAGTAAGGTAACATGTTTTATTTATTACTTTATAAGCTAGTGTAAACCACACGATTTTTATCTATTTTTGCTACTTTATAAGTACATGAAGCATAAAAAAACGCTTACATTAAAAATCAAAATAAATAGGCAAAGTTATTAAGTTAATGCAATTAGAGGAGTTTAAGGAAGGGGGGGGGGGGGTAGTATTTTCTTGCAACTAACCCCTATTTGAGGGGGGAAACATTCGCATTAGTTTCGATTAAACAATATTTTGTTATTATAAATAAAATAGTATTATATTCATTTTTTGTACACAAAACTCCTTGAAAAAGTAATTAAATCAGTACTCGTGTAGTACTCATGATAAAAAAAAAAATACTGCACGCAACATTTAGATATAGCATGATTCATTAAATATGTATGTGTACACCATACACAGTAATTCAGAAGCGGTACTTATAGGCAACCACTTTATTTAATAATTCCTTATGAGTGTTTTTATAAAAATATACATTTCATTTACATCGCATTTTTTTTATTCTTTATATAACATTAGTAAAATCTTGCGAGATATCATATCATTAATGTACGTTTTTTTAATAATTCTTGAAATAGTTTGCACCTTTATTAAACACTCATCGCTTCAATGCGCTGAATTCTTTATAAATTAAATTAAACAATAATGTAACAATTCTGTTTATATTATTATTATTATTATTAATTTTATTTATAAAAAATTAGGAAGGAAAAATTTTGCTGAAATTTTCATTATCAAAGTACGATTACGAAAAATACTAAATGCCGTAAATATTATTTAATGCAAGTATACTTACATTATTTTATTTAAATTTCATTACATATAAATAAAAAGTGCTATGCACAGAAAAATACTTTTGTAAAGTAAATAATTAAGTTTAACAATTAATGCGTCTTACATTAAAATATTTTCTGCTGTTTTGAAAATACTTCAGCACTTTAAACTTCAATTTCGACATCTATAATTGTAGATAATTATTAAAGTCTTCAAAATACTGGCGATACTGCAACGAAACTAGTGTGTAGGTTCTTTTCACTTGAAAAAGGGGAAAATATTCTAGTTGGAAATTTATTTTATAATGGACCATTCCATGAAATTTTGTGCCGTCACAAAATTTTAAACATTAGTTGTATAAAGTAACTTAGAAGAACTGTCTTGGTGCCATTTTAGACTATAATATGCATATTAAGCTTGCTTATTACATTCAGGCAACGTAAATTATTTTGTTAAATTAGTTTAGTTATCTAATACTAATTCTAAAAAAATACGTATGTGATATTTTCTGTAAGGATCATTATCAAAATTAATTAAGGATGATGAATTAATTAAGGAATTATTTACTGCTGTAACAAAGGTCAACTGTTTTCCGTTCTAAGAGATGATGATAGTTCGTCCCTCTAGTGCAATAACGCAAAAGCTATTTTGCAGGTTGTAATGGGAAGATTCACGACAGTCAGTACATAATATTATATCATAATGTACTAACCGTATCATAATGTCCCGAAGTTGTGAATTTGTAATTATACATATCTTTGTAAATAAGTGTACTACGCGAATAAGTATGTGAAAAATACAAGAACTGTGTTACAGTCAGTGCCCATAGTGGGGCAATTTGTAGCACAGTTCTTGGTTTTTACAAAGAACCTGTAATTACAATATTTGTACATATATACCAGGTGTCCCATAGGTCTGTAGACATTTTAAAAAATCCTAACTATTGAAGGGGTTTATACAATTCAACACGGCTTGCAAAAAAATCATTCTTGCGAAGTTTTTTTTTTTTTTTTTTTTTTTTTTTTTTTTTTTGAGTAAAGAAAAAAATAAGTTAAAATTTCCCAACGATAGTTAGACAAATAGTTAAATTATTCGCCCAGATGTGAAAGAGAAATATGCTAATGAAAGTTCTACATAATGCACAGTTTTTTCGAATAAAACATCTTATTTCTTACTTTGCCACCTACTTGTGCATACATCTAGCTTTAATTGCGATGCTGACTTGGTGGATAAAGCGTTATTGGTGAAGATGTTTTCCCTCAGGTAAGAAAGGAAAGCTGCACTTAGCTGTGTTATAACTCATTTGCAAACTGTTATTTGTGGTGACGACGACATATGGAATAGTAGTTATATATCTGTAAATATTTGAATGAGAATAAGTGCAGTTTTTAATAAAAGCAGTGCGCCCTCTATCGACAAATAGCTTAATTATTTTTTAAAAATCCCTTTTTCGAAATGATTTTTGCGTGCAGTTCTATCAATTCCTTCAATGAATTTTTAAAATTTCTACAGACTTATGAATCACCCAGTATATATATTTGATCATTTAACGAAACAGCACAAAACTCAACGTTTAGTGTACTCAAATTTTGAACTAAATCTAATCATAAAATACAAAAACGCATGCTATACATTTACTTGTAAATCTGTAAGAATCGATTTAATTGAATTGGTTAGATTAGAAATGGAAAAATCTTATGATATCTATAGTTTACAATTCAGCAGCATAAAAATGCAAATCCAATTTCAATTATTTTTATAATTAAAATTTTATTATTATTAGATAGTACTAGTAGATAACGATATAACTGTGGAACACAATTTATGTTGTTCACCTGGTATATTATGCAGCATTGTAAAATGGCATGTTTAATTTTTCCCACCCTTAAAGTGAACTAAAGAAAAAAAAAAATCGATGTTAAATTGTAACTCACGCTATTTTTTAATAAATTATTAACAAAATTAGAAAAAAAAAGTAAAAAATATAACTAAAAATGGAAGAAATGACAGCTACTTATTTAAAATTAAATTAAATAACAATAACAATAAAGTAACACATATGTAGATGAAATATTGGCTCTGCAGAAAAGGTTATATCTTGGTTCTGTATATATCATATACTTATTAAGCTGAAAAGAAAATCATCTGTCGAATGCATATATTTTTGTTGATGGAAAAATCTTTTACAAACAAATAGTTAAAATATCAAGAAATGTAGAAAATTTTATTTTAAATTTACGTAGCTAGGATTAGCTATAAACATAAATTCAATATTTAACTGCTATTATGTGTAGTAATTTATTTATTCTTTTTTCTCTAGTACATTTTATTAATCTGATCGTGAAATTTTTACTTTCAAAGAGGTTTTTTTTTTTTTATTTTTTTATTTATTTATCTTAGTCTTTCATTTGTTTTATTCATTTAAAGATATTCATTTGTAAAAAAACAAATATTTTATTGATGAGTAACTTTTGCATAAAATGTGCTTTGCCTAATGTACAAATATTGCGTTTTAAAATAATAATATTTATATGTGTGTGTGTGTGTGTGTAAGTATGTATGTATGCATATATATATATATATATATATATATATATATATATATATATATATATATATATATAAACTTACTTCTTAGAAATAATAGGAATAAAAAACATGCAATTCACATAGAATATTAAAACTTTCCAACCGTAGGTACACGCTACATCTTTTAACCTTACTTTCTATATATTATCGCACAACGGGCAGTCGGAGTGGTACAAAATCAGACAGTTAAACTTAGTGAATTTATATTTACTCTTAAAAAATCTTGGAAATGCCTATAACCGCACAACACTAACGACAATGTAATTCCAGCGATTTTCAATTATAGTCCTTAATGTATCTGAATATTTTAGTGTGTCCCTGTAAATCTTAATGCTAAATATAATCTGTTCTATAGAAAACATATGAACAATAATTGTTAATTTCGATTTGTTTTGTTCCGTGCAAAGTTACTCAAATATATATTTTAAAAAAGGCCTCTCATAAAACATAATGCATTGGCTTAATATTGTATATTCCTATACATAAACCAGTGGTGCTATTTATAACATTTTAAATTGGGATCACGCCATAGTGAACTGGAATAACACGATACCATTATCAAGACATTTTGGAAAGACATAAACATAGACAGACGGACAGAAATAATGACATATAATTTCAGCAATTTACAACTGTAGGCCTAAATATATCTAAATATTCTCGTTTAGACAAGTAAATTTTACATTTAACATACCATATTCAATCGAAAATATTAGTTTTAGCATATCAATAATCAATAGCAATTTCATTATGATTTGTGCAGTACATACACTATGATTTATAAAAATACTTCACGTAAAACGAGATGCATTGGCATATTTTTGGGTGTTCCTGTAAGCAAATCATTTGTGCTATGTATACCATTTTATTTAGGAAGCACGCTATAATGAACTTGAAAAATTTACATTATTTTGAACAAATTCTAAAAATATTTCTGGATGGCTGAGCAGGACAAATAAAGAAAGACTGAAAGAAAGAGAGACAGATAGATTATTTCAATCACATTTACTCATAAATATTGTTAGAAAATGTTAAAAATGGTTATTGAAGAAAAAGATGCAATTACAGCAATTTTTCATTAATAGACTTTTAATGTATATGAATGCTTTTGTGGCCTTGTAAAACTTTATACTAATCTTACTACAGAGAACACACTTTAAAAAATAAATCCCGTAAGATTACTGGGAAAGCCCGGCAACAGAGATTCTAGACAAAGCCCGTAAAAAAAAAAAAAAAAAAAAAAAAAATGGTTTTACGAGCAAAATGTAACGTAAATTAAGGTTATTATGTACTTCATTTGCTATCTAAGAGTTTCTTTTTAAGGGCTTTGTCTGGAATCTCTGCTGCCGGGCTTTCCCCGTAATCTTACGGGATTTTTTTTTTTTTTTTTTTTTTTTTTTTTACAGTGCGTTTTATTTTGCGCAAACGAATAATAATAAATGCCAATTTATTTATCATATGAGCAAAAACTAATTATTAAAATATGATTTATAGAAGTACATCTCATAAAGCAGAACGTTATGGAATACTTTCTGGTGTCACGGTACACAAACCAATAATGGTATTTACTCAGTTTTTAATAGGGAATATACCATAGTAAACATAAATATTATATATCAGTTTCGAGGAGTCGTATGAATAGCATGAGATAGAGCACGGGCAGACAGACATACAAATAAACTAAAGTCATAAACAATTTTGAACTTTGTAGAAAAGTACTAAAAAATAAGTCATCAAACGTAAAAAACGATATTTTAATCATATGTACCTTGGTTTACCATAATTATAAATTTTTATCTTTATATGCGTGCAATAACATATTTAATTTTATTTTTCTATTAAATTTTGTTTAAAAAAATGTTATGTATCGTTTATATTGATAAAATTTCCCTTTTTCATTGAACTAAAATATCTATCTATATAAAAATTTAAGGTTTTGCTTAACTTTACGGATATCAAACATTTTCGTATGGATTAAAAATTCTATGTTAATTATTTTTGAAATGCAAAGTCATAATTTTTTATGTTAACTATAAGCGATGTATTTATTGCTTTTCACATGTAAGGGATATAATGCTTAATTAAATCCTTTGTTTATAATAAATCTATATTTTAAATGCATGTACTCAAAATTAAACCTACATATGAATAACATGTTTATTTTGAGTAATAATTTTCATTAAACGTATTTCTCATTATTCATTTCAAATCATGAAACGCAATAGTTTTGTTAAAATTTACATCTAAAAAAATAATTTATCTGCTATCATTAGATCTTCCGTATAAAATTAAATTTTATTGAGCAATTTACATAAATTTACAATACATTACACATACAAAAAGTCCTGCAGAGAACCAATTATTCTCTTTTATTCAAAAATTTGTCATTTGTATTTTTGTAGAAATTGATCATCCACTAATTTAAGTTCTTTTAAAAATCATTATTCGCATATTCAAGCTTAGAAAAATTTCCACTTTTACCCTCTAATAGATTTTTAATGGATTTTCTTCCGTAAACAAACTGTAACTATCAAATAGCAGTGAAAATTAATGATGTTATCTTTTAAAATGGTGAATTACAAACAAGGAAGTTGATAGAACTTTTGTAAACAAAAAGTTGAAAATACGAGGGGTATGTGACTAAATGAAAAATGATGAAAACAGTTTGCAAGAAAATGACTTTTGTTGACATTTAAACTGATTAATTTATTTTAAGTAATGTAGTAGTGTAGAAAAAAAGCTAACACACATGTTTTCGTGAATCCGTTTGAACAATTTCATAACATTTATGCATTAAACATTAAACTAAATTCCGATTATTTATGTTTTAGATTTAAAATAATAATTATAGATTATTTAAAAAACCTTTTAAATGGCATTGCTTTATTTTTAATATAATTAATTTAAAATTGCTCTCCGAAAGCTTACAGAAATCAGCTTTCAAAAGTATTTGTATGTTGTCTTTCAAAATGTAAATACACATATGATACAGGTTTGCATTCTGTTTATTCAAGATTATTATTATTATTATTATTGTTATTTTTTGTATTTGAATTTTACGAAAATATATTTGAAAAGATCCTTTTTCCGCTTGTCAAAAAAGTCCCCTTGTCATTAAAGGATTTTTTAACTTTTCTAGTTTATAAAGTTCGAAAGTAAAGTACTTTTCTAAATTAAAACCATATATTTATTGAATTGAATACTGACTTTTATAATAATAATAATAAAAAAAAATGAAAATTATTTAGAACGTTGGTATTCAATGTAGTTTGAGAGAATCACATTTTTTTTTTTGTATTTTTCTAAAATCAAACAATTGTTCTTTCTATCCGGTAGGCAAAAGTGTAATTTCTGTTTTTTAATATGAAATAAAATTTATAATTTTCTCTACACCCCCCCCCCAAAAAAAAAAAAAAAAAAAAAAAATTACCAAACATATGTTTTCTTTTCTATTCGATGATCCTTTGTCATCTAGTAATTCAATGAATCAGCGCTAACAGAAATATTTTTAACCGACTTCAAAAAAGGAAGAGGTTTTTAACTGCTGAACGGCTGCAGCTACACTGAAAAAAAAAAAAAAAAACTATTAAATGTACAGGAAAAATCTGGCAGCAGGGGTGCCAGTATTTCTCCGTCAAATATACAGTTTAAAACCGTAAAATTGTAACACTGACATACATTTTACACAGGAGTCCTGTAAGTCAAACAGGTTTTTTTTTTTTTTTTAAGTACACTTTTGTCTTGTATATTTGACGGAGAAATACTGGCACCCCAGCTGCCAGATATTTCCTGTGCTTTTAACAGTTTTTTTTTTTTTTTCTTTTTTTTTTTTTTTTTTTACAGTGTATATTCATAAAAGTTATATGTAGGTACAGTAAACTGGTCATGCGTAACGTGATTCAACCGCCTACAGCACCATCTGGTGAAAAACAGTAGAGTTAGAAAATTATTAGTTCCCTATCTTGAAAACGGTTCAAGATAGGGAAAAAGAGTGAATTACAAAATTACTGGATATCATCGATTTAGTACCAAAAGACAGTTTGTAGACATTAATGCTAAAAATAGAACGATTAAAACGATCATTTGTTTGTGCACAAATTCATATTTTCTGCAAAATTCAACAACATTGCATATGTTGTAGCGTAGTGGGTGACATTTATGCTATGTAAAATTCATATTGTGGTTATTGTAAGCGGCCACATCGATTAACGTATAGACGTTTTAAACCGACTTCATAAAGGAGGAGCTTCTCAATTGAAACCATGCTTTTTGTTGTTGTAGTTGACATTTGTTAGCTTATAACTGCGATATTTTTTAAAACTTTTTTGATTGTTGTTGTTCCGCAAAGAAGACCTGAAATAGGTCTCATTATGATTTCATTAATATCTAAACAATTTACAGGGTATTCACAAGAGTCCGTTCTCACTCTAACTACTAAGCGGCTGCCTCTACACTCGTAAAAGTAATATGTAATTATTGTAAAGTGGCCATGCGCTATAAGATATGACCGCTTACAGTACCACTTGGTGGGAATATAGCTGAGTTAGCGTTTCTATCTCAAAACATTATAAGGCATGAGAGAAAAGGTAAATTACAAAGTTGTACTGCATCATTGATTTAGTCACGAAAAGATACGTTGCAGACATAAATATTTAAGACAGGTTTGTTAAATGTGCATCTGTTTGTTCGCAGTTTTTTACACTGTAAACAAATCAAATAGCCATTATTTCGATGTTGAAGCTTCTGCCCGTCAGCTGCAATGCATATTTTGATCTTTGTTTGAACTTGCTGCACGCATTCCAGCGTAGCGGGTGAAACATATTCACTGTAAAGTTCAATACATGCGTATCCGAATTCTTGGTTACGAATACAGTGTATCCATTCTTTACATTTCTAAAGCTTTTTTTACTTAATGCATGGTAATTCAATAGATAGTTGTTTCTCGTATGCGATAAAGGCAAGAAAAGTGACACAACCCTAAAAATGCAGTATTTGAGAAAAATCAGCTTAATGATGAGACATTGACTAGAATAAAACTGTGTCTCGAGTGGATAATTTTTTAGATGGAGATGTATTTTTTTTTTTTTTTTTTTTTTTTTTTTTTTTTGTTCATATAAGGGCACTTCATACATTTTTCAGTGACATAAACTCGAAATTACTATTTTTTGAGTTGTGTCACTTTGCTTGTGGGTTATGATTTGTCAAACCACCGTTGAACGTCTGCTGATGTTCTGCTACTTAAATAAATTTTCTCTGAAAAGAAAAAAAAAAAAAAAAAAAGGAGAGAGAGAGAGAGAGAAATAGAAAAATAGAACTGACTCCAAAAAGCAACTACTATTCAAACAATTAAAAATGAAAGAAAATTGGTAAAAATGGAACTGTAAATTGCGCCTAAAAGTATAAAATAATTTCCTTCGTCAAACTACCTAAATACTACAATTAAACTTAACTTTTGATGCCAGGCAAAATTGAATAAAAATTGATAACTTTATTCAATAAAAAAAATCAAATTCTATTCGAAATATACACCTCACTTCAGCATCTGTAAAACACAACCAAAAACTACTTTGATTCAAATAAACAAATAAGATTTTGTAAACTGCAAAAGTTGGTGGAGCTTCTGGTATCTGACGTCTTTGGTAAAAAAAAAAAAAAAAAAAAAAAGCTAAATGATATCGGGAAACATATTTAATTCCTTTGAGCAATCATGGCTATTTCAATAAGTTATATCAAGATAACAATCAAGAATATGAAACAATACCTCGTATAATATATATCATATAATTATACATATCTCGTGTATATTTTAGCATTACGTTTTGATCGCCAAATCCAAACACAGTCAACGATGATAGTTATCAAAGTTATACCAAGTTTACAAAGAAAACTTAAGTAACTTCATAGAAACATAAACATCGAATTACAAAAATGTTCACTTTTATATGTAGATGTTACTAAGGGACCAAATGTACACAGAGATAAAATAATTATGGAAACATAAAAGTGGTTCACTGGAAGACGATAGCATTTGTGGCTATTGGTCTAAAAACAAATCTTTAAAAATGAATTAAAAACTATTTACTTCTACGCCGACTTCAAAATTTATGTTTAGTTGTAGTATTCAGGTTGTTTGGCGAAGGAAATTATTTTATCCTTTTAGGCACAATTTACAGTTCATTTTTACCAATTTTCTTTCACTTTTAATTGTTTGAATAGTAGTTGCTTTTTGGAGTCTGTTCTTTTTTTTTTTTTTTTTTACAAAAATATTTTATTATTTATCTGCTAACAACTGAAACAAGTACGATTTTAGGTCACCATTATTATCGCATTTTTTTAAATTTAAAACTTTTGTAAGCTATGAATCAATTGATAATCGAGTGTTACAAGTTTGAGGTATATATATATATATATATTTCGTGTTACTAAAAATGTCGTGTTGACAAAGTAAAACACTTTTTTTTCTGATTCATCAAATCATCGAAGTAGATAGTTTGCTTGCTCCGAAGAAGCTCAAAATACACATATTTTTAATCTCACCGATTTGACATCATGATCCTTTTCCACTTGCAATTTAGCTTTCAAGTGGATTGTACTCGTTAATTACGCTTGGACTACGACATTTTTAAATTAATGATTTAACACATTTTTTACAGCCATTGGTGATTCCTTTAAGCCTTTATCTACTGAATTTTTTTTTTTTTTTTTTTTTTTTAACATAACCATTAATTTTAAAAGCGCTTAAAGTCGATTTTATGGAAGAAATATCAGAGGTTTTTAGAGAAATAGTACTTATATACCTTATTTTAATCTAACTACATAGCATTCGACGTAAAAGGTTGCCGTTTTTATTAAAAATAAATGTTTGCAGAGTGCTTTTGCTTTTTTGTTCTTGGCATTTCTCAATATCTTTATGTTTGTTAAAATTAATTTCTATATTAACTCAAGAAAATACCATCAATCTTAGAAACAAATCTCTCACACTAAAAAATATTACATTCGCAGAAAAATAATAAAATAAACATAATATTTTTTGTTTGTGCAAACCGAAGGTACTTTCTTGGCCAGCCAAACCTCTGAAACATTTATATTTGATAAAATCAGACTATTCAAATTTGATTCGATGTATTTTTATCTATAACTTAATCAGCCGATAAACGCAGAAGGGCTCAAAATGTACTGAAGCATCTGATGTAACTCAAGGATTCCAAATTTACTACTTTCAATTTAGAATTGCAATTATTTAAAGTATACTTAAAATCCAAAGTAAGTATATGTATACTAAAAATTTCCTCTAACTGCATAAAACTGTAGGGATGACAATGTAACCATTTTTTGTTACCACCTCTTTCTAAAACTTTCTTCTTTGAAAGTACTTACTTGGATTTCGAGGTACTGTTGAAAACTCCGAACCACTAAGCCGAAAAATGACCTGGGATTGAAACCGGCAATTACTATCTAGATCTTTTATACAATGGTCAACTTAATTTTAATAATAGCAATAAGTCGATAATCCAGTATAAAAACCTGGCTCATTTGACTTAGCTTGCCAATCTTTTACAAACTGATCTAATCAGACCGGTTATGTATATGTCTAAAGTACTATTTTCTCATAATAAATTTGCGAAATTTTCAACTGTTATGGAGATACATATGAAACCTTTAACATAAAGTTATATTTATATAATTAACTTTATAATTTTTTAAGAAGAATTCTCGGTTAGTTTAGTAACTGCAACAAAATATATACACTGGCGTAAATATATCGAAAATTGGCATAAAATAGAATTGAAAATTGCACCTAACAGTATAATATAAATTCCTTCACCAGACATTATAAACACTAATATTAATCATAACCATCCGAAGTCGACGCATAACTAAATTAAAATTGACAGTTTGTATTAAATACACAAATTAAATTAGAAATTCACAGCTAACTATTTCATTTTGGCATCTGAAAAACACAACAGAAACTACTCAGATTAAAAAGAAACAATTAAGATTTCGCAAGCAACAAACGTTCGCAATGAAAATCCTTGTAATTCTGGAGAAGCATAAATCAAGAATAACGAAGGATGCTCACTGCTCTACGTGGGTGTATTTGATGCAGTGATGAATTTCATGAAGTGATAAAGCAATAAATGAAACTATGAAGATTCATCATTCGAGAGTTATCGGCCAGTGTAGCTATCGTTCT
Organism: Salticus scenicus; assembly: GCA_963930645.1. Taxonomy (NCBI): domain Eukaryota; kingdom Metazoa; phylum Arthropoda; class Arachnida; order Araneae; family Salticidae; genus Salticus; species Salticus scenicus. The sequence goes on along the minus strand of OZ005649.1, from coordinate 188,429,353 downwards.
CAAATTAAATTTGTAAAAAGGAATATAATCTAATGTAATTTGCGCTGACTTCATAGTTTATGATTGACAGTATTGTTTATGTTGTCTGTCGATGCAGTATATTTTATACTTTTCGGCATAACTTGATTTTATGTTAATTTTCAATTTATTTTTAGTGATTTAAATATTTATATTTTTTTTTCCATAAAGGTTTAATTTATTACTTTTTTAATTTGATTACTAATATTTTAAGTATACCATTTATATTTTTAAATTTATTTTTAATAAATTCTTAGTATTACAATGCAATATTTCAAATTTCTTTCTCTCTCTCTGTATACAACATATGTACATACATTGTGTTTAGAAAACACAATGTTAGGCAGTGACACTTATTTAATATTAACTGGCAAAACACTCAAATCAGATGGCATTTATTGGTGAAGACTGAATACCATTTGAACTACAAATATTTTGGCTCTTAGCAATATGTCCTTAACATAATCATGTAATGTGCAAAATATTTACTCAAAAATAAATTGGATTTCGTGTTTCCATTCTTGTGTTGCTATAGAGATAGGATTTTGCATTTAACAGTTCGAAATCGTTATTTTCTTCGACAACAAATCACAAATATTAATTTATAAATCGCATTAGTAATGGCATTGCTTCACATTTTTACTTTTATTTTTCGATATTCAAAATCAGTTTTACTTTGTAACGAGTCTTGTATATTTATTAATTTTGTTAATTTATTAATTTAATTAATTTATTTATTTATCATTTACGAAATTATTTATTAAAAAATCACATTTCTAGAATATTTAAAAATTGCTCGTGTATTTTCGATTCCTCAACTTTTATTTAAAAAATAAATAAATAAATGAATAAATAGTCTGCATAAAAAAGAGTAATCAGCTGATATATTTAATTATTTTAAATAAATTTAAATGAAATAAATCATATTTATCTTTATTTACAAATGTTATATATTGTTAAAACCAATTATTAAAAACTAATTAATCACTATTTCTTCTTTACTTTTTTTTATAATCATGTAATCATTGTTATTATAAGGCATGTAATGTTAAAAAAAAAAAAAAAAAAAAAAAAAAAAAAAAATGGAGCGACTCCACTCGACTTTTCGAACATTGAGTAATTAACAGTTTTGTAGATAAAGTAAAGAAAGAGGAGTTGTTAAACAAACAAAAGAGAGAAAAACATAATGGAGTGTTTGAGTATTTTTCTCCATATATTACACGATGTTTTATTTAACGCTACTGAACTTTGAGCCCATAGATCATAATGATAAAGAATTTTTCGTTGTGTCCCTGTAAAAACCTATAAATGCTAGATTCACCAAAATGCTTATAAGTAGTGCAAAAGTGATTTTTAATATTCATGTAAATTTTCAGCTCAATTGAATAAGGCGTTTAGATGCTATCACACTTTTAAAAATTTCGTCCCATAGGCCATAATGATAAAGAATTTTTCTTTGTGTGCCTGTATAAAACTGTAAGTGCTAGATTCACCAAAATCTATAGAGTTGATGCAACTGTGACCTATAACATGTGTACATTTTTTTTTTTTTTTTTTTGCTTAGATTAATAAGGCGTTTAGACGCAATCACACTTTTAAAAATTTGGTCCCATAGGCCATAATGATAAAGAATTTTTCTTTGTGCCCCTGTAAAAAACCTGTAAGTGCGAAATTAACCAAAATCTATACAGTTTGTGCAACTGTGACAATGTGTACAATTTTTTTGCTCAGATTAATAAAGCGTTTAGACGCTATCGCACTTTTAAAAATTTGGCCCCATAGGCCATAATGATAAAGAGTTTTCCTTGGTGTCCCCGTAAAAAAATTATTAGTGCTAGATTCACCAAAATCTATAGGGTTCTTACAAGGGTGACTTACAATATACGTACCAACTTTCAGCTTATACAAACAAAGCGTTTAGACGCTAGCGTGTTCACTCACAGACATACACACATACATACACACGCATATACACACATACATACACACATATATACACACACACACACATACATCATCGTAAAAATAGTGAAAACGGACTCAGGGGAAGTCGAAACGTATAGAAACATCAACATCTCAAATTCGGATTTTTGACATGATTACAATACTTTCCTCACTATAGTGTTCGAAAAGTAATAATGGAAAAAAATTCATTTATTTTTAAGTACTTGAAAAATAAGACTACGGATGCATTTGACTAAGGATATACTTTATTTAACATAATAAAGCAGATTTTTTTACAGTTATCAATATTATGTGATCTATTCCTTTTATGAAATGCTTATAACTTTTTTAATTAAAAACATTTTAATTCTTTAATTTTAAAACTAGTAAAATCATAAATAATATCCATCTGTAACAAGTTTTAGATTTACTTTTAACTAAAGTATGTTGTTTAATTGTGTTTTATTTGGAAACTGTAATTTTAGATTTATAATATAAAAATAATAGGTGAAATTACAGGGAAAAATACATTTGTCTGAATAATATTTCGATTCCCACAAAAGAGCATACAAATATTGTACATATTAAGTGAAATCATATGTGAAAGTTATAATTCATTTGAAGCGTTATATGATACAGAGTGATATTTCTTGTGGTTGTCCCCTTAATTCCACTCGTGTTTAAAACGATAGCGGGAAATGGGAATCTTTGGGTATCTGAAATTCAACGCCTTTTTGTTCAGTAATTTTTAGAAAATAGGAAACATGAAAAAAAATCTAATAATTTGATTAACCACTGTATTTTAGCAAATTTGTGCTTAAATTTTTGACACGATTTCTTTTTTTACAATTCATAAACTGCATGTTTATGAGCAACATTAATATATATATATTATATGCTTCAAATGATAGTATATCAGATAGTATAATTGATATCAAAATAAAATAATTTTTTAAGTGTTATTTATTTTTTATTTCGTGTATTTGTTATGTGCTAAAACATCGCAAATGCACTGTACACATTAAATATTTTTAAAACATTAGTTCCTTTAAAAATGTAGAATAAAATGTTTATAAGTGAATTTCAACAATTAAAAATAAATGTATTATAACTAAAACCTTAAAGTTTCTTCTTTTAAATGTCAAATTGAAAAAAAAAAAGTTAATTTTATATTTTAAATAATAGCTTAATTGTTTTCAATAAAAGAGTAAATATAATCATTTGTGAATAATTATTTTTTAACCCCCCCCCCTCTTTTTTTTTTCTTTATTTAACTGAAATTAATATTTAAGCAAACATATTTTAGAAATTTGTTTAGATAAAAGTTTCCTTCCAGTCCGCCTTAAGTAAATGTTTTTTTTTTTTTTTTTTTTTTTTTTTAGATAATTCATCATTCATATCTCTCATAATCCCAAGCATTGTCAATAATGCAACTTAAATGCACTTTCTTTTTTTGTTTTCTAAGAAGAATGCATGACAAAAATGATTAATAACTGTATTTTTCAAGGGGAAAAAATACCGGAGAGATTAAATATAGCTTTTTTAATTTGCATTTCTTTTCTTTTTTGTAAACAATATACGTTAGTACATTTTTTTTTTTTTTTTTTTTTTTTTTTTTTTTTTTTAATAATACAAAACATTTAAATAAGTATAATAAATGTTTAATTTTTATGATGTAATAAGTAATAATCAAATTGAATTTTTGGAGATTCAGAGTGAATTTTTTATATTTTATTTTCTTTTATTTTTACCATGCTTTTATTAACATCGATTTTTGTTTGTTTGTTTGTCCGGTACAAATGTTGCAATTGGTTTTTAACTAACTTCCCTATTAGCTAGACATTTGAAACTTTCAGAATAGCTCAAAACCCGGTGACATTACAGCACGTCGAAGCCCGATTTACGAATTTTTTATTAGTTTTCTTTTAATTAATTAAAATATCGAAATACTAATATTCTCCTAATAGCTGTAAAATAGCCATTAAAATATTAGCTATACTTTAATTGTTGCCAAAAAAATTTACGAGTTTATTTTCTTTCGTTATAAAAATAAATACATTTAATTAAACGTGAACGTTAAAAAACTGTAAAAAGTCAAATTATGCATCTCGCAAAAATTGACGTCATTATCACTTTAAAAGTGTTATACGCATTGATAAAGTGCTAATTTAGTTCTACATCTAGGATTTAACAGAAAATTTTAAAACATGGGTTAAATATATATATTTATTTTTTCCTTATAATTATTAGTTCATAATATAATGTAAAAAACGGTCCTTTCGATTTTTTTTTTCTTTTCACAGTAAATTTATTTTGAAATTATGTCGTTCTTAAAATATTTTCTGTTTTTCTTTATTATAATGGTCGTTCTCCGATTCAAACCATACACAATCAAAAGCTATCCGCGATTGTAATGAAATGTTCGCCTTTTGGTGGGCTAAGGCGAAATTACAAATGACATGATAGCTTTCGGCTTTCGAATAGACGCCATTGCTTGCCGATGTTTAGTTTCACATATATTTATTGAATAAAAATTAATAAATCCGGTAATAAAGATAACACTTACTGTTGTGTGCCACAGTGTAACTCCGAAAAATCAAGAAATCCAGAATTAAGCCTCCATTTGTTTCCAAATGACAAATTTAAAATTTTAGTTGCTTCGGCTAATGGAAGTAAAGAATTAATCAGGTGATTTGGAAATAATATTTGTTCAGCTTCAGTTAAATATCTACTTCCGATCGAACTTTGAATAAACTGAAATATTTTTTTTTACAAAAGCAATCAATTTTCCATGATGTAATGGCGGAGAAATTATAGCACGAATATTAAGTAGTAACACATATAGAACAAAAATAAATACACGTGGCTATTATATTTACTAACAACAGAAGCTGAAAATGCGCCATCTATCGATCATTACAAACGCGGATTCTACTTACTGAATTGTCCTTTTTTTCTTTGTGACTTGATTCCAATAACGAACAGTATTTTATTATACAATACAGATTAAAAAAAAAAAAAAAAGTACATTCAAGTAAAAAAATGTATTTATAGAATTCAATAATAATAATAATAATAATAATAATAATAATAATAATAATAATAATAATAAAGAAGTACTTTCTAATAACAAAAATCATCAGACAAATAAATAAATAAATAAAAACAAGTGTACAGTCTTACAATCTCTATTTGTTTTTAGTTGTCTGATACTTCGAGATTTATTTGTCACAATAAATACATAAATTATTACTGATTTGTGTGCTGTGACGTTATATGTTACTAATAGCTTGAAAATATAAATTTTAATATTTCACAATTTTTCTTTTTAAATACTTACAGAAATAGCGTAATTTATAATATTTCTTACAATGCTTTTTCCGCATTTGCATCACACTTTAATGCTATGTTAATTAAGTATGCCTATGTCTCTGAGAAATTACAGGATTTTTTTTTCCTTCTTTTAAGACCATCCCCCAAACAAAAGTACTGAGAATGTGACGACATCTTGTTCTAGTTAAAATTATTTACACAGTGAATTAATTTATTTCGAATGAAAGTAGTCAAGTTACCACTGCAAATGAACTAAAATCTTCGTGTATGAGCAAAATTATGATGATATGCATTTGCATTACCGTTAAATTTCATTCATACAACGTCACAACTATCCGACTACATAATTCTAATACGATATTATGTCTATTTAATCACGGTTTTAAAGTTTCTTCCTTAAGTGTTCGAAACTCATTTAAAAAATAATATAAAATTACAGATTTTTAATTAATAAATAATGTTATTTTTACCACCCATCTAATGTATAAATAAGTGTTAAAGGCAAAAAGTGCACATATATCTTTTTGATCCATTTTTTACCACGCTTTTATTAGCTTCACCTGTATGTATGTATGTATATTTGTTTGTAACTTCTCTAGGAGCAAACAAAAAATTTATATTGTAAAAAAAATACTTTCCCTGCGTGAACGATTTGGCGTTGAGGTAAGGCGCCGCGCTACGAACCTAAAGGTCCAGCGTTCGAGCCCCGTCAGGGGAGATTTTTTAAAAATGGTTTTTGTTTAAATCTAAATTATTTAATTAAAGATTTAAGTGTATGTAAATATTATGGTGTGTCACTCACACGATTTTCTCTTACCCTGCATTTTAATGCTAAGATAGATATTTTGTGCTTTTTAGTTCACATTTCTATAAAAGCGAGTTCTTTAATTTTTTAAAAGTATCATTTTATTCATCTTACCTTTATTATGTTGCTTTTGAAAATACAAAAGTAACATTTCCTTTATATATTAAGAAAGATATTTCCAAACAACGCTTTGTTTTTCTTCAATAAAATATATTTGTAACTTATCGATAATTCATTAGAATAACTTCGAAATGAAGAAGTTCATTTTTATAAAATAGTAATGCTAGTTATGAATATTTTAAGTAAATTCCTCGATGCCTTTCAACAATCTGTCCTCAGGGAAAGATGATATAATATTATTGGAAAGAAAAAGTTAATTAGAAAGATTTTCTATTAACGTGAGATAAATCATAAAAGCAATTTAGGAATTTATATCGATAATTAGCATTTTCACATTAAGTCGTTAAAGACATGCATGAAATTAGAAAACATATTCATATAAAGTCTTCTGAAAGGAAAATTATGTATTACGATCATTCATTTTTTCTTCGATTGATGTGAACAATCTATTAACATTTTTTTTTTTTATTATTTCATATAAATTGTAGTTAAAAAAAAAAAAAAAAAAAAAAAAAAAAAAAAAAAACGATCTATATATGACTATAGTTCTCATTCTACACAAAATAGAAAAAAAAAAAAAAAAAAGAGAGAAAAGAAGAAGAAGAAGAAGAAAAAGAAAATAATTCAGCAAATTCATGTTATTAAGACGATTTTTCTTGTAAAAATTCAAACCTTTTCGTATGAATCAATTGTATTAACAACTCTTTATTAACAACTTTAATCACTTTGAAGTTAGAGTTTACAAGCATGTGGATGATAAACCAAAATACATTTTTTTTTATTTTTTTTTTTTATAATAAATGCAGTTTATATGTAAAAGTTAAAAGTTGCCAGTAGTATTTTTTTTTTCCGGTGAAAATTTACAAAATTTAATTTTTTTAAGAAATTTTCCAATGTATTCACGATCTATAGGAACCTCTGCAAAGAAGAGTGAAAACAGTAACGTTTTTAACTGTATGAAGGAGTCACTTATGTGTACAGGTCTACGAATATTTAAGCGAAAACACTCTTTTTTATTGAATGTATTTAGTGGAAGTACTTATTTTACTATATAGTTTTACAATGTCAAATAAAAATGCTGAGGAATTTAATTAATTTATCATGGCCATACGAAAAATAAGGTACTTTTTTAAGCTGAATATTCATCGCCCCAGCTAAAAAATGTCTGCAGTAAATCTTAAAAAAAAAAAAAAATGGAGACCATTTGAAGGTATTTGGAACATAGATATTTGCAGAAAATCTACAAAATAAATCTGCAGAAAATCTGCAAAAAAAAAAAAAAAAAAAAAAAAAAAAACAGTTGAAGAGAATTTGAAGGTATATGGAACAACTTATCTGCAGAAAATCTGCAAAAGAAACATTGCAGACAATTTGAAGGTATTTGGAACACTAACCTGCAGAAGACCTGCAAAACAAATTGCAGGAAATTTTAAGGTATTTGGAACAGTTGTCTGCAGAAAATCTGCAGATAAAAAGGTGCAGATAATCTGAAGGTACTAAAAAATTTTAACCGGTACTTTTAGGCTTTTAATCATGTGAATCTTTCGATCAGGAGCCCCCACATCCTCACATAGGGAAGACCTACACAGTCGACGCTGGTTCTTGGAGTGTTTTTTCTCTTAGTGTATGTCGCTTCTTCGATGGGGGTAAAGCCCATGTTGTCAACGTTTGCTTTATTGGGCTCGTTGCCAGCATTCACAGAAATAGTATTTTTAATGATTTCAAATTTTTATGATAAAAACCATAAGTTGGGTTTTTACAGTCGAATTTTTTTTTAAGTAATTGAATATTATGTTAATATTTTCGGTCTGGGCGTTTTTAGCTAATGCTGTGGGTAGTATATTTTTCTTAAACTTAATATTTGAGAAAGTGCTTTATTTATTATTCTACTAAATTTTCGCTTGTTACATAACAAGCGAAAAATTAGTAGTAGAATAAAGCACTTTTTCAAACATTAAGTTTAAGAAAAATATACTACCCACAGCATTAGCTAAAAATAACGCTCAGACCGAAAATATTGACATAATATTCAATTACTTAAAAAAAAAAAAAAAAAAAAAAAAAAAAAAAAATCGGACTACAAAAACCCAACTTATGGTTTTTATCATAAAAATTTGAAATCATTAAAAATACTAATTCTCTGAATGCTGGCAACGAGCCCAATAAAGCCGACGTAGACAGCATGGGCGTTTCCCCATCGAAGAAGCGACAAACACTGAGAGAAAAAACACTCCAAGAACCTACGTCGACTGTGTAGGTCTTCCCTATCTCAGGATGCGGGCGCTCCTGAGCGAAAGATTCACAGGATTAAAAGCCTAAAAGTAACGTTGGTTAAAAAGTTTTAGTACTTTCAGACTATCATCTGCACCTATGAAGCAGTCATCATCAGAATTTTTGCGTGTAAAAGTGATATTATAAATGGCGGTATCTAAGGGGTTATTTTTTTGAAATACCTTAGATTAGATTTCCCTTAGATACCTCTTGGAGTTTATCAAATCCCTTTTACACTCGAAAATTCCGATGATGGCTGCTACATAGGTGTAACAAAGCAAAATATCCACAGTAGATAGTACAAGAACTTTTCATCAGACATATAGTTTAACAAAAATACCACAGCATTGCCTAAAAACTGCCTAGATCGAAAATATTAACATCAAATTTAATAATTTAAAAAAAAAAAAAAAAAAAATCACCGACTATGAAAACCCTAATTTATGCTTTTTATTGAGAATCATCTCTTGAAATCATTAAAAATACCAATTATGTAAATGGCAATGAGCCCAGGCCAACATACAGAATGTGGCACCACAAGGAAAATCGACAAAAGCACTGACGGAAATAACACTCCAAGAACAAGCATCGAACATGTAGGTCTTCCACTGAGGATGTCCCCCCTCACCCGAGTGAAAAATTCTCAGAGAATTAAGCATAAAAGTAGGGTTGTTTAAAACTTATTTTAGTAATTTAAAGGCTTTATTTATTAGTTCATATAAATCAGAAGGTATTTTGAAACACTTTAGCCCCCCCCCCCCTCCTCCCCAAATCTCATTTTTCAGTTATGAAAGTAGAATCCTTCTGTGAATAATAAGGATCATTTTACAAAAAACCTCGCATAAATTGGTCCAGTAGAGGAGATAAACAGCCATAGCTGCCAACCCACCAGGAACAAAATTAGAAACACTGTGAGAAGGGACGAATTCACATTTGTTTTGCCATATTTACCCGTTATTTTATGTACCACACACACACACACACACACACACACACACATATATATATATGCATAGGCTTGTCAACACATAAAAATATTTATTATATAGATTAAGTAAATTATAGTAAAATAATTTTTAATTATTATTCACTTTAACTATACAAATTGTTTATGAAACAGTTCTCTCTAAAATATAAAGAGTGAGATCTCACTCTCAAAGAGTGGTATATCACTCTTTGAACATGCCAAAATGGAGCCAACCTCTAAAGAGTGAAATGTCTCTTTTTGAAAGAGTGAGATTTCTCACTCTTTATTAAGAGTGAGATTATTCAGAACAATTTAAAGAATACGACAGTTTATTTTTCCTTAAAAAATTGTGTATATTAGACGATGTTGCTTCATTTCACCAGGCGAATCGACTCCAATTCAACGGTGCAAAGGATGCAGTTTGGATCTGCCGGGAATCGAACCCAGGCCGTTTCCGTAGCAAGCGAGTATCTTATCCACTGAACCACTGAGCACATATACAAGCTGCTTAATTTACATTATTAAGTCATTCTCATACGTGATCAATCATATTTTTAAATTTTTACTTCATTTATCAACAATATAAAATTAAAGAATTCTAAAGGATATTTTAAATTTTAAATTATTTTGAAATTGCTAAAATTAGAATTATTTTAAAAGCTGTATACTTGAAAAAAAATCTTAATGACAAGAAGTCATTTAAAGTAGCTTATGCGGAAAAGAAGTTACTCAAGTGTACATGTTAAAAAAAAAAAAATAATAATAATAATAATAAATAACTGTTCGCATACAAATCTACAGAGTTTCCTGAATAAGTCGCCTGTTCAGAAGTATAAAACTTGCTGTTGATTTTAAATATTAGTAAAATATTATAACCAAATTTTTGAATATTTCACATGTGTTAGCTGTCAATAAATATAATAAAAATATAAACTGTTACAGATTTTAAGGCGTTGTATTTGCATTGATATTTTCTTTTATACCTTATATATTTCTAAATAAAACTATTTACTTTCTAAGACTAATTTCGTTATGTTTCTTGTGATTTTCGATTCTCCATTAATAATATTACTTCGATTTTGTCAATCGTATAGAAAAAATCATTTACCAAACTATCTTTTAACATAATTATTTTCTATTTTTATTCTTCAAAAATCTTCAATACGTTCTGTTAAACAAATAGATACATGAGATCGTTCGGAAATACTCCTTCATATTTCGTTCGAAATATGATAACCAGATGGCGCCAGCAATTTCTCACTCTACAAAAGTTTCATCTTGCAATAGATGACGACCTCACTCTTTGTGACAGAGTGACTATACGTCACTCTTTCACAAAAAGTGAGAAGTGTCACATTTTCCAGAGTGATAATATTGTTTTCTCACCTTAATTGGTGTCAAAATAGGGGTCACTTTTTTAAGGAGAGAGATTCTCACTCCAGAAATTTTAGAGAGTTTTAAACATTCCTTAAACCGGAAAGGGGGACAAAGGGAAAACAAAAATTAAACGAGTGAGATATATTCAACAAATCTACCTCTTTATTGATTGTAGAATTTAATAAAGCAAGTTTAAAATCATCGCTCTAACATTCATTATGTTCTATAACCTTTACAAGCAAACGTGCTTTTTTAAACCATAAGCGAAGAAAATAGAAAAAAGAGTTTACATACATACTCCTGCGACGAATGTACCGATAATTTTACTAACAAACGACATTTTTTAAAACATAAAAGAACTATGCATAGAAAATCTTCTGTCCAAAGTACATGTGATGAATGCTCTGAATCTTTTCAGTATAAATATGAATTTTTACAGTATAAGAGGAAAAATCATCCTAAAGACTTTCAGGTACATAGAAAATGTAATGAACGAAGTTCTTCCGATGAATTACCAACAGTGAACAATGATGCGGAGAATCTGGACTTGCTAAATTTTTTAGATAATTTTTACATGAATGATGTTTTTGGTTTATCTATTGAAAAATTTCAAAATGAAAATATAGACTTAGACTTAATTTTTTTTTTTTTTTTTTTAAATAATTCGAATGTGGAATATATGAGTAAAGTAATTGCTGATAACTCATTTACAAAATATGAAAATATCGACTTGAATAATTTTAACCTGATACAAACATATTTACCTCTAGCAAACTATGGCAATGAGAGTTTGAACTTGTTAAATTTTTTGTATAACTTTAATCCCAAATGCTTTAATGATGTTCACGATTTTTCCGTTAACAACGAAAATACGAATTTCAATAATTTTAGTACGAATCAAACTGAGTTAATAACAGATAATTTTGACAATGAAATCTAGACTTGCTAAATTTTTTGAATAACTTTAATGCTGAGTGTATCAATGATATCCCAACAATATAGATTTGTATAAATCTCTTTTTTTTTTTTTTTTTTTTTTTTTTTTTTTTTTTTTTTACTATTTTTTTTTTTTTTTTTTTTTTTTTTTTTTTTTACTATTGTAAATGAATATCAAATAAAAAGATTTCAATGAAAATGGTTTGTTTTAATTTTTATCATGAAATCCCCTTTCACCTAATATTTTATAGTAGACTACAAACTTAAGTGTCATCTTTTAAATCCTAAACATGTAAAAAGTTTACTTACGTAAAATATATTAGCGATATACTTTTTTCATTATTGTAGTAGAATTGTTTTGATTATAATTATTGAAATAGTACATATTTTTGTGAAACCTTAAAAAACAAAAAGAAAACAAGCTTTAAATGTGTAGGATTTTAAAAATGTACTAGATATATATGCATATATAGCATTATACGAACAGATTCACAGAAAGTTTTCCTTACAGAAAATATTTTGCATTTACTTTATGAGAAAAGTAAAATGAATACTTTTTTTTTACTTTCTTCTATATTCAATAGAAGAAAGTCTTAGATTCGTAAAAATTTACGATCTCGGGTTTTTTGATGGATTTACATGTTTTGAGAGCTGTAGAGCACGATTTGACCATTTTTAGAAAATGTCTGTCTGTCAGTCTGTGTGTGCGTGTGACAAAATTTTGTGGCAACTGTATCTCAGGAACTACTGGACAGAATTGCATACAAATTGGTATGTAGTTGCACCTTGACATAAATTAGTGCCCACCAACTTTTCGTAAATATTGACTTACAGGTTGTGTTGCCATCCCGCTTTTACTAAATTTTAACATGGTGGTATAGGAAAAAATTTTGTATAAATGTGCATAAAGAGAAATATTTTTTAATAATCATTATGAAATTTAAATGAATTATTTCTAATAGAGATAGTCAACTGGGAAAAAATTTTGTATGTGTAGGAGACTCGCCTCCCCCCCTTGGGGGAAAGTACCCCCTAAAGGGGGGTAATTTTTTCAGGGTTTACGGAAATTTCGCCCCCAGCATCTCGCCCCCGGCATTTCGCCCCCAGAATTTCGCCCCCGGGAAATCTCGCAGCCCGGAAATTTCACTCCCGGAAATTTCGCCCCCGAACAGTGGATTTCGGAAATTTCGCCCCCAGCGTCTCGTCCCCAAGTTGTGGAAAATATATATGAAATGACAAATAAGTATACATGTAGTAATATTCGATATATTTCTATTTAATTCACACTATTTTCCCTTTTAATTTCAATAGAAAACATATGAATTAAAATAAGGTTTTCGAATGCAAAAATTGTTCGATTAATTTTTTACCACTGTTGATTAAAAGAAAGTTTAAGTGTACAGTAATATTATTTATTTATTTGTTAAATTTTTAGTGCACACATAACAATTTTATTAATTTATCAAATATTATTTTACTTTGTTTTATTTATTAATCAATTTGATCATTATTGATAAATAAGGAAATAAGATTACAGAAATTGAAAACCTCCAGCCCGTCAGTTACAGTTCTTCGATATCTTTTCTAGTCAATTTTGTCCTTTTATCCTTTCCCGTGTTAGTTTTTTTTTCTTTTCTTTTTCTTTTCTTTTTTTTTTTTTTTTTCATTTTATGCTTTTTTTTATGGAATTTTGACTCGTTTTTTCCCTTGTTTCTATGAAGTTTCAGCATTTTCCCCTCGTTTTCTACTTTTTAAGGTGTGGTCCGAAAATTCGATATCGAGTTTTCACCTGATTTATACATTTTAAGGCCTCCTGAGTTCAGAAAAGTCGTTTCTGACATTTGGTCAGAGTATATGTATGTATGTATATATATGTATGTGTATGTATGTATGTTCGGAATCTTCTAAATATCATATTTCCGAAGCTAGAAAAAATAGAACTACGAAACTTCAAAACTGAGACAGGTCTGGTATAAAGATATTTTTTTCAAATTTTGGGGGAAATTGAAAAACCAGAAATGGGACAGCGAAAAACGGAAGTGGGACCGTAAGTTCGTATCACTAAAACGGCTCGATCAATTTCCTTAAAGTTGCTATATAAACACTCTATTAGATGTCCTTTCAAATAATATAGATAGTTAACTCATGAAAATTTATAGCCGTCCTGTAAAAATTTGCGTTCCTTTAAAAACGACTGCACGGATTTTTTTTTTTCTTCAAACTCGTTATATTAACTCCTTTTGAAACATCTTTTTGTATGTAAGCTCGAAAAAATTGGTTAAAAGTATTAAAAAATTCATAGTCATCGTGTTATGAGCTTTTATAAAAATTTCAAATTTCTAGCTAGTCGGAAACTTATACGATTGTTGATTCATATAAATGTTACCGAAGGCAGATGGGATCCGAAACAATTGATTAAAAGTATTAAAAAAATGCATTGTTATCGTCTTTTGACTATTATAAAAGTTTCAAATGGCTAGGTAGTCGAGAAGTTAGTAAAATAAATTTTCTGTTTAGTTATATAAACGCTACCAAAGTCAACAGGGACCTGAAACAGTTGATTAAATTTATTTTAAAAATGCATTGCCACCATGTTCTGAACTATTCTGAATGTTTCAAATGTCTAGCTATTCGGTACGTTAATTAAATAAGTTTTCTGTTGAATCATATAAATGCTGCTGAAGGCAGCAATAACCCAATACAGTTGGCTAAAAATATTTAAAAAATGCATTGTCAGTGTGTTCTGAGCTTTTCTGAAAGTTTCAGATGTCTAGCTAGTCGGTAAATATGTTGAAAGTCGATTGCGAGGTTTGTACTGGTAACGCTACCGAAGGCAGCATGGAGACGGAACAGTTGGCTAAACGTATTAAGAAAATACATTGTCACCGTGTTCTGAACTAATCTGAAAGTTTCAAATGTCTAACTAGGCATGAAGTTAGTTAAATAAATTTTCTGTTGAATCACATAAACGCTGCCGAAGGCAGCAGGGACCCAAAAAAGTTAGCTAAAAGTAAAAAAAAAAAAATAACTGTCACCGTTTTCTGAAATGTTCTGAAAGTTTCAAATATCTAGCTAGTCGGGAAGTTAGTTAAATAATTATTTGTTGAATCATAAACGCTGCCGAAGGCAGCAGGGACCAGAAACAGTTAGCTAAAAGTATTTAAAAAATGCATTGTCACCGTGTTCTGAGCTTTTCTGAAAGTTTCAAACGTCTATCTAGTCGGGAAGTTAGTTAAAAATCGATTACAACATTTGTACTGAACAACAAACAAACAAAGAAGAATCGAAGTTAATAAAAACATGGTAATATTTTGGGAAATACTGCATGTATGTTTATATATTTATTTGTAATTACATTTATATTTTACATCACTCGGAGGCGAAATTTCCAGGGGCGAAATGTCTCGGGGGCGAAATTTCCGGGGGGCGAAATTTCCTGGGGGCGAAATGCTGGGGGCGAGATGCTGGGGACGAAAATTCCGGATCCCTTTTTCCAGATGGGTATCTGTCGAAAGGTCTCGACAATAGCTTTAAAACGAATGGTTGAACTATAGATCTGTAATAATTTAAAACAAAAATATAGATTTTTTAAAATTTTCACGAAAAAAAATAAATAAATAAATAAATAAATAAACGGGGGAAAAATATCGTATTTCTTTATTTTATTTATTATTATTATTTTTTTTTTTAACGAAATTTAATCGAACTTGGTATTTAGTCGGCCCCTAACATAAACTGGTGCTGATTAGATTTGGGGATCAATCGCTCTTCAGGTGGTGCTGTGATCACATTTTTTCTAAATCTTTAACACATGGCAGTATAGGAAAAAATTTCGTATAAATGTACATAATGAGAGTTATTTTAAACTTGTGATTGTAAAATTAATATGAATTAGTGATAACAGTAGTAGTTAACTGGAAAAAAAATGATGCAAGTGGGGGCATCGGTTTCCCCCGGTTTCTTTCGGAAAGTCTCGGCAATACCTTTAAAATGAATGGTTAAACTATAAATCTGTGATAATTTAAAACAAAGTTATCGATTTTTTTTTAATTTTCACATAAAAAAAAAAAAAAAAAACCTTTGTAAAAAAAAATCTTTTTTTTTTTTTTTTTTTTTTTTTTTTTAATAATATTGTTACTATTGAGTGAATTTGTATAGGAAAATATAAAAGAAAGTCTTGTGGTGGCCACAACATACTAGTTTTTTTTTTAAATTGACAGTAATATACTATAATTAAAAAAAAATCATAGAAAATTAAATATATATATACGTCTTTTATTCTTAACTGTTTTTGTCCCAATCCGTCATCAATTGCCCAAAGCGCATAGTGCATAAGTGAGATAAGACCCACTCAGCTTATATATATGTAGTAATTGTAAAAATTTTCCAAAAACTGTAAAGCTGAATAAAGATAGAAAATGCTGATTTTTTTTCTTCAAAATTTCTGCATTTTGTTGGTAAAATTTAGTGACGATTTAAAAATCTGCAAAAAATCCGTGCATGAAAGTGAAGATAGAATGCAGATTTTCTTTTGTCTTCAAAATGTCTGCATTTTGTTGGTGAAATTTAATGGTGTTTTGAAGGTCTTAAATATCTGTAAATTAAATTGCAGATTGATTGCAGATTTTTTTTTTTTCTTCAAAATATCTGCATTGTGTTGGTGAAGTTTGATGATGCTATGAAAATCTGCAAAAAATCTGTAGAATCAATTGAAGTTTAAATGCAATTTTTTTATGTCTTTAAAAAATATGCAGAATTTTTAAAAATATCTGCACATTTTATTATTTTTTTGGAGACATGTTAGAGATATTTTTTAGCTGGGGCTTCTCTTCTTGTATATTTGCACATTTTCAAATTACTTGAATACTGAAAATTTTTTCCGAAATAAAGTTTTTAACGTTTGATTTTTCTCTTTGCATCTTATCAGACGAACTTAAAAACAAATAATTTCAGGCAATTCAAATGCTGTATTTTGAAGCCAATATAAGTTTGTTACTAGATATGTTTGGTAAGTTCCAAGGACTGATGCGTGTGAAGATTGTCTAAACAATTTTAAATGAACTTATTAACTTGATAGCAGATCTCAATTCTATATATATGTAGGTTCAATAATTCAACGTATGCTTGAGGGGGGGAGGGCTGTAGTCCCCCCTCACACAGAATTTGTTGTCATATAAAGCTGTTTATAAGCCTAATTTAAAACGTGTTTAATGTAGGTTTTATAAGAGTACTTGTTATCTTAACAATTAATCTCCAGTCTGTATTTATAATATTAAATTTCAACGTAAGAGAATGTGGTATAAGTAACCACCAGATTTTTTTTTTTTTTTTTTTTTTTTTTTTTTTTGAATCATTATTATTTTTTTTTTTTTGCTTTCAAGTCTAACTAAATATAATATTTCTTAGAAATAACTATGTAATTTGTTGCGAATTTAAAGTACATGTAACACATTAAGTAGTATAACAATATTCTGTGGAGATACATACGCACACACACATATATAAATATATATAGGTTGATTTAGAATTATTGTTCAAAATTGTACTTGTAGGTCAAGAACATCCAAGATTCACAGAATAACAAGGAAGAATCATATAGGAATATATGATCGCAAATGCAATTAAGACTCATTGTACTCCCGCAAGGCCAGTGAATAAATTATGCGATACGCGTCACAAATAAGGAAATTGTATTACACTAAAACGAGTTCACACATCATTTTTTTAAAAGAAAGTTTTAAAGGAAGTGTTTGAAGTTGTAATACGCTCCTCGCAATTAAGATGCATCGATGAACGATTTTTTGCAAAAATGTCTAGTCTATTGTCGTAAACTCGATTTGTAGCAAAGACTCGTTCCAATGATTCCCCTCTCGATTCTATATTCAATTTCACATAGATTTCATACACTAGTGGTTTCAAATAACCCTAAAAAAATAACATGGTTTATCACTCACACGACTTTCTCTTACCTTGACATTGAATACCATAAATACGGTTGCAAATTAAGGGGTGAGATAATGAGTATTGTTATGTAAACTTATAATAAAACCATTTAAATTGGGCTTCAGAACAGCTTTATTTGACATATAATTGTGTGTGATGTGAACAAATAATTCTCAACCCCTTGTTTCATTATTGGGCCTAAATTTATATTGAATTCAAATCTGTTATAAAAATCAAAAGTTCATTTAAAATTATCTAGACGACATTCACACACAACATTTCTTGAAACTTATCAATCATGATTAAATTTTCATTGTAAAAAACTTATTAAGTTCAAAATACAACATTTGGATCACCTGAAATTATTCGTTTTTAATTTACTCTAAGAGACACAGATAAAGATCAAACGTTAAAAAACTTGACTTCGGTAATCAGGAAAACTCAAAGCGTGTAAATATACAAAAAACCAAAAGATGAATATTCAGCTTCAAAAAGTTCATTATTTACCATTTGGATATTAGGAATTAATTTCCATTCCTAAGCAGCTTTCTCGGACATGGTCAAATATTATAGTAAAGCATTTTTACTAACAATAAACTAGTATGTTGTGGCCACCACGAGACTTTCTTCTATATTTTCCTATACAAATTCACTCAGTAACAATTAAAAAAAAAAAAAAAAAAAAAAAAAAAGTGGGACTTTGACAAAATTTTGGGTAAAATGTGAAAATTACTCTAAGTTTGTCAAAACACGGAAACCGTGGGACTTTGACAAAATTGGGGGGAAAATGCAAAAATTTGTTTAAGTTTGTCAGAACACGGAAACCGTTGGAGTTTGATAAAATTAAGGGGAGAGAAAAAGAAAAAAAAAAAAAGTTGGACTTTGACAAAATTTTGGGTAAAATGTGAAAATTTGTTAAAGTTTGTCAAAACATGGAAACCGTAGGACTTTGACAAAATTAGGGGAAAAAAGCAAGAATTAGTTTAAGTTTGTCAGAACACGGAAACCGTTGGAGTTTGATAAAATTAAGGGGAGAAAAAAAAAAGATTTTTTTTCGTAAAAAGTAAAAAAAACCGAAAACTTTGTTTTAAATTATCACAGATTTATCGTTCAACCATTCGTTTTAAAGGTACTGACGAGAACTTTCGAAAGATACCCATCTTGAAAATTTTTGCCCTATTTCACCCTGTTAAAAATTTAGAAAAAGCGGGATGGCAACGCAACCTGTAAGACGATTTTTACCAAAAGTTGATAGGCACTAATTTATGTCAAGGTGCAACTACATACCAATTTGTATGAAATTCTGTGCAGTAGTTCCAGAGATACAGTTGCCACAAAATTTTGTCACACACACACACACAGATAGACAGGCAGACAGACAGACAGACAGACTGACAGACATTTTCCAAAAATGGTAAAATCGTGTTCTACAGCTCTCAAAACGTGTAAATCCATCAAAAACCCGAAATCGAAAATTTTTGCGAATACAATACTTTCTTCTATTGAAGATAGAAGAAAGTAAAAAGAATGCTGTGGCTTAATTAATGGTAACACTGTATATTTTCTGAAGTTTATGTACACCACATGGTGTACATAAATATAATCCTATATTGATAACACACGACACAACCTGAAATACACTTTCATCAATTTTCAAGCATTTTCGCACTATAATCTAGTTCTTTTGCGCAGCCCTGTAAACAAACACTGACTGATATCCTTACCATATTCTACATGAAACATGTTTTTACGCATATACAAAATATATATTCGTTCCATTTGGCTTGGTGAAGTCTATTGATGTTAAACTCTACTTAACTTCAATTTATCCCATAAACGTAATGGATTTGAATTATCTTGGGTGTCCCTGTACATGAACCATTCGGTTCATCTCAACGAAAAGTTTAGTGTAGCAGCGGTGCATAATACACATTTAGAATACCAAGTTTGGAATTTCTGCTGCTATTTATTCTTGAGATATGCTGATAACAATCAGACACAGACTCACAGACATACACGCACACAGACCAACTACTAAAAATATGTTTTTTTATTCAGGGGACCTCAAAATATGTAAATATAACAAAAACTCACTTTCAAAAATCTGATCCGAGAAAAATACTTTCTTAACCATGTATATGGGTAAGAAAAAGTAAAATTCTAGAGCGGACAGATATTATGAACGATAGCGCCATGGCACAGTGAGTCAAAAATTAAGACTCAATAATGTATGTTTCTGATATTAACGGGTAATGTAGTAGTGGGTGCAAAATGTGCTGGAAACCCGTCATGTTGAAACGTTACATCTAGTACTGTCAATTCCAGTATCGTACACTTGCGTTTCGAAAAGTTCAATTCTGTTCAATCGATTATGCAGACGTCCGAGTAGGTTATGAGTAGAGATACGTTTGATGGTGTATGATGCTAGAATTAAGGCCAATTATTTGCCTTAGGGTCCTCGGCCTGAGGGTGAGTACCTTCCGTAGGTGTCTTTCTAAGGGGTCCTAGCTTGAATTTACGCAAGTTTCGGAGAAACACACGTAAAATTCCGAATGGCTTGACCGCAGAGCGCGACCTGAATTCGAACCCTGTAATTACGTGTACAAATTTCGAGGGTAGAATTTCCTTCCACTAGCGAGTTCTATATTTGTTGAAAAAACAGGAAAGATACTACTCCCTAGCTATTGTTCCATTGCAATTAGCTGCTCATAAATCATATGTACATGCGCCATTTCTCTAATCATGTAGCAAATCACCACTCCTTACTCTCATACACCCTTTTCGTTGCTCCATCCTGGCCAGCAATCATCGAGCCATCTAGCTCCCACTTACACGTCTCGGTTGTGTGACCTTTTATTATAAGATTTTTGTTTGTTATCGTGTTTCTAAACTCCATGCAGATTTTTGAACTATAGTTCTGAATTACTCGGCATATTCTAATATCAAAACCAAAATCAATATTTTTTTCTCGCATTTATGAATTTTTTGATAAATAGTAACAAATAATTTCTTTTTATATCTTTATATATATATTTCTTTTGTGCGTGTGTATGTCACTGAACTCCTCCTAAACGGCTGGACCGAGTTTAATGGAATTTTTTGTGTGTCTTCAGTTGGATTCGAGAATGGTTTAGATTTAGAAAAACTATTTGTTTTTGCTGTAAAATTGATACAATTTGAATATTTAATCTCAAAACTCTGTCATCCTTGGTGGAAAAAAAAATATCGCCATATCATCTGGCGAACATATTTAATTTCTTTCAAAAATAATGGTTATTTCAACAACTTATATTAAGAGAGTAATGAATAATATGAAACAATTTCGTACAATGCATATTACGAAAATATACATCTGGCATGTATATTTTCGTATTACGTTTTTGATCGCCAAATACAAAAAACGCCAAGGAAGACAGAGTTTTGAAATTTAAAATTAAAATTTTGTCAATTTGAGAGCAAAATAACTCAATCTAACACATGCATACGATACCTAATACATATCTATACCCAAATACGGGGATTAAAATCGAGAAATAATTTTCCTAGATTTTTAATAATTTTTTATAAAAAATCCAATGGGAGATTAACATAGGGAATCTTTTTCTTGTATCCACTGACGGTCAGTGACGTCACACTTCACTTGCGTATATTCTATTGTAATTCGAGTTTGTCCCGACAGTTGGTGCTGCGATCAAATTCAGGAAAATATTTTGTAATTTCGTGTTATTATTGTTATTCAAAAAATTATGTCCTAATTGAAATATTACATCAAGATGTAATTAGTGTTTGAAGAGTTTTGAAGTGTGCATAAAAAACTATACATTTTGCAAATTTAGTGCGGAATTGGAGTGAGTATTTTATATAATTTTCTATCAAATTTACACGCGCGTTGATTAACAACCACCCTAACCTACAAATTTATTTGTGTAGCTAATTTATTATATTTTATTTATTTATTTTTTGAATGGAACACCTTTAGTATCGGATCCCTTTGGCAAAATTTGAAATTTGGCACCGAAGTAGCTCGGACGCTTCTCGCCAAGATCTTTAGTTCCACAATTGAGATAGCCATTTCAATTAATCGCAAAAATGTCTTAAAATATTTAAAGTTACCAAAGGGGTCCCATACTTTTGTGCGTGTGTATGTCACTGATATTTTATTTATTAATTTTTTGTATGGAAAATTTGGCACCGAGGTAGTTCGGACGCTTTTCGCCAAGATCTTTAGTTCCACAATTGAGATAGCCATTTCAATTCATCGCAAACATGGCTTAAAATATTTAAAGTCACCAAAGGGGTCCCATACTTTTGTGCGCGTGTATATCACTGAACTCCTCCTAAACGGCTGGACCGATTTTAAGGGGTTAGGGGTAGTCAGGATTTTCAAAATATCATTTTTTTTTTTTTTTTTTTTTTTTGCATTTTCTTAAAGTGTAATATCTTATAAATATTCTCTGAAAATTTGAAGTTGATCCGATAATTACTTTTCGAGTGGGTCTAATTCCCATCAGTATGCAAAAAAAAAGGATGCTGCACGTGTGAAAGTGGCAGCTCAGCGCGCCAACGACAACACTCGGGAAGGCAGAATGCTTCGTAGGCAACGGCAAATTGATGTTTTGAAAACTTCCACAATGGCTGAAGAACTATTATATGGCCCAGGAATAGATGACTCAGTGAAAGTGATTAAATAATTCGTATTTCTGTACGTAAATCTAGTGCGAAACTTTAAATGCGTTTTTCTCAAAACTATGTTTTTTGAACTGGTGACAACTGTAACTTGAAAACCGCTCAGTGGATTTTAATGAAATTTATACAGCTTTTAGAATACATAATAAACTCGGGCCTGATCGAAGGATTTTTTTTTTTTCAAAAATTTCGATTTTTTAAGACCAATTAACTGTTGACTTTTTCCCAAAAATTTAGAAAAAAATTTCCTGAGTCCGCCATTTTTTTAATTTTTGAAAAAAAAAAAAAAAGCTTCGATCAGGCCCAGGATTATCTATTTATAAAACTAATTTTTCTTATCCGATTGATTTTAGATGAATCTCCAAGGACTTATCATTGTCGCCGCAAGGACCTTTTTTTTTGGACTGGGTCAACAGAAACAGCTATAACTTTGGAAATTATATATATTTTTTTTTTCAAATTTTCGTGACTTCAAGTCAAAACATTGTATAATAATGCCATATTATTACTTTTGTAAAATAAAATGATTTAATAGCGAAAAAAATTACTGAAATTATCATTTTTTCGTGTCTCTGACTACCCCTAACCCCTTAATGAAATTTTTTGTGTGTCTTCAGGTGGATTCGAGAATGGTTTAGATTTACATTTCAGTCCAATTTAAATTGTTTATTTATTTTTTATTTAATTGTTAATTATGTCTTTTACGTTATAATCGGAATTCACAGTCACCGTTCACAGCGCTCCATACCAGTTTCACTGATGTACCATATCCTTACACACTTACAATAAGTTAGTTATTTTTTTCTAGCATAATATTCTCTAGAAATAATTTATATGACAAAACAACGTTTGTCGGGTCAGCTAGTATATATTATATATATATACACACACACACGCATATATATATATATATATCACTGTATAAAATTTTCTAAACTTTTTTCTCTTATTTTCCTTTAACTTTTTTTAGTTTTTAATTGTATAAAATATAATAACAAATAATATAACAACAGGAGATGCACATTTTTCATATTAGAATACGTGCTGGTGAATTATGCAATTTTAACCAAGAGCATTGGTAAAATTGATTTTCTTTTAAATATTAGCTTAGTAATAAATTTCATAAATACATTTACCGTTTTAAGTCAACAATACATATATATATATAAATTTATTTTCAAAATAATGTAAACGTCTGAAGCAATTAAAAGTCATTTTGCCTGTCTGTGGTGCTTGAGCAACTTTTAGTAAGAACAAATTCCCTAGTTGCAAAATGTCTCTAAGTACTGAAAATATGTATTATTGTTCATTTTAAACCGCATGGAATTTTTCAGATCATGAATTTATTTTTTGATCGACATGTATAACAATTTTAATAAATTTAAATTTGTGTTTACCTCGCGGATTACAACTTTGTTAATTTCGGACTGTTGTAGTTGAAACGCACTTATTAGTAATTAGCCGTCTTCAGCAACCTGCTGGTTCGCGATCCTTGAAAAATCCGACTTTATGAAACTCCTGCTCGATGGCGTCTGCGGCGTATTTTTCTCGTTTCAAGTCCTACAACAGCTTATTGACATATAGTGCAAATAGCTTTATTGAAAAATTTAACCGTAGTAAGTCCCCGCTCGGCAGCGCCTGCAGCGTCCTCTTCCCGTTTCAATATCTGAAACAGCCTGTTCGCTCAACGTGTTATGATCTTTGAAAATTCTGACTTTAGCAAAGTCCCGCTCTGTGGCGCCTGCGGCGCTATATTCCCGTTTTAAAACTTACAAAAGCTTGCTCGCTCATATTTTATTTGATTTGTCCCCTCGACCATAAATTGCAACATTTTCACCCCAAATATGATATTGCAATACGTTATGAGCTCTACTTATAATGAGACAACTAACTTTTTTTTTAATTATATGTATTTTCCATTTTAAATACTTCATTGCTAGTTAATAGCGGTTTGTTTATAGGAATAATAATAATAATAATAATAAATCTGTAAACTTCATCGTGGTATATTTATTCTAGATCCCTTTGGCGACCTTTTTTATTTTTAATAAAATAAAAGGGATCTCGCCAACATAGCGGTAAAAATTTAAAAGTCGCCATTGGGGTCCTTTATTAAAGCTTTCTTGCCAATATGAAAACTAAGTAAATGTGAAAACTAAGTAAATGTGAAAACTAAGTCATCAAACATGAATTTTATTTTGAAACTTTTCTTTTTCTTCATTAGCATTTCTTATTAGCAAACTAATAATAATTTAGCTCTAGTGAATTTAAATTTTAATTGAATTGTGGTATTGGTATAAGACTTATAAATTTAAAATTGTAAAGGCAAATAAAAAATAAATAAATAAATTGCGAAAATTTCGCATGGCTTTGCTAGTCTAATAATATATTAATCAATAATATTTTAATTTTAAGTCATAATGACAACATTATTTAATATGCATAAGCAAATCTAATTTTTGATATTGTTTTATTAATCACGTGAAAATAATGTCGAAAGGAAAAAAAAAAAGAACCAGAAAATTTTTAGCAACAATTTAATTAAAAAAAAATAGTTAAATGACTAATATTTAATTGATATAGGTTGGCATTTCAATTAGTATCTCCGCAACTAAATAATTTTTTAAAATTCTGTTTGCAGGAGCCCCTCGGGAAGGTTCCTGAACATCCGTAAGTCAATTTTTGTACTTTTGCGTTCAATAGGGGCTGAACGTATGGAATAACACACATGCATACATACGTACAAACAGACAAACCTTTCCTTACACTATTATAGATAACTGGCATCTAAAAATATAAGCTGGTTGGTATGAAAAATTATGCATGGAATATAGACGATTTGCACAAATATATATATATTTATATATTTATATATTTACAAAACATTTATTAGGTGGCGTTTTGCATAGAAAAACCAAAAATACAGTAAAGAAAATTATAAAAAGAATTCATGAACAATTTGCACATTAGTTATAGAAACTGTGTAGACTTTTTTTTTGTTCAAACTAATAATTTTTATTTTAATTCAAAGCACATTTAAATTATCTTTTTACTTATGTTTTTAATTAATCGAACATACGTAGTGAGTATCCCATATACAAACATTTTGAGCAGTATCTTCACCCTTTTTTAGCTAAGCGACGACCATACGTACCAAACGCATTCTGTGAGCGAGGGAATCCAATTTGTAGCAGTTAAGTTTCCTTAATAAATGTGTTCATTGTTAAATGCTGTGTGTTATAGATATAAGTGACTGTATATTTATTCAAAATTTAGTATTAAAAACACAATTATGTAACAAAACAAAATAAAATATAGAAAAAGCTATAATTTGCTTAATTTAAATTTTATTTGAATTACGCCAAAGTTTAAGACAAAATAACAAAATAATAAAAAAAGAATAGCAAAATATTACAATGGCATAAATGTAGAATTTATATCGTAACATATTGCAGCGTAAATATCTGTACTGATAAGTATAAAGGATTTAAGTCCAAAAATGTCGATTTTTAGTTAAGTACATAGTCAGAGTCAGAAAAAAATTCTCTATCGATTTATATAAAGGATTTAAATTCATGTCATTTAGTCTTTGATAAAATCCATTGGTAAGAAAAGATTAAAGTCAGAAATTTAGCATTAATCTTTGGTATAAAATATTTAATTCAATTTTTTCCCTTTATTAAATGAAGCTTGACAATCACTGAATGGTATAAAGGCTATAAATCAACATAATCCCCTTTTCCTAATCTATTCTTCTGATTAGTTTTTAGTTAGTTTAACTTTATTTTTCGTCTCCTGAAGAATCAAGAATATGGACTTAAATCCTTTATACTTATCAGTACATATATATATATATATATATATATACTCTATTATAAGAAAAACGATATTGGCTTTTGATTAAAAACTCAATATAAATAGAAACAGCCTTAATTTTCCATAACTATTTATTAATTTTAAATTTCATAAAAATCCCATTAAATTTCGTTACGTTACTTGTTCTAATTTTGCTTACTATTACAAGGCCGGTAAAAAAACATTTTATTTACTTAGTAATATCTTAAACGCTTTAGAGTCAGACGGTAATTGCAGTATCATGAAAAATAATTACCCAATTTTAAAATGTTTTAATGAAAATTCAGAAAATATTTCTACAATTATTACTTATGATTTTGAAAACCTTTTTGGTAGTATCCCACATTACTTGGTTTTAGAATTTTTTGAAAAAAATTACGAAGAATTTTATCATGTAATAGACTGCGAAAAAATTTACTGGATTAACCTTATTAAATTTTGCATCTTCGAAAATGTTTTGTTTAACGGTGTTAATTATTTTTTACAAACTCTCGGTATCCCGAAGGGAACAAGTTACTCGAGTGCCTTCGCCAACATTTGTTTGTTATGTTCGAATGAAAATTCAAAGATATTAAGTTTTATAGGTATAGTGGTGACGTAATTTTAATAAACTGTGTAGATTTTGCGAAATATGCAGCTGAAATCTATCCCTCCGATCTTGTCTTAAACATTACTGACTCTGAAGACCAAACTTCTTTCCTGGATTTAAAAATTTGAAAAATAAATAAATAATAAATAGTTTATTTGGATTTCTGATAAAAAAGCAAGATTTTAACTTTAAAGTTTGTAATTTAACAAATTGGTTCTCCTGTATTAGTCACAAAGTTTTAAAAAATATTATGTTCACCCAAATAAACAGAATTAAAATTATTTGCAATAACAATTTAGACCTGAATCTGGCTATGAAAAATCTCAAAAACATACTAACTGTTAACCGCTATCTTGTTATTTTAATCAATAAACATTTCAGTATTCTAGATGACAATCCCACTTAAGGTTTGTTGTTCCATTTTGGGAGACATTTATGTGCTGGAA
This sequence comes from Salticus scenicus, assembly GCA_963930645.1. NCBI lineage: Eukaryota > Metazoa > Arthropoda > Arachnida > Araneae > Salticidae > Salticus > Salticus scenicus. Next base: position 188,402,063 of record OZ005649.1, on the reverse strand, counting down.
AATAAGCCTACTAGCTGAAACGGGTTCTATGTTTATAATGTGGGGTGGTTTTCAAATTTCCATTTTCTAATGACTGTTTATGTTTGTGCATGTATTATTTTTATTCTTGTATTTTATATTGATGTATTGTATTTTGTGCTTGATTTCTGAATTTAATTGTTTTTTATGCTTTGTACTAATTAAAATCCGTTTGCTGTATGGTCTTAAAATACCAGCGTTTCGTCAGAAACTTCTCATATTCCTTCCCCTGATGAAGGCCTTTATGTGTTTTGGCATTAAATTTTTATCTGGCTTCAATCATTTTGCTTATTTATTATAGTTTTATATTTCCTTTTGCTGCATTTGCGCATTGGTTTATATAAACTTTGTTCTAGTTCTATTTATTTAATAATTCAAGTTTTACTCCCTCCTATATTTAAATTTTATCTTATATCTATCTATCTATATATATATATATATATATATATATATATTTCAATTTATTTGCAGTGAAAAAAAAAATTGTCACCCGAATACAAGTTGAAGTTGTTGATTTAATGTATTTGCTTACTTACTTCTAAAGTCATTAATGCACAGATCCCGAAGCACGCAAAGTTACAAAATTGAAACTTTTAATTACTTCTTGCTTGATCTTGGAAGCATCTTATTTAATTTTGTGCACTGTTAATTTATTTTTTAAAAAAGAATAGTTTATATATATATATATATCACAAAATGTTTTTTATGCTGTACTTTGTGCTGACTTTATCTTTATACTTTAAAGAAATGCAATTCAGAATGAATAAATAGTATCTATATTTTGTGGGAACAAGATTTCACGTGTTTAAGAGGAATATAATTCATGAAAAGTTATTTCACGCAACGTTTTTAAGTTATAATTCTACCTTCCTTTAAAATAAATTATTCAGCTTTAATGTTGACACACAATATATTTTTCAATTACGTTTAAACTAAACTCTTTAAACAACAGATTATTTCAATAATTCAAAGGTAAATTCATTTTCGTTACTGCTCACGTATTTATGAATGATGCTGAATAAATTATATGAATATGTATCAAAAGTTAAGTATAAAAGATAACAAAAGAAAAAAAAAAAATGCTTGTTTTGTTTCTGTTTTATAATAATGACGTGATAGAATTCTATATTTATTTACTAATTTTTTTTTCTAAATTACTTATTATAAATTATTCTTTGTTAAAGGAGATAAATACATTTAACATCTTCAATTTTTTCTGGTAAAGTAAGGAAATCTTCACAGTAAATTTGTGCAAAATTTCTAAAGATTTGATAATGGAAAAGCTAAGAAAACCAATATTATAAAATAAATATTTGAAATTTTCTATCGTATTATGAGGTTTGAAACTAATAACTCTTATAATTTTATAATCTGTAAAATTTACTTAGAGTGAACCAAAGAAAATATATAAAATTCGTAATTAAGATATACATATATATTAATTTTGACCATTTTATTGGGTTTTTTGATCTGTGAATCGGAAAAGAATTATTTATTGATTTAAATTGCAGCTAGTTTACTGGGAGTTATTTAAAACAGTTTAAAGAAAATGCTAAAATTTATGTACTTTTGGACCATGCTGAGTTATAAAAGTATTATTTATATATTTATTATATTTTCTAAGCATCAGATAGAGCTAGTTGACTTAAAAATGATATAATGAAAAAAAAAATTTACAGTGATATTTGCTACTGTTATTTCGGAAAAATGTATATCACCATTGCTTAGTAATTTTTAAAAGTTTACTCAATACTTTTTCAATTACTTAAACAAGAGAGCAATTGAAGAAATTTATATTACAAAGAAGGTTTTTTCATGTAAAAAAATATTATATGAAGTTTGTTTATTTTTATAAAAAAGAAGAAAAAACTTATAATATAAAACTATTGTTGATATTATATTATTTATTTACTTATTTATTTATTTCATTAGAGCATTATTATTATTTATCACGAACGTAAGGTACCTTAGTACGAATATCTTTGTCCGTGTTATGTTATGGACTCTGAGACGCCAAGTAATTAAAAAAAATAAATAAAGTCATCTAATTTCGTTTTTTCTTGATTTATTCTTAAATTCTATGTATTCATGTATAGCTGTTTATAACAGGGTATACATGGGTGAAATTAACAATAAAGTTTTAAAAATTGAAATTTGTTTCAGTATTTCGTTAATCTTGTACTAAAAATAAATTACCTTTTGCTGTTTTAAAAAAGTGAATTTTTAGCCCTTTATCAGATGTATGTGTAACTTTAGAATTCAATAAAATTTCTTATCTTTTATTTAATTAATTTATTTTTTTAACCCAATTTATGTAGAGAGGAACCTGAAAATCAAAAATTCGATACGAAATACGTAAATTTAGTCAGTCAATTATATAATACATTTCTCGGGTTTTTTTTTTTTTTTTTTTTGTTGATACTATCTTTAGAATTTTTCATATTAATGGTTTCAGGCCAGTTTTAAAATACGATTTATGATACTGGCAAGACCGTTATTAATTAGTTATATTTTACTTTTAAAATTTTGCAATTAATTCCAAATTAAATGTTCACATAATATTGCCGATTAAAGTAAAATTTTACATAAATTTGGATTACAAAATATTACGCATGTAAAATGAGTTGAATATCTCAAAAAGGAAATACAAAATTAGCGCAAGAATTCTTACATAATAGATTAAGAAAAATAAAACATATTGGTTGAGGATACTGGTAGCCTTCTGGGTGGGGTATAAGAACCTATGTTTGTGTCAAGAGATCAGCTTAGTTCATTGATATTGTAATTAATATAGTGCGCCCTATGAGAGAAATTTGTGAGAAGAAATACGTACATCTGTGTATATATATATATATATATATATATACGTTCGATTACAACTGATAATAAGTACAACTGATAAGTTTCGATTACAACTGATTTATCTCACTTTATTCATCGTAAAATATAAAATTGATCCCATGATTTCAATACTAGAAAAGTTATATCTAATATTGTTGCTAAAATTTTGGATATGATCCAACGTGCCCCATAATGTCAATAATTAAAGTTTATAATTTAGAAAATTTAAAAACTCTAATAAAAGAACAAAACAGAAAAAAAAAAAAAAAAAAAAAAAAAAAAAAAAACTTGCATAGATTACTAACGCTTTCCAACTGCTTAACTGTTACTTCGTTAAAGTTTCAATTAATTTTAATCTCTATCATAACAAAGTACAGCAACTTTTGTTTTTAATAATAATAGTAATAATAATAATAATAATTAAAAAAAACCCTCTTAAAATGTTTTTATATATTTTTATTTATTTATTTATTTATTTATTTTTTAATTATTTATGAGAAGGATCATGTGTTAAATGCTTTTCTGTAGTGTCACATATCAAAAAACTTTCCATATGCAACGCATGACGTACAAATATCTTCATAACACTGATTGTTTACATTGATCAATATCATATCATGTCCTGTAATGTATCAGAAAAATATTGTAGGAACCTCAAAACCAATTCATTACGTTAATTATATATTATCTTAAAAGATATACTATTTTGTGTGTATAATGAAAACATATATCAATTACGTTTTGTTGTGTGTGCTACAGATATAACAAAATAGGCTTTCAAAAATGCTGCTTATAGACCGTAATGCAATGCAATTGTTTTTTGTAAAATCTTTTATGTACATAATCCGTGCTCTTATTGCCATTTTTCAGAGAGACCATACCATAAAAAAATAAATAACATTATTTGATTTCAAGAGATAATGCAAAAATAAAGGAAATTAGAGCGCAGAAAGACAGATAATTTAAGTAAAACCATAAAACCTCTTAAACAAATGAAAATGAAATTCCCTCATTTTCAAATTATTGCCTTTAATATATGTAATTAGTTTTGAATGGCTTAAAAATCTTAATGCGTGTAGTATCATAATCTACAGAAGAATTGTTCTGTGCACGTGAATAATAAATGGTAAGTTCTTTATCCTATCCGCAATAGAAAGTTACTAAAATATGATTTGCAGATTTATCTTTCATAGAATTCAATATATTACAAATAATTTGAATGTCCAAGTAGTCGTGCTATTTATACTATATTCATATAGAGACTATATCATAATGCAGTTGAGTAATATATATCGATCTGCAAATATTTGAAATATTTTTACGGTAATAAACCGTGGACAGATAGAGAGACATACAGGCATACAGACATAACGAAATTATTTGCTTTTTAAAATTTTGTTGGAGTGTGCCAAAAAACTGATAGACACAACTAAAATTCAATTAGAAATTTCATTTTAGACCATTTATATTTTTATCTGGAAAGACGTCTGATTATTTTTTGTGTTCCTGTAACGTTACTTAATTTTATTGTGTTTTGTGCAGGATAAATGTATTAAAACGTGTTATATTAAAATATATTTTAAATAATTTTGTGAGTCCTTGTATCCTAATTACTAATGCTATTTAAATTATTTTCATTAAGGAACATGCTATGTGTACCCTAGTAACACAGTTCAGTTTCAAAGCTTTCTTCAAATAATTACGGTAATGAAAATATGGACAGACAGAAAAACCAACTAACAGACACAGAGAAAAATATAATTCATAAATATTTTTTAACTTTTTTGAAAATTGTTAATAAAAATTGTCGAGAATAGTATTTACTTAAATTCTTGAATGCATAACATATATGTATAAAAGAAAATACAAGATCCATTTACAGAATCGTGACTAAAAGCTTTACACTGATTATTTATAAATGGACATTATTTAATTCTAAGTTTTTATTATTAAAACATTATAACCAAAATTTTGTTACTTTGTTTCAAATATATAAAAAGATAAAAACAAGCAGCCGGAAATTTGTAAAAATACATCAGTTTTGATAATTCAGTTTTCACATATTGATTAAAAGAATACATATAAAAAAAAATCCATAATTAACAACATATATCTTTTTAAATTTATTAAATAAATGGCAATGGCATAAAATACTTTCCCCCATATTTTACGCATTCACTTTATTTTTACCAGAGTATTAATCAAGATGAAATTGTAATAAATAAAGTTATAAAAACAATCGCATTTGTATAATGAAGTAAAATCAATAATTTTTATTCGAATGGAAAATGTATTTAAAGATTTTTCGATATTATGTGGGATAAAACCTTCGAATTCTTTTAATGTATTTCTCCTACATTTATTCTAACTTGAAGAAATAATCGATAATTTAGTGTTCTAAATTTAATTTTCAGAAGTATTTTTATTTGAAGGAAAACAGAATTTTTTAAGAATGATATTAAAATTTGCTTATATTGATAGATTTCCTTTTCCTTTTTCTGTTTTATATCATGCCACAGCCAAGACACGCATTTCATTTCAATAAGTGATATAAAACATTTTGATTTTTGTTTAATTTTTAATGGTTCCCTTTTTCTCCAAGAAAATATTTTTGGTGAAATATATGAGGTATAGCAGGCCTTTTATACTCCAAAATTTCAGAAATATTTGTAAATATTTGCTTAGATATTTGACAAAACGCTTAAATTCAAAAATGTCCAAATTCAGTGAAGCATCGATAATCCGGCATCGGTGGGAAATAGACATTGCTGGATTATGGATTTTTCCGGATTGTGTTCCGAAAATGTATATGGAAATCATATCAGTGACAGCATCTAAAGAAAATATACATACATACATATATATATAATTGGCTTTAAAAAATGTACGAAAACACTTATCAAAAACGAAAATAATTAAAATAACATTTGAAATAAATTAAAATATTTAAAATAACAATTATAAAACAGTAATCCAGATCGTTTATTTTTGTACAAATAATAATATTAAAATAATATTAAACCTGACTTAATGAACCTGACTTAATCAGGTGTTTGTCATTGCTGCATTCTATTAAGTATGTCAGTCAATTTCATTTCTTTCATTCTTTTTTTGTTTTTCAGTTTGTCGTTGACTGATTAACGTATGCACGTTCATTAGTTGGTTATCGCTGATAAAATCATATTTTTTAAGTCCTTCTAAAAACTGTTGACTGAGAATTCGGGTGGTTGAGTTTATTTTGACTTTCGGTATCAGGAATAGGAAAGATCTCTTTTATTAATGACTTTTGGATTTGCCATAGCGAGACAAAAATTTCGTTGTTCTTTTTCATAATTATTGCCTTCATCCTGATCAATCTGTAAAAAAATTCACGCTAGTCCTAAATCTATAAAATTAAATTGAAATCCATAAATTTTACCAACGAACTAAAAAAGATGGCAAGCATGCTGCGAATAAGAAGTTGAGTACTACTACGATATACGGGCGGCGGTTAAAAAAAAAAAAAAAGTGATTAGTGCCGGATTATGGATGTTTCACTGTACTTATTGGTAGATAGTGTAACAGTCTGTAATTAATGTCGAAAATATTATTGCAAAAAAGAAAACATTTTTCTTCATCGAAATACAAGAAAATATATAATATTTGTGAACAAAACATTGTGTCAAATCTTGGATACCAACATAACGGTTTTGAGACAATAATTCGATTTGAAACACAATCGAAATGAAAAAGTCGGTTTTGACACAATGCTTTCTTGACATCAGTTTCCGCTTAACCGCAATATTTGGTGTCACTGAATTCACGGAAGTGTCTTCTCTATAGTAGGCTTGTACCAGACAACGCTTGTTTATGATATGATAAACTGCACGTCCATTAGCTGGCAATTTTAACAATATAATCTAATCTTATACCTAGGATACCAGATATAAAACTTCTGAACAATCCTTTAGACGTTTAATACTTATGGGATGTCCCTTTTGATTTTTGCCGTATGTTTTCTGCTGTCTTATTCAAGCTATGCCCCGGTTGGAATCAGCAACATTTTACATATCAGGCGAATCTGTTTATCCACATTCACCACCTTCAAAATAAGAAAATTAGTATTAACCCGTTAGTAATCGCTAGTTGGTCGATTTGCCGCCCATCCTACTTTGTTTCCAGATTTTTTTATTCAATAGCCACCAAAAATTTTTAGAAGTAGCATTTGACAAACATAAAACGCGAATAAAATCGTAGGAACGTCGATCACATCACTTCTTAAAATTATTGGTGAGAGTTAAATAAAAAGTGCACAATCTGTAATAGGTGGCGCTGTCTATAGCGACTACTAACGGGTTAATGACTTCGATGGACAAACATCTTAAAAGTATCGTTATTTCGGACTAACTATAACCATAAATAAATGCTGAGTGAACTTTTTGGGTTACTATTTTGTCTACTATGTATAAAAAATGAGTCTAAGGCAATTTATGTTTCCAAATATCCCTATAGAAGAAATTTATGTTTAGAGGAATAGTATTCACTTAAATGATTGCGTATATTAATATTTTGCTTCATGAAGATTTTAAACCTATAATATGCTTTTTAGACCCAATAATCTACAAATTGTGTTATGATATATTATTATTAAAAAAAAAAAAAAAAAAGGTACATATATATATGTAATATATATATATATATAATATATATACCTGGAAAAAAGTTAAAGTGAAATCAAAGGCATATAAATAAAAAACTCTAAAAAAATAGTTAAAAAAAAAAAAAGTGAAATCTTAAAAATATACCAATTTTAAGCAATTTTCCCCTTAACGGGATATTATCATTTATGGAAATTGTGATACTACTTTTCAGCACCTGAGTGATTAGTATTTAATTGGCATTAGGTCTATGCCGTGTGCAAGTGGTACAGGCCTATGTCTGGAATTCATCTTTGGGGGTGGTCCAGATGCATTCCATGAGTAATTTGATCCTCCAGAGAGGGGGAGGCTCAGGCCGCTTCGGCAACCGTCAAATGTATTATGTTTACGGAAAAGTACTCCCTTATATTTAGTATATATATATTATTTTACTTCTATTTTGTTTTTTATAAAATTTTCATATATATAAATATTTTTATGCCAAGTTTGTTTATTTTTTTTAATTTATATTTAATTTTATTTAGTTAGTTTATTTTTATTTTTATTTATTTAGTTTATTTTTAATATTATTTATTTAGTTATTTTTAATTTTATTTTCAAATTTTCTCTCTCTCTCTCTTTTTTATTTTTTTGTTTCTGTATTTTCATATTCTAAGCATTTCTTTTATTTCATTAGTAACCTTTTATAATCTTTCATTTGCTATTCCGTATCCTCCTTTCCCTTACTCCATTTTATTACTTTGTATTCTCTATTTATAGTTCCTTTAGCAGATAATCAGAATTGTTAAAGCCTGTCACCAAACATCCTCTTGCTGTAAATCCCAAAACATCGTCGCTTGTCCACTGCGTAGACATAGTGCGACGATGAATCTACTCAAATTATACAAACTTTCCTTTTAGAGTAGGTGGGCATGCTTTCGAATGCACCTTTAAAACGCTCAATATCTATTATTTTTATGTCATTTTCAAGAAGAGTTTGCTGTTCCTGAATATTATATTTTGTTCTTGTTTATGGAAAGTTTCATAGCGGTAGTAGTATACCAAACAGTACCAAGATATAAAGAAAAAATTGAGATCAGCAAGTAATATTATAAATTGAAAAATAAATGATTATTGGAAAAATACAGTTTTTACATTATAAGCTCTTGAATGTTTCAATAGCAATAGATCCATAACACATTGAATGCAAAATATATTAATATTTGATTTTTGTATTTAATTCAAAGAAATTTAGTTGTTTCTGTTCAATGTTAAATGGGCACAGGACATTTAAAGACATTAAAAATATATAATAATTGTTATTACTCAAGCTTCTAGATCTCTGAAAATATTTTTTTTTTTTTATAAATATTCAATTTTTACATACCATACAGCTATACCTTACTTGTTGGTTAATATATGAGAAAATAATTATTTAAATCTTAATTAAATTTTATAATAAAATTTCTGAGCATCGTATTTTGAGCATGTTATACTTTGCTTGCATGGTATTTCTGAAACTAGAGAGCGGAATTACAGAAATTTTGTACATATGTACAATGTAAGTGGTCATGATTAAAATGACGAACACTTATATATGTCCTTTCATAAACTGATAAGTTACAATTAAATATAGTCATTTCAAACATTAGTCATATTTCTTCAAATTAAAAATTAAATAATTGTGCGTATAACCAAATTTTTAAAGTAATGAAGTGCGCGCAAGAAATAAATTTAAAAAATGCAATAGTCAGAAATTTCACTATAAAAATTATTTAATAATTAACTAATTATTTTTTTCTAAATGACAATCAACCAATAAGATACAGTCGTATAAATATGTGAAAATTTACATTCAGAAAGAAATTATTTCCAATCATATAGCAGTTTGAAACCTATTAATTTTAATTTATTTTTAATGTCTTTAAAATACCTTTGCCACATTTAATTATATTAAAATTCAAATGTATGTTTACCCGGATATCTCCTCATATACCGATGAGCACAGAACTATGTGTATGGTACGAAAAGATGTGAAAATGTTTAATTATTCCAATTTCATTATTTATATCAAATTATCCCAATAATTAAAGTGATATTCTGATGGATTATTATTAGTCTAATATTTAAAACGGTATCAAGTTACAACCCAAAACGTGGGAAAATATTGAACACAAAGTGTTAATATAGAAAATGCGCATACAGGAGTGTCAGTTGCCTAAACCGATTGCGGGTGGAGGAGGGGGAGATACAACCAACGTCAGTGGGATATATTAGCTAGTCCTTATTGTACAAAATTATGTTTAATTTTCAAAAAATAATTTTATGAGTGAATTCAATGAATTTATTTATTAATAATGTGTATAAAAGTTTTCATAAAGCTTAAAAAAAAAAAAAAAAAATTAAATATAAATAAAACATGGAAAAGGCGAAACGAGCATAGCCTGCAAGCTTTGGGATTAAGATTATGGCTTTCCTAACTTTAGGGAAGAAAAACTCAACTGCTTATTTCACAATAATATAAAGCAGATCTAAAAAATAAATATGTCTATTAATCAGGAAGAAATACAATGCAAACCGTATGTAATGTCACAAATATTCGTATGATTGAAAGCACTTGAGATAACGAAGAGGAGAAAAAAAAAAAAAAAGAACTCAGAATAATGCAAAATGATAAAAAAAAAAAAAAAAAACAGTCATAAATCAAGTAAATAAATGGAGTGTAGAAAACTATTAAATCATAGAACTACCATTTAAAAGATCTTTTTATGAAAGCATATTGTTATTTCTTCTAAAAAATTTAATTACACTGACAGTTGCAGAATGACTTTGAAATATATGTAAACTGCCTTCTGTGTCTATGAGTATATGTCAAAAATCATATATAAATAGCGCACTTAACGGAAGGACACACTGTTTTCATTGTACTAAAACGTGCTACTTTCAAAAGTTAAAAAATAATAATAATGTCAACAGGTGTTTAGATTACACACGATATCCTTATCAAGGCTGATTTCAAATAAAAATGAAATTATGCCCTTTTTAGCAAAATAAAAAGATAGTACATTCTAAGACCTTATGTCAAAACTTCGATTATCCAATGCTTAGGGGAAAAAAAACTTATATATATATATATATATATATATATATATATATACTAGCAGACCCGGCCACGCGTTGCTGTGACTAAGTTATACGTTGAATTATACGGCTGTAAACTATTTAGTACAGTTAAATTATTATTTACGAACACAGACGAAAACGTTGTAGCCGATGTAAAAACCCACAGGGTTGAGATTTGAAACTTAGGTCAAAATTTGGAAGCGATTGATAAAAATTTTCGTAGTGTTGATATTAAGCACAAATTAATTTTATTGTAGGGTCCTATAAATTTTAATGGAGAAGTGATATATATTATTTCTAATGCTACTTTGGATAAAATTGCTAAAATGACTAATATATAAATTAAATTCTATTAAAATTCTATTAAAATAAAAGTATAAAAGAAACAGACGATTTTAAAATCAATTTTTATGGAGGAGTGAAATATAATATATGATATAATGGATAATTTTACTATTAAATGACCTCATCATTTTAAATATTTTAAAGAGGGCAACAGCTGTAGTTATAAAAGGGAAAACAATAAGGCTAAACCAGAAAAATAAGTAAATTTGATAAATATTTTAAAACTTTAAAATTGGAAATCTTATGAAATATTGGACATTTAAAGTAAATACATGTATCATTTTAAATACAAAAAGATTTTGGAAAAGTTTAGTGTATTTTAACGAAGTGATGAGAAGTTTTTGAGTATGTTAAAATTTTAATAGTAAATTCAAGTTAATAAAGATGGGAAACATTGAGGATTAAGATAAGAATAATTATAAGATTTAAAAAAAAAAAAAAAAAAAAAAAAAAAAAAAACTTTTTATATACCATGCTTTTAAATTTTAATATACTAATAATATACAAATTAAAAGGAAAATGATAAATATTCTATCATAGTTTGAAGTCAAATTTGTTTTCAAATGTCTAAATAAAATATCTGATCTAAGATACTAATATTTTGCAGCGGAATAGATTTCATTTCTGTCATCCTTGGCGAAAAAAAAAGAATATCGCCAAATTATCTGGCGAAAATATTTAATTCCTTTCAAAAATCATGGTTATTTTAACAACTTATATTAAAAGAGTAATGAATAATATGAAACAATATTTCGTACAATACATATTACATGTCATACATACGTACAATGAATAATACATATTACATTTCGTACAATGCATACATCTGGCATGTATATTTTCGTGTTACGCTTTTGATCGCCAAATAATAATAATAATAATAATAAAAGCCAAGGGCGACAGAGTTTAAAAATTTAAAATTAAAATTTTGTCAATTTGACAGCAAAATAATTCAATCTAACACCCGCGATAACTAATACATATCTATACCCAAATATAAGGATTAAAAGCGGGAAATAAATTTCCTCGATTTTTAATAATTTCTTACAAAAAATCCAGTAGGCAATTAACATAGGAAATCTTTTTCTTGGCTGCACAGACGGTCAGTGAGTCACACTTCGCTTGCGTATAGAACTCATAGATATAGTATAGCATATATAGAATAGAGTGATCATTGGGGAGAAAAAAGTTATTCCTTTTCATTTGGGAAAAGACGACGTTTTTACCAAAATATGGCCGTCTTTCCCCGAGTGAATACACACGGGAATACATACTAATATTTTAGCAAATAAAATTTATGAATAATTTATTTGCTAAAGGGGAATGGAAGACTCCAGATACAGTTTCAAATTCATATTTCTTTCTTTCTTTTCTTTTTCTTTTTTTTCTTTTTTTTTTTTTTTTTTCAATACCACTTAATGGCTGTTTCCAAAGCTTTTATTACTTTCTTCTATATGTAATATAGAGAAAGTATTGGATTCGCGAAAATTTTCGACCTCCGTTTTTTGACGGATCTACACGTTTTGGGATGTCCTGAACACGAATTGATAGTTTTTAGAAAATGTCTGTCTGTCTGTCTGTCTGTGTGTCTGTCTGTCTGTCTGTCTGTCTGTCTGTGTGTCTGTATCATTTTTTTGTGGACGCTGTATCTCACGAACACATGAATGAAATTTAACCAAACTTGGTATTTAGTTGCACCCTGACATGAACTGGTGCCCATTAGATTTGGGGATCAATAGCTCAACAGGTGGCGCTGTAATCGCATTTTATGCAAATTTTTAACATGGCAGCATAGGACAAAATTCCGTATAAATGGGCATAATGAGAGTTATTTTAAACTTGTGATTGTAAAATTAATTTGAATTATTGATGATAGTAGTAGTTAACTAGGAAAAAAAAATTGTGCATGGGGGGGCATCGGTTCCCCCCCTGGGGGGGAAGTACCCCCCCGGGGGGGTTAAATTTTGAAGATGGGTATCATTCGAAAGATCTCGTCAATACCTTTAAAACGAATGGTTGAACCATAAATCTGTGATAATTTAAAACAAAGTTATCGATTTTTTTTACTTTTAACAAAAAAAAAAAAAAAAAAAAAATTCGATTTTTTTTTTTTTTTTTTTTTTTTTTTTTTTTTTTTTAATTATTGTTAGTGATTGAATATGTATTAATTTTCACAAAAAAAAAAAAGAAAAAGAAAAAGAAAAAAAAAAATCTTTTTTTTTTTTTTTTTTTTTTTTTAATATTGTTACTGATTGAATATGTATAGGAAAATATAGAAGAAAGTCTTGTGGTGGCCACAACATACTAGTTTTTTATCTTTTTTCGGCATCAAAAATCTTTCTACGATAACATGGGGATGAGAGATCTATATATATTACTATATCTATGATAGAACTACATTAGCACTTTATCAATGTGTATAAAATCTTTAAATTGATTATGACGTCAATTTTCGTGAGATGCATAATTTAACTTTTTATAATTTTTTAACATTCACGTTTGATTAAATGTATTTATTTTTATGTCGAAAGAAAATGAACTCGTATTTTTTTTTTTTTTTTTTTTTTTTTTTTTTTTGGCAACAATTAAATTAATGGAACTCACAGATATTTTGGAGCAACTTTAATAAAGGTCTATAATTAACAAATAATTGCAATAAAACAATATTGTGACAATAAATTGAGATAAAAACTATCCTATCTCTCAAGTTGGATCAAACTGCACACAGTGTGCAAAATTTCATCAAAATCAGTTCCTTAGTTTAGGAGTTTACCCCGGACAAACATCGTGACACGTAATTTATATATATATACAGATTAAATTATAAAGTTTTGATCAATGAAGCACAAATAAGTAAAAAACAGGATTAATTTCACTGTATTATCTTCATTATAATATGAATTCAATTTACACTTCAGTCTAAGGCTATGCTAACACCAAAAATTTAAAAAGTGGAAATAATTGAATTATACGAAATTTATTAATAGGTTAAAAAGTTGAAGATTCTTTGTGTAGATGGCAGCACCAAATATATTTCAGCTTTCATTTCAACCCAGTCGAAAGGTATCGACATCTGTTAGAATCATTTGGAGTTAACAGATAATTGTGACTGTCAAATAATAACAGACAAATAATTAGCAATAAATTAAAATTGCGACTATAATTTGAGATTTAAACTATCCTATCTCTCAAGTTGGATCGAACTGCACATGGTGTGCGAATTTTATTATAATCGGTTAAGTGGTTTAGGAGTCCATTGAGGACAAACATTGTGACACGAGATTTATATATATTAAGATATTGATGTATAAAATTAAGCTTCTAAACCTTTTCTGGATATTATGCATTTCTTTACGTATTTTACAAGCCATTTATTTCTATTTTATATTTTGAACGGGTTTTATAGAATTTACCACAGAAATTACTTTAAATTAATCAAACCATATTGTAAAATTAATAAATGAAAAAATAAAATAAATCCATTTAAAATCACCAGTGCAGGTGTTTCAACTTACATTTCAGTTGCTCATAAGTAAAATATTAATGTAAAAATGAGTCACTTTTCTTATCTTATTTCTTGTGTACGTACCACTGTAAATAAAAATACTATTTTTTTTTCTTTTTATTCCCACCTTGTTATATATTTATTTATTTTTTTATATTGACTATTTTGTTCGTATGAAAACCCATTTTAATTCTATAACACAGAATATTTTTCAAAAATCTTTTATTTAGTAATATCTTTAATTCCTGGCAGTAAATAAATATACATGCAAATCTGAAACATTTATTGTTGATCAAGGGGTTACAAGAGATAGTGTAACAAGATCATCTATTATAATTATTCATGCATATTAATTTATAAAATGCTTTGATGCAATTTAAGTTGTTTTAAATTCCAGACTTTTAGAACAAGGTATTATGATATGCTACCTTATTTTCTCAGTATTTTTATTTTATTAAGGGAGTATTTTGAAATTAGACGAAAAATATTTCCCAACAAATTTATTAACAAAACTCGGTTGAAAATCGGACACAATATAACAAATATTATCTTATAAACATGATTAATTTGACTACCATTAAAACAAGTACAATTTCCTTACTTATTTATTTATTTATTAATTTTTTCTATTTATTTTTGTACCGCAATTCCTTAAAAATACTTAATAATACAGCTCGTTTTTTGCATTTAATTTCAAGATTAATTCTTCCCTCTCCTCAAAAAAAAAAAAAAAAAAAAAAAAAAAGAGCGAAATGGTTTATTTGTATAATTTCTAAAAATGTTTTAATTTATATTTCAGGTATTTACTTAAATAATATGAAAACGAAAATATATTATATTTGCATGTCTGCTTCTTTGTGTATATAAACACCATCTTTTATTCCTTTCTTTCTTTTTTTTTTTTTTTTTTTTTTTTTTGATTAAAAAAATAATAATAATCTATTGTACAGAATAATTTTAAGATATATTTTTTTTAATTAGTCGTTCCTGTTATTCCAAACATTAAATAAACATACGTTTAAATCAGAATTACTTACTCAGGGGATTAAAATAATTCATGTAAAAAGTTTTTTTTTTTTTTTTTTTAAGCCATGCACAGTAATTAATAAAATGTATTGCCAATTTATTTTGAGTTGTTTTAATGGGTGATCAATAAAAATCCGCAATATGCTAAATTATTATATTTTTTTAATACACGCAATTATGATACAAATAAACATATGCAAATTATAAGACTGGATAAATACTAAATACTGATAGTTTTATCTCCGTTCTATTACACCATTTTTGCGGATATAATCAATTATTTTCTTTGTATCGACTGCGAGCTTCTGTACACGGTCTAAATTAATTTGTTTTATGCAGTATCTGATGCTATTCACAAGTTGATTGACATTTTCTGCCCGCCAAGCCTTTGCATAAACTTTCCCTTTTAAAATTGACCGAAAGACCTCAATTGATCTTGCCTCTGGAACATTAGCGGGATTATCTTCATTAACCACAAAGTCAATTGATTCTTGAAGGAGATAATTGGTCACTTTTTTAGCATAATGAGAACTGGCCAATTCTGGCCAAAATTTATAATTTCTTTGGTAATTAGCTCGAATATAGGGAATTAGACGCTTTTTAATACATTCCTCAAGATAAACATCTTGATCGATCGCCATATTTGAACTTCGATTGAATGGCTTGCTCCTTTTGGACCGATGACAATCCATACAAGAACTTGCTTTCAAACTTTTTTTTCGTTGAATATTTAACACCTGGTGGTGTATCTGATATAGTGGAAGAATAGAAACGATTATTGCCATTTATTGAGGAATTTGAAAGAGTAAAATATTATTCATCATTAAGAATCCAAGACCTTTTTGAACATTTTCGATATAGACGTCCACACTTTGTTTTTGCTGAAATTTGTTGCTTTTCATTTCTTTGTGGAATGATTTTCTTCTTTCGGCAACTTATCTTTGCTTTCTTAAGGGCATAATTAATCATTGATTGTGAATATTTGTACTTTTTTGCTACTTGACGCTGAGAAATGTGGTCCTTGTGATCAAAATCCTTTTCAAATTTCTAATTTTTTTACGTGTGAAGATTTTTGCAACTCTTCCAGAGCCAGACTGATGAAAAGCACTCATACCCCTTTCATAAAGTTTCAAAATGTCATAAATAGTTCGTTGTGGAATTTTTTTCTTTCATAAAATGCTTCACAGTAAAAGATTTACTTGACGAAAGATTTTCTGAATAGAACTCGTACACACGAGATCGCAGATTGTCTTCCTTCGAAGTCATATTGCATGAAAAAAAGAAAATATTTTACAAATGTGAATATGTCTACATTAACTCGTAAGGTTAAGTAATAATTCACATTAAAATTTTAGCAATTTACATCATTTATTGACAATTTGAATGCTGTTAAATTTATTAGGGATTTTTATTGATCACCCGTTAAATATCAGTCATTTCGCCGAAGGTATTTTTAACACGTTATCGATAATTTCTCTGAAGTTCTAATTTATTTAGTAACTACATTAAAATTCGACAATAAGATTTTTCGATTTCAAAAGACATTTTTACTGCATCTGAATTTGATCTCTGTTCGCTTAAAATCATTTGATAGTTAAGTGGATTTAAAAGCAAGTATAGAATAGAATATTTGATTACATATAAATTTAATTTTAAAATGCTTAATTCGAAATAGCATTAAGTTAAACAGTACATTTTACATGCAACTTTATTATATTCCTTTTCTTTAAAATAAAGTGTTGTATAAATGCAATTTTGGCCTATAATTTATTTCAAAAGTAAAAAGCAAATTAATCTTCCATCCAGAAATTTTAAAAGTGTTATAATGATTTATGCATTCTGTTAAAGCTTAAGCCCGAATCAGACTATCATATTAATACCATAACCAAGAACGAAAAATTAGACAGTTCACTTTGATTAATAACATATTTCAACTCATATAATAGTTTAACGTTCAGTGTTCTTTGGCTATATTTTCCAACAGAAGACAGACAGAAGGACAGAACGACCAGATAGGTCGGGTGATTGAATTAATAATCAATCTTAAACATTGCAGGAGAATTTAAAGTATGCTTAACACAAACTGAACACTTTATAAATAGAATTTAATTTCACAACCATTTATGGTAACAAGGGAGGGTCATTAACTTTTCAAAAGGTATTTTATGTTATATATCATATTAAAGGTCTCACTGAGCTGATAACGAAAATATTCTTCTTATCGGCAAATGTGCGCCCTAGCGTGCGTTATTAGGAACTAAATGTTGTAAATTACAGATTCCACAGTAATGTACTTTGTAGAAATTCTACCATTGTAATCAGTTTTGTAATAAATTATTATACCAAATACGACTGTATATATTGTTAGTAAAGTGTTTTACTATTTTATTAGTTATTTTTTGGCAATAACAAATTTTTAAACACTAAACTATGCATGAAAAATATTAAAATGAAAAACGCAACAAATGTTAAAAGAATCACTTGTACTTTTTATAGTAATGAATAAAATTAATACTTTATATTATATGTATACATTTCATTATAATTGTTATACTGTATGTAGTAATATAATTATTAATAATAAAAAAAATATACATTTATTATTATTATTATAATTATTAATTTTTCCGGTTGCTACGGTAATGAATTAATTTTTTTAAACAATTTTCTTTCTATTAATGCATGGTAAAACGTATCGTCTGCATTTCAAAAGTAACGTCTTATGGGATGAAAAGAGCTATTTCTTCTCTTTTGAACGAAGCAATCAAATGAAAAATGATATCCTCTAAAAATATACTTGCGCATCTTAAATAACAATTAAATAAATTAGATTTATTATCAGATTATCAACTATCAAGAAGAGAAAATAAACTCTGTAAGCGTATATTAACTACCATTAATAGTTTAAATGCAAAAGAAAATTTTAATTTTTATGAAGAAAAAGAATTATATGAATTTGAAGATACTATGAATTTTGCTTTTCCCCCCATGTGATGTGAATAGCCACAATACCGATTATGTCGATGTACAGGATAATCTTTCTGACTATGAATATTTCACATATGGCTACATATGCAAAGTATTGGATTTTATTGACACTCATCCCAGATGGAAATTCTGCTCTGTTCAAAACCGATTCCAAAGAATTAGACGTGAAATTTATATTTAAAGATTTCGAAAATATCGCGAGAATATTAGCAGTTTGAAAAATAAATACCGTCAGATTTCTGAATTTGTCTTTGAATCCTTCTGTGAAGCTCATTGGAAAGGAGTCATAATTCATGATCGTAGCTTAAGAAGTTGGGCAATTACTAAAGCACGGAAACTGAAATATTAATTTTTATTTTTCATTATTACTTCCATTACCCTACTACCGTAGGTAATGGAAGTATTGTATTCGGTCTGAAAATTCGATATCGGGTTTTCACCTGATTTACACGTTTTAAGGTCTCCTGAGTCCAAAAAAGTGGTTTTTGGCAATTGGTCAGTGTGTATGTATGTGTGTGTGTGTGTGTGTGTGTGTATGTATGTGGAGAATCTTCTGGCTATTATAGCTCAGAAACTAATAAAGATAGAGCTACGAAACTTTAGAATTGAAATACGTCTGGTCTACAGATGAAATTTCCAAATTTTGGTGAAAATTGAAAAACCGGAAGTGGGACATCGGAAACCGGAAGTGGGACCGTAAGTCCGTATCTCAAATACGGCTCTATCGATTTTCTTCAAACTTGCTATATAAACACTCTATTAGATGTCCTTTCGAATGATATAGTTGGTTGGTTCAGGAAAATTGATAGGCGTCCCTTTTAAATAGCTCAATTTCAGGCCTCGCAAAGGCGTTCCTTTAAAAACGGTTGTACGGATTTTTTTCAAACTCGCCATTTTAACTCACTTTTAAATATGCTTTTGTATGTAATTATTGTTTTTCTGTCAATAATTGATTTTAACCGGAAGTGGAACATCGGAAACCGGAAGTGGGACCGTAAGTCCGTATCTCAAAAACGGCTCTAACGATTTTCTTCAAATTTTCTATATAAACACTCTATTAGATGTCCTTTCGAATGATATAGTTGGTTAGTTAAGGAAAATTGATAGGCGTCCTGTATAAATAGCTCAATTTCAGGTCTCCCAAGGGCGTTCCTTTAAAAACAGCTATCCGGATTTTTTTCAATCTCGCCATATTAACTCACTTTTAAATATCCTTTTGTATGTAATTATTGTTTTCCGGTCAATAATTGATTTTTTTTTTTAAAGTTGGTATCTCAAAAACGGCTCTAACGATTTTCTCTTTAGTTCACTTTTATGTTTTCTGATCGCATTATCTCTCAAAAATGCATATAATATGTGTAATAGTGGGTAATGGAAGTCGTGTGGTTGTTTCACACCAGATTATAACGTAATAAAAAATAACTCGAACACCTATTTTTAATATCATATTTTGATTTTCAGCTTGCTGAACTTTCATGGATCAAAAGAATGGCTACACAGTTTCAAAATTAGGTATGGTATCGTATCAAGGAAAATAATAAAATTCCCTACATTTCAACGAAAGCATGATTTTGATCAAATTGAATTTGATGGTACAGTTTCCACACACAGTTGATGGATTTAATTGAAGGTAAAGATATGAGAAACACTGAACGTGTTTTTGAAATGGACATAAATCAAATAGTGAGATCATTAACACAGATCAATCTAGTTTTCGGTATTTTCATTCGGTTTTGTCACTCATACACACAGAGACAGACAGACAGGCGAGCAGACAGACATTTTCTAAAAATCGTAAAATCTTGTTCTAGAGCTCTCAAAAAGTGTAAATCCGTTGAAAACCGGAAATCGAGAATTTTTACGAATCCTATGCTTTCTTCAATTAAATATAGAAGAAAGTAAAAAATAAAAATAAAAAAATAAATAAAAATTATTAGCCAATGGACAAAAAGGTATTTATGCACAAACCATTAAGTTTAAATTTTGAATAGAATAACTGTTTAACCTGTACTGAAAAATGAATTATTAAACCTAATGCAGAGTTCTATTCATAATGTCATTATGCTCTACATTTTGTCGAACACAAGATTTCTATAAAATTATTACTTTCTTCTATATTAAATCGAAGAAAATATTGAATTTGTAAAAATTTTCGACTTTCGGTTTTCGATGGATTTACACGTTTTAAAAGGTCTAGAACATGATTTGACGATTTTTAGAAAATGACTGTCTGTTCGTCTGTCTGTCAGTGTGCGTATGACAAAAAATTTGTGGCTACTGTATCTCCGGAATTACTGCTTATATTTGCATATAAATTTATATGTAGATGCGCCTTGATCTAAATTAGTGCCTATCAGCTTTTGGTGTCAACCGTTTAAGAGTTGGCACTGCTACGCAGCGATTTCCACAATTTCGGGTAAAAATATATCTCAGGAACTACTGCTCAAAAACCCATATATTTTCATATATAGACGTAATTTAATATAAATTAGTTCCTATCAACTTTTGGTGCTAAGTGCCCATCAGGTGGCGCTGCAGTGCAGCGATTTCAACACATTACGGTAAGGTTATATCTCAGGAACTACTGCACAAAAAATATATATAAATTCATAAATAGATGCAACTTAATATAAGTCATTTCCTACCAATTTTTGGTGTCAACGACTCAACAGGTGGCGCTTCTATGCAGCAATTTTCACATTTTCGGAGAAAGCTATATATTAGAAACTACTGCATAAAAATGCATATAAGTTTGTGTGTAGTTGCATCTTAACATATGTTAGTGTCTACCAATTTTTGATGCCAACTGCTCAACAGACGGCGCTGCTATGCAGCAATTTTTACAATTTAAAGGAAGGCCTGTGTCTCAGGAATTTCAGAGTAAAATTGCATAAAAATTTATATGTGGGTGCACCTTGGCATAAGTTAGTGCGAATCGAATTTTGGTACTAATTTCTCAACAGTTGGCGCTGCTATACAGGGATTTCCTCAGTTTAAGGGAAGACTATATCACAGGTTCTAATGAGTATAATTAAACAACACTTGATATGTGTGAAAATCATTATGAGGCATTATGCTGATTCAATTTGGATATGAATCTACCAATAGGTTGCGCTGGAATAATGCAATTTTTCCCAAGAATGGGAATGATCTATTTCAATCTCTATGGCATTTACCTGTACGAAACTTGATACATGAGATAACCATTATGAAAACGAATTTAATAAGATGTTATTTATAGACAATAAAACTGTCTTCCTTTGGATATTTTCTGTTCGTTTTTCTAAGATAAAATCGTCTGCATTCATCATGGTAGACAATTTTAATAAACAATACATTTTGTAACATTTTTTAACTGAGTGAATTTGTATGTAGGAAAATATAGAAGAAAATCTTGTGGTAAGCCACAACCTACTAGATTTTTCTCGTGAAAAAAGAAGAATATTTAATCTAAACAATAAGCGACATTTCTCTTTAAAAAAGTAAAAAAAAAAAAAAAAAAAATTGATAAAAAGAGAAAAACTAAAAAAAAAAAAAAAAAAAATCATGAAAATTTACAAAACTAGATCGTGATTGCGTGCAAAGCTTAAAACAGATATTTGTGAGGAATTGGCTTTTTCTTTGCTCCAATGAACTCTGCTTTCCCCCCATTTAAAATATCATTGACTTTTTACATTTAAAATTACTTAAATAATTTATATTATACAAAGTAAGATCATATGTTTTATTTTCTTAATTTAAAGAAATAATAACCACACGATTTTTGTCGTTATTTGCTACTTTATTAGTATATGAAGTATAAAAAATGCTTATTTTAAAAATCGAAAGAAATAGGCAAAAATTCAACTTAAGGCAATTAAATAGTAGTTTTGAAAAAAAAAAATGTTCGTGCAAGTAACCCCTATTTTTAAATAAAAATAAATAGAAAAATAAAAAGAAAAAAAAAAGGAAGAAAAAAAGGAAAAAGGGGAAAAAAGAAGAAAGAAAAAATGAAAAAGGAAAAAGGAAAAAAAACCGCATTAGTTCTGATTACACAACAATTTATTATTATGAATGAACTTGTATTATAATAATTTTTTTGTACACAAACCCTCTGAAAAGGTAATTAAAACAGATGCACTGTTCACGATTAAGAAAATATTATTGCACGCAACATTTACATATAGCATATTTCATTAAACATGTATGTGTACACCATACAGTAATTCAAAAACGGTACTTAAAGATAACCACTTTATTTGATTACTACTTATGAATGTTTTTAATAAATTATACATTTTATTTATATTGCATGATCTTTATTCTTCACATAAAATTAGTATATCTTGCGATTTATTATATCATTAATTTATGATTTTATGATAATTCTTGAAATAATGTGCATCTTTATTAAGCATTTATCATTTGCAATGCACTGAATTGTTTATAAGATAACATGAACAAGAATTTAACTCTCTTTTTTTAACTTATAACAATTTAGGGACAAAAATTATTGCTGAAATTTTCATTATCACTGCAGAATGCCTTCAATATTGTTTAACGTAAAAATACTTACATTACTTTATTTAAATCCTATTATATAAAAAATAAAAAATGCTATGCATAGAAAAATGCTTTTGTAAAATAAATAGTTAAATTTAGCAGTTAATGCGTCTTTTTAAAACTATTTTTGTACTTTAACAATTTGGGCTTCAATATCAACATCTATAATCGTAAATAATAATTATTTTTTTTAATGTTTTCAAAATACTGGAGACACCGCAGTGAAACTGGTACGTACATTTGTTTCAATGAAAAAAAAAGGAAAAAGAAATGTAGTTGAAAATTAATTTTATAATCAACCATTCCATGAAAGTACGCGCCCGTCACATAATTTTGAACATTAGTTGTATAAAGCAGAAATGTTTTTATAAAGTTTGCGTATTATATTCTAGCAACATATATATATATATATATATATATATATATATATATATATATATATATTATTAATTTTATTTTCTAAAATTAATTTAAAAAAAATAAGTATGTGACATTTCATGTAATGATCCTTATCAAAATTACTTAGAGATGTTAAATAATTTTAAGAAATATATACCGCAGTAACAAAGGCGAACCGTCTTTTTTTATAAGAGAAAATATTACATTGTATTATCATTTGTAGCACAGTTCTTGGTTTTGACCAAGAACAGTATTACATACTTTATTAAAATGTAGGAACTCATCTGTAATTTAAAGCTCGGTGAAAAAAAATATCGATTGAACTCCATTTGAAAAAACAGCGTAAACATCATTTTACTTCCTAAAAATGGAAAGGGAAAATTCTCTCAAATTGAGCAGTTTTTCACTCAATCGATATGTTTGTAAGGCAACTTCTCACGTTGAGAGAAATCCTCTCAAATCATCGAGCCGCTGTAATCGGCTCAGATTTGAGTCAACTGTAACAAGTTATTTTTGAGAGGAATCAGGCCAAATTTGAGTGGAACTGTTTGATGCTAGAAAAAACATCAGTTTCCCTCCTCTGGAATCGAACGCGGGTCCCCTTCATGGCAGACGAACCCGCTAATACTGTGCTACAATTCCACATTAAAAACGGTTGTATAGCCGTTCTCAATCATCCTCAAAGGTAGAAAATATTATTTATCATTTTTTGTTACATCTTTTATATATATATAGCTTAAAACTATCGGTAACCCAATAAACTTAAAATAACACCATGCATTTAAAATTAAAGAAAAATTCTTAAAAACAGAACCTCTGTGACAAGCAGACATTTCAGAGCCTTGCAAATTAATTTTGTATAATTTAGTTCGATTAGAAAAATAATTTTTCTAGGCAACTTTGCAGAATTTTTGGAATGCCTATGAGTTGAAAACACAGTATGTACTAGTTTCTTTATGCATATTATTTTCGAAGTTGAGTTTAATTATAATTAAAACATATTAGCACATTTTTTGGAGATTCTACATGCATTTTAATAAATTAGTTTCAATGAATATGATGAAAATATTAAATAACTTTAGACATAAATAAATTTCTACATTTTTATAAATACATTGTTCTTTTTATTTATATTTCATATATGTCATTAAGAAGCAGTTTTTAAAAAGACATTCACTAGTCATTTTTAGTTTTTTATGACTAATATACTAATACTGATTTGATACTCTACTATTTTTTGTCAGTCGTATATAAAACATTTTTTTTATATTTATTTTTAAATAATGTTTAACTTTGGTAGTTTAATTTGTTAATCATCGAAAGTCCTCAACATATTTTTAAAACAATATATAAATTAATTAATAATATATAAAAAAAAAAAAAAAAAAAAAAAAAAATCCTGTATCGTTAAATATATGATCGGCAAATGGCGCCACCATTATACAAGTTTATTGAATAAAATAAAAAGCGATCGAAATTCGTTCAAAAATGACCTGACAGTTTAACGATCATTTTGAAGGAAAAGATTTTTAATTTAAAAAGGCCGATTTTACACAAATTTGATTTTTTTCCCTAGAAATTCCTCTCAAATTATGGCTAAAAATAATGCGTCAATTTTTAAGTAAGAAATCCAGTCACACATTTTAAAAGAGTACCTAGCATACTTATCATAATAATAATAATAATAATAATAATAATAATAATAATAATAAACTACTTAAAATCGCATTAAGTATTATTTTAATAGCAATATTTAATGTAACAGTTCAACACTATATTTATAGAATATGATGTTATGTTTCGTCAAAATTTTTAAACATTAGAAAAAACTTCAATCTACACTTACTTTTTTAGAATATATCATATATGATTGTCTGAATATCTATAGATAGTAATATATGTATTATTTGTCTTACTTTAGTGCCATGTACTTTCGAATGTAAATATTTATGTTTACATAAATGGATTATGATTTTGTTTTAAGACTCCATCAAATATGTTAGGCGTACAAGGAAACTTTACATTCTTGTCATTAAAAGATTATTATTATTATTGTCAATAGGAACATTTTGTTAGATATCGTAGTATATATTTTACTGCAATAATAAATACTTTTCTAAATCTTAACACTACCATAAAAAAAAAATAGTTTTGATTTGTATATGTTCTCATAATTAACAGAAAGTAAAGATTTTTTATTTTTGATTGCTATTAATAAATTTATTATTCGTCAAATATTCTAAGTCATTTATTCATTTACTAATGTATAAAAAGTTTTCTATTCTGAGTTTTAAAATTGTAAAACTAACTTTTAATTCACTATGGGGCGATTTAACAACACATATTTTTTTCTTTAGATATACATACACACACACACACACACACACACACACATATATATACATATATATAATGTGTGTGTGTGTGTGTGTGTGTATAGGTTAAAGCTAGAAGAGATTACGCACAGTTCAAAATAATGATTTAAAAAATCCAAATGTTAATTTTTTTGCAAAACTATTACTCAATAATTTTAAATTGGTAAGCAGAATCAATTAATATAAAATAAAATGAATTTCTTAAATAAAAATAAAAATTGTATAATATGTAGCAGAATTTGTCTTCTTTATTATCATTACTGGATATTACATTAATAGCTGTTTTGCAGACTACCCAAAAGAAATTGTATACAACTTAACGGGAACCAACGTTATTGACCCGATCTGTTGTTGTTTTGGAGTTAACTATAAATGTTCCAAAAAACAAATTTGAAGATAAGCATTTCTATAAGCAGAAAATAATTTATGTTAATGTAATAAACAACTAATGATGGTCACGCACAGCGCCTTCGACAAATGGCTTAAATATTATTATTTTTTTCTCCTTAAAAAAAAAAAAAAAAAAAAAAACTCTTCACGACAATGATTTTTTTTTTTTTTTCAAACCGCGTTCACTTCTATCAATTCATTAATTAGTTCTGAACTTTTAAAATGTCTACAGAATAATGAGACACCCGGTGTATATATATATATATATATATATTATATATATACATATATATTTATATATGATAATTTAAAGAAATAGCACAGTACTCAAAATTCAGTGTACCCAAATTTTCAATGACATTTAATCATAAAATACAAAAACGTATGTTACACAATTACTGTAACTCTATAAGAATAAATTTCAATGAATTGGTTAGATTAGAAAAGGAAAAATCTTACGAAATTTATAGTTTCACAATTTAGCTGCATAAAAATACAAATCTAATTTCAATTATTTTTTCTAATTAAAATAATTTTATTACTAGTTAGTATTGATCTCAATTAATGTTGTATGCCGAGTATGTTTTGCAGCATTGATAATTCACAACGTGCGGCATGTTTAATTTCTCCCACTCTTAACGTTAACTAAAAAAAAACGATGTTAAATTGTAACTCATCTTTAGCATTTTAATATTATTTGGGAAGATTCCGCTACTTTTTCTAAGAAATCGTTTATAAAATTAGAAACATTAATAACAAACTTCTCCGCAAATGGAAGAAATGTCAATTACTTATTTAAAATAACATTAAATGTTGTAAGCTGAAAAAAAAAAAAAATCATCTCTAAAACGCATATATATATATATTCTTGACAGATAAATTTTATACAAAAATTGTTCAAATGTCAACAAATGTAGAAAATGGTATTTTCGATGCATATAGCTATGGTTAGCCCTAAATATATAAAATTAATTTTTACCTGCGATTATGTATAGTAAATTATTTATTCTTCTTTTTCTAGTAAATTTTACTAAAAATCTTATCATAAAATTTTGACTATCAAAGAGGTTTTTTTTTTTCTTATTCGTCTACTGTGTCATTCATAATTCAAATAATAATCATCTGTAAAAACAATTATTTATTGATGAGTCCCTTTTGCATAAAATGTGCTTTGCCTTATGCACAAATGTTAAGTTAAATAATAATAAGCAGACGTCCACGCATGTGTATACGTATATATTTCTAAATGATACTTTATTACATTCTTCTATATGTAGGGAAAAACCCGTGTACCTAGGGCTACCCCACTTTATTTTAATAATACTTATTTTGAAGTTTTAATACTCAATTGGGTGAGTAACAACACCAATTACTACTTTTACAACTACTTTGGAACTTTTGAGGAGAGAGCTTTGACAAGTTACATGTAGAAAAACAATTTACATAGTTTGAAGTAAAATTTTCCAGCTCACCTCTTTTGCTGTTTTACAAAGGCAAGTCAAATATTTTTCTTTCATTTCTAGTGTATAATTTTGCTTGTTATATTCAGTAATAAATAAGAAATTTAATTAGTCCTCTCTGCATGTGGATATTTTAGTGGAAGGCATTTTGAATGAAGTTACCAAAACTTGTACCGAGAGCCACATCGCTGCCTTGTACCTAAGGCCAGTGTGTTTGGACCTTTTTATCACTATCGCGAACGCATGTTTTTGTCTTTTTGACAGTAAGGACCGCCTGTGAAGGTTTTTCTCAGAAGTGACAATTTTTCAAAACAAAATTCTCCGTATTCCCATTTATATTACAAAGGGATATGTATTATAATCATACTCTATTTTATCAAAGTATCTGTATCCATAGTATACTGATTGTACAAATATGAATATTGTACATTAGGAAACAAATAACATGCAAATTGCAAAATAAACGTCCAATGTTGGAGCTTCATATTTTCAAATGACGTGAATCTACGTCAGCGGTCGAGAAAGTGTTTAGAAACACAGTACAGCCTAAAGTGATTGGATGCTGGCAAACCCTGGTAAATCAATCACTATATATGACGTAGCTGAAAGTGTTGGCAAGACCTATCCGTCGGCCTTTACTCCTGTAAACATTCTATCAGGCTTTCGTGTATCCCGCATATAGCCAATGAATCAAAACAGATTCACTGAGGATGAATATTTAAGTTCAAATGTGACTGAAAGTCATGATCCCTCCATAAATTAAAAAAAAAAAAAAAAAAAAGTTTTTTTAGGAAGGAAGTGAACCAACAATGATAGAACTGGATGTCTCTGTTTCGTTTCCTGTTGAAATTTCGAAACCTTCAACATCTAACATCTTTTCGTGTGTCATGCTTTAACAGTTACGAACCTAAGCAACGCCTTTACCTAAAGCAAAAACTCCTACATCAAAGAAAAGATGTGACCGAAAACCAGAGAGATCTAAAAATCCAAGAGACACTCCAGAAAAAAAGAAACTGAAGAAAAAAGTAACATTCTGAAGAAAGAAAAAAAAAAGGGGGGGAGGATGAAAAATGTCGTGTTGTAAATTAAGGCAACAACATGATAATTATTATATGATAAATAAATACATTACTTGATATTGTTTGTTTTATAAAATACATGCTTATATGCTTATTTTCTATTCATTACAAAATGAAATCTAAATTTGAGAGAATTGCTCTAGGTACAATGAGGTATGACCCCAGGTACAACGAGGGTGTTGTACCTAGGGCCACGAATGAAGTTCTTTTAAAAACGTTCTCTTTGTCGGAATTCATTATTTTAGGTATTTACATTAATCCCAATTGGAAGTAATTAGTCCTAAAGATATGTACTTATCAGTGTTATAATTTTAAACATGTGAAGGGCTCTGTTTTTGGGCATTGAAAAAAAGCGGCCCTAGGTACACGGGTCTCCCCTGTATTTTAGAGAAAGTATTGGATTCGTGAAAATTTTCGTGAAAATTTTCGAAACAACAGTGTTCTACGGATATACAAGTTTTTCGATGTCCTGAACATGATTCGACAATTTTCAGAAAATGTCTCTAAGTCTATCTGTCAGTCTGTCTGTTTATCTCTGTGAGCGCCTGTGTATCAGTGTATGTGTATCACAAATATTGCGGACGCTGTACCTTACGAGCCAATGAATGAAATTTAGCCAATCTTTTTATTTAGTTTGACCCAAACATAAAATAATGCTGAATAGATTTGGGGATCAAATTCTCAACAGGTTGCGCTGTAATCCCATTTTTTTTCTAAATTTTTAACATGGCAGTATAGGACAAAATTTCATATAAATCTATATGAGAGTTATTAGGTAGGTTCCTTATGGGAGATCTAGCTATTGCAATGGTCCTTATGACACGATTTCAGGAAAATGTCTTCATATCTTCACCGACCATGACCCCTAGAACCCAAAGCCACCCTCCGTTCAAAAGCCATATATATATATATATATATATATATATATAACGCTTTTTTCCCATGTTAAGTTGTGAACCTCGATAACTGGAGTAATTTTTATTTAAATTTAACCAGCTCGGGATATGTTGTCAGGACAGTAAAAATCTCGGTCGAGTTTGTATATGGGGTATACAGCTCAAAAGGGGTGGAAATGACGTGGGGTGGAAATTTTCATTTGCCCATAATTTCTTTAATGTTGAAAATAGGAAAACACTTCAAATCAGGCGAATTACCACCTTACCCTAAAGAACAATGTTTGTATTTAAACTTTTTCGATAGCTTCAATTTCTTAAAAGTTACAAGTTAAAACGTGATTTTTCATCAGTTGTGATGAAGCTGACTTTCCACCAAATTCTTATATACTTGCTCTCATCTGGAATGGTAAGTTTGTAAATTTCATCGTTTGAAATTTCGTTTAAAAGCGACAGCAGTCACAAAACCGTTAAATGAGCCAAATAAAATAGAAATAACGGTCCGATTTTTTCCGAATCAGTACCATTCGACAAGGGCAATTTTTCTGAATCCAAAAATACAATTCGCTAATCAATGCGATAATTAGAATTTTTCGACTAATTAAACTAATATTTCTAATGGCAACAATATATTTCTCAATGCAATCCCGACGAATGTCTAGAAAAATATATTCTACAAAAAAATTTGGAGTTACAATTTTCATGTGACGTAAATAAATAAATCTAAGTTACAAATTAACTTTTAATCCGTTAATCTATTTTTGTCCCCAACAAAGTTAGCTTCGCGTGATTTTGTAATGTTTAAAGTTTATCGATACGAAATTAGAAGATGAATTTATATGCGAGTTGAAATGAGTTATATGTGTCATTTATAAATGAGTTTGAATTTGACTCTATTTTTTTATGCTAAAATATATTCGAAGTATTTAAAATACACTCCTTCTCATAATTATAAGGACACCCGTTTTTCTATATTAACTAAACAATGAACACTATTATATAATTAAATATATTTTTAATTAATTTGAATTTCATTAATAGACTATATTTAAAAAGTTTTATCGTTTTTCTATCTTTAAAAACTTTAAATATGGTAAAAAGATGATTTTTCAGGTGTTCACAATTATAAGGACAGCTCAAATTTTAGTAATTTTTTTCAGATATTCTTTAAATTAATATTTTATGGGGTCTGTTTTTAGGGTTAAATAGTCAGACATTGTCTCTGGTATATATGAACAGATTTATTTTAAAAGGGGACTTCTGCAGTTTTTGTAATTTTACATGAGACTCAAAAAACTTCCTAATTTGTGGTTTAATTTATCTTAATGTACAAATTTTTGCCAGCTAATAGTACTCATTGATACACATATTTTAATGTATAAAAACCAAATTTATGGTTAATACTTTTTTCAAAAAAAGAATTTATTTATGCAACAGACGTCAACTTTTAAAATAAAATGCAGAAAAGTCATTCAATTTTTAAATAAAAAATGAAAAAATAAAGTGTAACTAATTATCTTATATCAAACATTCCTGATAAATTGCGAATACATAAGAAAATAATTAAATACAAAGGTAAATTCATCAGAATGTGTAATTTAATAATTAATTTCACTTTCAGTCGTAGGATATTCTGTAATAATTGTATTCCAAAAAGCCAGATGCTCCTGAGGAATAAATTTAAGAGTTTTTTTTTATATCGTCTACTTTACTTTTCAGTATGGGTCTTCGAGAAACATTCTCTTTACCAGGCAAAGACAAGTTCTTTTGCGTGTTCCTTAGTCTAAATTTGTGCTGAGTTAAACCCACAATAAAGTTTTTGGTGGCAAGTATCGCAGGGTTAGAATCTTCACATTTCAGATAGTGTTATGTTGATATTCTAAAAGAAACCCTTTCTGATTTTGGTTCAGTTTTACCGTAGGATTCCTCACAGAGGCATGTCTTTTTGTAAAATTCTGGATACCATCTGTTAAAATCCAAAACATCACGATGTGTAGGTTGGACAATTGTAAATTTCTGCAATTTATTCGAAACCTTTTTTATCAAGTCAACATATTCATCCATTGTATAAATTCTTTCAGTTTTTCTAACAATCCTTCTAAAAATAGAATAATCTCTATCACAAGGCATAAAAGAGTGCTGCAGAAGTCCCCTTTTAAAATAAAACGAAAATTTCAAAGCATTCCCGTAGACATATTTATAAGCCAAAAAGTCTCGTATCTTCATTAAATAATAGATCTATGTCCCTTTTACTGAAAAAGGTGAAAAAGCGAAATTCAATAAAATGGTAGAAATCCCCTTTTAAAATAAAGCGGTTCATATATATATACATTTTTTTAATTCAGTTTCAATACCATTTCATATAGCATATATGATATTCTTAATTCATTTAAACTATTTAAAATTGCTTTCCACTTGCATGCACTTTTCTAATATCATAAGTTAAGGTTTTTTCAACTTTTAAGCCAGGGAAAAGGCAATAATACAGAAGTTTCCTTCTTCAAACTATTTCCTATTGCTCTAAAAGTAGAGCAAAAATGTTAGTCTTGTTGAAAAAAATATTATTACCCCCCAATATCTAACAAAAATCTGATAATTCAACATTTAAAATTTGCGGATATTCTCTTGAAGTTCATAATAATAGAAAATATCTGGAGTGACTCTACTCGACTTTCCGAACACTGAGAAATTAACAGTTTTGTAGATAAAGTAAAGAAAGAGGAGTTGTTAAACAAACAAAAGAGATAAAACCATAATAAAGTGTTTGAGTATTTTTCTCCATATATTACACGATGTTTTATTTAACGCTACTGAACTTTGAGCTCATAGACCATAATGATAAAGAATTTTCGTTGTGTCTCTGCAAAAAACCTATAAATGCTAGATTCACCAAAATGCTTATAGATAGAGCAACAGTGATTTATAATATTCATATAAATTTTCAGCTCAATTGAATAAGGCGTTTAGATGCTATCGCACTTTTAACTAGTATGTTGTGGCCACCACATGACTTTCTTCTATATTTTCCTATACAAATTCACTCAGTAAAAATAATTTATTAAAATTATTATTTAAAAAATTATCTTCCATGATAATGCAGATGATTTCCATATTAGAGAAGTAGTACAACACTAAATTTCCAAAAAAAGTCAATTTTATTGTCAATATTACATAATATATATATACATATTGTTTTGTTAAAAACGAAAAAAAAAATCGATAACTTCATTTTAAATTATCGCAGATCTAAGGTTCAACCATTCGTTTTAAAGGTACTGGCGAGCTCTTTTGAAAGATACCCATCATGAAAATTTACTCCCCTCGAGGGGGGGGGGGGTGAGAAGGCGAGGCTCCTACACATAAATTTTTATTCCCAGTTGACTATCTCTATTATAAATAATTCTGGTAAATTTCATAATGATTATTAAAAAAAAAAAAAATTCACATTTATACAAAATCTTTTTTCACATTTATACAAAATTTTGTACTATACCACCATGTTAAAAATTTAGAAGAAGCGGGATGGCAACGCAATCTGTAAGACAATTTTTACCAAAAATTGATAGGCACTAGTTAATGTCAAGGTGCAACTACATACTAATTTGTATGAAATTCTGTGAAATAGTTCCTGAGATACAGTTGCTACAAAAGTTTGTCACACACACACAGAGACTGGCAGACAAGCAGACAGACGTTTTCTAAAAATGGTCAAATCGTATTCTACAGCTCTGAAAACGTGTAAATCCATCAAAAACCCGAGGTCGAAATTTTTTACGAATCCAATACTTTCTTCCATTGAATATAGAAGAAAGTAAAAATTTGGTCTCACAGGCCATAATGATAAAGAATTTTTCTTTGTGTCCCTGTAAAAAAACTGTAAGTGCTAAATTCACCAAAATCTATACAGTTCGTGGAACTGTGACCTACAACATGTGTACAAATTTTTTGTTCAGATTAAATAAGACGCTATCGCACTTTTAAAAATTTGACCCTATAGGCCATAATGATAAAGAATTTTTCTTTGTGCCCCTGTAAAAAACCTGTAAGTGCCAGATTCTCCAAACTCTATACAGATTGAGTAAATGTGACCTATAATATGTGTATAATTTATTTGCTGAATTGAATAAGGCGTTTAGATGCTATCGCACTTTTAAGATTTTGGTTCCATAGACCATAATGATAAAGAATTTTTCTTTGTGTCCCTGTAAAAAAACTATAAGTGCTAGATTCACCAAAATCTATAGGGTTCGTACTATGGTGACTTAAAATATACGCACCAACTTTCAGCTTATCCGAACAAAGCGTTTAGACGCTAGCGTGTTCACTCACAGACATACACACACACATACATACACACATACATACACACACACACACATACATACACACATACATACACACACATACATACAACACACATACATACATCATCGTAAAAATAGTGAAAACGGACTCAGGGGACCTCGAAACCTATAGAAACATCAAAATCTCGAATTCGGATTTTTAACATGATTACAATACTTTCCTCACTATAGTGTTCGGAAAGTAAAAATTACTAAGTTCATTCTGCCTTCAGTAGAAGCAGCTCCCCAGAGCACCATAGATCCTCCTTTAAAATGCCCGATTCATATCTGCCTTTAAAAAATCTGCTCTGTCTTTCGCTATCTTCAGATCATGCCAGTAACTGTTAAAACCATTTGATTAACCAAGAATAAAATGTTTTTCATCCGAAAATGCAACATTTTACCATTTAATATTGTCTTTATTCAACTTTAACACAGACGTTCTTTCCCCCATTAAATGCTTATTGATTATTGCAGGTTTTCTATTCTTTTAACATATTATTAATTATTTTAAACATGCATAAATGTAGACCATAACCTTTCTTAAAAAATTACGAGCAAATTCGGCAGCAGTCATTATGAGTAGAACAGTAAGAGGAATTATGAGTTTTCGATCTCTGTAAAACAACTCTGATTTTGCATCAGATCTCTCTCCTTTCGAACCAGCAGTTCAATGTTTCATCACATTTCCTTCAGCAATTTTAGACCTTCGAATTTCATTAGAAATTCGGCGGATTGAAATTATCTTTCCACTTAAAAAACACATTTATCATACTTCACTACTTGAACGTTCTTTTTTTCGAGGAATT
Source organism: Salticus scenicus (assembly GCA_963930645.1). NCBI lineage: Eukaryota > Metazoa > Arthropoda > Arachnida > Araneae > Salticidae > Salticus > Salticus scenicus. Next base: position 188,367,311 of record OZ005649.1, on the reverse strand, counting down.
ATCAGTAATGTCCGTCCAAGAAAAATTGATGGCTTATATATGAATTAATCTAGACCAGTAGTTAACAAATTCGCATGTCAACTGTAATTTATCCGCTTGTAAGTTAAATAAAACGAAAAAATCTGGATTATCCCTGTAATTGTGAACATCTAAAAACGTGCAGAAAAACACATTTTGCATTATTTTTTATTAATTTTATTTTATATTAAAAAATTATAACAGTTTTGTTTTTTAGAATACTAGATATATAAGTGCACTTAGTATAATATTGTTTACAATTATTTTTACGTTAGTTATTTCAAAATATAAAGTGTCCTTACAAATATGAGAAGGAGTGTATATATGTATATATATATAAATTACGTGTCACGATGTTTGTCCGGGGTAAACTCCTAAACTAAGGAACCGATTTTAATGAAATTTTGCACACTGTGTGCAGTTTGGTCCAACTTGAGAGATAGGATAGTTTTTATTTCAATTTATTGTCACAATATTGTTTTATTGCTATTATTTATTAATTATAGACCTTTATTAAAGTTGCTCCAAAATATCTGTGAGTTCCATTAATTTAATTGTTGCCAAAAAAAAAAAAAAAAAAAAAAAAAAAAAATACGAGTTCATTTTCTTTCGACATAAAAATAAATACATTTAATCAAACGTGAACGTTAAAAAATTATAAAAAGTTAAATTATGCATCTCACGAAAATTGACGTCATAATCAATTTAAAGATTTTATACACATTGATAAAGTGCTAATGTAGTTCTATCATAGATATAGTAATATATATAGATCTCTCATCCCCATGTTATCGTACAAAGATTTTTGATACCGAAAAAAAAAAAAAAATAAATAAAAGCTTTGGAAACAGCCATTAAGTGGTATTGAAAAAAAAAAAAAAAAAAGAAAAGAAAAGAAAAGAAAGAAAGAAATATGAATTTGAAACTGTATTTGGAGTCTTCCATTCCCCTTTAGCAAATAAATTATTCATAAATTTTATTTGCTAAAATATTACTATGTATTCCCGTGTGTATTCACTCGGGGAAAGACGGCCATATTTTGGTAAAAACGTCGTCTTTTCCCAAATGAAAAGGAATAACTTTTTTCTCCCCAATGATCACTCTGTTCTATATATGCTATACTATATCTATGAGTTCTATACGCAAGCGAAGTGTGACTCACTGACCGTCTGTGCAGCCAAGAAAAATATTTCCTATGTTAATTGCCCACTGGATTTTTTGTAAGAAATTATTAAAAATCGAGGAAATTTATTTCCCGATTTTAATCCTTATATTTGGGTATAGATATGTATTAGTTATCGCGGGTGTTAGATTGAATTATTTTGCTGTCAAATTGACAAAATTTTAATTTTAAATTTCAAAACTCTCTCGCCCTTGGCTTTTATTATTATTATTATTATTATTTGGCGATCAAAAGCGTAACACGAAAATATACATGCCAGATGTATGCATTGTACGAAATGTAATATGTATTATTCATTGTACGTATGTATGAAATGTAATATGTATTGTATGAAATATTGTTTCATATTATTCATTACTCTTTTAATATAAGTTGTTAAAATAACCATGATTTTTGAAAGGAATTAAATATTTTCGCCAGATAATTTGGCGATATTCTTTTTTTTTCGCCAAGGATGACAGAAATGAAATCTATTCCGCTGCAAAATATTAGTATCTTACATCAGATATTTTATTTAGACATTTGAAAACAAATTTAACTTCAAACTATGATAGAATATTTATCATTTTCCTTTTAATTAGTATATTATTAGTATATTAAAATTTAAAAGCATGGTATTTAAAAAGTTTTTTTTTTTTTTTTTTTTTTAATCTTATAATTATTCTTATCTTAATCCTCAATGTTTCCCATCTTTTTTAACTTGAATTTACTATTAAAATTATAACATACTCAAAAACTTCTCATCACTTCGTTAAAATACACTAAACTTTTCCAAAATCTTTTTCTATTTAAAATGATACATGTATTTACTTTAAATGTCCAATATTTCATAAGATTTCCAATTTTAAAGTTTTAAAATATTTATCAAATTTACTTATTTTTCTGGTTTAGCGTTATTGTTTTCCTTTTTACTTTCCGAACACTATAGTGAGGAAAGTATTGTAATCATGTCAAAAATCCAAATTCGAGATTTTGATGTTTCTATACGTTTCGAGGTCCAACGAGTCCGTTTTCACTATTTTTACGATGATGTATGTATGTGTGTGTGTATGTATGTGTGTATGTATGTATGTGTGTATGTATGTGTGTATGTATGTGTGTATGTCTGTGAGTGAACACGCTAGCGTCTAAACGCTTTGTTCGAATAAGCTGAAAGTTGGTACGTATATTGTAAGTCACCATATTAAGAACCCTATAGATTTTGGTGAATCTAGCACTTATAGTTTTTTTTACAGGGACACAAAGAAAAATTCTTTATCATTATGGCCAAGGGACCAAAATCTTAAAAGTGCGATAGCATCTAAACGCCTTATTCAATTGAGCAAAAACTTTATACACATATTATAGGTCACAGATACTCAATCTGTATACATTTTGGAGAATCTAGCACTTATAGTTTTTTTACAGGGACACAAAGAAAAATTCTTTGCCAAATTTTTAAAATTGTGATAGCGTCTAAACGCCTCATTAATCTCAACGAAGAATTTGTACACATGTTATAGGTCACATTTGAGCCAACTGTATAGATTTTGGTGAATCTAGCACTTACAGTTTTTTACAGGGACACAAAGAAAAATTCTTTATCTTAATGGCCTATGAGACCAGCGATAGCATCTAAACGCCTTATTCAATTGAGCTGAAAATTTGTATGAATATTATAAATCACTGTTGCACTAACTATAAGCATTTTGGTGAATCTAGCATTTATAGATTTTTACAGGGACACAACGAAAAATTCTTTATCCTTATGATCTAAGGGCTCAAAGTTCAGTGGCGTTAAATAAAACCTCGTGTGATATATGGAGAAAAATACTCAAACACTCTGTTAAGGTTTTCTCTTTTTTGTTTGTTTAGCAACTCCTCTTTCTTTATTTTATCTACAAAACTGTTAGTTACTCAATGTTCGGAAAGTCGAGTGGAGTCACTCCAGATTTTTATAACTACAGCTGTTGCCCTCTTTAAAATATTTAAAATGATGAGGTCATTTTATAGTAAAATTATCCATTATAGCATATATTATATTTCACTCCTCCATAAAAATTGATTTTAAAATCGTCTGTTTCATTTATACTTTTATTTTAATAGAATTTTAATAGAAATTAATTTATATATTAGTCATTTTAGCAATTTTATCCTAAGTAGCATTAGAAATAATATATATCACTTCTCCATTAAAATTTATAAGACCCTACAATAAAATTAATTTGTGCTTAATATCAACACTACGAAAATTTTTATCAATCGCTTCCAAATTTTGACCTAAGTTTCAAATCTCAACCCTGTGAGTTTTTACATCGGCTACAACGTTTTCGTCTTTGTTCGTAAATAATAATTTGACTGTACTAAATAGTTTACAGCCGTATAATTCAACGTATAACTTAGTCACAGCAACGCGTGGCCGGGTCTGCTAGTATATATATATATATATATATATATATATATATATATATTTAAATAAAAGTATGCAATTCACCTTAATACCTTATACTTTAATACCTTAATACATTAATACATTCCACTTAATGCAGCGTTTCTGAACCTTTCGGTATTCGCGGCCCAGTTTTCAATCATATTTTTCATCACGCGCCCCGCTTACAATAAAATGTATACAGCAATAATGTATATTGAGTATTTTGGAAGTCAACTAAGGAAGTCACTAATAATTATTATTAGTGACTTCCTAATAGGGGAATTAATAGGGGAATAATTACTATTATTAGTGACTTCCTTCTAGTGGGGTAGGGGGAGGCACACACCTCAATCGTTTTATTAATGCAATAAAATTTGCAAAATCATAACTTCAAAAACGTTTTTAAGATTCGATACATTAAGAATATGGGTTTTAAAAGTTTTTTTTTTTTTTTTTTTTTTTTTTTTAAATGGCTGATTCTTTAGTTTTAATTGCTTACATTTATAAATCTGATGTCTACGTCACATGCAGACGACAATAAAAAAGATCACTGAAAATATAAAAACCGTGGTAACCGCTTTAATTAATCATTTAAAAATATAAAATTTAAATAATACGTTAGTCTTAGTAAAAATATCGTTTGGGGTGAATAGTGTAGAACGCCGGTTTAGGCAAGAATTTATAATATACGATTGAAATTGAGAAAATACGTTACAGCTTCTTTGACTTTTTATCTTGTGGAAATATATTGGTACGTGAAGAGCTATGAGTTTTTTGCGTGGAAAGTAAATATAATGATGCCAAAGCTTCCATTCTCCATCGCCAAGCTCGACAAATTTTGCCGTCAAATAACAAATTTCGTTGTCAACTCAAAAATGTCGTCGTCAACTATCACATTTCGCCACCAAATCACAAATTTCCTTGCTAAGTTTCACGTTTTGTCACCAAAATATCGCCAAATCTTACAATTTATAATAACGAATTTTATGAAATTAATCATACAATCATTTTTTTTTTAAATAAAATTTATAATTTTGATTCAGATTGGGTGAGATGGTGGCTGTAGCCCAACAGCCTCTTCTGAATTCATCATTGCTGGGATTGTATATTTCTATGGTTTCTATTTGTTGAATGATTATGAGCTTGAATTTTAAAAAATTGAAACATTTACCGATCAATAAATCTAGCCTAAAATTTTAGGTAGAATGAAAAAAAAAACTTTTGTAGTTGAAAATTAAATTTCTCGAAAACTCGAAAACAGAATAGAGACGTAAATAATGCAATGCGTAGAAACAAAGCCATTGGCTAAGTATATGTTAATGCATATGAAATATTTCTTTACTTTTGTAATGTTAATGTAAAGGAATTTATCTACATTTGCATTTAACCTTGCCGAAAACGGATTTTTTTAACGTGTGATTGTAAAATTAAATATAAATTATTCATAATAGTAATAGCAAACTAGTAAAAAAAAATTGTGCATCTGGAAGCATCGCTTTCCTCCCTGGGGAGTGCAACTTTTCAATATCGGTATCTTTTGAAAGATCTCGACCTTTAAAACGAATGGTTGAACCATAGAGCTGTGATAATTTTAAATGAACAATATTTTTCCATTTTTTAACGAAAAAAAAAAAAAAAAACTTATTAAAACTTATTTTAATATTTTTAAATTATGTGGTGTGTCACTCACATGACTCTCTCTTACCCTGAAATTCAATACTATAAATACAGGTTTGAGATAAAGAGGTAAGATAACGAGTAATGTTATGTAAACCTATGTTAAAACAATTAAAATTAGGTTCTGAAGAATTTTATATGATAACTAGTTCTGTATGAGGGGGGAATACCGCCTTCCTGAATCCTACGTTTCATTACTGCACCTTCGTATATATAGAATTTAAATCTGTTATTAAAATTAAAAGCTCAATTAAAATTATCCAGACAACTTTCACACACAACATTCATTGGAACTTATTAGTCTTGATCAAATTTTCCAGCAAAAAGCTTATGTTAATTTGAAAATACAACTTTTGGATTTCCCGAAATTATTCCTTTTTAAGTTATACAGATATACAGACAACGATCAAATGTTAAAAAAACATGACTTCGGTAATTTGGAAGCCTCAAATCAAGTAAATATGCAAAAAAACAAGTGATGAATATTTAGCTTATAACCATACATTATTTATCATACTTCTATGAGAAAATCATTTCTATTCCTGTGCAGCTTTCCTGAACATGGTAAAATATTATAGTAAAGCACTTCTGCTAACAATAAAAAAGAATGATATCCATTAAATATTTGTAGCCCTGTAAATCTTTTGAATATTATGTACAAATCACATGATGCACTTAAACATCATTCCATAGTAATAATACAAGGCAAAATCTCAAATACACTTCCACCAATTTACAACTATTGTCACACTATAATTTAATTCTTTTGTGCAGTTACAAAGAACAGTGAATAATATATTTACCATATTCTGCATGAGACATGTTTTTATGTATATAAAAATATATATTAATTTCAGTTGGTTTAGCGGACGTTAAACGCTACTTACCTGCAATTTCCCCCCATAGACGTAATATATATGAATTCCCTTGGGTGTCCCTATACCCAAACCATTTGCTTCATCGCAACGAAAAGCTTAGTGTAGCATCCCTATATGATGCACATCTAGAATACCAAGTTTGGACATTCTGCTATCATTTGTTCTTGAGATATGCTGATAAGAGACAGACACACACACACACAGACATAGATAGACAAACAGACCATCCGTTAAAAACATGATTTTCGGATTTAGGAAACCTCAAAACGTGTAAATATAACAAAAACTCACGTTCAAAAATTTGACCCTAAAACAATACTCTCTCTACCTTATGGGTAAGAGAAAGCAAAAAAGAAAAAAAAAGATTTTTATTTCGTCATTTAGTGATATTATAATTCTGTCAAATTAAATTCGTCTGCATTTATAATAGAAAATACTTTATTAATTTAATAAATAATTTGTATTCAATAAATTGTGTGTAAAATGACGTAAAAGAAAGTCTTTTGGTGGCCACAACATACTAGTTTTTATTTATTTCTCAACACTAGTTGTTAGAAATAAAAGGAACAAACAATCATGCAATTCCCATTGTTTATTAAAATTTTTCAATTGAACTGTATGTACTCCTTACATCGTTTAACTTTCTATACGTTATCTCACAACAGGAAATTGGAGTCACAGAAAATCAGAGACATAAACTAATTGAATTTATAATCACTTTTAAAAATTTTTGAAAATACTAAAAACACATAATACAAACGAAAATGTAATTCCAGAAATGTCCAATTGTAGTCCTTAATGTATCTGAATATTTTAGTGTATCTCTGTAGCTCTTAATACTAAATATAACGTGTTATATAGAAAATATATGAACAATATGTGTTAAGTTTGAAAGTTCAAAGTTACTTAAATATAAATTTTAAAAAGGCCTCTCATAAAACATAATTAATTGGCTTACAATTGGATGTTCCTGTACACAAACCTGTGGTGCTGATTATATCATTTTAAATTTGGAACAAACTATAGTGAACCGGAATAACATGATATCATTTTTAAGACATTCTGAAACTATGTATGAGCGCAAGAATCGGAAAGACATAAACATAGACAAACGGACAGAAAGAATGGATATTAATTCCAGTAATTTACAAATTTAGTCCTATATATAGCTAAATATTTTTGTTTAGACAAGTAAAGTTTAACGTCAATCATACCATATTCCATAGAAAATACTTGTTTTAGCATATGAATAATAAATATCAATTTCATTATGATCTGTGCAGTACATATACTCGTATTGTGATTTATAAAAATGATTTATAAAAATAATTTTCATAAATCGAAATGATGCATTGACATGTTTTTTGGTGTTCCTGTAGGCAACTCATTTGTGCTATGTATGCCATTCTATTTAGGAAGTAAGCCAAAATGAACTTGAAAAATATATATTATTTTGAACAAATTTTTAAAATATTTTTGGACGGCAGAGGAAGACATATAAATAAAGACGGAAAGTCTGACTGACAGAAAGAGAGAGAGAGAGATTATGTCGATCACGTTTACTCATAAACATTGTTAGAAAGTGTTAAAAATGGTTATTGAAAAAGAAAATGTAATTGCAACAGTTTTCCATTTATAGATTTTTAATGTATGTGAATATTTTTGTTGTTTTGTAAAACGTTATACTATTCTTACTATATTCTACATAAAACATTTTACTTTATGCAGACGAATAATAAATGTCAAATTAATTATCATTTGAGCAAAATCAAGGTCATAAAGTTTGGTTTTTAGAAGTACACCCCATAAAACATAATGTTTTGGAATACTTTCTGGTGTGACTATACACAAGCCAATAATGGTATTTAATCCATTTTTTATAGGGATATACCATAGTAAACATAAACAGCATAATCAATTTCGTGGAGTCCTTTGAAAATTTACGTGAGTTAGAGCACGGGAAGACAGACAGACACATAAACCAAAATCATAAACAATTTTGAATTTCATCGAAAAGTGTTAAACAAAATCATCAAATGTAAAAAAATGATATTTTAAACATAAGTACCTAGGTTAATCCTAAATATGAATTTTTATCTTTATATGCGCGCAATAACATATTTCTTTCTTTTTTTTTCTATTAAATTTTGTTTAGAAAAATATGATATATTTTTATATTGATAAAATTTCCTTTTTTCTTTTAACTAAAATCGCTATCTATATAAAAGCTTAGGGTTTTGTTTAATTTTATGAATACCAAACATTTCGTATGTATTCAAAATTCTATATTTATATAAAAATGCAAAGTCATACTTTTTTATGTTAATTATAAGCGATGTATTTATTGCTTTTCACATGCAAGGGATATGAGTTTTAATTAAATCTTTCATTTATAATAACGGAATCTATATTTAAATGCTTATGTTCACAATTAAATCTATAAATAAATTAAATATTTATTATGTATATATACATATAGATATAAATATATGTACAATAATTATTTCCTTTGAGTGGAAATTTTCATTAATTTGGTTTTTGTTAATTTACTTCAATTTACAAAACTCGATTGTTTTGTTAAAATGCATATCCATTAAAAGAAAAAAAAAAGTAATTTCTCTACTACCATTAGATCTTCCATATTAAATTAAAATTTACTGAGCATTTTGTATATATATACGCTACATTACACAAACGAAAAAGTCCTGCAGACTACTATCTTTTTTTTTTTTTTTTTTTTCTTTTATTGCAAAAATTTGCATTTGTGTATTTGTAGATATTGATCAACCACTAATTTAAGTTCTTTTAAAAATTCTTATGTATATATTCGAGCTTAGAAAAACTTCCAGTTCTACTCTGTGATAGATTTTTAATGGATTTGCCTCCGTAAACAAACTGAAACTATCAAATAGCAATGAAAATTAATGATGTTATCTTTTAAAATAGTGAGTTGATAGAACTTTTGTAAACAAAAAGTTGAAAACACTAGGGTTATGCGACTAAATGAAAAATGATGAAAGCAGCTTGCAAGACATTTTAACTTTGTTGACGCTTAAACAGATTAATTTATTTTAAATAATATGTTAGTGTAGAAAAGCTAACACACATATTTTCGTGAATTCCTTTGAACAATTATATAACATTTATGCATGAAACATTGAATTATATTCCGACTATTTCTATTTTACATTTAACACTTTAATTGTAAGTTATTAAAATATATATATATATATATATACATAGGATAGAGGTTTGTATTCTGTTAATTTTTATTATTTTTTTTTGTTGTTGTTTGTTTACTGTTTTTAATGGAAATATATTTGAAAAGACTTTTTTATCCTTGTCCTAGTTATGAGAAATTTTAACTTTTCTAGTATCTAAGGTTCGAAAGTGAAGTACTTCTTTAATATTTATTTAATTGACCCCTGGCTTATATTAAAAAAATAAAAAAAAAGAAGAGAAAGAAGGAAAAGAAGAGAACGAAAATGAAGTATTTAGGACAACTATTGGGTCGTGAAAAAAGTTATTTCTATTTTTTAGTATAAAATGAAATTTATCACTTTTTCTACCTCCAGACATATGTTCCCCATTCTATTCGATTATCTTTTGCCATCTTTCTAGTAATTTCATGAGTATTCACTAATAGAATTTTTTTATCCTTATTTTCAAACAACTCAAACATGTGCGATTTTTAATGTCACCGTTATTATCGAATTTTTAAAATTTAGAAAATTTGGAAGCTTTGAAACAAATGATTACCCAATAGTGAAATTTTGGGCCTGTATAGGAGATGCTGTATGATTTTCCAACTAAGCTTCAGCACTTTTTTTACGTGTTTCTAAATATGTCGTGTTAGCGAGTTCCTTTAGAATTAGCTGATTCTAGCGTTTTTTTTTTTTTTTTTTTTTTTTTTTTTTTTACAGGCTGCTTTCTGCCATAAGTTGTTGGCAGAAAACATCTAAGTGGATCATCTGCTTGCTTGGAAACAGTTCAAAATACTCAACATCTTTGTAATCTCGCCAAATTGACAGCATGATCTTTTTCCTGATGCAGTTCAGTTTCAGATTGTTTTGTGCTGGTTCGTCGCGCTTGAACCATGATCATTAAAAAAGAAAAAAAAAAAAAAGGTGTTTTCTGTCATAAAGTGTTGAAAGAAAACATCTAAGTGGATCATCTGTTATCTTGGAAACAATTCAAAATACTCAACATCTTTGTAATCTCGCCAAATTGACACCATGATCTTTTTCCTGATGCAGTTCAGTTTCAGATTGGTTTGTGCTGTTTCATCGCGCTCAAACCATGACCTTTTTAAAACTAATGATATTGTAGACAAAACATTTTCCATAACCAGTAATAATTCGTTTAAACCTTTATGTACTGATGGTACTTTAAAGAATATTTAATGTTAAAAGCGTTTAAAATGTAAACATTTTTCTTTAAAAAAGTTGTGTATAGTTGTTTTACTTGGCATTATTCATGATCTCCGAGCGTGTTAATATTGACTTCTATGTTAACTAAAGAATATACCATCTATCTTAGAAAAAGAAATGAGGAACATAAAAGAGTAAATTTGTCTTATCCCTTTTAAGGTCATAATACATTTTTCGACCTCTATGTACCGATAGTACACTTATGTACCACCTTACAAAATTCTTATTAATTACTAAAAGGTAATGTTATATGCATAATGCTTTAATTAATTAATTAATTAATTTTTGCATATAACTTTAAAATATACCCATCTCTATATAGATAAATAGCTCAGAGATTTTTGAACCTGTTTGTCTGTATGTTGAAGCAAGTTGCCACCAGCTTTTTATACTGTAGTTAATTTTAAAAAATCTAATTTTCCAGTCGATAAGTTAATTAAACTGACGGATTTCGAAAAAAAAAATGTCCCTTTTACTTGATACCTTATTTGTAACGAAATTTTGATTAGATTTTTTAAAATTAATTAAAATGTGAAAATAATAACCTGGTAAAAGCTTTAAATGTAGACATTTAAAATTTTTATTGTTGCTAAAATGAAAAAGAAAAAAAAAATACTTTTTTTTTTTTTAAATGTAAAATTAAATATGCTTTCACGCGAAAAATAAAAAATTATAAAATATTTTACGGGTGCACACGAAAAAATTAAAATTGAAAATGGAGTAAAAAATAATTTAGATAAAGTTGTACGAGAGTTCCAAAAATTAAGGGAAATATAAATGTATGTTAAATAAATAAAATAGTCGTCTGCTCAATCACGTGATATTTAAAAACGAAGAATCGAATTTAGTAAACATGGAAAGGAAAGGAAAGGAAAAAGAAAAGAAAAGAAACAAACAAACAAACAACCAAAAAAGTAATAATAATATCACAAACCAAAGAGAAACCAAAGCGGGCTTTAAAGTAATTTCATGATTTCTTTACATTTTATTTTTGTTTGTAAAGCGATATACAAAAGTGTTTCCTTTAAATATACTGACTAGCGAAGTGAGAAATGCCTTCGGTGATTCACTACCTTCATTGATTTCATGAAAAAAAAATGGTTTCGTTAACAAACTTTGATCTATTGGCACGCTGGCAGCATCAGGCCGAGTTTTATACATTTCGAGTTTGATTTTGAAATTTATCCCGCAATCGGAATTCAGTTCAGAAAATTTGCATCAATTAGGAATCATAGTCCATTGGAAAAGTCTGTGGATGTGAACTGGAAAATGAACTATGATTCCGAATTTCTGCAGGTTTTCCTACAAGTTTTTTAGACCATTCTACAAATTTTTCCAACAGTTGTTAACTCCAGTCAAGCTTTTCCAGGTACAATCCACTGATCATTTTCAAGCAAGTTCCTTAATAGTTCCGGATATCAAATATTACTTCCTGGTAAATTCAAAACAGCTCCATTTGATCGACTCCAGATTTTTATATTTTTTATTTTTTTACCTAAACTGATGTTTTATCAAGCTTAATTGTATTTGTCACCTGTTAATGCAATATGTATACTTGAACACATAGCAGCGCATTATGTGAAACGAAATGATGTAAATTTCCTGATGGTGCCCTGTTAATCAGAAAAAAAATATTTGAAATGTATTTTATAATAAATGTCTCTTTTATTTAAATATATGTATGTATATATATGTATGTATATATATATATATATATATATATATATATATATATATATATAAATTTTTACGTGTTTTTAAAAGTGGCTTTTCCATAAACTTATATATGAAGTTAATATTATGTAATTAATTTGAAAATTGTTGAATAAGAATTCTATATATATAGTAACTATAGATACACTAAAATATACACTAAAATATACACTAACGATTTTAGTAAGATTCACAGTATAGATAAATGTAAAATGACCGGAATTAGAGCTCCTGCATTTCGAGTGAGTTATTTTATTACAATTTTTATTATTATTAAAGATATCACTTTACTCTATGTTAATGATAAATATCCACAATGAGAGATAAATTGGTATCCAAAAACCCAATTTAATGAATTTTACCTTCTCTTATGAAAAATATTCTTTATTTTGTTAATTTTTATTCGACATCGAAAAGTTTTTTTTTTTTTTTTTTTTTTTATTTCTATTTATAATTTGCATTTGCAGATTTTTTTTTCCATCTTTTCTATGTTAATAGCAGAGGATATAATTAGTGGAGAAAAAAAATGCCAACGAGGAAAAACTATAATTCCTTAATGAGCTGGGTAAGAGGATATAAAGTGAGGAATAAAAAAAAACATACATTAAAATAAAACATATATATATATATATATGTGTGTGTGTGTGTGTTTTTCAGGCGCCGCTTTTACTAGATTTCCATTTAATCTATACTATCTTAATGGCATATAATTAAAAGGAATTAAGGGAAAAGCTTTTTGTGAGATTACTAGAGTGAAGAATTCAGATTATTTATTTTTTCATAACTATCCGATGTATATGTACGTCAAATTAGATAAATAATAAGGATAATATTATTGTTTAGAAATGACAGGTTAGTTCACATCTTTTTTTAAGGATAAAATAATATGTTACAAAATAAATATCTTTAAAAATCCCAATCTAACTGATTATATATATATATATATACATAAAATTACATAAAATATTATGTTTATATACATAAATATAAATTATTTAACATACATAAACATAATAAATAAAAAAATAAGATGTATGTAATTCCCCTATGTAGTTAAGAGGGAAAATGTTTCTGTTTTTATAATTGAAAGAAAAATATATTTTAATCTAAAATTTCTTAAAATGACACTAATATAAAGGATTAAATATAACCATTCTACTTTACATATTATAATACTTTTTTTGTAAAAAACAGGATAAAAATTATGAAGGAGTCAAGATCAAGTGTTGTATATATAATAAATCTATAGTTTGCATATTCATTAATTTCATGAATATTCGGATCTGTTCGGAACATTTTTGTTATAAATGCTTGAGTAGAGTTTTCCAATATTGTTTGTAAAATAGAATAGTACAATCATTAAAATAAATTAAATAAAATTATCTTCATAATACTTTTTTTTTAAATAAAATTATTAATGAAATAGTTGCAAATAAAACATTATGATGTTAAATTTTGTCCAGTAGAGTTTTCATGATGTAATTTTATAGTGCTTTAAAACTTTAGTTAGTAAGCTTTAAATATATTTAACCCATTAGAAGCCACAGCTCCCGTTGCGGGAATATCTTCGTTTATTTTTTATTTATTTTTTTTTCTTAAAATACTTTAACACTCTTTATGAAATTTGTACATTATACGAATATTTACGCTATGGGGTACGTTATAATTTTTTATCTGAATATATATATATATATATATAAATTTCCATTTTTTTTTTAAGGGAAATTTTGTCTTCTGACTGCCGTATATAAAAAAAAAAAAATAAATAAATGGTCGATTAATTATTTTTAAGTACAATGTTTATTTAAAAGCAACATCCTAAAGAACAACAAATTTCAAATCCAACACAAATAGATCCCTTTAAAGGAACTTGGAAAATCTTCTATTTAATGCTTCCACATCGGGAGCGTTGGGGCCTTCCCACTAGCACTTCCTGTCTTTATCATGTTACCGTGCAAAATAAAGAAAGTTATGCTGACTGACAATTTGGTACTTCGCGAAATGGTTATTTCTCGTATCTTCTAAAATTTGGTTCTGAGAACAGATAATTTCGTTTGTGTTAATTTGTTTTTTTATTTATTATCGCAAAACCGGAAGAATATTTTTTGAACTGTATGTATGTTTATCAGTAATACTGTTTGAAAGAAACTTCCGAAAGTTTTCAAGTTATAGGTCGTTTTGAAAATGCATGATAAATTTTTAACAGTCCAGTAAACCCTGTAATATTTTGAAGCTCTCGATTCTGATGAATATCTGGAGGATGATTGTATTATCTGAATACCACCTGATCCTGGTGTTGTCACAGACGAAGAAAAAAATGAAAATATTCAGACAGATTGGTTTCAGGATTTAAGGCCGATTAACAACGCTAGAGTACTAGGCCTATAGATGGAATAGTATCCGCGGGGATTCTTTTCTAAGGGGTTCTAGTCAGTTTATGCGAGTTTCTGACAAAACTACGGAAAACTCCGAACGGCTAGGTCTATGTGCGCGACCTGAAAAAAACCTAGTACTTCCCATCTACCAGCATTGAGCGCAGAACCACTGGTAGAAAGAACTTGATGAACCTGTAAATGGCAAAATACGTTTCGACGGTGTAAAATCACTTTATTATAACGGCTGAGAAACAGTCTAGATGTAGACTGTTTAAAAAAAAAAAAAGAAAAAAAAAAACTCGAATGAAATGCGGTAAGTACAGTGTAATGTTGCATCAAATTTCTTATTCATATTTTGTTATTGTTGTTGTCGTTGCTTAGACTTCTTGTATGACGGAGTCAGATAAGATCCACGAGTTCGTTGACTGTTAGGAGGTCAAAGACCAGAAAAGGATTGGTAAAGAGATCCTCCTTAGAGAGTCCCATGCATTCCAAAAGCTGCTCAGGAGAAGCCTGATGATTTAGGCACTTGGTGCAGATGGCAAAGGTTTTCTTCCCCTCTTTGAAAGTGAGACACTTGATGTGACCACTAGCGAGTTTTCAGAGTTCATATTTTAATAGAAATAAATAAAAGAATGTCGTGAAATAGGTAAGTGTTTCTTTTTTTTTTCCTCTTTTTTATGTGTGTATTAAGTTTTCTGCCTATACTTCTCTTTTTATGCGCTGAAACATATTGTTAAAATTTTAATATTTACTTAATACTGTACATATAACTTTAACAATAAGGTAAATGTATTTCTGTAATTGTGTTAAAAACACAAATAATTACTTTTTATAACTAGTTTTGAACAGCATCTGGGTAGAAAAAGGAATTGTTGTTTCCGAAATGAAGAAAGATTTTTACCCCTATGCCAAAGCTCCCGTTACGGAAATATGTTATATTTCCGTAATGGTTACAGTTAAAAAGAAAATTTCAATTGTTCTGCAATAGAGGCATTAAATGTA
The DNA here is from genome assembly GCA_963930645.1 of Salticus scenicus. NCBI lineage: Eukaryota > Metazoa > Arthropoda > Arachnida > Araneae > Salticidae > Salticus > Salticus scenicus. The sequence goes on along the minus strand of OZ005649.1, from coordinate 188,351,622 downwards.
TGCAATATATATATATATATATATATATATATATATATATATATATATATACTAAATTTTCTATGTGGTTCACATAGCGGAGTTTAATACGTTAATTAAATTAACAAAAAAAAAAAAATCTTTTTTTAGGTTTTACTACCTTAATATTCGTTTGTTATATGGGTATATTATTATATTTCAGAAATATGAAATCGTCAAATATGTACTTATGTTAATAATTAGATTTTTTTTTCATATATGATGCTCTCTGTGAGCATATAATAAAAATATTCCTTACAAATTACCATAACTTAAAAATGGTCAAAGCTATTCAAAATATGAAATTAAGCATCAACAAATTTCTTTTTTATGCACAAATTAATTGCTTTGATAAACGTAAAAGTTATATTTATGATAAAATTGATTTTTTTTTTCTTTTTTCTTTTTATTTTGCCACATACAATGAATATGATATTAATTGAGCGAGAATGTGAATATAGATAAAACCAATAATGTATGGAAATTAACTTATTTGCTTACGGGAAAAAGTAATAACTACGGAAATTATTTTTACTTACTTTTAATACATATTTGTTTAAATATTTCAGCATTACATACTTGCTTTAATAGCTTATCGGGAAAAACGTTTAATGGTATACCATATTCTTCTGTCGATATTTCTAATAGCAATAAATATTCTGTCCAAAGCTTTTGATCGTTTTATTTATCCCTTTACATTATTTAAAATGTTATCTTTGTCGTAAGATTCAAATATATTCGCTAATAATTTTTTTCGAATGCCTCTAATACATGAATTTGCAGTACAGTAGAAAAGAAAAAATATCAAAAAGGAGTTATAAATATATAATTTAATTAAAAGAAAAAAAAAAAAAAAAAGCCTTTTAATTTAAGGTAATATAAATAATAAATTAAAAAAATAGGATTAAAAAGTTTCTTCATCTAAGATAAGTTTATAATTATTTAAAATATACCGCAAAGTGCAGTATTTAAAAAGGTATTAAGTCTTTTATTTACCGTGTTTTAGCATATTGTTATATGAAGGGGAATAGACAAGTCTAAAGTAAATTAAACATATATATATATATATATATATAACCTTTTTTTTTTTTTTTTTTTTTTTTTAACCTCGTTTCACGTCAGCGAAGTGCATTTTTGCAAGCAAATTTCATCCCACTTCCTATCAGACAATTGACTAGAAATGTTTTATACATTTATAACTTCAATGAAAATAAATGATCAAACAATAATGGAAATAGAGGGTAGTAGAGTATGGGGGAGCTGGCACCCCAACAATAGTTCTAAATTTATTTTCTAGTTTTAAACTTCTTCCTATCATCCAATTGGGCTGTTTGTATACAAGTGTAATTTCATTTATACTACATGGTCAAACAGAAAGTTCTTGAGTCATCCCGAAACCCCACCTCCTGTTCAAAATAATTCTTCGAATTTTAACTCATTTTATGTCCTATTGCTTCATACTTCCCCGAAGCATGAATTTTGCCTACATGTATAACTCCAATGACAATATAATGCTTCTTGACGCACACTGTCAAGAAGCAATGCGCGTGTGTGTGTGTGAGAGAGAGAGTAAGTGTGTCTGTAAGCTGTGTCTGGTGGTTCTGAGTCCCAGAACCAGTCTTAAATTTGTTTTAGAATTTCTCATTGAGATAAGAAGAATATATGTTGAAGTATGTAATGAAATTTGGAGGGTAGAAAGGAATCCTGGAACTCCAACTACAATTGATTTTTTTTTTACGAGCATTCATTTAACTTAGTTGTTTTCTCTGGGTAAAACATAGTAGTCGTTTTTTAATCCTCTTCCTCCGAAGTTTTAAAAACAGTTAAAGCCCATAATATGTATGCATTTTCATGGATCTAAATTTGTCAATCTGTATACCTTTGTCAAAGTTTGTGATTATAATTTTAATCCACTTTGTTGATTCTGAGTGTTTAATAAACTTTGTTATAAAAATGTATGGTATCTTTTAGTTTCATTTAAAATTATTAGACTCATTTAGAATTATTAGATTATTAATGTATTAAAACAAATAAATGTATTATTATGATTTCTTTGTTTTCATTCTTTTACACTATTTAAATTGATTTAAATTTTGATTTTTGATTTTTTTCTTCTTTTTTTCTTTCTTTGATTCCTAATATTTTAAGCATACAATTTATGTTTTTAACATTAATTTTTAATAAGTTCTCAGTATTACAATATATTGTTTCAAATCTCTCTGTCTCTCTCTCCCTTTATATATATATGTATATATATATATATATATATATATATATATATATATATGTATATATATATAATGTTCACAAAACAAATTGTTAGGCAGTAATACTTATTTAACATTAACTGAGAAAATACTCATATTACATGACATTTATTGGTGAAGACTGAATACTATTTGAACTACAAATATTTTGGCTCTTACCAATATGTCCTTAACATGTTCATGTAATGTACAAAATATTTACTCAAAAATAAATTGGATTTCGTGTTTCCATTCTTGCGTTGCTATAGAGATATGATTTTGAATTTTACCTTTCAAAATCATTATTTTCTTCAATAACAAACAACTGATATTGATTTATTACGTGCATTCTTTTTTTCTCAATTAAAAATCAACTTTACTTTGACATAAATTCTGTATATTTATTAATTTTGTTAATTAATTTGTTTATTATTTATGAAATTATTAATTGAAAAATCGTATTTCTAGAATATTTAAAAAATTCTGTTCAAAACATTTTTGATCATGTATCTGCGATTCCTAAACATTTATTAAAAAGAAAAAAGAAAAATAAAGGTGTATTAAAAAAGAGTAATTGGTTAATATATTTAATTGTTTTAAATTAATTTGAATGAAATAAGTCATTTCTTTCTTTATTTAGAAATGTTACAAATAGTTAAAACTAAATTATTAAAAACTAATTAATCTCTTTTTGTTTTATAATAATTTAATCACTGTAATTAAAAGATAGGTAACGTTATATAATAAATTAATGGAAAAAACAGTATTTATCTTTAAATATTTGAGAAATACTTGAGTATGACTAAGGATATATTTTAGAAACATGACAAAGAAGTTTTTTGTACGTTTAACATTATTAAGGGATCTATTACTTTTATAAAAAGCTTATACATTTCTTAATTAAAAAACATTTTGACTATTTTGAACATTTTGTAATTTTAAATGTAATAAAATGAGAAATAATGTCGATTTACAGCAATTTTTAGATTTACTTTTAAGTTAAGTTTTATGTTTAATTGTGTTTTATTTGGAAACTGCTATTTTAGATTTACAATATAAAAAGTAATATTTTTTCATTTGTCTTTGTTCAGATTCGTACACTGTTTTGTACACTTTTAGGGTTGAAAAATAAAAACAAGTCATTGTTTAAAATAATAGCTCGGAATCCGTTAATGTGCAGATTACCTAGCTAATCTGCAGATTAACTAAAATGATCCGTTAAAGTGCGGAATCAAGAGTGCTCCGCATTTTAGCTAGCTAATCTGCACATTCGCAGCTTCTATATCGTTAAAGTTCAAAAGTTTGTTTCTCTCATTTCCTTTCCCCTCTGCTACCCCCCTCTCTTTCTACTTTTAGTTTATGTTTCGCTCCTCTCATTTCCGTTCCGCACTCCTCCCCCCTTTCCTCGACTTCTGGTTTCTGGTCTTCGCCAGTTGCTTTTACTTATTATGTGTCATAATTTGCGTCGGCTGCCTGTGTGTAGCATAGTTAATTCTGTTTGCAAATTATATTTCTTATTAAGGACTGTGATGAATGATATTGATCATTTTCAAATAAATATATCGCTTATTAATTTTAAGTTTATTCAGATACCTTTGCATGAATATGATGAATTGGGTGTAAAAAAATATGTTAGTAGTGAAAACAATTTTTTTTTTACAGTTTTTCATATTCTTTTCGCAGGTTTGTACGAATGCCTTTCATTAGTGATTTGACGGTCCCTTTTGGGACCCCCTTGATAGCTTTTTCGATCAAACGATTGGAATGTTTTTTGCTGGGGGCACATTTGTTTGAGGATCTTAATTTTTTTTTAATAGTGCTCAATATCTCTCAATGGGGCGACACTGTGGGACATTTGGTGGGTTTATGATTTTTGGCAAGAAATTGATGGAATTTGTTTTTCATAAAATTTGTTGCATTTTTTGAATAATGAGCTGCGGCTAAATCGGGCCAAAATAATGTAGGCATATCGTGTTTTTTTTAAAAATGCAGCAAATGCTTCCTGAGGTATTCATTTACATAAATTTATGATCAATTGTACTTTCCGGTTACAAATGTCTTACTGTTATCTTCACACTGACAAATAATGATCCAAACCGAATATTTTTTTTCAAAAATCTTCCAAACTAACTGATGTCTCTGATTCAGGCAGATGTTCAAACTTCTTTTTTGTATAATAATGTGGGCCAAGAAGAGTAGAAAAGTCAGCTTTGACGTAGGGCTCATCGTCTAAAATCCAATGAAACTTATTCTTGCTTGTATATTCATACAATTCTCTAGCTTTTAGTTTTATAGATATTTTTTGTTTTTCTGTCACTTTAGGCATTTTTTACTTTTTATACGTTCTTAAGTTCAATCTTTTTTAGCCCTCTGAACGATTGATATATTTTTTCCCCAATTTTTTTGCCACTTCTCTGACTGACAGTCCTCGATTTCGACATACTGTTCTTTTTATACTTTTGTCAAGTTGAATGTCATGAGCTCTGAATTTTTCTTTAGAACGAGATTTCCTTGTCGTTGGCAGTCTTTCGATAAATCTACTTAATACTCTATTTACAGTACTTCTGGGAATTTTTAAGTTTTTAGCAATGTTATGCAATAGTTTTTGTGGATCCGTTATGAATTCGGCAACAATCCTTTCTCTACGTTCATCTTCATCCATTTCTTTTTCTCAAGCTGCTGTAATTTATAGTATAAATTTCATGAACTTGTATTCTTCAATGTTGATACATGAAAAAGAAATTTGTTTTAGATGCATAGATGTAAAATTAAATTAATTATACATTTTCAAAATTGCCCAATGTCATTCGTCACAGTCCTTATTAGCACGTGAATTTCCGTTGTGGTTATTTTAAAAGCAGAAAATTTAGCTTCAAGCACTCAAGCAAACACGAATCTCTTAGTATAACAGATTATGAATTTTATAAACTTGGCACTAACTCGGGTATTTTGAAACAATTGTATGCAAGATCTGAATTCAGTGTTTCCAAAGAGAGATCTTTAACGAAAGAAGATGTCCCTGCTGTAGATATATGTTTACGTCAAACAGCAATTAAACAATCCTTTGGTACTGGCCAGGGTTTCAAAAAATGGGACTACAAATCTAAATGTACCATGAAGGTGTGCTTGTCGCAAAAACGAATTGATATGCAATTCAAAGGGCTACCAAGCTTCAGATTGCACTAACAAGTAAGCAGAATTTTATTATATGTTTCGTAAATTTATTTTCTTAATTGTAATAATGTGTTAAGCTGTTGGATTCTTTGTATTATAGTTTTTCAATTAATTGGTGATTGAATCTATCTACTTATTTGTTGTTTGCTTGATTGTATTAACGTAATTATTTAGGTATCAAAAATAAATAATCTCAATTTCCTTAAGGGCCCGCTTCACTCACCGCCGCCGGAAGCCGAAGCTAATGTTATTCTATTGGAAAATTTTCTTTACAAATAACTTATTAACTAATACATATTTTTAAATACTGTTTTCACATTCTGAAAATTCCCAGCTGTTAAATTGACGAACCTTTTTAAAAAATATATTTTTTTTAATTTTTTATATTTTATTTTGAAACTGCAAAATACGAATTTTCAATATGTGATTTTTTTTTTTTTTTTTCATTTAGCAATTTTAAAACAAAATATTAAAAATTTAAAAAATATATTTTTTAAAAATGTGCGTCAATTTAACAGTTGAGATTTTTCAGAATGTGAAAACAGAATTTAAAAATATGTATTAGTTAATAAGTTATTTGTAAAGAAAATTTCTCCATAGAATAACATTGTTTCGGGCTTCCGGCGACGGTAAGTGAAGAGGGCCGTTAATTTCAATAATATTTTAAGCTGTTTGATTCTTTATATTGTAGCTTTTCAATTGATTGATGATTGATTTATTAATTAATATGCTGATTTTTCGATTGTATTAACTTGATTCTTTAGATATCAAAAAATAAATAAACATAATTTAATTTAAGTGAACAGAAACGTTGCTGTTGTTCTCCCAAAGATCTTATTTTCACTTTAACGAATGCCTAGTAGGTAATGTACAGATTAACGAGTGTGTCTAGACGGTAATGTGCAGATTATCTAGGTAATTCGCAGATTACCTAGGTAATTTGAGAAATGAAGCTAATTTTCGCACTTTAACGGATCACCCTAGTTAACCCTTTCATTCCCAAATTTTTCCATCCCTAAAACATTAAATCTTATATTTAGTCATAAATTTATTTCAGATGTAATATACTATATAAATATTCATTTTTAATAGAAGTAATAGCAGAGTACGAATCAATATAGCTAAGAAAGTAACTGAGAGGTGTTTATTTATGTTTAATATAACTGTTGAAGAGTTTTCCGCAACTGTGTAAAATAATTAATAATGAAATAGTTTAATAACGTAATTTAAAATAATTCCCTAGAAAAAGAGAGAGATAACTGCTCTTTGCCGCAGATGAGAGAAAAAGAGAAAATAACTTTTCGCTTCCTTCTGACTCAGGAAGGGAAGATTGACCTTGGAGGGTCAGGGAGGCAGATATTCTCTCTCCCCCCTCGCGTGTCAGGAAAAACCCAAGTGAAAGTAACAGAGTATGATACTAGCGGATTTTAATAGCGTATCGGGTGAATGAGCCAGGGTTTTTCGGGAGTTTTAGTTTGTGGCAACAGCGGAGAAGGCGCGAAAAAAAAGAAGGGACGCTCTCGCGTTCTCAGGCGGCGGGAATAGGATATACGGTGAAGAGGAATACTGTGCTTATGATGTTGCTAGCAGCCGTGATGTAGGAAGAAGATAAAATATCGCAGGACGTGCGGGGGCCCAAGCCCTATTTTGGGCCCCTAGCAAATGATTTTCGTAAGGAAAGGAAAAATTCATCCTTAGAAGTTCAGCTGAAACAGAGTGGTGAGAAAAGGAAATTATGTTGAAAGAGTTGGTGCTGGAACGCTCGTATACTTAGCTGTTGTTCTGGAAGATTTAGATGCAGAGGTACGTGAATTAGCTGGAAATACTGCTAGAAATAAGAGAAGAAAGTCTCGTATTATCCCTCGTCATTTGAAACGGTGTGTCTTGTACACTAAAGGATTTTACGGAAAGGAGTCGTCTAAACAGACAACCATAAAATAAAGTAGTAGCTGCGTAAAGAAATTTGCTCAAACAAGTGATGTAGTGGAGTTTTGTGTTTCTACGAGTTCCAGCTGTTAAAGTAGTGTTGAGTGTCCTATAGGCCACTCATACCGGAGAAAAGCCATCCGGATGAATAATTAGGGCCAAAGGCATTTCTCTTGAAATTCATAATAATCAACTTATCGGAAATCATACCGTGAGAAAAGCCTTAGTCTTGTCAACAGTAAAAATAAGGGGACCTCCAGTCAGCCCCTGATTTCCCTCGACTACAAATTATAAGTGGTAAATATTACCTTTATTTCGTTATATGTATTTGTGTCTTTCTAGTATTAGACTTTACACTTATTAAAATGGTTATCAAATGTGGTTTGTAGGGCTATTCGAGAGACTAAAAATGATTTGTTATTTTATCATAAGTTTAGGACCTTAATTAAGTGACTTTGTGTAGAAACTCATTGTCTATCTACGCCTTGTGGCATTTATCTAATCATTTAAATACTGTTTTTCAACTAATTTACAGCGAAGGACTGTTACCATATTTAAATAAAAACTTTCAAAAGATACGAATAGTCTTTGTGTGATTTATGTTATCTACTTAACATTCAAAGGAAGAAAATTGAATAAATTCTGAACTATCTTTATTTATTTTGTTTCCAGTTAAAAGTAATATAGAGGATTTTGTTTTAAATGCAAATTTACTCATTTTTGCTTATGATGTGGGCTGCTGTTAATGGGAAAATTTAGATTTCACATAACTGTGTGATGAATTTATCTGTTTATTAGTAAAAAGGAGATAATTGAAGGGATGTGTTTTTAAGGCATCCCATTACTTAGAAAGGTTCACTTAAAGTTAACAAACAGCACCTCACAGCATGTTGTTATTTGAAAGATGCATAGTTCCTTATATTTGGATTCAGAAGGTGACTGACAGTTTAGGTCACAGTTGTTCAGTGTAGTTTAATTCTTTAATTGAAAAATTTTGAATTATCTGATAACTTGTGATGTTAGTAGCAATATAAAAGGGAGTAAAAAATAAATTGTAGGAAGATTTTCTTGAGAAATTGATTTAAAGTAACTGAATCCTTAAATTTGCCAATTTGTGTAAATGAACAACTGTGACCATTTAAATTCCTTTTTTTTTGTTGGTATCTTTTGGCTGATAACTGTCAGTTTTTTTTTTTTTTTTTAAAAAGGGGGAAAGGAAAAGTTATATATATATTTACATGTGTTATTTTATGGGCAATGTAGTACCCTGCTGTGAGGGAAGTTTTTGGCTAAAGGAGTTAAAAGAGATTAAAATTGAACAGTAAATTAAAAGGTAGATTTACTTATGTAAGTCTTAGGATGTAAGAAAAAAAAAATATATATCTGTATTATTGTATAATGAGATCTATTTTATATGTTAGTGCTGACTACCCATAACTCACAGCAGGATACATGAATATTTTATTTATTTTTTTGTTTATTTTTGGGGGGTGGAAAACTGCCCAGTTTGTGTTTCTTTTTATTACTTTTCTTTCATTAGTATCATGTATAATATTTAAAAGGGTTGGCTATGAGAGTCTCTGTCTGTTCATAATAACCTAAAGAAAGTTTAAAGTGGGTTGTGCTGGGACAGAGGCTGCCATAGACCATAATGTAGGAAAAATCATTTTTACACCTACCTTGTGTAAAAATCACAACAGAATTGGCACGAGTTCTAGGGTGCAAGCTCATTGCGCAAACTTTATTTTTTGTTGGGTAACCTGGGGTATTGCAAATTTAACACAACGCGCTTTAATGTGATGTAGTAGTAGGATGAGGAAAATTTAAAAGATAAAGATTAATAATTAATTAAATTAAACCAACGATGAGAGAGTAAAAACAAAATAGAACTTTCTCATCGTAACAGCTGGAGCCGAGACCAGTTCTAGAATTTGTGGCTGTTCTGTTGTGTACATATATAAATATTTCAATTTTTTTTTTAAATATATTTTATCAGTTTTTAATTAATGTTTGCATGTAAAATTTTAGTTTGTTTATTTGAGTTATAATTTAAATACTAAATCAAGTGTTTTCAGTGCTCTTTAAATTTGAAATTTTGTGTTTTCTTTTTTCAATGTATGAGAAAAGTTATCACTCTGAGTGTGGGTCACAATTTTAAAATTTAAAATTTAGCAAAAAAAAAAAAAAAAAAAAGCTACTAGGTGGAGGATCATACAGAAAAAGATAAGATTATTTATTTGCTGGGTGCGGTTTTATATTTATATTGTTTTGAGCTGATATTCCAATGCTGGCTAACCTCTCCCTTGCACGCAGAACTAACTTAGCTCTGTTGTGTTTGTCCTCAGGTTGACTTGATTTTTTTTGGGGGGGGAGTGCCTGTATTGAATGCCTAAGTGCATGATTTTGAATTTTGTGTACCAGCTCTGATAGGGCATTTGTTTACCTGTTTATATAAGTAGAGAATAATTGTCCCAGCATCTGAATATTTTCTGTTTTTTAAAAGAAAAAGAAAAATATGAGTAATATGAAAGTAAAATAATTAAATTGAAAAAAAAAAAAAAAAAAAAAAAAAAAAAAATGCGACCACCTAGTTATGTTTTGTGACCAGCTCTCAGGGTGGCAGGATATAAATTTTAGAAAACTACACGAGTAAGCATTTCACCTAGATCAGCTGTAAAAGTCTTTTAAATTTTTCAAAAATGTAAACAAAGTCTTTATGAGTATAGTACCTCTTTCAACAGAAAATTAGGGAATGTGTTGGGATGGTAATAAAATTTTTCTTGCTAGGCAGAGTTAAATTAAATATTTGTCATTATTTTGATCTCACATTTAATTGTTTACAGTTAATCATGAAATTTTTTCCAAAAAATTTAAACTGCCAATAAAACAGAAATCATTTTTGCTTCTATAAATGGATTTTTCTCAATTTAGGTACAATCTGACTTAAAAAAAAAGTAAATTTTAGAATTTTGTTGGATATTTTGAATGGGAAAATGTGAAATGTTGGGATATGTTGGTGTGAGAACTGGAGTATGCCAGAAAACTCTTTGCCTCGCAGATATGAAATAAGTCTGTTGTGGGTCTCCCACTGAATTTTTTTAAATGGCTATGAGTTAACCTATTGGGGCGACAAATTTTGTTGCTAATACTTTACAAAGTTCTCACTGACAGGGTTATGCTCTTGAAACTATGAAATGTCGATAGTGATATAGTGTTAGTGTTAAAGAATTATCATGATGAAATTTTTCTCGAGAAGAGAAGTTTATGTCGGGAAAAGGTGAATTTACTTAGGGAAAATTTGGAGGTAGAATAGATTGGTGGTTATGGAAAGTTGAAAGAGAAAATAGTGAATATTCAGATTTTTCTCGAGCTGCCCATGTTGTTTATTCCATTTAAGCTTATTCAAATATCTTTCAATTTAATAGTATTGGTTGAATTTTTTTTTCTAGAAAAGTTATGAAAGCTTACAATTTTTTTTTCTGCATTACAGAATTAACATTGAGTTTCAGTGAGATACAGAATTTGGTACATGTAGGTACTTGGTTATGAAATAGTGAGGTCTCACAGAGCATATTGGTTTCTTAAATGATTAGTAATGGAGGTAAATTCTGATAGTTTGGAGTGAACTGGGGTCTAAATGTTAAAAATAATAAAAATAGAAAAATGTGGAAAAAAAAAAAAAAAAAAGTGTAAAAATATAAATTTTTTTTTAATATTTGGCTCCTAGAGTACTTTACTATTTACTGACTAGGAATTGTTATAAGGTGTGGACATTGAATTTAAAACAAATCTTGGTTTACCTCATATGTGTTGCACTGAGAGAGCAATAATTAAGACTCAATCTGTACTTATAGTGGGGTAGAGAAATAAAATAAGAATAACAAAACCACCCTAGCACATTCTGTAAAAATATCTTAAATTTTGTTTGTTTGTGATTCTGTCAAAGGAATTTTTTTTTATATACATATTTCAGTGTTTTTTTTTTCACTTTGTGTGAAAAAACGAAGAAAATTGTGGGGTAAAATGTCAATTACTAAATTTCTAACAGCACATAAGTGGATTTCTTTTTCATTTTCTCACTCGCATTGGTGATTTATACAAAATTTTAATTTGCATTAAGGTTTCTGTTATGAAATTTGTAATGCTAATATGGAAAAGAGGTTGTTTATGAGTTCTCGAGTACAGTAAATATTGGGGGGAGTTTTACAAAAACTTCTTTTACTTCTAAATGTTAGTGTTTAAATTGTTAATCAAAATTGTAACTTAACTTCTGCTTGCAAGGTGCACATTGTAAACAGATTTTGAGTTTTAAGAGATTAGTTGTGTTCTGGGCGTTGGTGTAGTAGGGTCGGTGTTTGACTTTATACACTTTGCTCGGGACATGAGCTGTCTCTTCTGTTTGTTTTTTAAATTGTTTTAACTAGTATGGCATTAAGTTAAGGGAGGCTTTAACTTTGATTTTATGCGAGTGTGGGTGAAAAAGGGATTTGCTTATTGACTTTAAAAATTTTCAGCTAAAGATTTTTTTCAGAGGTATTGAGGGAGTAATAATTTTTATTAAAAATTTTTAAGGTTGAATTTTTTTTTAAATATTCCATTGTATATGTGTGAGGTCATGTAAAATTTTTTTTTTCAGAATTTTACAAATTTTCATAAAACTTTCTGAATATATATGTAGTTCAGGACTTTAAAAGAAGAAATTGTCAGTAGAATTTCATTAAAAATTTTAATTGCAAGTTTAATTATATGTCAGTGTGCGCTTGGTCATACAGACCTTGTTAAATTTTTTTTTTACCAAATGTCTGTTGTTGTGTGTTGTGTATATGTTTTTGTGATATTACAAAGAGCATGTGAAATTTTAAGATAAATGATGTTTATGTCTTTTAATCAGTCACTTTCCAACTTCTCAGTGCATGTATTCACTTTTGATATAAATTAGATTTAAAATTTATTAAGAAATTTTAAAATAAGAAGATGGTAACCTGTGCCAGACGTAGGTACACAGGCACTTGAGCGCGGATCCAACTATATATCTTGATGATAAAAATAGTAAATTTGAAAAAAAAAAAAATAAAATAAAAATTTAGAAAAATAAAACTTACTTTTGGTATATGGTTGGCGAAGATGAAAACTCTTGTTTTGCTTGAAAATTTTTGGTGGTGGTGTGGTTAGGCTTTAAAATGGTGGATGGAATATGTGCACTGGGAAGTTCAAAAAAAAAAAAAAAAAAAAAAAAAAAAGAGGAATTGTTATGTTTTGATTTTTTTTTCCCCAAGTACAAAGTTAAATATATGTGTGTGGCTGATAAATTTAATTTGATGTAATATGGTTATTCCAGAACTTGCCTTATGCTATTGTTTGTAATATATATATACCATGCAATTTTTTTTTGTGTGTTTTGTAATAGGAAGTGTCTGTGGATGGCTGGTGGTCGCTCTCTTCACCCTTATAGGACATGTCGAAAAGCCCTTAAATTGCAATTTTATTTTTTTCTGTTATAGAAGTCTCCATATCATGCTCCTGGAAGACAGTATCTTACTTTTGGTTTGAAACTTTTGTTTTTGTTTACATTTTTGTTTTACAGGGGTCATATGCGAGTTATGTAGATCAGTTTGTTAATGTAACTAGCCCTGAGGTTTGGGAAGATTGTTTAAATGACCGTGAGGGTGAGGATGAGGTAAGATAAATGAAGTTTAAGATGCCGTTACAAAAACTGACAGGTATGCAGTTACCAGTTGCCAAATTTAGGAAATTGGGATCTTTTGGTGTTAGGAATTTTAAATTTTGCTCAGGTCACCCATTCCTGAGTATTTTAGATGAAAATAAGTTGACAATAGTTTAAAAAAAAAAAAAAAAAAAAAGTTAAAAAAGAAGAAAAAAATTCCATTTTAACTGTTTCTTAAATGGAAGATTAGGTGGATAATTTTTTTTGTGGGATGTTTTGCTGCTGAATATTTGCCACGTATGTTTCATATGTTTCATGTAGCTATTACAGTTCTTAGTGTTTGCTACCTGTCCTCGCGGGGTCGGTGTTGGACTTCTCTTGGATTCGGGGCATTTGCTGGGTAACTGGCATCCTTTAAAAAAAAAATTGTGCCAATTTTTTTTTCCGGAAGACGGAGGGTGTTGTTGAAGAGTTTTCCGCAACTGTGTAAAATAATTAATAATGAAATAGTTTAATAACGTAATTTAAAATAATTCCCTAGAAAAAGATAGAGATAACTGCTCTTTGCCGCAGATGAGAGAAAAAGAGAAAATAACTTTTCGCTTCCTTCTGACTCAGGAAGGGAAGATTGACCTTGGAGGGTCAGGGAGGCAGATATTCTCTCTCCCCCCTCGCGTGTCAGGAAAAACCCAAGTGAAAGTAACAGAGTATGATACTTGCGGATTTTAATAGCGTATCGGGTGAATGAGCCAGGGTTTTTCGGGAGTTTTAGTTTGTGGCAACAGCGGAGAAGGCGCGAAAAAAAAGAAGGGACGCTCTCGCGTTCTCAGGCGGCGGGAATAGGATATACGGTGAAGAGGAATACTGTGCTTATGATGTTGCTAGCAGCCGTGATGTAGGAAGAAGATAAAATATCGCAGGACGTGCGGGGGCCCAAGCCCTATTTTGGGCCCCTAGCAAATGATTTTCGTAAGGAAAGGAAAAATTCATCCTTAGAAGTTCAGCTGAAACAGAGTGGTGAGAAAAGGAAATTATGTTGAAAGAGTTGGTGCTGGAACGCTTGTATACTTAGCTGTTGTTCTGGAAGATTTAGATGCAGAGGTACGTGAATTAGCTGGAAATACTGCTAGAAATAAGAGAAGAAAGTCTCGTATTATCCCTCGTCATTTGAAACGGTGTGTCTTGTACACTAAAGGAATTTACGGAAAGGAGTCGTCTAAACAGACAACCATAAAATAAAGTAGTAGCTGCGTAAAGAAATTTGCTCAAACAAGTGATGTAGTGGAGTTTTGTGTTTCTACGAGTTCCAGCTGTTAAAGTAGTGTTGAGTGTCCTATAGGCCACTCATACAGGGGAAAAGCCATCCGGATGAATAATTAGGGCCAAAGGCATTTCTCTTGAAATTCATAATAATCAACTTATCGGAAATCATACCGTGAGAAAAGCCTTAGTCGTGTCAACAGTAAAAATAAGGGGACCTCCAGTCAGCCCCTGATTTCCCTCGACTACAAAGTATAAGTGGTAAATATTACCTTTATTTCGTTATATGTATTTGTGTCTTTCTAGTATTAGACTTTACACTTATTAAAATGGTTATCAAATGTGGTTTGTAGGGCTATTCGAGAGACTAAAAATGATTTGTTATTTTATCATAAGTTTAGGACCTTAATTAAGTGACTTTGTGTAGAAACTCATTGTCTATCTACGCCTTGTGGCATTTATCTAATCATTTAAATACTGTTTTTCAACTAATTTACAGCGAAGGACTGTTACCATATTTAAATAAAAACTTTCAAAAGATACGAATAGTCTTTGTGTGATTTATGTTATCTACTTAACATTCAAAGGAAGAAAATTGAATAAATTCTGAACTATCTTTATTTATTTTGTTTCCAGTTAAAAGTAATATAGAGGATTTTGTTTTAAATGCAAATTTACTCATTTTTGATTATGATGTGGGCTGCTGTTAATGGGAAAATTTAGATTTCACATAACTGTGTGATGAATTTATCTGTTTATTAGTAAAAAGGAGATAATTGAAGGGATGTGTTTTTAAGGCATCCCATTACTTAGAAAGGTTCACTTAAAGTTAACAAACAGCACCTCACAGCATGTTGTTATTTGAAAGATGCATAGTTCCTTATATTTGGATTCAGAAGGTGACTGACAGTTTAGGTCACAGTTGTTCAGTGTAGTTTAATTCTTTAATTGAAAAATTTTGAATTATCTGATAACTTGTGATGTTAGTAGTAATATAAAAGGGAGTAAAAAATAAATTGAAGGAAGATTTTCTTGAGAAATTGATTTAAAGTAACTGAATCCTTAAATTTGCCAATTTGTGTAAATGAACAACTGTGACCATTTAAATTCCTTTTTTTTTTTGTTGGTATCTTTTGGCTGATAACTGTCAGTTTTTTTTTTTAAAAAAAAGGGGGAAAGGAAAAGTTATATATATATTCACATGTGTTATTTTATGGGCAATGTAGTACCCTGCTGTGAGGGAAGTTTTTGGCTAAAGGAGTTAAAAGAGGTTAAAATTGAACAGTAAATTAAAAGATGGATTTACTTATGTAAGTCTTAGGATGTAAGAAAAAAAATATATATATCTGTATTATTGTATAATGAGATCTATTTTATATGTTAGTGCTGACTACCCATAACTCACAGCAGGATACATGAATATTTTATTTATTTTTTTGTTTATTTTTTGGGGGTGGAAAACTGCCCAGTTTGTGTTTCTTTTTATTATTTTTCTTTCATTAGTATCATGTATAATATTTAAAAGGGTTGACTATGAGAGTCTCTGTCTGTTCATAATAACCTAAAGAAAGTTTAAAGTGGGTTGTGCTGGGACAGAGGCTGCCATAGACCATAATGTAGGAAAAATCATTTTTACACCTACCTTGTGTAAAAATCACAACAGAACTGGCACGAGTTCTAGGGTGCAAGTTCATTGCACAAACTTTAGTTTTTGTTGGGTAACCTGGGGTATTGCAAATTTAACACAACGCGCTTTAATGTGATGTAGTAGTAGTATGAGGAAAATTATAAAGTTAAAGATATAATTAAATAAAACCAACGATGAGAGAGAGAACAAAACAAACAAACTTTTTCATCGTAACATAACTACTGATGCCATTAAAAATAATAACTTTTCAATGAATAAAAATATCAAAATTTCGGAAGAAATACATATTGAAATTAATTAAAATACAAATTATAAACATTAAAAAATAAAATAAAAAAGTATTTCAAACAGTTAATTTACTTAAATTGCCCAAAACAGAAAACTGATTTCGATAATATTATCAGAATAGAGTAAAATATACTTTCATTTATCAACAAGCACAGTGAAATCATCTAATATATATATTTTTTGGTGGGAAAATGTATATAGATTTTAATATTATTCATTTTGAATCAGAGGAAGTGTTAGATGGTAAGAAAAAAACCCTGAAATGTTATGATTCCAATTGGCATCACGGGGAATGAAAGGGTTAATATGCAGATTAACTAGCTAATCTGCACTTTAGCGGTAACACACACACACACACACACACAAATATATATATATATATATAACTGCTTTTAATAAGAGAAAAAAAAGAAGAGAAAGGAAAAAAAATAAACACCGAACTTAGATATTTTACTAACAAATACTACTAAAAAATAAAATTACGCTTGAGTTACAAGCACATAAGGGTTTTTTCTTGTATAGGAAGTTTCGAACGTGGGTAAAATAATAGGATTTCCAAGTTATGTACATGGCATGTGACAAGACCCGTATGAAAGTTTTACTCTGGAAAAATCTAAAATCGGACCGACAATTTGCTTAACTTTTTACTCTATTCAAATAAGCCGTTAGCATAAGTTTCGCAATACATCTAGTTTTCAATATGCGCAATTTTTTTTTTTTTTTGTGAATGCACAATAAAAAATATTTATTTCTAATGTTTTTCACTAAAATTTTCACTTTTTTTTTTTTTTTTTTTTTTTTTTTTTTTTTTTATGTGTTAGAATACGGTGAAACCACGGTCTATCGTTCCCGAATCCATCGTTTTCCCGCATTGATCGTTTTATTTCAATTGTCCCTGCACAGAATAAATTCAAATAATGTTAACGAAACCCGCATGTATCGTTCTTCAAAAAGTCGTTTTATCGCATTCATCGTTGTAAAATTTTCTGCTGACCGAAATGAAATTGAAGGTCAAGCGGTTCCATATGGCATACAAGCTCGAATCATTTCTTTTATCCGGAAATAACTCATTACCCCTTCATGGAGGATCAAAATTGTGATGGCATGTCTCCAGTCCATACGTAAATGTCAGTTCCAGACCGTCGACAATTGCCTATAGTAGCACTAGTCCTATGTAAAACCTTTAATTTTGACTTTTCACTGCTGGATGTAGAAAAAATCCTTTGATTAAAAAAAAAAAAATAGAAAAGAAAGAAAAGAAAGAAAAGAAAAATAAACTTTTTCGATACTGTCCGTTTCGAAACAGATTATTATTATTTTTTTTAATTACTTTTTCTTTAAAAAAAAAAAAAAAAGGAAGTTTTTGGTGAAATTCTGGCAAAAGCAGAATTTAGTGTAGTACGGAGGACTATTAGTTTTTTTTTTTTTTTTTTTTTTTTTTTTTTTTTATAACATCGCTTTCAAATTATTCAATTATATTTTCGTTAAATTTTCGATTTCGATAAATGTCCAACTACCGTTAAACTGGTATCGTAAAAATCCGTAGATTGAGACTAATAGACCTCAGTCCTAAAAAAAAAAATAAAAATAATAATAATAATAATAGTAACAGTTTGATCAACCACTGTATTTTACAAATTCTGTGCTTAAACTTTTGACATGAGTTCTTCTTGTACAATTCATAAACTGCATGATTCTGAAAAATATTTAAAGAAAAAGACTGTTTATATGTTTTATAGGCTGCAAAAGATAGTATATCATATAGTATAATTGATA
Source organism: Salticus scenicus (assembly GCA_963930645.1). Classification (NCBI taxonomy): domain Eukaryota; kingdom Metazoa; phylum Arthropoda; class Arachnida; order Araneae; family Salticidae; genus Salticus; species Salticus scenicus. Next base: position 188,333,621 of record OZ005649.1, on the reverse strand, counting down.
ACACAATAAAATATTTTTTCAAGTTTTATTTACTTATTTATATACTTCGTTTTTTCTGTGTTAAAACTTCTCAAATGCACTGCATACATTAAATATTTTAAAAACATTAGTTTCTTTAAAAAGGTAGAATAAAATGTTTAGAAATGAATTTAAACAATTAAAAAATAAATGTATTTAAATAAAACTGTAAAGATTCTTTTAAATGTGAAACCATAAAAAAAAGTTTATTTTATATACTCGAAATAATAGCACAGTCGTTTTGAATATAAAGATAACCATTTGTGATTAATTATTTTCTGTCACGTTTTTTTATTTTTTATTTTTATTTATTTATTTATTTTTTTAATTAACTAAAATTTATATTCAAGCAAATGCATTTTAAAACTTTGTTAGATAAAAGTTTTCTTCAAGGTCGTCTTAACTAAATGTATTTTTTATGATAATTCATCATTCATATCTCTCATAGTCCTAAGCATTGTCAATAATGCAACTTAAATGTGTACTTTTTTTTTCTTTGTTCTGTAAGAGGAATGCATGACTAAAATGATTAATAACTGTATTTTTCAAAAAGAAAAAATAATACCGAAGAGATTATATATAGATTTTTTACTTTTCTTTTCTTTTCTTTTTTTTTTTTTTTTTTTTTATAATAATTACACAAAACCATTAAAAATATATAATAAATGTTTAATTTGTATAATGTAATAAAAACGTATTAAGAATAATTCTTAAATTGAACTTTTGGCGATTCATAATAAGCGAATTTTTTATTTTTTATTTTATTTGAAGTTCATAATATAATGCAAGAAATAAATGTTTTCATTTTTTTTTTTTTTTTTTTTTTTTTTTAAGTAGCCTTATTTTGAAATAAAGCTGTATATAAATATTTTCCATTTTTCTTATTCGTTCTCCGATTCGAGTCGTAAACAATCAAGGACAATTCTACTTACTGAACTGTCCTTATTTGTTTGTGACTCGGATACAAGAGGGAACGGTATTTTATTATACAGTACAAAAAAAAAAAAGACTTTCAAGTTAAAGAAAAATAAAAGGGGGGGAGGCTAGATTAAGGGGAAAAAAATAGCAAAATTATGATGACGCATATTTGTATTACCATTGAATTTCAATCCTAGAAAGTCACAAATAGCTGACTTCATAATTCTAATGCGATATTACATCTACTTAATCACGATTTTAAAGTTTCCTGCTTAAGTATACAAAAGTCATTTAAAAATAATATAAAATTACAAATTTTTAATTACTATCTAACATTATTTTTATTACCCATCTCATATGTAAAGAAATGTTAATGGTAATACGTGCACATATGTCATTTTGCTCTTGTTTTTCACCATATCTTTAATAGGTTGAATTTGAAAAGAGAAAAGTAACATTTCATACTTTTTATAGAGAAATGTATATTGATAAAGGTATTTCCAATGAACGCTTTGTCTTTCTAAAATAAAATATATATGTTACTTATCGACAGTTCATTTAAATGACTTTGAAAGAAAGAAGATCATTTATATGAAATAAGAATGTTATCTTTGAATATTTTAAGTAAATTCCTCGATACCTTTCAACAATCTGTCCTCAGGGAAAGATGATATAATATTAGTAGAAAAAGTTAATTAGATAGATTTTCTGTTAAAGCGAGATAAATCATAAAAGCATTTTAGGAATTTATATAGATAATTAGTATTTTCACATTAAATCGTGAAAGGACATGTATGAAATTAGAGAATCCATTCATGTAAAGTCTGCTGAAAGTAAAATTATTTATTACAATCTGTCATGTTTTGTTCTATTGATGTGAATAGTCTGTTAATATTCTGTAATATTTCATATAAATTGCAGTTAAAAAAAATAAAATAAAATAAAGTGAAAAAATGCTATGTTTATTACCATACATAATTCTCATTCAGAAAAAAAAGAAGAAGAAGCAAATAATTCAGCAAAATTGTGTTTGTTAAGACGATTTCTTATGTACGAATTCCTAACTTTTTGAGTGGATTATTTGTATTACATTATTAACTACTTTAATCACTTTGAAGTTATAGTTTACAAGCATGTGGATAATTGTAAATAAATCACAATCAAACCTTTTATGATAAATTTGGTTTCCATGTAAAATTTAAAAGATACCAAAAGAATTTTTTTCTTGGGTGGACATTGAATTTTATATTTCAAAAGAGATTTTCCAATGTATTCAGGATTTATATGAAACTCTGCAAAGAAGAGAAAAAATATAAAGGTTTCTTCATTTTCCCCATAATCTTAAATTTCTTTTTATTTTCTCTTACACACATATATATATAATAGGGAAAGCATTGTTTTTTTAAACAAATTTTCGAAAACGAATATTTGTTATATTTAAATGTTTTACGATGCCCTGAAATCGAAAAACATGTTTTTAATGGTTGGTCTCTCTCTGTCTCTCTGTGTATGGGACTATGCATGTTTGTTACTTTTATCATCATATCTCAAGAGCAAAAAACTAAATATGATATTTAGTAATAGCTATGTAATGTATTGCGAATTTTATGTATATGTAACACATTAAGTAGTATAACAATATTCTACGGAGACGCACACGGAAACACGCATATACGTAAATATATATAAGTTAAATCAGAATTATTGTTCAGAATTGTAAATGTAGGTCAAGAACAAACAAGATTCACACGATAACAAGCAAGAATCATATAGAAATACATGGCCGCAAACGCAATTAAGACTCGTTATTCTCCCGCAAGGCCGGAGCATAAATGGTGCGAGTCTGAAACGAGTTTACACAACATTTTTTCTTAAAAGAAAGTTTTAAAATAAGTATTTGGAGTTATAATACACTCCTCGCAACTAAGATACGTCGGTCAACGAATGTCTTCAAAAATGTCAAATGTATCGCCAATAACTCGATTTGTAGCAACGATTCGTTCCACCCATTCCATGTTTGATTTCTCATAGATTTCATACACTAATGTTTTCAAGTAACCCCAAAGAAAAAATCAAGAGGGGACGGACATGGCCAGAGAGAGTGCCATGGATTCGGTCCAGCAAGTAAAAAAACTTAGCCTCAGGAATGTAGCTTTCTGATATTAACAGGTAATGAGAGGAGAAATTTGCTGGAGATCTATCATGTTGAGATATGCTACATGTCCGTACTGTTATAACAATACCAGTATCTTTCTATTGTGTTTCGAAAAGTTTAGTTTCGTTCAAATGATTATGCACACGTTCGAATATGTTATGAGCAGAGATTCGTTTGATGGTGATTGGTGTTAGGATTAAGGCCACCTGACTGCACAAGGTTCCTAGGTATGAGTGTGAATACCATTCGTATTTACGCAAATTTCGGAGAAAATCACGGAAAATTCTTAAAGGCTAGACCGATGAGCGGGACCTGAATTCGAACCCTGTGATTACGTCTACCAGCTTCGAGGGTAGAAGTTCCTTACCGATGGTGGGCTCTACATTTGTTGAGAATCCAGCTCCCTAATACTGCCCCTTAGACGCTGTTCCCTTGCAATTAGCTATCCATAAATTAGGTGCACATCCGCGTTTTCTCTGGTCTTGTAGCAAATCATCCTTCCTTACTCTCATGCACCTAAAATACGTTTTTCGTCGCTTCATCCTGGCCAGCAATCATCGCGACGTCTAGCTCCGACTTGCTTGTCTGGGTTGTGCGACCATATGATTTATATGAATTTTGTTTGTTATCGTGTTCCTAATCTCCATGTACATTTTTTAACAATAGTTCGGAATCACCCGGTGTGTTCTAAAAAAAAATCAAAATCAGTACTATTCTCAAGAATTTATAATTTTTTTCATAAATGATAACATGACATTTTTTATATGTTATATATATTATTATTATATAAAATTTTCCAAACTTTTTTCATAATTTAATTTAACTTGTTTCTTTTTTTAATTGTATAAAATATAATCACAGCTAAAATAATATTAGGATTATATTTTTTACTTTTTCTGATTGAGAATTTCCCAAATAAATCTATCAATAAAAGAATTTTTAGTGTTTTTAAAATAAATGTTGATGAATATATATATCCTTTATTATGCAATTGCAACCGAGAGCATTGGTAAAACGGTTTTTTTTTTTTTTAAATATTAGTTTAGTAAAAAAAAATTATAAATACATTAAAAAATTTAAGTCAATAAAAAAATGATGTATTTATTTTCAAAATAATGTAAAGAAATGTCTCAAAATTCTGAAAATATGTATTATTGTTCATTTTAAAATGCATGGAATTTTATAAATCCTGAATTTATTTTTTTGACGAACTTGTAAGATAATTTTAATAAAAATAATTTTATACTTTTCTCGCCGATTATAATTTTGTTAATGCCGGACTGTTATAATTGAAAAAATACGTATTAGCAATAACGTGCATCTGAAAGGATAAACAGGTTGGTATGAGAAATGATGCATAAAATATAGACAAACTGCACTAATAAAAAATATATATATTTATGGTGGCACTTTGCATAGAAAAACCTAAAATGCAGTAAAGAAAATGTCAAAAAGATTCAATAAACAATTTGCACATTAGTTTTACAAAATATGTATATATACTTTTTTAATTAATAATATTGCAATTCAAAACACATTTAAATTATCTTATTACTTTTTTTAAAAATTAATCACACATACATAGTACGTATTCCATATACCAAAATTATGAGAAATATGTTTACCTTCTTGGGGTAAATGACGATCCTGCTTGCCAAACGCATTCTGTGAGCGTGGCAAGACAATTTGTAGCAGTTAAGATTCCCCAATAAATGTCAATAAAAAAAAAAAAAAAAAAAAAAAAAAAAAAACTTATCATTGAATGTCTATTGCTAAAGGCTGAATGTTTTATATATAAGTGGTAGTAATAAAAACATCCTGTAACAAAACAAAATTAAATATACAAAACAATATAATTTGCTTCATTTAAATTTTATTCGAATTAAACCAAAGTTTAACAAAGGATATTAAAAGAATAACAAAGAATAGCAAAATATCACATAGGCATAAATGTACTTTTATATCGCAACACATTTTAGTATATATATATATATATATATATATATGTTTTTTTTTTTTTTTTTTCAGTTTATTTACAGTTAAAACTTAAAAGAATCTGTCACTCGAATATAAGTTGAAGTTATTGTTGTAATTTATATGCTTACTTACTTTTAAAGTCATTAATGCGGAGTTCGTGAGACACGCAGTGTTACAAAATTACAACCTTTAATGACTTTTCTGCTTGATCTCGGAAGCATTTTATTTAGTTTTGTTAACTGTAAACTAATTTAAAAAAAAAAGTAGCTTAATATATTTTAAAAACTTTTTCACAGAATGGTTGTTTATGCTGTATACTTTGTGCTGACTTTATACTTTAAAGAAATGCTATTCAGAATAAATAAATGCTTTTTGTAGAAACATTATTAAGATTTCTCGTGTTTCAGAAGAATATAATTCATGAAAAGTTTTTGCACGCAACGTTTTTAAGTTATAATTTTACCTTCCTTTAAAATAAATTATTCAGCTTTAATGTTGACACATAATAAAACTTTCAGTTACGTTCAAGGTAAATACATTGAAAGATGAATTATTTCAATAATTCAAACGTAAGTTCATTTTCATTAATTCCTACGTATTTATGTATGATGCTAAATAAATTATATGAGTTTATATTAAAAATTAGTATAAAATATAATAATATAATAATCTTTGTTTATGTTTTATTATAATCATATAATAAAATTGTATCATTATTTACTATTTATTCTTAAATTACTTACTATACGTTATTCTTTGTTAAAGGATATAATTACATTTAATAGCGTGTATTGCTTCGTGGTAAAGTGTAGAATTCTTCACAGTAAATCTGTGCTCAATGCCAAAGTTTTGATAATAGAAAAGGAAAACAAAAAACAAATATATAATAAATAATTGAATTTTCTATCATTTAAGGGCTTTTTAAACCAGAAATTCTTTTAAATGAACAATTTAGAATATGCAAAACTTACATGTAGTGAAGGAAAGAAAATATATAAACCTCGTAACTAAAATATATACATATATTTATTTTGAAGCTTTTATTGGGTTCATGATGTGAGAGTCTGAAAATAAATTTGTTTGAATTGTAGATATTGCAGTTTAAAAGAATTTATTTGAAACAATTTAATGAAAAAGTTAAAATATAAGGGATCAAGGGGTCCTTTGGATCACACTTAATTATAATAATTTAACCTTTTTATTGCACTTTCTAACCATTAGATAGCTCTAATTATCTTAAAAATCATATAATAAAAACATATTTTATAGTGATAACTAACTACTTTTATTTCAGAAAAATGAATTTCCCACTTTTTATTAATTTCTAAAAGTTTACTAATTTCATTAAATAACTTAAATAAGGTTAAAGCAGTTAAATAAACTTCTATGAGACAGAAGGTTGTTTTCATTTAAAAACTATTAACTAGTTTGCTTATTTTAATTATACATATATATAACCTGAAATAAATAATAATAATAATAATAATAATCGATATAAAATACGTAATTTTAGTCAGTCCGTTAAATAATTTGTTAGTTTGTTTCTTTTATTGGCAAGATTCTTAATAATGATTCATAGTAATGAAACCAGGACAGTTTTAAAATATAGTTTACAATATTCGGAAGAAACTTTATTAATTAGTAATATTTGACCTTTAAAATTTCGTAATTAGTTCCAAATTAAATGTTCTCAAAGTATTTCCGAGTAATGTAATAATTCACGTAAATAAGGATCATCACAAATTAATAAGATGAAATTGCACAAAATTGAAATACAAAACAGACACAAGAATTCTTGCATAATAGATTATGATTTATATATATACATATATATATATATATATTGATTCAGGATACTGGTAGTTTTCTAGGTGGGGTATAAGAGCCTCTGTTTGTGGCAGAAGATCAGCTCAGTTCATTGATTTTAAAATTAATATAGTGCGATTTACAACAGAAATTTGAGAGAATAAATATATATATATCATGGGTGTCTGACAGAATGTCAACTATTTTCGAATAGAATTAATTCATAAAAATACAAAACATCATCCAAATTATCATCTCTATTTATCCTAAAATATAAAATTGGTCCTTAAATATAAAATAAACGTATTTAATTACAATACTAGGGGGGGGGGGTTATATTATTGTTGCTATTTTTATTTTTATTTATTTATTTATTTAATATAATAAGATCCAACGTGTCCAATAAGGTTAATAATTAAGGTTTATAATTTAGAAAATTTAAAAACTCTAAAGAAAGAAAACCAAAAACAAAACATTCAGCTTGCATAGATTACAAACGCTTTCTATTTGTACTTAAGCGTTACGTCTTTACACATTCAATTAATTTTAAACCCATTGTAACATATTTTTTTTTTTATTTTATTTATTTTTTTTTTTTTAATTAAGTACCAAAAAAAAAAAAAAAAAAAAAAAACCTCTTAAAATGTTTTTACATATTTTTATTTATACATTTATAATTAAAATTAAGTGTAAATTGCTTTTGTGTAGGGCTGCCTATTATAAAACTTTCCATATGCGACATATAAGGTACTGTAAATATCTTCATAACACTAATAGTTTACATTGGTCAATATCTTATCATATCTTGTAATGTATATATACATATATATATATTGTTGCGAAATTGTAAATAAATGTATTTATTTTTGTATAAATTCTTACAAAAGGCTTAGTAAGTTCAATTTTCTTGTCAATTGCTTAGTTGTCAATTTTCTGTATTTCCAGCTCTTTTTCGCTTTAAACTAGCTCAATTTCCGAGTTAAAACGCAATAAAAAGCTTCAATAAGGCAGGTAATAGATTTGGCGCCAAGATTGGCGAATTTCCCCTTCCTTGGTGGCTTTTTAGGCAACATTGGCGAGAAAATACTTATGATCGAAATACCAAATATGGAAGCTCTAACGTGATTGGTTGAACACTTTCTGGATTTTTCTACAGTTTTCTACAATTTTCTACGCGGGTATGTAAGGAGCTGTTTTACGCCAAGGCGTCAGCCTGAGATTAGCTTCCGCCAATGTTGCATTGCCATTGATAGCTTTGAGCCTCTTTGAATGAGCCTTGTTTCATGTGTTATTGCTAAACAGTTTGTACTGTGGATTTGCTATTGACAGCTGTTATTTAAGCTGTGTTTATTGGTGGAACTGAAGTTGATACCTAGTTTATTAGCCCGTATTTTTCTGAAAATTTCTGTATATAAAACTCCTGAATTTTTGAAAGTTTTGCCTCTCATCCTCGAACAACTTACGAACCCCCAAGTACGCAACACCTCTTAACCAATCTCTTACCAATCTGGAACCTCTTAACCAATCCATTACGTTAATTAAATGTTATCTTAAAATAAGTACGGTTTTGTGTATATTGAAAGCATATATCAAATGTAATTTATTTTGTGCTACAGAGATTATAAAATAGGCTTTTAAATATGTTACTTAAAGACCGTATTACAATGCAATTTTTTGTAAAATCTTGTAATACATCATTTGCGCTATTTATACCATTTTTCAGAGAAAGCACGCCATAAAAAATAAATAATTTTGTTTACTTATAAGAAATACTAAAAAATAACGGAAATTAGAGCGCGAAAAGACAGACAGGCAGATAATTGAACAAAATTAAAGTACTACTTAAACAACTACAAAATCAGTTCCAGCATTTTTAAATTATTGTCTTTAATGCAAGTGAATAGTTTTGAGTGGACCTATAATTCTTAATGCGAGTCATATCATAAACCGCACAATCATGATTTTGTGCACGTGAATAACAAATGACAAATTCTTTATATTTTCTGCAATAGAGAGTTATTAAAATAATACTTATAGATTTATCTTTCACAGAACTCAATACATTAGAAATGGTTTTGGTGTCCCTGTAGTCGTACTATTTATAATTTATTTATCTATATAAATGAAGATAAATGTCTGTGTGTGTGTCTGTCTGGAGCTCACACTACCGATCGCCCAGCTAGAAAACTTGGCAGATGGGTACCTGGAACTCAAGAGTTTTCGATTTTCGAAATTGAATTTATTTATTTATTTATTTCGATTTCAAATATGGGCATCTATTTTTCATTTTTCATAAATGTATTCTTTCATTGTAATCTTCTGAGTATCTTAGTACCTTATTAAAACATGTTATAAGGAAACCAGCTTTAAACACTTTTGTGAGCCCTTGAATGCTAATTAGTAATTCAATTTAAATTATTTTTAATAAGGAACATGCTATGGTGTATCATAACCCCTTACATACAGAGGAAAATTTACGTGCTTAGCTTAACAGTGCCTTAGTTATTCAGACAGGCGTGCGAAATTAATGCGTACATTGTTCCAAAAAAACATTTCCTTTTCTGATTCCCTCCCACTCTCCTGTTCTCTGAAATAAGTAAATCCATTGAAAAGACTCTCAAACTCACATTTAATCATTTTATTGCATTCCAAAGCCAAGTGATTAGCTTCACTGGTAGAAGCTGAACAAAAGAATCGCACCTCGAAAAAGCGTATATATACGCCCTGGGTAGTTAACGCATCGGATTAGTGAATCAGATATATACGCCCAGGGCAGTTGAGGGATTAATAACACAGTTCAGTTTCAAGGCTTTCCTCAAATAATTACAGTAGATAGAGCGTGAACAAACAGAAAAACGGACTGACAGACTGAGATAAAAAGATAATTCATAAATGTTTTTTAACTTTGTTAAAAAGTGTTAATAACGATAGACGAGAATAGTATTTACTTAATTTCTTGGATGCATAAGATACAGGTATGAAAAAATACAAGATGCGTTTACAGAATTACGATTAAAGACTTTAAATTGATTATTTATAAAAGAACATTATTTAATTCTAAGTTTATTATTAAAACATTATATATAAAAATGTGTCATTTTGCTTGAAATATGTAGAATGAACAAAAAAAAAAAAAAAGCCAGAATTTTATAAAAGTACATTTAACAGCAATTTTGATAAATCAGAATATATCATATTGATTAAAAAGTATATATATTTAGAAAAAAATCTTACATTAATAACATCATATAACTATTTTAAATTTATTTTAAAAAAATGACATAAAATATTTGCCATATATTTCATGCATTCACTCCCTATTTAACCAGAGTATTAATCAAGCTGAAATTGTAATAAATAAAGTTATAAAATCAATCGCATTTGTAAAATGAGGAAAAATCAATAATTTCTATTCGTAATGGAAAGTGTGTTTAAAGACTTTTCGATAATATGATAAAACCTTTCGAATTCTTTTAATGGATTTCCCCTACATTTATTCTAACTTGAAGAAATAATCCATAATTTAGTGTTCTAAATTTAATTTTAAACGCTATTTTTATTTGAAGAAGAACAAAAACTTCTTAAAATGATATTAAAATTTACTTATATTGAGAGCCTTTCTGTTCATTTTCTGTTTTATATCAAAATTGATAAAAAAAAAAAATAAAATTTCTTTAATCACCAATCAATAGTTAATTTATTATTGCTCGAAATTGCCACATAAAAGGGCTTTTTGTGAAAACTTCAAACACTATTTTAAGTATTTTGACAGCATATTTGTCCATAACAAATTGTTATGTAGTAGAATGAAGAATATATTATGATACAGTTGGACATTTTGGAATTTAGACGCTTTGTCAAATATCTAGAAAAAAATTCTACGAACTATCTTGAAATTTTGCAAGTATGAAGAACATGTTATACCTTAAAGATTTCAATACTAAAAAAGGAAGACAGTAAATAAAAGAAAATAAAAAAGGGGGCCAGTAAAAAATAAATAAACAGTCAAAATGTTACGCATAACCCTGTAAAAAGTAATGATTAAAAAGCGTTTTGACTGTAGCATGCAATTAGGGCGTTCATCTAATTATTTGAATCAATTTGTATGAAGCTACCATCAAGGAACGCGGTAGCGTTCCGCCCCGACAAACACCCGCCAATCTAAAACAAACATTAAGAGAAATACAAATGAAATTTACAACGTAGGAAAGTCAATGTTGAACGCTTACAAGTGTATATTATGTCGACATGGCATCTGGGACTTTTCGACTACCTGTATCTCAGCTCCCTGATCCCCAAGACCTATGATTTTCTGCACAGACCTTAAGCATACCCTTAAGACAAAACATACATATTTGCATGTCGCTCCGAATTATGGAGCCTGAGTTATATAACTTTGAAAACCCGAAATTTGCCGGTCAGATTCTTCTGCTGCTTCTTCTGGTAATTGTTAAGACAAAAAACTGTTGACGGCGATTGAGCCTAGAAATCTGCAGCTAATGAGCTGAATATTTGCATGAGCACTTCTGACCTGTACTAGTGCCTTTTGCAATCAAAAAATTTTTTGGTCAATATACAGGGTAATTATTTTCAATTTTGTGATATTTAACCCAAAAATTTCGTGAATTCGTCAAGAGATGGCGCTTGTCTTCAATGAATTTAATTTTGTCATTTAATACGGCAGTAAATAGAAATAAATTATGTTTTTATTTTTTTTTCTTTACTTTTTTTTTTTTTTTTTTTTACAAAAATGGATTGAAATAAATTAAAAGACACTTTTTTCTTATTTTTTTAAAATTTTTACAAGAAACATGTTTATTAAAAAAAAAATAATATTAATGGGCTCTTCCCAGCATCGTCTGCTCAATCACGTGATAGAGGAAAACGAATAATCGAATTCAATTAAATATTGTTCGTAAGAACAAAAATTTTAATATTTAATATAAAATAAAATAAAAGTAATATTGTGCATTTGTAAACAGTAGAATAATTGTATTTGTAAATTTAATAATTTTTAAAAACATTTTATGTGTTTATTTATTTTTACCTATAAAAATCGATTTTTGTATATTGTAGTGTAACTGTAACATTAACTGATCTAGCAATAAATAATAGCTTCTTTTGGAATGTTTATGGATTATAATTTGAAATTTTAAAATGTTTTCATTTAATTTAATTGCATAAAGGTGTTACAACAAGTTAATTAACTTAGTTACTGGTCTAAATGGATTTACGTAGTACGATATTGCACTGTCACTGATTTAAGTACCAAAAATCAGAGTATTTAAACATGTCTTCATGAATATCAATAACAGGTATAAACTAAATGATGATTGTAAATGTATACAGCAAACAAAAGATGATGAATAATGATATAAAATGGATTAAAAATGATGATGTGTAAAAAATAACACAGATTAAATACGATTGATCAAAAATAAGAATAGAAAATATGTTATTTTAGCAACTGCTCTAAATGAACAAGACTTCGTCTGCTATTTGTTTTTCCTCTATCATGTGACCTCTGACGTCAGGTGGGAAGAGTCCATTGATAAATTTGGATTTCGTAATAAATAAATGCTTAAGGGGCATGCTAAGTAGACTTTTAACAAAAGTAATGTGGCTGATTAAATAAAAGAGCGATTCCTTAACTTTATATAATTACGGATGATGGAAGAATACATATAATTAAATTCCGATCATATATTATATACGAGAAATATTATCATGGAAAAATTCAAATTTGACATTTTTGTGTTTCTATAAGTTTTGAGATCTTCTGAATTCATTTTTCATTTTTTATAATAAAGAGATATGCATGTATGTGTATCAGTGAATACGATAGCGTCTAAATGCTCCATTTGATATGTATGCTGGAGGTGACCCACAACTAATCATTTTAATGATGTAGAACTTAGTTTTTTTTTTTTTTTTTTTTTTTTTTAACCATATTTTTATTGACTTCGATTCTTTTTCGTTTTTTTGTTTTTCCAGTACAAATCTTGCAATCGATTTTTAAGTAACTTCCCGACTAGGTAGACATTTAAAACTTTCAGGATAGCTCAGAACACGGTGACAATACATTTTTTAACACTTTTAGTTAATTGTTTCTGGTCCCTACTGCCTTCGGCAGCGTTTATATGATTCGACAGAAAATTTATTTAACTAATTACACGACTACCCAGACATTTGAAACTTTCAGAATAATTCAGAACCCTGTGAAAATGTATATTTTTAATAATTTCAGCCAACTGTTTCGGGTTACTGCTGCCTTCGGCAGCTTTACCAGTACACATCTTGGAATCGCTTTTTAACTAACTTGCCGACTAGCTAGACATTTGAAACTTTCAGGATAGCTCAGAACACGGTGACAATTCATTTTTTAACACTCTTAGACAACTGCTTAGGGTCCCTACTGCCTTCGGCAGCGTTTATATGATTCGACAAAAATTTTATTTAACTAATTTCCCGACTAGCCAGACATTTGAAACTTTCAGAATAAGTCAGAACATGGTAAAAATTCATTTTTAAATACTTTTATCCAACTGTTTCGGATTACTGCTGCCTTCGGCAGCGTTACCGGCACAAAGCTTGCAATCGATTTTTAACTAACTTCCCGGCTAGCTAGGCACTTGAAACTTTCAGGATAGCTCAGAACACGGTGACAATACATTTTTTAATATTTTAGTCAACTTTTTCAGGTCCCTACTGCCTTCGGCAGCGTGCTTATATAATTCGACAGAAAATTTATTTAACTGATTTCCCGACTAGCTAGACATTTGAAACTTTCAGAATAGTTCAGAACATGGTAAAAATGCATTTTTTAATACTTTTAGCCAATTGTTTCGGATTACTGCTGCCTTCGGCAGCGTTACCAGAACAAAGCTTGCATTCGATTTTTAACTAACTTCCCGACTAGCTAGGCATTTGAAACTTGCGGAATAGCTCAGAACACGGTGACAATACATTTTTTAACACTTTTAGTCAACTGTTTCAGGTCCCTACTACCTTCGGCAGCGTTTATATTATTCGACAGAACATTTAACTAATTTCCTGACTAGCTAGACATTTTAAACTTTCAGAATAGTTCAGAACACTGTGAAAATGCATTTTCTTAATACTTTTAGCCAACTGTTTCGGCCTTCGGCAGCGTTACCAGCACACATCTTGCAAGCGCTTTTTAACTAACTTTCCGACTAGCTAGACATTTGAAACTATCAGCATAGCTCAGAACACGATGAAAATACACTTTTTAATACTTTTAGTCAACTCTTTTAGGTCTCTACTGCCTTCGGCAGCGCTTATATGATTCGACAAAAAATTTAATTGACTAACTTTCCGACTAGCTAGACATTTGAAACTTTCAGAATAGTTCAGAACACGGTGACAATGCATTTTTAATGCTTTTAGTCAACTGTTTCGGGTTTCTGCTGTCATCGGCCGCGTTACCAGTACACATCTTGCAATCGTTTTTTAACTAACTTCCCGACTAGCTAAACATTTGAAACTTTCAGGATAGCTCAGAACACGGTGACAATGCATTTTTTAATACTTTTAGTCAACTGTTTCAGGTCCCTACTGCCTTCGGCAGCGTTTATATGATTCGACAGAAAATTTAATTAACTAACTTCCCGATTAGCTAGACATTTGAAACTTTCATAATAGTTGAGAACACAGTGACAATGCATTTTTAATGCTTTTATTCAACTGTTTCGGGTTTCTGTTGTCATCGGCAGCGTTACCAGTACACATCTTGCAATCGCTTTTTAACTAACTTCCCGAATAGACCTTTGAAACTTTCAGAATATCTCAGAACACGGTGACAATACATTTTTACCTATTTGAAAATCATCTGAGGTCAAATTTTCTCGAATTTACAAATTTGTCCTCAAATGTCCTCAAATTAAAGCATAATTTAACTCTGTCCTCAAATGGCCTTTCAATTTGAGGACGCTGCGATGATTTGTCCTCAAATTGGGTTTAAAAAATTTAGTCGCCTTACTTAAACACAGTATCAACTTGAGTTTCACCAGAAAACGCAGCTTAAATAACACCTGACAACATATAAATCACACCACAAACGATACCATAGTCATAACATACAGAAATAAACAACAATTCAATGGTAGAGACTTATATTTATTAAAATTCCATTTTTCCGACTGAGTGAAAAAAGTGACTGGACCGGTACTCGAACCCCGGATCTTTGACTTACAAGGTCAAGGCTCTACCAATTGAGCTATCCAGGCCGACACCCCGGTCAGCATTACCTCACTCAGACAACCTTTAGGCAGAAGAGAGACTTAGTCAAGCAGAAGGGACTTAGTCAAGCAGAACTTTCTATTCCGTAAAGTCTTAGCGACAAACTGACCTCAGTGGTCGGAACGGAACCCCATTTATACCCTGCCATTAATCCTGAATTTTACTTCTGTAATAATCATAACCGAATTTTACTTCCGTAAAAACTTCCGTAATAATCGAGTTACAGCTTGGACAATGGGTCTATGGATAATAAGGTTTTTTTCACCAAGTTCGTCAAAATAGTTGTCAAGGTGCGATAAAGTCGCCAAATTCATCGCCAAGTCCATTATGTGCCATGATAAATTGGGTTTTTAACGGAGAAGGATCTTTTTTAACTCGGAAACAAGCTAGAAATGCGAAAAAGTGACATTTTTTAATGTGACTAAACTTCTTAGAAAGAAATCACATAAAAATAACTAGTAGTATTTAGAAATCTGTAACACTATACTTACTAAACTATGATAACTAATAGTAACTAAATAATAACTAATAATAACTAATATAACTAATAACTAATTAATAAATAATAACTAACTAATAACTAATATAACTAATAATAACTAAACAATGCATAACAGGCACGATTTTTATTGATCTATTACACAAATATATTCATTATGCATACGTATTATATTTATAAAAGCACATACATAACCTGCAAAATGAAGTGATATCTCATAAAAAAAAGAATACTATTGTAAAAGTCACCCCGCCCAGCAAAAACTCTTACCTTTCTTATGTATAAGTATTATATTTATAAAAGTACATACATAACCTGCAAAAAGAAGTGATATCTCATAAAAAACAATACTATTGTAAAGGTCACCCCGCCCAGCAAAAGCTCTTACCTTTCTTAAGCAGCCAAAAACGGATTGATATCAAATTTCTCCGCCGCTATTGAATCCAGGGTACTCAATGCCTAGCTTAAGGAAGATCTGCCAATAACACTGCTTGTATCTTTCTAATAAATCCTAATCTCTTTGAACATTCTTTGTTATCTGTGTTAGTTTTTTCGCTGCATTATAAAGTTATAATTTAAAGTAATTTTACGGCGGGGTGCGTCCCCTATGTAGAAGTTTTAATTAATAAAAATATTAGTTAGTTAAGATTAAAATATTATTACGCACCCCGTCTTAAAAATACTTAAAATTATAACTTTATAATGCAGCGAAAAAACACAGTTAACAAAGAATGTTGAAAGAGATTAGGATTAGAGAAGGAAAGAGATTAGTATTGTTTTTTATGATATATATATATATATATATATATATATATATGGATATATAACAATTCTTTTAATAGTTTGGCACTTTTTAAAATTATAACACGTAGGATATTAAATCCAGTGCTAAGACATATTTAAGAAACTTGGCATACTATAAAAAACACACTGCAATCAGAATGCAAAATTGTTAAATATCGTACGAAATTTGAACATTTTTTCTAAATATTTTTTAACTACACATATACAAAGTTTAAAAGAAAAAATATATATATAGTCATTATTTAATAGCCAAAGTTATTGAGAAACTTTTGCCATTGATTGAATCAAAATAAAAATGTGAGTAAAACCCTTATAATTTTGCTTTTAGTTTGACAGGAACTGAATATCAGTTCATCCTATCAAAAACAACTTTTTGATTTAGCGTGATATCTGTTTCGGGTTTTTATTTAAGTAGCTCAAAACATTTGGCTATTAAATTATTCGAAGATTTTTTTTTTTTTTTTTTTTTTTTTAAGCGTGCACATACGTAGTTAAAAATTATTTAGTAAAAATGCTCATATTTAATAAGATATTTAGCATTTTTGAATTTTGATTGCAGTGTGCTATGTCTAATGTAGTGCAGATGGCTTAGTAATATAAATAATTTAATATAGATGGCTTAGCACTGTGTCTAGTACCCTACTGTGTTATATATATATATATATATATATATATATTAAGTAGTAATTTATTTGCAATTTTTTAAAGAAATTGTCACACCTCCAGGAATGCATGTAGTAGCCTCATAAACATTTATACACGTTAAAATCATATGCTAGAGCCAAGCTGCGCATTTCTTTTTACAAAGGAATATAAAACTTTTTGGTTTTAGTTTAATTTTAGATAGGTAGTGTAACAGTGATTGATAGTGTTTTTTTTTTTTTTTTTTTTTTTTTTAGTGTACAGTCTGTCACATTAATATCGAAAGTATTATTAAAAAAAAAAGTAGACATATTTCTTTGTTGAAATACAAGTCAATAAATTTTATTGTCTTAATAAAACATTGTGTCAAATCTTGGATACCAACATAACGGTTTTGGACAATAATTCGATTTCAGAAACAACCGAAATGACAGCCTTTCGGTTTTGACACAATGATTTCTCAACACCAGTTTTCACTTAATGCCAATAACTGACGTCATTGAAATCACGAAAGTGTCTTCCCAATAGTAAAGTGTCTTCCCCATGTCCATCCCCCCGATTTTTTTAGATAACGTTTGTTTATGTTATGACATATTGCACCTCCATTCGTTGGAAATTGCTTGATAATCATCTTCTACAGGTTGTTTGCTGTGTTTTCTAAATACACAGCTATAAGTCTAACAATCCAATCCAAACTTCTACATCTAGGATACCAGATATAAAACTTCTGAACAACCTTTTCGACATTTAATGCCTTATGGGATGTCCCCTTTGTGTTTGGCATAAGTTGTCTGCTGCCTTATTGGCGCTATCTTCAGCGTTTGTGTCAGCAACAATTTTTGTATCAGGCGAATCTGTTTATCCATATTCACAACCTTTAAAACAGGAAAATTGGAATTAGCGACTTCGATGGGCAAACATCTTAAAAAAGTATCATTATTTTGGGGTAACTATTGTAGTAATAAGAAAGCACCAGAGGGCTGGCGTTTTAAAGCAATAAGTACAAAACTTTGAATAACTATTGCATTTTATGGTGTTTATTCAAAGTTTTGTATTTATAACTGTTTTGGTAACTGTAAATAAATTCGGAGTACTTTTTTTTTTTTTTTTTTTGGGGGGGGGGGGGGGTATTGTTACTATTTTGATAACTATGTATAAGAAATGGGTAAAATTAAAATCTTGTTGCCAAATATTCCTATAGGAGAAATTTATACTCAGTGCGAAAATATTCACTTAAATGATTATTTATATAATTAGGTTGCTTGATGGAAGCTTTAAACTTGTATTATTTTTCCTTTCAGAACCAGCAATCTGTAAATTAAATTATGAAATATTAATACAAACAAAAATATTAATATTATACTGGAATAATTTTAAAGTTAAGTAAAAGATATATAAATAAATAGTAGTAAAAAAATAGTAAAAAATAAAATAAAATAAAATCTTAAAAATATGGCAAATTTCAGCGATTCTTCACTAAACGAGATATTATCGTTAGTGAAAAGTCTAATACTACTTTATAATTTTTTGCACTTTAGTGGTTAGTATTTAACTGATTTAGCGCCCCACTAGATAAATGCTGTGGGTAAGTGGTAACGACCTGGGTCTGAAATTACTCTTTGAGGGTAGTTCAGATACATTCCATCAGTAATTTGACCTTCCGGAGAAGGAAAGGCTCATTGACTTTTCATATGCATAATTATTGTTATATCAAGATTGTTTATTTATTTGCATGCTTTTAATTTTCAATTTTCAATTTTTTGCCTAATTTATTAAATTTTTTTTCTTATTCTTATTTTTATATTTTAAGACTTTCTTTTATTTCATTGGTTGACTTTTATAATCTTTCATTTGCTATTCCTTATCACCCTTTTCGTTACTGCAGTTTATTAGTTTGCCTTCTACATTTATAGTTCTTTCAGCAGATAATCAGAATTTTTAAAGCTTGTTGCTGTAATCTTGCTGTAAATCCTAACACATTGCCGATTGTCCTCAACGTAGCTATCATGCAACGATGAATCTACTCAAATGAAATAAACTTTCTTTTAGGGTATGTCGGCATGCTTACGAATGCGCTTGATAAATAATGATACATTATTTCGAAACGCTCAATACCTAATACCTTTATGGTAAAATAGAGAGTATCAAGAAAAAATGTAAAATGAAAAATAAATGTTTATTGTAATAATACAATTTTTGCATTATAAGCTCTTGAATGTAATAACAGTAGTATATCCATAACACATGAGTGCATAATAATATTTGAATTTTGTATTTAATTCAAACAAAAGTAGTTGTTTCTTATGAAAGTTAAGGGGACACAGGACATTTGAAAACAAGGAATATAAATAATGATTGTTAGAATTCAAACTTCTAAATCTCTGAAAATAATCTATACTAATATATAAATGCGAAAGTTTTGATGGATGGATGGATAGATGTTTGTTACTCAATCACGCCACAACGGCTAAGCGGATCTGGATGAAATTTGGTACAGAGATAGAGAATAGTCTGGAATAGAACATAGGCTACGATTTATACCGGAAATTTGATTAGATTTTTTAAAATTAATTAAAATATGAAAATAATAAACTGGTAATTGACTTAATATAAGCCATTTAAATTTTAACTGTTGCCAAAAAACGTTTGCGAGATATTTTTATTTATTTATTAATTTATTTGTTGTTTTTAATATAAAATGAAATATGCTTTCACGCGAAAAATAAAAAATTACTAAATGTTAAATTGGTCGATGAGAAAATGACACTTTATAATTTTAAAATAAAATAGTACTATTACAAATCTAACATATTGCTTCTAAATTTTATTTCATAGCATTTTTTTTATATACCTCAACTTCAGATTTTTTTTTTAGTATGGCGTATGAAACACGCTTGGCATAAAAGCTAAATCTGCATTATATTAAAGGCATTTTCTTATTGATAATTCTGGACATTTTTTTAAATTTTGATGCTGAAGAAGATCGGACATTTTTCGCCAAGGAAAAGATAGAAAGAAATACGCAAGCGAAGTGATGACGTAACTGGCCGTTCGTGGTTGGTTGGTTGGTTGTAGGATTAAGGCCGATTGACTCCTTAAGTGTCCTAGGCCTATAGGGGGAATGCCCTCCGTGGGGGTCTTTCTAAGGGGTCCTAGCCCGTATTTACGCGAGTTTCCTGGCCGTTCGTGGATGCAAGAAAAATATTTCCTATGTTAAACGCCCATTGGATTTTTTGTAAAAAATTATTAAAAATCGAGGAAAATTATTTCCCGATTTTAATCGACATATTTAGGTATAGATATGTATTAGTTATCATGTCCATGCGTTAGATTAAGATAATTTTGTTGTAAATTTGACAAAATTTGAATTTTTAATTTCGAAACTCTAGAAAAAAAAAAATGGTAAACTTCCATACTCGGTTGAAAACACAAATATTTTATTTCAAAGGATGATATTAACACAATAAATATCCAACCAATATACTAATTAAAAGGAAAATGATAAATATTCTATCATAATTTGAAGTCAAATTTGTTTTCAAATGTCTAAATAAAGTACCTGATATAAGATACTAATATGTTGTAGTGGAATAAATTTGATATCGGTCATCCTTCGCAGAAAAAAAGAAATATCGCCAAATTATTTAGCAAACATAAATTAATTCCTTTCAAAAATCATGGTTATTTTAACAACTTATATTAAGAGAGTAATGCATAATATGAAACAATATTTCGTACAATGCATATTACGAAAATATACATCTGGCATGTATATTTTTGTATTACGTTTTTGATCACCAAATACAATAAGAGCCAAGAACGACAGTTTTGAAATTTAAAATTAAATTTTGACAATTTGACAGCAAAATAACTCAATCTAAAACATGCACATGATAACTAATACATATATATACTCAAATATGGGGATTAAAATCGGGAAATAATTTCCCTCGATTTTTAATAATTTTTTACAAAAAATCGAATGGGCGATTAACATACGAAATCATTTTCTTGCATCCACGGACGGTCAGTGACGTCACACTTCGCTTGCGTACAGGAACAATTATCGCATAATTATATTTCGGTCTAAAACTGCAACAGAAATTCAAAAGTCGCCAAGGGCATTAAGGCTGTACCATGATCAAGTTTACATATTAATTTATTTATTTATTTTTCTATATACCAACTACAATTAACTAAGCATGAAGTTTATATAACCACAAAATAATAATAATAATAATAATAATAATTGTCTCATGCGATAAAAGTAGCCGATCATAGCATATTGTAATATTATATGTGGCTTGAAATTGCTGTCATTCTATGGTTGATCGATTAAATTAAATAAATATAGGAAATAACTTGAGAGCAAATATTATGTAGTACATCACGTATAATGGTGTTCGTATGTAACTGGGATTCAGATATAAAAGAGCTACTTGAAATTTTTCGATACTGTCCGTATCGAATCTGTCATATATGATAAGCACCCAAATGGAAACCCACGGGTAAGCCATTGTGGCAGGCAATAGGGACAGGCACCGAAGATTACCAAAAGCAAGCTTTTGACCGATATCAGTTTCTTTTTCTTTCTTTTTTTTTTTTTTTTTTCGTAAAGCTATATAGAAAAGAGTTTGCCAGAGAAGCGGGCAAAGCCGTCCAAAATTGTTTAAGAACTAAAATATTATTCAACGATTCGCCGGGAGATGGAAAAAAAAAATCATTTCTTTGTAAAAAAAAAAAAAAAAAAAAAAAACTTAAAAATTTGAAACTTACAAATATTATATGAGCTTCACCACATAATTAAAATTTTAATTCACAAGTCACCAAATTATTATTAGAACCAGGTTAATATTGTGCAATAGTGAACTAAAATTATAAAAAGAAAGGTTTCGAAATAAAATTCATAATTGACGACCCAGTTTTTATGCATCCGCAACGCAGTATTGTTTTAGTACAGGATCCCTATGAACGAATTTTAAATTTTTATCGCCATGTTGACGATAACTTTTTATTTATTTATTTTGGAATTTTATTTTGACTTTCAACGAGTTACATTTTTTTTTTTTTTTTTTTTTTAGTATTCCTTATCAGACTCTGTTTTGCACAGCACCAAAATGATATGGTTTCATTACATTACATATTATGATCAAATCGTCAGTTCCCACACATACACATCAAAATTTCCACGTGAAAGAAGTCGCGGGTAACAGCTAGTTTGTTTATAAATATGAAATTTGTATATGCAGCTATATCTTATTTGTTGATAGCTATATAGTAAAATAATTAGTTAATTATTAACTAAATTTTATAATTGCATTTCTTAGTATTGCATTTTCAAAAATTTATATCTTGCACGTATGGTATTTCTGAAATTAGTGAGTGGTATTACATTAAATTTTTTACATGATCAATGTAAATGGATGTGATTAAAATGACGAACATTTATATATTTCCATTCATAAACTGATAAATTAGAAAGAATTATGATAATTAAAATGTGCAAAAACTTGAACTTCCTTAATATATATATATATATATATATATATATATATATATATATATATGTATTATTATCATTATTATGTTTATGTTATTTAGACTTGCCGGTTCGTCATTTTAAATATTAGTTATATTTCTTCAGAATACAAAATAAATAATTGCTGAGATAAACATAACTTTAAAGTAATTAATCTGCGTGCAAGAAATAAATTTCAGAAATACAATGGTCAAAAATTCCATTGTAAAATTATTAAATAATTAATTAATCATTTTTGAAAATGGCAGTCACCCAATAAGTTACAGTCATATAATATGTGAAAATTCTACATTCATAAACAAATTATTTTCAGAAATATAGTAGTTTGAATTCTAAAATTTTTATTTGGTTTTAATGTATTTAAAAGCTTTTTGCCTCCTTAAATTAAAGTCCACGGTAGCCCAGTTGGTAGAATGCCAAGCTCGTAATTGGAAGATTGCGGAATCGATACTCTAGCTGGCCAAAGATCGCCGTGTACACTAATGGTGACTGGTGCACGTAAAATCCGTTGTAACATCAATGTTCTCCTTGTTACCGTCGAATTTATACCTCTAGGGTCACCGAAGAGGGGAGCCATCTCCTCCGTGGAGGATCAAAATTGTGATGGCACGTCTCCGAAAAATCTCTAGGGGTGCGCCCTAGACCGTCGCAAATTACCCATAGCGCAGTACTAGGGCGTGGTTAAACCCAACTACCCACCTACATACCTTAAACTATATCGTATTATTAATATACAAATGTATATTTGCCCGGATATCCATTTATGTACCAATGAACGCAGAAATATGTGGGTGGTACTGAAAGATGCAAAAATGTTTAATTATTCCAAGATCACTATTTAAATTAAATTATCCCGATTGTGAAAATGATATTTTGATGAATTATTATTATTCCAGTATTCAAAGCGATATCAAGTTAAAACCAAAAGCGAGGGTTGGTTGGTTGGTTGAGTTTTTCGTCGCACTAGTGCTGCGCAGATGGGCAATTGCGACGGTCTGGGACTCACCCCTAGAGTTGGTCTGGAGACATACCATCGCAATTTTGATCCTCCATGGTAAGGATGGCTCTCCTGCTTCCGTGACACCCAGACGTATAACTTTTGATGGGGACATGGAGGACATTGCGGCGACGACAGATTTTACGTGCACCAGCCACCCTTAATGTACACGACGATCTTCGGCCGGCTCGAGTTCCGAACCCGCAATCTTCCAATTACGAGGCCGGCGCTCTACCGACTGGGCTACCGCCAAAAGCGAGGGAAAATAATGAACACAAAGTACTCATAAAAAATCTGGTGTGAAACAAAAACATGACTTCTATTACCCACAATTACACGTATTATATGCATTTTTTGGAATTTACATGTAAGAAAAACATGATACACGTGTAAAGACGCGTAAAACAGAATTTACATAGCAATTTTAAAAAATGAGTAAAAAAATAATAGAGTTATTTTTTTAAACAGCAATTTCCGAGATCTAAAACTGAAATACCTCATCAGGATGACCATTAAATTTCCTGTAATGACCACGTAATACATGCGAAAAGGTATCTAATATGAATTTACGTAACAATTTTCAAGAAAATCGTTAGAGCCGTTTTTGAGACAACAACTTTTACTTGGCATACACAATTTTTAACTAAAAAACAATAATTACATACAAACGGATATTTAAAATGGAGTTAATATGGCGCGTTTAAAAAAAAAAAAAAAAAAAAAAAAACTCTACAGACGTTTTAAAAGGAATGCACTTGCGAGACCTCAAATTGTGCTATTTATACAGGGCGCCCATCATTCTTTCCGAACTAACCAATTTTATGATTCGAATTGACATCTAATATAATATTTGTAAAGTAACTTTGAAAAAATTCGTTAGAGCTGTTTTTGAAATACGGACTTACGGTCCCACTTCCGATTTCCGATGTCCCACTTTAGGTTTTTCAATTTTTACCAAAATTTGGAAAATGTGTCTGTACAAAAACCTTGTCTCCATTCTGAAGTTTGTAGTTTTATCTTTATTAGTTTCGGAGAAATGATAGCTAGAATATTCCGCACATACATACATACACATATACATACACGCATACATACATACACAATGAACAACTGCCAAAAACTACTTTTTTGGAATCAGGAGGACTTAAACGTGTAAATCATGTGAAAACTCGATATCGAATTTTGGACCGAATGCAATACTTCTATTTCCTACGGTAGCAGGGTAATGGAAGTAAAATGCGAAATGCGAAACGAGCATAGCCTGCTAGTTTTAAGATAGAGATTATGCTTTTACTATTTTTATGGAAAAAAAAAACTCTGCTCATTCCACAATAATATAAACCAGATCTAACAAATAAATCTATCTATTAATCAGAAAGAAATACAATGCAAACCGTGTATAATGCCAGAGCTATTCATATGATTGAAAGCACTTGAGATAATGAAGAGGAGAAAAAAAAAATCATCTCAGAAAAATGCAAAATGATAATAAATAGTCATCAATCAAGTAAATAAATAGAGTGTAGAAACCCTCAAGATCATAAAACGATCATTATAATGATCTTTTTATGAAAGCATATTGTTATTTTTGCTAAGAAATTTAGGTACACTGCCAGTAACATAATGGCTTTGTGATATATGTAAACTGCCTTTTGTGTCTATCATTATATATTAAAATATGTATAAATAACGCACATAACGTAAAACCACACTGTTTGCAGTTCCCCATCATATTGTAGGTATGGGGAACCTAGGTAATCCTGAAAATTTTCGACCTCGGTTTTTTCCTCGGAATCCAAAAATATCAAAATAGGTATGGTGTCCGTATGTAGGGTGTCTGTTAATTCGTTAGACTGTTAGTGTGTTATTCCGTTAGTGCGTTAGTCCGTTAGTCCGTCAGAGTGTTAGTGTGTTAGACTGCGTACATAATATCTCCTGAACAATTGATCGCAGAGAGGTCGGACCAGTTTTAAAGTATTATTTATGACACTGGTACGAACTCTATTCATTCGCAACATTCTAATTAAAAAAATTCACAAGTTTTTCGAAATTTACGACTTTCTTAACATGGGAGAATTGGGCAAAATTTCACTTAAACATGCATGAAAAGAAATATTTTTATCCTAAAGATGTAAAACAGCTTTTAAATATCAGTTTTGATGCCGGAATGAACATCTTCAACTAGAAACATGCTATTTTAAATATTTCACAAATTATTTGAAATTTACGAATTTTTTAACATGGCAGAATACAGAAATTTCTCATAAATGTCCTTTTAGAGGGATATTTTCATTTTAAAGTTGTCAGACTACTTTTAAAATATTGTATAAGATGCTGGTGTAAACATCCTTGACTATTAATTTTCCAATTTAAAAATTTCGTAAATCACTGGACATTTACAATTTACTTAATATGAATGAATAGGGCAAAATTTCGCATAAACGTCAACTTTGAGGAATATTTTAATCGTAAAGATATCAGAACACTTTTAAAATAACATTTAAGATGCTGGCATGAACATACCTGACTACATTTTTTTTTATTTAAAAATTTCGTAAGTTATTTGGAATTTACAATTTACTTAACAGGGCAGAAAAGGGCAAAATTGAGCATAAACGCCCATTTTGAAGATCATAAATATCGCAGACAACTTCAAAATAACATTTATGATACTAGTTCGAACATAATTGACTACAAATATTCTAATAAGAAAAATTCGTAAGTTATTCGAAATTTAAGATTTTATCATCATAGCAAAATTGGACGATATTCGATATAAATATGCATTTTGGGGATTGTTGCAGTGGATAGTAGCAAGAAAACAAAACTACGAAATTAACCCCAATAAAAAAAATTAATAGATTAGAATAAGTTAAATGTATCGTACTGAACGGTGGATAACTTTTAGACGGGGATTTTGTTCTGTCACTGTCAGCGTTTGGTCAAATTCATTTCTCTTAACACGAATATAATATGTTCTGTACTAGAAATTTATGAGAACATACATATGATGAGGAACTGAGCAGAATCCATTATGCCAACTAGTTATTTTACTAAAAGTCTTAGTTTCAAAAATAAAAAAAAATAAATTAAAATTTCAACAGGTTTTTCGGTATACCTTTTTCCAAGCTGATTTTAAAAGAGATTTGAAAATGAAATTATGCATGTTCAGAAAAATAAAGCCAGTATATTCTAAGAGTTTATATCGAAACTTCGCTTATCCAGTGCTTAAAAGAAAAAAAAAAAAATACATCTCTATAGATAAAAGAGTACTTCCATTCATTTGCTGATTCACTCACTCACTGACTCATCAACGTACAACAAAATCTACTGGAGCCACTGACAAGAAACAGAGTCATATTATAGAACACATAGTGTAAGAATCCCCTAAGAAGCGATTTTGCAAAATTTGACCCCTTACTCGTTAAAATGTAGCTAACGCAGATATCTAAAAACTAATTTCTGGAATTTTAGAAATTCGGACTCCAAAGAGGGAAAGGGAGCAAAACGTGGTTTCACATGCTCCTATATAACTTAAAAAAAAAAAAAAAAAAAAAAAAAAAAACGTGAAATTTTTACTTTAATATATAGCTAATACAAACACCTATAAACCAATTTCTGGAATTTTAGAAATTCATCGAGAAGCGGGGAAGAAAGTAATTTGAAATAATCCTTTATATCGCAAACAGAAAAAAAAGGTACATGTGAGATTTTAGCTATACTGGACCTAAAATATCGCCGCAAATACAAAAAACTAATTTCTTTAATTTTAGAAATTTGTCCCAGGTGGGGCGGGAGCGGGGAAAAAAAAAGGGGGGGGGATGTTACACAGTTGGAAATTGATACAGATAGGTTTTAGAGGCTCGCAAGTCGAATGGGGATATTTTCGAAAGTGTAAAGTTATTAGGAGGGGCGGAAAGTGAGGGGAGCGGAGGGGTAATAAATATAAATAGAGTTAGATCGTAAAAAAATGTTACATAGAGGTTTTTGATACTTAAAAATCGATTGTGGCTATTTTTGAATTTAAAAAATTATTAGAATAGAAGTGAAGGGGGTGAGAGGGAGGGGCTATGAGAAAAAAAAAATAAAAAATAAATAAATATATATATATATATATACAGAGAGAGAGAGAGAGAGAAATACATTTAGACAGTTAAACATTGGTTCAGATAGGTTTTAAAGTCCCGCAAGTCGAATGAGGATATTTTCAAAAGTGTAAAGTTATTAGGAGGGGCGGGGAGGGGGGATTGGAAAAAAAGAAATGGAGTTAGATCGTTCAAAATTGGTACGTAGAGGTTTTTTGATACCTGCAAACCGATTGCCGATATTTTCGAATTTGTAACGTTATTAGGAGGGGTGTGAAAGGGAGGGGGAGTAAAAAAAATAAAAATAGAGTTAGATGGTTCAAAATTGGTACATAGAGGTTTTTGATACCTACAAATCGATTGTGGATATTTTCGAATTTGTAAAGTTATTAGGATAGAAGGGAAGGGGGAGGAGCGAAGGGGCAAAAATATAGAAATAAGAGTTAGAACGTTGAATGTTAGTATTATTAGATTTTAAGGCCCGATAAATCGATTGCGGATAGTTTTGAATTTGTAAGCTTATTAGGAGTGGCGGGACGGAAGTGCGGAGGTGTAAATTAGAGCGTTTAAAAATAGTATTATTGCGTTTTAAGGCCCGATAAATCGATTACGGATATTTTGAAAAGTGTTATATTCTTACGAGGGATAAATGCAGGGCCAAAAATAAAGAAATTTATAAAGAACGTTGATAATTTATATTATTACGTTTAAAAGCCCGAGAAAAAAATTAAGGATATTTTTGAAAGTGTAAAATAATTGGACGAAGAATATTTCCCAACAATTTTATTAACACAATTTGGTGGATAATCAGGGTTTAATATTACAGATGTTATATTTTAAACATAGTTAATTTGTTTTACATTAAAACAACTAGAATTTCAGCATTTTTTTTTTTCTTCTTTTTTTTTTTTTTTTCTTTCTTTTTTTTTTTTTTTTTTTTTTTTTTTTTTGACAATGTAATTTCTTAAGAATATTTTATAAGGCAGTTTGTTTTCTTCATTTAATTTCAGGATTAATTATCCCCCCCCCCCTCATAAAAAAGGGTAATTATTATTATTATTATTATCATTATTTTTGTATGATTTATAAAATTGGTTTAGTTTATGTTGCAATTGTTCATTTTAATAGTATAAAAACAAAAATAAATTTTTATTTTTTTTATTTTAAAATTTTCATACCTGATTCTTTACAGATATAAATACCATAATTTCTTCTTCTTCTTCTTCTTTCTCTTTTTTTTTTTAAAATTAAAAAAATAATAATAATAATAATAATAATAATAATAATTCTACTATACAGAATAATTTTAAGATATCGTTTATTTAGTCATTCCTGTTATTCCAAACATTAAATAAAAATACATTTAAATCAGAATTACTTGCAGTTGATCAAGGAATTAAAGAATGCATGTAATGATATTTTATTTTTTTTTCTTTAATCATGCATACTAATTAATAAAATGCATTGAAGCATTTTATTTTGAGTTGTTTCAAATACCAGACTTTTAACATAAGGCATTTTTAATATGTTATCGATAGATTTTCAGAAATTCTAATTTATTAAGTAAGCGCTTTAAATTGGACCATTAGTTTTATCAATTTCAAAAGACATTTTAAAATTTTGCATCTTAGTTTAAGCTTTGTTCACTTAAAATCATTCGATATTTAAATAGATTTAAAAGCATTTATAGAACAGAGTATTTAATAACATTTAAATTAAATTTCAAGATGAGTAATTCGAAAAAGCACTAAGATTAGCAGTAAGTTTTACATGCATTTTCATTATATATATTAATAAAGTGTTACATAAACGTGATTTTAACATATACTTTTCTGCAACAGTAAAAATCAAATTATTCGCTTCTCATGAAAATTTAAAATTGTTATACTAATTTATGCACTTTGTTCAGACTTAAGAGAGGATCATATTACCTTATTAATAACATAAACAAGAACGAAAAGTCATACGGTTCGCATTGATTATTAACTCTTCCTTATTCATTGCTTCGTATAACCTTCAATGTTCTTTGGCTAAGTTATCCCTTAAATGACAGACTTAAAGAGATAATGGCAAACAGATAAACAAATTGAATTCATAATCACTGTTAAACATTGCTGAAAGTTTTTAAAAATGCTTAACATAAACCGAAATCCAATTCCAAAAATTTTCAATTGTAGCCTTTAATGTATCTAAATATTTTATTTTAGTCCTGTAAATTTGAACGTCAAATATGTCATAGTCTACATAATACATTATTTACGAATATTAACAATAAATACAAAATTTTATTATGATTTTTACTTTAAAAATGTATTTAAATGGGATTTATAAATATTTCTTTCATAAAACCATAGCAATTTCATTTGTTTTTGGTATTCCTGTACTGAAATCAGCTGTACAGAGCCCATTATTGAAAATTTAAAAGAGGAACATTCAGTAGTAGAATTGAATAATATTTATCATTTTGAATTCTTAAATATTTACTGATGCTGGAAGTTGTCAAACAGACGAACGGTTGGGTAGATAGGCCAATTCAAATCACATTCATTCTTAAATATTATTAGAATATGTTAGAATGTTTAATAAATATGAAAATTCAAATCCAGTTATTTACTTATATCGTCCTTAATATACCTGAATATATATCCACAGCACTGTAAATACTAATGCTAATTGTACGATATACTTTTGAAAGCATTGTATTATTGAAAGCGTGAATAAAATATTTCAATTTCATTAAGATTTGTGCAAAGTTCTTAAAAGGAAGTTTATATGGAATTACCTGTCGTAGAATGAATTGCGTTGGAATACTTTCGTAAGTACAGAAACCAGTAGTGGTTTTGACTCCATTTTATTTAAGGATATCCGATAAAAACTTGAATAACATATTTCAATTTCATTAAAACTTGTTTTACGAAAAGTTAATAAACGTAGTTTAGAGAAAAATCTCTCGGAGAACGCAATGCTTTATATTAATTTCGGGTATCCCTACACTGTAAAAAATATGTTCTATTTGCTGCCAGACATTCTCTGTAATTTTAGAAAATACGTTATAACAACGTAATTTTTTCGTATATTACGCGCATTTTCTCAAATTACAGAGAATTTCTGGCAGCAAATAGGACATTTTTTTACAGTTTGCACACAAACCAGTACATCATTTTCAATAGGATACACCACATATTGAACTTGAATAACGTATTTTAATTTCTTTAAAACTTTTGCAAATTAAAGTTATTAAACTGCAGATTATTGAAATATATCTTTTAAAATGCGATGTTTTGGAATATTTCCGGTTGTCCTTGTACGCAAACAATTCCTGGTATTTACTTTGTTTGCAATGGAGTACATTCCCTAGTGAACTTGAATAACATACTATAATTTCATTAAAATTTATGCAAATAAATAAATAAATAAGATTTCTAGAAATACATTTAAAGGAACACTGAGCTTTTGAATAATTTCGGGTATCCCTGTACACAAACTAGAAATCATATTTACCCGATTTTCATAGGGAACATATGATGGTGAACTTCTATATCTTATTTCAATTTCATCGAGATTTGTGCTAAGTAAAGTTTTTAAAATATGGTTTATAGAAATATCTCTAGTAGGACAGAAAGCTCATACATTCGGTCGTTCCTGCAGATAAACCATTGGTGGTATATACTCTACTTTCAGTGTCCTATAATGAAAATGAAAAAAATATATCAATTTCAAAAAAATTCATTAAAATGTACGGGAGTTAGATCGCGGATAGATAAACAGACAGACGAAGAGACATACAAAATGAAGTCATAATAACTTTTAAATTTTATCGGAGAGTTAAAAATAGATTGACAATTAAATTTAATTCGAAAAATATTTAGTTATTTATTTGTATGTTCAAATAACTTTTAATAAACCTGCTTTAATATTAATAATAACAGGAAACTTGGCGTTGGAATATTAAAACCCGAATAATCTACTACGTCAGAAACGCCAAAGAAAAATATTGGAAATGCGTGCAGCTGTTTCGGTAGCCTAAAGTGTACCGTCTTCAGTGCAAAAAGGATTCTGAATCTGCTTTAATATTCTTTACTAACTTATCTTAATCAGGATAAGCGATATTTGTGCTTTGCATTATATATAAGGGTATTGCAAACTTTTCGAAAAACGAAACAAAATAAGAATGCTTTATCCTTGACGTTTGAATTAATAAACGTGAACAAGAACATGCAACCAGACACTCTATTTTGCTGTTATAAATCTATCCGGATGCGTAACGCGTATACTCTACTCATTCCAGAAATCTGCTATATTCATAATCTCTCCGACCACGCCATCTCTTCCAGTTTTCCGTTAAAGCTCTGTTAGATTATTTATTCATTTTTTAGTAGAAAAAAGAATATTTCTTTAATACCTGCTGTCCATCCAATATTCCATTATCCATTATTTCATCTGTTATTGCATTTGTATTGTAAACGTATTTCTGCATGAGATCCATTTTCGTGTAATGAGGACATGCATGAAATAATCGGAATAATTTTATTTTATTTTGTGATACATATGTATCAATTGAAATAATAAAAGAAAAATATTTTTCTGATAATTTCTTCATAAACACTTTCAAATTTAAGCCTTATTTCCACTACCTAGAGAAATGCATGATAAGTTTTCTAGGAATTCAAATATGCAAGGAAATGTTTTTCTTAGACGTTCCCAGGATAATTTTATTATAAGCGATCATCCTTAACGGCATTGAGTTATTGTAATGTATTGTAAGTATTTCTGATTGTAATATAGAAAATTTTCTCTGAAAGTCTGTGTGATTGTATATAGTATTAAAATAGTGCGTTAAACCATTTTCGGTTGGAAATATAGGGTGTATATTGTTAATAAAAATATTGTTAAAATTTTCATCAAAAATGGCCTACATCTTAGGATAATTTTTTTACAACCAATATTTTTTAGAAATATGGTGCTAAGTTTCACCATTTTAGATTTTTTACTACTAAATTCATAAAAGTTTGCACCAACATTTCCATATATTGGTGTCATGTAAATTGACCTAAATTAGAACCATTTTTTAAGCATTAAATGTGAAAATAAACGTTTAATATTTAATTGTTTCCTGTAAAATAATAATAAAAATTTCATATGCATTTTTTTACTACGTGCAGCTATTTTGAACCTTGATCTAAAGTCACTTAGGATTACTTCTCAAAATACAGTACTAAAATACTCTAATATTGTCGCAGAAAAGCTAAAAATATTTAAAGTAATATGAGTGATTTAGAAAAATAAGAAGGAACTTCTCATGCACATGAGGTTAAAAAAAAAAAAAAAAAAAAAAAATGGCGGTAATTTTGAGTTCTGAATCATTTACTCATGTCAGAAAATCATTTGATTATCGCCTGAATTAAAAAAAATATATATATATGTAATATAATAAATTGGTTTACTTTTACTCGTGGGATAGAAGATGTATTATAATGGATTCTTACCAAAGGGATTGTTTTTAATTATTTTTAAATATTTATCTTAAATACGGATTTTTATTTTTGGGAGGGGGGCATGGGGTACAAGAAAATGTTTTATGATTTAAGACAAGTGTTGAGGTAGTTAAGTGAATCAAAATTTGAATAATAATAATAAGAAGAAGAAGAAGAAGAAGAAGAGCAATAAAATAATACAAATATGGGAACTTCGGGAACTGAAATAGGAGTGTTGTTGATTGCTTAAATGGAGTTGCTACACAAATTTTTGCTTGAGTACAGTGTTATGAATACTTCGTTATACGTAAATGCTGTAATCGTGAAAACGCATATGATTTCCCTGAGTGAATTCAAACCTTCCTAACACTAAAAATTATGCTGCAATATAAATATAAATAAATATATGTATATATATATATATATATATAATTATTTGAATCTGGTATATTTTAACAAATCTGAACTGCTTAAATCCATCAAATCTTTACAGAATGACTTTGTGATTACTTATATTGACAAATCCCTTAATAATTGTGGCATCATATGTAAATCCTACTCTTTATTTTTAATTCTGCAGTATCTAGTAGCAACATCTTTATTTTAACTAATAATAACCTTATTATTAATAACCGCAAAATACATAATTACTATAAACTACTTAAACTTCCCTTCAATAACTTTAATTATCCTTATATTATTTTCATACCTAAGTTTCACATGTCCAATATAAAATTTCACACAGTCACTATAGGATATAATATTTTTAACAGCAATGCTAATAAAACTCTACTGAACATACTTAAATAAATTTATTATTGTACTTGCAGAGTTGATAATTTACACTGCCTTAAATATAGCTTTCTATTGATTAATTACATTAAATCTCTTGATAAAATAGCCAATATTATGAATTTTGTCTTTCTAGATTTTTTGCAATAATATTGAGTTATCAGATCTAAGTGACATTATTTACAATCCTTTACTGAATTTAAAACTCAAATTAATCTTCCTAGAAATTTTAAAGCAGAGAATTAAAAACAAAACCTTCTTAACTTTGTTTCCATAATATTTATATTTGCAACAAAGTATATTTGGAAAAATAGGAATCCCACAAAGGGGATGTAGCTCTAGTATTTTGGCAGATTTGTACTTTTATTATTCTGAAAAGCGTTTTTGTTATGATGATGTCAAGCTTTATCGTTACATAGATGATATACTTGTATTTTATCTTAACATGAAATCACAAACTACATTTTCTTTTAATTATCCATCTAACCTAAAGTTAACTCAAAATACTATTAATAATCAATCAATTAACTTTTTACATCTGAAAATAAACTTTAATAGTAAAAACGTTTACACTGATATCTATCACAAACGACAAGATTTCAGTTTAAAGTAAATATGTTCATACATTTTAATTCCTGTCTGCATCTTTCTGTATTTTGAAACATCATTATTAATCACTTATTTCGAATTACTAATTTATGCTCTTCAAACTATAAAACAGGAATTTTAATAAATTGATCACTGCCACTGCTAAAATGGGTTTTCCTAAAAACTTTGTATATTCTATTTTATATCCATAACTATGTCTGTTAGTAAAAAAAAAAAAAAAAAAAAAGCACATTTTGTGTATCTTAACCAAAATAATAATAAAACAATTAAAGACAATAAAAAAGGTGAAGGTTGGCAGGTGTTTGATTTCGGAGGATGAGATTGTTGAATGATTGGGTGGAATGCTGAAATTATGTTAAAAAAAATTAGTCCTGTTGCATTTATTCACTTGTATTAAAATACTTTCTTTCTTTATTATTATTATTATTATTACTATTATTTTCTATCTTTCCCTTAAAAACTTAAAAAGTTTAATATATTCGTGAATGAGTTGTCAATAATTTAAAAAAATTAGTAATCAATAAAAATAAATAACAGGATAATTAAAATAATAATAATAATAATAATAATAATAATAATAATAGTAATAACAATAAAAAAAAATCAAATCACATAAAACAATAAAATCAAATAAATAAATAAATATTTTGAAATGTCAGGATAAGAGACGTAAATTATGTTTGAGGATTATGCATTAACAAACAAGCGAAACTAGAACAGCTAAGAATTAAGTCTTGTTACTAAAAGTAAAAACAATACAGTTCACTTCCATCATCAAAAAGATATTCCATTTGATAAATTCAATTTGCTCAGTAAAGATTACGAAAAATGAAAAAAATCGAGAAAAAATAGTCAGGGGTTAAAAAAAAAAAAAAAAAAAAAAAAAAAAAAAAACCTTTTAAATGATTTTATTAAATTATTTACTGTCGTATTAAAATTCACCCCGATGACTGACGTTAAACTATTGAGTCTGATAACATTAAACCAATGTTCTTGTAGTACTACTAAAAAATTAAATAGTTGAAAAGCTATGTTATTATTTCTAACAGTGCTATCATTAAAATAAAGTAAAACAAAATAATTAATTTTTTAATCCAATTAAAATACCTTTATAAGTGTTTAATGTCAGGTCAGACTCAATTTGAGGACCCCATGTTACATGAGTGTCTTCTTGTTCTTCATCGGCTTTGAACAACTAAATATTTGAAATTTTTTACTTGATGTACTCCACGTGAATGCAGCTTCCTCGTCCAGTAAGTAATTTTTTTTTTTGTCTATTTATTTATTTATTTATTTATTGATTCTTTGAATTCTCGTACTAAATAACTTTTTCTACTTCTTGCTTCTTCATATTTGACTGCAATTTTTTAATGTACGTTCAGGAAACTATAGTAATTTGCTACTATATTCACTAGCGTAACAAAATCGTACTTTGGAGCTCAAGGGAGAAAAAAGTCTCCCCTCATGAGTTTTTTCACCTTTCTGTGATACTCCTACTTAAAATTTGTCTAAAATAGTGTCTTAAATGTTTATTTCCTAATTTATTGTTTGTATCATT
The DNA here is from genome assembly GCA_963930645.1 of Salticus scenicus. NCBI lineage: Eukaryota > Metazoa > Arthropoda > Arachnida > Araneae > Salticidae > Salticus > Salticus scenicus. The sequence continues at coordinate 188,297,486 of OZ005649.1, read as the reverse complement.
TGTTCGAGATCAATAGGTAAAAATTAATTGTTTCAGCAGTTAAACATCAGTCTTCTAATGTAATTTTAATTTGATGAAAATTTATTCATCTTGGTCTATGTAGTTTCAGTGATCTTGTATCTGTTGTTCGTTTTTCATTATGTTTAAAAATAATTATTTATATATATACATACATCTCTCTCCCCCCCCCCTCTCTCTATATATATATATATTTGTTTCAAATTGCATTAATTCATCATCTTTTCGTCGGTAGTGGATGGCTTTTATTACCGCGAAATTAGTATGAATTCTTATTATAGAACACACACCTAACAAGGAAACATTCAAATAGTGTCGTCTTCAAAAAATATTTAAAAAAAAATATATATATATATGTGATTCTATTCTTTATAAAACACCAGAAAGTGAAAAAAAAAATATCGACTGAAATGAATTACAGCGACCCCAAAAAATTATCAAAATTAAGCATACTTGGCGATTTTAAACTGTTAGGCGAATGATTTTGAGTACTTGGCAGAGAAGAAAAACACGGCTATGTTCGTACACAACAATCTCAGTACTAGCGAACTTATCGCCTAACAGTGGTAAATCGCCAAAAATGCTTAAATTTGATAATTTTTTGTGGTCGCTGTAATTCATTTCAGCCGATATTTTTTTCACTTTCTCGTGTTTTATGGAGAGTATTATCACATATAATTTTTTTCAATATTTTTTGATGACGACACCTTTTGAATGCTTCCTTGTATGTATCGTTTAAAGCGATTAAATGTCGCGAAGATTGGAGCATAAATATTAATGCAATGTTGGCGTTTGATGCTTTGGATTAAAGCTGTTTAAGTACACGTGGGTCTTAGGTATGGTTGTATTAACCCTCCGTAGCGGATTTTGTAAATTGTTATAGCCTGCATTTACATGAATTTGGCGGAAATAAAACAAGAGAAAGAAAGTTATTTTTGGCATGTTAAATGAAGTTTTAGTACAAATAAATCTAAACTTATTGTAATTCTAGGTAATGGTGGTTAAATATTGCCTTTAAAATTAAGATGGATGATGTAAATGTAATAATTGGGGGTATAAATATAATTATTTATGCCTAACCTGGTAGTGTAATCAAATTGAACATGAAAGGGGGGAATTGTTTAGCCTTCTATGCATCATGAAAAAAGACAAAAATATAATGTTGTTTTTATTGCAATTCCTTTTAAATGTATTAAAATAAAAGTTATTTCATCTTTGAAATATAAAGTCTAAATATTTGTTTGAAGATAAACCTAATGGCTATTATATGTAATCTCTGTAATTAAAAATACCTGCTAAGAGTCTATAATGAAGCAGTTTTGAATTATAAGCGTGTGACGAAAAAAAAAAAAAAAAAACTCCTCAGCGAACAAAAAAAGGATGTATCAGTGCTCGAAGGGTTAAGAATATTTATTTTTTATTTAAACAGATTAGTGCTTCTATCATACAAAACGAGTTATTCTGATTTCAATATCTTAAAACATATTTTAATGTATAGTAGTCTGCAACGAACTCAAAACGCTCAAAACGAATGAAAATGAAATAAAAGTGGGATAAAACAGAATGCGTAATGTGCACTATAAATTATACTCCACATCGCGTATTCAGCCTGTCCATATTTTTTATACGAGAATACCGCTCATTGTTTCCTGAAACATTTCGTAAAAATAGTCAATTGACTTCTCGTTAGTTTAGATCCAAACATAAGTTTATATGAATTAATGACTACATTGTAAATTAACATAATAGATTTTTAAAAAAAAAATGATACTTTAAAATTGGAGTAATTAAGATTAAGCTCGAACTTTTTCTATGCTATATAATTATGATATAATTGTAGCATAAAAGGAAAAGAAATTTGGAAAAGAAACGAGAAAATTTGGTAAGAGTTGAAAAATATAATAAATTGTGACATCTAATATTATTAATGATGTGACTAATACGTTAATTAAAATATGAAATATTATTCACAAAATTAATTGCAAAAATGGTATAGAACGCTAAAATGTTATAAAAGATAAATATAAAATAAAATGGGAAAAATAATTACTTATAAAAATAATTATAAGATTAAGAAAAAAAAAACATTTTATTTTAAATGTTTTAAATTTTCTGATGAATCATAGAGCGTTTATCAATGTGTATAAAATTTTTAAAGTGATAATGGCGTCAATGTTTGTGAGATGCATAATTTAACTTTTACATTTTTTTTTAATGTTCACGTTTATTTAAATGTATTCACTTTTATGTCAAAAGAAAATGTTTTTTTTTTTTTTTTTTTTTTTTTTTTTTTTTTTGGCAACAATTAAATTAGGGCTATTTTAATGCTATTAGGATGTTATTATTTTCATATTTTAATTAACTGTAAGAAAACTAATCAAAAATTTGAAAATCGGACTTCGAAGCATTGTGTTGTCATCGGGTTCTAAGCTATTGTAAAAGTTTAAAATGTCTAATTAGTATGGAAGTTAGTTGAAATTTGATTGCAAAATTTGTACCGGACAAACAAACAAACAAGAATAGAAGTTAATAAAAACATGGTAATAATAAATGAATAGAGCCCAGGAGGTAATATGATTGATAAATCTAAAAACATGAGTTTCGATCAGCATTACAATAAGTTGTGATGAGCTATGTATATTTAGAAGATTTGTAACAATGAAATATTAATTGAAATAATAAAAAATATATAATTCGTAAATTTTCTGAATTATCTCTTATAGTTTAATTAGGATACATTATTTTAATATCAGGTATTGTTGCAGTAAAATATACATAAAGAGTCTGTTATTTTTATTCGCATATCTGTATTCATAAGCTAGGATAGAAAATAATGTAATTAGTAAATTACTTCTTTGATGTTACGCTAATTATCAAGCGTAAATGTTCAAAACTAATTTAAGAAATTTTAGACTACGGAAGTATCTTTTAAATGCATTTGTCGAACAGTATAATTATGTTTTGTAACATCATCTTAGAAAATGTATTTGACGTTTAAAAATATTACATTTTATCACTACTTGAATGCGTCTTCATTATATCTCAGTTTTTAAGTTTATTTTCCCTCAGAAAGATAATTATCTGTTGAATTGCTAATTGCTGTGTTAAAACTGACACTCTTATGAACTCATAACTGATTTAAAAATATTTAATGCTGCATGTAAACAGAGTTTATTCAGAATTAAATTTTAAACTCTAGCAAATAATTAAAAGGATTCTTTACTTTACTTTTTATTTCATTTATTCCATTAGAAAACTGTTAAATTACTGCATACATACACACTTATTTATGTACATATATGTATGTGTGTGTGCATGTGCATGTGCATGTGTGTGTGTTTATTTGTTTTGTTTATTTATTTATTTTATTTTTTATTTTTTTATTTTATTTTATTTTTTTTTTACTGCTATGAATATTTTTTTTTCTTATCAATTAATAAATTGTTGATATTACTGTTGAACTAATGGCATAAGGACTTGTTTATGAAGTTAGCGTATAAATTAATTAAAGATGAGATCTTTTATAATTGCTCTATCTCTCTCTTTTTTAGTTCCCCATCATACTATAGGTATGGGGAACTTAAGTAATCGCGAAAATTTTCGACCTCGTTTTTTTTTTACTTTTTTACACGTTTTCACGTGTGGGGACTCCGAAAATGTCAAAATTTGTATGGTGTCTATCTGTAGGGTGTCTGTTAGTGTGTCAGCCCGTTAGTGTGTTAGTTCGTTAGTCTGGTAGTCCGTTAGTTTGTTAGTCTGTTTACACGATATCTCACGAACAAATGATCGCAGAGAGGTCAGATCAGTTTTAAAATATTACTTTCGATACTGGCAAGAACCCTATTTATTTGCAACAATCGAATTAAAAAACTTCGTAAGTTATTAGAAATTTTCGATTTTCTTAACATGGGCAAATAGGACAAAAATTCCCTTAAACGTGCCTTAAATGGACACTTTTTACTGTAAAAATGTCAGACTAGTTTTAAAATATCAGTTTAGATGCCGGAATGAACATCAGTAACTATAAATGTGCTACTTTGAAAATTTCGCAAGTTATTGGAAATTTACGAATTTCTTAACCCTCTGTACCATACTGTAGACTGTAGGCAACATACCGTTCGATCGTGGTTCAAATTCAAAGAATCGGTTCTACAACGTAATCACGCACTGTAGCCTGTCGTATACACTCACAGTTAGAGAATCTAGTATCTAGAAACACAACTGGATGGCGCCGTATGTCGTAAGTTGAAGTTCATTACTCGACAGTGGGTAACTAACGACAAGTGCGGACCGGCTCTGATTCAAAAAATAATAAAAAATAGTTTTTCGTGTGTTTTGTGTTTTATATTGAAACAGTGAAGAGGTAAGTGTTTCAAATTCATTGTATAATATTGATTTTGACCCAATTTCACGTATTTTATAGGATTTTATGCTAAAAAGTGTTTGTTGCCTGTAGGTGTTTTTGTTTGTTTTTTCGAAATTTATGAGAAATAAAAAAAAAAAACCTGAAACACGTGTATTTTATTTTTTTCCAATTATTACGAAACAAATAAACACAAAAATATTAAAGGTCATGAGTTACAGAGGGTTAACATGACAGTATAGGGCAAAATTTCACATAAACGTCAATTTTGAGAGATATTTTCATCGTAAAGATGTCAGACTACTTTTGAAATATTATGTAGAACACTGGCATGAATATTAATGACAATGAATTTCCCAATATAAAAATTTCATAAGTTATTGGAAATTTACGAATTTCTTAACATGGCAGAATAGAGAAAAATTTCACATAAACGTCAAACTTGAGGGATATTTTCATCGTAAAGATGTCAAACCACTTTCGAAATATTAGTTAGGATGCTGGCATGAATATCATAGACTATGATTTTTCCAATTTAAACTAGTTGGCATAGGTGGACTCTGCTCAGCTCCCCATCATATTTATGTTCTCAGAAATTTCTAGTGCGAGACATACGAGGTGTGGCTATTAAATAACGAGACTATTGCTGCTACAGATGAACTACATATGCGCCAAATCCGAACGACCGACAGCTGTGCAGCGTAAAGCCTTCTCTTTCGATTGCAGCTCTTCCCGTGCTTGTAGAGAAATCAGTCTGGCCGTAACCTTTGTTTGTGTAAGAGGTGTTTGTTTAGTTTTGCCGAAAAGTGTAAAAGTAGAGCAACGAATTGTCGTGAAATTCCACTTGAAACTTGGTAAAATCGCTAATGAAACTTATCTTTTATTAAAACAAGTTTATGGCGATGAATGTTTATCGCGTGTGCGAGTTTATGAGTGGTTCAACCGTTTCCAAGATGGCTGAGAAGACTTTGGAGATGATGACCGAAATTCAAAGTGATGATGATCCTTTTTTTTCGACATTCATGGTATTGTGTACCTTCACTGGGTTCCTGAATATCAAACTATTAATCAACATTACTATCTTGAGGTGCTTGCTCAATCCGTGAAGGGGTAAGGAAAAAACGACCCGAATTGTGGAAGAACAAGTCATGGGTTCTCCATCAAGAAAACGCGCCGGCTCACACGTCATTGTCTGTCAAGGCGTTTCTAGCCAAATACAACATCCCAGTTTTAGCCATCCGCCTTATTCGCCTGATCTGGCCCCATGTGCTTTTATCCGTTCCCCAAAGTTAAATCTGCATTAAAAGGAACAAGATTTGAGTCAGTTAAAGCTGTGAAATAAAAAGCGGCACGCCTCATGCAGGAGCTCACAGGACAAGACTTCTAGCACTGTTTCGAACAATGGAAAATTCGCATGGAGCATTGTAGGGATAGACGAGGGGTGTATATTGAAGGTGATAATAACTAAATATGTATAAATTTAAAATAAAACGTTTTACAGCAATAGTCTCGTTATTTAATAGCCACACCTCGTATTATAATCATGTTAAAGAAATGAATTTGACCAAAGCTTGATACAGTAACATAATGAAATCCCCGCCTAATAGGCTATCCACCGTTCACTTGGATATAATTATCTTATTCTAATTTATTAATTTATTTTATCAGGGTCAATTCTGTTGTTTAGTTTTCATGCTACTATTTCCAATGCAATAAATCTCAAAATTCATATTTATATGAAAAATTTACAATTTCGCTATGTTGATAAAATCGTAAATTACGAATAATTTACGAAAATTTCCTAGTAGAATATTTGTATTCAATCATGTTCAAACAAATATCATAAACTCAAATTTGAAGTTGTCTAATGTATTTAGGATCCTAAAAATGGAAGTTTATGATCAATTTTGCCTTATTCTGACATGTTAAGTAAATCGTAAATTCCAAATAACTTACGATTTTTTTTTTAATTGGAAAAATCATAGTCTATGATATTCATGCCAGTATCCTAAATAATATTTCGAAAGTGGTTTGACATCTTTACGCTGAAAATATCCCTCAAGATTGACGTTTATGTGAAATTTTGCTCTATTCTGACATGTTAAGAAATTCGTAAATTTCCAATAACTTACGACATCTTTATATTGGAAAATTCATAGTCATCAATATTCATGACAGTGTCCTAAGTAATATTTCAAAAGTAGTCTGACATCTTTACGATGAAAATATCTCTCAAAATTGACGTTTATGTGAAATTTTGCCCTATACTGCCATGTTAAGAAATTCGTAAATTTCCAGTAACTTGCAAAATTTTCAAAGTAGCATATTTATAGTTACTGATGTTTATTCCGGCATCAAAACTGATATTTTAAAACTGGTCTGACATTTTTACAGTAAAAAGTTTTCATTTAATGCACGTGTAAGTGAATTTTTGTCCTATTCTCCCCTGTTAAGAAAATCGTAGATTTCTAATAACTTACGAAGTTTTTAAATTCGAATGTTGCAAATGAATAGGGTTCTTGAAAGTGTCGAAAGTAATATTTTAAAACTGATCTGACCTCTCTGCGCTCATTTGTTCGTGAGATATCGTGTACACAGACTAACAAACTAACGGACTAACACACTAACCCACTAACAGACTAACAGACACCCTACAGACAGACACCATAGAAATTTTGCCATTTTCGGATTCCTCACACCTGAAAACGTGTAGAAAAGTCAAAAAACCGAGGTCGAAAATTTTCGCGATTACCTAAGTTCCCCATACCTATAGTATGATGGGGAACTAAAAATTCGTAAGTTATTTGGAATTTACGATTTACTTAACATATGTCAGAATAAGGCAAAATTGAGCATAACTTACATTTTGAGGATCATAAATACATTAGACAACTTCAAAATTACATTTATGATATTTGTTTGAACATACAAATATTCGAATAGGAAAATTTCGTAAATCATTTGTAATTTACGATTTTATCAACATAGCGAAATTGTAAATTTTTCATATAAATATGAATTTTGAGGATTATTGCATTGGAAATAGTAGCATGAAAACTAAACAACGGAATTGACCCTGACAAAATAAATTAATAGATTAGAATATGATAAATATATCGAAGTGAATGGTGGATAGCCTTTTAGGCGGGGATTTTATTCTGTAACTGTATCAAGCTTCGGTCAAATTCATTTCTTTTAACATGATTATAATGTGTCTCGTACTAGAAAATTATGAGAACATAAATATGATGGGGAACTAAGCAGTGTCCACCTATGTGAACTAGTTTTTTAATCATGCTAGTATAATGTTTCTAATACAAATTTGATAATAAAAAAAATGTCTTCGAACTTTCGTATTTTTATACGCGTTTGACAGATACATACAATCTAAAATTTTCAGCCAAATTATATTATTATTTGATTAATTGGAATTGAATTAAAAGTTAATATAAATATCTACAAAAATGAAAAAATTAGTGTTTTTAATTGTTAATGTTCATTTATTTACAATAAATGAATATTAAAAACAATTCACCATCTTATTACTTTTTAACGTGTGAATTTCTTTCCTTTGAATATCCCATAATTAATAAAATACAATTAAAAAAATGATAATAATTTATTATCTTATGTAATATAAAAATGGTAAAATATACTTATAGGTTTTAACAAGTATACATATGATTTGTCTTGTACTTAGAACAAGATAATTATGTGGCTTTAGATAAATAAATAAATTGTGTAAAAGCACAGATTTACATAGATTATTGCATTAAAATGTTTACTGAAAAAAAAAAATAAATACGAGTAACTTCAAAATAAAACAAATTTAAATACCCAAACATATATAAATTATATATTTTTGTTTACGTCTTAAAAATTAAATCTTTTTTTTTTTTCTTTTCGTTTAATAAACATTATGTTCCAAATAGAGATATTATGAGATAAAAATAAGGAAATCCAACGAAACTATAAAATGACTTTTGCACAAAAGAATAAAATGTTTGATAGCTGAAATGATGGATTTCGTTTGTAAAATGTTATTAGAAGAAATGTGATAACAAAATGGATTTTGAACTTCTGTTCAATTATCTTTATCATATTGATCTAAGTATATGACGCATATGTAGGATTAAAGATTAGATGAAGCCATAATCTCTTATAGGGGTCCACACATCTAAAAAACAAGTTTAAATTTTGAAGCTTTATATAAGAATGTAAGTACACCATTGGGTGAATATGATCATACCACATAAAACTACTGCTCATGAATTTGACGCTATATGCAAAATTTAATAATTATACATGTTTTATTATTATTATTATTTTTATTATTTTCAACAAACCTTCTTTAAATTATAAGTAAATACGATTTGTACAAACTTTCAAATTTAAAAGTATACAAACATATGTAAATATATATGTGATATTAAAGATTGATGATATATAACTTTTTATTATATTAATCTAATTTTATTTAAAACCCAAGAAACAATTTATATAAACTTTTTTATGGAAGTATTAAGCAACTTGTTTTTTAGAAATTTTTAACATACATATGTATGAATGGATAAAAATAGGCAAATTTAAATGATAAAAAACACAATTTAAAACTGTAAAAATCGCTTGTCAAAATTGTAAATCGCTAATAATTTTTAATTGCTCATTTAAAGTTTGTTTAAGACGAAAGGCTTTATCACGTCGAATTCAGAAAATGAACGAAAGTATAAGTCAAATTCTGCTGATGCAATTGCGATTTGCAACGGTATTATACTGCACAAAAATTAATCTCAGAAATTCTTTTAGAAGCCCTAAGCGACAAATAGCCCAATGAGGAGATTATAAATCACGTTTAAAAAGCCGATATATAAACATCAAGACGACTTTTGCCAAGGTTCTCAACTGCTAAGTAACTCCACGTCACCCTTCTGTACGAAATTACGCAGGAAATAAATCGTCTGACGCCCTTATGGAGTGTCACTTTATGTGCCGACAGCGCCCGTCGAATATCGACAAACCCTCTGCCAAACCTCATTGCCTTAAAGGAAGCCTCGATCTGCTTCTGTGGTAGAAAAAAGATGTTTTTGTGAACGTTTCCAAAGTGGTTCTTGTGTGCCAGAGGAACTCTGGCTCCAGAGTTCTGTGCCAGAGGAACTCTCTTCCTCTACAAAAACGTGATATATAAATATATATATGTATATATACATATATATACTAGCAGGCAACGCCCGCTTCGCTGATCCCTATTTTTAAAAGAATCACTATACTTACTGAATTCTCAAAATTGTATTAATTTTTATCACGTGAAGAAAAAAAGAGAAACAAAATCTGACTGGGAAAAATGTCGCACCGGGTTCTCACTGCCTTCGGTAAAATTTCCCAAAATGCTCTAACTCTTATTTCTATTATTTTCCCCCTTCGCCCCCCCCCCCTTCCGTCTATCCCAATAATTTTACATTTTCCAAAATATCTGCAATCGATTTGTAAGTATCAAAAACCTCTATGCACCAGTTTTGAAGGATATATCTCTATTTTTATTTTTTGCCCCTCTGCTCCCCCCCTTCCCGCCCCTCCCAATAACTTTAAAAAATCTAAAATATCCGCAATCGATTTGTAGGTATCAGAAACTCCTATGTACCAATTTTGAATGATCTAACTCTTTTTTATTTTTTGCCCTCAGCCCCCTATCCCCTTCCTGCCCCTCCTATTAACTTTACACAATCGAAAATATCCTCATTCGACTTGCAGGCCTCTAAAACGTATCTGTACCAATTTTGAACGGCCTAACTGTATTTCTATTTGCCCATAGCCCCCTTACAGCCCCACCCCCTTCCTGCCCCTCCTAATAATTTTACAAATTCCAAAATATCCGCAATCGATTTGTAGATATCGAAAACCTCTATATACCAATTTTGAACGATCTAACTCTATTTTTATTTTTTGCCCCCCTCTCCCCTCCCCCCTTTCTGCCCCTCCTAATAACTTTACACAATCGAAAATATCCTCATTCGACTTGCAGGCCTCTAAAACGTATCTGTACCAATTTTGAACGCCGAAACTATATTTCTATTTGATTTTCCCCATAGCCCCCCCCACCTGCTGCCCCTCCTGGGGGCTGAATTTCTAAAATTCCAGAAAGTGTTTTTTAGGTATTTGCATTAGCTACATTTTAGAGCAAAAATTTCACGTATATCTATTTTTTTGTTTGAGATATATAGGATTATGCGAAATCACGTTTTACGTATGTGAAATCACGTTTTGGCCCCCCGCCCCCCTTGGGGACCCAATTTTGAAAATTCCAGAAATTGGTTTTTAGACATTTGCATTAGCTATATTTTAAAGCAAAAGTTTTACGGATATCTGTTTTTTTTGTTTGAGATATGAAGGATTTTGTGAAATCACGTTTTTCCCCCCCTCCCTCCCTTGTGGGGCGACTTTTGTAAAATCGCTTCTTAGTGGATGCCTACGTCATAGAACGAACATTGTCACAAAATTTCATGCTTCTAGGTCCAGGGGTTTGGTCTGAGCGATGATAGATCACCCCCTCACTCACTCAGTCAGGAAGTACTCATATATATATATATATATATATATATATATATATATATATATATATATATATATATATACCATAATGATCATATGTGTGTTTATTTTTGACTTATAAAACTTCTGTTCTGTTTTACGTACTGTATTTTGGAGAGTAATTCATGTTATCTAAAAACAAATTTAAAACGATTAAAATTCTCTATTGGATAAAGAGGAAATTTTAGGTTTATAAATTTTGTTGAAATACGAATTTTCTCTATTCCCAATTTTTCTTTCATATCCTGCGCGTACCTTTCATCCTCTGGCTCTGTATCAACTTTGTTGAACTATTCCTTTTCTCGTTTTATCATAGTAACGATGTAATTTATCCACCATTTTGTTTCTATCACTCACTTTAAATGTAATATGTGTCATGCGTCTATTTTGTCCAAAGATTTGCCGGCCTCTTTTCAAAGTAAAGTCTCTTTTAATCCGGCACGTTTATTCGCTAATGCGCACGTGTTTCGTATTTCGAGTTTAAGTGGAATAAGATTATTTCTGTGCGCGAGTAAAGGGCTGTCGTCGACAGTGGGATCCGGATGCGAGATGGTGTGGGAAAGGAAGATACTGTCGAAAACATTGAAAATCGCATGTGTTTCTCATATTCATTTTTTTTCACTATTGGTGGTCTTATTGAGCTCGTATACAGACTGAGAAAAAGCGCAATGGATTCGAAGGAAATTGTTGCCAAAGGCACTGGAGACCCATACGTAAGTTTCATCCGATACCGATGAAACTTCATTCCAAAGATTATATATTTTTGTATATATATATATATATATATATATATATATATATATATATATATATATATATGTATATATATATATATTTATTTATAAGTGATTTTGATAAAGTGGTCTTATTTTCCGATTCGCAAGCCGATATTCAGGCAATTAGCTCTGTCAGAAGAAATTTCCCAGTGTCGGCAACTTTTGTGGGAGTTGAGTTTAAGAAGAAAGCGTGTGATAATTCAGTGGATACCTGGCCACTGCGGTGTTTTTGGTAACGAGCAAGCCGACAGCCTCGCAAAAAGAGGATCGAGAATACTTCAGATGAGATCCCCGGCACTATCATACCATTTCATAAAGCTGTATATTAAACAAATAATGGATAGATATTTAAAACTGCAAATTCGTGACAGAATAAAATTAAAGCGTTGGAGGGCTGTAGATATTTTAAAATTTCCCAGCAGTCCACGACGGCAAGCTGTGACCCAGTTCCGCCTGAACATGATTGTTTGGCAGAACACCTCCATCAAAATTGGAACCTTTTCAAACCCTGGTTGTCCCCTCTGCAATTCAGCAGAACCAATGAACAGACACCATCTCCGTCGATGTGCTTCGCTTTGTGGCTTTAATAATAACAATTTGATCAACCACTGTATTTTACAAATTCTGTTCTTAAACTTTTGACATGAGTTCTTCTTCTACAATTCATAAACTGCATGATTATGAAAAATATTTAAATAAAAAGACTGTTTATGTGTTTTATAGGGTGCAAAGGATAGTACATCATATAGTATAATTGATAACATAATAAAATATTTTTTTAAGTTTTATTTATTTATTTACTTATTTATATACTTCATTTTTTCTGTGCTAAAACTTCTCAAATGCACTGCATACATTAAATATTTTTAAAACATTAGTTTCTTTAAAAAGGTAGAATAAAATGTTTAGAAAATAATTTAAACAATTAAAAAATAAATGTATTTAAATAAATCTGTAAAGATTCTTTTAAATGTGAAACCATAAAAAAAACTTTTTTATATATTTTATATTCCCGAAAAAAGTTATTTTTTATACTCGAAATAATAGCACAGTCGTTTTGAATATAATAATAAATAAAACTATTTGTGATTAATTATTTTCTGTCATTTTTTTTTTTTTTAATTAACTTAAATTTATATTCAAGCAAATGCATTTTAGAACTTTGTTAGATAAAAGTTTTCTTCAAGGTCGTCTTAACTAAATGTACTTTTTATGATAATTCATCATTCATATCTCTCATAGTCCTAAGCATTGTCAATAATGCAACTAAAATTTGTACTTTTTTTCTTTGTTCTGTAAGAGGAATGCATGACTATAATGATTAATAACTGTATTTTTCAAAAAGAAAAAATAATACCGGAGAGATTATATACAGATTTTTTTCTTTTTTCTTTTTTCTTTTTTGGTAAACAATGTACATTTGCATTTTTTTAAAAATATAATAATTACACAAAACAATTAAAAATGTATAATAAATGTTTAATTTGTATAATGTAATAAAAACTTATTAAGAATAATTCTTAAATTGAACTTTTGGCTATTTATAATAAACGAATTTTTTATTTTTAATTTTATTTGTAGTTAGAAGAAATAAACGTATTCATTTTTTTTTTTTTTAAGTAGCTTTATTTTGAAATAAAGCTGTATATAAATATTTTCCATTTTTCTTATTCGTTCTCCGGTTCGAGTCGTAAACAATCAAGGGCAATTCTACTTACTGAATTGTCCTTATTTGTTTGTGACTCGGATACAAGAGTGAACGGTATTTTTTTATACAGTACAAAAAAAAAAAAAAAAAAAAAAAAAAAAAAAAAAGACATTCAAGGTAAAGAAAAAAAAAGGGGGCTAGATTAAGATGAAAAAACAGAGTAAAATTATGATGACGCATATTTATATTACCATCCCAAGCAGCACCGAAACGTTCTCTGAACGTTCAAAAATTGTTCTGCAAACACGTTCTAAGAACGTTCACTCTGAACGTGTTATAGACGTCTATCTGTCCATCTTGAAGACGTACAATAGTACGGTTCAGAGAACGTTCAATGAACGTGTAACTATCACCATCGGTGTTATAGAAGCGTTCTGAGAACGTTCTATGTACACGGTCTCAGAACGTTCTAAACGTTTTTAGAACGTTTTCAAAACGTTATACACATTTTCAGAACGTTCTAGAAAACGTACTGTAAACGTTCTAAAATAGTGTAGAAACGTTCTGAAAACGTTCTATACACACGTTCTCACAACGTTATGTAAACAATTTTTGAACGTTCTTTGTACGTGCTAAAAATGTCTTGTATCATAAAATGGAAGAACTCGCAACAATTGTTCCGGGTCGAAAGAAGACACGACCCTTCGTCAGACGAACATAGTAGGCACGAGTGCTGAAAATACAAGAGCTACGTTGCAGTTTTTTTTGCAGCATTCGTGCCTACTTTGTTCGGTTGATGAAGGGTTATGTCTTTTCTCGACCCGGAACAATTGTTGCGAGTTCTTCCATTTTCTTCGAATTCTTGAATTTTATAGTGTCTATTCAAAGTTCTGCACTTGTTATTTTATTTACTTATTTTATTTTTCTTTTTTTCCTTCCTTTCCTTATTTATCTTTTCTTTCCTTTTTTCCTTTTTGTGTAGTGCATTGTAATATGGTATAAGAAACGATCAAGTATTTTGAATATTCTGGATAAATATTTGAATTCAAAAACGAATAAATAAATTCAAGATTTGGAATATTTTGAAAAAATTTAAGATATATGCCCCCTGCTAACTAATTATTATTCCCCCCTTGATTTTGCATCATTATAATTTAACAATAGAATATAACCATATTTTGATATTGATTTTAATAAGTTAAGCAAAAAAACTTAAATATATTTTTATGTCTAAATTTTGAAACTTACTGCAAATTTTAGCATTCAAACACAAAAATTTTTTATTAAATTTTAAATTATCAATGGAATCTCAGATTAATGCCCAGATATGTTACATATTCTATTTTTAAACTATAATAATGCAGAGTCAATGGAAAACAAAAAATTAAAATTAGTTAAAAGAAGTACCCAAGTGTACAAAATTAAAACAATGAACTGTTTCCTCGTTTTCTTTTTTTCCACATAATTCTTAAACAAATAAACACAGAAGTATAAAATTTGGATAGCATGTTTTTTAAAATACCATGAATCGAATTTTATATAACTTTAGCATAAGTAATAATTCTTAAACTAAAAATCAGTAAATTTTTCTCGAAAATAAACTTTGGAAAAATGAAAAATTTCAGCAATTTTAGAAAAGAAAACTTAATGAAAAATGGTCATGAAGGTGCATTACAGATAGGTTAAAGATGTACGTGCATCTATATTTTATTTGTAGATTAAAACCGAAAATTTTTTCTTGTAGTAATTTTTTTTTTTTTTCTTTTTTCTTTCTTTATTTTTTCGCGTGTGAATATTTTTTTTTAATTTTACATAGAAACATGAAAATCGGATAAAACGTTCATTATTAAATTATTTATCGACGTTTTTATTATTCTAGTGATGGTCACAGTTTATACAAATTAGTAATTATTATTATTATTATTATTATTATTTTTTTTTTTTTCAAAAATTCCATTATTAAAGTAAAAGAGAAATGAACACAGAAAGAAAAAATCAGGATTTTGTTTTTAACATTTGAGGGCATGTGCGTGTTCACTTGTCTATAATGCATCATTAACACAATTTTTCATTAAGTTTTCTTTACTAAAATTGTTGAAATTTTTCATTCTTTCCAAAGCTTACTTTTGAGAAAAATTAATAATTATTACTTTAAAATTATTGCTTATGCTAAAGTTATGTAAAATTCGAATAATGGTATGATAAAGAACATGCCAGCCAAATTTTATGTCCATGTGTTTATTTGTTTAAAAGTTATGTACAAAAGAAGAAAATAGGAAAGCAGGTTTGTTCCTTTAATTTTGAACAGCGGTGTATTTTAAATACGTTAAATAAATAAATAAATAAATATATATATATTTAAATAGATTCCGTGAAATTTCCTTAATATTTTCATATTTCAAATCATGCGTATGCAAAATTTATTTAAATTATTGATTTTGAGTTTATAAATTTTACATACACCATGCAGTGAAATATAACAGTATAAAATGTGGTAAAACTTTTTGAACAATAAATAAATAATTAATTAAAAGTTGTTTCTGCAAACAAAACAAATAATAAAATAATAATAATAAATAAAATAAAATAATTTAAAACATTTAGAAATATTAAGAATCACCTTCATATTGTTTGTCTATGTTTGTTTGTTTTTTTTCTTTATTTCTTTTCTTTCTTTCATTTTTCTTCCCTTTGGATTTTGTGATTCATTTGTATGTATGTGTGCCTTTGTGTTATAAAATTTTACGTACATGTCTTCAAATATAATAACATACAGTATTTTCATTTTTTTTTTTTTTTAAACTATAATTAAAGAAAACTGAAAAGTTTTAAGATGCTCCTTACTGACTAATTATTATTTTTCCCTTTGATTTTGCATTAATATATTTTAACAATAGAACCTAACCATATTTGGGTAATTAATTTGCGAAATTCTTGTTAAGTTAAATATATATATATATATAGAGATATATACAGTCGGTAACAAAAGTGTCCGAACACTAACGAAAATTCCTATGTAAATTAAGTACACTTCGTAAGGTTGTATTAAATAAATCCTTGTCGAATCCTATTCTTAGTCAGTGTAAGAACATGATTCGATAAAGATTTATTTAACAAAACCGTATGAAGTGTACTTTTTTTACATAGGAATTTTTGCTAGTGTTCGGACACTTTTGTTACCGACTGTATATGTTTAAATACTGAAACTTATTGCAAACTTTTGGCATTCAAACATAGAACTATTTTTAAAACTTTAACTTATCAATGAATTCACAAATTAATACCTAGATATGTTATATATTCTATTGATAAAGAGTAATAATGTACAAATGATGGGAGAAAATAAAAATATTTAAGAGAAGTATTAAAAAAAAAATTAAAATTAGTTAATTAATCTATTTATTATCGATTTTGTGAAGATTTAATTTTAAAGTATTGATTTAGAGTTTATGAATTTTACTTACACATGCATTGAAATATAACAATATAAAATACGATAAAAATTCTTGAAAATCTTTTAAATATAAAATAAATAAATTTTAAAATTTAAAATATTTTTAAAATTTTTAGAGAGCCGGCTGCTAACTATTTTTCCCTTGATTTTACAATACTACAGTCTAACAATAAAATCTAAACAAATGTACTTAAATATATCTAACATTAAACTGTAATAATACAAAATCGAATGGGGAAAAAAATAATAATAATAAATAATTAAAAGGTAGTTAGCATGAAAAATTTAAAAAATTAATGTTTTCAAATTATTATTATTACTCTTTATTTATTTATTTATTTATTTATTTGTTTATTTTTTATGGTTTTTAAAAACTTTAATTTATTTAATTTTGTTAAATTTGAATGCAGATTTGGGCAAAACTATGGAAATCCTAGACTAGACATATGAAAATTGTGTAGAATAAACTTATCTGTAGATAGTGTATCCAAATGTCAGGAAGAAATCTCAATTCTCAAACCACACGCAATGAAAATAATGACAGAAAAAGTTACCGTTATCTATCTTGGACCTTGGAGTCCAAGTGCTTCCGTTGTCATAACTGGCAAACCCAATAAAAATTTCACAGTTTGGCGAATTTTTTCGTTTTTTTTTTTTTTTTTTTTTTTTTTAAGATTCAAGATTCAGCAAAATGTATATCACTTTTATATTATTAATTGAAAAGGAATTTAATTTAATTATATTTATTATTTTTGTGAGAAATACAAAACTCAAGATTTTTATTCAGATTTTTTTTTTTTTTTTTTAATATTACGTGTTATTGCGTATCTATTTAATAATATTTTGCAAAATAATTGACGTTTATTATGAAGTAAAATATAAAAATTTGATCGCAACTAAAATAATCGCATGCCTGCTTATATGAATCAATTACAATAAATTACAGGAAATGTTAAACTAGTGTCTTGTGACTATCACACAATTTTTTTCTTTATTTTCTAATACAATTCACATAGTTTAGATCAAATCACACATTTTACACAGTAAAATTGAAAAACAAAATAAAATATATATATATATATATAATAATAATATTAACTTTTTTTTTTTTTAAATATCGATAACTTTGTTTTACATTATCACAGATAATTGATTCAACCGTTCGTTTTAAAAGATATCAACGAGTAATTTTGAAAAAATATTATAAAAATTTACACACCCGAGGAGGGGGGAAGGATTGCTATTCTTCTTGTTAAAAGTCTTGTTCACCGTTAATATTTTTTAAAAAATCAGTTTGACAATGTTCAACTAAAGAAATCCCTATTGTGTGTATTTATAAGAAATTTTTTCCTTTATTGTAATATTAAAAATTTTGAAAAAAATAAATGACAGTGCGACCTGTTGAGCGTTATATGTGTAAAAAAAAAGGGGGGGGGTAATAATCACTAACTGATATCAAGGGGGAGCAAAATATAAGTTTTCAGGAAATTCTGTTCATTAGTTTTTGACCTAGAGATGACACAAAATTCTTATCACACATGTCCAAACACACAGACAAACTGGCATTTTCTAAGAAATATCAATTTTTTATTAGAACATCTTAAAAAGGGAAAAATCTATCGAAACGCGGGAGCCAAAAATATTTACGAATCAAACCTTTCTTCTTTTTATTATAGAAGAAAGTAATAAATAAATAAGGAAAACAAAATTTTTAGCTACTTTATTTATTATTTTTTTCTTATTGTTTCAGCTTCTAAATTTACAATATCATAGATTATTTACAACGTATGATCACTTCACTGTTTATTATTATTATGTTTGTTACTTACATAAGAAAAAAGCACTAGATTTGTGAAAATGTTTAACTTCCGGTTTTCGATAAATATACACGTTTTGTGACTTCTGAGTATGATTTGGCTTTTTTTTTCACTTGAAAATGACTGTGAGTTCGTTAAAAAATAAAGAAATAAATAGAAATAAATAAATGTGGACGCGGTTTCTCTAGAAGCAATTGACGCAAAGTAACATAACATTTGAATGGACCAGGAAGTAAATTAGTGCTTATTAGCTTTTAAGATATTATTGTCCATTTTGTGGCGCTGATATAATGTGATCCCATATAAGGAAAGGTTGTATCAGAACTTGTATGATACATAAATGCACTAAAGTTATATATGAGATCAGCATTATGTAAATCTCTGCTGATTCAATTTGGGTGCATATCGGTCGACAGGTGCTTCTGCTATGCTGCAATTTAATCTTGTTAACGGGAAGGCAGTATATCAGTTTCTATGATATTTAAAAGCATCACATTTCGTTTGTGAGATGGCTATTGTAAAGTTAAATAAATTAATTTTCCATATCGGCTATGTTAGGTGGCGCTACTACGTTGAAGTTTTACCCGTTTAGTTAAAATTTTATTTCAACTTTTGTCATTTAAATACCACAAACTTGGTATGTGAAAAATATATTATTAAAATTTATTCTGATTGAATTCGGATACAAATTGGCAAACAAGTTGTGCTGCTATTACTTTTTACGATTTCTAGATGTCTACAGTCTACATTTCAGCATCTATTGCTGAAAATTACACGAAATTACATATATAAAAAGTTTTTTATATGATGGTAAGTTGATTAAAATTCTGTAAATGCTAATCGTAGCTAACTTTGTTCATATAGAATGATATAAAAGAAAGTTTTGTGATGGTCCCAGCGTAACTAATTTTGTATTATAGTTGTGTCACTCAAAGAAAAAATAGTTATATTTTTATTGATACGAGTATAATACAGAAATTATTTATTTTTTAGTAATAAATTTCGTAATTAACAAAAGAGAAAAATAATTCGAATCTCATTGTTTATAAAAAAGTTTCCATCTCTTCTTCACTATATTGTTTAATTTAGTGATAAACCCTACAGTTAATGCCTTAAAATATGCTTGATTTCAAATGAAGAAGAAGAAATCTCCTGAAATCTATCTTTAGAGCTTTATATGGAAAATAAAAGTTTAAAATAGGTTATTTTTTATATAGCTCTTATATCGTATAAAAATTTCGTGCACATTATTGTTTTCTTGAGTAAATATTTATCGAGTCATGGTCTTAGTCTTATGCTGTTCATAGAAAAGTAAGTTTGTGATAAAAAATAACGGTCAAACTATTAAAAAAAAAAAAAAAAAAATGGTATATGAAAAATGTGGATGTGTTCAGTAATTTTGCTGCCGATTGTATAAAAAGTTTTCTTGAATTATTATCAATATTATATGAACAAAAGAAAATTCATTTCACAATCCTTAGTTTAAAAAAATCTGTGCATTTTTATACAAAATGTTATACCAGAGGTCTGCACGAGCCGAAAGTTTAAGGCCTGAGCCCAGTCCGGACGAAAACCGATAAAGTCAGGCTCGATGAAGAAAGGGGGAAAATGAATAAAAACAACAAGAAAAAATTGCATGCATTTCTACGCTTTTTTATTTTTATTTTATTTTATTTTTATTTTATTTTTATTGTATTTATTTATTTATTTATTATTATTGCTATTATTATAATAAGTATTAGTATTATTATTTTGTATCTAATTTTCAGAGGCTTTATTAGATTAGAATTTTTTTATTCAGAGGCTAAGCAATTTATTAATGGAAAATGATGCCATTCTCATGTAATATCCTGACAAAAATAGCGTTATAAACATACACACAATGACACACACATGCACTCACATATAGAAAGAGAAAGTTTTCTGAAATCATTTTTGGCTCTCATGATGTGTGGAACTTCAAGATATCGCAAAATTTTTTAATTACGAAAAATGTACAGACAAAAGTCAGATTTATTAATATAGATTTATCATAAAACATATTTTTTTTTTTCATTTATCAGACCCTTTCCAAACCCAAATAAATAAATAAATAGATAATGAAATAAAAATTACTTTTAGTTCCCCATCATACTATAGGTATGGGGAACTTAGGTATCGTGAAAATTTTCGACCTCGGTTTTTTGACTTTTTTACACGTTTTCAGGTGTGAGGAATCCGAA
Source organism: Salticus scenicus (assembly GCA_963930645.1). Taxonomy (NCBI): domain Eukaryota; kingdom Metazoa; phylum Arthropoda; class Arachnida; order Araneae; family Salticidae; genus Salticus; species Salticus scenicus. Next base: position 188,276,603 of record OZ005649.1, on the reverse strand, counting down.
AATGACAAAATTTGTATGGTGTCTGTCTGTAGGGTGTCTGTTAGTGGGTTAGTGTGTTAGTGTGTTAGTCTGTGTACACAATATCTCAAGAACAAATTGTCGCAGAGAGGTCAAATCAGTTTTAAAGTATTACTTTCGACACTGGCAAGAACCCTATTCATTTACAACATTCGAATTTAAAAACTTTGTAAGTTATTAGAAATTTACGATTTTCTTAACATGGGAGAATAGGACAAAAATTCACTTAAACGTGCATTAAATGGAAACTTTTTACTGTAAAAATGTCAGACCAGTTTTAAAATAGTTTTGATGCCGGAATGAACATCAGTAACTATAAATAAGCTACTTTGAAAATTTCGCAAGTCATTGGATATTTACGAATTTCTTAACATGGCAGAATAGGACAAAATTTGACATAAATGTCAATTTTGAGAGATATTTTCATCGTAAAGATGTCAGACTACTTTTGAAATATTATTTAGGATACTGGCATGAATATTATTGACTATGAATTTTCCAATATAAAAATTTCGTAAGTTATTGGAAATTTACAAATTTCTTAACATGGCAGGATAGAGCAAAATTTCGCATAAACGTCAATCTTGAGGGATGTTTTCATCGTAAAGATGTCAAACCACTTACGAAATATTATTTAGGATACTGGCATGAATATCATAGACTATGATTTTTCCAATTTAAAAAATTTGTAAGTTATTTGGAATTTACGATTTACTTAAAATGACAGAATGGGGTAAAATTGAGCATAAACTTCCATTTTGAGGATCATAAATACATTAGACAACTTCAAAATTACATTTATAATATTTTTTTTGAACATGATTGAATACAAATATTCTAATAGGAAAATTTCGTAAATTATTCGTAATTTACGATTTTACCAGCATAGCGAAATTGTAAATTTTTCATACAAATATGAATTTTGAGGATTATTGCATTGGAAATAGTAGCATGAAAACTAAACAACGGAATTGACCCTGATAAAATAAATTAATAGATTAGAATAAGATAAATATATCGAAGTGAACGAAGGATAGCCTATTAGGCGGGGATTTCATTCTGTCACTCTATCAAGCTTTGGCGAAATTCATTTCTTTTAACATGATTATAATATGTCTCGCACTAGAAATATATGAGAACATAAATAAGATGGGGAACTGAGCAGAGTCCACCTATGCCAACTAACTAGTTAATTATATATTATCAATATTAAAAAAAAAAAGACTGTTTTTTATTTAAATTTTAATAATAATCTGGTGGCACTCATCCGACTTTTTCTTACTCTTACCTAGCATTTGAATGCTATAAACACAAATTGCGGATTAAGGTGTAAGGTAACAAGTACTATATATAAATCTACGTTTCAAATATTTCAAACTACTTTTAGGAACAAATAAATTTTGATGAATAACTCTCTTAGTGAGGGGGTTAAATATAGTACTTACTATAAATAATTCTTGGTTGATATTAAATTTAAAAGTTCATTTGAAATTATTCAATCAACTTCGATCTCACCACTTTTGAAGCTTATTAATCTTAGTCAAATATTTTAAGTAGCAACCTCATAATCAACTTCAAAATACAAAATTTAAATTGTCTGCAAATATATGTTCTAAAGTTAGCTGATAACAGACATACACAAAGATTAACATTTTAAAATTACATTTTAGTATTTAGGGACCCTCAAAACGTGTAATTATGCGCGAAACAAGCCTTAAAAATTTCACTTTAAAATTTTTTTATTTTGTTCTCTGCATAGGTATAAAGAAATTTTTATTCCTGGGTAGACCTGTAAAGGAAAGGAGAACGATTCTCATACCATATTTTCCACAAAACATGCTTTTATGCATATAAAAAATATATGTTCATTTCATTTTGTTTAGTACAGGCTATAGATGTTAAACTGTAAATAGCAAAAAATTTTACCCACATACTTAATGTATTTGAATTATTATGGATATCCCTGTACACGAACCATTTCCATGATCTCAACGAAAAGCTAAGTGCAGCATCCTTATATGACACTGATTTAGAATGTTAAGTTTTCATATTCTGGAATTATTTGTTTTTTAGCTATGCTGATAACAGGCACACACGCATAGACATACACAAAGACACACATACACACTCAGAGATCAAACGTAAAAACTTGATATTTGGAGTCAGGGGACCTCAAAACGCGTAAGTATTAAAAAAACGCAGTTTTCAAAATTTAACCCAAAAAGCAATACTTTCTCTATCTTATCTAAGGATAAGAAAATGCATAAAAGAAAAGAAATAATTAAGGATAGGAGAAAATATAGCCAAATTAGCGATAAAGTTGCCAAACCGTTTGGTTTGACTTCCCGCAACAGCTGCAAATTAAAGCGCGAAAATCTTTGTGACTGCAATTCTGCTGACCATGCACTATATTACTCATTCAATAACATCCGGGATTTTCTTTTTTGTTCACGATTTCCATTAGACTCAAATCTTAAACATTTTTAAAACTTGTACATTGAGGCCATCACAAAACATTCGTCCATATTTTCCCATTCAAACTCTTGCAGTACAGAACATGTTATTTATTAAATTTATTATTTATCTAAATACTTTCCTCTGGCGAATGCATACGATTTTCATAAATCAGAATACAATCAGTTTTATGCTAGATCTAGAAAATATAATCTTAGAAAACATAATTTTCTAAAGATTTTCATTTTTGTTATTATTATGAAAAATGATAAAAAAGTAGATAAATTTGTTTTTAAATCATCAGAAATCGATGGTTCAACCATTCATTTTAAAGGTAAACATATTGAAAAATCTTCCATACACCCCTTCTCCTCCCTCGGGAATGATGGATACTTATTCCTTGGAGAGAAATTGATGTCCGATGAATACCCCCCCCCCCCCCCGAAAAAATAAATAAATAAATAAATAAATAAAAATAAAATAAAATAAAATAAAGAAAAAAAAAGCATTGAGTATTACTGGTTATACAACCAAGTTGTATCAACAATATATCAAATGTATGTCACACACAAGGTTTGATGAGTATATATATTATGGAAGCTGAGATATAGTCTTTCCGTAAATAGAAAATATAGGCTTGCTATAAATTGGAACGTGGCAGCGCCACCTGTCGTCCGATAAGCACCCAAAGTTAATCAGTAGAGTTTTATATACTAGCAATTTTACGTACAACTTTTACAACATTTATAAATCACAGAAGTTGAGATATTTCGTTCCCGTTATGGGATTAAATTGCAACATAGCTACGCCACATGTTGGCCGATGTGCATCAGTGACGTTTTACATAAAATCGATTTCACATATAACTTCAGTATATTACAAAATTTAGAAGTTTAAGTTTTGTTTTAAATCACATGAGCTGAAATATTGCCTTTCAGATAACGTAATTAAATTGCAGATTAGTAACGCCACCTGTTGGCCAATGTATACATTCAAAATGTATATACACCTCCTTATACATACACCCCGTGTATCAAGTTTTATGAATTTGTACACTATAGAAGTTGAGATATAACCATCACATAACTGGTGGGATTCACTACGTAGCAGCGCCACCTATCAGGCGAAATATCCCATATGCAATTAAAAAAAACACCAATTGAGGGCAAGTTCCAATTATATAACAAATTTCGTTAAATTCTGTCCATTGATTTTTGAAATAAAATATCCACAATTTTATTTTCACCAATTTAAAATTTTGTAATTTTTTTCACTTCACCGCTACTACTTCTAGTTGAGCATTCTTCATTGACGTGCTAACAAAACGTTAAACTGAAAATATAAAAAAGGCCCTATCCGCTATCATGTTAAAAAATTATAAATTTCGAATAACTGACGAAGATTTTAAATTAGAATGTTGCAAATCTCTGAATAGGATTGATATCATACGTGATATTTTAAAACTGGTCCGATTTCTCTGCAATCATTTGTTGTTAAGATTTCGTTTACCTGGACTAACAGACTAACACACTAATAGGCACCGATACCCATTAACAGGCACCATACCAACCTTTGATTTTCGGATTCTTCACACCACAAAACGTGTAAAAAATTCAAAAACCGAAGTCTAAAATTTTCATGATTAAACTAGTTTGCCTACCAATAGTATACTTAAAAATCCTTTTGTCATGTTCGTTATAATTACACTGTTACAGAACGTGTTATGACGGTCATATAGTTGAACGTTCTATATAGAACTAGAATTGTACGTGTTATAGATGGTACAAAGCACACATTTTCAGAACGTTTTAAATAATACTATTTTTGAACGTACAATAGAACGTTCTATTGACACGAAACACGGTGTTTGAACTACTGTAACCGTTATTAAACGTTCAAAGAACGTTCTTGTGCTACTTGGGATTGAATTTCACTCCTAGAACGTCACAAATAGCCGACTTCATAATTCTAATGCGATATTACATATACTTAATCATGATTTTAAAGTTTCCTACTTAAGTATAAAAAAGTCATTTTAAAATAATATAAAATTACAGATTTTTAATTAATATCTAACATTATTTTTATTACCTATCTCATATGTAAATAAACTTTAAGGTAATACGTGCACATATGTTATTTTGCTCTTGTTTTTCACAATATTTTTAATAGGTTGAATTTGAAAAGACACGTTTCATACTTTTTATTGAGAAATGTATATTGATAAAGGTATTTCCAATGAACATTTTGTCTTTCTGAAATAAAATATATATGCTACTTATCGACAGTTCACTACAATAACTTTGAAAGAAAGAAGATCATTTATATGAAATAAGAATGTTATCTTTGAATATTTTAAGTAAATTCCTGGATACCTTTCAACAATCTGTCCTCAGGGAAAGATGATATAATATTAGTAGAAAAAGTTAATTAGATATATTTTCTGTTAAAGCGAGATAAATCATAAAAGCATTTTAGGAATTTATCTAGATAATTAGTATTTTCACATTAAATCGTGAAAGGACATGTATGAAATTAGAGAATCCATTCATGTAATGTCTGCTGAAAGTAAAATTATTTATTACAATAATTCATGTTTTGTTCAATTGATGTGAATAATCTGTTAATATTCTGTAATATTTCATATAAATTGCAGTTAAAAAAAATAATAATAAAAGTGAAAAAATGTTCAGTATAGTGCCATACATAATTCTCATTCAGAAAGAAAAGAAGAAAAAGCAAATAATTCAGCAAATTCGTGTTTGTAAAGACGATTTCTAATGAAAGAATTCCTATCTTTTTGAATGAATTATTTGTATTACATTATTAACTACTTTAATCACTTTGAAGTTATAGTTTACAAGCACGTGGATAAGTGTAAATAAATTACAATCAAACCTTTTTATTATATATTTGGTTTACATGTAAAATTTAAAAGATACCAAAAGATTTTTTTTCTTGTGTGGAAATTGAATTTTATATTTCTAAAGAAATTTTCCAATGTATTCATGATTTATATCAAACTCTGCAAAGAAGAAAAAGAATAGAAAGGTTTCTTCATTTTTCCCATAACTATAAATTTCTTTTTATTTTCTCTTACACATATATATACAGGGTGAGTTTGTCATAATCTGCCAAACGAAAGGAGGTGATAGAACAGCCCATGAGGAGCATAAAACACCGTAGAAACCCTGTCCTATCTCTAACCGTTTCCGAGTTATAGTAGATAGAAGAAAAATCTGTTTTTTTTCATCCCGTCTGAAAAAACCCAAATTTGTGAGCTTTCTGAAAGACGTACACGCAAAATAAGCACATATTTGGAAAGCAGAAAAAATCCTATTGGGTGACACAATTTACATCAGGATAACTTAATTTGACGGCGAACTACAAGCGCTAAAACAATAGCGAAGTTTAAAATCGAGTTGTCACCAAATTCTTTAACCGGCAATTCTGCAAACACCGTTCAAGCTACAATCGGTCAAATTTACCAAAAACTTATCCATTCCACAAGCTTTAGAATTAGCCCACAATAAACCATATCGGTGTTCTAGTTCAGGAGAAATTTAGCCTTTTGCTTGAAATACATCACTGAAAACGGAGTTCGTCGAACTTCGGCAAACGAAACGATTGTGAGTAAATGGAACGTATGCAAATTCATGAATATCTGCATATGGACTCTTAGTGATATGCAGATGTATTCCAACCTTCCTGTGCGTACAAAAGGCGAGTCAATCTGTAACAGCTCATTAGATCGTCAGCTTTTTTTCGTTTTATGCTGCTTATTGCTGTAGCATTTTCTGGACTTTTCCTGAGCTCGGCCGATTCTTTTCACGCTGCTCTCACGTCTACTTGCTCTCTCTTACTTCATACTTAGTATGTTTTGCTACATTGGTACGAATTAACCAAGTTGGTTCTTATTCCGTAGAACTTTTTTCTTCTACATTTGTAAAATAATATTGAAATTTTATCGCTTTTTGTTTACCCTTCTGAATTTTATTTTCAACTGAAGTCATCACAAGGATCAAATTCTCATACTTTCCAACCTGTAAACAGATATGCCTAGTTTTACAAATGAAGAGTACGCGGATATGAATTTTGTGTATGGATTTTCCGATGGTAACTCTCGGAGAGCAGAAGAAGAGTACCGTCTACGTTATCCACATCGTCGTGCGCCCAACCGTGCTGTATTTGCCACAATTCATCGAAGGCTTAGGGAAAGTGGGCCGTTCGGTAGAGTGTACGAAAGAGGCCATGGTCGCCGCTCCGGCACCGCTGAGGAGTCCGTACTCGACCGAGTATAGAAAAATCGAAATATGAGTTCACGCATACTTGCGAGAGAAGGTGGTATCTCCCAAAGTAAAGTGATTGCCCATCTGCGCAGCACTAGTGCGACGTAAAAAACCCAACCAACCAACCCAAAGTAAAGTGATGAATGTTTTGCGCAAAACCAGTATCATCCATACGACTTCATACTGGTACAAGGATTACGCCGCTCAGATTTTCAAAAGCGGGTAACATTCTGCCGCTGGATTTTAAAGCGAGATATTGAGGAACACCATTTCCTTAGAACGATGCTGTGGACAGATGAGTCACTTTCACTCGGGATGGCGTGTTAAATTTACATAACTGGCATCATTACGCTCAACAAAATCCATTTGTAACACGAAACTCATCGTTTCAGACGCGATTCAGCTTAAATGTTTGGCTTGGAGTGGTTGGCAATCGCTTGATAGGTCCACATGTGTTCCAAGGTCATCTGACAAGCAGTACATATTTGGAGTTTCTGGAACATCATGTTTCAGGATTACTTGATGTCATTCCTGTACTCCAACGAGCGAAAATCATTTTCCAACACGATGTGCCCCCTGCACATTCTTCCAATGCAGTTCGGGACTTCTTGACTCCGCGCCTTCTTGACTCCGTCCGTCAGCAATATCCGCGATGGATTGGTCGTAATGGACCAATTCCTTGGCGACCTAGATCGCCAGATCTCACTCCATTGGACTCATATGTTTGGGGTTTCCTGAAGCAAGAAGTTTACCACACAGAAGTTGCCAGTTTTAAGCAGCCGGCTCGATGATGCAATAATAAAATTGAGGGATGAGCTTTTGCTAAGAGCTACTGTGGTTTCCGTTTGTAAGCGGGCAAGGGCATGTATCAGGTGTGGGGGTGACGAATTTCAGCCGCGGTACGAAGTTCCACCCTTTCAAATGCATATGTGCTTTAATCATAAACGTGAGATACACTTTTTTTTTGCATATTTCTTTGTGAAAGATATGAGAAACGTCATATTTCTTTTGTTTCCATTCCATTGTGTTTGTAAACTTAATACAACTGCTACTTTTCTTGTTTATCTTTAAAACTTTCTTTTTTGCATCTGACAAAACAGTGGGCTGAAGGCGACCATGGCACCCCGAGAGTCTCCTCAAAGGATGTCTTGTTCAGTGAAATGAATGTATTTCAAACAAAAGTCTAAATTTCTGCTGAACTACAACACCGATATGGGTTATTGTGGGCTCATTCTAAAGCTTATGAAATGGAGAAGTTTTTGGTAAATTTGACCGATTGTAGCTTGAACGGTGTTTGCAGAATTGCCGGTTAAAGAATTTGGTGACAACTCGATTTTAAACTTCGCCAATATTTTAGAGCTTGTCGCTCGCCGTCAAATTAAGGTATTATGATGTAAATTGTGTCACCCGATAGGATTTTTTCTGCTCTTTCCATATATGTGCTTATTTTGCGTGTAAGTCTTTCAGAAAGCTCACAAATTTGGGGGTTTTCAGACGGGATGGAAAAAAACATATTTTTCTTCTAACTACCATAACTCGGAAAGGGTTAGGGATAAGACAGGGTTCCTATGGTGTTTTATGTTCCTCTAGGGCTGTTCTATCACCTCCTTTCGTTTGGCAGATTATGTCAAACTCACCCTGTATAACATAATGGTAGAGTATGACTGCTGCAACATTTTTTTTCAAATTATCATAACTGATGCCACATGCTTTTGCGAAAATGATGAGGATAAATTTATTGTAAACGAAGTTAACCATATGAATGCTTATTCCTTCCTAAAGTATCAAGAAAAACGTTTTATTCAGTAAACTTATGGCATGAATGAGCTCGTCTAAGAAGGAAAAGTACCACCCCAAATACTAAAACTAGATTCCGAGTCCAATTTTTCGACGGGTTGATAATCCAAGACAATGTAAAAATTTCATTGCGTGCTGTTCCAGTTAAAGCACATTTATTAAATCTCATTGGATGTGCGCATGAGATAAGAAATCGAGAAAGATAATAACTAACAGTATAGGCATTATTTTTTTTTCATAAAAATAAATTTTGTAATTGAACTTGGATATTGCACTGCAAAAAATGAAGTACTTATAAATGAGTAAATGGACATACTCATTTCGAAATAAGCAATTTAGTTTCAAAAAGGAAAAAAAAATAATGCTTGACCCATTTGTGGATTATTCCATGTTTTCAAACTAATATCTGCCCACTTCATAAATTATCATAAACTAGCAAACCCGTGCTGAATTATCACAATTTATTTCTTTATTATTTACCTTTGAAATATAAATCTCATTAATATTATACCAATTTCACCACCTAATTAAAATTTTAATTTACCAGAAGCCAAATTATAATCAGAAGCAAATTAATGTTGTGTAATAATGAAACCAAAATCATTCAGAGAAAGAGGTTTAAAATAAAATCCGTGGTTGACGAATACTTCCGAAAGCAGTACTGTTTATTTATTTATTTTGGCATAATTTTTGATTTACAAAAATCTTTCTATTTTTATTGTACTTTTTATGATTGCGTTTCTTAGTCAATTTATCATAATAATTCCTATTCTGTATATATTTTTAAAATATTGCTAGGTTTAAAATGACGCTTGCAAAGATCCTGGAGATGTAACATTTAAAAATACATTTCTTCATAAATTAATTTCATCATACAAACGTGGTCATTTTTTTCATATTAGATAGTTGAGTTGAGTCTGCTTGCATAAATATTGTCCATTTATAAATATTTTTTTTAATCCTTTCTTGATTTATTAATTACATCATTATCGTATCGTTTCTACAAAACTTAATTGCAACTGGTCCATGTTAGAGACCTATAGATATGCTGAATTAAAAGATGATTTTAAATAGAATTTCTACAAGTTTAAACAGAAAGGATTTAAACACAAATTATTTTTCGTCAAATCTCAAAAATTGTATTTCGTGGCGATTTCGCACTGTTTAGCGGAAGAATAAATACATCAATGGAAATCTATATTTGGTATATAAGGATTCACGATTGTTGGTGCCATTTTTTTAACATGTTAATATATTCAATATTAAGTACATAGGATTTTCAAATTTTGAGTATATTTATTTCGGGTCTATTTTGAGTATGCGACAGATACAGATTTGACACAATTGTACTCATTTTTGAGTATTTTCCCTTCGGCGCTATTTTGAGTATGCGGCAGTCACAAATTTGACACAATGGCACTCATTTTTGAGTATTTTTCCTTCGGAGCTAGTTTGAGTATGCCACAGATACAAATTTGACACAGATTGTATTCATTTTTGAGTAGTTTTACTCCTGTATGTTTTTTTTTTTCAGTGTGTGGATTTTGTAATATTTGTTTGCATTTTCGGAATATTTTTTTCATTTATAAGCATAAATTATCTCTGGTGTATGAATATCAGTATCACTACAAACTTATTAGGAAATAGGGATGATTATTTAATTAATTCATTGTACAGGGTGACATAAAATAACGGAGACAATGTTTTTTATCTTTATTTTATTAATAGAAAAGAAATCAACGTATGTAACAATTGCAAATAATAATATGGACCTCAGGTTATAACATACTCAGCTGGTTTCAAAGTAGCCGCCATAAGCGTCGATACACAGCTGCAAACGAGCCTTGAAGTTTTCAGCAATTGGCCGCAAGTCCTTGGGCAACAATCTATCCCTCTTACAAAGCAGTGATTGTTTTAGCGACTCCAAACTGCTGTGGCGTTTGGCACATGCCCTCGCCTCCAAAAGCGAGCACACGCTATAGTCCATGGGTTATGAATCCGGCGAGTTGGGGGCCATTCTGTAGAAGCAATGAAATCGGGAAAGTGAGTTCTGCGCCACTCCTGGGTCAACTTCGCCCTGTAAGATGAGGCGGAGTCTTGTTGAAACGTCCAAAACCGATTCTGGAAGTACTGCTGGGCCCACGGAAGACCACAGCCTCAAGGATGTCACGCTGGTACACATTTTGTATGATTTTGACCCCTTCTTCAATGAAAACGAGAGGGATCTTGCTTCAGGCGCAAACCCAGCCCCACACCATGACAAACTGGGGTTTTGTCGGTATTCTACTATTGCCGATGTTCCGGGAGCGTCGGAGGACCAATATCTGTCGTTTTGGGAGTTGTGCGCCTGCTGCAAGGTGAACAGCTTCTCGTCCGTGAAGAGGATGCTCTTCCGTCGTTGAGCTCCAAACCGACGCTTGAGTTGCCGGCATTTTTGGAGTCGTATCCGCTTGTTGTCTTCCGTGAGCCGCTGACCTTTTTGGAACTTATACGGCTTGAGACGCAGTTCATTTTTGGCTATTCGCCTAAATTCTTCGCGATTGATTTCGGCCTCACTGGCGATTTTTCGCATGGAGACTCTCGGATTTCGCTTGACTCGTTTCTGGATGACCTTGCGGCTCCTGGGCGTGATGGCGGTACGTTTTCGTCCTCTTCCAGGATGGTCGCCTTCTTGGCCAAGCTCCTTGAAACATTTGATGGCCTTGCATACAGTCTGTCGCGGCACATTGAGTAAATGAACAATTTCTCACTACCGCTATCCTTGACGAAACAGCTCCAAAACTGCAATACGTTTGTTTGACATTCTAAAAGGAAAAGTAAATATGTGAGCTCACAGTCGTAAATGCATATACTAGTAAAAAAAATTATGGGAATTTCAACAGAACAACATTTATTTGTATACGTTGCAATTATTTCGCGTCAGGATGTGTTAAACATTGTCTCCGTTATTTTATGTCAACCTGTAAATAAAGTCACCATACGAAGCTTATTATTACGTAAATTATTAAGAAAAGTTTTGTAATCAGGAAGCAAAGGTGTGATTAAGCTCTCTGAAGAAGGGGTGACACCAGTACGAAAAAAAATATATAACAATACAAGTGCTTCTACGGGATGATAATATAAGAAACTGTAAAAATACAATGTATGCGGTTCTAGTTAAAATACATGTTTTAAATATTATTGGACATCTACATAATATAAGAAATCTAACAGTATCAGTAAAATAAAATATATTTCTAAGTAAAATATTGGAGTATAAAAAAGATATTACAGATTTTTGAAACAAAATTTCTTTACTATTTGGGAGTATTTTCTCATTGTTAAATCTAGATTATCTCTAGTACATCAACATTTTATTTTTCTAATTATTAATGACGTCACATGCTTGTGGGAAAATAGTGAAGATTGTTATATTAATTCATTTTAAACGAAGTTAATCATTTAATAAATTCATTCAACGCTATTTCCATTCCGAGCGCATACCTTCCTAGATTTTAAAATTCCTTTCTTAGATTACACACAATTAGTCGACACACGTTTAATTATATTTTCCATTTTGGCAAAAAAATATAGAATTTTATGTATTTTGGCTATAGTGCAAATTTAGATACTATCATTGTAATCATAGTCTTTGAAAAATTAGCAGTTTTTTCTCTAAAAAAATTCCATTTCGTAAAATTTACTTTAAAAATTTACATTGAATTTTTATTGGTATATATAATTTAATGTTATTCATTTTTATTATAAAATTTAATATTATTATTATTTATCTATTTTAATGTTGAGAATTATTTAGGGGGGGGGAGGGGTAATTAGCAAAAATTAAATGGACATTGTTAAATTGGACATAACTTTTATAAGCATTTGTGTATATATCTGGATCGTATAATTTACTTTTGGTAATTACAGATCAAGATCATTCGAAATTTTACTGGTTTAATATATTTCAAATAATATGATTTGAAAAGTACGTATGACGTCAAACTTCTGAGAACCTCACACTTTTTCCTTTCCTCTTAGCAATTCTAAAATTCGACTGCAGTGTCAACTAATATATAATAATGTATTTATCTCAATGAACAATCATATAAAACATATATATATATATATATATATATATACACACACATACATATATATGTAATTTATTTATTTATTTTAGAAATTAATGTAAGATATACAACTTTAAATCGTCTATTAAATTTACTGCTGAAACAGTCTTAACATCAAGTATGTTTATAAAATATATATGTATACATATATATTTATCAATGGACAAAGATGTATTTATGTACAAAGTATTTAGTTTCAATTTTATTTACAATAACTGTTTAACCTCAAAAAAAAAAAAAAAAAAAAAAAAAAAAAACATTTATTACACTTAAGAAGAATTATGTTCATAATAAAGTTGTATTCTACATTTTGCGAAAAAAAAAAAAAAAAAAAAAAAAAGTAATAGACCAATGTTTATACTCAGCAATAAGAGAATTTTCAGTTTAAAAAAGTGAATAAACTACAACAACAACAACAACAACAACAAAAATAATCTGGTATGTTACTCACGCGACTTTCTCTTACCATAAAACATAATACTTTAAATACAGGTCGGATATTAAAAGGTAAGATAACGAGTACTGTTATGTAAACCTATGTTAAAAAATTCAAATTAGGCTTCGGAAGAGATTTATATGATAATTAGTTCTGTGTGAGAGAGGCTACCACCCCCCCACCTCTCAACCCCCCCCCCCCCCCCCCCGCCGTTTCATTAATGCAACTACATTTATATAGAATTTAATTCTGTTATTAAAAATAAAATTTTTCTTAAAATTATACAGACAATTTTCACACGCAAAATTCCTTGAAACTTATCAATCTTTATGAAACTTTTCCAGCAACAAAATTATGTTAACTTCAAAATACAACATTTGGATCTCCTAAAATTATTCGTTTTTAAGTTATTCTAAAAGTAGTGTAACACTAAATATAAAAAAAAAAAAAAAAAAATCAAATTTATTCTCAATATTATTATTATTTTATTAAAAATGAAAAATATCGATAACTTTATTTTAAATTATCGCAGATCGATGGTTCAACCATTCGTTTTAAAGGTATTGGCGAGCTCTTTTGAAAGATAGCCATCATGAAAATTTAATCTCCCCCTGAGTGTGGGAGGCAATGCTCCTCCATACACTTTTTTTTTTTTTTACCCAGTTGACTATCTCTATTACAAAAGATATATATTCGTTTCATTTAGTTTAGTGCAGTCTTTAGATGTTAAACTCTACTTACCTGCAATTTCCCTCATAGACGTAATGTATTTCAATATTTTTGAGTGTCCCTGTACACGAACCATTTGCTTCATCTCAACGAAAAGCTTAGTGTAGCATCCCAGTATGACACACATTTAGAATACCGAGTCCGGAATTTCTGTTACTATTTGTTCTTGAGATATGCTGATAATAGACACAGAGACACGCATACACCCACATACACACAGACCATTTGCTAAAAACATGATTTTCGTATTCAGGGGACCTCAGAACATATAAATATAACAAAAACTCGCTTTCAAAAATTTGACCCTAAAACAATACTTTCTCTACCGTACGGGTAAGAAAGAAAAAAAAAAAAAAGTAATAATCTGGTGTGACACTCACACGTGTAAATATATGAAAAACTCAATTTCGAAAAGTTGACCCCAAAACAATACTTTCACTACCATATGTATTTGGATAACAAAAAGTAAAATAAATAAATAAATGAAAAATAAAATAAATCCCTATCGTTTAAAAGAATCATTTGTGATTGCGTGCAAAGGTTGAAATATTCATTTCTAAGCAACTGGCTTTTTGCTTACTTAAGAGACCCATATTTACCCTGTTAAAAAATTCACTGGCATTTCACATTTAAAAATACTTCAATAATTTATATTATACAAAATACGATCACATGTTTCATATTGTTACTTTATAAACTATTGTTCTCCGTACAATTGTTGTCATTATTTTCTTTTTTATAAATACATACAACATAAAAGAAATGCTTATTTTCTAATTCGAAATGAATAGGCAAATGTTTAAAATTAATGTTACATAAAAGTAGAATAGAATAATCTATATGTGCCAGTAACTGCTATTTCAAAAAAAAAAAAAAAAAAAAAAAATGTCACCAGCTATAATTAAAAAAAAAATTAATTTTTTTAAGTAAACTAGTGTTGTATTCGTTATTTGCACACACAGGCTGGAAAAATATTTGAAGTTAATGCACTATTTAACAAGATTATGATGGAATCAAGGAAAAAAAAATATTCCACTTTAACATCGAATGTAGTATGTTTTATTAAATATGTATACACGCGTTGAATCAAAAAAGTATTTAGAGGCAAGCAGGATTTATTTATATTTTAATTAGACGATAAATTTTATTTAAATTACAAGATTTTTATTCCATATAGAAAAAAATGCTAATTTTCATACTTTTAATAAATAGTCCTAAGTTATTGCTTGAAAACATTTGAATGTTTTTAAGTAATCATTGCAGTATTAACTAAATTAAACGGGGGAAAAAAAAGGGCAATCTCCTCTTAATTTCGCCGTAAATTATCGTAGAAACATTCTTCTGGTACAGATCCATTTGTAGCCTAGTTATTAACTGAATTGTTAAATTTTACTTAGGGGATAAAATTTTACTTAACTTCAATATTTCGAACAATAAAACCCATTTGGGACTGCATGTTATTAATCCTAAGGTCAAGACGGTTCGTAAAAAAGTATGGTTTACATACTTTAAATCAATTTTACTAGAGTTACAAGAAAAAATATGTTAGAGATGAATCTCTGTATTTAATATATATATATATATATATATATATATATATATATATATATATACCCATTCAGAGAATAATATGAAAAGAAGTATAAATATTTTTAAATATTAAATGAATCATAATAATGCTACTTAATAAATGATATGTGCATCTAAAATTACTTGAATAACTAATTAGAATCATATGGAAAGTTATAGATGAGACAATAAAAAACAAGTGACAGCCACCTAAGAGCAATAAAAATTGAAATATAGTTGTAACTCGTAAAATATTGATAGGAATGAGCCGCAAATTTGGAAACCGATATTTTTGATTGTGTCCATTCTATTCATTCAAAAATTAATACGGGTCATAATTCATCAAATTTTGAAATATCAATTTATAAATAATTTTCATAATTCAGAGTAATTGCAGAATCAGTCGGCGGTTCTTACCTGGGAGAAAACACCTTCAACATTAACACTTTCTCAACTATGTCAACAACGCAATTAAAAATTCATGCATGCGCAAGTAGGAGGCAAAATAAGAAGTAAGTTATGTTAATCGTTAAACCATGTAATTTGTAGATCTCTGATTTGCACACTTTTCACTACGTATCCGTGCAATGCATGCCCTCTATTGAAGAAAATCTTAACTATATATTTTTTTTCTTTATTTTTAATAAAGAAAAAAAAATTGTAGTTAAAATTTTCTCCCTTCACGAAAAAAAAATGTCCCTTCAGGACAATAACTTTTTCGCAAGCCACGTGTAATTCTACCAATTCTTTCAACATTTATGAGTTTCTAAAATGTCTACAGACTTATCTGACATCCTGTACACACACACACACACACACACACACACACACATATGTATATATATATATGCATATGTGTGAGTGTGAGTGTGAGTGTGTATGCTACCAAAATGCGCAGGTATGAAAAGCATCGTAAAATATCCTAAATTTAGTTAAACGCTAAAAGAGTTACACAATTTATCTAAATTAGGTTTTGTAGCAAAATTAAAAACAAGTCGATATGAATTCAAAATTACGTTTGTAAAATAAATAAATAAATACACTGCTCGACATTGAAAATGCAACAACAAGAAGGAATGATAATAACGGAATGAAATTTGTTGGACACATACATTATATTAGGAAGAACAATTGATTAAAATTTCAGGAAATTTGGAGAAATATGTACTGAGAAAACAGTACATAAAGCAACGACCTCTGTGAGAAATAACAGCACATATCTGCCTAGGCATTGAATCGAACAACGATTGGAGGACATGTTCGGATAGAGCACTTCATGAAGCTTTAACACGATGCCACAATTCATCGATCGAAGTTACTGGTGAGTGGTGGGGGGCCAGTCGCTTTTCAACGATTAAGCAGCCATTTTCATTGGTGCGAGATCAAGAGAACGCGCTGGGCAGAGCAACAGTCGAACACATTCGGCATCAATGAAGGTCCGAACAATATGGACAACTTGCGGTCGTGCATTGTTCTGCTTAAATGTTGCGCTTTTGAGGCCTTGAACATAGGGCAGAGCTATGGGCCTTAACTCGTCAGAAATGTACTGAGTGTTATTCACAGTGGCGGCAATGAAAACAAGAGGTCACCGAGACGTGTATCCAATGGTACAACATACCATCAATCCAGGTGGTCACTCAGTATGCGGCTACCAAAATTCTAATTACCCTCAAAACTGCAACACTGATATGAGTGCCATTAATGTGTGATCAACGATGAACCTGGGCGCAGGAATGGCGTGAAGTCACTTTTCAGAGAAATCACAATCCAGTTTACAGCATCAAGATTGCCTTATCCGTATTTAACGTCATTATGAATAATGCCCATTGCTAGATGGGATTCGACATCATCATACTGTCCATCATTTACAATGATGTTATGGGTTCCCATTCGATACACGTCTCGATTACTTCATGTTCGTATTCCTGGCACTCTGAATAGCGGCCATTAAATTTCTGTTGAGTTAAGGCCCGCCCCTCTGCCCTGTATTCGAGGCCTCCGTAGCGCAAACTTTAAGCAAGATAATGCACGACCGCAAGTTGTTTGTATTGTCCGGACCTTCTTTGATACAGTATGTGTTCGACTGTTGCTCAGGCCAGCGGTTTCTCCTGATCTCGCACCAATGAAAATGACTGTTTAATCACTAAAATGGGACTGGCTCCCCACCACTCACCAGTAACTTCGATCGATGAATTGTGGCATCGTGTTGAAGCTTCATGAAGTGCTCTACCCCGTACATGTCATCCAATCGCTGTTCGATTCAATGCCATAAGCAGATATGTGCTGTTATTGCTCATAGATATCGCTGCTTTATGTACTGTTTTCTCATTACATATTACTGCAAAATTCCTGAAATTTTAATCAATTGTTCTTCTTACTATAATGTATATGTCCAACAAATTTCATTCCGTTATTATCATTCCTTCTTGGTGTTGCATTTTCAATGTCGAGCAGTGTAAATAAATGAGTTAAGCATTAAATAAGCATTTTATTTTTATTAAAATTAATTTTGCTGCTCCATATTTTAATATGCTTAACAACTTAAGTAATTTAAACTATAACTGTAATATTTCTAAAAGTACTTAAATTTTAACTTTTCAAATTTTAAATGTACTGAAAACTGTAGTGTTAAAGCAATGAAAACAATTAATCAGGTTTTTCTAAATTAAGTAAAGAAGAAATAAAAAATAAATAATAAGTATGGACTTTGACATCGAGTCTTAATCTGAATATAATACATGGACATGTAATCTTGGACATTTAGTTAAATTTCACACCGTCATAAAATTTTGAAAATTAATTTTCGAAAATTAACTAGTTCAATTGTTTTGATATTACTTTAGAATATAATGAATTCTGTTTTTGTTTTTTTATGTTGGACAAGGCAACTGTTTACGCTGGGGACCAAGTCCTGGGAGAAATGACACTTTTATGAGAGTCTTTCTTGTATTTTCTATACAGTATTTACGTCAGTTTCGGAGAAAAACATGGTAAATTCGAAAAGCCGAATAAATTACAAGAAGCTAACGCATTACATAATAATAATAATAATAATTTCTACTTCACACACACGCATATATATATATATATATATATATATATATATATATATATTTAAAATAATTCAAAAAATTTTTGACTAATGAAATATTTCATTGAATGAACCTGATCGAAATTTGTTAGGCATAATAAGAAATTTTAAAAAGATGTGCTGATCAATAAAATATAGAAACATATCAGTAACTTTACGTTGACAAAATAAACAATTATAAATAGATAGCACATAATTAAAAGCAGATGCTAACATGACCTAACCTTATATATTCATTTTCTGTAATAATTTTCCTATTCAAATGCATCACTTATTATTTTTTGTATACCTATAGAAATTAATTTATGTGGTATATTCCAAATGTCGGTACCAATTATTTTCCTTCTACAAATGTAGAGATACATGTCTACATGACAGACTACATTCTTGTTTTGAGATGCAATGAAATAAAAATTAGGCAAAAAGAAAACTTTTATATTCCAGTTATTTAAAAAGGAATAATTTGGATGTCTTTAGGAATAACCTGTTAAACGTCAAACGTTGTGCCTTGTCATAAGTCATTTTTATTTCTATTTCTATTAACTTCTTTAAAACGAAAATATTATGACCTTCCGTCAGTTTATGTATGTATATTTTTAAATAAGAATGGACTAGTTATTTCCGATTGCTATTAATCTGCCTATTATTTCTTATTTATTTTACTTCATTTTTTTCATGGTTTAGTTCTTTTTCATTCAATAATTAACATTACTACAGGCATCGTTGTTTAAAAGGATTGTTTTTTCTTAATATAAATGTTATATTTATTTATTTTTTAAATACATACTATCCAAATAAATTACTGTACTCATGAAATGTTCCAAATGTGTGAGGTATATATATATATATATATATGGTATGCATAATGCTCTGAGAGGAGACCCTCATATTCTATTACTTGGAGGAACTGACCAGGAGATAGGCCTAATAATCCATCCGCACTTTCATGTTGTGCAGCTGTTAGTAACGCTGAACCAATTACCATTATGAACCAATACGGATAAGTTTGTAGCAAGACGCAATGCGTAGCTTGGTATGTTTTAGCCAATTCGTTATTATAATTTAAAATGTTTATTTCGTTTATAAAATGGACCTTAGTCCCTAGCGGCTAGAATGTCCCTGCTCTGGGCAGCAAACAAGAAACCGAGAAGGCAGAGGGTGCGAAGAATCACCGGATCAGCTGCCACGGAATATATATTAGGATGGATCGAAAAATGGATATTTTAGGTAAGCGATTTCTAATAGCAAAAAGAAATTTTACTTTGGCATCGTCAATTTGGAAAAAATAATAATGATAATAACAAAAAATGAATATTTGTGCCTTTATTTATTTGTTTACTTTTTTTTCATATAAATAGTATTTTATATTTCATAAATGAAAAAAAAAAAAAAAGAATTATCAGTGTTTTTCTTCTTATAAGTAAATTTCGTACTTTTATAATTAACCTTTCTCTCTGCAAAAATAAAGCAAATGAATTCCTCACAAATTATTATTACTTAAAAATAATCAAAGCTACCAAATAAAGTATAGCAAAATGCACAAATTAAATTCTTTAATAAGTATGAAACTTACAGTTATGTTAACTTTCATGTTAAATAATCAACATTTTTCTATTTATTTTCTGTTACCTCATACAATAAATATGATATTAATTGAGCGCAAATGTAAGATTATATAAAACCAATATTGTGTGAAGATTAAACTCATTTACTTGCGGAAAAATAATAATTACGGAAATTGTACATTCCTACTTTCAATGCATAATTATTTAAATGATTCAGCATCACTAACTTTCTTTATTAGCTTATCGGAAAAAAAAAACATTTAATGGTATTTCATGTACTCCTGTCGATATTTCTAACAGCAATAAATATTCTGTCCAAAGCTTTTTATCGTTTTATTTCCTCCTCCACTTTATTCAGTATATTATCGTTGCCGCAAAATTCAAATATATTCACTGGTAATTTATTTCGAATATCTCTGATATCTGGTATTTCAGTATAGTGGTAATATTTTTAAAGAAATAAAAGCCAAAAAATAACATTTAAATAAAGCCTTTTTTTTTTTTTTTTTGTTTAAGAAAAGTGTATAAAAGTTTAAATTATACAGTAACGTACATTATTTAAATAAGTGGAATATAATATAAAAACTAGTATTAAATAATAGAAGCGCCTAAATTTAGTCATAAAAATTGTCTCTAAATCATTGTATTTTAGTATATTTAATATAAAGGAAAGTGTATAAGCGTTAAATATAGTAAATAAAAAACAGTAAAAATCTTGGTTTATATGTCATTTATTGGATTACTTTACTTATTTATTTATTTGCTTTTGCAAATACTGGTCGTTTCTACTACAGTTATTGATTATTATTTTACGAGCAAACATTATATAAGGAAGGTATTGTAATCATGAAAAAAATTCAACCTTGAGATTTTGGTCATTTTTACGTTTGATGTCCCGTGAGTCCATATTCGCTATTTCTCTAGTGATTTATGTATATGTGTATGTATGTGAGTGTGTATATATGTATGTGTTTGAACACGATACTAAACGCTTCGTTCAATTCAGCTGATAGTTGGCAAGTAGGTTCTAGGTTATTGTATCATGAACTCTACCGATTTTGATCAATCTATAGTTTTTACATGTATTCCACGAAACAATTTCTTTCATTATGGCCTATGAGCTCAAATTATTTAAATTGTGGTAGTATATAAATGCTTCAGTCAAACGAACTGAAATTCTATATACATGTTAAAAGTCATCATCGCCAAAACCGTGTAAATTTTGGTGAATTTAGCCCTTATAGTGTTTTTACTGGGACACAACGAAATATTCATTGCCATTATGGCCTATGGGCTAAAATAATTTAAAGTGCCATCGCATGTAGATGCCTTATTCGACTGTGTTTGAAGTGCATATTCAGGTTATAAGTCACCGTCGTACAAACTCTACAGTTTTTTGGGGGAAAAAAAAGATGTCATCAAATAGATGTCATTCGAAATTTTATCATTTTACATCACCAATTAAATATTACAGTAATACTTTCCTTCTGTATCATTAAACTTTAACAAATTTTCATGATTCTTTCTTAAATAGGTTACGCTCAGTGAGGCAAAATTTGTATTAATTTTGAAACAGAAGTTTTAGGATCTTAAACAATGTGATTTATTATTAGGTAAAAATATGCAAGTAATAAAATATTTACTAAATTATTCAAAATTATTCAAAACACCTTTTGTAATCAAACATATAATATTTGTTTGAAAGGAAACTCTATACGGAAATTTATGTTTAAAACTTCGTATTTTAACTTTTCGTGGAAAAAAAAAAAAAAAAAAAAAAAAAGCTGGAAATGGGACAAGGAAAACCGAAAAAAGACAAATCTGTATCTCATACAAAGCTGTAACACTTTTTTTTTCAGTGTCGGAATTAAAAGACGCTTTCAAATATCTGCTCGTTTGTGTTAGTCGATTTCCTCAGGAAAATTGATAGTCAGCGTTCGTGAACATAGTAAAATATACCACAGCATTTTCATAAATTACGCTCAGTAGAAAGTAACGTTCAGCTTAATTTTAGGTAGCCTTATAGTCTATAAACTATACGCACATCGCATTGTATTCTTTAGTTTCATATGAAAAACACAAAAAGAAGTAAATTTTCAGCAATTTCCAAATATAGCCCCATTATATCCAAATATTTTAAGTACCTCTGTAAACAAATGATGAATGATTTCCCTTTCCACGAAGCCACTGCACGAAGCCTGTATTTATACATATACATATACATATATATATATATATATATATATATATATATATATATATATATATATTCCATTTTGTTTAGGGCAGCCTATAGATGGTATACTGTAATTACCATAAATGTCCCCTATAGACGTAATATATTTGAATTCTCTTGAATGTCGCTGCACACGAACCATTTACTTGCTCTTAACAAAACGTTTGGTGTAGAATCACTCTACGATATAGATTTAGAATACAGAGTTTGGACTGCCTGTTACTATTTGCGCGTAAGATATTCTAATAATATACATTCATTATTTATAATAGACAATTCATTATTTATACATTTCCAATTTTATAAATTTATTTTTTAAGTATTACGTTAAGAGAAAATTATATATTATGTAAAATATATGTATTATTTTTTATAATTAATTTCTTTTTCTTAAAATTTACAGTCTCAGAGATAATGCATGATTGATCTTTTAAAAATGAATGTCTCGTTTCTAATGATTCACATTATTCCCAGTTAAACACCTGCTTTCAAATTGTCGCTTTGAGTATAAACAGTTCCCGATATCGTTTTTGGTGTATTGTTTATTTGTTAAAGAATAATATCATCTGCCTTACTGAATCCGTCTCTCATATGTTTTTATTTTATATTACTTTTTAATTAAATCACAGCATGCATTTCCTTTATAAACTCTGTATATATTGAGTGCAAACTGCGGGAAATTCAAAATTTCATCTTGTAAAAGTGAAGACGGGAGTTCATTGTATACATAGGAAAAATGAAGGGATTTAAAAGAAAAATTATAAATTCCGGGAAAAGAGTAAATTTTGATAACGCAAAAAAGAGGTTATACTGCATCTCTTTTAGTCATACATTAAAGATAGTTTACAATGAGTTAAAGCAGTTTCTTCCTCATATTCTGGAATTTTCTGCAAAAGATGTGTATTAGATCCGTTGAAGAAAAAATACGGATCCAGATCCGGAAGTCATATTAAACCAGTATGCAACTTTTTTATGATAATGGATGTTTTTCACGCACATTTTATATTTTAAGAAACAAATTATTTATTTTTATTATCTTTTTCATTTGTTAAATATTCCTTTTTTTTTCTTGTACCGGTTTATGTTTAAGTGTTTGAATTTCTGTCAAATGCAAGTAAAAATATACTAAAAATATTTTAAATTAGGGTTTTAAAAATTAAAGAAATTATTCAATAAATCGTTACATATAAGACTATATATTAAAATTTTAGGGGATAAATTGACATAAAAATTCCTAAACACTGCCAACAGTTGCCTTCTTAAAATTATACATTTTTTTTTTTAATCTAATTGCTTGAAAATATAATTCATAACGATTCTTTTTGGATATAAATAAAGTATATATATATATATATATATATGTGTGTGTGTGTGTGTGTGTGTGTATATTCTTCCCGGAACATCGTCAGTGGAGATTCTAACGGTCACATACACAGGGATGGAACACGGGCGCAGAATTCATACCGAAATCTGTTTCAGAAATTTCTATACCTATAATATCGTTGATTAAAGAGGTAGAAAATTTTCTTACATTCATAGTGGTATGAATTCTGCGCCCGTGTTCCAACCCTGCATACATATAGTAACAATACATTTTTGTATTGTAACTATTAAAATCTCCATAGATGATTTTCCAAGAAGAAATGATTATCCCAAAATATTTTACTCCCCGCCCCCCATGGAAAAAAAAGTGTGGTTTGAACCCTATTTTTCTGTTTTTCCCTTTTACCCCTCTCTCTCTCTCTCTCTCTCTCTCTCTCTCTCTCTCTCTCTCTCTTTTTTTTTTCCCATAAAATACAGTGGTGGACATAATTATAAGACACCTATTGAATTTGACAAATAGTGAAAGAAAGTATCAGAGCTTAAAAATGTTTTATCAAATGCGTCAAAAACATAAACTTATTCTGTTATCACACGTAATTGTTTTACAGAAATGATATTTTTATAGAGTTTAATAAAAAAAAATTAAAAATACCATGGACAAAATTATAAGATATCCTAACAATTTAATTAAAACAGCTGTTATTTTTTTCGAAAATAATGTGCAATATGCAAATTTTTCTGCTCACGATAACCGACTTCACGCATTTACAAACAAGTCACGAGGTACAGAATTAAAAGAAAGTGAAATTTGCGAAATTTGGAAATTAAATATAACTGGTGCTTCAATTAATAATATTTCAAAAGTTATTAAACGCTCTAGATGTGCAATTAGAAATGTTTTGAAAAGAGGAATTAATGGATCGGTGATTAAAAGTCTGGATGTACTCCCTACTTGTCCTCGAGAGACAGACGCCATGTGCTTTCGCTCGCTACACAGAATAAGATGATCATTACAGGCATTAAAAGTGCTTTGAAACTGAATTGTTCAAGGAAAACCATTCGCAGAGTGTTGCATAATGCTTCCTATGTGAAATATAAAAAATCGAAGAAAAAACCACCGCTTCTTATCCGGCACAAAATGGAGCGTCTAAATTTCTCTATACCAACTATGGTCTGGACCTCTAAATGGTACTCTGTGTTATTTTTTGATGAAAAAAAGTTTATCCTGGATGTTCCTGACGGGTTTCAATATTATTATGATTTACGGAAGTCTCCTCATGTACTAATGAGACGCCAAATGGGTGGAGGGTCAGTAATGGTTTGGGCTGGATTTTCGGCTCAAAGGAAAACAGATATTGTTTTTGTGCATTCAAGAATGAATTCCGAAAACTATAAGAATCTTCTTAAAGATCAACTAGCCATATATAACTAGCCATCTTCTTTGTGGTGAAAACTACACTTTCCAGCACGATAACGCGCCAATTCATGCATCACACGAAACAAAAAAGTGGCTTTCAGAGCAAAGTATCAATGTTCTCCCGTGGCCTTCTAGCTCCCCAGACTTAAATCCCATCGAAAGCTTGTGGGGAATCTTAGCTCGTGCGGTTTACCGAAATGGGAGGTAGTTTTTATGTGTCGAAGACCTAAAGAATGCTACAAAATGTGCTTGGGAAGAACTGTGTTGCGATATTTTGTTAGAATTGATAGATTCGATACCGAATCGCATCTTTCATGTTATAAAAAACAATGGCGGCTTCACCAAATATTGAATAACAATGTTAGAGGATTTTCTTTTAGACCATTAGTGTCTGCTAATTATGTTGGCCACTGCATTTGGAAAAAACGGTTGGTGTCTTATAATTTTGTCCATTATGTTTTTTAGTTTTTTCATTAAATTGTATGAAAATATCATTATTATAAAATTATTATATACGATAACAGAATAAATTTTGACGTATTTGATAAAACATTTTTAAGCTCTGAATCTTTTCTTTCACTATTTGTCAAATTAGATAGGTGTCTTATAATTATGTCCACCACTGTATAAATTGAGGTATCAGACACGTCCAGGGCAGTACCCCTTTTCACACAGAATTACATGTCAAATAAAACTGAACCTAAACCTATTAAAGATTAATTTAAATGTACGTTGAACTTTGCTATTTTACGCAGTTGTTCTTAAGACTTAATATGCAATCTAAATTTATAGTATTGAGATGCGGTGTAAAAGAAAGTCGTGTGAGTGACATACCGGATTATTTCATAAAATATGTAAATGTCGGAATCCTCACATTATTATTTATTTGATCAAATTACAGTCCGTTAAGAAATTATAAGACCACTTTAATTTTGTAAATTATAAGAAAAATAAAAATTCTATTCATAATTTAAATACATAAAATACCATATTGCTCTATATTTTTTATAATTAGTTTGCAATAACTTTATATAATGCAATAAATGTTTAATTAAAATATATATTAGAATTAAGTGAAAAATAACCTGTTAACAAAATATAAGACAACTTGTCAAAAAACAAAATAGTATAAAAAATTAATATGATATTGGTCCTCCATTTTTCCTGATGACTTCAAACACTCTGTTTTTCATTGAAGTAACCAGCTGATTAAGGTCAGTTATAGAAATATTGTACCATTCTTTTACAATGGCTACTTCCAGTTCATTTGCAGATGAAAATTGTCTATTATTAGCATAAATATTGCGAGATAATATACCCCATAGATTTTCCATGGGGTTCAAGTCTGGACTTCGACTTGGCCTTGGCAAAACGTTATTATTATTTTTCTTATTTTTTTTAACCACTCCTGTGTGGATTTAGATGTATGGCAAGCAGCATTGTCCTGTTGAATCATCCAGTTAGCACCAAATAATAAAGGTCCAAACGGTACCATATGATCATATAGCATAGACTGATATTGTGTAGAGTTCATATGACCCGAAATTCGCTGTAAATCACACAACCCTTCATAACTGAAAGCTCTCCAAATCATTACTGATCCTCCACCCATTTGTCGATTGAAGCATTCTTTTGGTTCCTTCATCAAGTCATGCCAATAGAGTTTGTAACCATCGGGACCATCAAGGTTGAATTTCTTTTCATCAGAAAATATAATTTGTTTCCACTCATCATTCCATGACATGACATTTTTAGACCATTTTTAGACCATCTTGATGGCACTTCAATAACTTTGGTTTTTTCTTCAATTTCATAATTTTCGTATTAATATTTAATTTAAGACTCTTCCAAACTGTTACACGTGAAGTTTTCTTGCTGAAACGTATCGAAATTTCACGAGTTGACAGACCTTTTTTAGTTGATAGTCAAAAAATTTGTCCATTATCACGTGCTGTCAAAATATTTTTTCTATCAGATCGTTTTATTTTATTTGAATAATCTTTTCTAATTATGGCATTGTGAATGGCAGTTTTAGAACGGTTTATTAATCTCGCAATATCTCTTTCAGATTTAACAGAATCTTTATAAAATAAAATTTTTCTCACTTCGCCCTCCGATAATTCTTTACCTCGAGGCATCGTCAATTTACTAGTAGATAACACATTCAAAACCTAAGCCTTTGCTTCTTAGGTAATGCTTTTACGAAATACTGACGCATGCGCTTTATATTGAGTTTCACGTCATGTTTAATATGCTAATTTTCTCAGGTGGTCTTATAATTTCTTAACAGACACAGTCTTTAATTTTTAGAAAAATGAATAAGTTTTAATGAAATTTAATTTAATTTTAAAAGTTGGAATTAGTATAGGATGTGTTTCCCGATCAATTTTAAATACGCACCTAAAAATTTGCATATTATACTCTCTTCTTAAGAAATACACTTGTGCGCCAATACACTTGTGGTCTTATAATTTCTTAACGCACTGTATTTGAAGGACAATATCGATAAATTAAACAACATATTATATAAAGAAAAAGTGTTATATACGTTACTATAATTTTCTCTGTTGCTCAGTTAACGACTACTCTTAATTAAGTTTATTTATATAACCGTTTATTACCTTATATGAAGAAAGTCAAGTGGAACCCATTTCTTTTCTTTTCTTTTCTTTTATGTTTTTGGGCCTCTGCACATTATATCTATTCCTATTTTGCTGCATAAAGTATATTCGTTTTAGTGTGTTATACCACACTTAAAAGATTTTCAAATAACTTTAGAATAAACCTGTGTTTATATGCTTGTTATTCTGTATTGCTTTAGCAGTCTGTCTATAGAATGTTACTGTAATTTTCATGTGTTTATTATTTTAAAATTATACACTTTTTCTACACAGCGTTTTAACATTATGATATTTTTTCTGAATTTAATTTCCGATAAGTCATTAAAAAATAAGAGGAGTATCATAACGATTTTATATCAAAAATTATTCTCGGATTGCAAAGTTTCAGTAACATAATGCAAAAAATATTTACTATCAAGAAATAGTTGCAAAATAGCCAATGGTTAATTATAAAAACATTAGGTAATGAAATCAAGATTTATAAGCAGATTATTATTGATGTGAAAATTGATTTTATACAGTGTTACACAAATGGATAAATATTTTAACAAAATATTTAGTCACACACGTTTAATACATCTCATTTTCCTAAGAAATATTTTCCAGCATTAAAATAGGGTATTAATTCTAATTCACAATCCTAATTCCTCCAAGTGACAAGAATTATGAGAGAAGTTAATTCATGCTTAATTCCCTCATGTAACTTTCAAGAGATTTACTGAAATATTTAGGCTTGTTCTTATTATATTATTTAAATAATATGCTAATACTGGATATTAAAATATCATGAACTATTGTTTTCGTTAAACTAACAAACATCATTATCATACTCTTATAATAATGTATAAATACGCAATATATTAAAGATATTTTTATATATTAGTTCTTAAGAAATATTTGGTTTTCTTAACGTTCTTAAGGTTTTAAACCGTCCAAACAATTTTCTTGACTAACATATATATTTCCTTTAATGTATTAAAAGTTAGAATAAGTGTTAAGAAAAATAAATATAAACATTATTGAAATATAAATAACGAATCTTATATTTTAAAGTGTAAATAAAGTATAAATAAACAAATAAATAAATAAAAATATATAAAAAAAAATGTAAAATATATAAAAAAGAATATTTTATATATTTTAAATGTGTTTTAGGCTAATTTATTAAAAAAAAAAAAAAAAAAAAAAAAAAGGAAAGAGACAAGAATTCAAATTACATTTGTATCTAATGCATTTTATGTTTTATTTATTCAACATTTATATGCCAGAATGTAGCATTCTTCCCATCTTAGAAAAATGCAAAAACTCTCATGTTGTTTTGCGATTTCATTTTGTTCTTGTTTAGCAATCTATTATTTACAACACGATATAACAAGAATCATTTCTACATAAAAGTAAAGCTATACGTTTGAAAGATAATGTTATGAATATAAGATAAAACACACGTTATACAAACCATGCTGTCAATTCATAGTAGCGTATTTTTAATTAATTATGAATCTAATGAATCATAACCTGATATTTCACTCGCACGACCTCCTCTTACTCTACATTTCAATGATTAAACTTAGAATATTGATTAAGTCTTTATATCAATAAGGTAAAATAATGAAGCTCAACATACTTAAAAAAAAAAAAAAAAAAAAATCCAAAATACATTTAGAAATAGTCTTATTGGACATATACTTTTGTGTGATGAGAGCTGCCACCCCTTGAACAATGTTGAATTATAGTGCTACATTTATTTAAAAGAAAGAAAGAAAGAAAAAAGAAAAATAAAATAAAATAAAATAAAATAAACAAGGCTGTTATATATATTTTTTTTTTCAGACTAGCCAAACTCCATATTTTTTTTCAAATTGCAAACTAATACGAACTTTAAAATACCAAATTTCATTTTCTTGCAATTATTTGCAGGAATTTGTATTCAAGGCACTTCAAAATGTGATATTATACAAAATACCCTTGAAAAAAAACTTTTTTTTTTTTTTTTTTGTACAGTATGGGTATGAAAAAGTAATTTTCTATCTTGAGAAGTGTTCGACAAAGTATCATGTAGCTTGCAATTTTATCAATTACATTCAATATAAAAGAAAGTTTAGCAAAATTTTGTGTAGCCTCGTATATTGTCTATAAACTACACTGTGTACTTAAATTTAGTTTTATATGAAAAACACCTAACGCAAAAAGAAACACTCATACAGCAATTTCTAAGGATAATAGCAATATATACAAAAACGTTGGGTAACCCTGCAAACAAATGATGAATGAATTAAATAACATAATCATACAAAGAATGTGTTTTTATGCACATAAATAATAATAAAAAAGAAAGAAAATTTTAAATTTTATTTTATAGAATATATATAAAAAGAAAATTTAATATTTATATCGAAATAGCAGTTTTCAAAAATAAATAAAAATAACAATAATATTATATTTTTTAATCCCTCTTTATTTTACAGCCATTCTATTGTTTTTTTTAAAGATTTCTACTTTTTTTTTTCTTTTTTACATTATTATTAAATTTTAATAAATATTTTCAAAATTATTCTTCAAAAAGCATTTGCGTTTTATGTATTCCAACAAAAAGAAGCAGAAATATATATATGCGTGTGTGCGTGTGAGAGAGAGAGTATCCAATTGATAAGCAAATACGTATGAAATTATGTAAATGTTTTATTTTACCTTTTCAATTATTAATGAGATAAAACTACTTTATAAAGTAAGACAAAAAAGTTATTCAAATGAATATCATTTCTGGGTGCAATATGTTCTAAATATTTGATAGGAAATTTAATTAGTTATTCTGAATAAATACAGTGCTATACAAAAGTTTCAAAATAATACAATGTTCAAGAATAATTTTTAATTAATCGTAATTCTAACACAAATCTACTTGTGTTTCTAATTGTAATCTTTTATAGTTATTCAAATATTTGGGTTGAACTTATGGAATGCACCTAAAAAGAAAAAAAAAAGATAGCCTTTAAACTCAATAGCTATTAATTTTTAAAGGTGGATACAAACACAATTTTTAAATAATGTAATTGCAGCATTATGCGCTGTATGATTTCAAACATATAACGCTCCATTGATAAAAAGAAAATCGGATTTTTTTTCTTGTTAATATTAAACTAAGAATATTTAATGCTACATATTTCAATGTTTTACTGAGGAATACTTCTCACCAGTTTAGTAACATATACATATGGATATACCATGTATTAATTGCATCGTGCTTTTATCAGAAATAATTCGTGACCGCTCTAAAACTGCTACCATAAGTTACTAATGTTATTTAGAAATAAGCAAAATATCTGACACGTGCAACTATGATAGGTGATCACTGAGATGGCATATTTGTCAGTGTTCAGGTAGCATAAAACATCGATCCAATTAGAACGATTATTGTGGTGTTAAAGTGTAGACCGTGTCATCTTTATTACTATGGAGCACGTTTTTCAAAAATTATCACTGTTCCTAAATTAAAATCTGTGTTTCATCTGCTCAAAATATGTCTGAAATTTATCTAGGACATTTTGAATTTTGTTGCGAGAACGCGTTACAGAATTAGTCGTCTGTTGTTAGTATTTATCGTTTGTCTAGGTTAGAAGCTTATGGTTTTTTTTTTTTCTTTTTGTTTTTAATTTTAAAAATTTTGTTCTATGACCATTGTAAGGAAATTGTTTGGAAAGGTTATGAAAATTCAGTTAGTTATTTTTGAAAACGAGACAAAATAACTACGTTTTATCTTAGATTGTTGAAGCAATCAACTTGCACATTCAAGTCGGCACATTACTATTGATATTGTACAACCACCTGTTATCACAACTTGCCCACTCTACTCTTCCCGCCGATCACCTAAGTGTGCAGTCTCTCCTACCGCGCGACCTCTCCGAGCTTTACCTTAAATTGCATAGAAGTAATTTTCTACTGAAACTTATACCAGGGATTTTTTTTCCTTGTATAATTCTTAAATTCTACTCAGCAAAATTTATAACATAATTTTGTTTTGTATGCTTTTTATTCTGCATTTTATATTATGTATATTACAAGATATTAGAATAAAAATATGGTTCTTATTTTAATTTTGAAAACCTTTTCACCAACATAATCTGTCATACACACTACATATTTTGAGCATTTATTAAACATTACTCTCTTAAAAAATGTAAAACGAAATGCTTAGAAGTAAAATAAATGTCTTATGAGAACCAATTTAAAACTTGAAATTTCATATGGAAGAAAAGTTAGTTTTATATTCCCAATTAAAGACACAAACCTTTTAAATGCAAAGGAACATTTGTGAATAATTATTCTCAGTGTTTTTAGATTTAGAAAATAAATAAAAATGATATTTATTCAAAACAATTTTAGAACTTTGTTTAGATAAAATAATTTTTAATGATCGTCTTATTCAGTAGTTTTTTTTTTTACGATAATTTATCATTCATATCTTTCATAATAATTATTCTTCCTTAGGAATGTCAATAATATATCTTAAAGATACATTTTTTTGTTTGTTTTCTTAGAAGAATGTATCACAAAAATGATTAATAGCTGCATACTTCAAACTTTTATAGGAGAGATTTAATGTATTTTATTCTTCAAATTTTTTTTAAAACATCCGTTTTCTAAATTTCTATAATGTTAAATAAGGTGTTAAATAACTGTAATAACTTTTAAAATTTATTTTTTAATGTATATATATATATATATATTTAAATATATTACTATATAGATTTATTTTTTTGGCAATTCTTCGTTAGACTCATGTTTAGATTCATGTTTGGACTAATTTTTCTCTATTGTATAATGAAAGAAATAAACAATTGGAAACACATACATTTTTAAAATGACGGATAAGTAATAAAAATGACTAAATAATTTGTGAAAACCTTTGTTCATATGAATGAGAAGTATATATATATGTATATATTTCTCATTATATCTATCCTATATTATATTTCATCAGGCATTGTAGTCTAATAAATTAAAGTAAGTAATATTATTAAACTTAAAAATTTAATGAATTTAAGATAACTAGTTACTTTGTTCAACCTTCGTATGTTTCTTTGGTGAACTATTTGCCTGACTATCCCTCGTTCTCAGTCTTTTCTGTTATTATCAAATGGATTATATATATATAATGCTTTTTTTTTAAATAAAATGAAATGACCATATTAAAGTTAGTAACTATATAAGTGAGTAATGTATAGTAAGTAACGATGAATTAATAACACCATCAGAGCGAATGTTATCGAGATTTCAATTATTATCGATTTACACGTTTAGAAACCACAAGATTTTCTCGTCAGAAAAAATATCTAAATTACCAACGTTTTCTGTACTAGGCCGATTTCGTTTGCTTCTAACGTCAAAATTATAATTTAATAATATATAAGTCTTCTTTTTTTATGATACTTACATTAATATACAACTTTTCATAATGTAATTTCTGTATTCATGACATTTTTTTTTCTTGTTAAATAATTATGTCTTTCAAAGTTATTGTCTTTCAAAGTTAGTTTCAAATTATTTTATAAGATGAAAAATTACATTTTTTTCTTGTTTTATAGTCATGTATCTTACGAAAAGAATAAAATTAAAGGAGCGTCCCCTGTAGCGAAGCAATATTGATCCAATACAACTCCGAAAAAACTGCTGAATGCCGTTGAAGATCAAGTATTTTATCAATATTATCCAATATTGTACGATACTGAAAAACTTTTAATCTTGAGTTTTCTAAGTTCATTATTTGGTTTTTAACTCTATACTTATTTTTATTCTTTTTTATTAAATAGAAGACAGAAAACAATTTTTAAATGTTATGCTATAAACTAAAGGTGGAAAGTCTTTAAAAGTCCTTTGTATGACGATGTGAATGGATATTAAAAAAAAAAAAATGATATTTGCTGCATAATATTCGCTGGTTCGATGTAGCTGATTGTTTTTATGTTACCATGCTACTGTGGTACAATCTTATATGCATAGTCAAATATTTAATTTCGCACACAAGTTGTCAAACTACCACAACTTAAGTAATATCCTTCACGGGGAAGATAAAAATTATAAGGCTTGTTTTCAGACTACTGTTAAGTGCCATTTATAAGGCATCAGCAGTAGTTCATTTCGACAATCTAGTGTGTTGTTATTACCTAGTGTGTTGTTAATATTTCAATCTTAATATTTCTAGATTAAATGTGCATAACGTATTTTAAACAAAAATAAAAGCACATATTTTTAAGCAAATAAATAAAATAAAATTTGGTATTCCTTTAATGTATAAACAGCTATTAAATCTCGCTTAACATTTCCAAAAATGATTTTATTCTCTAACCTTTCACCTTAGTATACTATATTTTTATGACTAAAATTAATGTTTTGTAATATATATATTTAAATACATTTTTTAAAAGATATTTCCAAAGCAAGTTTACCGTTATATAGTAAAATACTTTCATTAGTTTTCAATAGTTCATTATAATAAATTCTGAAAATGACAAGGATATGTCCAACAAAAAAATTATTTTTGCATATTTCAAATGAATAATTCGGTGCATTTCAAAAAAACTTTCCTTCAAGAAAGGTGATTTAATACTATTCGAAAAATTTAATTAGAAAGCTTTTCTGTTAACGTTAGGTAAACTATAAATGCATTTCAGGAATTTATAGAGTTAATTAGTATTTTTACATTAAATCGTTAATGACATCAATGGAATTGAATAGTGCATTGTTACGCATTGTTTTGAAAAGAAAACCATTCATCACAAATATTCCTTTTACCGTTTGAATATTTATAATATTCGTCTTTTCGTTAAAATAATAAATAAAAAATATTTTTATGTTAATATCCTATATTTTTCCGTAGATAATTTTATTCTGTCGAAAGTAAAAAAAAAAAAAAAAAAAGAAAGAAAAACTGATAATTGTTTATAAAAAGGCTTATTCATATAAGAATGTAAATCTACACAATCTTCAATGAAAATAAATTAGTATTAAAACCAAAGAAAAAAAAAAAATGTGAAATCTTGATAAATTAGCCCTAAAGGATATAGAATTGTTATTATTAATGAATGCCAATCTTCGTTTCATATAATATTCATAATATTCGTTTCATATAATCTCCGTTTCATATAATAAAAACTCCGTTTAAAGTCCTTGTGAACGACTTCAGAGCACACTCTACGGAGAATATAAGAATAATCTGCTAAAACGTTAATATTCCATCGGCCCTGATACTTCCTTTCTATTATTTGATGCAATAGCTTTTCCTGTATTTCACTCACATCTTCTAGATTTTCTGCCTAACAACTTAGATGGGAGTAAAAAGTTGAGTTTTAAGGTCATTTCTGACAAATAATTCAATTTCTGTCAAAACATTCCGGAATGGAAACTTTTCATAAGTTTCCCTTAATGAACATTCAAAAAGACATGTGTAAAACACATCACATTAAAATAAAATTTAATCACAGACCTGTGTAATTCGTTTATAAGGTCAAAAAAAAGGATTCGGATACTGTTAGAAAATTGTAAATAATTGTGTTTATTTATATATGGATTCTTTCAAAGAGGCTTAGTAAGTTGATAAAGTGCTAATTTTGTGCATTTCTAGTCGTTTTAGCGTTCAAATAGCCTTATTTTCCCTTAAAAACGCATTAAAAAGCACTAATAAGGCAGGTAATGGATTTAGCGCCAAATTTGGCGAGTTTTTCCCACCTTGGCGATTTGTTTGGTGACCTTGGCGAGAAAATACTTATTAGGGATATACCAAATATGGAAGCTCTAATCTCATTGGCTGATGAGATACGGAAATTTCTGGAACTTTCCACACTTTTCTACAGGGGTATATAAAGGCTATTTTCTTCATTAAGGCCAGTCATTTCAGTTCAGTTCTCAGTCAACTTCGCTAATGTTTGCATTACTTTGAGCCTCTTTGAAAGAGACTTGCTTTAAGTGTTATTGCTATACAGTTTATACTGTGTATTTGCTATTGACAGCTGTTGTTTAAGCTGTGTTTACTGGTTGAATAGAAGCTGATACTTGGTTTATAGACCTGTATTTTTCTGAACTTTCTGTGAATAAGTTACTGAATTTTTGTAAATTTTGCCTTTCATTCTCGAACAGCTCACAACCCCCAAGTACGCAACAGTTTGTACTGTGCATTTGCTATTAAGAGGTGTTGTTTAAGCTGTGTTTACTGGTTGAATTGAAGCTGATGTGAGATATGTGAAAAAAACTGAAAGCAGATTTTTAATAATATTGAGCATTTTTAATGCATCCGAACTTTTTTGAGAAGAGCTTATGCGTTCGATTTGACTTTCTGTCTGTCTGCGTGTCCGTCTGTTCTTCGCTCATCTGCTTTAACTTTGTAAATATAATGTGGCTGTTAATAATAAATATAACACCATGCCTACTATTGAAATTCATATTATCGCACATATTGTTCTTTTATAGGAAATTACATAAGTTTCATATGTCAATTATTCTAATTTCATTATTTAAATATTTAGGATATGAAAAATATCATAAATATATATTATACAGTAAACACATTAATCAAACCTTTATGGAAATGTTTGTAAAAAAAAAAAAAATAATAATAATAATTTGGAAATTTTATGCAGTTATATTTAAACTTATTTCCCATTGAATGATTATAGATAACGTATATGTAAATACCTTTTTATTTTTAGTTCTACAGATTTATTGTTAAACATTTTTCAAGCTATACACATACACACACAATATATATATATAGATATATATCATTTTCAACTATATCGATCATTAACCAATTGCACTTTATATGTAATTGGCTGAGTCTGTAAGTGATCAATAGTTTTATTTATCAATATTTTCTTCCTTGGGTAGGTAATATCTCTGAAAAGAATGATGTTAAAAATTGCTGCATAGAAATACATGCAATAGGATATATTTTGATTTATATTAATGGGTCATGAAGCGTCCGAACCATCCGAACGTGTCCGAACACTGCACTAAAATAATCAGGATGGGCCCGAGTTCCAAAATTCGGGTCCTTGTAAACCTCTAAGCGGAGCCACTGTCTAAAGGATTTAAAAGAATGTTTTCTTACAATCAATGAGAGTTCGACATAAGTCTCTAGTTATTTGTGAAT
Organism: Salticus scenicus; assembly: GCA_963930645.1. Lineage (NCBI taxonomy): Eukaryota > Metazoa > Arthropoda > Arachnida > Araneae > Salticidae > Salticus > Salticus scenicus. The sequence goes on along the minus strand of OZ005649.1, from coordinate 188,239,804 downwards.
AGCAAAGCCCCGGTTCGAGAACGAACCGAATTCCGAATGCGGGAATAATTTGAAAACCAAACTCGAAATGTACAAAACTCGACTTGATGCTGACTGCGTGCCAATAGATCAAAGTTTGTTAACAAGACCATTTTTTAATTCATGAAATCAATGATGGCATTTCTCGCTTCGCTGGTCACTATATTTAAAGGAAACTCTTTTCTATATCAGTTTACAAACAAAAATGAAATTTAAAGAAATCATGAAATTGCTTTAAAGCCAGGTTTGGTTCATCGCTGCCTTCGGCAGCGACAAACTCATTCGCAGACTCTCGGGTGTCTGTCTCTATTGCATGTGACAATAGCTTACCAGTGAGCTTAAATTTGGGTACTTATCAGATGACATTTTGGAAACGGACAGTATCGAAAAAATTGAAGTAGCCATTTTATATTTGAATCCCAGTTACATATGAACAATACTATCCGTGGTGTACATAATACTTTCTTTCACGTTATTTTCTATATTTATTTGATTTATTTGATGAACCATAAAATGACAACAATTTCACACCAAATATTATATTACAATGTGCTACTATCGGCTACGTCTATCGCATGAGACAATTAATTTTTGTAGTTATAATAGTAGTTGAGTTAGTTAATAGTATTTAGTATATAGAAAAATAAATAATGAAATATGTAAATCTGATCATGGTACAGCCTTAATGCCCCTTGGCGACTTTTGAATATTTATCGTCACTTTAGACAAAAATACATAATTTATGTTATTATTATTATTATTATTATTTGTTTCTTTCTTTTCTCTTCGTTTTCCTTTCCTTTTCTTTTGTTCCTTTTCTGTTTTTCAATATTTTATAATTTATTTATGTTTTTTATGCATTACTTGACTCAAAGTGGCTTTTACGAAAGTGGAGGCCTTAGCAAAAAATATCCGATCTATTTCAGTATCAAAATTTTAAAAATTACCGTGGATTTTCAGTAAGTAAAGCTCTTTAATATAATGCTGAATTAGCTTTCATGCCAAGCGCGTTTCATCCGTGCCAAAACCATATTATTTAAGCAAAACGGGAAAATATCTAAAATTGAATATTTTTATTTATTTATTTATTTATTTATTTTTACTCCACTTTCATATTTTCATTTTTTCATGCGCAGGAGCAAATTTAATATTATATATATATATATACATATATTGGGGGGGGGGGAGGAGGGCAACAATAAAAAAATTAACTGTCCACTTTTAAAGCTTTTCCACGTTATTATGATCATTGTATTTGTATCGTATGTTAGGAGGGTCGCCACTTTTTTTTATGAAGATGGAGGCCGACGGAAATTTAGCATGACTTTGTCACAAGGATCATTACAGACAAAATGTCTTTGTAACTGTAAGTCTCAAGCTGTAAATATGTATGTATGTATACAGGTTATTATTTTCATTGTTTTATCGAGATGTATCCCACGGAATGTCTAAGAATGTGACCGTTAATTGTTCTAATTAAAATAATCTGCATAATCAAATATCTGATTTTGCAATCTGCCACTACAGAGGACATATTTTCTTCGTGAACGATCAAAAGTTTGACAACTTGATTTCGGTCTACGATTAAGAATGATTAAAAACGTCACGAATCTCACTGCGCGACTCCAATTTTAAATACTATATACACTTAATTTCAATATTTTATTTATTTATTAATTTTTTTTTTAAGTGCAAAAAACTCATCTTTAAACCCAAGTAAAAATACAGATTTTAAAAGAAATGACAAACGAAATGGTATCTACCTAACATGTAAAGAAAAGTGCTAAATCGTACATAACTTCTACAAATCTCTCTGTTTCTTTTCTAGTCTTTTATCATATATTTATTAAGTTAGAGGAAATTAACATTTCAAATTTATTTACAGGAGATGAATTTAAGAAAGATATTTTAAAAGAACACTTTACTTTGTAGAATTAAATATTTTCGTTTCATGTCTAAAATTTTATTATAATTACTTTGACAATGAGAAGTTTATTTTTACAAAAACATTTTCCCCGCATATTTTAGGTAAATTCTTTGGTGTAATTCAAAAATCCGTCGTCCGGGAAAGACGATTTAATACTATTACAAAAAGTTAATTGTAAAGATTTTATGTTAACGTGAGGTAAATAATAAAGGCATTTCAGGAATTTAAACAGTTAATTAGTTCTTTCACATTCAATTGTTAAAGAGATCAATCAAATTGTAAATCGCATTATTATAAATGCTTAAAAAAATCATTAATTAATAACATTCTTTTATTATTCTTTATTTTTTTTCTCTTTCGTTTGATTGATATAATTGGTTTTTCAACATTTCCTGTAACTTGTAGTTAAAATAATCCGTGATTCTTTTATTCCATATTTAATGTATTAATGTATTTTTTATTTATTTATTTATTTATTTATTTACTTTAATCACAGAGCTGAAAAGGAAAATAACAATCAGAAAATATTTTAGCAAAGATAAGTATTTAAATAAGGCTGTTCATACATAAATGCGAATGTACATAAATGAATCATTAAATATGTTATTTCTTTAACTTGTACCAGTTACGATTAAGTACTATTCTAACGATACGATAGTGCCGTAAAGTGCTGTCTGATTGATCAACTCAGATGGATTCATGAAATTCTAAATTCGGTTGCTACAGATTTCGGCTACACAAATTTAATCTAATAAATTTTGATATGCACATTTTCTTAAATTAATCTCATCAATATTAGCTTTTTGTGATGAAGCATATACTAAAAAAACAAAAAAAATTAAACAAAAGTCAAAATGTTTTGGATCACCTTAAAAAAAGTAATGTTAAAAATGCATTTTTGCTGTGGCATATGATTTTGAGGATTATTTTAATTATCGGTATAAATTTGTATGAGGCTATCACATATATTCATGGAGATATAGTGGTTTCTTTAAAAAAAATGCAAAAAGAAATTGCCACTTTTTTTTTTAAATTATTTTAACCCCTAGGGTATTAGATCCAGCTCAAAGCCATTTTAGGAAATACTGCAATCAGAATGCAAAAACGTTAAATATTCCTATACCACGTTTATTTAAACTATGGAAGTCTCTGTGCAAGCGCTGACTCAACGAGTCCAGTGTTAAAATAGGGGCAGCAATCATCTGATTCATAGAAAATAAGCAATAAGAAAGCGCAGAATTTCTGTATGTTTTCCAAATTTCAAGATGTTGATCAATTTCGCATCCCTAAAAGCTTTTAGACTCTTCCTCCCTGCTAGCTTTATTAAACTCGGTTACACTATATCTTACGAAATATGAGCACATTTACTAAATAATTTTTAACTACGCATGCATGAGTTTTAGCGAAATTTCATTTGCATAGTTTAACAGCCAAACGTATTGGGCTACTTATATAACAGACCCCCAAAAATGTGTCGATTCAAAAAATCATGAGAGACAGAATGAATAGAATATCAGTTATTATCAAAATAAAAGCTAAACTGTAAGGGATTTATTCACCTTTTTATTTTGATTCAATCAACTCCCAATGGTAATACAGTGTTCGCTGATTATGAATAACTAGAAAAGCCCCGGTTCGGACACGAACCGACTGCGGGAAAAATTTCAAAATCAAACTCCAAATGTACAAAACTCGGCCTGATGCTGTTTGTGGGCCAATAGATCAAATACAATTTTTTATTAAAATCACACAATCAACTGATTATTTGGCATTATTTTCACTCAGTCGGAAAAATAAAATTTCAATAGATCAAAGTTTGTTAATGAAACCATTTTTAAATTCATGAAATCAATGAAGGTAGTGAATCAACTTTTGCCCGCTTTGTTGGCCTCTATATTTAAAGGAAACTCTTTTCCATAATGCTTTACAAAAAAAAAAAAAAAAAAAAAAAAAAAAACATGAATTTGCTCTTAAGCACGCTTTGGTTCCCCACCGCCTCTGGCAACGACCCTTTCATATGCAGGCTATCGGGTGCCTGTCCTTATTGTCAGTAACAATAGCTTACCATAGGGCTTCCATTTGAGCGCTTATCAGATAACAGTTTCGAAACGGATAGTATCGAAAATACTAAAGTAGCAAATTTATATTTGAATCCCATTTACATATGAACATCACTATACGTGGTGTACATAATATTTTCTTTCACGTTATTTTCAATACTTATTTGATTTATTCGATCAGTCATAAAATGACAACAATTTCACGCCAAATATAATATTACAATGTGCTATGATTGACTACGTCTATTGCATGAGATAATAAATTTTTGTGGTTAGAATAGTACTTGAGTTAGTTAATAGTAGTTGGTATATAGAAAAATAAGTAATGAATACAGGGTTTGTCCGGAAAGTAATAGGACTGATTTTCTTCCGCCGCGACTGTACTTCGGAGTGTGCGCGCACCGACTGGATCCGGTAGAGGGCGTTCCTAGCTAACGAACGAGCGGCTGGTCAGTTATCTCCGAACACCTGGAGAGTCAGGACAGGCTTTTTCGCGCGACGTGTTTCTGTGAGTGGTGCAAGCCGAAAATGCAGCGTTTGTTAGAACCAATTTTTGAATAACGTAATCACAGGTGACGAGTTCTGTATCTTTGAGTATGATCCCGAGACAAAGAGTCAATCTTCCGAGTGGCACACGCCGGCATCTCCTCGCCCAAAAAAGGGAAGAATGAGCAAATCCAAAGTGAAAACGATGCTCATTGACTTTTTTGACATCAAAGGCATCGCCCACCATGAATTTGTTCCTCCTGGACAAACCATCAACGCCAAGTTTTACGTGGAAGTGCTCAAAAGACTCAAACGAAGAGTCAATCGGGCCCGACAAGACATCGCAGCCGACTGGAAGCTGCACCACGACAACGCCCCAGCTCACACCGCCTTTCTTGTGAAGAGCTACCTGACCAAGGCCGGCATCCCAACGCTTCCGCAGCCGCCCTACAGCCCAGATGCGCCCCCCCCCCCCGAACATCTTTTTGTTTCCTCGCCTGAAACGCCGATGAAAGGCGAGCATTTTGAGACGACAGAGGAGATCCAAGCAGCTTGCACCGCGGCTCTCAAGGCTATTCCGGAGAATGCCTTCCGTGACGCCTTCAATGCAAGGAAATCGCGCTGGCAGCGCTGCATCGACGCAGAAGGAGCCTATTTTGAAAGTTTTTAAAGAATTGTAACGATACGCTCAATATTTTTTTTTAAATCGACTCAGTCCTATTACTTTCCGGACAAACCCTGTATGTAAACTTGATCATGGTGCAGCATTAATATAGCTGCCATTAGCGACTTTTGAACTTTATCGCCAATTTAGACACAAATACATAATTTATGTGTTTTTTTTTTTGCTGTTTCATTCTTTTCTTTTCTTTCTCCTTTTCTTTCTTTTCTGTTTTTCGATATTTTATAATATATTTATGTTCTTGATGCGCTCCTCTGCTTAAAGTGGCTTTTCCGAAAGTGGAGCCCTTGGCGAAAAAGTTCCAATCTATTTCAGCATCAAAATTATAAAATTTTCCCAGGATTGTCAATATATATAAAGCTCTTTAATATAATGCTGAATAAGATTTCATACCAAGCGCGATTCATCAGTGCCAAAAACATACTATTTAAATATTATAAAAGAAAAAAAAATCAAAAGTTGAGGTATATTAAAGAAAGTTTTTTTTTTTTTTTTTTTTTTTTTTTTTTTTTTTAAACTCTATTTAGGACTGAGGGCCTATTAGTCTCAATCTGGGATTTTTGCGTTGTTGTTTTCGATAGTTGGACATTTGTCGAAATCATTTTTCGATAGTTGGACATTTATCGAAATCTAAAATTTATCGAAAATATAATTGAATAATTTGAAAGCGATGTTATAATTGGGAAGAGAAAAAAAGACTAATAGTCCTCCGTCCTAAACTAAATTCTGCTTTTGCAGAATTTCTTCAAAAACTTTTATTATTATTATTATTATTGAAAGAAAAAGAAAAGAAAATTAATAATAATCAGTATCGTTACAAGCAATATCGAAAAAGTTTTTTTAATAATTTTGAATTAGGAAATAAAAAGTGCGCGTGAAAAAATTTGAAATAAAAATAAGTAAAAAAAATGAATTTAATGATTTAATGTTTTTGTTTTTCGGGGGCTGCTCATGCATATAAAAAATGCGTATTAAAACGAGTCGAAGAAGGAAGCGAAATAAGTATTGAGTTATATTACGATAAATACGATATATAATATGATACGATATATTAGACCTATCGTCCAGAGTTAGTAGGCATTTTCGTTGAAAGAAATAGCTTGTTCGTTCGGTGCAACTTGCACATTTGTCCCGTGAGGTACAACTTTCACATTAGTCCCTTGAGTCAACTTTCACTTTAGTCTCGTCAGGTACAACTTGCACATTAGTCCACTTTAATTTCCTTTTTTTTTTTTTTTTTTTTAAAGATTTTTCATGAAGACGAAGCTGTGTTCAAATCTGTTGAAAAAAAATCTGTTGAAAAGTATTGCGATTTTTTTATATTTATGATCAAATTTAATATTCTATAATTTTTTATTTTTTCGCGTAAAAGCATATGGTTTATGTTGAGAAAAAAAAAAAAAAAGTAAATATTTTTTTGCAACACTTAAAAATTTAAAAATCCATTTTTAAAACTTTTACCAGGTTATTATTTTCATATTTTAATTAATTTTAAAAAATCTAATCAAAATTTCGTTACCAATAAGTTACCAAATAAAAGGGGTGATTTTTCTGAATTCGTCGGAATAAACAGCTTATCGATCGTACAATTAATTTTTTTTTAATTAACTAAGTACGGAAATTTTGTGGCAACTAGCGTCCACACACAGACAAACAGAGTCTAAGGAAATGTCTTAGCCATTTATGTATAAAGATTGAATATTAATAGTTTTGCTCTTAAGAACAACATTTACTAAATTCGATTCTTTGTTTTTCAATATCACGTGACTGAGCAGACGACTGTTTTATTTATTTAACTTTCATTTATATTTCCATTAATTTTTGGAACTCTTGTGCAACTTTATCTAAATTGTTTTTTTTACACCATTTTCATATTTTCTTATTTTCCTGTGCATGGGCAAATTAATATTTTATACTTTTTAATTTTTCGCTTGAACATATTTCCTTGTATGTTGGGAAAAAAAAAAGCAAATATTTTTTGGCAACAATTAAAAATTTCAATATCCATTTTTAAAGCTTTTACCAGGTTATTATTTTCATATTTTAAATTATTTTTATAAATCTAATTAAAATTTCGTTACAAATAACGTACCAAATAAAAGGAGCAATTTTTTTTTAATCCGTCGGATTAATTAACTTATCGATCGGACAATTAGATTTTTTTTTAATTAAATAATGTATGAAAATTTGGTGGCAACTTGGGTCAACACACAGGCAAACAGAGTCCAAGAAAATCTCTTAGCCGTTTATATATAGAGAGATATTGTTAAAATACCCTATAATTATCCTTTTTTTCCCTTAATAAAGAGAACTGTTCATTCTATAACACATATTATTTTGAATTTACGCGATATTTGTTTGGGGCTTTCATGTAAGTAGCTCAATACATTTTTCTATTTAATTTTGCAAATGAAATTTTGCTAAAGTTCATGCATGCGTAGTTAAAAAATACTCGGTAAAAATACACAAATTTCGAAAATGTTCAACATTTTTGCATTCTGATAGCAGTACGCAGTGTCAAATGCAGTATACCATATTTTGTAAAACTAGTTTTGCTAATTCAATATACGAGTTTTAATAATAATTATAATAATAATAATAAAAGGTGGCAGTTTTTTTAAAGAAACCATTATATCTCCATGAATATATGTAGTAGCCTCATAAAAATTTATACAAATAAATAGAATAATCCACAAAATCGCATTCTACAGCAAAAATATATTTCAAGCATTACTTTTTACAGGGTATTCCAAAACATTTTGACTTAATTTTAGTTTTTTATTGGTCCCCTCTTTTCGGATTCAAGCAGAAAATTTACTGAAATATTTGAGATAAAATATATTCTTTATACTCCCAAAGATTTAAGATAAACCATAAAGAATTTTTTTTTTTTAGTTATTTGACAAAACGTCTAAATTCGAAAGTGTCCAAACGCCTATTGATAGATAATGTATATATATATATATATATATATATATATCATTGATATGACTAAAGATTTTCGCAAATTATATAGTCATTTTAAATACTTATCCATCATTATCTATATATATTCTTGCGTACTTGGGGGTTCGTGAGTTGTCCGAGAATGAAAGACCAAACGTACAAAAATTCAGTAATTTATTCACAGAAAGTTCAGGAAAAATACAGGTCTATAAACCTAGTATCAGCTTCAATTCGACCAGTAAACACAGCTTAAACAACAGCTGTCAATAGCAAATCCACAGTACAAACTGTATAGCAATAACACTTAAAGCAAGTCTCTTTCGAAGAGGCTCAATGCAAGCTGACCGACTCTGATCACAGACTGAACTGAACTAACTCGCCTTGGCGAGAAAGCGCTTCTTATATACTGTTCCATGGGACCCAGATTTTTCGAGAAAACTCTAGAAAGTGGTCAACCAATCAACTAACAGCTTCCATATTTGGTATATCCCTTATAAGGATTTTCTCGCCAAGGGCGCAAAAAAAAATCGCCAATGTGGGAAAAAGTCGCCAAATTTGTCGCCAAATCTATTACCTGCCTTATTGGGCTTTTTAATGCATTTTTAAGGTGAAATAAGGCTATTTCAACGCTAAAATGACTAGAAATGGACAAAATTAGCAATTTATCAACTTACTAAGCCTCTTTGAAAGAATTTATACAAAAATAAACACAATTATTTACAATTTTGTAACAATATATATATATATATATATATATACGTTTCCAGTTGTTCATTTCTTTCATTATATGAGAAAAATCAATCCAAACATGAATCTATTTAGTCTAATAAACAATTGCCAAAATTTCAATCTAAAAAGTAATATATTAAAAAATAAATATTACAAAGTAAATGTTAAAAATTTATTACAGTCATTTAAGTTCTTAATTATAAATTAACATCGAAATTTAGAAAACTTATGTTTTTTTTTAAATAAATAAAAACAAAAATTATTAAATATGTCCTACAAAAGTTTTAAGTATGCGGTTATTAATCAATTTTGTCATATATTCTTCTAACAATACAAAAAATCTTGACTGACTCCACTTTCCGAACATTAAACTATTAATAAAGTACAGTAAGAGAAGTTGTAAAATGATCAAAAAACAAAATTATAATAGGGTGTTTCAATATTTTTCTTTATATATTATGATGTTTAATTAAATGGTATTTACTTTAAATAAATTGAGCCCGTAGATCGTAGAGACAAAGAATTTTTCGTTGTGTCCTTGTAAAAATCTACAAATAGAAGATTCACCAAAATTCATATAGCTCGTGTGACAGTGACCTATAACATGTATATAAATTTTCTGCTTCCTCGAATAAGGTATTTAGACACTATCGTACTTTTAATTTTGAGCCCCAAAACCATAATGATGAAAAAAAAAATCGTTATGTCCCTGTAAAAGAACTGTAATTGCTAGATTCTCATAGTTCATGTGACGGTGACCCATGTAACGTATATAAATTTTCAGTTCATTTGAATAAGGTATTTAGACACTATCGCACTTTAAATAATTTGGGCCTATAAGCCATAATGATAAATACTTTTTTGTGTGTGTGTGTGTTCCTGTAAATATCTAAAAGAACTAGAGTCACAAAAATCTATACAGTTTATGCGATGGTAACCTATAACATGTATATAATTTTTTTCAGTTCAAACAGATAAGCCATTTAGATGTTATCTCTCTTTAAATAATTTCCTCCCATAGGTCATAATACAGATTTTATTGTGTCCTTGAAAAAAAAAAAAAAATGCTAAATGCATTAAAATCTATACCGTTCTTGTGACTGTGGCCTATAAAATGTCTGTAAATTTTCAATTTATTTCAATATGGAGCTTAGATAATATCACACTCTAAAAAATCTGGAGTGACTCCACACGACTTTCCGAACATTGAGTAATTAACAGTTTTGTAGATAAAGTAAAGAAAGAGGGGTTGTTAAACAAACAAAAGAAATAAAACCATAATAAAATGTTTGAGTATTTTTCTCCATATATTCCACGATGTTTTATTTAACGCTACTGAACTTTGAGCCCATGATCATAATGATAAAGAATTTTCGTTGTGTCCCTGTATAAAACCTATAAATGCTAGATTCACCAAAATGCTTATAGTTAGTGCAACAGTGATTTATAATATTCATATAAATTTTCAGCTTAGTTGAATAAGGCGTTTAGATGCTATCGCACTTTTAACTAGTATCTTGTGGCCACCACACGACTTTCTTTTATATTTTCCTATACAAATTAACTCAGTAAAAATAATTTATGAAAACTATTATTTAAAAAAAATTATCTTCCATGATAATCCAGATGATTTCCATATTAGAGCCCATACAGCACATAATGTTTCAGATATGTTGCAAAAAGCTTACAATCTTTAAAAAACGTAGCACATTTAAGTATGCTCTCCGATACCTTTCTGAAACATTCACCCTTTTGGATTTTCTATCTGTTCAGTGATTGTAATGTTTCTGTTACATATCTGATTTTTTGCTACAATCGCGGACATTTCTACGTTTTTGAAACTTATCGGAAAGTAATCTGAACGATTTTAAACATTTCTGAAATGTTTATAATGTTTCAATGTTATGTGATTGTTACGTTACTGGAACATTTTGTGCTGTTAGGGAGAAGTAGTATAACAGTAAATATCCCAAAAAAGTCAATTTTATTGTCAATATTACATTAAAAAAAATCGATAACTTCATTTTAAATTATCGCAGATCTATGGTTCAACCATTCGTTTTAAAGGTACTGGTGAGCTCTTTTAAAGATACCCATCATGAAAATTTACTCCCCTCGAGGGGGGGAATCCCCCCGGGGGGGGAGGTTCCTAAACATACAAAAAAAAAATTCCCAGTTGACTATCTTTATTATAAATAAAGATTTCATAATGATTATTAAAAATTAATTCTCTTTATGCACATTTATACAAAATTTTGTACTATACCACCATGTTAAAAATTTAGAAAATGCGGGATGGCAACACAACCTGTAAGACAACTTTTACCAGAAGTTGATAGGCACTAATCTATGTCAAGGTGCAACTACATACCAATTTTATGAAATTCTGCTAAGTAGTTCCTGAGATACAGTTGCCACAAGACTGTGCCACACACACGCAGAGACTGACAGAAAAACATAGAGATATTTTCTAAAAATGGTTAAATCGTGTTCTACAGCTCTCAAAACGTGTAAATCCATGAAAAATCCGAGGTCAAAAATTTTTACGAATCCAGTATTTTCTTCTATTGAATATAGAAGAAAGTAAAAATTTGGTCCCACAGGCCATAATGATAAAGAATATTTTTTTGTGTCCCTGTAAAAAAAACTGTAAGTGCTAAATTCATCAAACTCTATACAGTTCGTGCAACTGTGAACTATAACATGTGTTCAAATTTTTTGTTCAGATTAAATAAGCGTTTAGACGCTATCGCACTTTTCAAAATTTGGCACCATAGGCCATAATGATAATGAATTTTCTTTGTGCACCTGTAAAAACACTGTAACAGCCAGATTCTCCAAAATCTATACAGATTGAGTAACTGTGACTTATAATATGTGTATAATTTTTTTGCTAAATTGAAGAAGGCGTTTAGATGCTATCGCGCTTTTAAAATTTTTGTCCCATAGACCATAATAATAAAGAATTTTTCTTTGTGCTCCTGTAAAAAAACTGTAAGTACTAGATTCACCAAAATGTATACGATTCGTACTATGGTGACTTACAATATACGCACCAACTTTCAGCTTATTCGATCAAAGCGTTTAGACGCTAGCGTGTTCACTCACAGACATACACGCACACATACATACTTACATACACACATACACACACACATACATACATCATCGTAAAAATAGTGAAAACGGACTCAGAGGACCTTGAAACGTATAGAAACACCAAAATCTCGAATTCAGATTTTTGACATGATTACAATACTTTCCTCACTATAGTCTTCGGAAAGTAAAAATATGGAGTGATTCCACTCAGTTTTCTGAACATTAAGTAATTAAAATCAAGTACTAAACAAAAGAGAAAATTATAATGTGGCATTTGAGTATTTTTTCCATTGTTAAATTTAACGCTGTTGCACTTGTAATTTGAGCCCACAGGTCATAATGATAAATTTCGTTGTGTCCCTGTAAAAATCTATAATGGCTAGATTCACCAAAATCTGAACAAATTGTTCGATAGCGGCCTATAGTATTTGTATAAATTTTCAGCTCAGATGAAAAAGGCGAAGGCACTATTGCACTCTAAAATATTTGTCTCGATAGGCCATGACGATAAAAAATATTTCTTTGTATTCCTGTAAAAAATCTATAAGTGCTAGATTCACTAAAATCTATGAAGTGTGTGCGATCAGGATCTATAATACGTGTAAAAATTTTCTACTCAGTGTAATTAGAGCGTTCATACGCTATCTCACTTTAAAGTATTTGAGTCCATAATCCCTAATGATAAAGAATTTTTCTTTGTGTCTCTGTAAAAAAAAAAAAAAAAAAAAAAAAAAACTATAAAAGCTAATTTCACCAAAATCTTCACAGTTTGTGGGCCGGTGACCCATAATACGATTATAAGTTTTCAATTCAATCGAAACCAACTTTCAGCTCATTTGAACAAAGCGTTTAAGGACAATCGTGTCCAATCACACACACACACACACACACACACATATACACATACATAGATCATTGTAAAAATAGCAAAAACGAGCTCAGGCGAACTGGAAACACCAAAATCTCAAACTCGAATTTTTGACATGATTACAATAATTTTCTTTCATATATATGTTCGGAATATAATAATTTAAACTCATAGACAATAATGATAAATAATTTTTAATGTGAACTTTAAAAAAAAAAAAAAAAAAAAAAAAAAACTATAAGCGCTAGATCCACCAAAATCAATACAGTTTCTGTAACCATAACCTGTAATATGTGTACAAATTTTCAATTTATTTAAATAAGTCGTTTAGACATTATCACACATTAAATAATTTGAGCTCATAGGCCATAATAATGAAGAATGTTTCTTTGTGTCCCTGTAAAAAAAAAAAAAAAAAATACTATAAGCGCTATATTCACCAAAATCAATAGGGTTAGTGCTATGGTGACTTACAACATAGGTACCAAGTTTTAGATCATTTGAACAAAGCGTTTAGATGCTAGCATGTTCGCTCACATTAATACATACACACACATACATACTTGTATCACCGTAAAAACAGAGTAAGCGAACTGTGGGGACCTCACCACGTTTAGATACTTCAAAATCTCAAAGGTGAATTTTTGACATGATTACAATACTTTTCTTACATAGTAATGTACGGAAAGAACTTCACAAATAATTTTAAAAGCGTCAACATGATTATTATTGTTGCCATCCAAGAGGAGAGTAGTAGGTAAAATTGACGCTCTATTTGTGTACTATGTGGTGCCTGGGTCAGTTTAACGACATGGAGTGTCTATAAGAATGTCTCGTAACTTGGCTTAAATAAAATAATTTGTATATTCAAGTATTTGATTTTGCAAACTTCCGCTACAGAGGAAAAAACTTCTACGAGGACTATCAAAATTTTAATGACGTGATATCGAGGTACTACTAAGTATGAATAAAAATCTCACCAATATATCATTGCGTAGTTCTAGTTAAACGTTGTATTCAATTAATTTCAATTTTATGTGCAAAAAACATATATTAAAAGAAACAACAAAAGAAATAATACCCCTCTATTATATAGAGAAAAAAGTGTTAAATCATACGTAACATGTGCGCATATTTAATTTTATTCTAGTCTTTTATCCTACGATTATTATGTTAAACAAATTTAACATTTCATATTTTACTTACATAAAAGAAATTAAAGAAAGGTATTTTAATGAACACTTTCCTTTACCAAATTAAATATTTTCGTTACATATCGAGAATTTTACATATTAGAATTTCTTCGATTGTAAAGAGTTTATTTTTATAAAAATATTTTCCCCGCATATTTCAAGTAAATTCTTTGGTACATTTAAAAAATCTATCCTAAGGGAACGATGACTTAATACTATTAGAGAAAGTTAATTCAAAAGTTAACGTGAGATAAATCATAAAAGCATTTTTCAAATTAATATAGTTGAAAGATAGGAAGCAGTTTCGCAAAGTAAGAGTCGTGAAACTGTCTTTAGCGTTTTACTTTGCCTACTAAAGCACTCTAGTAAAGAGATGCGAATTCAAAATATGGTAAATAAGTGAGTTTTAGTGTAAGCTCGTAGAAAACAGGATTAAATGAAATGATATAAATTAGTTAACTTATAAAAGGACTGATTTCATCGTTTTTGGTGTGAAGTAGGAGAGATGTAGGTGAAGTAAGTGTGATGTAGGTGGCGAAGGAGCTTATATCCTAACGTATATTTTGGCCACGAGGGCGTCAGGGTAAAAACTTACCTGTTTGAGAGATCATCAAGCATCAGTTTTCATCACATATGGGCAATATAGTATCGTTTATTGTTTTATGGTAAAATTGTTCAGCCACCAATTTTTATTAGCTAAAGAAAGGAGAGATTATACGAAGAAGTTAGAGATTTTATGGGTTTTCAAAAGTCGTTTTGTGAAGTAGTCCCATTCTTCCTCAATTGAAGTTTAATTAAATATATTATTCAATTTTATATTTATCTCTGAAATTTATGTGTACTCACTACCTCATCGAATATTATGCAGGCTGGGTCACCCACGTACGTCTTTACATTGACGCCCAACATTTTTTGATACACCTCCCTCGAGAGACAAAGCATATCTTCACATCCCTCCCTCAAGTACGTATTTAACCGGCTCCAGCAATGTTGATAACTTTTTTGAGGAACTAAACGAATACTTTGATCTAAACAAAATTGAAGAGGCGGATAAATTTAATGTATTACAGCAATAGTCTAAAAGGAGATGCCAAGATTTGGTTCGAAACTGTGGCCTCGAGTACTTTGGGAGAAAGCACTACTTTTGCGGATTTGAAACGTAGTTTAAGAAATGCATTTCCTCATACAATAGATTAAAAAAAAACTAAATCAAGAAATGTATGATCGTAACATACCATTTTTTGATAAACCTACGGGATTTTTATTGCGTAAATTAGAAGTAAATAACAATAATAATAAGAATGATAATAATAAACACCGATAAATAAAAATGTTTTTAGCCTGAACTTTTAACCAAATCATTTTTTTAAATTATTTAAGAATCTTTTTAATAATAAAGTTACAATTTTTAATGCTACAAAATATAATCACAACTAAAGTAATATAAGGAAATATTTGTTTAAAGATTATATTATTAAGATCTTACCAGGAATCTATCAATAAACACATTATATATGTTCTAATAATACTTATAATAATAATAATAAATACAGATAAATAAAAATGTTTTTAGCCTGTACTTTTAACCAAGAACATATTTTGATGTTTTTGATTTTTTTATTTGATATTTGATTTTTTGATTTTTTTAACTTTTTAATAATAAAGTTATAAAATGTATATAAATGCATTAAGCAATATCAGTTAATAAAAATATTATTTTCGTTTTTATTTTTTAAAAGAATGTGACGTTCTGAAGGTATGTCATTAGAAGTTGTTTTGAATAATTTTTGTCCTTGGATTTGCATTCGTCGTTGGTAATGTCAGCAGTTATATAATATCTGATGAAATAGGATTGTACCTTTAAAATCTCGTGGAAATTGATCGTTCATTTATTTTTTTAATAAATGTGTGGTATAATTTAAATATAATAATTAATGTTATGCTTCTATACCTGAATGAGAATCAGTTACAATTGAAGTTTATCTATAAGAAGCAACCAGCATCTAAAATATAATTTCACTAAAAAATCCATAAATAATTTGCACATAATTTGCGCATTTTTTTTATATTATTATTCCATGTATATATACATACATACATATTTGTTTTTTTTCAGTTTATTATTTTTTAAAATTCAAATCACTAACTTTTTTATATTTATATAACCGTAAAAGGTTGATTTTGTATCCGGATGCCTTGGAGCATAATTTGTTATTCAGTTTAAATCGAAAAAGATTTCTCGTTTATGAAAATTCACGTACTAGCTTCTGAGAAATAGAAATGTAATGAAAAAAAATTTGTCATTCGTATAAAAATTATTATTTTGTTTATTTATTTATTATTATTTTTTTTTTATTTAAATGCTTAGTTATCTCTGAAGTCCTTAAAGTGCAATTCATAAAACAGGCAATGAATGAAATTATAATTTGTAATGACATTTGTGATTGACCTAATAAGCATTTTATCTAGTCTTCTGGATTGTTAACGTATTGGAAAAGCAATTTAAGTTAATATTATTTTAAAAACCGTTTTATAAAAGAGTTATTTATTCTCTATTTTGTGCTTACGGTAATTTTTACTTAAATGAACTGCAATTCAGAGTGAACAAGTACTATCTTAAATTTCTTGGAACATTATTAAGATTTCTTGTGCTTGAGAAGAATAAATGAGAATTCATGAGAAATAATTGCACGCAACGTTTTTTGTGACATTTCTACCCGTCTTACCCCCTTTCTTTGAAATTAGTTATTTAGCTGCAATATTGATACATTATATATTTTTCAATTACGTTCTACTTTGGAATTTATAATACGTTTCTTAATTTCAATCAATGTAAATTTCTTTTTGTACAATAAATTGATTGAACAATTTAATTATAAATTAATATTAGTTAATTCATATGTCTTTAAAAACAACGTAAAAACTTAAATTTGTATATTTTAGAATATGTAGTATAAACGAAATAAATAAATCACTTTTTAGTTTAAGTTTTATGTTAAACAAAATAAAGTGCTTTATCAATATTTTGTGATTAGATCTGAAACATTAATTAATTCATTTGTAAGTTATAAAATAACATTTAATATTTACCTGAACTTTATAATAAAGTGATGAATGTTTAATAGTAAAGTGATATTATAACAGGATTGATTAACCTTTTAACGTTCACTACTTAATTTATTTTAAAAATTACTAAACTAATTTTTAAAATGGCTTTTAAACACATAGCTGATCATAAATATTTAAAAAATAAAAAATTAGCATTGTTCCTTTTCGAGAAATTTTCGGTTTGAAACATCTGTAAGTAAACCTTATTAAATTCAAATAATATTTAATTTAATAAATAAATCACTTCATAAGTAAACATTATCGACAACAAAAACTCGTAAAAGTTGCATAGATCCCAACATTTCAATTTATTCCGGAGTATTTTAACCCTTTGCGGCGTAAGGTAATTCGGATCATTTAAATTACACTGCCACCGGAATTTTCAAACATGATGAAACTAGAAGAAATTTTAAATTTTCACGTTAAAAAGGGGGCTTTTTCTGCTATGTTATAAATGTAAATTTTTACTGAAAAATTTACGGGATGAGTTTTTGCACTTGAGAATTAAAATTAGACGTTCCATCAGCGGGAACACTGCAACTGAAAGGGTTAAATATTTAATGTCTTGAACAACGAATTTGTAAAATGCGCAACGGATGTGCACAAAAGATTCTTTACATGATTAAAAAAAAAAAAAAAAAAAAAAGCTGTATGCGCCAACACTTTGACATATGAAAATTGCAAATGTGTGAAATTAAGCGCGTGTAGGATTATAGGAAATCTTTCCCCACTAGTTTAGCACATATGAATAGAAATTATTGCTGGTTAATTTTCTAATTTTCAGCATCTCACTTTATTTTTTTAAACCAAAAGATACTTATAGCACAATTATTTTATGCGATGACATTAAAAAAAAATAAAAAGTAATATCTGAATGAAAAAAAAGGAAAATTTATTATATGAAAAATATGCATGAGCATTTTTTTTTTTTTTTTAATTCAATTCATATTTTAATTAATTTTTAATAAAGGAATATTTTCAACAATAAACTTAAATAAAACCAAGAATTCGTAGAAATATACTATATTTCAGAAATATCTGTGACATTATGTCATAATTCAATGATATTTATCCTCTGAAGATATTTAAAGTTTTCTTATTCAAATAAGTGTTGTTCACAGCAACTATAATAAATAAAATTTTATGAATTTTCTACATGACGCATTAAATCTGTTATATATATTATGGAGTATATAACTTTAAATAAATAACAACTAAAGATCGGGATAGTTTTAAAGGATTTTTCTTGTATTCCATTCATGTTAGGGTTTTTTAACACGTTAGCGCCCAGTGTCTTCATTTGAGGACAGCTAATAAAACGGCATTTTTTTTTTTTTTTTTTTTTTTTTTTTTTGGTATCTTGGAACGATTTCTGCTTTTCCGTGACAGTTTATAGCGTCACTCTAAATGATCCCTGAAAGTTTTATGTGCCTACTATTAATTATTATTTCATAATTTGGATAGTCATTTTATAATTTTTTACTCGTCGCACATATATTTGGTATTTGCGCTGGTATACTAACTTCAATAAAGTTGAATAATAATATATATTATAATACTTTACTTTCGAGATCTTTGTCAACATATAATAAGAAATTAATCTGTTATCTCAGAGTTTTTCTATCTCGAAGTTTTATCGCTAGAACACTGAACGCCAGTAAATGAGGATAGGCTTTAACTTTAAAACTATCAGAAGAAATGTTTTAGTTAATATATTCTACTGCCAATTGTCTATATTAATTTAGAAATAAAATAATCAGCTAATAATATTTTGCAAAATTAATTCGGGCGTTAACGGGTTAATCTCATGACTTAGATATTACCACTACAATACTAGTCCTTGTTATTTATAAGCTTGAAATATTTTAACTTAAAAAATTACGCTAAAGAAAGGAACAGAGAGAGGTGTATTGTGGTTCTACATCCTGTATTTTGCTTATGTTATTTTTTACGTAAATGAACTGAAATTTAGAGTGAACAAATACTATCTCAAATTTCTCGAAACATTATTGAGATTTCTCGTGTTTCAGAAGAATATAAATCATGAGACGTAACTGCACGCAACATTTTTGAGTCATATTTCTTCCTCTTTTCGAAATAAATCATTTAGCTGTAATATTGATATATTATGTATTTTTCAATTACGTCCAATTTCAATTACGTTCAAGTTTTCGAATGCATAATATGTTTTTCACTTTCATTCAAAGTGAACTTCTTTTTACAATATATTATTTGAATAATTCATAATGCAATAATCATTGATAACTGTGTCTTTGTAAACAGTGTAAAAAACTGAAAAGTGTATATTTTAGTATATTTAGCACAAATATAATAAATAAATCACATTTTAAGTTCAGTTTTCTGAATTAAAAAAAAATGTAATTTGTTAACAATATTTTGGGATTAGATCTAAATTACTTATTTATTAATTCTTTTGTATGTGATAAAATTATATTTAGTATTTACCAAAACTTAATAACAAAGTGATGAATGTTTAATAGTAAAATATTATTAACAGAGAATTGATAAAATATTTAATGATATGAACACAGAATTGATAATATCTGAAATTGTTATCAACACAGGATTGTTTACATGTCGAAAAGAACGCTTCTTGACTGTTCATTTAAAGCATCAACGCTTGCGTATATAAAAATGGCAGATTTCTCAAATTTGCCGAGTGTGCGATAGTAAGAACGTTTTCCTAACTAATTTTATACAATTGAAAAGACATAATTACTGGTTAATTTTGTAGTTTTGCATATCGAACTTTATTTTTCTAGACGAAAATAATAAATTTTGGATTACGAAATATATAATTATAGCACAATTATTTTTTGCGATGCAAAAAAAAAAAAAAAAAAAAAAAAAAAAAAGCTTTTAGTATCTATACTAACAATCCTGTTATCATCGTTGGTTTCTACATCTAACAAATTTTCAAAATATGTTCTTGATAGGTATTACTGATATCATTTTATATACGAATTATTCAAATGAAAAAAAAAAAAAGGTTAAATCAGAGTAACAAAAATATTAATAATTATTTTTCTAATCCAATCTATGTTTTAATTCATTTTTAATTATGCATTGTTTTCAACAATAAACTTAAAAAAGACTAGGTTTTTAAATTAACGGAAAAATAAAACAGACTATATTTCAAAAAATGTCTGTGACATTATCTTATATCATAATTCAATTATCGTAAACCTGTGAAGAGGTATACAGTTTTCTTATTCGCATAAATGTAGTTCATGCGAACTGTAATAAATAACATTTTATGCATTTTCTACATGCCTCATTAAATTTATGAATGCATTACTTAGAATATATGGCTTTAAATAAGAAACAATATCTGAAGATTAGGATACTTTTTATTGATTTCATTTTTATTCCATTAATTTTAGAGTTTTTTAATCTTATGATTTAGATATTATTTTTAGAGTACTAGTCCTTGTGATTTATAGGTCTAAAATATTTCTGACTTAAAAAGTATAGTAAAAGATATATATATATATATAGATAGATAGATAGATAGATATAGATATATAGATATATAGATATAGATGTTTATATATATATAGAGAGAGATTTCTTACATATAAAGTGTAAACCATTATTCTGCATTAAATTTTGAAACATTCTTTACAATTATATTACAAGTATTTGCGCTTTAGTGCCTGATAAACACATATCTTCGCTAACATATTGAGACTGGATAATTGTAAGGGGCGCCCGCTGAAAATATTGAATAAAGAATGTTTCCTATACTTTTCGCCTTTAAAAGACACTATAACCACTGTAATATCATTGAAATTTAATTTAATTTCATACATTGGTTATGCTTTCTCATGTATATGAAATATTCTCTATTCATAGAAGATTGTAATGGATTATTATGGATATCCATTTTGACCGCCAGGTGAATGATTTTAATGATATTTCAGTGAATAATATTAAATATATTTTATAATTATTATTAGTCAGTTATGAATCATTTTAAAATACTATTCACTCCCTTAAATACACAATATATCCCAATCTCATGCAAATGCTTAATCAAAATATAATTATCACTGACTGGATTCGAACCGACGCACGCGATACATTGTCTGTTAGCTAACGAACGACATAATTATTCGGCCATGATACCGTTCGCTGTTTTAATTCATAAAATGGTTATACTTAATCATGTGTGTGCGTCTAAAATTTATATAATATTAATGTTATGTTGATGCATTACAGAGTTAGTCAGTGATGCGCGTAAATTTATATTTTAATAATTGTTAGTAAATTTTAATTTTATAATGTAGGATGGTTACAATTAAACTGGTCATACTCACATACTCATAGCATCGATTGTACGAAACGGATCAGAGTAAATCTTAAATATATATATATATATATATATATATATATATAATAAAAAAATAATAATAATAAAATTTCAATGTTTATCAATAAATGCTAAAATGGTATGCAAATCATTAAAAATTTATGTTGATGTAGTCTTTTTTTTTTTTTTTTTTTTTTAATCGAGATTGATGGTTAGAACAAATGTTTTATCCGTAGTGAATATGCATCTAAACTAGAAGGAATCTACATTCATCGTAAATTAACTTACAGAATGAAGTCAATGCTTTCAAAGAACCCCGTGCTTATTTGTGGATGAAAACTTAAGGAGGGGATCCTTGTATACAAATGCAGTTAACCCTCCGAGCGCCTTGGATAAGGGAAAAGCATTATGTTGTTTTTACTGTACAGTTTTTTATGTTTTAGTGTGTGTTTTCAACTCCAGATTAAAAATCTAAGTATTCACATGATTTTAATCCTTATGATTATTACTTTAGACCTCTTAACAGAGAAAATAAACTAAAAGTACACAGTTACACAGTTTTAAGTTAAAAATGTGTTGTAGAATATACGGACGGTTGGGATGGATAGTTAGGTTCAACTTCACATTAGTTTTGCTTAATGGATATCTGGTGACGGACTGGGACTCATCCCTAAGGATGGTCAGGAGACATACCATCACAATTGTGTTCCACCGTTTCGGTGACTCATCCTTAAGGTATAATTTGAAGTGTATTAAGAATAAGAACAGTTCAGTGACCTGGCATGTCCATTAGAAGCGGTCAGATGGTTAAACGCATTTTTCCTAAGTTTTAAGACACCTGTATTCTGGATGCCACAATGTGAATAGGACGCTTACTGTAAATAGCCACAATAACACGAGCAAAGGGCATTCCGTGAACAACCGCGTACATAATTTTATGTAAGTTCTGAGGTTGGACCCATGCAAAATGTGTTTAATGCAACAATAGAAATTGCTATGTAACACTATTCGATTCGATTTTGCTTTGTATTTTTTGTCAAAAATGAAAAAAGATGAGCACTATCGATCATATATCCTTTAGTTGCATGAGGCTTTTACTTAGATAGTGTAGTGAAAACACTAAACTACAGTATATTAGATTTTACCAACCATGATGCCGTTGAACAACAGACGATTAATTTCCCACACCTACAGCTTGATGTGGATTCAAGGCCAATTTCATTTTAGTTCGTAATTCTTTAAAAAAATTACAGCGAACGGGCTTGTTAAATGTACACTCACAAGTAATCAATACAGCGCACTCCTGGAAGATTGTATCTGTAGGCAGTGCAAAACACATCAACATCTCTTACGGCAGATCTTGAAAAATGTGTGATTCAAATTAATTTCTCTGTGAGCTTATCATCTCGCGTTCATTCTCATTTGTTTAGTTCAGATTCACTGAATCGTAGTAACTATACTCTATAACAAAATAAGCGACGCATCAAGGAGTAATGCAAACTGGACAAAATTGACATACATACAGGTTTCCATGGAAAATGCAAAATTTTAAAGTTTGGCTGCCATCGAATGAGCATGCGATGCTGTAGAGCATCTTAACTGCGCAATACGCAGAATATTAAAAATGAGAAATTTTGATTCCAGGTCATAAATTCTTCGAGAATTTTATTCCTACTTCTCAGAAAGACGGTAACTATGTCTTGCATACAGGTGCGCAAACAACATGCGCAGATGTCAGCATTTCAGTATGGTGTGTAGTTGAGCTCAAAGAAGCCGGTTGGTCTAATCTGCGATTTTTTGACAATTTGACAGGAAAGGTACCACTATTAGATAATATTGACAGGAATGAGTGAACCATGGCTGGACACAGCGTCAGGGAGGAAACGGTCGGTCTGAAGAGATGACAAAATGTGAGAATCGTCAAAGCGGTACTCAAAGCACCAATTCATCATTATCATCGATTTTACGGGCAACTGGTGCTTCAATAACTTCAAAGGCCCTTAACAGGCGGCTCTGTGCAATGGGGTTGAGCTGAGTTCCAGGATCTCTCTAAACGTCTTCCACTGAGGACGTTTAGAGAATCATAAAAAAATGTCCTAAAACCAGCTCGGGATTTTACCAATATATCGCACCAATTGGACAGAATTTAACAGGATACTTCACAGGAGCACATCTGCTAACTCTATCAATTAATTCCAAGCTGATAAATTGCGTACCTAAGGGCCAGAAGTGGACCAACGCATTATTGACTTGTTTACTTTGTGAAGCCCTTTCTCTTGATTAAATCATTAAAATTTTCTAAAACTGTAATCAATTGTTTTCTTCTACATGTACATCATATCTACCAATTTTTGTCCCATTTGGATAGCTCCTACTTGGTACGTCGCTTTTTTTGTTATAGAGTGTATAACTTCTGCCTGTGAAGTATTCTGAAAATTCGCGTATATCAAGGACGTGTAACTAATTAAGCGAAATTTAAAACCAGCATCATCCTGCCTGTTTTCATCATTTTGATGCGGCCTACGATAACGTCGTGGTACTCATTCAGTATATTGCTGATCGCTGACTATTGTTTTATTCTGGAACTGTTGTTTTCTTTTTACAATATTACAGCGCAAACTAATAAAATATTTTATTTTTTAAAAATGAGGTCCCATTTAACATATATTTAAGGTTTTATTCGGATCCGTTCTATAGAACTCAAGCTACAAAACTCCGAATATTCACTGTTGACGTTTCACTGCACTGTACTTCTTTATATTTACTGTTCGAAAGCCATTTTAAATGTTATAAATGGTTTGTTGCATAATTTTAATCTTTCATTATTTTACAATTTATTTATTTATTTTATTTATTTATTTATTTATTTTTTCAGAGTACGATTTTGAAAACAGTTCCTTCTTATATATTACATAATTGCAACGTACTTACTTAAAAGCACTAACGGTATGAAGAATCAAGTCACACTTTTATGTTAATGGACGACTCCAGTCATTAACATCATTCTACGTCATGATGACGTTTTATTTTGATTTATACAACAAGCAGTCGGACCAAAGCTAATCATAGCATGCAATTTTTCCACAAACATTGCAAACGCTGCCTTTTGGGAGTGGTTCATCCCAAATTCTAAATATGTTAGATAAGCGATATGAGGTATAAAAACGATATGACGTACATAAAAGTTGAGAACAGATGTATTAAAAGCAAGTTACACGTAGATACAGATAAGGTAAATCTAAGAGAGTTTGCGGACAATTCAACAAAATGATATAAAAAATCCAAATATTAATTTTTTGCTGAACTATTGATGCATAGCTGTGAATTGATCCTTCTTCTATGCATTTCCATTGCTATTGTGTTGCTCTGTTGTAATTTAAAACAATTGTAGTAATAAAACTACGAGAGCTACTGTGCGCAATCTCTCCTTATAGGGTAGGAGTGACTGTGCATAATTATAACTACAATTACATTATCAATAATAATAATGCACTTAAACAACGTTGCAAGGTATTTGTAAACAAATATTTACGCAATGGGAGTGGATATTTCAATTCAATAATAATAAAAAAAAAAATCGGAAAAATAAAAGAAATTTAAAAAGAACTACATTTTTTTTTTAAATATATATATATATATATATATATATATATGTTAAAGAAACAGAAAAAAAGCTACATAAAGAACAATACCAGAAAATAATATTAAGTTTCTAGTTAACACGTTTAACTTAAAATTAGTACATTAATTTTTCAGGTAGGATGGTTTCTTGTTTGCTGACCGAATCGCTCGTTGTCCACAATCATTGAACTTACTACTGTATATGTGAAGTTATTGTGCAACCACCTGCCACAAGTTAACCCGTTCGAAACATTGTATCCGTATCGAACATGCATTTCTGAGCAATATATATATATATATATATATATATATATATATACATATAATAAAACCACACCGTGCCAGTGTTGCCAGATTGCGTGATTTTTTATTTAATAGCTCCCAATAATTTTGAGAAGTGATATTTGATATACATAATAGACAATTAAGCGTAGATTATGTACATTAAATATCACTTCTCAAAATTATTGGTGACTGTTGAATAAAAAAAAAGTCGCGCAGCCTGTCAACACTGCACCGTGCGTGCAATGAAATATGGCTAGTCCCGCCCATATTTAAGCGCAGAATCCAACCACCATTTAATATATATTAAAGCTTTTTCATCAAAATCTTCTGCGAAAACATCCTTTACGTTTTAGTATCCTTTACGCTTTAAAATTCTTTATGTTAATTTCATTTATTTTATTTTATTGAAATTTAGACGATTATATTCCTTATAACAGGAGTCGTACTATCCGCTCTTTATTTCAGGAGACTCTCAGATATAAGAAATTTTCACCTTTTTAGCCACTATTAATTTCATGTAGAATTATTCTGGACATATTTATAGTAATGTACTATCACGATTATACACGATAGAGATTATAGTACAAATATAGTGGTAGCACTATATTTGAAAATTTCTTATTTCTCCTGAAAAAAGGGCAGATAGTACGACCCCTGTCTTAAAAAGAAGATTGAGTAGATTGATATATATTTTTTTTTTTCATTTAGTTTTATCTCATCTATTTAAGTAGCCGACTGCTGCACTAAAGACTGAAAACTTGAACATCATACTTGAAAGTATTGCGGAACTAAATAGATATGCAATAACATTTAAATCCTTTGCTCATAGGCTAACAGCATTCTAGAGATAAATCCCATCAGATGTGTGGCTTTTGTCGATTGTGCCACTCCTGAACAATGTTCAATTTAAGATTCAGTGGCTAGTCTCCATAAAGTTCGTGCGCCGTCTCGAATGGTTTGAATTAGTCCAATCACTTGTCGAATTGAGCTTTTGGTACAGTCCCAGGCATTGAAAAAACACATCATCATTATCTTGTTATCACTAATAAGCTGTAAAAGCTCTGTTCATATAGAATTTTAAATGAGCAGTCTCTTCTAAACAGCAAACGCGCAAACTCTCCTATTTGGGTAAGAGAGATCGCACAGTGTTTTATTAAATAATTACTCACTTTTAGAGGAAATCATGGTGCTTGTACCGTTTCTATAGGTCAGTAGGTTATGATCAATTGGTAAATTTAAAAATATTTTCTACTACTACCATTGCTTTGAAATTCTTAGAAAGAATTATTAAAATTCAAGTATTTATTTTTGAGAACGAGAAAAAATAACCACGTTTTATCTTAAATTCTTAAAGCAATCATTTTACAAATTGAAGTCGGCACACTTTACTATTGATGTTGTACAACAACCTAAAGTTTCAAATCGCCACTCTACTCTTTCCTTCAGATCCCCTATGTGCGCAATCTCTCCTACCGCGCGATTTTTCCTAGCTTTACGAATAAAAACGAAATTTTCCTCGAATAAAAACTTCAAATTCATTTCATTTAAATATATTTATCATTCTCCTCACATATTGTTTAACGCTGTAATAGAAAGATTCCGGTAAGTAATTTCACCAAAATTAACTTTTCCGATCTCTCTTCGCATTTAATACATAATGTTAGGTATATTTAAAAGATGATTTTTCAATTATATTTCTTTATATCATGTTTTATTCTTTTATTTAACTTCTATTTTTCTTACGTGTATATAGTTCAAGTTCTGCTCTCTTTTAACGATTGCACAGTTTTACTTATATTTTTCACCAAACTATGAGTGCACAAAAAAAAAAAAAATCTTAAAATATATGAAAATTATTCTTTAAATTTTTTTTTAAATTTTTGTGTGTGGTCTGGACAGTGTTGCTAGATTTGGCGGATTTTTTATGCAATAATCACCAATTATTTTGAGAAGTGATATTTGAAATACATAATAGACTATGAATCGTCGAAGTGATTAGGTAAACATCATAATTAAAAATTATTGGTGATTATAGAATAAAAAAAGTCAGCCAAATCTGGCAACACTGGCTGTGGGGTATCTTTTAAAATCCGCTTTATGCTAACAGCGAAATTAACTTACTATTTGTAGATAGTGATGCCAGCCGTGACTACTCTATCATGCGTTATTAAATTGGTCTTGTTAATAGATATTACACACAATTAATATGAGCATTTACTAGAACAGAATAATTTTTATAAGAATTTATTATGAGTGTATTTTTGAGATGATATTTCGATCTGTAATATTCTCATCGTCGGTATAATTAGCGTTCAATGTTAATACGCAAACTATCCTGGAGAAAAACTTTTTTTTTTTTTTTTTTTTTTTTTTTTTAAGTGAAAAATATCGTTTTACTTATCTTCCACTTCGAAAAAAGTAGCGGTCGTTCATCTTTGCCTTACACAATGTATAACAGAAATTTAGTCTTCTACAAAACTAGTTCAAGGATTTTGGTAAGAAATCATATTTAGAGATTTTGTATTATAATTCGGTTTAAATTTTCTATCTTTCAGGAAATTGAGCTTTCTGTGGTAACCTGCGCTCCTACTGGACAAACAAATAACAAATATAATTATCTTAAAACAAATCACTGTATCTGCCCTAGGAATGATTTTGCAATGAGGCCAAATAAACTCAGTCACTAGATGTCTACTATATGTATGTATATAAATAAATAAATAGAGAGCGAGAGAAAGAGAAAGAGGGGGGGGGGGGAGTAGAGAAATTCTTTATTTTATTTCTGAATTTTTTATACTGAGTGAATTACGTAATCACTTGCTAACTATAATATATAACATTAAAATTGCTTGAAATATATTTTTAAAATAACATTTTAAGTGCTACATCTATTTAAAATATATTTTTCAATTGACTTGTATTAAATGTGAAAGAAATATTTAATTATTTATTTTCTATTTCTTTCAAAAAAAATAACGTTAATAAAGTTTCAGTTTTATAAAAGAAATTTATTCATAGATCTTCAATTTATTTCATTTTGCATCAATACTTTTCTTTTAAAATAAACCTCAAGGGCTATAACCGTTTATGCAATTTGAAACAAATTTTCTTTTTTCTCAAATAAATAATAATAAAAAGAAAAAGCTCATATTTAATAAATGCTTACAAAAATCTTTAATTGATTTTCAAAGTTTTTTGTACACATTCCTTGAAGTAAAATTTTATATGTGAAGACAATTGACAATTTTAAAGGAAAAAAATTTCTTTAAACTTATTTTCATTTAAGTTTCACAAAAGAAATAAAAAATCATAATAGAAAAAATAATGTGTAAAATTAGGAAAAAAATTATAAAAAATTGAAACATTCAAACTGATAATAGTTGTTTTTTTTATTTTATTTTTAGAAATCCTAAAATACAATTAGGGAAGTTGTATAAGAATAAAGTTTTATTTTAAAAGAAACTTGTTCAAAATCCTTACTATTAAAACAAGGTACGAAATTAGAAAAGTCTGAAATTTTCATACAAAATGTTAGCTTGCTCAGATTTCACCTTAAAACTTTTTCTACGACAAAATATTTACAGATATAAGTAAATTTATCAAAATATTATCGTAAATAAAATTTTGCATTTAGAAGCTTATTTTGACTATATTAAGATGGGCATTCATATACTTAGATTATTATTTATATATGATTCGGGGGTAAAATGAGCTTCCATATTGAAGTATTGTTGTTTCTTGCTCAAATTAATGGCTCTTAAATTGCTAGCTATGCATTTAAAATGCTTTTTTCTTCGTTTTTTAAGGTGCAGAGCACGCGAGCAAAACTTTAAATTAGTTTTCTCAAACAAACATAATATTATTATTATTATTACTAGCTCTACCCTGCGACGCTTTGCAGTGGTACATGTATGTGGACTGCCTCTGTATGAAGAAGGCAAAATAGTTAGCTTTCTAACGTTAGTTGTATTACCTTCATTAATAACTGCATCTCACAAATGAATGTATTCTTCGGAGCGGAGTTTGGTCTGATTCAAACGAAAGTATAGCAAACATTACGTTTCAATTTTTGATATATATTCACAATGTACTGGTGAAACAACTGACAGCATTTCAAAACATAATTGTCCTCGTTGCACCGAATCATTACGCGGTATGCGTAAAAGTTCATTGCGCTGAACTTTTTATTGATTTCTGCACCATTTACTGGTTTTATCATCTTACATTGAAATGATATACGTCGGCACCATCCCAGAAGATAACTGAAAACTGCAAAGCATCGTAACAACGGTTTCTGCGACATTTCTCAACTGATTGTTTCTTCGATGGAGAACAACATCTC
Organism: Salticus scenicus; assembly: GCA_963930645.1. NCBI lineage: Eukaryota > Metazoa > Arthropoda > Arachnida > Araneae > Salticidae > Salticus > Salticus scenicus. The sequence continues at coordinate 188,210,107 of OZ005649.1, read as the reverse complement.
TAGGTTGGAACTGATCTTCGACTACGACAATTGGTACTTCGTCTATAGTTGGAGCATTATATCTCCGGACATGTTCTCCAGCGGCCGTTTTGTCTGCGTGAGTGACTATCTTGTGGGTATCTGATGGCATCATATCAATTGCCGATTTGAAGAAACGCACCAAATTGTTCCTTTTTTGAAGGAGCTCCTGTAGTTGCTAAATGATTGATCTTCTTAGCGACGTATGCATTCCACAACGTGCATTGACCCGAATTGAACTATAATCAACAGCTGGATTGTACCGGAATGCAAGACGATGGAATTGCAGATTCAGATCTGCTGTTCTTTGGGTTCGAGTTTCAGCTCTCCTTACCTTCTCCCGATCGTTCCATTGAGAACGAACCAATTCTGTCGCTGCAGAACGCGACTGCCGTGCTCGCAATCGTGCATCCTCACGCTCGGCTGCTCGTCTTTCTGCTGGTTCCGCATTACGCATTTAGATTGCGCTTAGTCTGTCTCGTACGGATGTCCACTCTTCTTCAGTCATATTCGAAAGCTCGAAAGCGATCTTCTCGATCCTTCTGTGTGTCGAGCCAAATTCGGTTTTCTGCGATGCATTATTTCGGTTTTCACAGGAACAGAAGGAAGGGATAAGATTATAACTTCTTATAGCTCTCAGAGCTCTAGGTTAAAAAAAAAGAGAGATAGTACAAAAAGATAAACTAACAAAAAATTTTCATTTTCAAATGGCCAAAAAAATTCATGGCAATCCAGGCAAGCATTTATTTTGTATTTATTTTCGTTTTTAAGGATGTTAACATTACTGACGTAAAGAGAAACAGTTGAGAAATATTTATATTGAAAGACAGGTAATTAATAGCAACAGGGCATTTCGGAGCAAAAATGTGAAAATTATTTCCTTCTCTAAAAAAGTAAAATTTGTATTCAGATGCCATTCATCCAAAATCAAACATTTTTAAGTATCGCGTGCTCATACATTCCGAAAAATAAAAAAAAATGAAACATAAACATTATTTTTCTTTTCATTTTTTACGGAGCACGTGCTGTAATAAAAAAATTCATCGAAATCAAACATTTTTAACTACCGCGTGCTCATACATTTACAAAAATAAAAAAAGTAAAACATCAACATTATTTTCATTTTCATTTTTTACTGAGCACGCGCTGTATAAATTAAATAGTAAACATAAAGGAGATTTGCAGTGTGAGTATCGCGGGTTTGCTGGTACCGTTAAAAAAGCTGTTTTCTAGCGGTCGCGGGTATGTTACTGACGCGAAAAATAGATAAAAACAATCTTTGAAGCGCGCTGTATATCGTGTCAAACGGTGCAGATCATTTTGAGATTTTCAGCCGTACACAAACCAACTTAATATTTTTATAGATTTAGATTATTATTTTAAGGAATTTTGCACACCGCTTTTTTGTGCTTACGTGTTTTAATATTGGAAGATTAAGTGTAGACATTCGGCTTCCACTGTACACTTCTAAATTGTTTCACAGATACATATAATTTTAATTATATAGAGGTTGGAAAGGACAAAACACAATTTTTATAGTCACCAAAAAAAAAAAAAAAAAAAAAAAAACAGAAAAAATGAAAGAACATATCCGCGGTTGAATATCAATTTCTCAGCGCATTGTTTTCCATAAGTAATTAGACAAATATGCTAAATTATACACAAACAATATAGTCAGGAATGAAGCATACGTCTTACTATACTCGTTACTAATGCTTTATCCAAAACGAAATGACTGTTGTTTGTTTTTCAACTTATGTTGCTTGATACATTTCTGCCTGAAAAGTTTCTATTTACTTAAAGATAAAATTTTCTATTTGTTATAAAGCAAAAGTTTTATATCTTCAAGATAAAGCAAACACGATGTATAAATTTTATTTCAGTTAATTTACTATTATTTTTTTCTTGCATTCAAATTGCTTTGCATTTCATTATTGTGCATCATACGCTTCTCAGATTGTAGGAAAATTAGGTTATAATGTAATTTATAGGAGGTAAATACCAGTAGATTTTATCTCTAATAAAAATTGTGTTTTTTTTTTTCCTTTTCTTTTTCTTTTTTTCCTTTGTTGTTGTTGTTGTTGTTTGTTTGTTTAACTTAGTTTCGAGTACCTTTACATTTTAAGAATCCCTCTACTTGAAAATAAGAAAGAAATACATCCATACAATACAACAATTTATTTAAAATAACCACATACACTTTCATGAGAGCTCATTTCACATTATACTTTAAAGTATGTGAAGAACAAGGAAATTTTATATATTTCTTTTTTAAAAATAGTTACAGTTTTGAGCAGAATTAATGTTTTCCTTTTTTCTGCTTAGGATTAACAGAAAACCACAGCTGATATTCCGCAATTTTTCTTTTTAATTTAGTTTTTCACTTGCAGGTTTCATTTCCGTAGTCGAACGTTCATCGACGACAGGGATAAAAGAAACCAACGTTGTTTTCCCCAGGATCAGGACGGCAAACAGCACTCATATGCACTAAAATAAAAAAATGTATGTATATGAAACATGTATTTACATAAACGTTGACAAAGACATGTATAATATTGTAAATTATGAACACTTTTTGCCAGTATGCGATGGATAATAAATTTTCCACTCACAGACAGTAGAAATAAATTTATTCCTGAAAAGCTGTCATCACTTTTCTCTAAGAAAGGAGGTGACCTAAACGGTCAAAACTCTCAATTTTGCAACACTTTAGAACAAATACGTGTGATTTGTAATAATAATTAAATATATATATATATACTAAATTACGGTCAGTGACCTGACATAAACGTTTCCGTAACTGACGGTAAAATGTAATGTCATGTTCATAAAGCTATCATGATTATTTTTCTTGAAGAAAAGAAGTGACTATTTATAAAAGGTCATCACCCTATTTTTTGAACCAATTTATTATAAATACGAGAACTGGCCTTTTTTTTTCAAAGAAGAGCTGGATCCATGAATAATAGTCAACTCCCTAAATTTTACTGTGATTTTGTAGTGTGAATATCCCTACTTTTACAAGTGAAATTTATGAACACAAATAAATCTTATAAATGTACAGTAAGGGGTAGAAAATCTCAATACTCGCTGTTATTTCGTTATTAATTGACGCAGAAAAATCTTATATATATCATTCAACAGGAAATTAAAGTTTCCTATTTAAAAATGTCGTACAAGTTTGTATTAGGGGTCATCTACATATTAAATTGAGTACCAAATTTGATTCTTATCAGTAGAAACACCCATTTTTGACTTGATATTTGAATTTCTGAGAGCCTGGCAGTGCAGAAAAGTACATTGTTTGAATAATCTAAGATGTGTTAGGGAGTTATTCCTAAATTTAGAAAAATAAAATTAAGATCGTACAAGAATTAGAAAAATAAAATATTCTAATAAGTTAATTAATAACTAATGAATTAATAATAATTAATGTAAAATATTAATAATCAATAAAATAACATTGCTTCTCACAGAAAATATTTTGTGGAAAAGAAGTTAAAGAAATATAAGATAATATAAGCTCTATCATTTTAACAGCATTTTGACCATACCCGATTTCGTTTTTTAGATATACTTAAAAACGTAATAAAAATGTAAAATGTAAACACATTTATCAATATAATACATTTTGGATATATTTAAATATAACACACTTAAGATTGATCAGAGAATTTTGTTTAAATAACGTGCGATGTTTTTCAGTTAAAAGTGTCTATCATGACAGCAATAAAACTTATTTTTCTTTAATTTTTAACTTTACTTTCATATGTTGTAGTCGTGACATAACATACGAATTGCAATAATATATATACAAAATTGATATTAACTAATGATGTTGTATGAAGATGAATAAAACTTTGGGAAGAAACTAAAAATTTCGCTACAAACACAATGTACAAACTAGATTTTTGATAAATTATTGTAATATATTGGATCAATACTTCTTACTTTCATGATGTACACATTTAAAATTTAGTTTGCGTTTTCATATGTAGACGACCCACAATTCAAAAGTTCTCTTCATTACGTCGAATGTTGCGATTTTTTTTTTTTTTTTTTTTTTTTTCCGTTTGTACATAAATTTTCAAATTTATTTGTGTTGAAATATTTAAAAGTATGTTTTAAAAAACATTATTTGGATTAAATAAAATATTTAAGAGCATCTCAATTTAAAATAAAAATTTTACAATAATTGAGATTCACTGAGCGATGAAACAAATTTTTTATTGACTATTTACTTATTTATTTTTTTGATTTTCATTTTTTTTTTTAATACAGAGGAGCGATGTCTTTACAATACGATGTCTTTACGATTTTTTTACAATAAACAAATCAATGTCTAAAGTATCACTTGATTCAGTATAATTCCCCTAAAAAATTACAATTTCTCTTTTCTTAAAAGTAAATAAATAAATAAATAAATAATGAATAGATATTTAATTTTCTAAACAAAATTTACAAAATGTTATTTTTTGATCATTATCCAAACTCTTGATTGTTAAAATTTATTTTTTCAATATTGGATATATTTTTATTTTTACTTTTAATATTTCAGTTTTTATATTTTTATATATGCATTTTTATTTTTTTTCATAACTAAATTTCAAAATATTATTTTTTAGTTATTTGATAAACCAACTTGAATTTTCGATTTGAATTTTCGAGAATCTTCGTCATTTTCCAAGCTTTTTTTTTCAGGAAATTGGTCTTTTGGAATCCTAATTAAAGCTAAAGCATTAGCATAATTTTTAAAATTTTTTACGCTATATGTAACAAATAATTTCTGTATGATATTTTTTATGCAGGTTTGTAAAAAAAGAAAAGAAAGAAGAAAGAAAGAAATCGTGTACAAATTATGTAACATATAACATACAATCGAAAAATATGAAGGAAGCATTCATATCGAAATTCCCTCCGCAAGAGGATTTGCCAGGGATTATAGCATTTATTATTATTATTATTATTATTAATATATATATATATATATATATATATATATATATATATATATATATATATGCTATAATCCCTGCCTAAAAAGGTTGTCTGAGTGAGTAATGCAGACCGGGATGTCGGCCTGTATAGCTCAGTGGTAGAGCATCGACCTTGTAAGTCAAAGATCCGGGGTTCGATTCCCTGACCAGGCATTATTTTCACTCAGTCGGAAAAATAAATTTCAATTATAGCATGTATTTACACAAAATTTGGAAATCATTATATAATATCCATATGGCTAATCCAACGATCTCGATTTGGTTTCGAACCCGGTGATATTTATGTTAAGCTTCGAAAGCAGAGCCTTTCAGCAGCATGTAGGCCAACAATAAAATTAAAAAAAAAAGTGTCTATAATATTTCATTTTCGTTTTTCAGAAATATTCTGAATCATCTACTAATTATGAATTTTCATCTAGTTTATTTCACTTTTGGAATCAGAAATAACCATTCTCAATGTAAAAATACATATATTTAAACAAAGTAAAAAAAAGGTAGAAAGATAAATTACCACAAAATTACGCACATTTCATTTTTTTATAAATAAACTCATCCCAAAATGAATATATTTTACTTTTTCAGTAGTTTATAATGCATACTTCTTTATTATTAGAAAACAAATTTGTAATATTTAGGTTAAAATGGTTTCATAAACCTCTATTTTATTGTATAATTAATTAACTAAAAAAAAAAAAAAAAAAAAGACTTAAAATTCAGATTAAGTAAAATATGAATTAAGAAAATAAGAAATAAACAAATTGATACCTGAAATGGGTTTTTGAATTGTTGTTAACTTTCTTCACCTTGAAATGGACCACAATATCAAGAAAATGGGAAGCATTATAACAACTAATTCAGATCTGCATATTGAAGTTTTGTCGTAACCTGTTAAAATTAGTAAATATTTAAAATATATATTTACTAAGAGACTTCTTTAAATCAAAGTAAAAAGAAAGATTCCATGTATTTACAATTCTAAATATTTAAAGAATGTTGCTTGTTTAAATATTGTACTTAAAAATCATTGATATATAAATTTGCAGAAAGTAAATATTTCTAACATTTCGCAAATGCATCTGCATGTATTAGATTCTATTATATCACATTATCATCATATATTTGAATATATAGATATATAAATTTACAGAAGGCAAATGCTGCGGATAATCTAAAATAATGTTTTCTCTTTGTATGTAGATTATATTACGTTACAAAGAAATCACTTTATTTTAAAAATAAACGCAACATTGCATTAATTGTTTTTTTCTACCTATTCATATTTTTCTACTCTGAATTGAATATTAGCTTCTACCAATTTAATTTTGCATGACCTTTTCATATAACAGAATTTACTTAATATGTTAATTAAACATATAGCACTAAAGAAACTTTAACTAATGAAAGCAATAATAAATTAATCGGGAATAATAAATTTCTTGAAAGGAATTACTAACAGAAATTACTGTACTACGAAACATGATATGACAAAAATTATTAATTTACATGTAAGATATAAATGAAAATTAAATGTTCATAATTTAAGATATATATATATATATATATATATATATATATATATATATATATATATATACGTGTGTGTGTGTGTGTGTTTGTGTGTGTATTGCTTCATAAATAAATAAATAAATAAATAAATAAAAAGTAAGTTGTATTTAAGAGAACTACTGTTAAATTATTCAGAATGAAACAAAAATTACGTCTAAAATTAATCTAATACTACGAATAAGTATCCGACGACCATTTATACAATGATAATTAAAAAAACTATGATGCATAACCCATATTTTCTTTTTATAATATTAGCGCTGTAGTATAAATCTGTTTAATAAGATGTATAAATATTCTACGAATTTCTATAATGAAAACTGGATATAAAAATATCGGAAGTAAAATATTAGAAATATCCATCAATAAATGTAAAACTGGATGCATGTGTTTATGTATTATAAAATATGCATTCAAACAAACTTTTTTTTTTGAGACTATATTAAAAAATTATTATTATTTTTTTTTTTAAACAAAATAATTCTCTTTTTTCGACAAAACAATTTCTTAAATCAGTTTTTTTTTTTTTTTTTTTTTTTTTTTTTAATGTTTGTGTGTCGATATACCCTTAACAGAAATTATGTTGTTACAATAAGCCGTACAATAAATGTTGAGTTTACTGTAATAATATATTTTTTTCTTTTCTTTTTTTTTTTTTTTTTTTTTCAGTTGCATACATTTTTTGGAAGAAATTAGCTTTTCTTTTTCTTTGTCAAATAATAGTGGTTTACGATCAAAAAACACTAATTTTATTACATTGAACTAAAAATATTCCTTCAGATAATTAAACAGAAATTCCTTTTTATTATATATTTAATATTCTATGCTCTATTTTTTCTGTGAAACATTTTCTTTTTACTTTTGATGTTTCGCCAAACGTGCTTTCACTTTCATCCCTTCCACTGCCCTAGTCGTTCCTATTTTCTGTTTTGCATCAATTTTAAATAAATTTTTAAAAAACTGATTTAAAAGTAAGAAGTAATTATCGAATAAGATTTTTATAATCAACGATAAAACGCCATATTTCTAGTTTTCGCGCAAATGTAAAGTAAAATCATGAGGTTTACAAATTAAAAAATAAAATGAAATGAAATAAAATAAAGACGAGTTAAAATATATTTTTTTTTCACGTTGTTCAGTGAGTTAAAATCGATAATAAAACTGTTAAAAAAATCTGGAGTGACTCCACTCGATTCTCCGATCATTGAGTAATTAACCGTTTTGTAGATAAAGTAAAGAAAAAGGAGTTGTTAAACAAACAAAGGAGAGAAAACCATAATAGAGTGTTTGAGTATTTTTCTCCATATAACACACGATGTTTTATTTAACGCTACTGAACTTTGAGTCCATAGATCATAATGATGAAGAATTTTGTTGTGTCCCTTCAAAAACCTATAAATGTTAGATTTACCAAAATTCTTATAGTTAGTGCAACAGTGATTTAAAATATTAATATAAATTTTCAGCGCAATTGAATAAGGCGTTTAGATGCTATCACACTTTTAAGAATTTGGTCCCATAGGCCATAATGATACAGAATTTTTCTTTGTGTCCCTCTAAAAAGACTGTAAGTGCTAAATTCACCAAACTCTATATAGTTCGTTCAATTGTGACCTATAACATGTGTAAAAATTTTTTGCTCAGATTAATAAAGCGTTTAGACGCTATCCCATTTTTAAAAATTTGGCCCCATAGGCCATAATGATAAAGAATTTTTCCTGGTCACTCTGTAAAAAAACTGTTAGTGCTAGATTCACCAAATTCAATAGGGTTCGTACTATGGTGACTTACAATATACGTACCAACTTTCAGCTTATTCAAACAAAGCGTTTAGACGCTAGCATGTTCACTCACAGACATACAGACACACATACATACACACACACACATACACACATCATCGTAAAAATAGTAAAAACGGACTCAGGGGACCTCGAAACGTATAGAAACATCAAAATCTCAAATTCAAACTTTTGACATGATTACAATACTTTCCTCACTATAGTGTTCGGAAAGTAAAAATCGAATGTAGTTTTTGATTTCGGACTTACGTAATTGTAATTAATCTCGTTAAAAGAAATAACGAAGTTCCTCCTCCTTTAAAATACAAAGTTTTAAAGTTTTAAATACCACTTTAAATTATAATGTGTAACTATACCAAATTCGACAGCTGTTGCAGTAACAGCAAACATGCAATTATCGAGAATAACAATTACATATTTATTTGCTATGTATGTAGCGCAGATAAATCTGCTTAACGACAGATGCCTGTTAAATAATGTTTAAATTAAGGACAAGTGATCAAATTTTAAGAAAACGTCGCATTAATAAAATGAAGTTCTCTCATTAAGTTGAACTTCAAAATTGCGCAAAATGCGAAGTGAGAGTTCCAATTTCAAAGATGAAGAAATTTTTTGCAAACAGAAACTAAACTACAGGCTAAGTGTAGGCATAATCTATCTTATTGAGATTTCATAAAAATATCAGGCATGTCTCTGACAATATTAAAGTGAAGTCGATAAAGCTACTACAGTAGTTTAACGCTCGAGATCAAACATTGAATTACTAACAAAATTGCATGATAATATTGACCATGAAAATGCTTCTTACATGCAAATTATTACAATGTTATATGTAATGAGAGAGAATTCCTGCAAATGATTTCGTATCAGGTTTTCAAGTTTACGGTAAGTTGGGGCTAAGGATGTTTTTGGAAAACATAACTCCACCACTTCCTTGTGTCTTTCCTATTTATTTTATACGTCATTACATAGGTCAATAATACCTATCATGATCTTTAATTTGAAATATAAATCTGGGTTAAGATTAAATTACAATAATAGAATGGAACTCAAATTCTTCGATGTATAAGTAATATTATACAGATAGGAACCCAGATCGAAAAATTCATCAGGCTGATGGAAAGATTTGTTACATACCTGAGATGTACATACGAGAGAACACACAAAAAAATTATAAAAATCCACTACATACATTTTCCGAGGACATGGTGATTGGAACTGTGTGGAGTGTTAAGCTGTTTCTCGTTACACTCAATTGTATGATTAGACTCATATGTAGACAGTACTTGGAAATTTATCTGGTTAAGTATAAATGTGTGTATGTTTTAGTGCAGGGTTTTTTTTTTCTTTTTTTTTTGAGTTTCTAAAGTAAATAGTGCTTCTTATCCTCTACTTACCTAAATAAAAATGATTTCACATTCTCTCTTGCAGGTACTCATAACGTCTCCCAGATCATAAGTAAACTACATACTTTAAATAACAAGAATATCCTTTTTGTCCACCTTTGTTCCCATAGCCAAATGTTTGGAGAAGCCCTTTGAGCCCTACATATATATATATATATATATATATACTGCTGTTTGTAAAAAATGCAACACCATGATGAAATCATCAGAATTAAATACAATTTGCAGCAAATGTCAATTATAGGATGTTATGCAAAATAGTAAAGTTTCAGATCCACCGCGCATGCGTAGCGTGCGCAGCGCACTCTGAACTGATGCTGAAAGCTTATAAATAGAGGGCTGTAGCGGGACGTTGAAAATTGTTAATGATTATTTGTTAGTGGCGAACGTTTAGTGAGACCTAAGTATGCCTCTACGACGGAAGAAGGAGAAATTCCAACAACTAACGGAGTTTGAACGAGGAAGGATTATCGGCCTTCGAGAAGGGGGATTTTGCTAACGCGCAATAGGAGCTCGTGTGCAGCGGAACAGTTCCACAGTGATGCGAGTTTGGAAGCAGTGGACCGACGAGCACCGAACAACTCGAAAAACTGGCAGTGGACGACGGAAGGTGACGTCAGCGCTCGACGATCGACACCTTCTCCGCATGACGGTGAATGACCGTACAGCTTCCTCTAGGCAGTTGGCAGCACGTTGGTCTACTGCTACAGGTGTACTAATGTCGGCTTCGTCATTTCGTCGACGTCTGCTGCACCGTGGACTGCGTGCAAGGGCACCTTTACACAGGATCCCCTCACGGCAAACCATCGACGGCTACGTCTGCAATGGGCTCATGAGCACAGAGTCTGGGAAGCTCATTGGCAACAAGTTGTCTTTTCAGATGAATCACGCTATGCCGGTCAACGCTGCCTTCCAGAGTACGTTATTGAACGATATAGTGACCGAACACCCGGAGTTATGGTCTGGGGTGCGATTTCATATCATGGACGATTCAATTTGCTACGAATTGAGGGTGATCTCAATAGCAACAGGTACGTCCGTGAAGTGCTACAGCCTGAAGTCGTTCCCTTCCTCCAAGGCATCCCTGGAGCTATTTTTCAGCAGGATAAAGCACGACAGCAAGTTGTCTGTTTTGTTCGAACTTTCTTTGATACAGAATATATTAAACCGTTGCTCCGGCCAGCGCGTTCTCCTGATCTCGCACCAATGAAAACGACTTATTAATCTTTGAAAAGCGAGTGATCCGCTACCACTCACCAGTAACTACGGTCTATGAAGTGTGGCATCCTGTTGAAGCTTCATGAAGGGCTGTATCCGAATATGTCTTCCAATCGCTGTTCGATTCAATGCCTAGGCAGATAAGTGTAGTTATTTCTAATAGGGGTCGCTGCTTTATGCACGGTTTTCTCAGGATATATTACTGAAAACCTCCTGAAAATTTAATAAATTGTTCTTCCTACTATAATGTATGTGCCCAATAAATATCATTCTTATATTCTCATTCCTTTTTAGTGTTGCAAATTTAATAAACAGTAGTATATATATATATATATATATATATATATATATATATACAATGAGAAAGTATTCTGTGTTTCACCAGATATCATTTAGAAAAGAAATAAATCTAATTGTTCTGTTAGTAATATATTCGTCGAGCTACTAATGTTTCAGTCAAGTGGATCTCTACGAGATTTGAGGTAGTAATCTAGGCTAGCTAATAAAAGGAGTGAATCTTAATTTGCTTTATAGATTTCTGGTATCTATGATCTATCTGCAGACTGTGGTTCCTACTGACATTGTTTACAACCGAGCTACATGCACTCACTACCTAAATGCTTTTATTTTTGTTATTGGACACTTTAATGGGCTGTTTAGTCAAGAACAATAGCTGTAAAATCTTATAGACGCTTTTCGTTAATGTCATTTCTGTAACCCTTTTCCTATAGTTCAATATACTTTTTTTAAGCTTATCTGTTTTATCACAAAAAATAAAATAAAAATAAAATAAAATAAATAAAAAATAAATGAAAAGCTTCTGAAAATGTGGTGATAAAGCATCAGTTTTGAATCACGGTGTCCCCCCCTAAAACCCCTACACACACACACACTCAGAAGTTAACAGAGCCCTGTGTGTTAACCTTTTTTGGACAGAATATTTTTTATAATACGAAATTTCCACATTAATATGCTCATTGAAATTATAATTCTTTTGATGTATAAAAAGATTTCTAGATGAATGAAATGCATTGAATAATAGAAGAAAGCTGTAATAAATTTGTTGAATCTGACCTAAAAGAAAAAAAAATAAACTTGGAGATAACCCCCAAAAGAAAAATGTATAATATCTTAGGAAATATACTTGGAATTTTCGTGCAAATTTGTATCTAGGCTATTTTGATGCTCTAGAATCGTTTTTTGTTGTCAAATTAGTGGGTTAACATTCGAATTTTCAAAGTTTGACCCACTTTTAATATGTAGACGACCCCGATGTCATTTTTTTTCTACATACAATAAAAGTAGACAGAAATACCTGACGATTGGTGCCTTCTGCATGTTTCTGTGATAATTATATAACGAGGTAGGTGGGGTCTTTTTTTTTTTTGACCGACTGTAAAAATCATCTACAAGGCACATCTATTTGAATACTGTACAAATCATCTACATGGTATTGCTACAAACGGTATACTCCCGATATAATATTTCCCCGAAAAATCTCTCTCTATATATAAATGGGTAAGAGATTTTTGAGTCTTGCGTTGACGCAAGTTGCCACTAGTTTTTCATACATTAGTTAATTAAAAAAAAAAAAAAAAAAAAAAAAAATTGTCCGATCGATAAGTTAATTAAACCGACGGATTCAGAGAAAAAATGCCCTTTCATTTGTTACCTTATTTGTAACGAAATTTTGTCTAGATTTTTTTAAAATCAATTAAAATGTTAAAATATTAACCTGGTAAAAGCTTTAAAAATGGACATTTAAATTTTTATTTGTGCCAAAAAAAAAAAAAAAAACCTTTTATTATTATTATTATTTTTTTTATAAATACGGATAAAGCACATTAATCAGTTGTTTACTGAATGGAACACTGGCTCAATTTTAAAATTAAATGCTACAAAAAAAAAAAAAAAAAAAAAATAGAACTAGTTTATAACCCCGTCAAAAATGACGGAATGTGAAATCAATTAAGGTAGTGAATCAACGAATGCTTTGCCAGCTTCGCTGGTCACTATATTTAAAGGGGACTAATGTGCAAGTTGTACCTGATGGGACTAATGTGTAAGTTGTACCTGACGGGCCTAATGTGCAAGTTGCACCGAACGAACAAACTATTTCTTTCAACGAGAATACCTACTAATCCTGGACAATAGGTCTAATATATCGAATCATATTAAGCGCCTGGCGAAATTTGTATTTTTCTTTTTTTTTTTTTTTTTTATTTGAGTTTTTCAATAAACTGCGAGTAGTCCCCTTAGAAGCGCTCTACATCGCTCCGAGAGTGATGAGCGGGGGCTGCTCCATGTTAATCATATTAAGCATTGCATTTATCGCAATATAGCTCAATACTTATTTCGCTTCCTTCGTCGACTCTTTTTAATAAGACTTTTCATATATGCATGAGCAAATTTAACATTTTATAACTTTTAATTTTTCGCCGGAAAGCATAATTTTTCCTCTTATGACCCCCCCCCCTAAATAAAATAAATTAATTAATTAATTAATCATTAAATTAATTTTCTTTTTACTTATTTTTACTTCATATACGCGCACTTTTTATTTCTTAATTCAAAATTATTAAAAAAAAAAAAAAAATCTTTTTCGATATCGCTTGTAACGATACTGATTATTACTAATTTTCTTTTCTTTTTCTTTCAAAAAATAAGTAAATAGATAAATAAATAAATAAAAGATTTTAATGAAATTCTGGCAAAAGCAGAGTTTAGTTTAGGACGGAAGACTATTAGTTTTTTTTTTTTTTTTTTTTTAGGACTGAGGGCCTATTAGTCTCAATCTGAGACTTATGCGTTGTCGATTTCGGTAATTGGACATTTGTCGAAATCTAAAATTTATCGAAAATATAACTGAATAATTTGAAAGCGATGTTATAATTTCAAAAAAGAAAAAAAAAAGAAAAAAACTAATAGTCCTCCGTCCTAAACTAAATTCTGCTTTTGCCAGAATTTCATCAAAATCTTTTTTATTGTTATTATTATTATTATTATTGAAAGAAAAAGAAAAGAAAATTAATAATAATCAGTATCGTTACAAGCGATATTGAAAAAGGTTTTTTTTTTTTTTTTTTTTTTTTATAATTTTGAATTAGGAAATAAAAAGTGCGCGTGAAATAATATGAAATAAAAATAAGTAAAAAGATGAATTTAATGATTTAATGTTTTTGTTTTTCGGGGACTGCTCATGCATATAAAAAATGCGTATTAAAACGAGTCGAAGAAGGAAGCAAAATAAGTATTCAGTTATATTACGATAAATACGATGTATAATATGATACGGTATATTAGACCAATCGTTCAGGGTTAGTAGGCATTTTCGTTGAAAGAAATAGTTTGTTCGTTCGGTTTAACTTGCACATTAGTCCCATGAGGTACAACTTTCACATTAGTCCCTTGAGGTACCACTTTCACTTTAGTCCCGTGAAGTACAACTTTCACTTTAGTCCCGTGAGGTACAACTTGCACATTAGTCCCCTTTAAATATAGTGACCAGCGAAGCTGGCAAAGCATTCGTTGATTCATTTTATTTTGTCTTTTACGTAAAATATACTTATATTTTGAGAATTAAAAGTATTTATCTTTCTGAACAATCAGTAGCAAAATAACTTATAATTAGAAAATATATAATAAAACATTTTTTTTTTTTTTTTCGTAAGTTCAAACAAATTCTCTCCACACCTTTTGCTCTCATATAGCCCCAGAAAATGTAATATGTTAGATAACTGATTATAAATAAATTTTAAATATCGATGCTCTCTCTCTCTCTCTCTCTCGCTTTATATATATAATAAAATTATAAAAAAAATTCTCAGCGGTATCGTATTAAATTACTAAAATATATTTACTAGCAATAACAAAAGCAAATAAATTTAATAAAGATCATCTAAAAAAAAAAAAAAATAAAATAAAATTCGACCTTAAAAAAAGTCCCGTATTTAATTATGACACACACCCACAGTACCAATAAATCTTCTTCGTGCTCGAATTTCAGACATTCTTTTTTCAAAGAGAAAAGAAAATTAATACGGAGCTTCATTAAAATATTTTTTTTTCAAATTATAACATCGCTTTGAAATTATTCAATTATATTTTCGGTAAATTTTAGATTTCGATAAATGTCCAACTATCGAAAAATAACGCCGAAAAAATCCCAGATTGAGGAGTAATAGTCCTCAGTCCTAAAAAAAAAAAAAAAAAAAAAAAATGTGCTGCACACTTTATAATAGTTAATAAACAATATTACCTGAAATACATACCTTTTTTTTCGAATAACAAGTCTACAGTTGTTTATGAAAATCATATTTTATATAGATTTTTAAATATATACATTTAAATACGCTTCAAGCATGTAATTCATGTACTTTTAAAACAGTTGAAGTATTGAAAGAAAAGTATTATTTTTCTAATCCGAAAGCAATGTGGTGTAATAATATATATATATATATATATATATATATAATAAAGATGATCTATTAAGCATAGTAGAAGCCAAGCAACAGATACAAGATCACTGAAACACCAATGACCAATAAGATAAAAAAAAAAAAAAATCATCAGTGGATGAAATACACTAATGTAAAGAAACCAGATCTATTAATTAACAGCCTGCAAAACAAACGAATCAATAAAGTAAAACAACAAATCTTAACTTAAAACCATAAACTTATCAAAATTAATGAAAAATCAACCAAAGAAACACAAGATAGGAAGAAGGAGGCAGGCGGCAAGACTTGTGACTTGCCTGTGCGGTTACACTAGTTTTATGCCGGCAACACTCCCCCAGCCTGCCACAACCAGAACAGGAACCATATGGATTTAAAAATGCAAAATTTCAAAGCAGATAAACAACAATGAAACCACGAAGCCACAATGAAATTCACCGATTGATCACATTGTGTTTAACAGTATAATTAGAACATTAAATATAGTTGAAAACTCAAAAAGGAAAAATCTGAAATTTTATTGGAAAATGAAAGTTTGCATAGTAATACAAAGCAAATGCAACAAGTCTTCTACTTTTTTTTTTTTTTTTTTTTTTTTTATTTAATTTCACAAATCCACCCAACCATCCAGCCTTACAACACCACCCCGCCTCCGTAATCAAACATCTGCCCACCCAACCGCCACCTTTTTTGTTGTCTTTTATTATTTTATAATTTTTTTGTTGATATACACAAGAGTGTACACAGCTTTTTTTTTTTTTTTTTGTACTGACAGAGACATGGTTAAGGATATAAAATAGAAAATACAAAGTTTTTAGGAAAACCCATTTTAGCAGCGGCTGTGATCTGTTTATTAATATTCTTGTTTTTAAACTGTGCAGAGCATAAATTATTAATTCGAAATAAATGGTTAATGATGATGTTTCTAAATACCGATATATATATATATATATATATATAAATCTATTTTAAATTTTTTTTATCAAAATTTTGCAATAAAGTTTTATTTTATTAAACATATTGAAATAACTAAAAATAGTTCCACAACTATATTACAGTAAAAATATATTACAGTTAATAATTATGTATAGAACATAGAAAAAAATTTAGTTAAGGTATTTTAATAAATTAAATTTCATTAAGACTAATTTTCTAATATTATTTTAAGCAAAGTAAAAAAAAAGTTTACGTAGAAAATTTCATGTAAAATTATCATTTAAAAAATATTCATTAAGTTCATTTGAAAAGCTTTTATTTACAATTAAAATTAAAATTAATTTTTAAATAAAGTAAACATATTCGCAATTTTTGTAATACTATTAGAAATTATAAATATAAGTTCATTTATACAAAATTTAGAATATAAAGACACATAAAAATGCCGAATGACATTTTTTGTGAATAAAAGTAGTTTTACGTACTTGCCAATGTGAATTCTTTTCCACTAACAGCTACTTTCCCATAAAAGTTTGCCTCACAGTTTATCGTAAGCTTCCCATTAAGGAACATATTTTCTCTGATATGCAGCTGCAGAGATTTGGACGTAACTTGCAAATTATTATTATCTACGCTTATCCCATGGTCTGTAATCTTTGGATCTGTCACCTAAATATCTCAAAAAGAAAGAAAATAGATTATATTACCAAGGTATTTTATACAAGAACTGAAAATTAGGGTAAGAAATTTTCATGAATGTCTATATTGTATTTAATTTTATAGATAAAAGAGTATGTATGTAACTCAAGATTCTCTCACTCTATGTTTATGTTTGTGTGTTACACACACACACACACACACATATATATATATATATATTGAAATTTCATATTAAAATTTAATACACCATTAAAATATAGTACCCAATAAGTAATGAAACCGTTATTAATGAATAGAAAGTTAAAATATGAAAATATATATATTGTGTTATAGGAATTGATGTCCTTCTCAACATACACTCATGTGTTACTTTTAAATAGCGTTAATTAATACACAGGGTGATTATAATTAAAGTTACGAATTCAAAATGCTATAATTTTAAAACTACCCATCAGAGCTATTTGATATTTTACCAGAGCAATCATGAGGCAGTGAAATTTTGTTTGGGGGAGGAAAGAAGTAGCTCCAATATGTTCCTATAGATGGCGCTGTTAGAGTAATGTCAGGGGAAACGCCTAAATGGACTCATTAAACACAGGAATGTTGTTAGCAATACAATGGAATAGCAGAAAACAATAGACTTCAAGGGTTTACTGCAATTTTTTTAACAAAAAGGCAACAATTCGTGTTTACAGCGGAAACAGTCATAGTGGAAAGAGAATAAGGGGAGCTTCTTGAAACAAATACTTTACGGATAATTAACGGCAGAGTTTGGAACTTTTTTTTTCTTTTGCCAAACAAAATTTCATTGCCTCACGATTACTCTGGTAAAATATCAATTCGCACTGATGGGTACATTTAAATTATAGCGTTTTGTAATTGTAACTTTAATTATAATCACCCTGTACTTAAAAACGTTAGAATAATTATGAAATAAAGTAAAGACCGAAAAACCATTTGGCTTTTCACTCAAACATTCTTATTAGTTGATCAATTAAATTCATTTAAATGACTTGTTTTTAATTATTTAAAGCATTAAAATATATATTTGTTTAAGTGGCATAATATGCTAATATATTGGATACGTGTTTTATTGAAGGGGAAAAGAAACATGATGGGGCTAAGCATCAGAATGGTAGCACGATATAGTATTATACTGTATATATCCATACCCCGGAAGTAACAGATATCATGTCCATTTTGCGAAAAGACTTAGCATCATGATTTTGGTGTGTATCATAGAATAATAATAAAGGAAGAAAGAGCGTATATGTTTTGGTTTCGGTTTGTAAAATCCAGGAATGCCGGGTATATGGTTGTAAAAGTGCTTCAATCTGATTGGTTGGCAACTTGTTGGCGAGATTTTTGAATCGTCTCATCTCACTGTCAATCAGTCAGCGAGGCAGCACCCGCAACAAACAGCGATAAATGTGCTGAGCATGGGTGCCCTACTTTAAGGCTTTGAGTAGCAAAAATAGCTTTCGCTGGCAATTCACTAGAAGTGGTTTGTAAGCAATAGAGTATTGACGTGCTCCTTCTTCCTTTATTATTGTTCTTTGGTGTGTATATTATCTCTATATATTAAAAAAAAAAAGTAACTGTCACTGGCGTCAATTTTTTTTGTCTGCGACAGCATCTTCTCGCGGAGGGCAAAGTGATCTGCATCATGAGAGGTATCAGTGTATGCCGACTGCTTCAAGGAAGGCATTTCAGCTGCTTAGAAATTTCTATCATTTTAAATAACGAAGTTATTAACTAAAAACGTCGAGTTTGTAAAGGTACTCTATTTGCCACCGGAGAAAAAGTTTCTTTTATGACGTTTTTTTTCTGTGTTTCTGACGTCACTTTCCTCAGGAAAATTAAAATGTGATCAATGGTTTAAATAATAAAAATTGACATATTTGAGATGCTCGAGAAAAGAAAAAAAATATTTAGAATAGCAAAACATGAAAATAACCGATATTTTAAAAATATTAAGTAAAAATTTAATAAAAATGAAATAAAAATTGGTTTATATTTTTATTTTATTTTATATTATTATTTTATATTACGTATTAGTTAAGTTTATACTATTAGTTTAGTTATTAGTTTTTATTTTAACGTTAGGCGGAAAAGATTTAGTAATGAATATAATAATTATGTTAAACAACGATTGGTATAGAATTAGAGGTTAAGCCCAGAAATTTTTAAAATGAAATTTACGAGACAACAACATAGATTAGTTTATATAAAGATTTAGTTTTTTAACTCAAAACATATTTAAATTGATGCATCTTTACTATGACCAATTTAGCTATTTTTAAAATTTAGAAATGAAGAAACTCGTACGTTTTTCGCCAAGGAATTCATTTACGCAACCACAATAGCCATTTTAACTCTAGCCATGCATTTAATATACAGAAGAGGTACTTACGTATTAACACAACCACAGCTAGGTACAACTATAGTATCGCCCCACAACTGAATTCGGCGATTTTTCTTTGGCGCCGTTTTGAACGATAACGATGTCGTTCTGGACTCTTTGCGATATAATATGGCAGCCTGCATGCTGTTTATTTTGGATTTATGATTTTATGACTTAGCTTCTGCTTTACGATTTAGCTTATGATTTTATCATTTATGATTTTTAGATTTATGATTTAGTCACAATTGGCAAAAATAAATCACCAAATTCAGTTGTGGGGAGATAGTATAGTTGTTCCCCCTGATAAATAAGATTTCAAAAGATGTCTCGCTGTCCCCCCCTATGTCTCTTGTGTGCGAACAACAAGATTGCTCTTTATTGGCGCATTAGCGCAACTTCTGCTGCGGTGGCGTTAATACGTTAGTACCGAGAAAAATTATAAAATAGTGCAATAATAATAATAAAATTCGCAACCTATTTTTGTTTTTTAAGCATTGATGTAAAATTTTTCAGAAAACAAAATTTAATTTAATACAACAGGACTTTTTTTTTCTATTTCTCCATGTAATGGAATGAAGTAACTGCATTGCTAAGATATTTTAGGGTACAACTATAGTATTTCCCCACAGCTGAATTTGGCGATTTTTCTTTGGCGCCGATTTGAGCGATAACGATGTCGTTCTGGACTGTTTGCGATATAATATGGCAGCCTGCATGCTATTTATTATGGATTTATGATTTATAATTTAGCTTATGATTTTATCATTTATGATATATGATTTTTAGATTTATTATTTAGCCATAATCACCAAAAATAAATCGCCAAATTCAGCTGTGGGGAGATACTATAGTTGTTCCTTATCTATCTCAGTTATGCATGTCAAGATTTTTACGAGAAAAGTCAAGGCCAAATTTAAATTTCGGTGCCAAATTTAAATTTCGCCAAGAGGTTAAACTGTATCATTGCTTTAGCACAATTTTTTTTCAATTTTATTTTAAATATTTTTTAACTTAATTCAAGAGAGAAAAAAAGAACTTTTTTTATATGGACTAAATGTACAAAATATCTCCAGGTAAAATATTATTCGTATTATTAGAAAGAAAATGGCTAAAGTAATTTTTCCTGTAAATAATTCACTCAGTCAAATAATTTTCACTCAGTCGGAAAAATAAAATTTCAATAAATATGATTTTCTTCCATAGTTGATTGTATGATTTTAATAAAAATTGTATTTCTTTCTCCCATTATCTAATGGTGTTTTCCATCTCCTGCGGCTTATTTCTGTCGAGCTATCTACATGATAGACCAGAGATGTTTCTGCCTAAAGGTTGTCTGAGTGAGTAATGCTGACCGGGGTGTCGGCCTGGATAGCTCAATTGGTAGAGCCTTGACCTTGTAAGTCAAAAGATCCGGGGTTCGAGTCCCGGTCCAGGCATTATTTTCACTCAGTCGGAAAAATAAAATTTCAATAAATATGGCATTATTAGTTGGATGACTAACAACATAGGAACGAGGGTAAAATTAATGTGACATTGAAAATTAAAATAATATATCCAATATGACTAAATAGAATTTTAATGCCGTAACTGATACTCGTATAGACAATTAATATGAAAAATATTATCCTTAGACCCAGAAATGCTAGGCATGCCATGACAACGAATACTATTTTTTTCCTTTAGTTTTAATTAATTTGTATTTTGTATTGTAAATAAAATTTTAAAACTAAATATTTCTTTACTTAAATTATATGCAAAATACTAACTATAATTTCTGTCTCCTCAATTATGTTTACACTAATAATATATATATATATATTATGCACCACTAGTTCTGAAAAAATCTCTACAATAAATATTTAAACGCAATTCGCTTTAATACCTGAATTACATCAATAGATAAATAAACTATATCACGCAGTCAACAATAAGTGAAAATAGTTTTTATTTTCCTTTTGTCAACCACATGGAACAGAGAAATACTTTTAGGTCAATTGATAAAACTCTTTCGCTTCTTTTAAAACGTGAGAACTAAATAGAAACTGATTGACTGAAATAAAATTGCACTTAAATTTTTAAGCTATAATGAAAATATTACTTTGTCAAAAAACATGTTTTCTGAAAATAATTTGTAAAATGTTTTGCTGAAAAAGAGTCACAACTGCAATACAAATAAAACCCAATGAATATTAAAATAAAAAATGAGACATTTTCGTTTGTGTAGGTTTTACAATAGCTTATCATGAATACATTATGAGACACTTGCCATGATAAAGAAAAAAAAAATGAATGATTATGATTCGTATAAGTAATGCACAAATCTTAGATGCATAGTGGTCATGATACACATATTTCATATACAATTTATATGTATAGGAAACTATACGAAAAGCTAAATTAATGAAACATGTAATTCATTTTAAATGAAGTGCCAAAATATTGCTGCTCGAATAAAATTTCCAAAACCTAGTATATTGCATTTCTTACCATAGTTTTAATTTCATTTATTTTGTGATTTAATTTCTTTTAAAGTGTGTAGAAATAATTCATTGCATTTTTCTTTTCCTTTTCTAAATTTGGAATTTTGTCTTACATTCGTTTAATTTTATATACTTAATTTGGACTAAACAAATATTATGCCATTGCTTAATATTGCGTATATTGGTACACGCATTACTCATAAATTATTTTAGAGATTTATATTTATATTAAGAAAAGCATGTTTATATTTAAATTATATTAAGAAAAAGAAAAAAAATAATAATAAAATTATATGGATGAGTTGAAAAGCGGATTATCCAAGCTAAAAACTAACTAAAACTCCAGATATGCTACAAAACGCTTCAAAAGAACTGGATTACTGTTTTGACGTTTATAGTGTTACAAAATGTGCAAACGTTGAACTCTATTGATATTAAAACTTGTTTAAATATTCTTTCAATTGAAATTTTCTTCTTTTTTTTAGATTCTGCTGGCTAGACCTGTAAATATAAACAGTAACTTCTGGATACTTTTAGTCAAGACAATCTCCTGTATAAAAGTCATAAACACATATAAAACTATATATAAACAAGTTTAAAGAACATTAGTAGAACCGTTTTTAGAAACCTTAAATTCTGATATCTAAAATTGGCCTACTTAATTTGAACGCCTATGAATTTTCCTATAGTAAACAAGCAATACATTCGGAAGGATATTTTAAAAGTTTTATGTAGCAAATTCGAAGAAAATCATTACAGTTGTTATTTAGATACCGACTTTCAGTCATTTTATCAATTTTTACAAAAACTTCACAAACTTATGTTTTAACAGGAAACCAACAATTACATGTGAAATGTTAATTATAAGGAAGTTTACACAACGAGTTTGAACAAAATCCATAAAGCAATAAAAAAAAAAAAAAAAAAAAAAAAAAAAAAAAAACACCCGGAAAATCTAAAATTATCCAGGCTTATAGGTGGGATGTCCTCCGTAGGGGTTTTTCTAAAGGATCCTAGCCCTTATTTACAAGAGTGTCGGAGAAAACCATGGGAAATGTATTTATAAATTAACATTGAAGAAAATAGTTTGAGTCTTTTTTGAGATAAGGACATAATGTCTATTTTCGTTTTTTCAATTTTCACCTAAAGTTAGCAACATTATCTGTACACTGAGCAGCACTTAATTATGAAGTTTCATCGATCTATCTATTTTTGTCTTTGAGATAGGATAGTCAGAACATTCTCCACAGATAAAAATATATACACACTGACTAATTGGCAAGTATACATTCTGGCTTCATAAGACCTTAAAACATGAAAGAAATACTAAATTATCCTTTTGCATGCTAAATTTATTTCAGACATAAATAAAACAATTTCATGAAGTGCTTGTAAAGCAGTTTATCTTAGATCTTAAGCTAAGATAAATATAACAACAACAGTAACAAAGAACTACTTTGTAATTTATTAGGAAATAAATACCATATAATAAATCCTAAAAAACATGCCAAATTACAATCTGAAACTATCTCAAATCAGGCTCTAAATAAATTAAGCAATTGGTGTCATGTAAGTAATATGGAAGTAAATCTAGGAGAAACTGTATATCAAACTTTTTCCCTAAAGCACCAACCGATCGAGCTGGACTTATTTTACCAAAACTTCCCTGTTCTTCAGACCAACTACTTCTCTTATCTGGGTGTTGTTTGTGATCGAAAATTGACATGGAAAGAGCGCGTTAAAAGTATATTGGAAAGAGACACCAAGAGGCTTGTTTTAATGAAAATAATTGCCAGCTCCAAGTGGGGATGCTGTAGAACTACCCTGGACTTGACTTTTAATTCCTATATTTTGCCATTTATCACCTACTGTTCCGATCCTTTGTTGGCGGCAAGTAAACAGGTTATTGATACCTTGGAAAGGTTCCTTAATCAAGCCTTTCGGCTTATCACGGTAGCTGTTAAGACTCTCCCGATTGATGTGCTTTTGATATCCACCTCACATATGAACATTAAATCAATTTTGGAAGAGAGTGCTTTAATTTTATTGGAAAAGATCGTAAGACTACCAGATTGTCCTACCTAGTAGAATAGCCCTTTTTCTTCATTTGCATGGAACCTTTAAACCCAAAATAGTTTCCTTTAGAGAGCCTTTGAGATGAGAGAGCAACTAGAATTGAATTGGAAGAAGGAAAATCTCATCAAGTTACTGTGCCCTACTGAATGTCCTACTGAAGAAAGACAGCATGTGGATAGAAAAAAAACAATCAAGTGAGGTTTCTAAGAAAGAAACACATGACTTAATACTAAAAGCTATAGCTTTGAAGACTATTCATGATCTGTACCCAGATAAAAACCGGCTGCATGTGTTTATGAATGGCTCCATGCTGACTGACAGCATTAATGTTGGCGCTGAAGTCTTTTTCAGGCTCTTCTCTTTTAACAATCCTGTCGGAAGATATAAAACGGCCTATGATTTCAGCAATTCAAATCGCCTTGTCTCAGGTTCAGTGTCAAAGTACTCCAGCGTCTGAAACTCCAGCGTCAGACGATATTTTAAATACTCGTCTAACCCTAAACGATTTAATTGAAAACCATAAAGCGGTTGCTTTGCAGTGGGTGCCAGCGCACTGTGGACTCCCAGGTAACGAGGCAGCTGATTCCCTGGCAAATCTATCAGAGAGAATTTTTGGAATAACATAAATGAGGCAAATAAAGACAAGAAATGGATCGAGGAAATCACAAACATTACGCTATGGCCAAGGGACAAATCTGTTGCCAATTTTCACCTCGTTACTGGACATGATTGCCTAACGCAGCATCTATATCATATAAAAATACATTCAAATCCTCTCTGCCAGTTGTGCAACGTGCGTGAGGAAATAGATGTAAACCATTTGGTTCACTTCCCCTGCACTGGTCTCGGGACACTTGTGGGAGAAATACTGGAGAGCTCGGCAGAAGATGAACGAGTTATAGACTTAGTGTAGCTCAGATTTGTTACTTGTGTTTACTATCATTTTCGTTTCTTGTTCTAATTTTATTGCTTTATTTTCTCTCTACAGTTGTCTTCTGGTCCGCCATTGAAAAAAAAAAAAAAAAAAAAAACATAATTATGGTTTGCCAAATATGAATATAGAATATTTTTTAAAGTCGGTTTTCTCAACCAAGACTTTTCAAAAGTTTTGTAATGACATTCCTTACAATTTTAAAATTTGATGGTCTCTACACAAAGCCACGTATTGCGCAACATGTTTTAAGATATAGCGTAGGGTTTTCTTTGAATCAATTGAATTAACCTAAGATGCATTTGAATATTTTTCAAACATCTGAAATTTGTAAAAATATATTTTTTTTTTCTAATTTGTAAAAACAAATAAACAATTTTAAGAGTCTTTTATACAAGTTGCAAAAATTTGGAAAACAAATTTAAGAATATTTTATACAAGTTGATTTCAATTCTTTATAATTGTTAGATTTATTGATGATATAAATGCATCCATTAAAATTATTTAGAAGGAGAAATATACCTTATATAAATCGGAGACATGGTATTTAATAAATAAAGAAAAGTTAAACATTATATAAATCTACGAAAAAAAAAAAAAAAAAAGCCCAATTTGTATATTATGAATTCGGTACAGATATTGGGTACTAAATAAATAATTAAAGCGGATTACAGAGGCAAATTGACCAGCAAAAAGAATAGTAATCAATTTGAACGATTTGTCAATAAAAATTTGGGAAAGTTCTATGACTGTACCTGTACGGGTAAATTAAGAGAATGGGAGTTACTTGCAATAATTTCCATAAACCAAATAAAATATGGTCCGATATATCGTAAATAATAATATTCCTTTTAAATTTTTATCACGGAAATCTGCAAGAAACGAATTTATGTATATTTTTAGGATTGTTGGTTATTCTAGCTGAATAAAGTTTATAAGTGCCATTACTCTTCTCACACATGCCAATTTGTTGTTTTTTTAATTTTTGAGTATAACCTATATGTCTTTTTAGATTAAATTTACCTCTGCGTTCCTTTGTCATATGTGGTAACCCACATTTAGAAGAGATATTAAAATACCCCAAAGAATTTTTCATATCAACAGATACTAATTATGTCCATTCACCGAAAAGAATTACAAATACAATCTCATTATAAAATTTCATATAAATTATATATGTATGTAAATGCTTTATCTAACTATTTTTTTTAATCAAATTTATCATTTTATGCAAAAGCCTATAGTGTAATATTTTGAAATAATTAACTCTTCCATTAAATCAAGATAATGGTGTCATAGGTTCAATGCTTTAATGATTAAACAGGCTTATTAAACCTTGCGATAGAGTATCACCCCATTTAATCATATTTTTACAAATTTCGATAAGATATGATTCTGTGCCACGATGTTTACTATCAACTGAACATCAGCAGTTAATGCATGAAATTAAAAAAAAAATCATAATGTATGTCATAGGAATGATTTATAAATTCCTTTAATAGCACATTTTTATTTTTTCGTTTTTTACAAAGAGGTTTTAAATTAAACTTATGTAAATGCATGTATAGATGAACTTATTTTACAATTTAAAATATGTGAAAATTAAAAAGCGTTTTGCTTACTTACATGTTTCCCATTTATGAACCAGCTTAACATTGGTGCTGGTTTTGATTTA
This sequence comes from Salticus scenicus, assembly GCA_963930645.1. Lineage (NCBI taxonomy): Eukaryota > Metazoa > Arthropoda > Arachnida > Araneae > Salticidae > Salticus > Salticus scenicus. Next base: position 188,183,481 of record OZ005649.1, on the reverse strand, counting down.
GATGATGTGCAGTTTAGTGTGACGTTATCACCAAAATCATAACCGTCTTCTCCTCCAGTGATTACTGGACCAGATGTTGGCATAACTGAAAAGAAATATTCTAATCATGTTATACATGATAATATTAACAATAATAATGGTATGTGCATTTTAAAATTTCTTAATGTAAATGTCTTTCTTCGTGTAAAGAATGATATCAAAAAAAAAAAAAAAAAAAAAAGTCACAGAAACGTTGGTTTAGTTATTTCAAAATATATATTATTACAACTTTCGAATCTTTAAATAATTAGTCTTGTTAAAGAGCATTACTATTTTTTCTTCAATAAATGTATAAAGTGTTGAGACGATGTAATTTATTTTTATTAAAATTGCTTCATTGTATGATTACAAGAAATTAAAATTTCTGCTTTAAAAAATTGACTAATGGTATTACTCTAATATAACGTGTTAATATTTGATCAGTTTTAACCCATCTAAACTTCTTAAACTGATGGGTTCGTTTAAGTCTGCGTCAAATAAGGGATAAAGGGGTTTTAAAGTACTTTTTGTTTTTTTAAATAAAATGTGTCTATTGATGTATAATCTTTTCTAAATATTTTGACGCATCATTTATGCGTCTACACATTTTGGTTGAATTTTTTAACCGATGTCAAAGTTGAACTATTTTACATTATGTAATTTTAAGTTTAATATTCTCCAAAGTATATATTTTTTTAATACTTCTTCATCTGCTGCTTTAAAATTGCTTTAAATTCAAAAATTAGGCTATGTTTTGTCGGATACACTGAATAAACTTAATAGTAGTAACATGAAGTGTTATAGAATAACCCTTTAAAAAATATATTAAAATTTATCGAAGGAATGCATGTCATATATTTATAGTCTGTGATAGTAGAAAACCATATACATGATTCTTTTATTATAAAAAATTTGCAGGTTGAACATGTGAAGGTAAAAATGTTTTAATATTGTGTTTTTACTATTTGTAATTACAAAAAAAAAAGAGAAAAAAAATTTTTACTAACCAATTATATATTGTAAAATACAAGTATAATTTATGCATGTATACATATTTAAAATATAAGTATATATGCACTTGTATGGATAATATACACTGCATAAAAAAAGTAGACGGACACTTCTTTACAATTTTTTAAAACCTCGTCTTTGTTTAATAGGAAATGTCAATTAAAATTCTTTAACATGTTTATACTTATCAATCTTCATATTTTTGACAGACAAATAAAAATATTCAATTTTTTATAATTTTAATGTGGGGGAATGCAGAAAAGAGAAAAGATATACATTTGCACAATATTATTTTTTAAAAAAAGTAGACGGACACTGGTCAAAAACTGCAATTATCTAAATGGGTGTTTCTTGCAAAATATCAGTTTTGCATGTACATGTACATTTGGCATTTTGCCAATTGCTAACGTGCTTGACAAGATGGTTTTACGTAGTTAAATTTCTTGGAGATGAATGCGCCATGCCACGAGGAATTCCTCTAACTGATTACCAGAAAGGACAGATTATAGCACTGGAAAATGTTAATAAAACAGTCAGAGAAATTAGTAGGCTACTTCCAATAAGCAAAAGTAGCATCAGCGATTTTCTACGTGCTCCTGAAGCCCATGGCGTAAAGAAAAAGAGTGGCCGGCCAAAGAAACTTTCGCTTAGAGACCAAAGAAAAATTTTTACTGAGCTGAAAAAAACTGGAGCATCAAATCCCAGAGTTTGAATAAGCACAGGAATTACTAACGTAACTTCTCAGACAATTTATAACTACATTAAGCACTCAGAGGTCTTTCAATATGAAAAGAGAAAACATCATCCATGCTGCGAAGATCACCCCGTGACAGAACCCCTACAGTGGGCTCAAAACAATATGTCTTGGACTACAGAATGGATATCTGTAGATTTTTCAGATGAGAAAAAATTTAATTTAGACGGCCCAGATGGATATAAATATTATTGGTGCAGTTTGGAGAAAGAAGACGAAGTGTACTTTACTCGCCAAGTTGGTGGTGGGGGCGTGATGGTGTGGCTAGCTATTGGCTATGGTGGAAGGACAAACTTAGTGTTCCTAAGTTAGAAGCAGACTCACAAAGATTATATTGAAACAATAAGCAGTGAGCTTTTGCCATTTGCGTATGATCTTGGAGGAGAAAACTGGATTTTCCAACAAGATGGAGCGCCAATACACACCGCTAACAACGTTAAAAAATGGTTTCATGAGAACAACTTCAATGTTTTACCCTAGCCAGCCAAGAGTCCGGATATGAAACCTGTAGAAAACATTTGGGCTATACTTGTTCATAAAATTTATGAGGCTGGACGCCAGTATGAATCAATTCACCAGCTCAAAGAAGCTCTTACAAACATTTAGGAAATTTTATGTCAAAAAAAGATTCAGAATCTCATTGATTAGATGCCTAACAGAGTATACGAACTTCTTAAAGCAAATGGGAGACGAACCCTTTACTAAAAACGTTTTATTTTAGAGATACAAGATGTGCCCGTCTACTTTTTTTAAGAAAAATTACAGTGCAAATATGCACCATTTTTGTTTCCTGAATTTTTCCACTACATAATTCAAAAGGATTGCATCTATATTCAAGAAATAATAATATATGATGTCTCAAGAATATAATTATATTACAGAAATAAACCTCATATCTTTAATTAAAGAAATAAGCGGCTTTAAAGTATTACAAGTAAGTGTCCGTCTACTTTCTTTATGCAGTGTATATATATATATATATATATATATATATATATATATATATATAAATGTAAAAGGAAAACTGTATTTGCTATGCGCATTAATAGTTTGTTTCTTTTTTTTTCTTTTTTACATACTAGCAAGGGATGGAAATGAAAAAACTCACAATCACATCTGTGTTGAAAAAAAAAAAAAAAAAAAAAAGAAAGGCTGATACCTGAAGAAATACAAGCTCAAATCAGACAAGAAAAAGTAACCGAAGCTGGGAAAGCGTTTGCGCTAGAGTCCCTGAAACTATCATCGACGGTTAGATACGTCTCGTCTAATATACGTCATATATTAAAGTAATATAACACTGGTTATCAATAACAATTGCTGTACGGGGTTGATATTATTTTAAAATATAATATAATATAATATATATAATTGATTTAAATAATTTATATTTGGATTTTTAATACCAATAAATATAATGTAATAGTTTATCATTAATTAGTAGTATAAAAATATTAAATTTAGTCTAATATATTCTAACTATTATTAAATAGCTTTAACAAGTATTAATTTTCACAATTATTGATAGAAAATTTCTTTAATACAATTTAATAAATACTAAATGGTTTTGGTACACATCGGTCATTCAGAAAGTTGTGAAATAAATTTGTCTGAAATTAATTTTTTTTTTCATTCGTTCTCCTACAGTTTTTTTTTCTAATATATATGTTACGGTAAAAGTGATTAATCCGGGGATTATGCATAATTACCGGTGATTATGCATAATCCCCACTAAATTTTAGAAAATGTGATAAAATTTTCAATATTTACCACATTTACCGGTTATTTTATAAAATCCCCAACATATAATGGGGAATGTGATAAATTTTGATTCATGCATTTTGAAATAGAAGCATTCAGTACATATTTTTATTCATGTACACAAAAGTGTACAGACGAGCACATTACTGGCTGCTGCAGTACAAAATTTTGCATATCGTTTTCAGATTCATGCATTTTGTGATAGGGGTATCCAATGATTTTTTTCCCATGTACGGAAAGCGTACAGACGTGTGTGATACTGGCTGTTGCAGTACAAAATTGTGCATATTTTTCAGATTCATGCATTTTGACCTAGGGGTATCCAGTGTGATTTTTTTTCATGAAAGCAAAGCGTACAGACGTGCGTGATACTGGCTTCTGCAGTACAAAATTGTGCACGTTTTTCAGATTCATGTATTTTGAGATAGGGGTATCCAGTGATTCTTTGTTTTGTTTTCGTATATGCAAAGCGTACAGATGTGCGTGATACTGGCTTCTGCAGTACAAAATTTTTCATGTTTTTCAGATTCACGCATTTTGAGATAAGAGTAGCCAGTGAGTTTTTTTTTTTTTTTTTTTTTACGCACGTCTGTACACTTTGCGTACATGAAACAAAAAAAAAAAAAAAAAGACCATCACTGGATCCCCTATCTCAAAGTGCATGTATCTGAAAAATATGCAAAATTTTGTGCTGCAGCACTGCTAAAATAACCGGTAAATGTGATAAATATTGAATAATTAATCACATTCCCCAAAATTTAGGGGGATTATGCATAACCACTGGTAATTATGCATAATCCCCAGATTAACAGATTAATCACTTTTACCGTAACATATAAATTATTTATAAAAAAAAAAAAAAAAAAAAAGCTTAATTCATAAAGTAAAGTAAAAAAAAAAAAAAGTTATATATATATATTGCTTTAATAATCATAATACTTTATTCTAAATCTGGATGTTATTATAGGTACAATTATTTTATGAGTTATACTAAAATAATTACCTTAATTTCATTTGATAAATTTTGTTTAAGAAACACGAAATATAACCAGACATTATATGAATACTTTTCTTTAAATTTACTTATTTTCCACGAGACGGAAATAGTCTCCTAGCATATTTATAATATATATATATAGAGAGAGAGAGATAGATAGATAGATAGATAGATATAGATATATTATGCATAGAGAGTTGTTACAATTAAACCTCGCCTATTTAGAAGGTTCTAGAGCAGCTTCCACGGATCCAAACGAGACAAAATTTCACTACTATGTAATATACGTGATGCACTCTGCGAAAACCGTAACAAAATTGATTGATTTTTTTTTTTTTTTTTTTTTTTTTTTTTTCAAAACGTGGCGCTGCTCCAATATGAAAGGTATTTTTTTTCATATTCATTCTATCATCACCTATTGACGAAAATCGTAGCTTATTTATTTATTTATTTTTTCGATTTTCGCAGAGCATAGTGCCACCTAATTATTTTGTCAATAGGTGGCCCTGCGCTTTGACAAAATTAAAAAACAGTTAATTCCAACATTTGTCAGTTGATGGCGCTGCACCAATGTCTAAGGCGATTTTTGTAGATTTTTTGTGAAAAATAAAATAAAGCTTGGGTTGGGTTGTTGAGATTAAGGCCGATTGCTTGCACTAGGGTCCTAAACAATAAAATAAGGGGAAAAAATTTCACAGATGGTTTGCAGATTCATTCTAGCAATTTCCCACAAAACACATATTTTCTTTTTTTTTTTTTTTTTTACCAAAAAATTTGTAAAATCGCATTAGCTATCCAAAACCTATTGACGAAAATTATAACTTTTTTTTCGATTTTGCAAAGATTATCGTTTAATATTCACGAAAACAATTAGGTTGCGTTCAGCTTCGCGAAAATCGAAAAAAAAAAAATAAATAAATAAAATTTTCGTCAGTAGTTGACGCTGTTCCAACATCTAAGCAGTTTTTGCAGATTTTTTTGCATGTTTCGTTGGGATTGACCGAAATTGATATGACGAATCTTCAAAAATCATCTTAGGCATTAGAGCAGTGCCACCTATTGACGAAAATTTCAATTATATATATATATATATATAAATATGGTGGATGGGTGGGCAGATGTTTGATGAAGGAGGAAGGGTGGTGTTGTTTGGCTGGTTGGTTGGGAGGGTTTGATGCTGAATAAAATTAATTAAAAAAAATAAAATAAAATAAATAAAATAAAATAAAGGTGGGGGGGGGGGGATTACTCTATGTTACATGCTTATATTTCTGGTTGATACTATGTATTTTGAAATCTTTTATCCTTAAATTTAATTTTGTGCATCTGGCTACTTGAGGCTTCACTTGTTAAGTTTGAACAATCCGTCTAATTGCATAACAAAAATAAGATCTTATATTAATGAAAAAAAAATCTTTCAAATTATAATTTTAATTATTAATGACTACCGTATAATGCTTATCCTTATATGTGTACTCTTTGGCATTATTGCTTGTAATTGAGTCTGCTTAAAACTTAACATTTAATACTATGATTTCAAGATTATTTAGTTTTGGGTTAATCACAAATGTTCAATTCTTCTTATTACTTAATTGGCGCTAAAAATTATCTTAATCATGCAGTCAATACTTCTAATTACCTTAATCTTTCAGTCAATACATCTTAATTTCCCTGTTTGCAATGGATTCTTCTCCTGAAATAATTTTATAGCTTACCGATAGATGGCGCTTGCACTCTGTCTTATGCATTTATTCTTCAGTCCTTAACTTAAATGATATATTATTAATGTATATGGTACGATTTAATTCAACTCTACAAGTTTTAAATTTAATTAAATATAAAATCTATTTTAACATTATCATTTAATATTAACTCTGTGTAATTCATCTTTAATGAAAATGCTCTGAAGTATATTCGATTAATCGATATCTGTCGAGATTTTATTTTACTTCAATTTAAGTTTTGGCATCATCCTTTTCTCCAGTTGGTGTTAATTGTTATGCATGTGGTTGCTTTGCTTCATTCATGTGTTCACTTTGGTTTCCATTAAGTTTATATTTAACCTTTTTTTTAATCTTTGTTTTAATTTAATATTTCAATTATTTCAAATTCTTTGTGGTTTTTGCTGCATTGATCGGGGTGTGAAACGATATTAATTGCTATTATTAGCAATATCGTTTTACGAAATCGTTGCAGCTCTTAAAGCTTTATGAAGCATGCACCCCTTGATAAATATGTTTCTATGTTTAAGCATTTACATCCAATTATTTCTGTGATTTATTATTTATTATTCGTTTTTCACTCTCATAAGCTTAATGGTCATTTTTATTATCATTCAGGTCGGCGTAAGTATTTTAAGTTACTATCCTAACTCATTGGTTCTTAATTTACATTGCAACTTTTTGTGTAATTCTTTCCTCTATGTTAAATTCAGTTCTATATTTTAGTGTGCTGTTATTGTCTTAGTTCTATTAATAGCTAAAATTTATGATTAAATCTTATTACGATATCTATTATTTATATATATATATATATATATATATATATATAATTTTCGCAGAGCGCATCAGTTGCACTAACTGCCAGTGACATTTTATCTGCCAGTGACATTTGCAATCATAGAACGGCCCTAGGACTTTCCGAATTGGTAAATTTTAACTATAACAATCCAGTACTGTCTAACCACCGATTAGGTGGAAAGGTAAACTTCCGGTTTACAGGCGGAAACCGACGAGTCGATTTGTTGGAAGGGGTTCAAGCTGATGCTTGCCACTGAATCATTCAGATGCAGATATTCAAGAATAATTTGTTCATTTTCGATATAATTAGTTTTCAAAAATTTATTATTCTTTTGATTTTGTGCATTTTTTAAAAATAATTAAATATTTATTTTATTAAATAAAATTTAATATTCGTTTAATTATTTTAATGAAAGATTAAGTATATATATTTCATTCATATAAAAAACATGAATCAATCATATTCAGTTTGTAATATACATATGCAATTAAATTAAGAAACACATACATATGAATCATCAAAATATGTAAATTCTGTCTCTCTCCATTCTAATCTGAGATAATTTAAATTAAAAAGTATAAAAACATTTCCTAGTATAATTTGGAATCTTTTGATTTTACGCAATTAAAAAATAAATGCGTTTAATCATTAAAATAAATAAATACATTTTCAATTTGTAACAATTAAAAGCAACTAAATTAATGAACAAATGAAAAGTAAAGATTTCAAAATATATAAATAAAAATATGATGTGAATAAAAAAAAGAAAAAGAAATGACACGGAAATATTTATATTCCTTGTATAGAAAAACATATATTAGAATTTGGAAAATAAATAAATACAAATTTAATTTGAAAATTAATGTAACAACTTACATCTTTTATTCTTATTTATATGTTAATTATTCATTAGAGGAATATTCCGAGTCACTTTCCGTTTCTGTATCGGAATTAACAGAGAAACAAATAGGATCACATAATTCTTCGATAATTCCGTCTTTATCCCAATATTCTTTTTCTAAATTAAGTACGTGTTTGCAGTAATTTTGCCAGTTCTTTTCTGATATACTGCTGATGGCTTCTTCGGAAATTTTTAATAAATTGGACATCGCTAGATCTCCAGTAGCATTGTGATTTCGCACATAATTTTTTAACTCGGCCCATGCATATTCAATAGCATTCAAATCACAATGATATGGTGGGAGGCGCAAAACCGAATGTCCATGCTCTTCCATCAAAGAATCAAATTTATATGTTTTAACTGCTGGTGAGTTTCGTTTTACAATATCTAGTAGTTCGATTTTTCTGCTAGAAGAACAAAAAGAAATATTATTTTTTGCAAGCCAATCCATTATCTCTTCTTTCCTCTGGGATGAATTGGGAGGCTTGTTCAATTGTATAGAGTGATAAGGAGCATTATCAATGATTAGAACTGATTTAGGAGGGAGATTTGGGATTAATTTCTCTCGGGCCCATTTCTCAAAAATCGCAGAATTCATTTGCCCGTGATAATCTCCCGTTGAAGCATTCGCTTTATAAATTAAATTGGTATTGGGTAAAAAACCCATTTCTCCACCTGCACATAAAACAATAACACGGCGAGATGCATTTCCTGTTTCTACAACTCCAAAAATTTCGGAAGACTGCCAACATTTTCCAAATGTGAGATTGCTGTCCACCCATGTCTCATCTATGTAAACGATAGGCCTTTTCTCATCTCTATATTGCTTGATGCTCCTTAAGAATTTTGTTCTTAATAAAACTATGTCGGATCTTTCCATAAGAATTTTTCTTTTATTCTGAGTTTTCTTCCAACTAAATCCGATCTCGTGGAGAATTTTTCTCAAAGTTTCTCTTCCCCAAGCAAAATTTATTTTTTCTTTGATCACGGGAAGCAGTTTCGATATTGTTGGAACTTTTTTCTCTGTTATATAAAAATCCCGCACTGTTCTTCTTATCACATCAATATCAAAGGAATCGATTTTCAAATGAGATGTAGATTCTCTTTTCTGCTTTTTTTGTGGAGAGCAGAATTCAGGATTTTCCTCATCGTTTGCTTGTTTTCTAATGTTATACACACTTGATAAAGAAATTCCTGTAAGCATGCTCGCGCGTTTCGAAGACTGGGTTATAGGAATTTTTACTCTCCCTAAACGTGCTTCTTCATCACACACTTTAATAACATTATAAATAATTTCTTTCGAATTACTTCGAAATCCTTTAGACTTAGATGTTCCAGCCATTCTATCTAATTTAAAAACAATTTTTTTCAAACGCAAGTCGAATTCACAAATTCTAGAACGAAAATAATACTTTAAAAAGAAAGAGTATGAAGCGCAGTCACTATCACGTGGAAATGAAGGAGAACGAAAAACGCGTCAAGAAAAACCCCTCCGCTATTAGTTCCTCCTCCCTACTAGATCGCTCATTTAGACTCGTCTTTTTTGGCTGCGTGCCAATATTCCACAGAAAGCGATGTTGGACAGTATATATATTATTTATTTGTATTTTGAAATAATACATAACTATTCTACATATTTTAAAATTTTTAAATGTAATAGTATTCTTGTTATTATTATTATTTTTTTTTTTTAAGAATAGATTATTTAATAAAATATATTACATTTTGTTTTCATTAGATTATCGAATAATCAATATATAATTTTGCTACTTAATGCTCTTCTCGTTCCAAATAATTCAAAATTCATCAGTCTCTCTTACTCCTGTTTACTGACAATAAATGCATATTTATACGCTTTTTTTTTTTTTTTTGTGTGTGTGTGTGTGTGTGTGTGTGTGTTTCCTTAATTATTGGTGATTAGTTTTGTTTGGCTCTCAGTATTTATTTTACTAAGATGTCCACGCAAATAAATGGCTAGGTTTTGGATATTTTAATCATTTGCTATTATCCGAAACATCTACGAATTTTTTTTTTCTCTTATAATACTTTGCCCTTGTGAACATCATTTTAACAGGGAGTGTATTCCTTTTTCTTCTCTTTCTTCAGGCAGCTAAAAGGTTTAAACCACACAAAATAGTAGCAAAATACTTAAACCACACAGAAAATATACATTACCCCTCCCCCCCCCCCAAAAAAAAAAAAAAGGAAAAAAACATTGAGGCTATCGTTAGGAAAATCACTCAATGCAGGATAGATAAAGTAATATTTTGCCATAGATACTAATAAATTTACAAAATAGCTTAGATCTGTACATCTTACCAAGAGACGAAGTCACAACCACTTCCTTTCTGAATACAACAATGAAAATTAATTATATATAAATTCTTTTTTTTTTTTTTTTTTTTTTACATCTTCTTAACATATATATTATGAAACACTAAATACCAAAATAAAAACAACTACAGTATCTTAACATTTATTTGACAAACACAGACCTATCGGTAGATAGTTGGTCCATTACCGGCTTGCCATTTTAGGCAGTGACGTACCGATGCCGCTTGCCGAATCGGGTACGTAACTTTTGTGGGCTTTCGGGCGGCAGTCGCCCGATTGTCTGGTCCCCAATCCGTTCGTTGTTGGCAAAACCGACAAGGCAGCCGGCGCGACACCGCACCGGCATCTAACCGTTTCCTAACCAAAAATATACCGGTCCATTTCTATTTGCAGAAAATAAAGTTTCCTGCTCGACTCATCCGTGCTGCCATCTAGTGAAGAAATCGTGAATTTTTATGTTTACAATTTCCGTTTAACTTACCCGAGATGTTAGAACCCGCAAATCTTCCAACCAGTGGTTTCTCTCTGTACTTTGCATGCGTTTAATCAGCGCTTGTAACTTTGTTTCTTGATAAAGGATAGTTTCGCTATTTATTATTTTAGATAGATGTTGTATTCTTTTATGAGATGTTACAAATAAATTAAAACTTTAAAATTCAATATAATCAAAAGAAATATAATTAAATTAGTTTTAAGTTGTGGTTTAGATCTTTTTTTTTTTTTTTTTAATAAAATTAGAATATCAAATAGTTACATAAAAAATATATATTTCAAATATATTACATATTGTTTAAGGAAAATGTTTTGAGTCCAGTGAAATTATTGAACTTTTATCAGTTAATAAAAATTTATTTAGAGTTTAATACTTTAGTAGATTTTAATAATTTATTATGTATTATCCCTTGTAGAAACAATTGGCAGCGAAACTAAAAATATATGTAAGTTATTAAGAACATAAATTTTATGGTTAATTCTGAGACAGAGATTACACAATTATTTAATTGATTCAAATTAAAATTGTCAATAAAAGAAAAAAAAAAATAAATGAAATAAAATAAAAATGCATGGTTTCTTAAGGAGAAAAAATGATTTAATTAAAAAACACACGGAAACTTCAATTTTCTAAAAAGATAAATGCAAATTAAAAAACAGTCTCTAATAAATTCTTACTTTATAATTGTTATTAATTTTTATTGTTATTTTAGGGCCTTTTATTATTATTATTATTATTGAGATAATTTACGTTTATACCTTTTGAGGTTCCCGAAAAACAGCTACAAATAATAGCAGGAAGTTCAATTTCGGTATTCTAAACCAATATTAAATGAGGCTGCTAATCTAAACTTTTCATTGAAATTAATCAAATGATTCGCGTACAGAATATCCAGGAGAGTTAAAATATATATTACATAAATAGGCAAACTTTCTGAGAGATACAGTTTAACATCTTTAAACTGCAGTAAACAAAATGAAATGAGCATATATAATTACATATGTAGTTTTTAGGCATAAAAAGCATGTTTCAAAATTATGTTTCTGAAAAAATTAGAGCTGCCATCTAGATAAGAAATTTTAAACTTTCGAAGTTATAGGTTTTAAATATCCAGTTAAATTGATTTTAATTTTTGAGTTGTGCTTCAGATCAAATAATTTATAGAGTATGATTTGAAAATGTGTATTGTTTAATGAAAATATTACAATTTAAAAAATTTCTACGGACTAAATATTTTTATTAAACAGTACATATTATATACACATTAAAAAACTATTTAATATTTAAATTATGCTCAAAATATACATTTTATAGCATTTTTATTTATTTATTTATTTACTTACTTATTATTATTACTTTATTTTTAATGAAAAAGATGAAAAAATATACATTCTTTCTTTGGCATTTGAAATAAATGAATTACTTAATACTATTTACTTATTTTATTTTAATTAATTAATTTGTTTTATATTTAATTGTATTATTGTTATTAATAATAATAATATTATTATGACAAATATATGCATCTGATATACTAAACATTTTCAACATTTATGACAAAAGAAAAACTTAAAAAATAATAAAAAATAAACTTATTTATTTATTTTTAATATTAAATTTTAAAATTCGAACTCGAAGCAAACTGTCCCAAAATCGGAGCAACGTTGGCACATTCTTTTCGGGCCACTACCGGATATCAGATATAGGACCAGTATCGTATACCGATAGAAATGGTTTGCCGATTTTTAGCCGTAAGCGGTCCGGTAACAGCAATCGATATTGTTTCGTACTGTCGGTTGCTGGCATTCTACTGATTAGTCGCCGACAGCAGTGCACCTTTGCCGACAGTAAACCGACAGTGCCGACTGCGGCCCGACTCGATGGCAAAGGCCTGTGATTGTTGGGTACCAACAACAATTATAATGTATTTCAGACGACCATTTTTTTTCAGTTAATTTGCCTTTTTTTTTTTTTTTTTTTCAGTTAATTTTCCTTCATCCTACATTCATTTGCTAAACTTTAAGACCACCATTAGAAAAATCAGATTTAATGGAATTCTGCAAAAATAACATATATATTTTGCATATAAAAGAACAAAACAGACTGCACATGGTTATTTACTGTAAATAAAGTCAGTATTTTATAGGACCTCCTTCGTTTTCAATAACTTGTTCAATCCTCTTACGCATGCTATACATAAGAGACTTGTAGTAAACTTTACAATTGCCTGTGCACCAGACATTGCTTCAACAAGTGTCGTAGTAGTGGATGGTTGCTTTTCGGCGACATTATTTTTCACAATACACCACATATTCTCTGTTGGATTTAAATCTGGGCTGTTACCTGGCAGGTCAAGCACTTTGATTTTATGTGCCCTCAGAGACATTCGTCACCCTGTGACACGGAGTCCCATCATGCATAAAATTTGAACATTTATGAACACACATGTGAGGCTTCAATTTCTCACGTAACAAATCAAGATACCAATTTCCGTTCACAGTGGTTTTAGATAGCATAAAATACAGACTAGCAGTACCGGACACAGACATTGCACACCATATCATTTGGCTTGGAGGATGTTTCATAGTTTGAATCGTATATCTCTCATCATATATTTTTTCCCTTGGGCGGTGAACACTTGTAGTGCGTGCAGACAACTGCTGCACGCTTGACTCATCCGAAAATAAGACTCTAGACTACTGCTATAGTGTCCAATTCTGATATTGTCTGGCAAAAGTTAGTCGTTTTCTTTTCATATTTGGAGTAAGTCGAGGTTTCATTGCAGGTTTATGAATGATAAACCGATATCTTTGGCCAAACGTCTTGAAATAGTACTCAAACTGGCGTTGGTGCCTTTGAAACCAGAGAATGTCTAATCGTATTGCAGGAGGTTATTGGATTTCGTACGACCATCCTTCTTATCACATGATCAACAAGTGCATTCGTTTTTCTAGGTCGACAGCTTCTCTTAAGATCCACAAATTTTCCAGAAATTTTAAATTTACTTATAGCTTGATGCACAGTTGTCTTGCTCACATTTACCCTCGAACTTATTTGACGTTCAGAAAATCCAATTTTATGCAGGATCAGTATTTTTGACCTTTTAATAACAGTAAGGGAAGGTTTTTTTTATCAATTACAATAATTACACAACAGCACTGTCTACGACATAATTCAATAAACAACTGGCGATAAACGTGCCGGGCACCTTTATTTATTGCAGTAAAATGCGTCTGATGCAATCAACACATGTGATGACGCATTAACCTGCGGAAATGATGCAATGTGTTAAAATACTAAAAATCCGCTACTGGTCTTAAACTTTTGGAAATGATATGTGTGTGTGTGTGTGTTTACTTTTTAAGTATAATTAAAGGCGTTTTTCTTACTTTTTGATTATCTGTAGAGAAATATGTGTGTTCGATATATATACATTTTTTTTATCTGTATCATATTCATAATTTAATCGAGATTTACTTACTAATTATGTCCATATCTTTTACAGCTTGCACACAACTATATGTAGGAGCATCTGTAGACACTTGACACTTGTAAGTTCCTGCTGAATCAAGAGCTACATTTCTTAGAACCACAACATTACTACCAGATTCGGCTAACTGTAAATGAAAATAACTAAAATAAAGACAAGGTATATACCATCGTCTGTTGATATATGCAGTGATACACATAGATGTATAAAATATATTTTTATATATACTAATCAAAGTATATCATTGCTTAGTATATCATTGTATATCATTGCACGTTTTCAAATGCATACATTTATTTCTTTATAATTCTATTTGTGTTTAATGTTTCATCAAACTTAATTTTAAAGTTATTTTTATATATTAATTTGTACTTTTATCTAGGGTAGGTGCTCCAGTGATTGGCATGCTCCAGTAATTGACATCTATCCCGAAATAATTAATAAATGAGAAAAATAATAAAATCATATATTTTACATATCAGAATTTTAACATTTTATGTCAAACACTGGAGCATAGGGTGCTAATAACTGGTAAAATGAATAACTAGCAGTGTCAAACACTGGAACATAGGGTAAATTACTGATAAAATGAAAAACTGGCAGTGTCAAGTACTGGAACATTGAGTGGGTGTCAAATAATAATTCATAAAAAAAAAATAATAATTGGTATCAAATGTATATATTTTAATATATATGTGGTTCTGAATTTCTTTCATACCATATGTACTAACTTAAGATTTCTAAAAATATTTTTTGATGACTAGAACATAAAATACATCAGATATTGCTCTAAAAGTGCACTTATCCTATATAAATAAGAAGAAAGTTTTGGATTCGTGAAAATTTCCTAACTCCAGTTTTCGTACGGTTTATACGTTTTAAGTTGTCTTGAACATTATTAAACAGTTTTCAGAGAATGTCTGTGTTGTGTCTGTCTGTGTATGTATATCACAATTTGTTTGGTATCTTACGAACAAATGAACGAAATTTAATGAAACTTGATATTAATTTGTATCCTGGCTTAAATTTCTACTGATCACATTTGGATGCCAATCGCTTAACAGACGGCGTTGTGATTTTATTTTATTTATTAAATATTTATCATGGCAGTATAGGAGAAATTTTCGTATAAAAGTACATAATGAAAGTTATTTTTAACACACATCATTGTAAAATCAATACGAATTATTGATAATATCAGAATTAAACTCGAAAAAATTTGTGCTTGATGTAATGGTCGTAAACCTCAGGTAGTAAAAAAAAATTCAGTATAGGTGTCTTTCGAAACAACTCCTCAATATTTTTAAAACGAATGGTTGAAACTTATATTTCTGATAGTTTAAAATAAAATTATCATTTTTTTTTTTCATTAAAAATAAATAAATAAATGAAACTTTTAAAGTAAAAAAAATGCATGTGTTTTGATTTTGGCAAAAATGTGTCTTTTTATCGGCATTTAGTGTTATAGTTTCCTGAAATAAAAGTCGTTTGCATTCATAATAGAAAACCATTTCAATAAATAATAATTTAATACATAATTTGTACTGCGCGAATTTGTATAGGATTATATAGAAGAAAGTCTTGTGATGCGCGCGATGTATTAGTTTATATATTTACATCTCATCTCCAAGCATTAATGAAATAAATCATGAAGGATAAAAAAAAAAATGTTATTGCATTTTCTTTTATTTTATCACGAATAAAATCGATGATATGTTAAACTAAACATGCTGTCAGAGTTTTTTATTACATAGAAACTGAAATAAGAACTTGCTTTAATTTTAGTATAATATATTTAACACACATTTTCAACGAACTCGGATTGCAACAAAGCCAAACCTGATTATATATATTCTACTAATTAATTAAAATAATAGAAATTTCTGCCTTTTAAAGAAACAATTAAAAATGGGAGTTAAATATTTTCTTTAATACAGTTTATCAAAATATTAATATTAAAGAATAATGCGCTTATAATTTGTTTTTAACATGAAAAAGTGTAAGTTTGAATATGCTTACATATTGATTAGTATCTTAAACGCAATAGTTTTAACACTGAAAGCTGGAAAAATAATTCAATACTAAAGTTTTTCGGAAATTTTAAATTAGGAGATATTTTTAAAATAATGAGAATAGTATAGTTTTTTTTTTTTTTTTTTTTACAATTTTGCAAATGAAATTTACAGTTATAAAAGTTATTTAATATATGATAAGGGAAGTACGGTCATTAAGTTTTTACGTATTTGTAGTATAATACAAGAATGCTAAATTATTTTAAGAATATTATAACTTCCATTAAATAAGCGTAGTCAAAAATATTATTTAAAAAAAAAAAAAAAAAAAAAAAAAAAAAAGACTATGCTAACTATAAATTAAAACATCAGTAAACTTCTATTAAATAAATGCTTTACAAATATTGTAATAGGTTTGAAAAATTATTTAATAATATTTTTTAACATTATGCCTAATAAAATATTAAAATATTACACGTTTTTTAATATTACTTCATTATGAAAATAGGTTTTTTATATCATATTTGTATATATTCAACATGTCCATACATATTTAACATATTTAACATATTCACATCGTAAAATGAAAACTCAGGCTTTACAGGTTGCTATAGTGTGATTATTTTCTATTGCAAAACATGGTTAACTGAGAAAGTTATTACCACTAGATGGAACACGTGCGCAGAACTCATACCACTATCAATACAACAAAATTGTCCACTTCTTAAGTCAACGATATCATAGCTAGATAAATTTCTTAAACAAATACCGGTATGAATTCTGCGCACGTGTTCCATCTCTGACACTATTTAAAAACAATAGTTTTTACTTTAATAAATAGTAGGAAATTATTATAAACTTTGCAAATTGTCTATGCTTTTAGTTCTCAGTTTATTTTTACTAACACTATGTGTTCATTATTTCTTGAAAATGTAGTTCTTAACACTCCGTCTGGTGCGCTTCAAATATTATACAATCGGGCGAGTTGTATCTGACGGGCATTTTGCAATTTGCAGTCATTCGTAAAATTAATAAGTTTTAAACAAATTGTTTTTTTAATTTTGGTATAAACAACATAATGAAGGTATTAAAATACAATACAGAGAACTACAAACACAAAATGGAAAAAAAAAAAAAAAGTATCAATTTCACGAGCATTTTTTCTTTCTCATTTTTTTAATGGACTTGAACACTTTTTAGATTAGTTTAAATCAATATTAAACATTTCAAGTGCAAAACCGTAAAGAACCGTAAGTAATTGTTATTTCCTTAGCAGATCAATTTATTCTAGGTAATTTTGTTATGATATTGTAATTGTTGCGAAAATCGTTACTTCCACTTCAACTTTTTGTAATCCGATCGTCTGCGCCTGCGCGCACGAGAGAAATTGTGCGTTCGATAGCAAGAAGAAGAATGTTCTAAGTTTCTAAATGTAAATATTGTGTATTGTTAGCGCGCGTTAAGTATTTATGTAATTTTATCAGTATTATGTCTTTAATAATTTGTGATTGTGTATTTACCAGATAAAATGCGTTTATTTAAAGAAAATGACTGTTCCATGAGTGAAAGTTTCCACTTATTATTGAATTAAGAACGAATATTTCATCCCTCGAACAAGACAGATGAAAGAAGGTAAGTTTTTCTTACCTTTTATTATTGAAAAGAAACATAAATGATTCTATTTGTTTTTTAATACGAAATTTTTGATTAGATGAAGATTTGTAGAATCAATTTTGTTGAATACTAATTTATTTAAAATTTAGTATATAAATATCGAATATAGGTATTCTTAAAGTTTGAATTCGATATTTATTGGCATCCTACTGCCGGGATCTGTTTACCTAGGATTAAAATGGAAAAATTAGCTAAAGAAAGAACACCTTTAAGAAGTGCGTTTACACGTATCGCTAATTTATTAGAGAATAATTTAATAGAGGAAGATAAGAATATAGAAGAAATTGAAGTGTTATATGCTCAATTAAATGAAAAATGGGCAATGTTATGTCCAAAAGAAAAAGAAATATTAGATGTTCTTGTTAAAGATGATAAGTGTACACAAGATAATTATGATAAAGAGTATGAAGGCTTTAGTTCTTATGAAGAAAAATTTATTAAATTAAGAACAAAAGTTGAAAAACTTTTGAAAAATTCTGAAATTGAAAACAGTTTTCAATCAAATGAAAATATAATGAAACGAAAATTCAAACTTCCTGAAATAGAATTTAAATTGTTCGGGGGTGAAATAAAAGAATGGTTGCCATTCTGGGCACAGTTTGAGAAAATACACAACGATGAAGAGATACCAAATGCAGATAAATATCAGTATTTGTTGCAGGCCACAATAAAAGGCTCAAGGGCACGGGGAATTGTTGAATCGTATCCCGCCACAAAAGATAGTTACAAAAATGTAATAGAATGTCTTAAAAGTCGTTTTGGGCGTACAGATATGTTAATTGAAGTTTATATACGAGAAGTTCTAGCGTTAATGATGAATAATGCTATAAGTAAAGGTCCAAAAATGCCACTTTTTAAATTGTATGATAAAATTGAAACATATTTGCGGTCATTGAAAATGCTAGGTGTTTCAAGTAAAAATTATTCATCAATTTTATACCCGTTAATTGAATCCTGCTTACCTGTAGATATTTTAAAAATATGGGAAAGAAATTTGAGTTCGACCTTGAACTACGCAAAACAGGAAAATGATGATGAATTGAAATCGGGTAACAAATTAGATTGTTTGATGAACTTTTTGCGGCATGAAATTGAAAGTGAAGAAAAGGTGAAACTTGCTCGTAGTGGATTTAATTTTGAAAATGTGAATAAAAGTACTTATCCGCCACCCGTTCGACGTGAAAGAATTAGTCCTACCGTAGCTGAATTATATAATTCTTCTGAAGTGAAAAAAGAAATGTGTATTTTTTGCAATAAATCACATGTAAGCAGTGAATGTAAAAATGCTGATAGTTCATCCTGTGAGGATAAAAAGCAAATATTGATGAAAAAAGGTGCTTGTTTTAAATGTTTAGCTGCAAAGAAACATTTATCCCGATTTTGCAAAGCGAAGATACCGGCCTGTGATTGCGGAAAATTTCATTTCAAGATAATGTGCCCTGGGAAAAGCGATCAAGAACATCGAATTAAATTTCAGCAATTTGAAAATTTAAATTCTGAAAATAAGAAAGACACTGTTTTAGCAAATAAAACCAGTACTCGACAAGTTCTTTTGCAAACTCTGATTGTTCGTCTTAGAAAGGGAAATAAAATGAAATACATCAGGATATTATTTGATTCTGGCAGCAGCAAGTCCTATTTGTCAACTTTTGCATTAAATGAAATGGGATATGAATGCATAGGTAAAGAAGATTTGACACATAGCTTATTTGGTGGAGTAGAAACTGTGATACCCCATAAGAAATATTTAATAGGTCTGAGTGACTATAATGATAATTATCGTTGCAGTCTTGAAGTGTTAAATCAAGAAATAATTTGTTCTGAAATACCAAAAATTCCCTATGGTTCATTTCTAAATGAAATTAAGCATAAAATTCATTTGTCTGACCTGAATTGTCATGTTGATTTATTGTACGAATTCTCCCCGAATGAAATCCATGGCTTAATTGGAGCTGATGTCATTGGAAAACTATACACTGGAAATATAAAACCATTAAAATCTGGTTTAGTCTTAATAGAAACCCGCCTTGGGTGGACGCTAATGGGAAAAATCGGACAGAAAGTTTCAGATAGTACAAGTAGCGTTATGGCATTACATGTAAATGACACGAAAATTTCTGATTTATGGCGACTTGATGTGCTTGGGATTCTCGATCCAGGAGAGAAGAATAGCCGAAAGGAACTTGAATTAGCAGCCGAAGAGCATTTTAATAGAAGTATCAAACGTGACGCTGAAGGGAGATATGAAGTGAATCTCCCATGGATCCAATGCCATCCTCCTTTACCCACTTGTAAAAATATTGCAGAACGAAGATTGAAAGGTTGTATAGATTCGCTCAAGAAAAAAGGGACATTAGAAGCTTATGAAACAGTATTAACAGAATGGATTCAAGAAGGTGTTATAGAAGAAGTTAAAATTCTGGGTAATGATGAAAGTGACCATTATTTGCCCCACAGGGCCGTAATAAAAGAAAATTCTACTACCAGAGTTAGGCCTGTTTTTGATGGTTCTGCCAAAGAGAAAAATTCACCTTCAATCGATGATTGTTTAGAGAAAGGACCTAACACCGTCGAACTGATTCCAGCAATCTTAAATAAGTTTCGATTGAAGAAAATAGGAGTAATTGCTGATATCCGAAGAGCTTTCTTACAAATTGGACTTAGTAAATGTGATAGGCCATTTCTGAAATTCTTATGGTGGGAGGAAGGTGATCCCACGAAACCTAAAGTTTTTCAACATCGTAGAGTTGTTTTTGGACTTTCTTGTTCACCATACCTACTCGGTGCTACTCTTCGATATCATCTGAAAAATGTTTCTGCTCATTTTGAAGAAACAGCTACCAAGTTGTTAGAATCATTTTATGTGGACAACTGTATCACCAGCGTTGAAAACTATGAAGACCTCGTGAAATTTGTCGAAGAATCCAAGTTAATTCTCAGTAATGCTAAATTTGAGCTTCGAGGGTGGGAGCACAATTTCCCCAGTCCATCAGAAGAAAGATGTATTCCAGTCCTGGGATTGACATGGAACTTAAAGAATGATACCTTGTCTGTAGATTTACGAAATACTTTAGAAGATGATACCCCTGCAACGAAAAGGAAAATACTGAGTGCGGTACATAGAATATTTGATCCCCTTGGCTTCACATGTGCGGTTACCTTGGGGCCGAAGATTCTCCTGCAAGAGTGATGGAAATTGAAAGTATCATGGGATGCAGAATTGCCTGAAAAAATTACCAAGAAGTTTGAGCAGTGGCGAAAAGAAGTTCCTAAATTGAAAGAAGTGAAAATCCCAAGATGCCTCACTCTGAATCATGAGGCACCAGAAAATTTAAGTTTACATATTTTCTGCGATGCAAGCAAGAGTGCATACGCTACCTGCATATTCTTAAGAAGTGAAACTGGAAGTTCAGTGTCTTGTCAACTTGTACAGGCTAGAAGCAGAGTTGCTCCTATGAAAACTACTTCTATTCCAAGATTGGAACTACTTGCCTGCTGCATAGGAGCGAGATTAGCTGAGACTGTGGTGAATGATCTCCGAATAAAGAATATCTCAAAATTTTTCTGGTCCGACTCCGCAAATGCACTATATTGGATAAAGGGAAGTGAAAACTGGGCGCCTTTTGTTTTTAACACAGTTAAAGAAATTAGATCTCTGACAGAGCCTGAAAATTGGCACCACGTACCAGGGTCTTTCAATGCAGCAGATTTACCATCTCGCGGCTGTAGTGTCCAAACATTGATTAAATCCAAGTGGTGGGAAGGTGAGCAATGGTTGAGGAAGCCAAGACAAGAATGGCCAAGATCTAGTGCTCTTCCTGACTTCGATATAGTGTACTCCGAGAAGAAGAAAACAGTAATTAGTGCTACAACATCATGAAGATTCAAGTGAGAAGCTTTATAACCGTATTTCGTCATACAATAAATTG
This sequence comes from Salticus scenicus, assembly GCA_963930645.1. Taxonomy (NCBI): domain Eukaryota; kingdom Metazoa; phylum Arthropoda; class Arachnida; order Araneae; family Salticidae; genus Salticus; species Salticus scenicus. Next base: position 188,161,590 of record OZ005649.1, on the reverse strand, counting down.
TTAAGAATCGCTGCTTGGATTTACAGATTTTTTAATAATTGTAAAGTTGAACCTTCACATCGAATTTTTGGATTCTTAACTTCAGAAGATATAAATGATGCTGAAACTGTTATGTTGAAAATGTACAAAAAGAATCATTCTCGGGTCCTGAAGATAAACGCCTGAAATCCCTTAACTGTTTTATGGATACAAATGAACTTATGAAAATGAAGACTAGAATTATCATGAGAGAAGATACACAAAGTTTCCGATATCTGATAATATTGCCATCCAATCATCCAGGTAGAAAAACTCATCCGAACCAGACATTTAAATTTGAATCATGCTGGTGTCCAGATCCTCATAAATAATTTAAGAGAAGATTTTTGGATTTTAAAGTATCGGAAGACAGTAAGAAAAGTTATCAGAAATTGTGTACGCTGCAAAAGATATGATGCTAGACCAAAGCCCATCATAGAAGCACCTCTCCCAGTTGACAGAATAAAGGAAGCAGCAGTGTTTGAGGTCATAGGAATTGATTATGCCGGTCCTCTAATTCTTCGAGTAGGTCAAAAAGTCTGGATAGTCATCTTCACTTGTGCCGTCTACCGAGCCTTGCATTTAGAGATAGCTACATCCATGTCGACTGAAAATTTTCTACAGGCTCTCCGAAGATTCATAGCTCGAAGAGGAAGACCCACAATAATTTACTGTGATAATGGCTCAAATTTCGTTGGTGCGGAAAATTTACTTAAGAAAATCAATTGGGATACCATTTCTCAATACAGTGAAGCTCAAAAGATCATTTGGAAGTTCAACCCTCCATCTGCACCGTGGTGGGGTGGGTGGTGGGAACGTTTGATTGGTATAATCAAGGGAATTCTTCGAAAAGTCTTAGGAAGAAGTTCGTTGAATTTAGAAGAAATGAATACTGTTATTTGTGATACTGAAGGCATTGTTAACCAACGTCCTTTAACTTACCTCTCCGAAGATGTTAATGATCTAACTCCACTTACTCCTGCTATGTTTTTACGGGATATTAAAGAATCAGGCATTCCCGATCTTGATGTCTTAGATTCATCATCTCTCAATAAAAGATATGCCTATAGACAGCGAATAAAAGAAGATTTACGAAAAAGGTTTCGAATTGAATATTTGGGGCATTTAAGGCAATCTTCGAAATTTACTAAAAATCAACGACCCATCCAAATTGGTGATATCGTTATAGTATCCAGTGAAAACATTAAGAAAATTGACTGGCCTCTCGGTAAAGTTATTGAACTCTGTCCATCTAAAGATGCCCATGTTCGACTAGTAAAAGTGAAAATGAAAGGTGGTGAATTTTTCCGTCCAGTGCTTAGATTAATTCCTCTAGAAGTAACTCCTAAAAGTTGTGCAGATTTATTTTTTTCATCACGAATATCTAAGTCGAATATCCAACATCCTGAAAAGAACTTTGTTCCAGTGACTGTTCCAACTGAATCTGTTCCAGTGACTCCTCCAACTGAGTCTGTTCCAGTGACTGAACCTACTGAGCCAGTTGACAAAAGTTCTGTAAAGGACATTCCTATAGAGACTGTTCCACTTGAAAAACGATCGAAATATGGACGTTTGTTAAAGCCAAAAGTGAAGTTTGAGTTTCTTTAAAAATCCTCGAAACTCAAAGGTGGGAGTGTGTTGCGAAAATCGCTACTTCCACTTCAACTTTTTGTAATCCGATCGTCTGCGCCTGCGCGCACGAGAGGAATTGTGCATTCGATAGCAAGAAGAAGAATGTTCTAAGTTTCTAAATGTAAATATTGTGTATTGTTAGCGCGCGTTAAGTATTTATGTAATTTTATCAGTATTATGTCTTTAATAATTTGTGATTGTGTATTTACCAGATAAAATGCGTTTATTTAAAGAAAATGACTGTTCAATGAGTGTAAGTTTCCACTTATTATTGAATTAAGAACGAATATTTCATCCCTCGAACAAGACAGATGAAGGAAGGTAAGTTTTTCTTACCTTTTATTATTGAAAAGAAACATATATGATTCTATTTGTTTTTTAATACGAAATTTTTGATTAGATGAAGATTTGTAGAATCAATTTTGTTGAATACTAATTTATTTAAAATTTAGTATATAAATATCGAATATAGGTATTCTTAAAGTTTGAATTCGATAGTAATAGTTTTCCTTCTAACAATATTCGCTCATTTTGTCGAACATTTCTTTTTCCTATGTAGTATACTGCTACGCATGTACTATCGTCAAAATTACTGGCATCACTTGCCACTGTAATTTTCAGAATTATATACCATCTATTCTGCTTAAATCTTTATTTCTCACACACACAAAAAAAGTAATGTTTAGGAAAAGTTTAATCATTTAAATTTGACAAAACACATTTTACCCATTAAAAAAAAAAAAAAAAAAAAAAAAAAACTCTTTATAAGTGGAAAAAATTAGAGCAAAACTTTACAGGGCAGATATTATTTTGGTCAATGTCGTGAGTTTCTCTTTTCTGTTCAAAAAAAAAAAAAAGAATTTCAGGTTTCTGTATCTGGGAGATACAACGCGACTGACGGAGTGCTAAATGTATTTATATTATAAACAGTAGGAGATTTAATATATATATATATATATAAATAAAATTTAGATAACATCATTTTTATAAGACAATATCATGGATATGCATATATATAAATTCGATAAAATATATTTTTTCATGTACTCTTTATATATTTTATATCTACATGTCTCATTTCTATAAAATATATTATTTTTAAAACTTATTACCTAAACCTTTCTCAGAATAAATAAATAAATAAATAAATAAATATAAATAAATAAATAAATAAATAAATCCTCAAGATTTACGAAAAATATAAGGCTACATCAACACAACTAATAAAATTTATCTTCTGTATAAAGAAAAGTTGTACCAATGCTTTAAATATGCCAGAAGAAACAATTGACACAATAATCGTGCAATAATATCAGAGATTCAATAAATAAATAAATAAAAATTCGTATATGAATAAAAATCAGTAATAAATTTATTGTAACGTAATATCATATATTCTCAAATTCCACAAATATATTATTTTTTAAGTTTATTGTCTAAACATTTCTCATAAAAAATAAAAAATAATAAAAAAAAATAATAATAAACTCGAGTTTTACGGAATTTATAAGGCTAGATAGGCAGAACTCATGAAAGTTATCTTTTATATAAAGAAAAGTGGTACCTGTGCTTTAAAAATGCAAAGAAGAAAATATTGACACAGTAATCAATCAATAATATATGTAAATTTATATATTTGGATAGTGGTCATTATCAATAATTTGTTACTTACGTCAATATTAATCCCTGGTTGTGGGAAGTACACAGACTGGTTCTGATCTTTAGGTTCGTAACGATAAAATTCCAAGTCGTCCTTGTACCACTTCACAACGTAAAGCTCTTCGTTTCCTAAATCGTAGCGACAAATTAGCTGGACGGAATCCCCAAGAATAGCCTCTGAAGGTACAAGCAATTCTGTAACACGAACACTCTTGCTGAATACACTACCTAGGTTAAAGAAAATTAATATCTTAATACAAGATTTTAAATAAAACTACACAGAAAAAAAAAGTTTTTTTAATATATATATATATATAAATATGTTTATTTATATTGGACTGATTTTTAGATTTATTTTGTCATTTTAACAAAATTTTTTTGTTCAGTTAACTAAATACCTTTGCTTCGATTAACCGAAAGAATGTTATTGACTGAAGTGTATTTCTCGCTTGATAGTTCGATATGCTACACCATAAATCTATCAGGCCAAATGAGCTTAGGGTAATCACTCCAATCATTGACACTTTTAGACTAATTTCTGATGTTTTTAATGTTTTAGTCATCAGAAACTATTTTCAGAAATCTTAAGTTAATATTTATGGCATGAAAGACTTTTAAAACCACATATATATTAAAATTATGCATTTGATAATTATTATTTATTTATCTTAATATATATAAATCTCGTGTCACAATGTTTATCTTCAATGGACTGCTAAACCACTTAACCGATTATAATAAAATTCGCACACCATGTGCAGTTCGATCCAACTTGAGAGATAGGATAGTTTAAATCTCAAATTATAGTCGCAATTTTAATTTATTGCTAATTATTTGTCTGTTATTATTTGACAGTCACAATTATCTGTTAACTCCAAATGATTCTAACAGATGTCGATACCTTTCGACTGGGTTGAAATGAAAGCTGAAATATATTTGGTGCTGCCATCTACACAAAGAATCTTCAACTTTTTAACCTATTAATAAATTTCGTATAATTCAACTAGCAGACCCGGTCACGTGTTGCTGTGACTAAGTTATACGTTGAATTATATTCCAGTAAACTATTTAATACAGTTAAATTATTATTTACGAATAAAGACGAAAACGTTGTAGCTGATGTAAATACCCACAGGATTGAGATTTGAACCTTAGGTCAAAATTTGGAAGCGATTGATAAAAATTTTCGTAGAGTTGATATTAAGCACAAATTAATTTTATTGTAGGGTCTTATAAATTTTAATGGAGAAGTGATATATATTATTGCTAATGCTACTTAGGATAAAAATGCTAAAATGACTAATATATAAATTAAATTCTATTAAAATTCTATTAAAATAAAAGTATAAAAGAAGCAGACGATTTTAAAATTAATTTTTATGGAGGAGTGAAATATAATATATGCTATAATGGATAATTTTACTATAAAATGACCTCATCATCTTCATCTATATAAATAAAGAGAAGTGTCTGTGTGTGTGTCTGTGTGTGTGTCTGTGTGTGTATCTGCGCTCTGGTGCTCACACTACTGATCGCAGAGCTTCCAAATTTGGCATATAGGTACCTGGGACCATGCATGTGTGCACCTCATCGAGATTTTTTCGAATTTCGAATTTGAATTTTTTAAATTAAAGTTTTTTCGATTTTAAATATTGGCTTTAATGCTTCATTTTTCATAGATTTATTATTTTGCTTCTATCGTCTGCGTATCTTAGCAACGGCTATTACGCAACTTATTTTTATTGAATACATTCATTTGAAGGCGAATTTTTTTTTTTTTTTTTTTTTTTTTAATTTGTTATATTTATTAATCGTAATGCAGCAGAAAAAATTTATAACAGTTATATTTAATTTTTTATAGTAGAACAACTTCTTATTTTTCAATTTTTAATTAATTCCTTTAAAAGAAAAAACTTTTATTTGTTAATTTTTTTAATTTACAGTATTTATCGGGAAAAATAGTAGTATATACGTAGTAAAAAGGATTAAAATGATTAAAATTTATTTGTTTATATGTTATATTTATTTTTTAATCAACTTTTTGTTTTGTTTTATTTTATTTCATTGGTCGGAATCAAATTGTAATAAAGTGTAAATAGCATGGGCTATAAAATACATGGTTCAAAACTAAAATATTTAATAGATGCTGAGATACAGTCATCTTTAAAATCGTAGTTCTTAAATTGTAGCAGATCCCCCCTACCGTCGATAAATATCCAGATTGAAGTGCCCGGAAAAGATCTTTCTACAGTCACGGGAAATCTAGACCTGATGCAGTGCGGGCGGGAAAAAAGCTGCCGTAGACAGCGGGTACCCTAAGCGAAGTTTGGAGCAATTTCATTTTCTTTTCTTTTTTTTTTTTTTGGTTTTTTCAAGAATGTGGTGTAAAAAAATAAATATTAATTCAATTCTTTCAAAAATTCATTTAAATATAGTGACCAGCGAAGCGGGCGTAGCCTGCTAGTTTATTATGAATTTTTATTTGACACCCACTCAATGTTCCAGTAATTGACACTGCCAGTTTTTCATTTTACCAGTAATTAGCATCCTATGCTTCAGTGTTTGGCATACAATGTTAAAATTCTTATATGTAAAACATGTGCTTTTATATATTTTTTTCTTATTTATTAATTATTTCGGGAAAGATGTAAATTACTGGAACATGTCAATCACTGCGGCACCTTCCCTATATGAGTAAGATTTTTTTTTTTTTTTAATAGAATAACAAAATAATCAACACATTTAGATTAACAAAATATTTTGTTGATTAAAAAATATTTCAACAAAACCCCTTTTTTCTGTGTAAGAAATAGGAGGACCCTACCTTAAATAAGAATATAATTTTTATGGAATTAATCTTAACTGTAAGAGTGCAATATTTAAAATAATTATGTATAAATAAATAATATAACAGGTATTTCTCAAAGATTAAATCCACTTAAACCCTCCTACTATCACGAGTTAACACGGGGTGGGCATTTTCTTATTCAAATATTATCCCGCGTTATCTCGGGATAGATTTTCTCGCTTGCCCTAGCAAAGCATAAAGAGTAAATTTATTGTAGTCATTTCTAAAGCCAATAGATGGCATTACTTGTCTTTTTTACAATTTTAAATGTTTGTTGAGGAAGGAAGGTATATAATGAATAGGGTATCATTATTTTTTGAAAGAGTAGGTATCATGATTATTTAAGGTATCGTTATTTTTTTAAATATATATTCGCAGAGCGAAGACGAAATCGATGTTTATTGTAGTTAAATTGGTATATTTTTATCGGATTCTAGTAATGATTCATCTGTACACCTAAAATAAGTATTAAAAAATTATTTTTTTTAAATTATTATTAAAAATAAGTAGATAAGTTACGAGGTAACGAAAATTAGTATATTAATTATTTCTTGTAACAACTGTAGTAACAGTCAAGAGAGTGTTCTAAAAAAGCAAATCACATCCCCAAAAATTACATTTTATCGTGATTTAAAGTTTAACATCTGAGCAATAGATTTCATCTACATGTTCGAAACGATGAAATTTTAAATTGCCTTATACCACATCCCAACGGAAGGAAATCTATTCCTTTTCTAAATTGTAGTATCATTTTATCCGAACGGAATCACCAAGGATAACGTAAGAACGAATACGCAAATTTGTAACGAATTATCTTGATTATTGCATCACCTACTGTTAAAAAAATATTAATTCATTTAAGAAGCATTTAATGTATCATTTAAAATGAACGAACACATGTACAGAAGAAAAAAATGTTTAAGCAACGAAATGTTGTTAAATAAATAACTTTTTTTTTCTTTTTCGCTAATATAGCCTCAAAATACTTTTGCTACGAGAAAGTAAATTATTTTGTTGTTTTAACCAGACGTTTTTCTTGATTTGAATTTTTTTTTCTTTTTTTTTTTTTTACAATATACATATTTTTGCTGATTTATACGACAGGTTTCGTTTACATAGCACGTTTCTAATTTATTGGGTTTTGCACACAGAGATTTTAACGCTGTTTATCAAACTATTCAATGACAGTTATTCTTCTTTTGGGTAAATTTTTAGGTTAACCGATGGATTTATTTTATGCCCATGAAATCTATGTAAAAAGTTGAGTTTGAAACATAATGAGAATTAAGTCTTTCACAAAATCCCATGGATTTTGCTAAAAACATAGGTTTAAAAATAACTTTTGACAAATGAAAAAATGAAATGTTATGTTTAATTAGTTAACGGTACGAATTCAAATAATAAAAGTGCGAAAAACATAAATATCATTACTTAAAGAAAAAAAAATCATATGTATATTAACATATTTTTATTTATTACGAATGCGCTTTATTCTTGTGTATTACAATTTAAATATAAAAAATTATTGGCTGACTAGAATAGACTGAACAGGGGCGCAGCCCCGGCTCACCGCTCGAAGAGCGGTGTTGAGCTTTACAAGGACCGAAGTCCAAGTAGGGCTGTCCCGAAATGAAACCCCCTGCACGCAGGAGGAGCATTGGGGTAGTTCCAGCCCTGCCTGACGTTTATTAAGAAAACAAAAAATTTACAGTGTGCATCGCCAGGCCCTTGGCCTACACGCGACACTGGGCGATGCTATAGACAGGTTTTTAGATACACCGATCTTGATCAGCATGCCGGGCGCAGCCGGCCCTTCGCGACAAGGGGCATGCTGCCATGTTGTGCTTGGCAGTCGAACTTTGATGCTGTTGTTTTGATCTTGCCGTGTAAGACCCCTCGCGACACAGGGCAAGACGTTTTGGAGAATTTCAGATTGCCGTTTGTTGTTGTCCAAGTAGACCAAGCATGAGGGAAGTGGGATGGTTAATTTATTAGATTAGATAGGTCATCTAAAAGAAAATAAATTCTGTATAATTTAGAGAGCAACGGTTTTCGGGTGAGGATATTATCAAGCCAGTTTTGGGGTCTGGGAGAGGGGTTTCTGAGATGGTATGCAGCTGTTAGAGGACAGGAATAATAGTAATGTTCAGGAGCTCCCTCCTCGCCGCATGGGCATAGGGACGAACTCCGGCAACAAAATCTAAACAAATAAGCCGGGAAAGGCCCGTGACCTGAAAGGAAAGCTGTCACTGGAGGGGTAAGGTTCCAGGTCGTACTCCCGACCATGGGCAGTAAGTTGTAGGTGTGCCTCCCTTTGGTGGAGGCATCCCAGAGACCTTGCCAGCTTTCATGCAACAGCAATTTTAGTTTACGCTTAACATAAGATGGTGGCGCTGGGAGGGAGTGTTGCACTGACCCTTCTTCAGTTGCAGCTTTCGCGAGGGAGTCCGCTAGTTCGTTGCCAACGACCTTCCGATGGGCAGAAACGTGTGCCAGCGAAATTAAATGCTTTAGGTTTGAGATTTTCCGTTTGATATCTAATACTTGAGGATCCTTAGTCTTGTGACGAACTATGGCCTGCAGGCTCGAAAGACTGTCACTATAGATGTTGATATGTACCAGTTGCTGATTGTCTCTTGCCCACTCTAGGGCTTTCTGGATAGCAAAAAGTTCAGCCGTGTAGACAGTGTTGAAGTCCTCGAGCCTACAAGCCCACCGATGTGCCTCAGCATCGTCTACAAGGACGCACAGCGCTGCTGCAACGCCTGAATCCGTCCTGGAGCCATCGGTGTAGATCGCCATTGGGACTGAAGGAGTAAAACTATTTTTCTCTATATTGACTATGAGGGATGCAGCGTCCTCTGCCGGGTGCAAGTCCCAGCAGCTGACTTGGGATTGCAAAGGGGTGTTGGGAAAAACGGTGTTAGAGATCTGTGGGTTATTTAGTTGAAGTATGTTTGTTTTTAGATAATTTGAATAAACTTGTAAGTGAGCATGTGGAATACCCGTGATGACGGTGAGGGCGTCAGTAGATATCGTCCTGTAACCTCTCGAGATTTGGAGTAGAAAGGGTCGTTGGATTGTGTTTAGTTTGGCCTGGTTTTCTTTCGACAGAAAGCCGCCCCAGATTCCTGCACCATACGTTATTATCTTATCTACTATGTCTAAGTACCATCTTTTTAGGAAGGAGGTGGAGATACCCCACCACCTTCCTACTAGTTTTGATGAGTTATGGTAGATTGTTAAGAGTTTTAGTTTAAGTTCTTGGAGGTGGGCTGTCCAGTTGAGCTTTCTGTCTATGGTCAGGCCAAGAAGTTTGAGATGAGGCACATGGCGGACGCTGACGCCTTCAATCCTCACCACGGGGGACCTTTTAAGTAGTCTTGGGAAACCTATGGTTAAAGCTTGGGTTTTTGAGTGAGAGAGGGAGAGGTCTAGGTCTTTTAGAAGCTTACAAAAAAGTGGAAGTGCCTCCTTAGCTTGGTTCTCCAGATCTTTCCTGATTCTGCCCGAGAGAATGACTGAGAAATCATCAGCATAGGCATAGGTGATATGGCCCTCAGAATTCATGCGGGCAAGGATAGAGTTGGCGATGATATTCCAAAGAATAGGGCCCAGGCACGAACCCTGAGGGCAGCCCTTTGTTTGGGGGAGCTCTGTGGAGCCATTTCCCCAGTTCACCAAGATTTTCCTATTGGATAGGTAAGAGCTGATGACCCCCGCCAGGTTACTCGGGCAGTTGAGTTTGTGTAGTGTTTGTATGATGTGGGGCTACTCTACGTTGTCAAAGGCTCCTTTGATGTCAAGAGAGACTAAGGTGGTGTATTCCAGGGACTTTGAGTTAGAGGCGCAGGAGCTTTTTATTGCCTGTAAAGCTTGTTCACATGATCTGCCCTCTCTGAACCCGAATTGATGTGGGTGTAGAAGGTTATTGGACTCAAGATGGAAATTCAATCTGGTGACGACCAGTTTCTCTAGAAGTTTGCCTAGCGTGGGCAACAGGCAGATCGGACGGTAAGATGCGGGGTCAGAGGGAAGCTAGAATAGACTACCATTTATTTGGGAACTCGGTAATTCTTGCATCCGATGAGGGCGGTTCATGATCATGCCGTCTATTCTTGAGTTCCAGACCGTCGCCAGTTGCCCATTACGAAGCACTAGCGTGACGTAAAACCAAACCAACCAACCAACCATGATATTATTTATTTGTTTAGTCGAGTGTCTGTGATCATTCGCTTCTTTGTCCAAGATCTGCCTATTTATGCCAATTTTTATTATTCATTTGTAATAAACTTCTACCAAACCGATTTTACTCAACTTTTAAACATGAGACAATTGACGATGACAATACAAAATGGAAATATTTTCAGAGTTATAACTTTATCAGAAACGTAGTCAAGGATTATTATCTTCTTTTGATTTCCTGAATATTAGTTTTTAGTACATTTTGGTTTCTATTATAAATTTCAAACTTTATTTTATTTATTTATTTATTATTATTTTTTTTTTTTATGTGAAATTATTGATGTTATACTTTGTTGGTGTGATGTTTTATTATTACGACAGGCCGTATTATTTCTTTCAATCAGTTATTTTTGCGCCATTTTACATCGTGAAAATCTATATTGTTTAAAGAAAGTATTATAATTATCATTAAAAATTACCATTATTTTGGTATAATTATGCTCATAATTACAAAATCTTTTATGTTAAAAAACTACTTGTTCATCATTTCATATTTACATCGCTTGAAAAAGCTGTTAAATTTTCATTAAATTCTGATTAACATCAAAGAGGCATTGTGAGTGCAAGATACATCACATGAGTGCTTTGAGAGTAAATTTACTCTGACATTTTTATTAAAAAGCATATTTAAATATATATATATATATGTAGAATTATTTCAATGGTTGTAAAAGAAAGATAAAACTTTTCTTTATATCTGATAAAATTTACAAATTATTTAATTTTATTTCTTTATAATTCTTTCTGTATTTATTTTTTGAATTACAGTAAATAAAGTTATAGTCATTTTTTTTCATATTTTCTCTTTTTAAATGTATCTGACGCCTTAAAAAAATAATCACGTACTAACACAATCATTTACAATTCAAAAAAATGCACTAAAAGATTCAAATAATGCCATAAAATAAAGAAATTTTATTACAATCAAATAATAGTAAATTCCTCATACAATAGGGAGTGTAACTTTTCAGAAGTGATAAATAAAAGATTTAAATTGTTTAATCATTTGTTAAAGTATTAAAATAGTTGGAATATTCGAGAAAAGAAGTAAAATTTTAATTATTTTTGCAAATAAATCACTTTTATTCCAAAAAAATTCATAAAAAAGAACATTTATATCGAAAAAAAAATAATAATTCTTTATCACAAAAGTTTAATTTAATAATAAGGTTGAATCCCCGTGAAAAATTTTGAATTAAACACCAAAAAGGAATTCAAAACAATACTTCAGAATCATTTTTATAAAGACGACATATGTATATGTGTGTATATATATATATATACACAGGTTGTTCAAAAAATCCCACACACACCCTCCTTACTCGAGAATCAGTCGGAATTGGGAAAAATGGAGAAACACATGTTCTATGAATTCGAGAAAGACCAATTTTAGTGAAAAAAGTTTGGGCCTGGGGGGATAGTGTGGTCCGCTAGAGAGGGCAACTTTAAAATTTCAAATAATAAGGTCTTCTGATACATCCCTGGAAACGTCTCTTCAAAACAATGAATTTGGTATTATTAGTTTTTCGCTGCGATGATAATTAAAGGAGATACACGAGTTTTTAAACTTTTGAAATGTGTATTTTATACTTATGTATTCCCATTAATAATCATTGCAGCACAACACTATTTGCATCAAATTCATTGTCTTGAAGAGACATTTCCAGATATCTATTACAAGATATGCTGTCTGTTTGAAATTTTAAAGTAACTCTCCCTAGAGACACTCCTACCACACCCTTTCCCGGGCCCAAACTTTTTTGGGCAAAGTATGACTTGTCAAACATTCCTGGAAATGTCTTTTCAAGACAATAAATTTGATATAAATAGTTTGTCCCGCAATGATTAATAAAGGGGATACATACGTATAAAATCCAAATTTCAAAATTCTAGAAACCTTTAATAATTATCGTAGGGCGAAACTATTTATATTCATTGTTTTGATGAGACGTTTCCAGGATGTATCACAAGACATACCTTACTATTTCAAATTTTAAAGTTGCCTTCCCTAGAAGTGCCCCTAGCCTTCCCGGGCCCAAACCTTTTGCATCAAAGAGGTCCCTCTCGAATTCATTGAACACGCGTTTCGACATTTTTCACAATTCCGACTCCTTTTCGAGTTAGGAGGAGGGGACTTTTGCAACACCTTATATACACTAAGCGCCATAAAAAGAAAAAGAAAAAGAAAAAGAAAAAGCCGAACTTGAATATTTTTCTTTTCACCTTCTACAACCGCCAATTTTATTGTCTAAAAAGCAAATTTTCGAACAGATTTTATTATGTTGTCCTCCACTTACACTCTAGCATTGAATCCAGTGTTAAAAACAAGATGCAATTGTTAGAAAAACTGTAATTTTAGAAATTATTTCAAAAATGGTAAGATTAAGGCAGTTAACGATGCCACAAAAAGTAATAATTTTTGAATGATAATCAAAAAATATTTTAATACGTGAGATGACACAATAATTAAATTTTAAAGAAATATTGGTAAAATGGTTTTTAGCAAAATATAAAATTTTTTGGCCGTTTAAACTGGTAATTTGGCTTTAGGCGGTCATGTTGCACATCACAGCAAGGTAACCGCAAGTTAAAAGGCGAATGTAAAAAAAAATCGATTTGTATCATGTTCAGAATTTAAAAGATATTTAAAAAAAGTGTATAGTTTGTAAGTGTACTTTTTTTAAAAACAATGCGGGAACAATTAAACAAAGCGGGTTGGAGAACAGATGATCTGCGAAAAAAGCCATTATAAAGGAAAATAATTAGAAAAAACAATACTTTATTTTACCAAAAATTTAAAAACATTATTAGTTAATTATTAGGCTGAAATGGTTTTCTCTGATGAATCAAGTTTTCTTTATTTCGAACAGGTGAAAAAAGCTAGAATGAGGACGAAAATGTGACCGACTTAATGAAAATCGCACTCTTAAAACAGTGACATTTTCTCTGTACATTGTGGTACGGAGGTGCACAGTTTTTCAAGGAATCGGGCAAATTTTCACGCTCAAGAGATCAATTAACTCAAAATAAAACACGGTGATTACAAAAGTGGCGCCTGACCGACTACTTTGGAGGTATTTCAGGATTTTCTTCAAACATCATTTCATGATGATAATGCACCTTGCTGTACGGCGTCTGTGGTACGTCAATTTGAACCAAATTTTTAAAATTACCTATTCATTACCATGAGCACCACTGAGCATTACAGAAGTAATTCCATATAAAGAGTGAATTAACCCAATGCAGAATACATATTTTTATTAAAAAATTGCTTCGATCTAACAAATAAATAGTTTTATTTCATATGTTAAAACATAACTTGTTTATTTCATATAATGAATCATAACAGAATTCAAAGTGTACGGTTATTGCATTATGTTTAAAAAGAAAATTTTATGTAGATTTTTATAAAATACTTCGTAGAGTGTAATGAAGCGAATGATTAAACCGAAAATGTACATAGGTATAATTTCATCCCTTTGGAGTTATGCAAACATGACAGTTTTATTTGTTCCAACCATTAATTTTAAAGTTAATACAAATAAAAACAAGTCCTTCCGGCTTTTGCGGAAGGGTAGGTTGATTTCTTTTTCCTTATCAAGTAGCCGTCATTTTGTTTCAAAATGGCGGCTACAAATTCTTAATGCACTTGGTAGAAATATTGATGTAGGCTATGCACATATGGAGTTTTAAGCAAATCGGTTCATAAATACAATTTTATGTGAATTTAAAATTTTCAAGTGGCCGGCGCTTGGAAACAAAATGTTGGGTTAGGTTGATAAATATATGAAATGTATTTGTGAGATAAGACTACTGTACAAATATAGTTGGAATTAATTCAGAATCTCAGAAGTCATCGTGTTGAAAAATTAAGTGGCTGCCACTTTGATCAAAATGGCAGAGAAAGGTGCTCAGTGAAGATATCGTTGCAAATTTGAAAATAATTTTTTTAGTAGAAATTCTTTCAGAGAAGCTTAGTAAGCTGCTAAAAGGTTAGTGTTCTGCATTTCTAGTTTGTTTTAGCATTAAAATAACCTAATTTTTCCTTAAAAACGCATTAAAAAGATCCAGTAACGCAGATAATGGATTTGGCGCCAAATTTGGGGACTTTTCTCCTATAGCGACTTTTTAGGCGGCTTTTGGCGAGAAAATACTTTTTATCGATATACCAAAGTTGGACGCAATAACGTGATCGGTTCACGAGTTACGTGAATTTTCTAAATTTTTGTTGTTTAAATGATAAATCCATTTTTCAACTTTGATTTGAATTGATTAAGCATTTCTAAAGTTACCGTGATAACAAATTTTCAAGTGGCCGACACTTGGAAACAATACAGTGGAACAAGTTGCCAAGCAAACACATCCAAGATATTTGAAGAATAGGTTCACTGTCCAACAGTGGTTTTAATCAGTGCCATGTTTCAAAAGTTATTCTTATGGCAAATTTTCAAGTGGCAGTCTAAGTGGTTGCGACTTGGAAACAAAATGGCAAAACAACTTGCCCATCGAGATCAACCAGTATATTTGTATAAGTTCATTGTCCCGTTCTAGTTTAAATAAAATCAGTATTTCAAAAATTATCGTCATAAGAAATTTTCTGGTGGCACCACTTGTAAAAAAAAAAAATTGAGTGAGAGGCCCAGCGAACTTATTTGAGATATTTGAATGATACATCCACTACCCAAATTTGATGCGAATTGATTCTGTATTAATAAAGTTACCATAATATCAAATTTTCAAGTGGCCGCCACTTAGAAATAAAATTGCGGATCAAGTCACCAAGTAAAATTATCCTAGATATTTGAACCATAAGTTTACTCTCCAACTTATATTTGAATCAGTATAGTATTTTAAAAGTTATCGTGATGGCATATTTTCAAGTGGCAGTGTGATTTCAAGTGTTGAAACAAGATGTCGGGACAAGTTGCCCAGTGAAAACATTCAAGATAATTATATGATAATATCACTGTCCAAATTTGGTTCGATTTCGAGTATTTTTTCAGAAGTTATCGTGATTTTAAATTTTCAAGTGGGAGTCTGATTTCAAGTGGCCCCGGTTAACTTAAGATATCTGCCAAAAAAGGCGGATATAGTTTCATCATTAAACTTCATTAAGATCCTTATGTGGAATATATTTACATCAAAATTCAAACAATTTCGGAATACGCTTTTTAAAATTTAAATTTGAAATTTTCAAGTGGTCTGCACTTGAAAACAAAATGGCGGAGCAAATTGGTTAACAAACTCATCTAAGATATTTATAAGATAAGTTAAGACACTGTTCAAATTTGGTTCCATTTGGAGTATTATTTCGGAAGTTATCATGGTTTTAAATTTTCAAGTGGTGGCCTGACTTCAAGTGGCCCCGCTTAACTTAAGATATCCACCACTTTATTAAAAATGGTGGATAAAGTTCATTAATAAAGTTATTTGAGACACTTGTGTAATCTATGTACACATCAAAATTAAAAAAAAAAAAAAAAAAAAAAAATACGTGTGGCACTCGAGGACTGCCGCGGTAAAGCTATTGCATAGCATTTTTTATCAACTTATGCAATTATAATTATTTATTTATTTTATTTATGCAGTATTTTTTTTTCTTTGATATTAATTCAAGTTACACTTTTTGAGCGTGGTGACCGATAAGAAAATAATTTTTTTTCTTTATTGAATAAATGAGAATATATCCGCAATGAGAATATATCAAAAATATCCGCAATCGATTTGTAGGTATCGAAAACCTCGATGTACCAAATTTGAATGATCTAACTCTATTTTTTGAGAAAAGGTATTTTAATAGGTTTTTAAAGGCCTGCAAGTCGAATGGGGATATTCAAGTTTTTTCTTTGATATAATTTCAAGTTACACTTTTTGAGCGTGGTGACCGATAAGAAAACAAATTTTAATAGAGAAAAGGTATTTAATAGGTTTTAAAGGCCTGCAAGTCGAATGGGGATATTCAAGTTTTTTCTTTGATATGAATTCAAGTTACACTTTTTGAGCGTGGTGACCGATAAGAAAACAAATTTTAATAGAGAAAAGGTATTTAATAGGTTTTAAAGGCCTGCAAGTCGAATGGGGATATTCAAGTTTTTTCTTTGATATTAATTCAAGTTACACTTTTTGAGCGTGGTGACTGATAAGAAAACAAATTTTAATAAAGAAAAGGTATTTAATAGGTTTTAAAGGCCTGCAAGTCGAATGGTGATATTCAAGTTTTTTCTTTGATATTAATTCAAGTTACACTTTTTGAGCGTGGTGACCGATAAGAAAACAAATTTTAATAGAGAAAAGGTATTTAATAGGATTTAAAGGCCTGCAAGTCGAATGGGGATATTCAAGTTTTTTCTTTGATATTAATTCACGTTACACTTTTTGAGCGTGGTGACCGATAAGAAAACATTTTTTTTTCTTTTATTGAATAAATGAGAATATATCCGCAATGAGAATATATCAAAAATATCCGCAATCGATTTGTAGGTATCGAAAACCTCGATGTACCAAATTTCAATGTTCTAACTCTATTTTTTGAAAAATGGTATTTTAATAGGTTTTTAAAGGCCTGCAAGTCGAATGGGGATATTCAAGTTTTTTCTTTGATATAATTTCAAGTTACACTTTTTGAGCGTGGTGACCGATAAGAAAACAAATTTTAATAGAGAAAAGGTATTTAATAGGTTTTAAAGGCCTGCAAGTCGAATGGGGATATTCAAGTTTTTTCTTTGATATTAATTCAAGTTACACATTTTGAGCGTGGTGACCGATATAAAACAAATTTTAATAGAGAAAAGGTATTTAATAGGTTTTAAAGGCCTGCAAGTCGAATGAGGCTATTCAAGTTTTTTCTTTGATATTAATGAATAAGATAACAATAATGATAAGAAAACAAATTTTAATAGAGAAAAGGTGTTTTAATAGATTTTAAAGGCCTGCAAGTCGAATGGGGATATTCAAGTTTTTCTTTGATAATAATTCAAGTTACACTTTTTGAGCGTGGTGACCGATAAGAGAACAAATTTTAATAGAGAAAAGGTATTTAATAGGTTTTAAAGGCCTGCAAGTCGAATGGGGATATTCAAGTTTTTTCTTTGATATTAATTCAAGTTACACTTATTGAGCGTGGTGACCCATAAGAAAACAAATTTTAATAGAAAAAAGGTATTTAATAGGTTTTAAAGGTCTGCAAGTCGAATGGGGATATTCAAGTTTTTTCTTTGATATTTATTCAAGTTACACTTTTTGAGCGTGGTAACCGATATAAAACAAATTTTAATAGAGAAAAGGTATTTAATAGGTTTTGAAGGCCTGCAAGTCGAATGGGGATATTCAAGTTTTTTCTTTGATATTAATTCAAGTTACACTTTTTGAGCGTGGTGACCGATATAAAACAAATTTTAATAGAGAAAAGGTATTTAATAGGTTTTAAAGGCCTGCAAGTCGAATGAGGCCATTCAAGTTTTTTCTTTGATATTAATGAATAAGATAACAATAATGATAAGATAACAATAATGATAAGAAAACAAATTTTAATAGAGAAAAGGTGTTTTAATAGATTTTAAAGGCCTGCAAGTCGAATGGGGATATTCAAGTTTTTCTTTGATATTAATTCAAGTTACACTTTTTGAGCGTGGTGACCGATAAGAGAACAAATTTTAATAGAGAAAAGGTATTTAATAGGTTTTAAAGGCCTGCAAGTCGAATGGGGATATTCAAGTTTTTTCTTTGATATTAATTCAAGTTACACTTATTGAGCGTGGTGACCCATAAGAAAACAAATTTTAATAGAAAAAAGGTATTTAATAGGTTTTAAAGGTCTGCAAGTCGAATGGGGATATTCAAGTTTTTTCTTTGATATTTATTCAAGTTACACTTTTTGAGCGTGGTGACCGATATAAAACAAATTTTAATAGAGAAAAGGTATTTAATAGGTTTTGAAGGCCTGCAAGTCGAATGGGGATATTCAAGTTTTTTCTTTGATATTTATTCAAGTTACACTTTTTGAGCGTGGTGACCGATATAAAACAAATTTTAATAGAGAAAAGGTATTTAATAGGTTTTGAAGGCCTGCAAGTCGAATGGGGATATTCAAGTTTTTTCTTTGATATTAATTCACGTTACACTTTTTGATCGTGGTGACCGATAAGAAAACAAATTTTAATAGAGAAAATTTATTTAATAGGTTTTAAAGGCCTGCAAGTCGAATGGGGATATTCAAGTTTTTTTGATATTAATTCAAGTTACACTTTTTGAGCGTGGTGACCGATAAGAAAACAAATTTTAATAGAGAAAAGGTATTTAATAGGTTTTAAAGGCCTGCAAGTCGAATGGTGATATTCAAGTTTTTTCTTTGATATTAATTCAAGTTACACTTTTTGAGCGTGGTGACCGATAAGAAAACAAATTTTAATAGAGAAAAGGTATTTAATAGGATTTAAAGGCCTGCAAGTCGAATGGGGATATTCAAGTTTTTTCTTTGATATTAATTCACGTTACACTTTTTGAGCGTGGTGACCGATAAGAAAACATTTTTTTTTCTTTTATTGAATAAATGAGAATATATCCGCAATGAGAATATACACAAAATATCCGCAATCGATTTGTAGGTATCGAAAACCTCGATGTACCAAATTTCAATGTTCTAACTCTATTTTTTGAAAAATGGTATTTTAATAGGTTTTTAAAGGCTTTTTCTTTGATATTATTGAATAAGATAACAATAATGATAAGAAAACAAATTTTAATAGAGAAAAGGTATTTTAATAGGTTTTAAAGGCCTGCAAGTCGAATGGGGATATTCAATTTTTTTCTTTGATATTAATTCAAGTTACACTTTTTGAGCGTGGTGACCGATAAGAAAACAAATTTTAATAGAGAAAAGGTATTTAATAGGTTTTAAAGGCCTGCAAGTCGAATGGGGATATTCAAGTTTTTTCTTTGATATTAATTCAAGTTACACATTTTGAGCGTGGTGACCGATATAAAACAAATTTTAATAGAGAAAAGGTATTTAATAGGTTTTAAAGGCCTGCAAGTCGAATGAGGCCATTCAAGTTTTTTCTTTGATATTAATGAATAAGATAACAATAATGATAAGATAACAATAATGATAAGAAAACAAATTTTAATAGAGAAAAGGTGTTTTAATAGATTTTAAAGGCCTGCAAGTCGAATGGGGATATTCAAGTTTTTCTTTGATATTAATTCAAGTTACACTTTTTGAGCGTGGTGACCGATAAGAAAACAAATTTTAATAGAGAAAAGGTATTTAATAGGTTTTAAAGGCCTGCAAGTCGAATGGGGATATTCAAGTTTTTTCTTTGATATTAATTCAAGTTACACTTATTGAGCGTGGTGACCGATAAGAAAACAAATTTTAATAGAGAAAAGGTATTTAATAGGTTTTAAAGGCCTGCAAGTCGAATGGGGATATTCAAGTTTTTTCTTTGATATTAATTCAAGTTACACTTTTTGAGCGTGGTGACCGATATAAAACAAATTTTAATAGAGAAAAGGTATTTAATAGGTTTTAAAGGCCTGCAAGTCGAATGAGGCTATTCAAGTTTTTTCTTTGATATTAATGAATAAGATAACAATAATGATAAGAAAACAAATTTTAATAGAGAAAAGGTGTTTTAATAGATTTTAAAGGCCTGCAAGTCGAATGGGGATATTCAAGTTTTTCTTTGATATTAATTCAAGTTACACTTTTTGAGCGTGGTGACCGATAAGAGAACAAATTTTAATAGAGAAAAGGTATTTAATAGGTTTTAAAGGCCTGCAAGTCGAATGGGGATATTCAAGTTTTTTCTTTGATATTAATTCAAGTTACACTTATTGAGCGTGGTGACCCATAAGAAAACAAATTTTAATAGAAAAAAGGTATTTAATAGGTTTTAAAGGTCTGCAAGTCGAATGGGGATATTCAAGTTTTTTCTTTGATATTTATTCAAGTTACACTTTTTGAGCGTGGTGACCGATATAAAACAAATTTTAATAGAGAAAAGGTATTTAATAGGTTTTGAAGGCCTGCAAGTCGAATGGGGATATTCAAGTTTTTTCTTTGATATTAATTCAAGTTACACTTTTTGAGCGTGGTGACCGATATAAAACAAATTTTAATAGAGAAAAGGTATTTAATAGGTTTTAAAGGCCTGCAAGTCGAATGAGGCCATTCAAGTTTTTTCTTTGATATTAATGAATAAGATAACAATAATGATAAGATAACAATAATGATAAGAAAACAAATTTTAATAGAGAAAAGGTGTTTTAATAGATTTTAAAGGCCTGCAAGTCGAATGGGGATATTCAAGTTTTTCTTTGATATTAATTCAAGTTACACTTTTTGAGCGTGGTGACCGATAAGAGAACAAATTTTAATAGAGAAAAGGTATTTAATAGGTTTTAAAGGCCTGCAAGTCGAATGGGGATATTCAAGTTTTTTCTTTGATATTAATTCAAGTTACACTTATTGAGCGTGGTGACCCATAAGAAAACAAATTTTAATAGAAAAAAGGTATTTAATAGGTTTTAATGGTCTGCAAGTCGAATGGGGATATTCAAGTTTTTTCTTTGATATTTATTCAAGTTACACTTTTTGAGCGTGGTGACCGATATAAAACAAATTTTAATAGAGAAAAGGTATTTAATAGGTTTTGAAGGCCTGCAAGTCGAATGGGGATATTCAAGTTTTTTCTTTGATATTTATTCAAGTTACACTTTTTGAGCGTGGTGACCGATATAAAACAAATTTTAATAGAGAAAAGGTATTTAATAGGTTTTGAAGGCCTGCAAGTCGAATGGGGATATTCAAGTTTTTTCTTTGATATTAATTCACGTTACACTTTTTTATCGTGGTGACCGATAAGAAAACAAATTTTAATAGAGAAAATTTATTTAATAGGTTTTAAAGGCCTGCAAGTCGAATGGGGATATTCAAGTTTTTTTGATATTAATTCAAGTTACACTTTTTGAGCGTGGTGACCGATAAGAAAACAAATTTTAATAGAGAAAAGGTATTTAATAGGTTTTAAAGGCCTGCAAGTCGAATGGTGATATTCAAGTTTTTTCTTTGATATTAATTCAAGTTACACTTTTTGAGCGTGGTGACCGATAAGAAAACAAATTTTAATAGAGAAAAGGTATTTAATAGGATTTAAAGGCCTGCAAGTCGAATGGGGATATTCAAGTTTTTTCTTTGATATTAATTCACGTTACACTTTTTGAGCGTGGTGACCGATAAGAAAACATTTTTTTTTCTTTTATTGAATAAATGAGAATATATCCGCAATGAGAATATACACAAAATATCCGCAATCGATTTGTAGGTATCGAAAACCTCGATGTACCAAATTTCAATGTTCTAACTCTATTTTTTGAAAAATGGTATTTTAATAGGTTTTTAAAGGCTTTTTCTTTGATATTATTGAATAAGATAACAATAATGATAAGAAAACAAATTTTAATAGAGAAAAGGTATTTTAATAGGTTTTAAAGGCCTGCAAGTCGAATGGGGATATTCAATTTTTTTCTTTGATATTAATTCAAGTTACACTTTTTGAGCGTGGTGACCGATAAGAAAACAAATTTTAATAGAGAAAAGGTATTTAATAGGTTTTAAAGGCCTGCAAGTCGAATGGGGATATTCAAAATTTTTCTTTGATATTAATTCAAGTTACACATTTTGAGCGTGGTGACCGATATAAAACAAATTTTAATAGAGAAAAGGTATTTAATAGGTTTTAAAGGCCTGCAAGTCGAATGAGGCCATTCAAGTTTTTTCTTTGATATTAATGAATAAGATAACAATAATGATAAGATAACAATAATGATAAGAAAACAAATTTTAATAGAGAAAAGGTGTTTTAATAGATTTTAAAGGCCTGCAAGTCGAATGGGGATATTCAAGTTTTTCTTTGATATTAATTCAAGTTACACTTTTTGAGCGTGGTGACCGATAAGAAAACAAATTTTAATAGAGAAAAGGTATTTAATAGGTTTTAAAGGCCTGCAAGTCGAATGGGGATATTCAAGTTTTTTCTTTGATATTAATTCAAGTTACACTTATTGAGCGTGGTGACCGATAAGAAAACAAATTTTAATAGAGAAAAGGTATTTAATAGGTTTTAAAGGCCTGCAAGTCGAATGGGGATATTCAAGTTTTTTCTTTGATATTAATTCAAGTTACACTTTTTGAGCGTGGTGACCGATATAAAACAAATTTTAATAGAGAAAAGGTATTTAATAGGTTTTGAAGGCCTGCAAGTCGAATGGGGATATTCATGGTTTTTCTTTGATATTAATGAATAAGATAACAATAATGATAAGAAAACAAATTTTAATAGAGAGAAGGTATTTTAATAGGTTTTAAAGGCCTGCAAGTCGAATGGGGATATTCAAGTTTCTTCTTTGATATTAATTCAAGTTACACTTTTTGAGCGTGGTGACCGATATAAAACAAATTTTAATAGAGAAAAAGTATTTAATAGGTTTTAAAGGCCTGCAAGTCGAATGGGGCCATTCAAGTTTCTTCTTTGATATTATTGAATAAGATAACAATAATGATAAGAAAACAAAGTTTAATAGAGAAAAGGTATTTTAATAGGTTTTAAAGGCCTGCAAGTCGAATGGGGATATTCAATTTTTTTCTTTGATATTAATTCAAGTTACACTTTTTGAGCGTGGTGACCGATAAGAAAACAAATTTTAATAGAGAAAAGGTATTTAATAGGTTTTAAAGGCCTGCAAGTCGAATGGGGATATTCAAGTTTTTTCTTTGATATTAATTCAAGTTACACTTTTTGAGCGTGGTGACCGATAAGAAAACAAATTTTAATAGAGAAAAGGTATTTAATAGGTTTTAAAGGCCTGCAAGTCGAATGGGGATATTCAAGTTTTTTCTTTGATATTAATTCAAGTTACACTTTTTGAGCGTGGTGACCGATAAGAAAACAAATTTTATAGGAGAAAAGGTATTTAATAGGATTTAAAGGCCTGCAAGTCGAATGGGGATATTCAAGTTTTTTCTTTGATATTAATGCACGTTACACTTTTTGAGCGTGGTGACCGATAAGAAAACATTTTTTTTCTTTTATTGAATAAATGAGAATATATCCGCAGTGAGAATATATCAAAAATATCCGCAATCGATTTGTAGGTATCGAAAACCTCGATGTACCAAATTTCAATGTTCTAACTCTATTTTTTGAAAAATGGTATTTTAATAGGTTTTTAAAGGCCTGCAAGTCGAATGGGGATATTCAAGTTTTTTCTTTGATATAATTTCAAGTTACACTTTTTGAGCGTGGTGACCGATAAGAAAACAAATTTTAATAGAGAAAAGGTATTTAATAGGTTTTAAAGGCCTGCAAGTCGAATGGGGATATTCAAGTTTTTTCTTTGATATTAATGAATAAGATAACACTAATAAGAAAACAAATTTTAATAGAGAAAACGTATTTTAATAGGTTTTAAAGGCCCGCAAGTCGAATGGGGATATCCAAGTTTTTTCTTTGATATTAATTCAAGTTACACTTTTTGAGCGTGGTGACCGATAAGAAAACAAATTTTAATAGAGAAAAGGTATTTAATAGGCTTTAAAGGCCTGCAAGTCGAATGGGGATATTCAAGTTTTTCTTTGATATTAATTCAAGTTACACTTTTTGAGCGTGGTGACCGATAAGAAAGCAAATATTAATAGAGAAAAGGTATTTAATAGGTTTTAAAGGCCTGCAAGTCGAATGGGGATATTTAAGTTTTTTCTTTGATATTAATTCAAGTTACACTTTTTGAGCGTGGTGACCGATAAGAAAACAAATTTTAATAGAGAAAAGGTATTTAATAGGTTTTAAAGGCCTGCAAGTCGAATGGGGAAACTCAAGTTTTTTCTTTGATATTAATGAATAAGATAACAATAATGATAAGAAAACAAATTTTAATAGAGAAAAGGTATTTTAATAGGTTTTAAAGGCCTGCAAGTCGAATGGGGATATTCAAGTTTTTTCTTTGATATTAATTCAAGTTACACATTTTGAGCGTGGTGACCGATATAAAACAAATTTTAATAGAGAAAAGGTATTTAATAGGTTTTAAAGGCCTGCAAGTCGAATGAGGCCATTCAAGTTTTTTCTTTGATATTAATGAATAAGATAACAATAATGATAAGATAACAATAATGATAAGAAAACAAATTTTAATAGAGAAAAGGTGTTTTAATAGATTTTAACCCTTTCACTACCACTGGGACATATATGTCCCAAGGCGATTTTAACATATACTATGAGACTTTTTTCTGGAGGTTTTCTTTTTTTTTTTTTTTTTTTTTTTTTTTTTTCTTTTAGACCTGCAACTACCATGAATAGGGAAGTAGAACGGTTAGTTGAGGAAATATACCGTCTATTAAATGAAGCTGATTCAGATAATTTATTTCATACTTATTTTTTCACAGAAAAAATATTGGTAGTGAAAGGGTTAAAGGCCTGCAAGTCGAATGGGGATATTCAAGTTTTTCTTTGATATTAATTCAAGTTACACTTTTTGAGCGTGGTGACCGATAAGAAAACAACTTTTAATAGAGAAAAGGTATTTAAATAGGTTTTAAAGGCCTGCAAGTCGAATGGGGATATTCAAGTTTTTTCTTTGATATTAATTCAAGTTACACTTATTGAGCGTGGTGACCCATAAGAAAACAAATTTTAATAGAGAAAAGGTATTTAATAGGTTTTAAAGGTCTGCAAGTCGAATGGGGATATTCAAGTTTTTTCTTTGATATTAATTCAAGTTACACTTTTTGAGCGTGGTGACCGATATAAAACAAATTTTAATAGAGAAAAGGTATTTAATAGGTTTTGAAGGCCTGCAAGTCGAATGGGGATATTCATGGTTTTTCTTTGATATTAATGAATAAGATAACAATAATGATAAGATAACAATAATGATAAGAAAACAAATTTTAATAGAGAGAAGGTATTTTAATAGGTTTTAAAGGCCTGCAAGTCGAATGGGGATATTCAAGTTTCTTCTTTGATATTAATTCAAGTTACACTTTTTGAGCGTGGTAAACAATATAAAACAAATTTTAATAGAGAAAAAGTATTTAATAGGTTTTAAAGGCCTGCAAGTCGAATGGGGCCATTCAAGTTTTTTCTTTGATATTAATTCAAGTTACACTTTTTGAGCGTGGTGACCGATAAGAAAACAAATTTTAATAGAGAAAACGTATTTAATAGGTTTTAAAGGCCTGCAAGTCGAATGGGGATATTCAAGGTTTTTCTTTGATATTAATGAATAATATAACAATAATGATAAGATAACAATAATGATAAGAAAACAAATTTTAATAGAGAAAAGGTATTTTAATAGGTTTTAAAGGCCTGCAAGTCGAATGGGGATATTCATTTTTTTTCTTTGATATTAATTCAAGTTACACTTTTTGAGCGTGGTGACCGATAAGAAAACAAATTTTAATAGAGAAAAGGTATTTAATAGGTTTTAAAGACCTGCAAGTCGAATGGGGATATTAAAGTTTTTTCTTTGATATTAATTCAAGTTACACTTTTTGAGCGTGGTGACCGATAAGAAAACAAATTTTAATAGAGAAAACGTATTTAATAGGTTTTAAAGGCCTGCAAGTCGAATGGGGATATTAAAGTTTTTCTTTGATATTAATGAATAAGATAACAATAATGATAAGATAATAATAATGATAAGAAAACAAATTTTAATAGAGAAAATGTATTTAATGGGTTTTAAAGGCCTGCAAGTCGAATGGAGATATTCAAGTTTTATCTGATCTACTTTATACACAAATTTTACGCGTACAACTATTCACTGTTGTACATAGATGATAGATACCTATACACCTATATACTTTCTCACAAACAGCTGCTTATGTATTCGTCCTATTTCGGAGCAGCTCGTCTCGATCTGTGCGAGCTTCGTACTGCCGAAGTCTACCGAACTGTGTTAGGTTTTTTTTTCGTTACGGAATTTTTCGATTCGGTCGCCGCGCTCAAAGCCCGCGATAAAAGCTATACAATAGCTTAAAAAAAATCGGAATACGCTTTTTAAAATTTGAATTTGAAATTTTTAAGTGGTCTCCACTTGAAGACAAAATGGCGGAGCAACTTGGTTAACAAATTCATCTAAGTTATTTATAAGATAAGTTAAGACACTATCCAAATTTGGTTCGATTTGGAGTATTATTTCAGAAGTTATTGCGATTTAAAATTTTCAAGTGGTAGCGTGATTTAAAGTGGCCCCGCTTAACTTATCTACCACTTTATTAAAAATGACGGATAAATTTCATTAATAAACATCATTGAGACCCTCGTGTGGTCTATATTTACATCAAATTTGAAACAAATTCGGAATAAGCTTTTTACAATTTGAATTTGAAATTTTCAAGTGGTCTCCACTTTAAAACAAAATGGCGGAGCTACTTGATTAATAAGCCCATCTAAGATATTTATAAGATAAGTTAAGACACTGTCTAAATTTGGTTCGATTTGGAGTATTATTTCGGAAGTTATAGTGGTTTTAAATTTCAAAGTGGTAGCCTGATTTCAAGTGGTCCCGCTTAACTTAAAATATCTGCCACTTTATTAAAAATGGCGGATAAACTTCATTAATAAACTTCATTGAGACCCTTATGTGGCCTGTATTTACATCAAAATTCAAGGAAATCTTGCTTTAAATATGCTTTTTACAATGTCGGTTTGAAATTTTCAAGTGGCTGCCACTTGAAAACAAAAAGTCGGAGCAACTTGGTTATGAACTCATCCAAGATATTTATAAGATTAGTTCACTGTCCAAATTTGGTTCGATTTCGAGTATTATTTCGGGAGTTATCGTGATGACAAAATTTTCATTATATATATATATAGATAAACGAAGTGATTGCAATAGGTCGATTTCTAAAGAAATCAACCTAAAAGTATAAGTCATTTAAGCTTAAGTATAAGCCATTTAAGCTTAAGTATAAGTCATTTAAGCTTAATTTAAAGTTTAAGTCATTAAGCGTTTTTTTTTTTTTTTTTTTTTTTTTGTCGCTTATTGTATATATATATATATATATATGTGTGTGTGTGTTAGATATTATATATACACTGTAAAAAAAGCTGCAGTAAAATTACGGGCAAAGCCTGACAACAGAGATTCCAGACAAAGCCCGTAAAAAAATATTTAAACGATAAATGATGCATCGTCAGCAATTTTACGTTGTGATGAAACATACAACCAACCTGTAAAAAAAGTAGTATTGACCGTAAAATTAAAAGTTAAAGTTTGAGTTTCTTGAACACTTTAAAAATATTTCCTGCAATTATTACACATGCGTGCAGGGAGAAATCCACAACAGTAAGCAACTTATTTATTTTTTTACACACATAATTTACTTTATTTATTTTTTCATGCGACTCAAGCGGTTTTGGATAGCCCGGGTTTCGAACTCACAATCTCCTGTTCTACATGCCAGCACTTTGCCAATCGCGCCGTTGGGCTCACATTGACTTTTCTTTACAAAAACAGAAAAGGTCAACATCAGCACTGATTGGTTGATAAATCATGTCATACTCACCAAAATGTGAAAAAAACAATCTTCAATTATTTTTACAGAACTAGCTGTAAAAATATACAGCAATCTATGCTCTATTTATTGAATATTGTTAACGTTCAATTATGCATAAAAATTATTTTATTTGAAGACTATTTTAAAATCTAAATTTGCTATTTTTGACAAAATTACGAAGTCAGTCAATTCTCATATTGGAAAAACGAAAGCTTCTTTTTTTTTTTTTTTTTCTATAAAGACTATGGCTGGTTGGTTGGGTTTTACGTCACACTAGTGCTGCGCAGATGGGCAATTGGCTACGGTCTGGGACACACCTCTAGAGGTGGTCCGGAGACATGCCATCACAATTTTGATCTTCCATGGAAGAGATGGCTCTCCCGCTTCGGTGACCCTCAGAGGTATAAATTTTGGTGGGAACATGAAGGACATTGCGGCCATGACAGATTTTACGTGCACCAGCCTCCATTAGTGTACACGACGGTTTTTGGCCGGCTCGAGTACCGAACCGGCAATTTTCAATAACGAGGCCGGCGCTCTACCGACTGGGCTATGAAGACTATGATACTGATTTTTGAGGAAGAAAATCTAATGTATTTTTTTAAATCATTTTTATTCATAAACACTAGGACTAAAGAGGTATTTTTATTTCAAAGTTCACATTAGAGGAAAATATGGGTGTGAATTTGTCACCTTTCTTCAAAAACAAAATAAAACTTTTGAAAACTTTGTGAGATCTCTGAAAATTAATCGAGACCCCAAATAAACTTTGAATAATAATAATAATAAATCTTTTACATGGACACAAAGATTTTGTGTTTCCAATTAATACGATTTTTTTCGTGGTTTTCGATATTCATGGTTTCTGTAGTGGGTGCAAAGCAGAAATAACTAGAGCTTAATACTTACTCATCCAAACAGGTTTTCCTTTGAAAGGATTTTCCCGTAACTAAATGACTTGGTGAAAGGTAAGAGCATTTTGCGTAGATTAACTGCTTTTTCTTGTAAAAATTCAAAAAATTATACTTTCGAAACATCTATTTACCGGCTAAGACCGTTTAGCTAGCAAAACGGTCATTTCTCGTAAAATTATACGGTCAGTTCCTAAATTATTCTTTCAAAACATTAATTTATGGAGTGTGACCGTTTAGGTAGCAAAACGGTCATTTTCCCTAAAATTATACGGTCAAATAACATGATTTTACTTTTTTTTTTTTTTTTTTTTTTTACAGTGTATATACAGAAAGTTTGATAAAATATAATTCAGAGTAGCAAAAATGTAGTAAAAAGCTTGAAAGATCTTATAAAAAATATATTTAATCGAATACGCGATTCAATTTCAAGTAATTAAAACTATAATGTTACACATTTGTTAAGTAATGCTTTTCGATAACCATAAAAATTTGTTATACTTTATTATGATTTCAGAACGAAAATACTCTCTCAGAAAATTAATTTTAAAAATTAGAACATTTATTTTTGTGATTTTAAAATCATTATCTTGGTCATTAAATTTATACAGTGTTAAAATTTACAATCTAATGTTTAATAACTGTAAATTCTTAAAAAATTAGCTACAACCAACATTGTAAGAAATTTGGTGCGCAAAGTTTCTCTGTTAAAACGTGCTATTTGAACAGTAATTATTCATGTGCGTCGAAGCTTTTCGCAAATCGATATCGATATAGGGATACGAAAGTAGAGTGTCGATTCCGTATCGATTAACTCATTCAAATAAGAACACCACCAGTAGCTCATTTACGGAAATGTTGAATAAAAAATGACACTTTATGAATAACTTTATGTTATTATTTCGATTGTTATTTTTGACGAATCAACTGTAAAATGAAAAAAATATACATATACCAACAACACGTGGTGTTCCCAGGTGGTCACCTCCCCAAATATTAACCGCGCTTGGTGCTGCTCGACTTCGATGATCGGACGACAACCGGTATGGAAACAAGGTATAGCTGTTGTCGAGCAGATTTTTCTTGAAATGTCCATTAACTGTTTAATAAGATTATTTATGTATGTTTCAAGTACCTGTTATTCTCGTAATCAGAGAAATGACGAGTGAATCTGCGTGATTAATTATTGTCCATGTGTAAATATACACATTTATTCTCGTATATATATATATATTTTTTTTTTCAAGAATTGGCAATACCAAATGATAAACATCTACATATTGACTGAAATTTAACATGAAGTACAGAATAATAAGAAAAATATTCAGAGAGATTTCAGGATATATTTTCGTGGATAGCTTACAGTTGCCCAATCTTTCCTTATGGGACAAAACGTCCAAACCCTATCAATTTTACTTGTATAAATACTTGCAAATATAATCGGTATATCCGACAATTCTGCATAAATGGTGCGATACTATTACGTGTACAATCAGCAGCAAAATTATTAAAGCACACATTCACATTTCTCTCTCTCGCTCTCTCTCTCTCTCTCTCTCTCTCTCTCTCTCTCTCTCTATTTTAAGCTTGATCATTACTTTTTGTCATCAACTTGCTTTTTATAAACAGCATAAATACTAAGATCATTGCTCGTTAAATATTAACTTAAGAAAACAGTATTAAGTGCACATCCTTTAAATAAGATTTATTGCTAGCGCTTCTATAATTTTCTTGCCGATTGTATGACATTTCTGTATTTCCTAGGAAAGATTTAAAAATGAAATTCATTTATGACGTCCCAAGTTTTTATACTTCCGCAAGCAGTGCATTAGTTGTATAGGACCCCCATGCGAACTTTTAAATTTTTGTCGACAAAAGAGATTCATTTTTATTTCTTTAGCATAAATTTTTGTTTAAAAAAAAAAAAAAAAAAAAAAAAAACTTAGTACTTATTTTATTAAAAATTGCATTACTGCATTTTTTGCCAATTTATCACAATAGTTCATATTATGTTATATTCTTTTTAATAGTTTATGTAATTTTTAAAGCATTTCTAGGTTTAAACTGACGCCTGCAATGTCGTAAAGATGCAATTTTAAAAATACATTTCTCTATAAAATGACCTAATCAGACAACGAATGAACTGAATCCGCGTGCATAAATATTTCCGATTTAACAAAATTTATCCTCGCCTGTTCTACTTACTTAGAATTGGGAATGCTAAATATTACACAACTACATTTTATACAAATTTTAACATGGGAAACTGAATAATAAGAATGTTATTCGAAATTCAGATTACTTTTTTTTTTTTTTTTTTTTTTTTTTTTGGGGGGGGGGAGGGAATACCTTACTTTTGACACAATCATTCACTATGTTGAAAATGGTCCTGGTCTTAACAATTTTACATGTAGAAATACTTGCTTCTATACATAAAATCGTCTTTTCCTGTATTTACATTCAGTTTTCACCATTCGCAATATAGAAATATCACTTATTTTCATGCTGCATTACGTTAGAGTAATACATGTGTAGATTATTATCCACAGTGTTTTTCTCTTTTCTTTTTATTTAGTTTACACTATGAATTTAAGAAACTTGTTTACCTATGACATGTTTATCTTATGGTTCGACAAAATTTAATTGTGACTGGTCCATGTGTTAGAGAAATAATTATGTAGATTATTTAATTTAATAAATAAAAATAATAATAATAGTAATTCTTTTAAGAGGAAATTTATGTAGTTTATATCCATTGATTTATTATTATTATTATTATTATTATACATTTAATAAACTTTGTTAGAATTTAAAGACAAAACAAATTCAATGAGATTTGTACGCATCATATTTAAATTAATAACATATATTTCACAATAGAACAATGCAAATTAAGTTTCCCTATATAAAAAAATGTTGATAATATCGTGAATAGACAGCTAAAGTGGAAATGTATATTATATATATATATATATATACATATATATATATATTAACTCGGTTCATGGTATCAAATGTCACCTTCCGACAGAATCCACAAAAAGTCTGCTGCAATGCTTCCGGTCCGTCCTTGCTTCCTTTTCTGATTTGTTTTGTAGTTAAATACGCTTTTAGGTCACCTTCCACCGCACATTCTTTCAATATGACCATACCAGTTTAGTTACATTTTGTAAAGATAATCTAAAATGTAAAGTAATTTTACGGTGTTTATTAAAAGATTTCCGCTGATTGATTGTTTGAAAATTTAGAGACTAAACATTTAGATTTGGACTTTCTCATATTCTTTATTATATTAATCATTTCCCGTCTTCCATTTTTGGGACACAAAATGAAAATACTTTCCTGAAATATTTCTCAATCAAGCCATTTTCTTTTAAGTGGTAAAAATGTTTCATTTGACATTGATTTAAAGAACACAATAAAGTGCTCGGAACAGAAAAAGTTACTCTTTTTCTTCGATCTCTCTCTCTCTCTCTGCATATATCTATCTATCTATCTATCTATCTATCTATCTATATATATATATATATATATATATATATTTACATATATATATAATAATAATAATAAAACTAGTATTGAATCAAGAAAAGTTTGACTGTAAAGAAAATGTTGGAAAATTTGGCGCTTATGTTTGTATATATTAAAAGCGATTATATAAAATAATATCGAAGAACTTTTTGTGATGGTCAAAACATATTATTATTATTATTATTATTATTATCTTCTTCTTTTTTAATTTTGAACAATAAATAATTCTCGTTAGTAATTTGACCTACAAGATGTTATTGTGAAATTTCTAAAATATCGTAAATTATTTACGGGGACATTTTTCCAGGGGAGCTTTATTCCGAAAGATATTTGATCCTGGGCACGTTTTTTTCAGGGGACGTTTTCTCTTGAGAACATATGTTGACGACGCTTTTTCCTGATACAACTTTGTATATAAATATATATATATATATTTCTTTTGTGCGTGTGTATGTCACTGAACTCCTCCTAAACGGCTGGACTGAGTTTAATGAAATTTTTGGTGTGTCTTCAGGTGGATTCGAGAATGGTTTAGATTTACAAATGAAAGTTGTAACTTAATTAGTTCTTTCTTAATTAATTTTTAACCAACTCTTTCAACAACTTTTCCACCTAGATGGCGTGAGTTGTCGTAAACACGATGTCAGAATTTATTTAATATTGAAATGAAAAATGAATTTTTAACCGTATCTTACGAAGTGTTTAAACTATTTTTTCAAAATTAATATTTTTAGAATCGTAACCGTATCTTCCGAAGTGTTTAAAATATTTTTTCAAAGTTAATAATTTAGAATCGTAAACACGATGTCAGAATTTATTTAATGTTGAAATGAAAAATGAATTTTTAACCGTAAGTGTTTAACCCTTAACTACTGTGACTAAAATTCTCTCACAACTACTGTGAGCGGTCTCTCAGACCGCTTGATTAAAACTTATTTAAAACGTCGAATAAATGGTAAGCTATTGATTGTATGCTATTATGTATCTACTAAATTGTTTAATTTATCTTTTTATTATTATTTTTTTAAAGGGAATTTTGGAGAACTTAAACGGGTATCCCGACATATGAATGTGCAAGAGAATACCGATAGGGAAACATTGCATCGATGAGCATGAATTATATATATAATTTTAAACTCGCTAGTGTTCTCACTAGTGTAACAAAAAATTATAGATATAGTAAAAAAGTATTATTAATTGTGGAAAATATTGCACTATAAAAAAATATTATTAGTTCCAGAAAAATACATAGTTGCAAACTACTCCGGATTATAGCTAACACAACTTCTCAGTTGAAACTTTTTTCAAAATACACAAATATAATGTATATATCTTGAAAAAAAAATAGTGGTAGTGAACATCCGGAGTAGTTGGCATCGGTATTTAAATAAAACAGTAAATAAAATGAAACTTGCATACACATTTTTTTATTTTTTTTATTTAAATTTACAAGTTCCAGAATTTCATTCTGTGTGAGATACACCGGACGTTTTCTTGAACTAGTCGAATCCATTTTTTTTCATAAAATTACAAAAAATATCACAAATATATCTAGAGAAACAATACTACTCATCGGACAAAAACAGACTCGTATCTACTGTCAGCGGTCTCACATACCGCTAGAAAAAAGAAAAGTAGAAAAAAAAAATAACTAAACCCCATTCGCTGAACGACAAGTGGAATGTGACCTTGGCCGATCGTTTTAGGAAGGTAGAAAAGAGGGCCTGGATCATTACCTATTTTGAGGGGTGTTAATGAGGGCTAGAAAATGACGAGCGGTCTGTCAGACCGATGACAGCAGTTAAGGGTTAAAATATTTTTTCAACGTTAATATTGTTAAAATGTTAAAATTAGTTAAAATGGTATATTCCTTTAAAAAATTCGTCAATATCCGACGGAGTTATTTTATGTTAAAGTGAAAAATGAATTTTTAGGCCATTATTATTTGTGCAGATGGAAAATGTAATAAAAGTTTTCCGAAAAATTTCACGATCACAAATGTTGACGGATATCCAGTATATCATCGAAGAAATCCCGATAATGGCGGACAATCTTATCATCTATGGCGGTCATCTATGTCAACAACATAGATATTGACAATGATAACCGTTGGGTGGTCCCATATTCGCCTCTGCTGAGCAAAACATTCAATGCTCATATTAATGTTCAGTTCTGCAGTTCAGTGAAGAGCATCAAATACATTTGCAAGTATGTGAATAAAGGCAGTGATATGGCTGTATTTCGAGTTGAAAATACCAATGTGAATGCTCTTCCGGTGAATAAAAACGATGAAATAACACTTTACCAAATTGGCCGGTACATCAGCTCCAATGAAGCTGTTTGGCGTATCTTTGGTTTTCCAATTCATGAACGGGATCCAGCAGTTCTTCATTTAGCCGTCCATCTTGAAAATGGCCAGCGCGTATATTTCACGAGCGAGACAGCGATTGATCGTGCTATAAATCCACCAAAACTACACTCACCGAATTTTTTGAATTGTGTAATCATGCGTATGCTTTTGGTGCTTTTGCACGGACATTACTCTATTCAGAAGTACCACGCTATTTCACATGGGCTCCAACAAAAAAATGGATGCCCCACAAGCAAGGCACGCCGATTGATGCATGTCCCGGTTTATTCAAATCAAACACCTTGGGACGAGTATTTACAGTCAATCCAAGGCAGACTGAGTGCTTTTATCTTCGACTGTTATTGGTTAATGTCATCGGCCCTTTGTCATTTCAAGATTTACGTAAAGTGAATGGACAACAGTATCCAACGTATAAAGATGCATGCCTTGCACTCGGCTTGCTGTAAGACGACAACCAGTGGGAGTATATGCTTGCTGAAGTAGGACTGAACTGTACAGCAAAACAAATTCGTCTACTATTCGCTATAGTGTTGACTACATGTTTCCCGGCCCGACCAGAGACATTATGGGATAATCACAAAGATTCAATGACTGATGATATATTGCATCAACATCGTTCACGGTGCAATGATCTAACGATAGTATTCAGTGACTCTATGTACAATGATTGCTATTGAAGATCTTTGCATTATCATTGCCAACTTAGCACTCAGTCATTTCGGTATGCATTCAACAAATCGAAATGCATCTGATTTAATAAGCACTGAATTGAATCGTGAACTACAATACAATACTGTAGAAATGGCAGCGATTGTTGCTCGCAATGTCCCACTAATGAATGAAGAACAAAGAACCATTTACGACCGCATCATGCTCGCAGTTTTGGCAGGACAAGGTGGATTCTTTTTTTTTTTTTTTTTTTGGGGGGGGGGGGGTGTGCACCAGGTGGAACTGGCAAAACATTCCTTATTTCGCTAATTCTCGCCGAAATACGATCAAATAATGGCATCGCATTGGCTGCTGCATCATCTGGCATTGCGGCAACTTTATTGGATGGAGGCAGAACAGCTCATTCAATATTTAAACTGCCACTAAATATTCAAAATAACCCAGACGCAGTGTGCAACATAAAAAAAAACAATCGTCCATGGCCACAGTGCTGAAATAGTGTAAAATTCTTATCTGGGATGAATGCACTATGGCACACAAACATTCGATTGAGGCGTCGAACAGGACATTGAAAGATATAAAAAACAACGACAAACTATTTGGCGGCACTCTGTTACTCTTTTCAGGTGATTTCAGACAAGCACTTCCCGTTATTCCGCGTTCAACATACGCTGATGAGATCAACGCGTGCTTAAAATCATCGTCATTGTGGCGTTGTTGATTCATGGGAAGCGGGAAAGGCGACAGCCGATCAGAAGTAGACAGTCATGTGACCAGAAAGTGAAACAAAACTCATTCTTTTTCTTTTTTTTATTATTGATTCTGTTTTTCTCTCGGAACTATTCGAAAAAACTGAAGTAACTTTATTCTTGAATTGACATTCTAATATTCAGGCTGCATTCGTACAGCCAAGTAATCCATTAATTGTTATATTATTAAAACAATAAGTATTCTTCTGTTTATTCTTTATAACTCATTCAAGGCATAAAAAAATGCCTTTATACGTATTCTGAATGTTTAAACCTGTGCTAAAGTTTGTGAAAGATTCTGTTTTCATTCATAAAATTCTGAAAGAAAATCTCAGATTAAATCAACTATAGAAAGTAATCGGATTTCATCTTTATTGACTTGCCTAAAATGTTTTTTCAAGCGACCAGAGGAAATGCAGGAGAGAGGTGAGTTAGCTTTTCTTAATATTATGCATGCTAAAACTTAGTTTCGTTTGAGTAAAATGTTTTTGATGCAGGTCAATTCTTTATGCATTAGTCTAGTTATAATTAATCAACATGTTTTTGGTCCGTCCTAGAGCCATGAGTCTATCGATGATTTATATAGATATATAAAAAAAAACTATATATATTTAATATGTATTTGATATTCTTATTCTTATTCGTAATCATTTATTCTTAAAATGATTTATTTTTGTTCTTGAATGTTTGTTCTGTAATTCGAAGGCCTATAGTTATGTGTATTTAAACTTATATATTCTAAAATGCCGAAATTATCTAAGCAAGTTTTATTATTTGAAAATTTATGTAAGGAAATCGATAGTTTTAGAGATAGAGTAAAGGGGTGTAGTAAAGATGAACAATCTAAGGTTAAATTATTAAAAACCAAAGTTCAATCGTATGATCATGAAATCGCGGAAATATTTAAAAATTTATCCGCTAAAGAGAATGAGGATTATATGGATATGTATTTGAGATATAAAGGAGTGGTTTTTGATTTACTGGTGGAGTTAGAGGAAAAAACAGAAGTAAACGCGTGCGATTCAGATACTCACGCGGAAAATAAAGATGAGAAAAATGG
This sequence comes from Salticus scenicus, assembly GCA_963930645.1. Classification (NCBI taxonomy): domain Eukaryota; kingdom Metazoa; phylum Arthropoda; class Arachnida; order Araneae; family Salticidae; genus Salticus; species Salticus scenicus. Next base: position 188,124,334 of record OZ005649.1, on the reverse strand, counting down.
AAAATCGTCTCTTATTAAATTACCTAAATTTGATCTTCCAAAATTTTTTGGTGAAACCGAAAATTGGATTTCTTTTAAAGAAATTTTTAATTCGACAATTCTACAAAATAATCAATTATCCAAAATTGAAAAATTGCAATATTTACATTCTTCAGTGCGCGGAAACGCAGCTAAATTAATTCGAGGATTCGCTCTAAAAGAGGAAAATTTAGATCAATGTTGGGAAATATTAAATGAAAGATATGAAAATAAGAGACAATTAGCATTGAGTCAAATTAACAAAATATTTTCTATGAAAATTGTAAAAGCAAACAATGCTAAAACTTTACTTGAGTTATTAGATACTTGTAACGAAGCCGTCAGAAACTTAAAAACTTTGGGTTTAGATTCTAATGCGTTAAGCGACTTAATTATAATAAAATTCATGATGGGGAAATTGGATGAATCGTTAAAACAGAGATGGGAATTAATGTTGGATAGTGATAAATTGCCGGATCTTGATCTTTTTAGGAAATTCGTTGAGCGCGAAGCGCGCGGTGTTGAAGAGATAAAATGTAAACAAGACGTAAAATTCACTAATTCGAAGAAATCAAACTTATTGAGTACAATTGTGAAAAAGGAAAATACGTGCATTCTTTGTAATGAGCGTCACGCGCTATTTAAATGTCCGACATTTAATTCAAAACCGGTTAAAGAAAGATGGAAATTTGTTGAATTAAATAAGTTATGTCAAAATTGCTTACGCCAAAATCATAGGCTGGAGAATTGTAGGATAAACATTAATTGTAAAAATTGTGCAGAAAATCACCATACGCTATTGCATGTTTATAGTAGAAATATAAATTCTGAAAGGGCGAATCATGTATCGCCAGACATTTCAGTTTCTAATAGTGCTCAGTTTTATTCTAGTAATGTTTTGTTATCTACAGCACTAATTAAGGTTAAATCGAATAAAGGAAAAATTGTGCATTGTAAAGCCTTGATAGATAATGCTAGTCAAAATTCATTAATTACTAAGGAATGTGCTAAGCGACGAAATTTGCCCTTACGGAGCACGTCGCATAGTATAATAGGGATTAATTGCGTTTTAGCAGAAACTGCTCTCAACGAAACAGAATTTAAATTCACTCCGCATTTTTCGTCGGAGTCATTTTCAGTCAGCGCTTTTATAGTTGATAGGGTTACCTCACCTCTCCCTAATTTCCAACTACCGCAACATGATTGGCCACACATAAAGGGATTACAACTAGCGGATCCCAATTATGACGTTAGTGGTCCAATCGATATTCTTCTTGGGGCAGAAATAGTCGCCTCAATCTGCAATGGCAGTCCAATTCAAGGGCCAGCAGGAACTCCTACAGCATTCCCCACAAAGCTGGGTTACCTCCTTTCAGGACGAATAAACAGTTTTCAATGTACAAATATCAGTTTAATATGCCATATGACTATTGATGATGATATCAACAACACTTTAAAACAATTTTTTGATACAGAATCAATTCCAAATGTAGAATCAAAAAAGATAGAAAATGATCCTGTGGAAAATATTTATGTGAACACAACTAAAAGAAATAGTCAGGGAAGATATGTCGTTCATCTACCGTTTAAGCCAGATAAGGCAATAGGTGACAGTAAGTCAGGTGCTGTTTCAAGATTTCTTTCCATTGAAAATAAAATTAAAAAGAACCCACAATTAAAGAGGGAGTATTCGAATTTCATGAACGAATATATAAATTTAGGTCATATGACAAAATTAAATCCAGCTGAAATTAATGAAACGCCACATTATTATTTACCGCATCATCCGGTGGTAAATGAAAACTCTGAAACAACAAAATTACGTGTAGTATTTGACGCCTCGTTTAAAACAACAAATAACAAATCTTTAAATGACATTTTATATATTGGTCCTAAACTACAGTCAAATATTTTTGACAATTTAGTAAAATTTCGAGCCAACCCTGTAGCGTTCAGTGCAGACATAGCTAAAATGTATCGGCAAATCTTAATTGAAAGGAAACATAGAATCTACCAAAGAATTGTTTGGAGAGAATCTCCCTATGACCAATTATCCTTTTACGAATTGAATACTGTCACCTACGGAACAGCTTGTGCACCCTATTTAGCGTTACGCACCCTTAAGCAATTATGTGAGGATGAGGGACAAAATTTTCCATTGGCAGCAGAAATTGCCAAGGAGAATTTTTACATCGACGACTTATTGTCAGGGGCACAATCCCTTCAATTAGCAAAAGATAGAATAATGGAGCTGCAGGCTCTAATGCAAGCTGGAGGTTTTAAACTTAGGAAATGGGCTTGTAGCCATCCAGAAGCGCTCTCTGATATTCCAGAGGAAGATAAGGCTAATTCGGTCATTCATTTTTTTGAGGATAAAGAAAAAATAAATCAAAGAGTACTAGGAATGTTCTGGGATTTAAGTGAAGATACTCTTCAAGTTAGAACCTTAGCTGATCAACAAATTAATACAAAAAGACAGTTGCTGTCCGTAATTGCGCAAATTTATGATCCCCTCGGAATTATTTCGCCATCTACTATTATCTTAAAAATCATTCTACAAAAATTGTGGAAGTTGCAATCAACATGGAATGAGCCTATACCTCCAGATATTTTGCAAGAATGGAAAACTTTTTATAATGAAATTAATGAGTTTAAATCTATGTCCATTCCACGCTATATAGGTTCAAATACTAAAGATTGTACAGTTGAACTGCATGGCTTTTGTGATGCCTCTCCGAGGGCGTATGCGGCAGTCGCATATTTAAAGATCATAACGAACACGATTCAGGTATATTTAATTGCTGCTAAAACTAGAGTCGCACCCATAAAAGTACTCACTTTACCGAAATTAGACTCGTACACAGCTACTTTAACTCGTAGCTGAGTTAATTTGCAACATTCAAAAATCCCTTAAATTTACTCATTCGACATACTGGTACACTGACTCTTCTATTGTACTAAACTGGATAAATAACCCTTCAAACAAAGGAAATAGTTTCGTGGCCCATAGAGCTACCAAAATCAGAGCTCTTACTCAATTAGAATTTTGGAGACATATCCCAGGAAAAGAAAACCCGGCCGATTGTGCCACACGCGGATTGTCCCCGGCTAAGTTGAAAGCTAGAACTGAGTGGTGGGAAGGGCCAAAATGGCTCCACAGTTTTGAGCTACCACCAATGTGCACATTACATTCAGTTTCCGTTCAGAAACAAACTCATCAACATTCGACAGATTCAAGTTCTAAGCCTACACTTTCTAATAACACTTTCATATCACATATCACGAAATACTCTAACTATCTAAAACTTTTAAGAATTCTAGCTTATGTTTTGAGATTTATCAATAAAATTAAAACCAAATCAAAGGAAAGTGGTCCTTTAAAGGCCATAGAGCTAAATCAAGCGGAAATGTGGCTTGTAAAAGTTATTCAAAATGCAGAATTTAGTGATGAAATTGCCTTACTAAGGAAAGGCAAACTTTTAAAACCTTCACACCATCTATTCTGTCTTGATCCTTTTCTGGATGAAGCAGGCATTCTTCGTGTTGGAGGACGCCTGCGGAACCACCCATCCTTACGATTTCAAGAAAAACACCCCATATTACTTCCCAAAGCAAATCACGTTACTTCCTTGATAATAACATATTATCATAACTTAAGCTCCCATGCTGGTCCCAATTTAGTACTTTCACTCCTTAGAAACAAATTTTGGATTCCCCACGGACGCTCCACCGTAAAATCAGTATTAAGACAGTGTATACTCTGTTTTCGACTGTCAGCTAAGCCAATAATTCCAAAGATGGGGGATCTACCCTCAGAAAGAATCACACCCATTCGGCCTTTTTCGAAGGTTGGTGTCGATTTCGCGGGACCAGTAATGACAAAATGTCAACATAAACGAAAAGCGACAACCCTTAAATCATATATTGCCCTTTTCATCTGTATGGCTACAAAGGCAGTGCATCTTGAATGTGTTTCAAATCTTTCTACAGAAGCCTTTCTCGCAGCCTTGAAACGCTTCATAGGTAGGCGTGGATACCCCTCTGACATATTTTCGGACAATGGCAGAAATTTTGTCGGAGCCCATTCTTACCTAAAACAGCTATTTTCTTTATTCAAAGAAGAAAAATTACAAAATTTTGCTTCCCAACACCAAATAACCTGGCACTTTATTCCCCCGTATGCTCCAAATTTTGGGGGACTCTGGGAAGCGTCGATAAAATTAGCCAAACATCATTTGGTAAAAATCACACAAGGCGCAATTTTAAATTTTGAGGAACTGTCCACTCTTCTATGTCAAATAGAGGCTGTTATAAATTCGCGGCCTCTAACACCATTGTCCAATGCTCCTAATGATATCGCAGCTTTAACACCAGGACATTTCTTGATTGGAACTGCATTATTAGAATTGCCAGACCTACCATTAACAAACAATTCTCTTAGTCTTTCTTCTAGGTATAAGCTCTTATTGCAGATGAAGGAAACGTTTTGGAAGAGGTGGAAAGCACAATACCTGCCAACATTGCTGTATAGATCCAAAAGAACCAACAACCACCGTCACAGCTTTTCTCCAGGGGAACTCGTCATCCTGAGGGATAAAGCATCACCTCCACTCCATTGGGATCTCGCCAGAATCATCAAGTTGATTCCCGGACCTGACGGAATCGCCAGGGGCCTGCAACTTAAAACCTCTTCTGCTGGAATTCTGATTCGACCGGTTACGCAGGTGATCCCTTTTCCAAGTATTTCGACTCCTGCTCCGGTGCCTTCCCGCCCCGACCAGCCTGTTGATTCATGGGAAGCGGGAAAGGCGACAGCCGATCAGAAGTAGACAGTCATGTGACCAGAAAGTGAAACAAAACTCATTTTCTTTCTTTTTTTTATTATTGATTCTGTTTTTCTCTCGGAACTATTCGAAAAAACTGAAGTAACTTTATTCTTGAATTGACATTCTAATATTCAGGCTGCATTCGTACAGCCAAGTAATCCATTAATTGTTATATTATTAAAACAATAAGTATTCTTCTGTTTATTCTTTATAACTCATTCAAGGCATAAAAAAATGCCTTTATACGTATTCTGAATGTTTAAACCTGTGCTAAAGTTTGTGAAAGATTCTGTTTTCATTCATAAAATTCTGAAAGAAAATCTCAGATTAAATCAACTATAGAAAGTAATCGGATTTCATCTTTATTGACTTGCCTAAAATGTTTTTTCAAGCGACCAGAGGAAATGCAGGAGAGAGGTGAGTTAGCTTTTCTTAATATTATGCATGCTAAAACTTAGTTTCGTTTGAGTAAAATGTTTTTGATGCAGGTCAATTCTTTATGCATTAGTCTAGTTATAATTAATCAACAGGCGTAATGTTGAAAAAGTACAACTGAAAGTAAATTTGTGCGTTCAAAAGCTTCAAGATCCATCCGCTGAAACATTCTCAAAACAATTGTTAGATATCGGCGATGGAAAAGTTAATACAGATGAAACTGGATGCATAAAATTACCGACCGATTTCTGCACAATCATTGATTCTCAAGATGCTCTTATTGACCAGATATTTCCCGATGTACACAGACGATACACAAATCATGAGTGGCTGGCAGAAAGAGCAATTTTAGCAGCAAAAAATGTGGACGTCAACGAATTGAATCTCAAGATACAACATTTGTTACCAGGAGACTTGGTATCATGTAAATCTAATGATACAGTTTGCGATGCCACCGAAGCTGTAAATTATCCAACAAAGTTTTTAAACTCATTGGATTTACCAGGCATGCCACCGCATATTTTACAACTGAAGGTTGGATCTCCGGTTATTTTGCTTCGTAATTTGAACCCACCACGGTTGTGCAACGGCACGCGATTAGTCATAAAAAAATTAATGAAAAATGTTATCCAAGCCATCATTTTAAATGACAAATTCCGAGGTGAAAATATATTACTACTGCGAATCCCTATTATACCCACAGTTGTGCCAATTCAATTTAAACGCCCTCAATTTCCAATTAGATTGGCATTGGCAGTGACTATCAATAAGTCTCAGGGCCAAACGATGTCTGTCTGTGGCTTAGATTTGAGCACATCATGTTTTTCACACGGACAATTATACGTGGCTCTCGAGTGGGCAAACCATCCAGTTTGTTTGTATTGGCGAAAGATGGGATAACAAAAAATATTGTACACTCTGTTGCATTAAGGGATTGATATTGTTTTTTAGTAATATTGTTATAAGTAGCGATATGTATATAATTTTAAAGAATCAATTTTAATAAATTAAAAAAATAAATGATTGGTGTTTTGTTATTTTTATATTCTTTCACCGTTCACAGCGCTCCACACATCTTCCACTTATATACCACATCTTTACACACTTACAATAAGTTAGTTATTTTTTTCTAGCAAAATATTCTCTAGAAATAATTTATATGACAAAACAACGTTTGTCGGGTCAGCTAGTATATATATATACACTCACACACACACACACAAATGGGTGAGTGTGTGAATATAAACGCACAATAAAATGACACCGAAATGCTCAAGAGCGAAAATGAATTAATAAATAACTAAACTAAATAACCGATTATACAGACACACGTACATATACATGTGTACGTATGTTTGCGCGTGCGTGTATATGTTTTCTTGTAATTTATAATATTGCTTTAATTTGTTTTAACTCATGAACACTTGTATCTAATTTGAAGTTAAGTAATTTCATCATGTTTCGGGAGTTTTATGAGTTCTGTAAACTAATTATTAATTCTCTATCTATCATTTTCTACAGAAAACATGCTTGTAAACATTATATTACCATGTATTAAATTCATTACCCTGATATAAGTGCAACTATGTTAAAAATCACTTTAAACTTTTTTTTATTTATAGACAGTAATGGCTAAATAACTTATTAATTTAACTAAACAATAACGATGTCATTTTCAATTTCTTAGAGACGTTTGGATTTCTAAAAATATGTAATCACATCCTTAGCAGTTTGATTTGGCAAGTAGAAATAAATTTGGAAATAAATGCGTAAATATTGACTAGTATTTCTATAACGTGTCTTTATTCAAATGTCTCTGGCGCCACCAGTTTCTCTTCATAATGTTGAGGATAGGAGATATGTCGAATGTAGAAAACTACATTTGCAGTTCCCGGGACACATAATTACACCAAGCAAGGGTGCTCACATATACACAAAACCCCACATAAAAAAGTTGGCTTCTATCAAATGTAATCTAAAGGCGTGCGTAACTAATGCTATGCTTCAAAAAGTAGCATAGGATCTCCACTTTCTAAATATCATAGTGAAATTATTTTAAACTCGCCATAAAAACATGAAAAGATACCTTCAGATACCTTTCATAAGTTTGCAATCCAGAACACACACCAGTTCACACAATAACTCACGCTGTATCCACACTACTGGGAAAAATAATTCCAACTACTCTCTACTATCTTATATCAACAAGTGGTACCATCTACAGTCCTTGCCGCCAGCTTTCAGCACCTCCCACAGACTCTTGTAGAGTGGTGCCCATATTTACACCTGTGCCCATTTTTACACCTTCTCCTAAATTATTTTCAGACACATTTAGTCATAAAAAAATTATGTTTATATCAAAGTATTCAGACATGTCTAAAAAATATTTAAGCTTTTTTTTTTTTTTTTTTTACAAATTTAGAGCTACACTCCCCTTAATAAGGAATTTATCAATTTATCTACATTATTTCAATTTTATTTTATTTTATAAGATTGCAATTAATAAAATTTGTTATATTTTAATTGCAGGAAAATTTGAAGGATATACAAATAGCATGTTCATGTAAAAACAAATTTTTCTAAAAGTAAGAATAACAAACACACTTATGAAAAATGCGGTCTATCTTGTGTATCGACTACTAAATTAAAAAAAAAAAAATTCAAACTACAAGTTACCTCATTGCAAAATAACGATTTCACAAAAATTAAATCAAAAACGATTTTGAATGACTGCTGCAATAACCATTACTTAAGTTGAAATAGAGAGCGCGAATAAAATCCATTACAAGAATTTTGAACACTTTTCCTACATTATAACGAAAATTCTTTTGACTCAATTTCCATTAAAAAAATATCAAAATTCTTTTCTCCGTTATTCAAACGCTAACTATTTTAAGCATTATTTATATCAAGTGAATGTTATCTGAAAGTTTTAGTTCCCAAAAGACTGAATATATTAAACAAATAAAACGCATCTCCTATATTTTTCCTTTAATAACTGGATTTTTTTTTTTTTTTTTTTTTTTTTATATAAATAAGTGTAATCTCTTGTCGCATTCTTTATTTAATTTAGAGAAACTCCAATCTGACTTATTATGAAACAAATTGAATTCTCTGTGTATTTTCTTAATATGTATACATTTTAATTTTATGAATGTTCTTTAAAGAAAAAAAAGAGACAGTTTGATGTAATAATGTAATAAATGTAATAATGTAATAATGTTTGTTAAATGTAATACTAACTAGTAAATAAATTATAACATTTTAATTTAGTTTGAAAATAAAAATAAAATTCTGTTAATAAATTTCTGTAATAAATATTTGAAATTGAAACAAAATATTTTTTAAAGTAATTCCATATGACATTTAAAAATATGCATAATATTATTTCCAATGGCAAGTCAATAACACATAATAGACACTTTCTAAAATTATTTCGGACTGCGTGAGTAGATTTAAATTTATTCTTAAAAAAACAAAAATAAATGTTTAAATTCTGTATCAGTGTACTCAAAACAGTTTCACATTCGTAATGTTTCATTGTCGTTCAGACATTTTAAAAAGCAATTTTTTTTTTTTCTTTTTTGTACGTAAATTAAAAAACATTTATATATATATATATATATATATATATATATCAGTAAAGAAATATTTTGCTATAATTGAATTCTTTTGTAAACGTACGTGGAGAGTATTTGTGAAACAAATTTTAAATGTAATACTAACTAGTAAATAAATTATAAAATTTTAATTTAGTTTGAAAATAAAAATAAAATTCTGTTAATAAATTTCTGTAATAAATATTTGAAATTGAAACAAAATATTTTTTAAAGTAATTCCATATGACATTTAAAAATATGCATAATATTATTTCCAATGGCAAGTCAATAACAAGGGAAAGAAAGGGAAGGAAAGAGAGTGGTAACGCAATAAAGTACAACACATTTGACCGAATATGATAAATAGCAATCCTTTATATATATATATATATTAACAGGGCAATGATGCACACTTTCGAAACATATCATGTTTATGTAGCATGACAACGAAGAACATTCTCACAGATTTTGTATTGTATATATAGCTTGGCAATAAAAAGCATTCCTTTTTTTTTTTTTTTTTTTTTTTGTATACTATTTGATAACGAAGGACGTACCTTCAACAATTAAACGCAATTTTGCGATATGTTACTTCTAAAGAAGGCTAGCCAATACTAAGTCTGGATAAAATATAAAGGAATATTGAAGAGTTATTTTTTCTTAATTTCTTCATTATTCCCTTTTTTACTTTCTCTTACCCATAAGGTAGAGAAAGTATTGTTTTTGGGTCAAATTTTCGAACGCGAGATTTTGTTATATTTACACGTTTTGAGGTCCCCTTAATATAAAAATCATGTTTTTAGCAAATGGTCTGTGTGTCTGTGTGTCTGTGTGTGTGGCTGTCAGTTATCAGCATATCTCAAGAACAAATAGTAGCAGACATTCCAAACTTGGTATTTTAAATGTGTATCATATATAGATGCTACAGTAAGCTTTTCCTTGAGATCAAGCAAATGGTTCGTGTACAGGGACAATTAAGAGAATTCTAATACATTACGTCTATGGGGGAAATTGCAGGTAAGTAGAGTTTAACGTCTATACACTGCACTAAACCAAATGAAACGAATATATATATATATATAGATATATTGTAATAGAGATAGTCAACTGGGAAAAAATTTTGTGTATGTAGGAAGAAGTCCCCCCTCCAGGGGAGTAAATTTTCATGATGGGTATCTTTCAAAAGAGCTCGCCAATACCTTTAAAACGAATGGTTGAACCATCGATCTGCGATAATTTAAAACAAAGTTATCGATTTTCTTGTACTTTTAACGAAAAAAAACAAAAAAAACTTAGATTTTTTTTTTTTTTTTTTTTTTTTTTTTATATTGAGAATAAAATGGACTCTTTTTTTTGGATATTTAGTGTTATACTACTTCTCTAATATGGAAATCGTCTGCCATATCATAAAAGATAATTCTTTTAAATAATAATTTTAATAAATTATTTTTTAATAACAGAATTATTTTTTAATAACCGAATTATAAATTTATATAAATCTAGGTGCATTAATGAAACGGGGGGGGGGGGGGGGGGGGGTAAGGGGGCGGTAGCCCCCTCACACAGAATTAATTATCATATAAAACTCTTCCGAAGCCCAATTTGAATTGTTTAACATAGGTTTACATAACATCGTTATCTTACCTCTTAATCTCCAACCTGTATTTATGGTATTAAATTTCAGGGTAAGAGAAAGTCGTGTGAGTGACACCCCAGATTATTATTATTTTTTTTTTTCGAATTTATTACAGTTATACTCTAAAGGCACTTAAAGTAAAAGCAATGCAGATAGCATGCAAAACTGAAAGAAAATCTAATAAATTAACAGTCATAAATAACGGTGACATTCTATAATTGCGCAGTAGTCTATTTTTGAATGTATTTCCTATTTTTTGTGAATATTTGCGTGTTTGACATATTTGAACATTTCTTTTCTTTTCTTTTTTTTCTGTTTAAGTTTAGCACATCTTATGAATTGTCCATATGCCGAACATGGTGGTAATATGATTACTAATTTAACATTTGGATAATTGGTATAGCGTAAATTTTATTAAAATCAAGGTATATTCTTAAGTTTAAACGGACACGGAAGCCTTAGTAAGACCAACCACGGAGAACGTATGATCTAAAAAAATATTCTCTATATGGTGTATTGTTAATTAATCTATAAACAACAATAAATAAATAAATAAATATTTTTTCTGAATAAACCAATTGGTAATGCATATTAGAATTATATTCCAAATTATCCACTTAAATTGCTATCATTCTGCGCTTATTTTAACAAGAATATTTTAAGATTCCCCATTTTATTTCTTTTTTATATTATTTATAACTATACACTTAATAAAATTTCATGTAATTTAATTATAGAAATAATCAGTAGGTTCTGTAGAAGCATTTTGAGGTTAATAACGGTTTTTCACAACGAATCTTAATAGAAAAGAAATTAAGTTTCGTTATGCAAAAACTTTCGCTTATCTTATAAATTAACAACTAAATTCAAACTATAAATTAACTCATCGTAAGATAACGATTATACAAAAATTCAAAAGATAACAACACTGAAAGAATATTCCAAAACCTTTACTTAAATTGACACAATATATATATATATATATAAATATATGTTTAGATGGGATAAAATCCGTTAAAAGAATTTTAAAAGTTTTTTCTATCATTGAAAAGAATTTCCATTTCATTCAATTTCATTTAAGAAAAATATAGCAATATATTTTTCTCCATTATTCAAATGATAACGATTTCAAACGTTATTTTTATCAAGAGAACTGTACTTAAAAGAATTTAGATCCCAAGTGACTGAATATATTAAACAAATAAAACGCATTTTCTTTCATTTTTATTTAATAACTAGAAATGAAAACCTTTCAAGAAATTTATAAGTTCTTGTCGCATTCTTTATTTAATTTTAAGAAACTCAAGACCGACTTATTAGAAAACAAATTGCATTCTCTGCATATTTTTTAAACTATTTCTTAAATTTACGTGTATTCTTCAAATTAGAAACAGAATTATTTTCAAGAAATATTCCGGATTACTTGAGTATATTTAATTTTATTCTTCTGAATAAAAAGAAAATAATGATGAAAACAATAATTTTCTTCCAAAAACTGTTTTAAATTATTTTAAGATGCATCATGAAATAACCGCTCTTGCTTTTTATGGAATCGTTTTCAAAAATTTTTGAGGATGAAAAGAGAATGAAAAGCTACACAGTATCGGTCTATAAAAAATAGTTTATGAAAACTATCTTTTTTCATTTGTCTTTATACCTACGAAAATAAATAAATAAATATATATATATATATATAAGTAAAACTAAATGTTAAATACTCTATAGGATTTCTACTAACATGCATATAAAAAATTCTAAATAAGTTTCATTAAGATTACGCTACACTCTAAAAGAAAAACAATACAGTTTAAATCAAAATAAATATAAAAGAGATTATGTCTTTAATGAAGAGTCATAGAAACATAATTCCAATTACAAACTTTAATCATATTAAAAGTAATTTCCAGATACTGCTTTATTTGTACAAGGAGCTGTAACCATATTGCAATTCAAAAGTTATTTTGTATAAACGCTATCCTTACTTATCACTAATATTCGGAATTATATTGCTTTTGGTCTCAGCAAAAAATTAAAAGATTCATCTTTCTAATAAAAAAATTAGCGGTGTTATAAACATTCGATATTTTAAGCATTTATTGTCAATCTTTAAAGGGGCAGCTTCGGTTTGACTGTCTGCTAGGATTTTCAAACATATCTATAGAATTTCTTAAAACTGATTAAATTCTTCCTGTTCACTCTATATCACGTTCTTTTTTAAATGTATTAAAAAGTTCTTCATTTATGAACACGGGCACATACAATTTCAAATACATTATATCTCTAAAAGAAATTTCTTCTAAGCTTATGTAATATAAATATCTTTATACTGCATATATCATAGAGGAATGGGTATACATATTTGAGATACACTAAAGCATATTTTTTACAATATATTGTATATCTAATATTATAAAGATCTGTTTACAGGGCTTCAGATATTATTCAGTTATACTGAGTGATGTAAAGGGAAATTGATCGATATATGCTTACGGTAATATTAAACGATTATAAGACGTTCCAATAAAGATAAATTGCATTTTAAAATTATATTTGCGGGTTCGTGGCTTCATTTAAATAAATAATTTTATTGTATACTAGCAGGCTACGCCCGCTTTGCTGGTCACTATATTTAAATGAATTTTCAAAAGAATTGCATGAGTATTTATTTTTTATATCATATTACAAATAAAAACTAACTAACTAACTAAATAAATAAATAAATAAAACACTGAAATCGCTTTAGATCTCGCTTCTTCAGGTACCCGTTGCCTAAGGCAGCTCTTTTTTCTGCCCGTACTGCATCGGGTCCAGTTTCCCACTGTCTACAGAATGTCGTTCCCGGGCACTTCAATCTGGGTATTTATCGACAATTCGTGAATTTTCTGTTATTTAAGAACTAGGACTTTAAAGATGATTGTATCTCAGCATCTATTATATATTTTAGTTTTTGAACAATGTGTTTTATAGCCCCCTTTATTTACTCTGTATTACGATTTGATTCCGAACTGTGCAATAAAATAAAATAAAAAAGTAGATTTTCTTTTAAAAGGAATTAAGTACATGAAAAACAAACGAATTTTAATCGGTTTAATCGTTTCCACTATAAACTACCATTTTTTTCACCCAATAAGTATATATATATAAAAAAAAGATTTATCTTTTAAAGGAATTAATAAAAAAAAATTAAAACTAAAAAGTTGCTATACTATAAAATTTACACATAAACGTAACAATTTATTTCTAATGCATTACCATTTGATTTTCAATAAATATAATAATGATTAAAAAAAGAAGAAAAAGAAAAGAAAATCGCCTTCAAATAAATGTATTAAATAAAAAATGAATTGCGTAATAGCCGTTGCTAAGATACGCAGACGATTACAATCGAAGAACAAATTCATGAAAAATAAAACATAAATCCAATGTTTAAAATAGAAAAATCATGAATTTAAAAAGTTTAATTTCGAAATTCGAAAAACTCTCGATGAGGTGCACACCTGCAGGGTCCCAGGTACCTATATGCCAAATTTGGAGGCTCTGCGATTAGTAGTGTGAGCACCAGAGCGCAGACAGTCACACACACAGACGCACACACGCACACATACACACACACTTCTCTTCATTTATATAGATGATAAATGACATTTATATTTTTCAACTTTAGTGTAGGATGTTACATATTAGATGTCATAATTTTTTTAAACATAATTTATATGCAGGAGCTGCTCATAAACAAATTCGATTGCACTACGGCCTTATTGAGAAATTTTTAAACATATTTTATGTTTAAGCTACATTAAACATAACTGAATTTGAAATACTATAAATTGTGTTTCCTTTGAAAATGTTTTGTTTATAAAGCCCGGAAAAAATATTCGAGCTCACAAGGTAAATGTCTGACGGTATATTTATATTTGCAATTATATTTTTAACTTTTTACACACCGAGAAAAAAAAGAAAAAAGGCTTCATCTAAAATGAATAAAAGGTCATTTTCTAAATCCCTAAACTAGAAATATAGATTTCCGTGAAATTCGCATAGAGCACAACAATAAACTGAATAGACGAAACGATTGACAATTTCTAGTCTGCACATTTCCAGATGACCAAACAATATTTTGAATGTTCTGAATCTTTCATAATCCGATAAATTCTTGCTTGATTTTCTAGAATTGGGTAATAAACCAAGATTATGTTTGCTGAAACCCGCTTCATGTATTCTCATTTGTTTGCAGATATTTTTAAATAACTTTGCCCTAGATAATATAGACAAACGCTCTAGAACTCTAATAGGGGTTTTTAGATCTCGTTTTCAAATGTACTAGAATTTATAAAGATGATATGGAACTATTTTTTCTAGAGCCACAATTTAGATTCTAGATATCAGTTTCAGAATTTTTTCTCATTGCATAAAGGCTGAAAAGTGTTTGATTTCAATCTGTCTGTTGATGTGCTCTCTCATTTCAATAAGTAATTTTAGAATACATTGAAAATGATGTACGTTATTTCCCATATAACAACTATCTTCCTACATCGCTCCCTGGGATATCCTGAATCTCCCGGATCGGAAGAAGAACGGACATATTTGGGAAAACTGAGGAAAATTCTAATTTAGTATTTCTAGGATTGATTTGACAGAGGTAGTTCTTGGTAACTACGACGGAGCATCGAAATGACGATGTTCCACGTAGGACGCTACGGCGGACATTTTGCATTCCTACAGAATATACTGGGAGGAATATGGGAAATCGTGGACTTACCGTGGGAACTCTTACGGATGAATATTTACTATATGGGTTAGGTTCGGTGTATCATATTTTCTATCAAAAAAAGAAATACCGATTTGTATATAGTGACAGAAAAAAGTAAAATAACTATTGTACATTATGGTCTGGAAGAATTGTCTCTTTTAAATTTATTTTTACTGATTCATACTAAAAAAAAAATAAAAAAAAAAAAAAAAAAAAAAACTTAAAAGAATTAATAGACATTTTTGAATCTTTAAAAATAAATGTTATATATAAAACATCAGATTTATATTAGTGATGGTTTTCAGAGAAAAACAGATTAAACAGATTTATTATCTGGTGGTAAAAGGACAAATCGATTATTAAACAACATGCTTTATAATTGATCAAAAACTTTTTGATGGCACTCCTCCCAGTTAAATTTAGCTTTAGGTGTTGTTAAATTAATGAGGGGTTGAATTTTACTCGCGTAAGATGGTAATAAAGATCTATAATGATTGCATGCACCAATAAACTTTTTCAATCGTCTTTTTGTTTTGGGAGTTGGAAAAGGTGTGATTTTAATTATATTAAATTGTATCGACTTAATTTTATGTTCACATGAACTAAATCCTATATAAATTATCTCTTCTAAGAGAAATTTACATTTGTTAGGGGATAAAGTAAAATTATATTTCTTTAATAAATCAAATGAAATTTAAAGTTTATCCAACATTTCCTCAAATGATTGAGCTCCTACTACAATATCATCTTGATACGCGTAGAAACCGTCGGTGTGAGTTTCATCAAGAAGAATGCCAATCATTACTTGATAATTTAATCTTGCCATTTTAAAACAAAATGGCAGTCTTTTTACATAAAAATGTGCCCCATGGTGGGGTAAATGCAACAATTTCCTGTAACTTTTTTGAAAGATCAATTTACTAATATGTACTAGGTAAATCTAAGACAGAAAAAATCTATATGTTCATAAATGTGCTAGAATTGGGGATATTTTAGGCAACGGGAAAGCTGAATGTTTAATTATGCGATTGAGGAGTCTCAAATCTAGGGCTAATCTATAAGAAATTTGTTTATTTTGCTCAAATTTCTTTTTAACTAAGAACATGGGGCACAGCCATTTTGTGGCAGACCTCTCAATTAGACCAGCTTCTTCATTTCACCAAGCTGTTTATGTGTCTCAGATTCCAGAGCCTGAAGAACAAGGAATGTCAAAGTCTGAACAGGATATTTATGAATTAAAGACACTTTCAATTGAATTTTGTCTGTGTGTCCGAACGTTTTTATATTTTTAGACAATACCCGAGAAAACTGCATTATAAATTTAAGAATTTCATTTTTCCTATTATCATCTAAATGCTTTAATTCAAACTCCGAAGGTTGAAGGTAACTTTTTCTTAAGTTTATTATTTCTTCTATGGGAGTAATTCGATTTACATATTCTTCATAATTTTCTGCATTACAGTCATGCAAGTTTAAAGTTTCAATTTCTGAAATTGGAAAAAAAAAAAAAAAAAATCTACGAAGAATGGATGTTAAAAGAACTTTTAAATATTTTCTAATGCTATTTCTACACATGCAGAAAATGAGACAGTTGAGTTAATAGTTTTAATTGATACTTTCCGGGAAATGGGCTTATATTTGTTGTTAGGTTTTAGTTTTTTAAATAATTCATTCGAGATAATAGATAATGACGATCCACTAACCAGAAGAATACGTGAAGTATTGGTCTTAAATTGTAAATTAATTAGATGAAGATTAGTATTTTGTGCTTATACATTATCCACTATTTCAGAATTCATACCAGAAAGTAAATTTATGTCTATTTGTTCTAAAACTTCAAGTTGAATTCGAATATTAGTTTGTAAAAATTTGGAAAATTTGCCTGACGAAAAATTTTTTATTAGGCCGAATTTTATATGTTATGATGTATATATTATCATGTACAAAATAAGTTTGTGAAAGCATACAATGGCGTAAAATTGAGACCTATATGTCATGATTTTCACTCAGTTCAAATGCACCAGCATTATTTGAACTGTTTACGAGTTTAAATTGTGATTATCAAAAGGTTGGACATCAATTTTAGTAAAACTTTTATTTTTATTTCTATCTCGTTTATAATTCTTATTACGGAATTTTCTTTGTCATTTGGGTTAGTTTTGTGGATTTTGCTCATTTCTTTTTATTAGTGAACGAAATTTGCGACAGTTTTTCATAATTTGCTTATATCTGTCACAAAAGGCACAGAGTGTGTTGTTCTTCTGTTATAATTCTTGTATTTGGATTGTTGTAGAGCTCTATTTTTGATGTATTGGTTTCGGCAAAAATATTTTTTATGGTCTGTGTCTTTATGCAGTGCTGAGTTTTGTTTATTTTCACCTTGAGATGTTTGTTGCTGCATGGAATTTATTTGCTGTTTTAAAGAGTTGATTTTCTGATTGAGCTAATTAATTTGCTCGTTTGGTGGGTTTGTAGTCATGGTTGCGGAAATTTCAATCTCTTGTATTTGTTGGACTCTCTTAAAATTTCGAATATCTTTTTTAAGCAAAACCATTTTAGTGGAATATTGCAATACCGTCATGGAGTGTGATATTGGTATTGCGTTTTAAGCCTCATTATCCCTTATGTTGGGATATATTTGTGAAAAGATTATGTTAAGTAGTTGGAACAAATCATTGAGAGTTTCTGAGGACAACACGGCCGAAATTTGAAGTGATTGGATGTTTGTACTAGAAGCAATGCTATTAATACACTCCTTAAAATTTTCAGCAATCTGATCCATAGTTAACTTTTCTTTAAAAGATGAGTCCGTACGCTAACAATGTAAAGCAACCCCGAAGTGGTGGGCTCTGAAAAAAGATATATCTGTTCTCCATCATATTACTTTATTTTAAATTTGCTTTCAAATTGTGCCTTGCGTTTGGCATCTCATCATTTTAAATAGCTTTATTTCAATATATTATATAAAATGTACTTTTTGTTTGTTGTTATTAATAAAACACCCAAATATATTGATAAAACACTTAAATATATTGATGAGACACTTAAATATATATTATAAATATTAAACTTGTTATAGAATGCAGAATTTTGCCTATATTTTAATTCTACATTACAGTATTTTTTTTTCCTTCTAATTATATATCTCATATGATTACTGTTTCAATGATTACTATTTACCTTTCTTTTTTTTCCAAATTTGAAAAATCTTATCTTCAATAATTTTGGAAATTTTCAAAATCTGCAAAAACAATATCTTCCTACAAGTGTCTCTTCTATCAGCAGACAAAAAAAAAAAAAAAAAAAAAAAAAAAAAAAAAAAAAAAAAAGTCGAGTTGATTTAATAATTTAAGCAAAAAGTCATTCTAAGTTTAAAAAAAAACTTGTGTTAGAGAAAAAGCTACAAATAAATAAATAAATAATATTATAAATACTTATGTCACACAAAGTTTCGAATTTATTAATCCTTTCTAGTCATTAACATATAGTTCTAATTATATCAAATCAACCAGAAAATTAAAAAAAAGAAAAAATTTTAAACTAGTGAAATGCGTTCTTTTTAATTTTATTATTATTATTATTATTATTTTAGAAAATTTACTGCTATAGTCTCCTTAACGAGAAAATTCTCAGTTTAATTACATTACTTTATATATTTATTTATTTTTTTAAGTCAACAATTAAAAAAAATGTGTTATAATTTAATTACAGAAGAATTTAATGAATTTTGCTATGCATATTCAGGTAAATAATAAAATAAATCAAAAGAGAAGATTAAAAAATCAACTTTACTTCATCAAAAATATAGTTTATTTCATAAATAGGTAACGAAATTCAAACTGTATGAATAAACTCATAACAAAATAATGATTATACAACAATTCAACCGCTAACAACCTTGAATGTCTGCTGCATTCACTATAACTTAAAATTAAATATAGTGATAGAAAAACTCAATAAAACGATTTTAAAAACTTTTACAGACATATATATATATATATATATAAATATAAACTTTTCACTCAATTTACATATTTCCATTAAGAGAGAAAAAAAGAAAAAAAACAACATGTTTTTCTCAATTATTCAAATGCTAACTACTTTAGTCTTTTTTTAATATCAAGAGATCTTTACCTAAAAATGTTAAATCCCAAATGACTGAATATATTAAACAAATAAAAAGCATTTTCTGTCATTTTGATTTAATAACTAGGAATGGAAAATTTTAAAGAAAGTTGTAAGTTCTTGACGCATTCTTTATTTCATTTAAAGAAACTTCAGTATGACTTATTACAAAATAAATTGAATTCTCAGCATATTTCTTCAAAATATTTCTTAATTTTACGCATATTCTTGATAGAAATTGAGAACTATTTTCTCGAAGTATTTCAGACTGCCTGAGTACATTTTAATTTATTTTTCTAAATACAAATAAATGAATATATCTGTTTTAATAAATTTCAGTGTAGTTCAAACTTTTTTTAATTACTTCGATGTATATCATGGAATTGCCGCTTCTGCGTTTTAAGAAATGGCTTAGAAAATTTTGAGAGCTAAAGAATAAAGAAGCATACAACAATTTATGTTTTTCAGAAAATAGATTACTAAATCCATTTTTTACTCCCATTACCCTACTACCATAGATAATGGAAGTATTGTATTTGGTCCAACAATTCGAAATCGAGATTTCACCTGATTTATACGTTTTAAGGTCCCTTGAGTCCAAAGAAGTGGTTTTTGGCAATTGATCAGTGTGTGTGTGTGTGTATGTGTGGAATGTTCTGGATATCATATCTCCGAAACTAATAAAGATAGAACTAGAAAACTTCAGAAGTAAGACAGGTCTGGTGCACAGATGAGTTTTAAAAATTTTGATGAAAATTGAAAAACGGAAGTTGGACATCGGATACTGGAAGTAGGACCGTAAGTCCATATCTCAAAAACGACTCTGACGATTTTCTTCAAATTTGCTATTTAAACACTCTATTAGATGTCCTTTCGAATGATATAGTTGATTAATTCAGGATAATTAATAGGTGTTCTGTATAAATAGCTCAATTTCAGGTCTTGCATGCGCGTTCCTTTAAAAACGGCGGTATGGATTTTTTCCAAACTCACCATATTAACTCATTTGTATATATTCTTTTCCGTGTAATTATTGTTTTACAGTCAATGATTGAGTTTTGGTAAAAATTGGTATCTCAGAAATGGCTCTAACGATTTTCTTGAAAATTGTTATATAAATTCATTCTTTTCTCACGTATAAAGTTGTAATTAGAGGAAAATTAACAGTCATCTTTTTTTTTGGTAGGTCATCTTCAGATCTCGGAAATTTGTGTTTTATACGCACGTAGAGAACATTTGTTTAGATATTTGAAAAAGTAATACTAAGTGTTAAATAAATTATAAAATTCCCCCTTAATATTTTTTAAAAGGAATATCTAAGCATACTTCAAAAGAATTATGCTACCAAAAAAAAAAAAAAGAATTATAATACGATACACGTTTTGTAAACAGTGTGCACTGTATATTTATTAGAAATATAAATTGCATAAATCATGCATCATATATTAAAGAACGGATTACATGTAAGCAGTGTATGACAAATGTATTTATAGCACATATGGTAAACATTGCTGATAGTAAATATGCCATAATTACTGACCGGTTTTTTAAGCGTAGCATAATCTTACAGAAATATATTTAGATTACTCTTGAAGATTAAAAAAGAAATTTTATTAAATTTAATAATCATTTAAAATATTTTTTTAAAGCATAGAAATATCTATATCAAAAATATTTTAGCAGAATAAAAACTTGCAGAAATGTTTCAAAAATATTCTAAAATTATAAATAATAGCATCATAATACTACAATATAACAAATCAAGCAGCGCAAATGTTATTAACTGATGTTAGTAATATTATTATTCACTGATTTTTATTTATTTTTTTTTAACAATTTTATACGCTTGAAATTACAATAAAGTTATATATATATAATGTTTTCTTCTAAAGGTAGAAAAACGGACAAGGTATAGCTATAATTTATAAAAATTGATAAATAAATGCAAATTTGGAATAACGACTACCTAGAAATCAGCAAAGATTAATGTTTCATACAAAAATCTCCAATGTAATCATACAAGATATCATTAATATAATCATAAATGATTCTTATTTTTTTTTTTTTTTACTTATTATTATTTTTAATCATTTTATTTCATTTAATTTAAATTTT
The DNA here is from genome assembly GCA_963930645.1 of Salticus scenicus. Classification (NCBI taxonomy): domain Eukaryota; kingdom Metazoa; phylum Arthropoda; class Arachnida; order Araneae; family Salticidae; genus Salticus; species Salticus scenicus. Next base: position 188,102,830 of record OZ005649.1, on the reverse strand, counting down.
AAGAAAACTTGAAAAAAATTAATTAACATTACTTACTATTATGAAATGTATTAAGTAAAACACTATTTACATAAATGATTTGCACGTCGCTTATAAATTTTTAATTTATTCCAATACTTAAATACAGCACAATTTATTATTCAGATAAAATAAATAATAATATTTGTGTCTTGGTGTCAGTATAATAATAATAATAATAATTTTTAAAAAATCGAGTTAGTTTCTGTTTATTAACAATAAAGGAAAATAGAAATTATGTAAGATGCTTTTTGGTCGACGATACTTAATTGATGATTAATTATACTTATTTCTCTTGCTCTCTGAACAATGAAATTGTTTTCGAATATTGGAAAAATTACTTTTATGTGATGTTATTTAGAAAGTCTAATATCAGAAACTAAAAATTAATTGCATGTTTTATGTTTGCTAGTAAATCACAAAAAAGTGAAAAATAAATATGGTAAAAAATACATATGAAACATTAACTCAAAAAGTAAATGAATGTAATATTTAAACAGTGATTTTATTACCTATAAAACATACGACAGTGAATAAAGTGGAGGCATACTTCTGCATGTTCACATCCAGCATAGATATCTCACGTATGGAACTTCATGTCACGATACATGCTCCATACATTAAAGAAAATCCTGTAATTAAAAGAAAGTATTATACACACAGAATGATCTTTTTTTTTTTTTTTTTTTATTAGCGCCACAAACACATAGAACTTTGAATAATACACAGTAGTACAGAAAATAGATTCGTTAGTCTGTTTCCTTACCGACCCTGTTAGGGGATTGTAGCGAATTAATTATTATAGGAAATTGAAGAACATCATACCGTATTCCATGGAGCAACGAGTATTTATTGTAGTGTAATACCACCAATTAGGTCAAAGTTCGACGACACCAAGGCTAAACTTCCTACACAAATTTAATATTAAAAATTGTGTCCGGACCAGAAGACTACTCGAAATTTATTTATACAGAAATTTATAAACCTATCTATCCAGCATACCACTCAATTCGTCTGTCTGTCTCTGAGTGTTTTGCAGTTATGTTATTTCAAAGTTGGGAAGAGTTTATTGAAAAATCCTGTATATGTACTACGAATTCTTCAATACTTCTTTGTGGGTTGTGAGTGATTATTTATTATGTACAGTAAGAGCAACTTTTGCCATTCCTTTAAAACGTTTTGTTATTAACCAAATTCATATTTATAATAGAGTTTTATCCCGAATAGTCAAATGAATAAATAACACAATCGTACATCTACGACAGCGGCTTTTAAAGTAATTAATACAAAAACGCAATACATTTATGTATTTATTTATATAAAGTATTGTTGAGAGCAACTTCTAAACGTGGAACTATTTGTTCTCTGGACTGTCACCACAGTCTTCCGCTTTTAAAGTGATAAGTTACCGGATTGCTGGAAAACGCTTTAAAGGTAAGCGGACATTTTACCATATGCGAATTCCTTCTAAAATTTAATAGATTAAGTTTTAGTAATTTATCAGTAAAAGTGTTTTTGTTGATTAGTGAATAGCGTAAATTACTTTCTCATGATATTCGTAAGTTACTTCACAAATACCGTGAAATTTGTTATTATAAAATACTTTAGCGCGTAAAATTTTCTAGCGTTCAGGCAAGTAAATATCATATTTGATTTTCTTCTTATAACTTTATATATATATATATATATATATATATACTTTTATTTCGAGGTTTAAGTTTTTACAAATCTAAATTTTTTAAAGATATATAGATATTTAGGCGGGGTATCAATGACAACCTAGAAATCATGAAATAGTAGTTTAGCATCCAGACAAAAAAAAAAAAAAAACTTTGAATGGACGAAAAGACAAAAGAATGAAAACATATTCCATAAAATATACAAAATCTAATCGGTGAAAAAACGTTCATTGTGTAAAGAGACAAAATTGAACATATATCTTCCATCGATTCTTACATCGTATGTCTGATTTGCTAGCTTTAGAGCATCGAATGAGTGTATGTTGGTGTCATCTCACACACTAATACAGCAGAATTTTAGTTGGGCCAATAGCATGCTACATATTGAACTACTTTCATGAAAATTTGCAGTTAAACGCGTTATTGAACAAGTATTAATATTTCTATATCACTAACATAAACCTTTTTTATATAAATGATTATTTAGACAAAATTGTTATAGAAATTTCCTTCAAAAAAGATTTCCCTTGACCAACATTAATTTTAAAATATAATTTGATACTTTTATACATCCATGAACTAAACCTCTAATTTCTTGCATTTAGCTACAGGAGAAAATTCACATTTTTGTGAGTTTGGTATATTTAGAAAAGCACTAATACGGGATGAATTCTTAATTTTCGTCTTTATACTACGAAAAGTACTTTCTACATTTTAGTATGCGTTTCTCTTTGCTTTATTTTATTATGAATTCATTAAATGAAAATATTGAAAATATTTTTAAACAATTGGTGACAGTAATATTTTTTATGAAATCGAAAATGTAAATTATAAAAGAGCGATAAATGGAAAAGATAAATTCTTCGAATCACACTATTTACATGAGGGTATTAATTTTGTAAATGTTAAAGTATAAAATCAGTTTGAAAGAAAATAAAAATGTATGTTGTTTGACATGATATTGATTTTCTGACACAATTGTCATTAACGCAACAGAGAAAAGCAAAAATAAAACGAAAAGAAATAAAGACATAACTTTATGCTTGAAAGGCTAATTAATTAAAAAATATATATTGTTTGAATTTTAGGAAATTTTTCTATAATAACGTTTTATTTATTTTAGAATTGTTTCAACACCAAGTATATTTTGAAAATATTAATTTTGCAGTTTTTCTTTGAAATCAGCGAAAACATTTTTAGAACAGCGAAAATTATTAATAAAAAAAAAAAAAAAAAAGAAAAGAAAAGAAAAAGAAAGAAATTGCATAAAAAAAATAAACAAAATAAAATTTGCTGATGAAAATAAATTGTTTATCTTTAGTTACAGTCTTCATTTTAAATTATATAAGCTCTCTGGTGTGGAAATATGTTTCATATAACTTCTAAAGATTTTTTTCTCGACAAACTGGCAGCAATATACCAAGTGATCGTAATTGCATTTGGCCTTTTGTGAACTGTCTTTCACTGTAACTAAAATTTCCTGACAGATAATCTTAAGACACGTGCTAAAATGTTTCTAAAATAAATAATCACAAAAAACAAGTCCTTCCGGCTTATTCGGAAGGGTAGGTTGATTTCTTTTTCCTTATCAAGTAGCCGTCATTTTGTTTCAAAATGACGGCTACAAACTATTAACGAATTAGTAGGAATATTGATGTAGGCTATCTACATATGGAGTTTTAAGCAAATCGGTCCATAAATACATTTTTATGTGAAATTAAAATTTTCAAGTGGCCCGCGCTTGGAAACAAGATGGTGGGCCAAGTTGACAAATATATCAATTGCATTTGTGAGATAAGACTACTATACAAATGTAGTTGGAATTAATTCAGAATCTCAAAAGTCATCGTGTTGAAAAATTAAGTGGCTGCTACTTGGATCAAAATGGCAGAGAAAAATGCTCAGTGAACTAATTAATCTAAGACATTGTTGCAAATTTGAAAATAATTCTTTTTTTTTTTTTTTTTTTTTGTAGAAATTCTTTTAAAGAGGCTTAGTAAGTTGATTAAATGTTACTTTTCTGCATTTCTAGTTTGTTTTAACGGTAAAATAGCCTAATTTTCCCTTAAAAACGCATTAAAAAGCTCCAATATGGCAGGTAATGGATTTGGCGCCAAATTTGGCGACTTTTCCACTTAGCGACTTTTGGCGAGAAACTACATAGTTCATTAATAAATTTCATTGAGACAATTATATAGTCTATGTATACATCAAAATTCAAACAAATTCGGAACACGCTTTTTACAATTTGAATTTGAAATTTTCAAGTTGTCTCCACGTGAAAACAAAATGGTGGAGCAACTTGGTTAAGAAACTCATCCAAGATAGTCATAACACAAGTAAAAGACACTGTCCAAATTTGGTTCAATTTGAAGTATTATTTCGGAAGTTATCGTGATTTTAAATTTTCAAGTGGTAGCCTGATTTCAAGTGGCCCCGCTTAACTTAAGATATCCGCCACTTTATTTAAAATGGCGGATACGTTCATTAATAAACTTCATTGAGACACTTATGTAGTCTATGTATACATCAAAGTTCAAACAAATTCGGAATACGCTTTTTACAATTTGAATTTGAAAATATCAAGTGGTCTTCACTTGAAAACAAAATGGTGGAGCAACTTGGTTGAGAAACTCATCCAAGATATCCATAACACAAGTTAAGACGCTGTCCAAATTTGGTTCGATTTGGAGTATTATTTCGGAAGTTATCGTGATTTTAAATTTTCAAGTGGTAGCCTGATTTCAAGTGGCCCCACTTAAGATATCCGCCAATTTTTAAAAATGGCTGATAAATTTCATTAATAAAGTTCATTGAGACTCTTATGTTGTCTAGATTTACATAAAATTCAAGCAAATCTTGCTTTAAATACGCTTTTTACAATGTGGGTTAGAAATTTTCAAGTGGCTGCCACTTGAAAACGAAAAATCGGAGCAACTTGGTTAACGAACTCATCCAAGAAACTCATCCAAGATATTCATAACACAAGTTAAGACACTGTTAAAATTTGGTTTGATTTCGAGTATTATTTCGGAAGTTTTCGGGATTTTAAATTTTCAAGTGGTAGCCTGATTTCAAGTGGTCCTGCTTAACTTAAGATATATGGCGGATACGTTCATTAATAAACTTCATTGAGACACTTATATAGTCTATGTATGCATCAAAATTCAAACAAATTCGAAATACGCTTTTTACAATTTGAATTTGAAAATTTCAAGTGACCTCCACTTGAAAACAAAATGTTGGAGCAACTTGGTTAAGAATTTCATCCAAGATATCCATAACACAAATTAAGAAGCTGTCGAAATTTGGTTCGATTTGGAGTATTATTTCGGAAGTTATCGTGATTTTAAATTTTCAAGTGGTAGCCTAATTTCAAGTGGCCCCACTCAACTTAAGATATCCGCCACTTTATTAAAAATGGCAGATAAATACCATTAATAAAGTTCATTTAGACCCTTATGTAGTCTAGATTTACATAAAATTCAAGCAAATCTTGCTTTAAATACGCTTTTTACAATGTGGGTTAGAAATTTTCAAGTGGCTGCCACTTGAAAACAAAAAGTCGGAGCAACTGGGTTAACGAACTCATCCAAGATATTTATGAGATCAGTTCACTGTCCAAATTTGGTTCGATTGGAGTATTATTTCGGGAGTTATCGTGATGACAAAATTTTCATTATATATATATAGATAGATACATAGATAGATAAACGAAGTGATTGCAATAGGTCGATTTCTAAAGAAATCAACCTAATATATATCTGTTAAGGAATTTATTACTCCTAACATGATTGAAAATCTGTTCAATAAATCACTGGATTGTGTTTCTCAAGCTCTATTACAAGAGAATTGTCTTTTTTTTTTTTTTTTTTTTTACTTTTTTAAGCAGTATCATAGTCAGACAAATAATTGTAGTGCTGCACGCGTATAAAAAAACAAACTGATTTGCATAAGTAGATGGATTAAGCGTAACGTCTGGGTAAAAAAGAGAAAAATCGAGGGAGTATCATACTCTCAATTACAAAGAGTTTTAACAAAACTAGTGTTTGTCATAAAACCATCTTTCTAAACCACGGGAAATATTATAGCACATATTTGGTCATTTCGATTTGGAAAGAATTTGACACGGAACAATTCAGAGATTGCAACATTTTAATTTATTCCGGATCATTTTTAGCCTCGTCTTTATATATACCACTTTTATTTTACAAGTAACCTTTTCTCATTTTCCTGTAGATGTATAATGGTAAACGTATTCTATAAATAAAGTGGTGCGAAATAAAGGCGGAGTTAAAAATGCTTCGCAATAAATTAAAATGTTGAAATCTATGCAATTCCTTCTTCAAGTGGTCAGACACCTGATCTCGATTCTAAAAATCTGGGTCTTTATGCGTTCAGAGAGTGATAGGACATTTGCGAAAAAGTCGTTTCTACTGACGAATGAACATGATACCAGTAGTTCATGTACAGAGTCACGACAGATCAATCTGACGTACAGAACCGTGTGGAAAATACAAAGAAAAATAAATCACATTTTCCATATAAAATTAAGCAACACTAGTAACTACTTATTACAGACTTTGGCCGTATTTTTTCTTTGGTATTGGTTATTCCTTCTGAATTTAAAGCGATGACGCTTTACCATTAGATATCATTTGCAGAGACAACGCCCAAATTTTATCCCAACGGAACGGTAACTGCCATAAATTGTCAAATCTGGGACATTCTAAATCAACGTGCTTTCCACATATTTTTTTATAAACTAGCCTAAAGTTACTTTTTGTAGCGCCAATTCTCAATTTAACTTCGAACCATTCATTCCTTAAGAAATTGACAATAACGGCCACGTAACATGCACTGTAGCTGCCTGAGATGTTGGAACACACTCAAAACATTTTTTTTTCTTAAACTAAATAGTTAACTTTATCACATTTATGACGAATAATATATTTCCAAATAGTAGACATTGTGTACAGAAGAATCTGCAGCCTTATTTTACTAATGGAAGGATAATTATCAATTTATTCCCAATTGCGTGGCTGGCGGGTTTTCCTCCTTTTTTTTTTTTTTTTTTTTTTTTTTTTCCGCTTATAAGACAATTAATTTAAAAAGCATAATTTATTCAAGGAATGGTACAATTCTGTCTGACCTGAAAAATTCCATGCATAACGTATATCATTAAACATATGTGCGACACATCACTAGATATCAGCTGCAGTAAACCGACAAAATGTAACAAAACAATGTTGTTTGCATAGGTATTAGTAAGATGTTTGTATTTCATTATAATGCTTCACTTAACGGAATTTTTCATTTATTTCTTTTAATATTTCAACTCATACTTTTGCTTTATTATTTGCAAATTTTTAATTATATAGAATTTTCGCTTTATTTATAGAGTCTGAATAATCCATGTACAGTTACAAACATCTAGTACTAGAGATGAAAATTCCACTTTTTTAAGGAAATCGAAATCCTACATTTACACATAGATGCCAATATTTTAACCCCTTAACGCGCGCTGACCTCGCTGAGAGGACGCAAAATTTAAGATCCAGCTGCAAAAATTCATCGCGGAAACTTTTTAACAAAAATTTACGTTTATAGCATAGCAGAAAAGGCCGGTTTTTTTAACCTTAAAATTTAAAATTTCTTTTAGTTTAATTTAGTTCATGAATTCCGGTGGCAGTATAATTTAAATGATACGAATTTTCTTGCGCCGCAAAGGGTTAAATTATTTCGGACTATTTTTAGACCCGACTTTTTTTCATACCACTTATTTTTTAGAGATATATTTTTCTTCTTATTTTATCGAAGATATATATATTAAAGAAAATTTTTCTATAAATAAATTGGTGCGAAATAAAGACGGGGCTAAAAATACTCCGGAATAAAATTCTAATTTTAGTAAATTTATATTAAGACACAGATAATATATTCAAATTATTTTTCTTAATTGAGAAAATCATTCAGGTGTGAATGCAGAATTTCCTTTTCTTTAAAGAAAAAAAGAAAAAATCGGAAATTTATCCCGGCGTGGTAAATTTATGTCATTATACACCTCTAAAAATAAAAAGGAAATATTATAAATTAAGTAAATTAGTTTAAGAAAGCTTATTATAGCGTCCATGATTATATTAAAAAAAATCAATTGATTAACACAATTTTTTTTTTATTATATTCTCTATCTAACAAAAAGTATTTGGGCACTTTCGAATTTAGACGTTTTGTCAAATATGTAGATAAAGTGCACAGGGATTATCTTAAAACTTTAGGAGTATAGAGAAAATGTTATATCTCATATATTTAAGCGAAAGTTTTGTCTTCAAGAAGAAAAGAGGATCAGTAAAATAAATAAATAAATAGTCAAAATGTAGTCAAAATAGTTTAAATGCGTTTTAGCTGTAGCCTGTGCTTGTGAAAAATTTCCTATTCATCTGTATAAATTTTTATGAGGCTACCACATGCATTCATGAAGATATATCGGTTTATTTAGAAAATAGTTAAAAAAAAAAAAAAAAAAAAAAAAGCCACTTTTTAATTTAAAACACGTAGTGTAATAAACCCATTGCAAAGCCAATTTTCGGAAACTTAGCGTACTGTAATCAGAATGAAAAAAAAAATTAAGTGCTTTACGAAATATGAAAAGTTTCACTAAACAATTTTTAACTATGCATGCTTAAGTTAAAAAAAAACCCATTTGCATAATATTTAATAAAAGTACTTATATAAAATCCCCAAACAAATATTGTGTAAATTAAAAAATATATAAGAGATAGATTGAACAGAATTTCAGTTACATTCAAAATACCCTACGTGTTATAATTTAATTTTTTTTTTCAAATTTTGAAAGAAAACATTTTATCTAAGTGGATATATGTTATCGGTACAGGTCAGTTCGACGCCAACGTTTCGACGCCAACGGTTCGACGCCAACGTTTCGACGCGGGGGCAGTTCGACACCAGGTCGTTTCGACGCGGGGTCAATTCGACGCCATATTTTTTTTCGTATTTTTATTTATTTTTAGAATAAGTTTGCATCATCATTCAAATAAATGCGATATGCCTGATATAATATATATATTTTATATGTTATATATATGAAGCGTGATTCAAATACCGATGCTGATTTTGCTCTCTATGCACGTATGAATCCTGCGTTAAGTTTTGTGCCTATCGAAGATCTTGAAAATGCTTTAGAAGTTTTGACTGAGAATTTACCTAATCAGTTAACCCCAGTTTTAGATTTCTCTGAAGATTATTACGTTGGAAGGATTCAGAGAAATAATCGTCGCCGTCGTCCTACTTTTAAACCAGAAATGTGGTCATGTTATGCTAGAACCTTAAATAACGAAGGACGCACCAATCATTTCGCGGAAGCCGCGCACAGGCGTCTGCAGGCTGAATTTGGTGTTTCACACCCCACATTATGGAAATTCATAGATGGTCTCAGACATGTTCAAAAAACAATTAATCAATGTTATGAACAATTTGTAAGTGGAGATGAACCGCCGCACAAGGGGAATAAGTATCTGCGAGTTGATATGAAAATTAAAGTAATAGTTGAAGATTTTGAATATCGAGAAATAATGGAATACCTGAAAGGTGTGGCGCATAATTTTGCAAAGGATTAGTATAATAACAGTCCTGTGTTGTAATCTTATTTATGTGTAACCTTATTTATCTGTAATCTTATTTATGTGTAAACCTATTTATCTGTAATCTTATTTATGTGTAACCTTATTTATCTGTAATTATGTTTGCCTGCAATATAACTTCTTTGTAACCATATGTTTATTTACCATTTCTGTATTTTGCCTTTTTCATGCTGTTTTGTGAAATAAATAAATAAAAAAAAATTCCATGTCCCAGGGCCTTGAAGTTGGCGTGGGGGCTTCTCACTAATCTGGGACACACACACACACACAAAAAAATCTAGAACACTTTTACACATATACACATATATTTATTTCAAATATGCATGCAAACAATTGCTAATTCAATAAATAAAAATCAGTCATATTACTTATTTATTTGAATCACGCTTCATATATATAATATATAATATATATATATATATATATATATATATTATATATTATATATTATATCAGGCATATTGCATATTTATTCTAAAAATAAATAAAAATACGTAAAAAAAATGTGGCGTCGAACTGACCCTTCGTCGAAACGTACGGCGTCGAACTGCCACCGCAGCGAAACGTTGGCGTCGAACCGTTGGCATCGAAACGACCTGCTTCGATATTTTATAGCCTCATAACAAAAATCATGCAGATAATTAGAAGAATATTCATAATCACATGCTATAGCCAAAACGTATTTCAAGCAATATTTTTTACAGGGTGATCCAAAACATGTTTTATTTATTTATTTATTTATTATTTTTTACTTGCCCACTTTTCCTATTCAAGACAAACCTTTTGTTGAAATATATGAGGTATAACATGATACTTATACACCTAAAATTTCAAGATAATTTCTCTAGAATTTCTCAAGATATTTAACAAAATGACTAAATTCGAAAGTGTGCAAATACATGCTAGTAAGTAATGTATATGAAGAATTTTTGAATTTTTGTAATTTTAGGTTTATTTTAAATTCCACCATCTTATTCAATTAATCATTATTTCGGTTTTTATTATATATATGTATATATTTATAAATTTTAACTTAAAATATCTCAAATAAAGGTATGTATGTGAGCATAAAATTATTATTTGCAGAAAAAAAAATTACCAATATATTTCTATATCAATTTTATTAAAACAGCCATTAAAATAGAAATAAAGCCATTTATTTTGTTTTGAAAATTACATCTCAAATCATTTTGGTCATTTAAATTATCATCAATATATAGATATAGATAGATAGGTATAGATATAAATATAAATATGGATATAGATTTATATTATTTATTTATTTTATTTTTTTAATGCAAACAATTAACAAAAAGTAGGCTCGATAATTTTTTAGATCATAAAATTCAATAATTTTCAACTGCAATTAAACACATAAATAGTGTCTACTTTGGAAATATAAAGTTGTAGTCAGCATTTTAACTATGGAAATAAGTAGTTATTGAAATACAGAAAGTATACATTATTGCGCTTCGCTACCATTAATTAATTTCGTTAAATTTCCACAGTAAAAATAAAAAAATATTATTATTTTTATTATTATTACTAGCAGGCTACGCCCGCTTCGCTGGTCACTATTTTTAAATGAATCACAATAATTAATGAATTCTCAAAATTGCATTAATTTTTATCATGTGATAAAAAAAGAAGAAAAAAATTTTGATCAGAAAAAATGTCGCACCGCGTCCCCACTGCTTCGGCAGCGTAGACCCGTGCACTGCGCGCACGTATTCCTTCACCATCCTTATGACTTCTCAAAATTCCATGTTATTACTCATAAACTTTCATTCTCAAGAAAAGGAATTAAAAAATATATCATTTAGCATCGGTTAAAAACTCACACCGGGTCGCCACTGCCTTCGGCAGCGTAGACACATGCGCTGCGCGCGCACGTTTGAGGATATACGTGCGCTGTACACGCATATTCCTTCTCAACTCAAAATTTTATTAAGAAAATAAAATTAAAAAAAATCTTTTATCATCGGGTAAAATCTCGCACCGGGTCCCAAACCCATGCGCGCTGCGCGCCTATTCCTTCCCCACCGTTCCAGCCCCTCCTAATTAACTTGCATATACCAATTTTGAACGGTCTTACTCAATTAGCTGAGATGCAAAAGAAAACCTGATCAGGACACTTTAAATTGTAAATCAGGTGAAATCTCGAATTCCACTTTCGATAATGTAAAAGAACTTTAAAATATCTTTCGAATGATGTATTAGAAATAATTTAATTAGAATTAGAATATGAAATATTGAAATTTAAAATATTACAGCGCCATCTGGCGGTAGAAATTTCTGTAATCTATTGTTCCATTCCAGATCAACAAAGCTTTCAAATGATGTATTACTCGTGAAATTATTTTAATTAGTAGATGAGATACAAAAGAAAACCTAATCAGGAAACCTCAAAACGTGTAAATCGGGTGAAATCTCGAATTCCATTTTCGATAATGTAAAAGTACTTTAAAATGTGTATCAACTAAAATAAGCTTTCAAATGATGTATTGTTTATGAACTTTTTTTAATTAATAACTGAGATAAAAAAAAAACTCATTCGGGACACCTCAAAACGTGTAAATCTGGTGAAATCTTTCGATAATATAAAAGAAATTTAAAATATCTTTCGAATGATGTATTACAAATAATTTAATCATAATTAGAAATTGAAATATTGAAATATTGAAATTTTAAAATAATACAGCGCCATTTCGCGGTACAATTTTCTGTATTCCACTGTTCGATTCCAAATCAAAAAAGCTTTCTAATGATGTATTACTTATGAAATTATTTTAATTAGTAGCTGAGATACAAAAGAAAACTGATTCAGGACACCTCAAAACGTGTAAATCTGGTGAAAACTTTCGATAATTTAAAAGAACTTTAAAATATCTTTCGAATGCTGTATTAAAAATAATTTAATCATAATTAGAAATTGAAAAATTGAAATTTTAAAATATTACAGCGCCATCTGGCGGTACAAATTTCTGTATTCCACTGTTCGAAAAGTTTTCTAATGATGTATTACTTACGAAATTATTTTAATTAGTAGCTGAGATACAAAAGAAAACTAATTCAGGAGACCTCAAAACGTGTAAATCTGGTGAAAACTGTCGATAATATAAAAGAACTTTAAAATATCTTTCGAATGATGCATTAAAAATAATTTAATCATAATTAGAAATTGAAATATTGAAATTTGAATGTATTACAGCGCCATCTGGCGGTAGAAATTTCTGTAATCCACTATTCGATTCCAAATCAAAAAAGCTTTCTAATGATGTATTACTTATAAAATTATTTTAATTAGTAGCTGAGATACAAAAGAAAACCTAATCAGGACACCTCAAAACGTGTAAATCGGGTGAAATCTCGAATTCCATTTTCAATAATGTAAAAGTACTTTAAAATGTGTATCAAGTCAACAAAGCTTTCAAATGATGTATTACTTATGAATTTTTTTTAATTAATTTCTGAGATATAAAAGAAAACTGATTCAGGACACCTCAAAACGTGTAAATCTGGTGAAAACTTTCGATAATTTAAAAGAACTTTAAAATATTTTTCGAATGATGTATTCAAAATAATTTAATCATAATTAGAAATTGAAATAATGAAATATTGAAATTTTAAAATATTACAGCGCCATCTGGCGGTACAAATTTCTGTATTCCACTGTTCGATTCCAAATCAAAAAAGCTTTCTAATGATGCATTACTTATGAAATTATTTTAATTAGTAGCTGAGATACAAAAGAAAACTAATTCAGGAGACCTCAAAACGTGTAAATCTGGTGAAAACTTTCGATAATTTAAAACAACTTTAAAATGTCTTTCGAATGATGTATTAAAAATAATTTAATTGGAATTTGAAATATCGAAATTTTAGCTGAGATACAAAAGAAAACCTACTCAGGACATTCTAAAACATGTAAATCACGTGAAAAATCTAATTCCATTATCTACGGTAGTTTTATTAATGGAAGTAAAAAGAAAAATAAATATTTTTTATTTCCCCAAAACCTATATATACCACGGTACGGTAGTCGGGTAATGGAAGTAAAAAGGAAAAGAAAAAGTATTTTTTAGTTCCTTCAAATGTATTTTGTTGCTATGGAAACTTCTATCGTCTATTGAAAGATGGATTACGTGTTAGAATAAAATTTATTTTGCAATTAAAATGTAACTGCTTTGTTTATTAATGAAAATTGATGAAATTTTAACTGCAGGTTGTTTTTGTGCTGAAAAGGTTGTATATTAAGTGTTGTGTACGAAAAAGAAAATTTGAAGCACTTAGAAATTTGCAATTTTTAACCCCAGTTAAAGATCATGTGACATTAATGACTTGCACCTGTTTTGTTTCCGTTCGAAACAGCCGTTAAAATCGTCTGCTGAATGCTGATAGAATGCCTCTTTTTAAGCAATAAGGATTTTTGGTATCAAAAAAGCTTTCTAATGATGTCTTACTTATGAAATTATTTTAATTAGTAGCTGAGATACAAAAGAAAACTGATTCAGGACACCTCAAAACGTGTAAATCTGGTGAAAACTTTCGATAATTTAAAAGAACTTTAAAATATCTTTCGAATGATGTATTAAAAATAATTTAATCATAATTAGAAATTGAAATTTTGAAATTTTAAAATATTACAGCGCCATCTGGCGGTACAAATTTCTGTATTCCACTGTTCGATTCCAAATCTAAAAAAGCTTTCTAATGATGCATTACTCATGAAATTATTTTAATTAGTAGCTGACATACAAAAGAAAACTAATTCAGGAGACCTCAAAGCGTGTAAATCTGGTGAAAACTTTCGATAATTTAAAAGAACTTTAAAATATCTTTCGTATGATGTATCAAAAATAATTTAATTAGAATTTGAAATATCGAAATTTTAAAATATCTGGCGGTAGAAATTTCTGTAATCTACTGTTCAATTCCAAATCAACAAAGCTTTCAAATAATGTGTTACTTATGAAATTATTTTAATTAGTAGCTGTGATACAAAAGAAAACCTAATCAGAACATTCTAAAACATGTAAATCACGTGAAATCTCTAATTCCATTATCTACGGTAGTTTTATTAATGGAAGTAAAAAGAAAAATAAATATATTTTATTTCGCCAAAACCTATATATATACCACGGTAGTCAGGTAATGGAAGTAAAAAGAAAAAGAAAAAGTATTTTTTAGTTCCTTCAAATGTATTTTGTTGCTATGGAAACTCCTATCGTCTATTGAAAGATAGATTACGTGTTAGAATATAATTTAATTAGCAATTAAAATGTAACTGCTTTGTTTATTAATGAAATTTGATGAAATTTTAACTGCAGGTTGGTTTTGTGCTGAAAGTGTTGTGTACGAAAAAGAAAATTTGAAGCACTTTGAAATTTGCAATTTTTAACCCCAGTTAAAGATCATGTGACATTAATGACTTGCACATGTTTTTTTTCCGTTAGAGACAGCCGTTAAAATCGTCTGCTGAATGCTGATAGAATGTCTCTTTTTAAGCAATAAGGATTTTTGGTCATTTTCGCGATCGATATGGGTCAGCATTTTAATTAATACCTCCGAAACTAATTAAGATTTTTAAATTCTGTTTCGAGGAAAACATCGGAAAGGCTCCAGAGCATCCGTATGTCAATTCTTGTACTTCTGCGTTCAATAGGGGCTGAACGTATAAAAGAACAGACAGACAGACAGACAGACAGACAAACCTTTCCATTTATTATTATAGATTATTTTATCGTTCTAATCGAAAATGAAAAAGATTATTTTGTAAATGTAAGAAGTCGAGAAGGCGGAAGAGTAACATGTTTTACCTAATTGCATATTATGCGATTTTGATCGTTGTGCCAGAGTGTGTATTTTAAACTTCTCTCAGACGGAAAAAGGTGTTGTCTCGTCTGAAGTATATTGCCGCTCCTAAGCTCCCAAACGATTTAGGTATGGTTGTTTTTAAGAATAAACGAGATACAGAAATTTAAACAACGGAACCGACATTTGACGATAATTTACCTCAAGGATGTTTAAAACGGAAAGGGTAGAGTTTATGATGAAATTGCGATATTCTGATTGGAGTAGTTCGTGCTGAAAGCTACTGTGTCTGATTTAAATAGTCGAAAATGCATGATTGACGAAAATGCGCGAGGCAAATTGTATCAAACCACGATATTTCTTCGAACGTATCCCTCATGAAAAACCTGTTTATAAGGTAGTATGTGCTAATAACTTTCATATTCCTTTCATCTGATACCGGCTTTATGGAATGCATGACAATCATACGGCGAAATAACTCAAAGAATCAAACACTTTGGGAGCTTGTCTTTAGAATGAAGTTCATGCAAAACGATGTTGTGCAAAATACCAAATTTGTCATTTTGTTTATCTGAGATCGCATTCCCAGTGACACGACTTCATATCTAAAGATATTCACGTTATTTTTTTCATTGTAATGCTTGGGTCTCTAGAGTCCAATATTGGACAATGTACACGTTTGCGATTCTTTATTTTACCAGATACTTTGACGCGTTTGTTCACATGTCATATTGGTTTCGTCGCATACCATTTCTATTCCGCTGTTGTTAATAAGGTTCTTTTTAAACATTATTTTTTCAAGATAGATAATATATATAATATGACAGATAATATATATATAATATATATAAATATATATATGCTTTTATAATGCTATGAAACAAAAATTAAATACAGTAAAACTTCGATTATCGATGTAATTTAGACCGAATCTACGTCGGATAATCAAAATTTCCGGATAATAGAGAATTTTTTAAATAATCATCTAGTTTAATATGTAACATCATCATCGAACTGTTATTATGACTGTTTAAACTGGTAAATAAATATCTAAATTCAAATTATACATGAAAATGTATCTTGAAGAAAAATACTTACAATGATTTAAACGGTAACTTCATCTGACCTAAATTGTTCGTACTTTCTAATGCAGCTCTGTCATGAAGTTTTCTTAAAAGCATTATTTCAGAGGAATCACATTGTTCTTGTTAATTCAACAATGCAAGACTTTTTGAAAAACATTCAAACCATCATTGTCACTTTTTACTTGGAAATCATTATTTCCTTCGTCATCATCTTCTTTTACATCTTTTTTTGGAAAATGTCGGGCTTCAGCGATAATTTTTGTACTGTCATTTCGAAAATATCCCTTGCATACTCAAGAAATGTGAAAGTAAAAAAATAAATAAATAAATAAAAACATTAAAATATGAATTTTGGTAAGACAGAAAGTTTTGTTTAAGATTATTTCGGATGAAAGACGGTGAAAAAAAAGTCCGAAAATCAACGTTGGTTAACGAAGATTTCTGGTTAAACGAGAGTCGAATAAACGAAGTTGTACTACATACTAGTTTTTAAAAATATTTCTCGCTCATTAAAAGACAGAATCATGTGCTTAAATTGATGTAAAGTTCACAAATATTGTGTTCTTAATTTACTTTAGGAATGTACGGCAGAAGCCATTGCTGCAAATGGCTCAAAGTATAAAACACTAAAGCGATTTAAATATATGAAAATGTTAGTCATTTAATTATGAGCGAGATATCAAGTTTGCCATCGCTCTTTCTGTATCGAAATATTTATATATATTGCCAGTAACTTAACCTCAGGGGAAAAAAATACAACAGTAGAATCATGTTTTCATTGTGAGGAATTATTTTTCTGTGCACAATTATGCACATCGTACGTGTCTGCGATTCTACACTTTTTCATATATTTTGAAATAATTGTTCACCTGCTTCTTCGGTTTCAGCTGTGCTCTCTGTGCTACACGGTTATATATCGCTCTTTCGTCGTAAGTCATTCGTTTGTCAGATTATATCTGTCTAATGAATCTGTGTTTGATGTGACTGTATTGATCTCGCTGTGAGCGATAATTTAATTATTTATTTTATTAGTTTATTGTTTGGAGCATCTGATGTCGATCCCTATATAAACCTCCATAAATTATCCATAAACACTCTGGAATTTCGTTGCTATTCGACTTAATACAACATCGCCATAATGTGTGAATGCGCACACCCTTACAATATTAGCAATGAGTAATACTACAAATATAATGACTAATTTTTGCAGTTTTAGTATTTGCATTTTCTGAGTTCTGACGAGTTTTACAGCGATACGTAATATTTTCATTCCGCTGCCGCTAAGTAGGCACTCCTAACACCTTATTATTATTATTATTATTATTATTATTATTATTATTACTTTAGGAATGCCGATTCTACATAAATTAGTGAATTTAATCTAATTAAATGGTAAGGGACCGCAGAAAACCTCTATTATATATTTATTATTGTGTGTGTGTGTACATGTGTTTGTAAATTATTTATTTATTTACGTTTAATAAGATTTAAAACGGAAAGGTTAAATTTTAAATGAAATAGCGCTGCCAGTTTTAATAATAAATGCGATTTGTTTTCCCTATATGTAAATATTCTTGTGGTTTAGCTAAATTTAATTATAGAATGCAAAGACAATATATATATATATATATATATATATATATATATATATATATATATTTTTTGTAATTTCTACAAAACTATATTAAGAACGTTCCTAGAGATAACTTCTTTACTGACTTCATTGAACATATACATTTCATTTGGATGTAAGTCATTTTACCGAAGAACTTTAAGTCACTTTAAGTAAGTCATTTTATCGAATCCAGGTAATCATATCTTGTAACACGTACAATGGCATTAACAATTACTTAAAAGAACACTTTTAAAAACAAAACATTAATAAAATTGGTGCTAATATCAATTATTTTACATTATTTAAATACACTTCTCAATTTTAATTTGTATATATCAACCTCTTTGTTTTCTCTTCATTTTCTATTCAAGGCCTGAGGGATATGTTTTTCAGTTTTTTGAACTCTTTCTAGGTGACATAAATATACCAAATTTGATAAAACTACTCTTCCGAATTAGCGAGTAAGATTTGTTTAAAGCGTATTTTGAATTATAAACATTCTGTATATATATATATATATATATATGTATATATATATGTAACTGGTGCACTTTATGAAATTAAATAGGAAAAACAAACAATATGTTTAAAAAAAAAGTGGGATAAAAATACTGCTTTCTCAATAAAGGTTGTTTGTTTTATTTCAAAAACTATTAATTAACTTTAAATTAGTCTGAGTTGTATTTGTATAATTTCTTCTTGCCTTAATTTTATCGTTTGTCTAAAGAATGCATGTCGATTACTAAAGAGATATTTGTAATTAAAAAGCATAGCACGTTCTCTTTGTTACTCTCCGTCACGCATGCCAAAAAAAACAAAAGAGACGTTGAAATGAGGATGAATTTGTTTTAGTTGAAGTAGGTATATAACTACATAAATCACAATTTATTTATTCAACAAAACCACTTTTTAAGTCCATATTTAGAAAATTAATGTATATATAAATTATATATATAAATATATATAACAGACTATTTCTTACTAAACATAACAAAGATATCTAAGTAAAATGTACAATACACGCTAATTGTTTTTTATATAGATACTTTTGTAAATTATGGCTATTATAATTCATTTATTTGGTTTAAAGAAGCAATAGATAGCAGTATGTTTGACTTATTCTGCAGTGATGGGCTTTAAAAAAGCCAAAAAAGTTGGAGAATTTTATAATTGTTGATGAAGGTTGTGTAGATGAGCAACATAATTAAAAACATCTTTTTTTTTATTTATTTATTGATTTAGTAAAAATTTACATTGTATGATATCAGCCGTAGTTATTTTATAGCGTACTCAAAACTGGGATTCAAATTTATAAACTTAAGATCTTAAATATGGATTTTTTTTTTTCTTTAAACAAGCAATTTTAGTTATAGTTATTTTCTTATTCAGACTCTTACAAAAATTAAACAAAAACTTTTTTACGGTATAAGTATCATATTTCACTGTTAAAAAACATCAGTTCAAAAATGCTTATCTGTCTCTGTATTAGCAAAATATTGGGAATACTGCATTTCATGAACAAAAGTACAGAATTTAACCAATTTTAATACTTGTTTGGACCTTGAGTTAAAGTGGCGCTGATAAGCTTTTGGGATATTTTGCAAAAATGCTACTCTTCTTCCCAAGGGTTTATTTAAGAGAAGGTTGAATCTCAGATTCTTAATGTATAACTGTACCAATCTGGATATGTGAGATAATTACATGTATTACCTAAATTTGGAGTACATTTTTTCTTTCAATCAGCGATTTTGTGGTATCGCCGTTTGTAGTATTATACCTTGATTTTTTATGACGAAGAAAATATATAAACGTGCAAACACTTTTTATTTATTTATTTATTTATTTATAAAAATACAATTTAGAAAAATCGTGCTATAGAAACTGAACAGCTTCATTATAGAACGATACATTATTATTATTATTATTTATGTATGTTACAAAAACATTATAATAAAAGTTAACTTGAATGCATTCATTATGATTTTAGAAAGATATGATGTCATTAGTTAACTAAAAAATTTATTTGAAAATATTTGTAACTAAAGTTTTAAAATTGCTAAAGGAAAATCTGAAATAATGATGACAATAAAGAAATATATTCCACTTATATATGCTGTTAATAATTATAAAAACAGTAATAAAATATACTTTCAGCACATCACACAATTTAAAATATCTTTATTCCGACGTTTCGGTTAATATTCCATCTTTAACCGTCTTCAGGGAAATAATGTTCAAAAACTATCAACATAAACAATTTAAGCCATTCTTGGATACTATAAATACAATTCACAAAGAAATTAATACGTGATTACATAAATTATATAAAAAACACTCTATATACATTTTAAAATGAGTTTAGGTGTTTTTAACTCATTTTAAAATGTATATAGAGTGTTTTTTATATAATTTATGTAATCACGTATTAATTTCTTTGTGAATTGTATTTATAGTATCCAAGAATTGTCTAAATTGTTTATGTTGATTGTTTTTGAACATCATTTCCCTGAAGACGGTTAAAGATGGAATATTAACCGAAACGTCGGAATAAAGATATTTTAAATTGTGTGATATGCTGAAAGTATATTTTATTACTGTTTTTATAATCATGACAATTTCTAATAAATTTAAATAAATAGAAAAGGCTTAAATTTAATAGAAACATTTTAAATTTCTGAAAGTAAGCACACACTGTGACATAAATTTGACTATTATAAATTATTAGCTTTATAAAAACTGCGTATGAAAAGTATTTATTATTTATGATTCTGAAATAAATAAATAAATAAGTATATATCTTTCTTTTTATGCGAAAAATAAAAAAGGTGAAAATACATTTATTTTTCATTTAATAATTAAATAAAATTGAGAAAAATCGTTCAAAATAAATGGCGCAGCTACAGTATAGAACCACTTGGAGAAATTTTTAATTTGGTACCCAAGAAACTATGTCTTTTTTCTCCAAGATCTCCACTTATACAATTGCGACAATCATATTATTTCATTTTGCCAAACTGAAAACAAAAATTTAAAGCCGCCAAGTGGCTCCTATTATAATGCTTTACCTAATAAATTTTAAGATTCCTGATGATACACTGTGTAGGGAACGAAACACATTTTAAAAGAAATAATAGTTTAAAATAGGTCCTATTGTACA
Organism: Salticus scenicus; assembly: GCA_963930645.1. NCBI lineage: Eukaryota > Metazoa > Arthropoda > Arachnida > Araneae > Salticidae > Salticus > Salticus scenicus. The sequence goes on along the minus strand of OZ005649.1, from coordinate 188,081,801 downwards.
AAATTAAATTCTGTTTACAATGAATGTATATACATTTATTTTGTTTGGCCCTGCAAACAAATTATTGTGTAAACTGATATTCTACTGAACAGGGAATATGTTCTTGTGTATTTAAAAAGTTACAAAAATTATCTCACATGAAACTTAATTTATACGAGCCCGTCTAGCTATTTATACAATTTTCAATATAGTAAATTGTTAATCCTAATATGATAAATCAGTTTTTCAATGAATTAAAAATATTATAGGAATGGAAAGATGGGACGCCAGAAGGATAAAAAGTTTAAAACATGTTACAGACGAACAAAAAATACAGATGATACTAAATCATCAACAATTTTTAAAATTGTTAACATATATATCAAAATAATTGTTATTCATTTTTATTTTATTTATTTATTTATTTTTTAATGTACAAATATTTCAAAATAACTCTCAATATTCCTTCCAAAAACATCTAAAAACATATTATTATCATTCGTACTACGTCTTGAAAATCTGCAGAACATAAAAAATAAACAAAATACTCCATTCAAAATGACAGTAAATTTCTATGTTTCTTTTCCCGTCTGAGATTGCAAATTCCAAAAAGATTTCTTCAGGGACCTCGAACAGTAAAAGATATCTTAAAAACATCCAGTGCTTGTATTCTGAAATTGCATCTCTTCCTGCTTCCAATCAAGGTAAAACGCTACCAAGGAAATCAAAACTTTCAAAATAATCTTAGAATTTAGAATGAACTTTTCTAAATTTTCTCTTATATATTACTTGTATATTACTTTCCTTTCTATTTATTATATTTTATATTATTTTCTTTCTATTTTCATATGTTTACAACAATAGTAAAACCTTTTTAATTTTCAATTAATATTTCAAATTAATTAATGCTGATAATCATACATATCATAATAATCTGGTGTGTCACTCACACGACTTTCTCTTACACTGAAGTTTAATACAGATATAAATACATGTTGCAGATTAAGAGGTAAGATAACAAGTACTGTTATGTAAACCTGTGTTAAACAATTCAAATTAGGCTTCGGAAGAGTTTTATATGATAATTAGTTCTATGTGAGGGGGGTACCGCCCCCGTCAAATCCCGTTTCATTAATGTACAGTCGGGGGGGGGGGACGCAACACCAGCTGTAATTTCGTTATTAAATGACGCAGAAAAATTTAATAGACATCATTCAACAGGAAATTGAATGCACTTTTTGAAAATGCTGTCGAATTTTTAATTAGGGGTTATCTACATATTGATATGAGCGCCAACTTTGATTTTTTTCAGTAGCAATACCTAATTTTGACTTCATTTTCGAATTTCTGAGAGTCTGCCAGTGCGAAAAAGTATACTGTTTGTATACTTTATCTTTAGTATTTATAGAGTTATAATCAAAAATGTGTTAGGGGGTTGTCTGTAAATGCAGAAAAATAAAATTAAGATCCTATAAGAAAAAAAAAAAATTTTAATGTTTCACACCGGAAATCTTCCAGGAAAAAAATAATTATAAAAATTAATAAAACGTTGCCTCGTTTCCAGTTTCTTAATTATCTAGAATTCAATTTTTTAGATTTGTATATACTTCACAGTACTTTTGTAGATAATTTTAGGTCTATTTAAATGCATTGCACTTGCGATTAGTCCATACAGTACTCTTTGAAAAAAGTGCAATATTTTTCAAGTAAAAGTGTTTATTATGGCCATACTGATAGCCAATAAAGCTTAAATTTTCTTTCGTAGGTGTAACATAATATACGAAATGAAATTATATATATATATATATATATATATATATATATATATATATATATATATATATACAACAACGCATAAACTAAATCTTTTCGGATAAATTATTGTAAGGGTTCATGAAGTAAATATTAAAAAATTTCAATCGCACTTACCAGTTTGGGGTCAGTTGAACTGTTTGGAACAGTACAATTCGTTTTATAATTTCTATGAAAATATAATTTCTTAATTAACCCTTTCGCCACTGCTGACGTAGATTCACGCCATTTGAAAATCTGTAACTCTGTAAGTGGGCGTTCCTTTCGTAATTTGTGTGTTACATATCTCTTAAGTGTGTACCCAGTGTTCATATTTTTGCAATTAAATATACTACGGATATATATATATATATATATATATATATATATATATTGATTAGAAAGAATATAATTATAATGTATATCCATTTGTAAGATAATTGTGAATACAAATATTTGGTCTGAAATATTTTATTTTGAGAGTATAACGCCCGTAGGCGGGTTTACTGTCAAAAAGAAAAAATCCTGCGGTCGCAAAAAGTGTTAAAATAAATTTATAAAAGTTAAAGTATGTTTTTAAAAATGTATAAAATTAAAATATATTAATAAAATTTTAAATACTAAAGAGCTCTTAAAATAATAATCCACCCCCCTACAAAATAAATAAGTAAGTAAATAAATAAAATAAAATAAAGCAATATATGAAGCAAATGATTGAGCCTTTCTTATGTATGACTGCAGTTAAGAAACGATTTTACAAGTCTGTCTTGCATAACAATTCCATTCGTTTTATATATTTGACAATTTCACACTAAACCTATTTTTCTATTTAAAACAGTAAACCCCGCCTATTTAGTTTTTTTTTTTTTCTTCTTCTTCTAGTGTTCGTTTAAAAGATTCAAAATGTATCACCAGATGAAGTAAATACCACTTGTTCATATTTTTGTCAACATAAAATAAGGGGTTTAACACGAATACTCAATGTCACATTTACTTTTCTTTTTCTTTACTTTACTTTTGAAGAACCATGAAGGCGGGGCTTGTCTTCTTTAGAAAACAGGAATTCTTGATGCTATGTCTAAAAATCATCATTTTTGTTTCATTTCGTTGCGTTTTACCTTTTTTTTTTGTATATAATTTGACCCGTAAATAAAAAATAAAAATACGTTGTTTAGTTTTCTTTGTTATTTTTTAAGATTTGATTCGTTATCTCATGCAAAACTTTATAATAGACGGCCCCCTAAGCCACTCCAAAAGAAAGATTTATTTATATCTCGAAAACTAATCACTGGAATGAGCTGCAAATTTACACACCCATATTTTTCATCATTAGGATTCATTTTATGTAAAAATTAATATAGGTCATAATTAATAATTTTTATGAATAATTATTTTTTTAATATTTTTATATTATTTTTTTTAATATTTTTAGAATTAAAAATATTTTTCAGAATCAAAACTAATGATGGATTATGCTTGGGTTTCTTCACTGTATCTCGTAAAAAAAAAAAAATATATATATATATATATATATATATATATATACATATATATATCGATCATGTTATTTTTTGTGAAGATATTAATAAAAGTTTGAAATATGAATTTAACATTAGCACCTTCAAACTTTGAACGCTTATAACTCTGTGAAAAAATAAGTAAAATATACAACCAATGTACTTTTTCGCGTTGTCGCGATCCCAGGAATTCAAATATGAAATAAAAATGGGACATTACCATTGGAAAAATCAAAGTTGGTGCGCGTTTTAATATGTAGACGACCCCCTATTCAAAATTTCAGTTCATTTTCTGAAACCACTCACAATTCCCCGTCGAATGATACCTATTACATTTTTCTACGTCGATTACAACGAAGTTACGTTGAGTGTTGCGTTTTTTTTTTTTTTTTTTTTTTTTTTTTTTTTTATCTCCGACTGTACCTTTATTTATATAGAATTTAATTCGGTTATTAAACAATAATTCTATTTAAAAAAAAATAATTTATTAAAATTGTTATATATATATATATATATATATATATATATATATATATATTATGATAATGCAGACGATTTCCGTATTAGAGAAGTAGTATAACACTAAATATGTATTAAAAAAAGTTGAATATATTCTCAATATTACATTAAAAAAAAAAAAAAAAAAAAAAAAAAAAAAAAAAAGTTAAAAATGAAAAAAATCGATAACTTTCTTTTAAATTATCGCAGATCGATGGTTCAGCCACTCATTTTAAAAGTATTGGCGAGCTCTTTTGAAACATACCCATCATGATAATTTACTTAGGCGAGGTTCCTACATACACAATTTTTTTTTCCAGTTGACTACCTCTATTACAAAAAACATATATTATTTTCATTTGGTTTAGTGCAGTCTATAGATGCTAAACTCTACTTACCTGCAACTTCCTCCATAGACGTAATGTATTTGAGTACTTTTGAGTGTCCCTGTACACGAACCATTTGCTTCATCTCAACGAAAAGCTTACTGTAGCATCTCTATATGATGCACATTTAGAATACCGAGTTTGGAATTTCTGCTAAAATTCGTTCTTGAGATATGCTCATAAAAGACACACACAGACATCCACACAGACAGACACACAGACAGACACACATAGCATACTTTAAAAACAAGGTTTTCGTATTAAGGGCACCTTAGAACATGTAAATATAACAAAAGCTCACGTTCGAAAATTTGGCCCTAAAACAATACTTTCTCGGTCCTATGGGTAAGGGAAAGTAAAAAAGGTACACGACTGGAATGTACTAAATGTAGAATTCCAAATAATGTGACCTATAACATGTACATAAATTTTCAGATCAATCAGATGAGGCATTTAGACGCTATTGCATTTTAAACGATTTGAGCCCAAAAAGCCACAATGAGAAAGTATTTTTCTTTGTGTTAAAAAAAAAATAATAATAATAAAAAAGCTTACAGCTATCTTTAAAATTGCATTATTTCTATAAACTTTCTATAAATATATATTTTTTTTTCTTTTTGTAATACTTTATAATTTTTTATATTTTTGGTGCGCTACTTAGAGATTATAGCGTTTAAATAAATCTATTTAAAAAAAAACTTTTAAAACCCAAATTCTTAATATATCGTATCACATACATCTTTTTGAAGTTAGAATAAAATTTATTCAATTTGAAAAAAAAAAAAAAAGTAACTTTTTTAATAAGCAAAATTGAGGTAAGCTGAACTGCAAATTCGTCTTATGTTGTACAGGCTGTATATTATATTTTTGTGTTCGTGAGAGAAAAAAAAAAAAAAAATGAAAACTGCAATTTTTAATTTCACTTCAAAAACATGTGACTTAATGAGTAGCAGATTTTTTTTTTCTTCCTCCAAACGGTTTCCATACAATCGTTTACTGTTGCCACCTAAATTCATATACTTTAGTTAATTAAAAAAAATGTAATTGTCCGATCGATGAGCTGTAATCCGTCGGATTCACAAAAATCGCCCTTTTAATTTGTACCTTATTTGTAACGATACGACTGATATTTCTAATTTATTTTTTTAATTTTTCTAACTTATTTTCCTCATTTTAAGTAAATGTACTTTTTTTTTTCTTATTCTGGCGAAAAAATTGGCAACAATTAAGTTATGGATAAAATTTAACTGGCTAATTTATCAAAAATTAGAAGGTTATTATTTTCCCATTTTAATTAATTTAAAAAAAAAACTAATCAAAAATTCGAAAATCGGACTTCGAGGACTTCGAGGTGCATCAGGAGAGGTCATTACGAACCTCCATGCAAATGTGTGTAGCTCTGAGATCAGCAGTTTTCCTGAAAAGGTCTGGATATACATACACAATGACACACACGCACACAACTATCGTATTTTATTATATGTATAAATTATTAATATTATTTATTATACCATATAGTTTTCTGTTTTTAACAGTTAAAATAATCCTTTTCTGCCCTTTAAATAAAATTCATGGCTATAAATCTGCCAAACTGTGATAAACATTGTAGGAGAGACTGGCGTCCAGCAAAATGGAGGTGATATTGGGATTCAGGAGATCATATTACATAAGATTCAGCAAGAATGGTTTCAGGGCTCGAAAAAAAAAAAGTTTTTTTTTGCAGAGCAGTGTAATTTGTTCTGCGTGAATTAGTGTAAGAAAATATAGAAGAAAGTATTGTCGTTTTGCAATCTCATTTTTTTGTCTTTTTTTTTTCATTTTTTTTTTTTTTTAACTGTAAAAAAAAAAAAAAAAGCCTCAAGAAGTAAATTTTCAGAAATTTAAATTCAAAGCAACCTTTTCCAATCCAATAAATCCAATGATTTCCTTTAAATATTTGTATAAAGGTGTGAAACACGTATATAAATAATCTCTCTACCAATGTTCTATTTCTAAATTAGATGCTAGAAAAAAATAAAATAAAAAAATCACTAAGGTAGTTTTATATTAAAGTTGTACCAAAAATAGTCGCCAATAGAAATATATTAATTTAAAAGTTTTAATTATAATAATAACCTCATAATTGTCATAATAGCCTCATTATTTATTTATTTATTTTTAAAGTATGAATTTAAATTAATCGTATAGGCTTTTTCTGGGGGGGGGGGGGACGCAGGCAAAAACCTGCTACTGTACTAGTAGAAGAGAGTAGTTATCTTTCTCTTTGCCTGCATGCAACATAGAGAAAAAAAATATTAAATCATTGAATTCATTTTTCTACTAATTTTTATTTCATATTATTTCACGCGCACTTTTTATTTCCTAATTCAAAATTATTAAAAAAAACTTTTTCGATATCGCTTGACTGATTATTATTAATTTTATTTTCTTTTTCTTTCAATAATAACAAAAAAAAAAAAAAAAAAAAAAAAAAAAAAAAGATTTTGATGAAATTCTGGCAAAAGCAGAATTTAGTTTACGACGGAGGACTATTAGTTTTTTTTTTCGTCCCAATTATGACATCGCTTTCAAATAATCAATTATATTTTCGATAAATTTTAGATTTCGATAAATGTCGAACTATCGAAAAATGATTTCGACAAATGTCCAAATATCGAAAACGACAACGCAAAAATCCCAGATTGAGACTAATAGGCCCTCAATCCTAAAAATAAATAAACAAATAAAAAATGAGTTTCACCAAAACCTATATGGTCTGCTACTGTGACGTTTAATATGTGTATGAATTTTCAGTTCATTCAAATATGGTGTTCAGACGCAATCGCACTTTAAGTAATTTGAGGCCCGTAGGGCATAATGCTAAAGAATTTTCCTTTGTGTCCATGTAAAAACTTATAAGTGCTAGATTCTGCAGAATCTTTATGCTTCATGTGACGTTGACCAAACGTACGTATTTAAATTTGAACTCAATTTGATAAGGCATTTAGACGCTAATTGTTTTAACCCATAACCATCATTAGATAGATGGAGATAGATTCTAGGCCATACATTTTAGGCCATAATGATAAAAAAAAAGAATAAAAATGTCGTTTCCCTTTTAAAAACTATAAGTACTAGACTCACAAAGAACTATAAAGTTCGACTACAAAGTCACCTTTAACACGTACATAAATGTTTATCTCATTCTGATAACGCAGTTAGACGGTTTCGCACTTCAAATAATTTCAGCCCGCCGGCCATAATGATGAAGAATTTTCTTTGAGTTCCTGTAGAAAAAAAAAAAAAAAAAAACTATACGTGGTAGACTCAACTAAATGTATGCACTTCGTGAAATAATGACCTATAGCATGTATGCAAATTTTCAACTAAACTAAAAAAGCGTTTAGACGCTATCGCAGTTTAAACATATTTTGGCCGATATGGACCATAATCATAAAGAATTATTCTTTATGTACCTGTAAAAAATCTTTATTGGATATATATATATATATATATATATATATATATATATATCCAAGTTTTTTTTCGTTAAAAATAAAAAAATCGATAACTTTGTTTTAAATTATCAGATTTATAGTTCAACCATTCGTTTTAAAGGTATTGACGAGTAAAGTATTTGGTTCCATCGGACATATTTGTCCAGTAACATTAGCACCAAAAATTTTACTTCAAGAATGTTGGTAACTAAAAGTGAGTTGGGATTCTGAATTACCTGAATGTGTTGGGAAAAAATTGAGAAATGGAAAAGGTTACTACATAAATTGAAAGACGTTGCTTTACCAAGACTCCTTGTACCTGATCCTCAGAATACGCAACTGAGCTTACATATGTTATGTGATGCTAGCTAAGCAGCCTATGAAACTCTCGTTTTTCTAAGAGCAGAAAGTTTTGATTTCATTACATGTCAATTTGTGCAAGCCAGATCTCGAGTAGTTCCATTGAAGTCAATCACCATTCCTAGATTAGAGCTTTTTGCTTGTACCATTGGAGCAAGACTTAGCGCAAAGTGTAACAGCAGATTTAAGACAGCCAAGTATTCCAACACATTTTTGGACAGATTCATCGAATGTTCTTTTTTGATTAAAAAAATTAAAATTGGGCACCTTTTATTTATAATAGAATGCAAGAAATTAGATCCCTCAGCCATCCAGAGGATTTTAAATACGTACCAGGAATGCTCAATCCTGCTGATTTGCCATCTAGGAGTTATTCTGCGGAATATCTCTTAAAATCTCGGTGGTGGGACTTCTTGGTTAAAAAAATCTTCAGAATTTTGGCCTAACCGAATTTTAAAACCTGGTTTGAATGTAATAGCATTTGAAAGAAGAAAAACGATAGTTTCAGAAGCCAATGTATCATCGGAAAACATTGACTTTTATGAGAAATGTTCCTCGTATAAAAAGATGTTAAGAGTCATAGCATGGATACTGAGATTTAAAGAAAATGCTAAAATGTCTAAAGAAACAAGAGTAATAACAAGTTTAAAAGTTGAAGAAATGGAAAAGGCTGAACTTACGATCATGAAGTTCGTTCAGAATCAAGATCTGAATTTTAAGAAAAACTTATCCTCTTTGCGTACATTTGCTGATGAAATGAGAGTGATCAGAGTTCAAACTAGAATATCAATGAGAAAAGGTTCAGAATGTTTTAGATATCCAGTAGTTTTGCCAAAGAACCATAATGTAACCCATAGACTTATTAAAAAATAACATACATAAATGAATCATTACTAATGAATCATACTATTATAATTATTAATGAATCATACAAATTTTTATGTCAGCAATTCCAAATAAATTTTGGATAATGAGATGCAGAAAGACTATTAGAAAGATTCTGCATAGATGTGTCCAGTGTCAGAGATTCTCTTCGAAAGCTGCTGAAATGCTGAGTTCACACCTGCCTGAAGACAGAGTGAGAGAAGCTGATGTTTTTGAAATTACTGGAGCACACCTTTTTGCACTCCTATTTTTAAAAGATGGCAGCAAGTGTTGGGTAGTTCTGTATACGTGTGCAGATTTTCGAGCTGTTTCACCTAGAATTCACGAGTTTCTTAACAACAGAGAATTTAATTTAAACTTTGAGAAGATTGATTGCACGTAGAGGACGACCTCATATCATCTACAGTGATAATGGAACAAATTTATTTGCGACAAGAAAATATTGAATTCTATAGATTGGACACAGATTCAAGAATATGTCACTGTAAGCAGAATAAAATAGAAACTCAACCTTTTAGCCTCACCGTGGTTGGGTGGTTTTGGGGAGAGATGGATTCGCATTGTCAAATGAATGTTGAAAATTGTTGTAGGAAAAGCCTATTTGAACTAGGAAGGATTAAACACAACCATTTGCGACACAGAAAGCATTGGGAATTCACGACCACTTACATATGTATCTGAGGATACAGAAGATTTAACACCTCTCACACCTAAAATGTTTTTGAAAGACATCCGTGAAACTGGAGTACGTGATTTGGATTTTATTGAAAGAAATAACCTGAGAAAAAGATTTGAATAACGACAGAAATTGAAAGACGATTTTCGCAAGAGGTTTGAAACTAAATGTTTGTGATCTCTTCGGGAATTTAACAATGTAAAGAAACCTCCTAGCAACAAAAATAAAATTGGATATTTAGTTTTAGTTCAAGATGGCAATTCAAAACGTATTCAGCGGCTATTGGCCAAAGTGGTAGAACTGTATCCTGGTAAAGATGGACAAGTTCATGTTGCCAAACTGAAAACCATGAATAATGAAATTTTACGCATACTACAGATAATTTGTCTTTCAGAACTTAGTGATACAATTATACACAATAATCACATGCAAACTTCTAGAGTGGGTAGACTCATCAAACCAGTGGAAAGACTTAACATATAAACTTTCAAAACTGACTTTAAAATTCTAAGGTTAATGGGCTAGAAATTGAAAGAACTAAATTTTTCTAAACTATATTATATTTTTAAGAAAACTTGTATGCAGCTTTATATTACATTGCTTATTGTTATTATTATTTTTTTTAATTATTGTTTTTATTTTACTTAGATTATTTTAGAATGTTAACCAATTTTCCTTTTTCTTTAATATTTTGTTGAGCATGTTCATACTATTTCGATGCTCAAGGTGGGAGGATGTTGCAACATCACTGCGTTCCCCCATCTTTTAACTGTCCAATTCGCTACCTGGTGCGACAGCGGAAATGATTTTCTTTCTTTCTTTCTTTCTTTCTTTCTTTTTTTCAACATTTGGATTTATTAGAATAAGAATTACTTTTGGATGTTCAGTTGAGAAGGATACAAACTAGATAAAAGAAAGGCACGTTTTTCTGTGTCTTAGAAATTATTATTATAATTTCATTTAAGTTTGATAAAAGAAAAAGGAAGATATTAAATATAAGAATCATTTGGAATAAGAAATAATATTGATAATTTTCTGAAGAATGTTGAAATATCTCTCAATTTTTAGACATATTTTTCATTGTAAATAGTACACCTTCATCTACGAATTAAAAATATGAAAAACCGAAGCTCAAAAACTTTTATTTTTGTGTCATCGAATTCCTTTTCAAGTCGGCCGTGAATAGAAGAAAGGGTGAGTACCTTTTCGATAATTAGTTTATAAATAATAATAAATAAGTTTTTTTTTTAATTTAAAGATATTTATCTCTAATTATAATTTACAAAGAAAAGAACCCTTGATAGTAGATTATATTACAGAAATAATACTGTGATAAAATAAGTAAATACAGAAAGAAATAATCTTCTGCATTTCCGTAGGGAAAGAAATGTAATGCATTTGAAAAGTATGGAAAAAATAATTTTATAGAAAATTTACCACATATTTCATCTTTCATTAAATTTGAAATATTTACATTTCTATTTTGGTATATGTTCCCTATGCACTGTATACAATTTGCAATTAAGTGCAACTTATTCAATTTTAATGCTAAAGATTCGAGCATTTTTGAAATGTTATTCAAATCAGAATTAAAAAAAAAAAAAAAAAAAAAAAAAAAAAATGTAATTGACGAAAGTTTTTGAAAAAGGTTTTTTTTTTTCTTTAAATTTAGTGTAACATTTCAAAAATCAACGTAAAGAAACTTTTATTAACTTAATCATTTTTCCTATGGTCATATTTTCTACAATGTTTTAAACACTTATGCATTTTTAATTGCCAACGTATCTCTACGTAGCAAAGATATAGAATTAAAAAAAAAAAAAAAAAAACGTATTTTAATTTTTGTATACGAAGTTTATATTTTTACACTTGTGTGAGGAATCTATGAATCACAAAATTGATATTTCGTCCGTGTATAGGTTAGCTAGTTAATTAGCAAGCATTTAACTATTTTGGTAATTAATATTATTTTTTTATTGAATAAAAATTATCTGATAAATAAAGAATTGTAGAGAAATAGCGCGAATTTAAACACATATATACGTAATATTGTCTCGAACCCTATTATATACCGACATTATATTTTATTGTTCGATATTCTAAGATATCTAACATATCACAATAGGCAACATTTTTCAGAAACAACTATTATGTGTGTTATTTTGATCTTAAAGATACAGTTTAAATCTTTAAAATAATAATAATAATAAAAATAATGCATTAAAAATAACATAAAAGACTATATTTAAGAAGTTATTTATAAGAATAGCTAAGAAAAATGAAAGAATAGAAAGACAAATGATTGTGTTAAAAAATGTAATATATAGAAGACAAGAAAATGATCAAAAATTTTGATGAGTGTATATACACCTGTATAATTTTTAACAACTGTTAGTCATTCATTTATTTAGAATATTGCATATAATTATTATAGAAAATTTTGATAATTTGCCTTTACATAGTAATTGTTACTGTGTGTAGCATATTAATATGAAAAGGAATCGAAAATGAAAGTATTCATTAAGCTTAATATATCAGTATGAACATGTATTTAAATTAACATAAAAGTTTTAAATAAAATTTTAAAAGCTTTATAGGTAACTAAAATATTAAATATGTATTTTCTATGGCACATAATTTTCTATCTCAATGAATTCAATTTAAACATAAATTTTTCTTACACGTTTATTTTTTAGAATAAATCTAAAAATGCCTCATTACCTTTGTTTACACTTATTCTCTTCGCTGTTTGAAGGCTAAGTAAAAAAGTATAAAGGCCAACTTCCGTATTTTCATTTTAAATCGGAAATTAATTTCCTGCCGTTTCTTAGGTATTTGGAAAATATCAATATTTGCCGGAACATAAACATAAATATATCGAAATGTGAAATCTTATGAAAAATTGTAATTTTTAATTTTTTTATTAGTAGAATTAAAGCGTAATTTAATTTACATGAATATAATAAGATACATTTTTTTTTTTTTTTTTTTTTTTTTTTTTTATGAGGTTTGAAATTATGTAGTGCCTTTGAAATAAAAAGCATCTGATGACAGAATTGGAAATTTCCTTTAAGAAAATGTAAGTTCTGCTAAAAATTGTGATATATGCAGTATCATAAGACAACAAACGCTTTTTAAAAGATTATAGAATGATACAAACGGAAAAGGCATTTAAAAGGAATTTTATTTCTTAACATTCTTTTATTATTTTTTTTGTAAAACTTATGGCTACGTAAAATAATATTACCTTATTTTTTATAAATGTATTACGATACAAAAATTAATATATATACACCCCGTGAGAAAAAGATAGGTACAATGGGTTTTTTCTTTGATATTTCATAAAATAACATTATCTAAATTACGCTTATCATTTATTATTATCAAAAAATAAAACTATTACCGGACTAATTTTTGTTTTCAGACTAATTTAGAAAAAATTTAAAGACTAAATTTTTACTAATTTAAGACTACACACCGCAACAAAAAGATACTAAGGTTTTTTTTTTTTTTTTTTTTTTTTTTCATTTTTTGAATATGATTTAAATATTTAATATGTTTTTCATATGTTAATAATTTGTCATGATAATAAATGATCAGCACGATTTAGAAAATGTTTTTTTATGGAAATTTAGAAAAAAAAAAAACATTTTTTTTTTTTTTTTTTTTTTTTTTTTTGCTGTGCAGTGTGTTCTTAAATTAGAAAAATTTTAGTCTTAAAACTTTTTTAAATTAGTCTTAAAACTTTTAAAAAATAGTCTTAAAACAAAAACTAGTCTGGGAATAGTGTTATCTTATGATAATAATAAATGATAATAATAAATAATAAGCACAATTTAGATAATGTTATTTTATGAAAAATCAAAGAAAAAACTTTTTGTACCTATCTTTTTATCGCAGGGTGTGTACACACACACATACACACACACACACATGTATATATATATATATATATATATATATATATATATATATATATGCGTGTGTGTGTGTGTAGAGAGAGAGAGAGAAAATCTCACAAAGGTGAATTAAATTTTTTTCCTACATTAAAGCCATCTTTATTATATTTTTGTTCTACTTTTGTCAAATACCTATCATATTTTGATACACATACATTATACTCATCATTTTGATACTCATCATACTTTGATGCTCAAATTACATTAAATATGAACATTTGTGAACTGCACCCAATACGATTTTTAAACAATATTAATCTTCAAAAGATTCAACAATGCTTTAAACTTAAAAAAATATTTATTAACATGCACAGAAATTTAATCAGCAGACTGTCTTGAAATAAAGAATTTATCTATGCAGAATGGTGCAACTTTTAACCAATTTATGCTTTACTATAGTCATTTGAAAAACCGCAGAAACTATATACCCGCTATGCAGCTTGTCGTATTTTTTATAACCAACTTGAATGGGCAATGCTTTATTTATTAATGTTTTTATTTATTCTTTTTATTTAAATCACATAACAGGTTTCATGTCTGTATTATCATAGATGCTGAAATATAGCTTATGAAAATTATTGCTGATTAGCTGTGCCGCCTGTTGGCAGGTACGCCCGAAGTTAACCATTAAATGCCTGGTTATTTTTTAAATCAATTTAAAAATATTGTATTCTTACCTCTATTAAATAAAACAAGGGAAAAATACTTTAAAAATTCATACTTTATTTTAACTATGGTTTACAGCTAAAAAGCAATTTGTTGTCAATCGGCAAATATGAGGCATTAGATCTTCACTATTATTCTAACCATTCATTTAGAAGACAAAATTGGGTATGTTGCCATAAGGCAACACACGAAATTTAAGGGTTGATCCTTAAATGTCTGATTATTTTTTTAATCAAATTAGAAATGTTTTATTTTTACCTCTGCTAAATAAATCACGGGAAAAATACTTTAAAACTTCATAATTTATTTAAACTATGGTATACAGCTAAAAGGCAATTTGTTGTCAATCGGCAAACATGAGGCATTAGGGCTTCAATATTATTCTTATAATACTCTAGAAGACAAAATTGGGTATGTTGCCGAAAGGCAACACACGGCATGTAAGTGTTAAATCAGTGCTCATTAGATTTTGGTATATGTCACCCAAATGTGACTATGCTGAAATTTTCCTTATTTCAATTAAGGCATATCGTTATGTATCAGCATCTATAGTGTATAAGTATATGTTCCTATGATGCGCATGAAAACATTGTCGATAATGCGCACCATAAACATGCGCATGAAGATAACGGTAAAAAACTATGTTGATTTAATTTAGGTGTATATCACTCAATACGTGTCGCTTATAAATTGCCATTTAATGCTTTGTGCGTGTACAAAATATCTCATCTTCTATGATATTCACAATGCATCAAGCTTTGTATGTTACATGAATATTATAAAAAAGTGATTTCATAAATTAAGGTGCAATGAAATGCTACGTATCTCCAACACTTTTAAAGTTAAATTTTGTCCATTATTCCGTACAACAAATAAATACAGCAGCAAAAAAAAAAAAAAAAAAAAAAAAAAAATGGAAACTCACTGACAGGCAGGAGACATTTGGTAATAAATTTGAATAATGTTTAGTGTACGACAGAACTTGCAATTTCGTCAAAAACTACAGGCCAAAATTCTGTCGGAATTAACGTTTTCTTCTTATGTTTGCAGATAAGAGTAAATATTTGAAATATTTTATTAATGCATGAATTTCAGACAAAGAAGTAAAATTTTCAAATATGTAAAATAACTAGTATTTATTAGAATTAATTATTTTTTTCTCAGACGTAAAATTAAGAATTATAAATAAGTGGAGTATATTTAAAATAAAAATGAAAATAATCCAAAAAGTAATATAACTATTGAAGAGATTTAAATAAAATATATCTTTTAAACATGATTTGAAAAAAAAGGTCACTATTACTAATAAATAAAAATATAGTTTTTGATGTTATTTATTTGGAAAATCTAAAAATTAACACAGACTTACATACAACCGTTTATCTATCTATCAGGATTTATAAAACTGTCTAAACTGTAGAGTTCAAAGTAAAATAAATAAAAAATAAATAAATAAATAAAAATTAGATTGCATCTTTTTAGTAACATAAAAAAAAAAAAAAAAATCTTCAAAAGTTTTACAGAAGTCAAATTTTACATATGATTTGTGTATTTAAAAAGTCACTTAAAAATCATATATGGCCTAAAAACTTTTTAAATTTGAAAAAAAAAAAAAAAAAAAAAAAAAAAAAAAAGGTCCGATCAAACTTTTAAGTAAGCTTTTAAATAATTAAGTGTAGAAAATTAGAAATTTCTTCTCAGTAATATTACGTAAACTAATAATTATAATAATAATTGGGGGAATGATACGTGAAAAAATATCCAAATAAAACAAATCACAGGACGTTTTATTCCATTATGAAAAGTGAATAAAATAAACCCACATGCAAGATTAGCATCTTTCTTCTGTAGGTATTTTCAGGATAAAAGATTACGCATATGGAATTGAAAAGTGTATGAAAATGAGTGTTTTTGTTTGCGTCCTTGACCTCATATATATATATATATATATATATATATTCCTGCAACCTGCAATAACAAAACTTTCCGAATAATACTGCTTTCAAGATCTTCGTCTTTTAAAAAGTAAGTTAACATTACGAAAATCTTCATGTTTGTGTATTCATACATACTAGCATCGCCCAGCGGTCGAATATCGACTACTTTTTTGCAAAGAAAAGTAATTGCCTCCTCGTAAACGGAATTAAATTGCAATACAGGTGCACCAGTTGTTTATCGATATGCATTCAAAGTGAATCAGCAGAGTTTTACATAACCAGTTAGCGCTCAGTGTCCTCATTGGAGGACAGGTAATAAAATGGCACGTATATTTTTTGTGGTTTCTAGGAATGATTTCTGCTTTTTAGTGACAGTTTATAGTGTCACTCTAAATGATCTCTGAAAGTTTTTTGTGTCTACTATTAATTATTATTTCATAATTTGGATAGTCATTTTATGACTTTTCATTCGTCGCGCATATTTTTGCCTTTTGTACAGGTATACTAACTTGAATCAAATTGAATAATAATATATAATATAATACTTTACTAGGAAATACTATATTAGGAAATTAATCTGTTATCTCAAAGTTTTACTACTTCGAAGTTTTCTCGCTAGAACACTAAACGCCAATAAACGACGAAAGGGTATAAATTTAAAACTATCAGAAGAATTGTTTAAGTTAATATATTTTACTGTCAGTTGTCTATATTACTTTAGAAGTGAAATAATCAGCTAATAATATTTTGCAAAATTAATTCAGGTGTTAACGGGTTACTGTATTTCTCCAAGTTTGGACGCTGTAGATGCTGAGAATTTCCTGAAATGAGAGGAAATCGTAAAGTGGAAGCGCCCCCTGTTCGGTGATTTAGCGCAAAAGCTAATCGGCACCAATCTAAACTAAGGTCCATTCAAATATCAAGTTCAGTTAAATTTGGTCCTCTGGTTCATACAATGCAGTGTTCGAACTCAATTAGACATATATTTTCTAAACAATGTCGAATTCAGTTCAAGAAGTCTCAAAACAATAATAAATCCACTTTTTTTCAACAAAAAAAAAAAAAAAAAAAAAAAAAAAGAAGTAATCAGTTTTAGTTAATTCAAATGCAAAGAAATCTCAAAACGTGTAAATTCATCGAAAAACCAGAAATCGATTTTTTTTCTGTCTCATCTACATTATTTTTATGCATGCATAAGCTAGTTATAAATCCACCTTTTTAAAAATAAGTAATCAATTTCAGTTAAATGAAATGCAATGAAATCTCAAAACGTGTAAATTCCTCGAAAACTGGAAATTGAATTTTGTTTTTTTTCCTCATCTTTTACTTTTTTCTTATACATGTACAAGCTAGTAATAAATCCCCTTTATAAAAATAAGTAGTAAATTTCAGTTAATAGAAACGCAAAGAAATCTCAAAAACGTGTAATTTTTTTCAAAAACAGTTAATCAAAAATATTTCGAAATATTCCACTTTCATCATATATATGCAGAAGATACACGCAAGTGAAGTGTGACGTCACTGACCACTGTTGGGGCTAACTAAAAGATTTCCTATGTTAATCGTCCATTCGATTTTTTTTGTCAAAAAATATTAAAAATTGAGGAACATTATTTCCCGAATTTAATCCCCATATTTGGGTATAATTACAAATTAGTTATTCTGCACATGTCTTAGATTAAGTTATTTTTCTGTCAAATTGTCAAAATTTTAAATTAATTTCAAAACTCTAGAAACAAAATGGGCATAGATTTGATATCTATTCGAACTTGACGTTTTTGTGTATTTGGTAATCAAAAACGTAATACGAAAACATGCATGCCCGATGTATATTACCGTAATACACATATATTGTACGAATTTTTTTTCATATTATTGATTGCTCTCTTAATATACAATATTGAAAAATTGAAAATAATTAAATATGTTCGCCACATAATTTGGCGATCTTTTATTATTTGTTCGTTTATTTATTTATTTATTTATTTTTCAGCCAAGGACGACATATATCAAATCTGTACCTTTGAAATGAATTTCATTCCTTTGAAATGCAATGTTTATGTTTTTATTCGAAAATGGATGCCTGCCATTTTAATTTTCTAGAGTTTTGAAATTTAAAATTAAAATTTCAAGAAATTTACAGAAAAAAGTAACTCAATCTAACACACGCAGACAGTAACTTATATAACTATAAATACACCCAAATATGGGGATTAAAATCGGGATATAATATTCCTTAAGGTTTAAAATGAAGAAAAAAATCCAATAGACGATTAACTTAGGAAAGCTTTTGCTTGACCCCGCGGGTGGTCAGTGACGTCATCACTCCGCTTGCTTCTAGTAATAAATCCTTTTTTTTTTTCTTTTCTTTTTTTTTTTTTTTTTTTTTTGAACTCCCCCTCAGGCCTAGGACTCTAGTGCAGCCAATCGGACTTACAACAAATCCAACCCGTACATTGGTATATTTATTTAATTTTCCTATTAGAGATATAATCATTATATATTTTTGTGCCTCCAATTATTACTATTTCAATTTTATTATGATAAATAACGTCGAATTCTGTACCACAATCAAGATTATAATAATTATAATATGAATAAAACTGGTTACTAAGAATGTATGTTTTAAAAAATATCCAAATGCAATTTTAACGTTTGTAATATATCAGTGCAGTGCAATAATAAAACATAGTACACCATTAAATTATACATCGCCTAAAATATGCTATTGTTTTTTGCACTTTAATGACCCTTTAAATGTAAATAAACTCCTTGAAATAATTTAATATTGAATTGTCCACAAAAAAAATAAATAAATAAATGAATAAATAAATAAATAAATAATTAAAAGGAATGATGATAAAAGAAAAAAAAAGTTTGACATGTAAAAAACTCATTTAGCTCTAAATATAATTTTTTTTTACAATAAATTAGCTTTTGTGTAGATGTTTCTCTCAATTACGAGTGGGAATTATAAAGTAAAAAATGCATTTTTCATATTCCATCAGTCACGCAACATATTTCCACGTACACTATATTAAACAAACATTATGAATTATAATTGTTGTTTGCAGTTTTGAACGGTACACGATGTTTCATATTTTGTAAAGACAGTAGTTAATCAGCCTAATATTACAATAACGGAAACCACCTTGGTTACTACGCCAATATGATGGATTTTATCAAAGTAACTAACACATCTGCATTAGTTCGAAAGGATAATGTACCTAATATACTGCATTAAGCTGATTGGTGTAATGTCAGACAGAAGATATCATCGTTAGACAAGTAGACAATAGTGCGTGACGCTGTCAAATGAAAATTGGCATATACATACAGGGAGAGAAGAGATAGTGTACATAATTGTATTCTGATTTATAAAATAATTAATAATAGAAATATACATTTAATAATTAATTAACTTCTGTCACTGTATCAGAAATATGTTAACTATAGTACAGAAAGTGATATATTCATGTTAAATACATAGTAAGAGTGTCATAACTTTCATGCATATTTAAAATGTGTACTATTAACTATTATTGTTACTGATATTAATGTTAAAGGTAAAGTTATGAGAGTCTGCGCACAATTCATTGGGAATATTATGCATATATGTATATAAACTCTTGCTGGTCAATTTTATATTGATTAGATTTTCATGCATTTTCATGTCTATTTTGTTGTAATACTTTAATTTTATGCAGTAGCTATAATAAAACCAAGAGAGATATTTTGCGCAATCTTTCTTTACAGTGATTGTGCATATGGATAGGTGAGCCTGTTTTTAATAATTAATATAGTCAAATTGATAACAATAATAATTAATTTTAAATGACTTTGCTCTAAGTTTTTTTTGTAAACAAATATTATTCTTTTATGAATAACTATTTCAACCTAATAACTAAAAAATCAGAAAAATTAAATTAAATTAAGAAAATTTTAAGAATTAGAAAAATAAAGTCAAGATAAAACTGCAAGTAGTCATTAACTTACTTCTTACCACGTTTAAACTAAAACTAGCCTTTTCATTTTAATTTCAATGTTTCCTCTTTAACTGACCTAAGCTATAGTGACCATATATCCTCGAATTTCGAGGACAGTCCATATTTTGAAATCGTTTTGAAAAATTTTGAAAAATTGTAGAATGGAAATTATTTATCATAATTATTACCGTTTGCATCCTCATTTATTTAGCATAAACTATACCTTTGTAACTACATAATTGTAACAGTTATTAATGCTAATATATTATGAAGGTACTCTTATATGATCCTTATAACCTAAGCTGTCGTTGTTCACAAGCTATGCATTTGCTCATATAAATAGTTCTGCTTTTGTGCAACCACTTGCCACAAGTAACACATGTAAACTATTTCAGTCACTTGTCGAATTTATTATTTAGTACAGTGTAATGGATACTTACTCATTGTTTTGTAATAACCAACAAGCCGAATAATCTTTCCTAGCTTAAATACCATTAAGAACAACGTCTCTCTCCTAAGTAGCTGATACACAAATTTACCCATTTCGTTAGGAGACGCGCAGACTTTTATTCAATAATTGTTCATTTCCAAAGAGACCTATTGGTATTTCTACTTTTGGTCTAGGTTAGCTACTTATTAGAATTCGTTTAATTTAAATATATTTTGTATTACAGCCGAACCTCGTTAACATGAACACTGTTAATGTGAATTACTTTTAACTTGAACCGTTTCCACAATCCCCATCAAAGTGAAGATTAGTTTAGTTATATAAAGATCAGTTACTGATAGAATTAACTACTGATAACATGAACGAATTTTTTATCCCCCGTGAAATTCACGTTAACGGGGGGATGTTTTATTCTAGATGCTTAAAACAATGAACATGAACATTTTACTAAGCACTACACTATTTGTTTTGTACATCTACTTATTGTTGCAATCATTAATGCTACTATTGCTGCTGTAAGCACAGAAGTCGCTGTACGTGCACTGTGCTCCTTCGATCTGATCCCCTAAGTGCGCAATTTATTCGACTGTGACATCTTTTCTAGCTTTACCTCAACAGTAATAACATAAATACAACATGTTTTATTTATTACAGAATGTCTCTTTCAAAAGAAAAAGCATCGTTACTGTTATAAACAACAGCAATTTTTGCATATATTTTCAATTTTCATAGATACAAAAAAAAAAAAAAAACTCTTATAAGCAACAGTTTTCAAAAATACTTCAAAATTTTTTTAGAGCAGTATTCAGCGAAAAATTTGAAAAAGCGTATTTAAAGGCATTTAATTTAACGTTTAAATAATTTATATTTTAATAACTTTTTGATAATTAGGTATTTGTTAATTTATTAGATAATATATTAAATTATATAATTTCACTATGTCAGCAATAGATAAAATTTAATTCAGAAATTAAAAACTCATTTTCAAAAATTTTGCCCCAAAACAATACTTTTGCTACAATAAACGGACAAGAAAAATTAAAAACGTTGTATTCTTATTGTACCACTCGGACCTATTTTATAATATATGTTGCATTTTTAATAATAAGAAAAAGCCTTTTGAACAGTATATATTGTATATTCACTGAAAAAAATGAGATTTATTTTCTGCATATCCTTAAAAATAATTCATAAGATATGAAGCATTTCTTTTAAAAAAAATTCACAGATACAGTTAAATGCTTATAAACTAAAATGGCAATGCTGGACAAGCAGGAAAACTAACATATATTTATATACATATATTTGATTTTTCGAAATATATTTTATAAATACTCATAAAACTTCCAATTCTTTAAGAAAAGTTTTTTTTTTTTTTTTTTTTTACTATAAATCATCAAATATCTATATTTCAATACGATACACTTATGAAACTTTATGTAAATATTTTTATGACAAGTTGTAAATCTCAAGTATACTCTAACACCCATTGAAAAGTAAATAGAACCTGGATTGGTTTATCTTGTCAAGACGTTAAAAAAAAAAAAAAAGCTGTAGTTCTTTATGCGGTGGCATCCATTTCACGATAGCAAGATATTTAATGTTCCATTTAAAGTGTTTAAGTATAAAGAGAAATTTTAACTGTCGCATATGTAATAACTTATGAAAATATCTTCCGGCTTAAAGTGTTTTCATGAAACAGTTTGAATACTTTAAAGTTGCTTGCTATAAAGAATAATAATTTATCATTTTTCAAATATGGTTATATGTTATATATATATATATATATATATATATATATTTGTATGTTTTAAAGTCCTCGTATTATTTTCTGAGTATACATACAAAAACTTATCTTCTGTAATGTCTATTGAAATTTACTTACTCATTGTGAGTTTCCGAAATAAATATTTTTAAAATGCGTTGGATTTTTTTAAGCGGAATATTTGTCCGTGATTGTATATATTGTCAAATAAAATATGTATATATTCTCGAATGTACATAAGTATACATTCTCAAAAAAAAAAAAAAAAAAAAAAAAAAAAAAACTTTGTACAAGGTGATATTTACAACATCATTAAAAATTCCGTACCTTTTTTATGAAAATTATAGATTGGTAATCACAATTTAATTATTTCATTTGTTGAAAAGATAATTTAAATCATTTATTATTATCAATTTTCCCTATCCATATATGGTAGACAAAGTAGTGATATTTGGTGACAAATATTTGGAATGGGCTTTTTTCTAAAATAAACTAATTTTTATACATATTTACACGTTTTGAGATGTCATTAAAACATGTTTTTAGCTGTTGGTTTATTTGTTAAAATTTGCTATGTGTATATTTAATTTTAAACTTTTACATTAAATATTAAACGATACAACGAGTACATGCAGTTGGGAATTGTTAATAACACTGCTCTGCATGAAAATGGCCCCTAATACTATCCATGCAAATTATTATGTAAAGTGATCTCCTGAATCCGAATATGATATCCTTTTTGTCCCATCGCCCACCATTTTTTGAGGACACCATGCTATTCTTATCACTGTTCGGCAAAAATATATGTATAAGGTATTATTTAAATAATGAGATATTATTTAAGATAATATAAGATATAATATAAGATATTATTATAATAATATAAGATATCATTTAAGTTCATTATTATTAGGACTGAGGGCCTATTAGCCTCAATCTGGGATTTTTGCGTTGTCGTTTTCGATAGTTGGGCATTTGTCGAAATCATTTTTCGATAGCTGGACATTTATCGAAATCTAAAATTTATCGAAAATATAATTGAATAATTTCAAAGCGATGTTATAATTGGAAAAAAAAAAAAAAAAAAAAAAAAAAAAAAACTAATAGTCCTCCGTTCTAAACTAAATTATGTTTTTACCATAATTTCATCAAAATTTTTTTATTATTATTATTATTATTGAAAGAAAAAGAAAAGAAAATTAATAATAATCAGTATCGTTGCAAGCGAAATCGAAAAAGTTTTTTTTTAATAATTTTGAATTAGGAAATAAAAAGTGCGCGTGAAATAATATGAAATAAAAATAAGTAAAAAAATGAATTTAATGATTTAATGTTTTTGTTTTTGTTGTAAAATTGACAAAATTTGAATTTTTAACTTCAAAACACTAGAAAAAAATTGGCAAACCTCCATATTCGATTGAAAACACAAACATTTCATTTCAAAGGATGATATTTACACAATAAATATCCAATTAATATAGTAATTAAAAGGAAAATGATAAATATTCTATCATAATTTGAAGTCCAATTTGTTTTCAAATGTCTAAATAAAGTATCTGATATAAGATACTAATATGTTGCAGAGGAATAGATTTGATATCGGTCATCCTTGGGAGAAAATATATATATATATATATATATATATATCGCCAAATTATTTGGCGAACATAATTTAATTCCTTTCAAAAATCATGGTTATTATTGTTATTATTATTATTATTTTTATCAATTTATAAATATATATATATATATATATATATATATATATATATATATATATATATATTTCTTTATTATCAAACTTTCGATGAATAGTTTAAAAAGAGAGAATTGCTAATAAATTTGTACTTATAAATTACCTATAACTATTTTGTAAAAATTCAAATTTTAACTCAATAATGAGATATTATTTAAGATAATATAAGATATAATATAAGATATTATTATAATAATATAAGATATCATTTAAGTTCATTATTATTAGGACTGAGGGCCTATTAGCCTCAATCTGGGATTTTTGCGTTGTGGTTTTCGATAGTTGGACATTTGTCGAAATCATTTTTCGATAGCTGGACATTTATCGAAATCTAAAATTTATCGAAAATATAATTGAATAATTTGAAAGCGATGTTATAATTGGAAAAAAAAAAAAAACTAATAGCCCTCCGTTCTAAACTAAATTCTGTTTTTACCAGAATTTCATCAAAATCTTTTATTATTATTATTATTATTATTATTATTGAAAGAAAATTAATAATAATCAGTATCGTTGCAGGCGATATCGAAAAAGTTTTTTTTTAATAATTTTGAATTAGGAAATAAAAAGTGCGCGTGAAATAATATGAAATAAAAATAAGTAAAAAAAAAAAAAAATGAATTTAATGATTTAATGTTTTTGTTTTTGTTGAAGAATTGACAAAATTTGAATTTTTAATTTCAAAACACTAGAAAAAAATTGGTAAACCTCCATATTCGATTGAAAACACAAACATTTCATTTCAAAGGATGATATTTACACAATAAATATCCAACTAATATACTAATTAAAAGGAAAATGATAAATATTCTATCATAATTTGAAGTCCAATTTGTTTTCAAATGTCTAAATAAAGTATGTGATATAAGATACTAATATGTTGCAGAGGAATACATTTGATATCGGTCATCCTTGGGAGAAAAAAAATATATATATATATATATCGCCAAATTATTTGGCGAACATAATTTAATTCCTTTCAAAAATCATGGTTATTATTATTATTATTAATTTTTTTTTTTTTTATTAATTTATAAAAAAATTATATTTTATTTTTATTTTTATTATTTTCTTTATTATCAAACTTTTGATGAATAGTTTAAAAAGAAAGAAATGCTAATAAATTTGTACTTATAAATTACCTATAACTATTTTGTAAAAATTCAAATTTTAACTCAAAACTATAACGTTAAATAATTTTATGAAAAGAAAAATAATAATAATTATTTTCTTAATTTAATATTCCTTGCACTCATGGTTCGTTTTAATGTTATATTGATTGATTATTTAAAAATATAGTGTCCTTGTACTGTTGCTTCTTAAACGCGTTAAACAGTTTCCTTAATAGCCTGAAATGTACAACTATATTTATCATAATTGAGTAAAATTACTCGATATATTTATATATATATATATATATATATATATATATATATATATATATTAAGTTACCATGATGATAAAACCATGACATAAAATAATAATAATAACATAAAACATGTAAAAAGCTTATAAAATATTATTTCAATACATTCAAATTTATTATTATTATTATATATTATTATTATCTATTATTATCTATTATCATATTACTATTTTGATGAATAGTATGAAAAAGAAAGAATCGCTAGTAAATTTATACCTATAAATTACTTATAATTATTTTGTAAAAATGCATATTTTAACGCAAAGAAATAACATTAAATAATTTTATGAAGAAAAAAAAAGTATAATTACTATCTTAATTTAATAATCCTTGCACTCATGTTTCACATTGATATTATATCGATTGATTATTAAAAAAAAAAGCCTGTGTTTGTACTGCCTTTTAAACACGTTAAGCACTTTCTTAATAGTATGAAAATATAATTTCATTTAGCGACATTGATGAACATTACTCTATATAACTAAAGACAAAAATATTTTGAAAAATTACCATGATGATAAGATGTAAAATAATAATAATAATAATAATAACAATAATAAAACATAAAAAACATATTTTATATTATATCATTTAAATAAATTCCTTTTTTTTTTTTTTTTTTTTTTTTACGTATAGTGCGAAAAAAAGAAATTGCTCATAAATTTGAAAATTTAATGAAGGAGGTAAGCTTTTAAATGTAAGCAATAGAAATCATAAAACCCGATGATCTTTTCCATTTCCTAAATAACAAATACGAAATTCTGTAAAAACAATATTTTTTTCGACATAAGAATATTTATTTATTTTTTTCTTCATATTTATTTTTTTCTTTTTAATCACATTAATGTTGAAGAGGTTTTTATTTAATATCTTTTGAACCAATTATTTTACTGAACTAAAAAAATACAGCTTTAACTAGATTTTGTCGTAACTAATAAGTATACACATTTTGTGTAAAATCGGATATACCAGATAAAAAAAAAACAGAAAGATATAATGACAAACTTTCAGCTTTAAATGTTTTGATAAAAACAAAAATTATTGCACGCTTGTAAATAAGGTGTAATACTGAAAAGGGCAACAACGCAAAATCACTGTATGAAAGAAATAGTACGAATTCTCTTAGTAAGAAGTGAATTTGAGAATTATAACAAAATGAATGTAACTGAAAAGCTTTCAGGCGTTATTTTAAAATTCATTGAGTTTTTACTTTCAGATTTAAAATGTTGATCATTATAGAATTTAGAGAATTTATTATATATTTTTAAAAAATCAATGTTACCAAAGTTATTTTGTAAATTTTTTTCGTATAAGAACTACAACTATATATATATTTTTTAATTTTATGTTGAATCATTTAATAAACTTCATTTTTTTTTTAAAGTCTAAAATTAAATATAGTATATATGTATATATATATATATATATATATATATATATATTTATATATATATATATATATATATATATATATATATATATATATATATATATATATATATATATATATATATATAATATTAAATGATATAAATAACAATTTGCTGTGTAAACATTTTTTAACATATAATTTTGCATGTTTACTAAATATTATAAAACCAATCAATGAAATCACTAAAGTAGCCGAATTAAATTGGTTTCGACCATTTTTGTATTTAGCGTCATTCCTTCCTAAAAAAATAAATAACATTTTTTTTTACAATTTTCATGAAAATAAATAGATTGTATTGGCTCGAGATATTTTTGTTTATTATATATTTTTTTTATTTTAATTAAAGGCACATTTTTAATCACAGATAAGTTTTTTCATGTTCGAAAACTGTGCAACAATTTCTGGAAGAAATGTTAGAAATATTTTTATTATTGAGACAAATAAATACGTAACGCAAAATTTGAAATAAAGATTGTTTCATATTTTAATAAAACTTAAAAAAAATAAAATAAAAAATAAAAAAAAACACTATACGTGGTTCTCACAGATTTCATATAAGAATAACGCTAAATAAACGTCAGTAATACGAAAATAAATCTTTTGAATATCTCACTATATCTACAGTACTTTTAGATTCACATACCTGCCTTATTTTATAAAAGTGTAAACAGCATTGTAGATTAATTAGTGTTATTTGAAAAATAAAAATAAAATGATAAATATTTTGATAGTAAATTTGAATAAAATGAGCACCTATTTTAAACTTTTGCCCTTTAAATTATTTAAAGTGCATTTATATATATATATATAAAGTTTAACTGTAGAATCATATTAATTATCTGAAGTTTGAAATGTAGAAATAACTCTTTTCTCTTTTCTCTTCAACATTACGAGTTTATAAATTTCTTTTTCAAATATATCTAAAATATTCACTATGTCACTTTATATAAAAAAATAAAAATAACACAAATACTATTAGTTTCACACACAAATAACAACAACAACAAAAAAAATAAATAAATAAACATACATAAATTTGTATACCTTGTAGTTTAAAACTTTTAGTTTCATAATTGAATAATATATTATTTAAGAATAAATATTATGCATCAAAATGAACACATTGCTGAAATTTAAATATGATTTTAAAAAAAGTGTAAAAAATGATAGAAACTTTTTAAATGTTAGAGAATTTTACTTGAAAATAAATAAAGAAATTCTTACCTTATTATTTTCTGTAGTTATCGAAGACCAATTCTTCAAGAGCAGTACACTTTCGAAACGAATTCAACAAGTGGTTGAAAATAATAAAAATCCAGTATCAACTGTGAAGCATTCACAATTTTCCCCTAACAATTCCCCGATCAGTTTAAAGTAAAGTTCTACAGTATATTTTCTATCCTGTTATCCAGGAGCATAGCCAGAGAACTGTGGTTTCGGAACGAAGTTGACTTGCTTTGAATGAAGTACTTAATGGGAGATTCCTCAAATCGACAGCGCCCTCTAGTTATGTCTTGATGCTATCCAATATCTGAAATAAAATAAAAAATATTTCATTTCCAAGTTGAAAAACTTTCGCTGGTTTTTTTAAGCAGTTTTTCATAAACAGATTTGTGATCTATAAATAATAATAATAATAATAATACATTTCGTAATAATATATTAAACGAAAAAATATCTTTTAACATATTGAATAAAATTTGCAATAATGTTAAGTTAATACATTTAATATTGCTTTTTGGATATTTTTGAAGGGTAAACAAGTTCACATATGTATTGTAACGAAATATGATGCTTAATAAACTGAGATTTCCCTTTAATTATATGTAAAATAAATAAATAAAATAAAATAAAATAAAGAATTTAATAAATTGGTACTTAAATTTCAAAATTTAGAAGATAATTTATTTTTCGTTAATTATATAAAAAAAACTAATAATTGCATTTAAAGACAAACTAAAGATTAATTTAATCAGAATTTTATTCAAACATCTATTCAATTCACTTATTAATATGTATGTTTGAAAACTTCAGATACCACTTAAAAAACATTAAAAACTACTCTCTCTCTCTGCCTCTGTTTTTCTTCTTCTTTTTCTTTTTCTGACAAAAAAGTAACGATTGATATATATTTTATTAAAATATTTCTAATTCAAGTAATTACTATTTAATTGGATCATCTTATATAAATAATCTACTTTTTATGATTAACTTATATAAGTTTTTTGGATTAAGTCGGCATCGATAATATGTGTTCTCATGCATGCTGAATTTTATTATGTGTAATATTTATATTTTAATTTGTTACACATACACACATATATAAATGTATATAAAATCAACCTTATGTAGAGAATTTAATAGGTGAAACATTTCTTTAAAAAAAAAAAAAAAAAAAAAAAAAGTAGGTTATTATTTTTTTTTTCTTCACGCCTCACATTAAGAGAATTTTAGCTAATTTGTCAAAGGTCTAATAGAAGGCGTCATAATTCAATTCATTTTGAATCCAAACAACTGTAAACGCGAATTTAATTTACGGAACTAATAATTCTGTATGTCTGTGAAATTTTAAATTAAAATTTTATGAAATTCAATTATAATGGTGTAGTTGTTAAAATAATTATTAGTTAAATTTTATAATTTTATTTTCATTTTTAAGCAAAAAAATAAAAATGAAAATAAGATTCTACATCTAACTGCCAGATTAACTGTGTTTACTCTCATGGCTAAACTAAAAGTTTGAGGCAAAAATATGTCTGCTGCAATTGTAAAGTAAAAAGTATATTGGATTTTATTATTTTTCTTAAGAATAAATAAAAAATAATAGATAACATTAGTGATTGTAGTTTTTAAAAGTGTGTTTGGTTTTATTTTTCCTTTTTTAATCTTGAATTTGAAACTATTCACACGCACTTTCAGGTGTTGCCGGGCTCCCTATACGGTAACGTTTTAGAAAATGTTATACAGTATGATAGAAATAACACCTAATTTGCATCCAGCAACCAATCTAAGCCCTTGAATAAGTATTAATGTTGCATGCCTTCATGAAAAAAAATGCTTTTTTTTTTTTTTCCTGTTCTTTCTAGATTTTTTTGCAATACTTGCTTTCATCTTGTGCAATGTTTGAAAGGGTTTTCATATAAATTATATGTATATATATTGCTAATGTTTGACCTGAAAACAAATATTTCAATATACAGCATGACTGAAATTTATCTATGTAACATAAAGAAAATAAAAATGCACCATAATCTTGTATTTTACTCAAAACGCTACAAGCTGATCTCATTAGAAAACCTGTAAAATGAATATTTATTATAAATATATACTATATATTAATGTTAAATTATTTTAAATGTAGGCAACATGAAAAAAAGTATTTTGTAAAATGTCCTTTTTTTTTTTTTTTTTTTATATATATATATATGCAGTTATATTTTTATAGCAAAAATTCAAAAAATTAATCTTAAACCTTTTGAGTTATTAGATTTTTTTTTTCAGGTATATGTACATCTTGTAAAATAATCCTGGTTATTCGGTGAATGTGTAATATGATTCAAATTCTTCAGCTGACTAAAACTTTTCCACAACGACATTTTTCAAGTAATCACTTTATTTCTTTCATATACTGTGTCTCTCTCCCATGACACTGTGCCCAATACTTTTAAGTATTCTCGGGCGGTTTCTTTGCACCCTTTATTATTGTAATGTCTTCTTTAAAACTGACATTTTGTTTTCTTCTACCCCTACTTGTAACTTTTAAAATATTAAAATTATCGATTTGCAATTGTATGAAACATTCCCTCATTACACAAGTAGATGTCTTTTCTTTCTTTCGTTCACTTTTTTTTTTTTCATCCCTGAGCTAACCTTTATTCTACTAGCCTGATTTTCCGACCTTTTTATCATAGAAAAGACACTTAACCCTTTATTAAAAAAAATGTCGTCTTTTACGTCATTTACTGTTTTTTTTTTTTTTTTTTTTTTTTTTTTTATTGCTTTAAGAAGAACCACGATCGAGTTTCGAGTACGAAATTGATTCACCCTGCTCACAAGTATTGTGCCTTTGTAACATGCTTCCGAAGACTGTGGGGATCAAGGACCAGTTGAGAAGTTGAAAAAGTTGAGAAAAAGACTGTGTTGAAGGAATTGGGATCCCCCCCCCAAAAAAAAACTTTTGCAATGTCAA
This sequence comes from Salticus scenicus, assembly GCA_963930645.1. Taxonomy (NCBI): domain Eukaryota; kingdom Metazoa; phylum Arthropoda; class Arachnida; order Araneae; family Salticidae; genus Salticus; species Salticus scenicus. Next base: position 188,050,669 of record OZ005649.1, on the reverse strand, counting down.
AGTAATTTTTTCCAACCGAGTTTCGTGTTCGTTAACGTTAATTTACGCGCGCGCACAGAGAGTACAAGTAAGATATTCTCCTATACAATAGAGACCCGAAGATCAAACAGTACATTGGTATAAAGCTGCCGAAGTCAGTTGGAGCTCGAAACGAAGTTTTTAGTGATTTCAATTATTATTATTATTTTTAATTAATAATGCATGTCGATATCGAATTAAAAAAGCGATTCACTTAAATATAGTGTCCAGCGAAGCATACACACACGTATATATATACATATATATATATATATATATATATATATATATATACAGGGTGATTAGAAAAGAACTACCCCGACATATGAGACCCCAGCTACCATACCGTTCCGAGAAACTGAATAAAAATTTGGTGGAAGGTATTTTGAGGTATGCGCTCAAGAATTATTAAAAAATCAACAGTTAAACTCTAACAGTTATGGTTACAATGACAAATTTTCGAAAATTTCAAATGGCAACACCTTTTTTTTTTTTTTTTTTTTTTTTTTTTTTGAATGGGATCTCCATAGCAAAAAATCAAAAATAGCGTTGGAACGGTACCTCTAGCAGGAAAACCACCAACGCTAGGCATACTAAGAAAAAAAGAGAAAACAGCTATTATGTGCCTACCAGAGCACGACTTACATTTTCTTAGTGATGTCACATTTCACACGGAGTCTTCCGCTCTCACTAAAATCTACTGATTCTGCTTCGAAATGAGAAGAATAGACCACGGTATCCTTAATTTCATGTAGGTCTACTGAATAAGGGTCATTATAATTCAATTTAATTTCGTTGTTTGTTGTAAGACACCGTCATGAATGACGTCATCACACTAAGTGAAAAATAAGGCATTGTGAAATGCGTGATGTGTATCTTGCTTTCTTGCTATGTGAACAATATGCCGCTTTTGGGGAAACATCATTATCATCATAAAAATCGATTTTGATTGCCCTTTTACAATGCCTTGTTTTTCACGTACTGTAATGACGCCATCATGACGGCGTCTTACGACAAACAACGAAGTTAAAGCCTTTATTCAGTAGCCTTACACAAAATTAAGGATACCTTAATCTCTTCTTTTCGTTTCGAAGCAGAATCAGTAGACTTTAATCTGAACCAAAGACTCAGTGTGAAATGTGACTTCATCAAAAAAAATGAAAGTCATGCTCTGGTAGGCACGTAACAGTCTTTATTTTTTTCTTTTTCTCTTAGCCTGCTAGCACTGCCGATTTTCGTGCCACTGGTACCGTTCCAACGCTGTTTATGGTTTTTTGCAATGGAGATTACATTTCAATTATAAAAAAAAAGTAGGTGTTGTCATTTGAAATTTTCGAAATTTGTCACTGTAACCGTAACTGTTAGAGTTTAACTGTTGTTTTTTATATAATTCTTGAGCGCATACCTAAAAATACCTTCCACCAAATTTTTATTCAGTTGCCCGGAACGGTATGGTAGCTATGGTCTCATGTATCTGGGTACTTTTTTTTCTAATCACCCTGTATATATATATATATATATATATACATGCAATCGAACTTCGTTAAAGTAAACACGCTTAACGTGAATTACTTTTAACATGAACCGTTTACATAATCCCTGTCCAAATGAAGATTAGTTAGTTATATGAAGAGTAGTTACTGATAGCATGAACTACTGATAGCATGAAAAATTTCGTTCCCGTTTGAGATTTACGTTAACGAAGTTCGACTTCTATATATAGATATATATTATCACCATAATTTTAGAAATGAGATTTTTTTTAAATAACTGTGTTTTTATTAATAAACAGTACACAAGGTCATACAATATACAATATGAAACTCACAAAATATATTCCCTGTATTCGTGAAATTTATTTTGTATATCTACTTTTTTTATTTATTAATTTTAATTATGATTGTAAATAATTAAAAAAAACCAATTAGATCTTATGATTAAAATGACAAATTTCTATTAGCAATATTTTAACATTATTGAAAAAAATATATATATATTTATTTAATTTTATTTAGAAGTAAATAAATACACATTTATTTATTTATTTATTTATCTGTATCATTTTCATTTTCCAGCTTAATTCCATAAACACTGAACACTTTATACTAAAACAAGTTTTTAATGTTTATTTTTCATCCTTAGAAACATATATTTTGGAATTATAGTTCTATTCTAATAGTTACCAGGAATAACTGAAACTTGCGTTTCCAAGAAAATATTACTTCTCCGATCGATTTATGAAATGATATTTTTAGAGTTACAAAAAAAAAAAATGTATCACAAAGTTTCATGTGTTTTCTTAGATTTGCTAAAAAATTGAAATTTTTTCTCGTTTTCTTTATGATATTGAAAACTAGTTCAGTCTCAGAAGAAAAAAAAAATCAGAAGAAACATTTAAAATGATTAATTTTCTGAATTTGAAAATGCCAAATTTTAATAACCTTAAAAAAAGAATTATTTAATATTAGGATTTAGTAAGACAAAAGTAGCAATAATAAAAGTAATTAACTGGAAATAAAAAATCGGTAGAGTAATTTTCAAGAAACAATAATGTAAGAGAAAAGCAAACTAAAAGAAATATATAAATGCAATAAAATTATTACTATAAAATTTTTTAATTCAAATTTCAAAAAAATCTATCTATCTATTTATCTCTCTCCCTCTCTATATACATGTATATATTATACAGACTGCATAAGAAAAATAAAGAAAATAATTGCAATATTAGAATATATCGAATTTTAGGGATAACTATTAATTAAGATGAAAAGGGATAACAATTATTTGTATAAAATTATCGATATAAAAACGAAATCGAATGTTTTCATATTTAGTGTATCAAGAAATTTAAAACTAAGTATTACATTATTATTATTATTATTATTATTATTATTAAAAAATTTCTAATTTGATATACTAACGAAATGCGTATGAGATATTGAAAAATTAATGTATAAAATTGATGATTACAAAACAGAATTACCAAAATAAAACAAACGGATTATAATAATACATGTAATAAAACTTTTTTTTAATGATTAAAAAGAGAATTTTTAATTCTTAGAAGTTTTTTTATTGTGTGTAATATTTATTCTTATATATTTAAACCAATACATTATAATATTATTAAAAAAAGACCTAAGTGTAACCCTTTATTACGAAAAACGTCAATGTAAGCGATCACTTATAATATGTTATTTTGATTTATAATTAAATTCAGAAAAATAATTAAAATTAACATATTTACATAATTATTAATTCATAACACAAATCAATTACTTCAGACTCATGTTTGATAAAAGATTGATCATTAATATGATCATTATCTATATTGTTTTTACTAATTTATACATTTGGTAAGCATTAAAATATAAATAATACTCTACCGTTTATGAGATTTCAAATTAATAATATTTAAAGTTAATTGATTATTACAGTAGTACTACATATATTTTACTTTTTTTTTTAGAAATCATTATTACAAATAAATTTATTTTATTAATTTATTTTATTATAATTTATAATATAAGCATATTTAACAGCACTATATCGTTAAATATAAAATAGTGTTTAAAATGTATATCCATACCTATTAAATCCTATATTATTGAACATGCAATCTTTTAATTATCTGTATGACCATGATGGCTTTTAAATAGAATGATGACCGCACCATTTCAATTGGAAAACGTATCATTAAATTACTTAAATTAAATTAATTTATTTTAAAAACAAACTTTTTATTAATGATATGTTATATTAATTATTAATACATCGATATATATATATATATATATATATATTGATTTTATTTATTTATTTATATATAAGACAAAATAAATAAATAAATAAGATTTTAATTCAGAGAGAAGGGCATAGTGACATATGGAATAGACACATTAAATGCAGTGCGTATATATTTTTTAGAATATTTATAATAACAATAATAATAATATATGAGAATGAGAATGAGAAAGAGAGAGATAAAATATAATAACAGTTATAATATGTTATATTTTTTCTCTGTAGTTATAGTAATATTTCAGGTTGTGGGAAACATGCAATCTAAAAAAAGACATGGTCCTATTCTTTTCGACGTATTAATATTAAAATAAAAGATTAGAACGATTATAAGCATGTTTTCTGTACAAAATGGTGGACGCATAATTAGTGATTAATTTACAGAGCTACTCAAAAGTATTCCATTGGGCTTAGCATATCATCATATTTGGAACAAGAATATAAGAGTTACAAGGAATTGCGAAAAGAATGTAAGTTAAAAGGAAATATATGCACATATACACACACATATATATATATATATAGATAAATGTATATAGACAATAGACAGGAATGGAGTTCAGGAGGTTAGTAGCCTCTCCCATCTACTTTTTATGCAGGGAGTTAATTATATATATATATATATATATATATATATATATATATATATATATTATACATTATGTGGGTGGGTGGGTGCGTGGGCGCGTGCGTGCGTGCGTGAGTAATGCAAATAGAGTAGTGGGACTCTTGACCTGCAGATCGAATAGTCTAAGTTAAATGTTCCTTACATAGTTACAATTTTAATAATAAATAGATTAAAATTTACACAATGCCAACAGAATACTTTCTCATCTCTTCAGTTCCACTTTTGCATTTAATCTGTAAAAAAAAAAAAAAAAAAAAAAAAAAAAAAAAGTGCTGGATGTGCCAACTTCTCATAGACTGTAGATTTCAGGATGTATTGCGCTTATCAAGAGTTTCGTAACGAAGTGCAAAACGATATCAATATGGACAGTTTTTGACATTTTCAGTTGCCCCTTGCAATTAAGCAATTTACTGTATTTTTAATTGATTAATAACCAAGGGATTCTTTACAGTTTAGATAAGATGTCATATTCAATGACTTTGTCCTTATTCCATGTAAATATGTCACTTCCCCAATAATTAGTTTATTTTTCATTCCTTTCTTCAAAAAAGATTAAAAAGCAATATATACTATGTACTAGTCAATTATGATATAGCCATAGTAAACAAAATCATCAAAATATCTTTTAAGGGGAAAGGAAGTTTAAAAATAATTATATTAAAATCGACGATATGCATTTATAACATATTCAATAGTAACACTTGACTGTGAAAATTGTCACTGAAATTTTCACTGATTTTTCTTTTTCACTGAAAATTAATGCTAACTTTCCGATAATGTCATTGATACTTTGACAGCTTAGTAACTGTTCGTGTTGGTTTTAAGGATACAAATTTTTTATTGTGTGATTCAAACTAATCAATAACTGTAAGTATTGATCCTTTCATGCATTAGAATATTATATTGCGAAAATATTTATTTATATTTTTAATTACAACTTGCACTCATATTACCAGCTTGATTTACAATGGTAATAAGATTAAACACTGTCGTGTTTCTATATCTATGTTGCGCAAAACAGTTGCTCATTAAAGTAATGAAATGTTATCTACAGTTTAACTATTTTGGTTTTATATTGACAGTATTACGATCATATTTGATCGTAAATTATATACGCGTTTCGTATTATCTACATTTTTGTTTGTGTGCGTGTGTGTGTGTGTGTATCTTACAAATATTTGCTTTTTTATTAATTTTAAATGTAATTGAAAAAGGAAAAAAATAAATACATTTTGGCATTTAAAATTTTATAATACAGCTGCACAATTCATAATAAATTATAATTGAAGTATAGGAAATAATAATAATAATAATTATGTATATATATATAGTAAGCTTTGAAAATTAATAGGGAAGAACCTGAATCCTCAATAGAGACTTGAAACTATGTAATTATAGACCGATACGCAAAATGTAGCAAGAGAAAATATAACACGAAAATAAATTCTTTAACTGATAATTACTGAAAAGCAATCCCAAAACACATAGGGTCTTCTTCAAGGGAACCCCTTTTCCTTCAGAATATGGAAAATGAGAAGTTCCTGAGGAAATGTGTGCTTTAAACCGAAAAATAAGTTCCGAGCTCCCGACTTCTCAAAGATAAAAGCGAAAATATATAAAGCAATCGAATTCAAGATAAAAAATGAATTACTATAAAACACTAATATAAAGAATCAAATTTATAAATTAGGTGCATTAGTAAATAATAATACACCAATATAAGATATATATATATATATATATATATATATATATATATATATACAAATTCATAGGACAATGAGAGTGAAAAAAGGAAAAAATGAAAAACTCTTCACTCCAAAAAACAGTTAGTAAATGTCTCCCGAGAGAGAGAAAAAAAAATTCTTATAAGGTTAAAATTTAGGTAAAATGAAATATTTATTTAGTAACAAACCAGGACAGTGGTTAACGGTTAAACTGTTTTTAAGGTTTTTAAGAGCTATTTTCAGGTCTATATTGTTATTGCAATCCAAATATATAATTTCTTTCACATCAAGACAAATTTCTAAATGTTTTGAAATGCTACTTCAATTTGAAGAATTTGCTTTTAAGTATTATGCATTAATTAGAATATAACTGTATTATTAGTAATTTAATTGTAAATACATACTCCCTATCATTATATAGTATCGTGCCGAGTCAACTCATACTTGCTTTTTAGAAAAAATGAATTTCAAAACCCTTTTATTATTATTATTATTATTATTATTATTATTATTAGATTCAAAATTCCTCTCATGTCATAACAAACTTTGTACTATAGTTATATTCAGTTTTTAATTAATTGCATTTATTTTAAATATGAGTTTATATTAAATATAAAATAATTTTCCACACCTTTACCAAAAACTGTAATCTATATATTTTTTTAAATACGACTTTTTTTAATATATATTTATATCGTTATAGTGCTATTTAGAAAGTTTTTATACAAGTTTTATAAACATTGTTTAAAATTTAAGACAAGCTTTATAAACTTTGTATTCAAATTTATTTTTATAATTTTCTGAATAGTTATCTATCAATATCTGTCACAATTTCTCTACATATATTTTTACTGGTATCTAAAAATAATGTTATTTAATATATTCATGCAGCAATTCTCCAAATTTAATTCTGAAAACTTATTTAATTTATTAGATTGAAAATAATTAGTAGTTTAACCCATTTTAAATTATAGTCATATTTAGTTTGTGAATTTATTGTAAATAGAAGCATTTATTGTTTCACTTATTGTAAATAGGATCATGTATTTTCAAAAACGGTAAAATAATTTTCTAAATGATTACCAAAAACTGTAAACTATTTTTGAGATAATAACTTTTTTTTTTTTTTTTTTCATCTGTATACTGTTACTTAAGAAAGTTTTTATTCAAAATATTTCACACTCTTGTCCAAATTAGATTAAAGGAAGAAAGTTAATTACGAAAAGTCACGATAAAATGCACAATTATATCAAACAATAGAAAGCTCGAACTCTTAACTGAACATGTATTTATTTAGCTTTTAATTTAATTGGTAACGTACATAGATTTCTAGATAATCTTTTAAAAGTATAAGTGAATGTTAATTGGTTTAGAATACTTTATTTTTCTTAATTAGATCACAGTAAACAGGATTAGACAGAAGTAATGAAAAGTTTATAATTGTTTAGATAAAAATATAAATTAGCATACTCGTTGATTTTATGATCAGCTAAATACTTAACGTAGTGAAATAATAATAATAATAATAATATTTAAATCATATTATTGTAAATAAAAAAGCATGTATATTGCTTGCAGATATCTTTTTATATCAGATATGTAATTACTTAGGAACTACTTAAAGTATGAAATAAATATAATTTTCTACATACACACAAGCGTAAACACATTCTGCTTGTCCGGATTTTAACTTCAGACTATATGTAAATTTTTCATGTGCAATTGTAGAAACTGCATTTAATGAAATCGAATATAAATATGCGGGTAACTGAATCCCTGTTCTAAAAGCAAAACGGTTATTAGTAAGCTATCAATGATAATGCCTTGCTGATATTAATTATTCGATAAATTGTCTAAATCATTGTTTCGTTGTGCGAATGACAATAATGTCTAACGACTATATATATATATATATATATATATATATATATATATATATATATATATATATTTATATATATATATCGTCAAACGTCAAACTTTAAACAGTAATCAGAAACAACACAATTCCCTTCTTCTTCTTCTTTTTTAAACAAATATAAGCATAATAAAATGAAAAAGGCTTACAACTGTTTAGCATTTTATATCGCGTATTGATCGGCAGTTTCGAAATTAAACAAACAGAAACAAAACAAAAATAACAGACATTCAATCATTTATTTATAATGTGCTCTCTTACATTACGTTTAACTTTCCATGCTATTATTATACAATCATTAAAACTTAATTCTAAGCATTTACTGTATCATACTTATGTTTCCTTATAAAGGTTTTGATTTATGAATAAGGCAGAAAAACATAAATAATCCTAATTTTTTATGCATTTCTTTATTATATTTTAAAGTATATCTTCTTTATTAGTTCGTCAAAATAATTAAAAGCAATCTACAATTAGCTTTTCTTTTTTACATATAATATATATATATATATATGTGTGTGTGTGTGTGTGTGTGTGTGTGTGTGTGTGTGTGTGCATGAGATTATGTCTGTCGCATTGTAGGCAAATAGCTGATCGCAGAGCTACAGGATTTTGTATGGGGGATCTTTTGGTGCAGCTCGAAGACCAATTTCTGAATATTTAATTATTTTTTCATTAATTAAATTATTTAAATTTCCGAAATGATCCACTCCCGATTACTGAATATTTAATTATTTTTTCATTAATTAAATTATATAAATTTCCGAAAGGATCCACTCCCCATTACTGAATATTTAATTATTTTTTCATTAATTAAATTATATAAATTTCCGAAATTATCCACTCCCAATTACTCAATATTTAATTATTTTTTCATTAATTAAATTATATAATTTTCTCTCCGTGGGCATTAGCTCAGTTGGTTAGAGCGTCACGTTATGAACAAGAAGTTCGCGGCTTGGATCCTCCCAAAGTCGAAAGTGTTATTATTTGCATATAATTGATAGAAAATGCGTTAATTGATAGAATAAAATCTTTCAGTGTCTTTGCAGTACACTCAGTTACTAGTAAACACAATTATCACACAGTCCTAAACCGCTTGGAATACGAGAAAACGGTTAAAAAAAATAAGTTGGAATTACAGTTGTGCTGGTCTCTTTGTATACAAACTACTGATCGCAGAGCTATAGAATTTTGCATGGAAGTCTGTTTGACCTCTCATGTATCCATTTTTTTTTTCATTAATTGAAAATTTCTGCTACTGGGGTGAGTATCTGGGGGTGTCATATGTTTTAATGGAATGTAGATGGTAATCTCACCGAAAAACGCAGTTCTTTAATAAGAATAGCAACACTTTTCGTCCAATTAGCACCTATGTTTGTTTACGGAGCAAATGCAGGCGCTAGTGAACCAGAACTGATATTATTCTGACAAGGAGACGTTGCTTAAAGCAACTGGGACACGAACGGAGGATTTAAATGATATCAGTGACATTTAATTTTAGGATTTCATTTATACACTGGTTTAAAATGTATCAATTAATGTTTTTTGACAATTTCTTTAACTATAGTCACTAGCGAAACAGGCAAAACCTGCTAGTTTTTAACGATTTATACAATAAAGCTCAATTCTTTATTTTACATATAAGAATACAAAAGCTAGGGACCGCAAAATGTGTCAATTTTTACAAATCAAAAGTAATAATTTGATGGTGTATTTCTAAAACTTTATATATAATCTGACGTGTTTGTTACGTGTAAGATCTGCATTAACAAATAATGATATACAAAAATAATAATGTATAACAATAAAAATAGTAATATCAATTTTTGAGTGACGCTAATCTATTCATATATATATAGACAGAGAGAGAGAGAGATATTTTTTTTTTCATTAAATTTCTGTTCTGTTTATATTCACAGTACCAACTTTACCTGAAAAAATATAACTAAACATGAAAACATAACTTAATAATATAAGTATAATTTAAATATAACTTAAACATGAAAAAATATATATAAAATTTAACTGATGCATTTTATTCACCTTTTTCATAAATTAAAATTATATATTTTGTCTAATAAAGTATATTTGTATAACAAAAGAATGCTTATAATTTTCAAATATAGTGTCAAATATATCTTATTTTCATTTACCTTATATTATGCATCATAATAAATGAACAGTTATTCCAATAAATAAAACTTTATTTTGAGTTATTTTCTTGGAAACTGCAAGTAAAATTTGCATAAATATTTTCCTACATCATATTCGTACATTTGCATTGTACTTTCACTTTCTTTGAACACTATGACAATATTAAGGTTAATTATAATTATATATTCATTGTACTCTGACATCTTAAATTATAAGCTTCGTTGAGATACTCATATAGTCAATGTATATATTGGATTTTAATCAAATTTATTTTTAATTAGATTTTTCCAATGCGAGTTTAAAATTTTCATATGATATCTGCAAGAAAATTATAAATCTAATTATATGTAAGTTTATAAATCATAGAATATCATGTTGCTGAGTGGAAACGTGCAAAAAAAAAAAAAAAAAAAAAATGTCCAATAACCAACTTCGGCCTAATTATTTCGGTACTTCGAAAGTAATCACGATGACACAATTTTCAACGTTTATACAGGTATTAAAAATGAAATTATATGAAAGTTTAAAATAATAATAATAATAATAATAAATGCATAGTAAATACATAGTAAATATGATACAGGCAGCAAATTTACACACTTAAGAACACTTGGAACTTTTGATTTCGCACCACAAAAGTTTCAATATAAAAGCGTATATTTCCATATAATATTTTTAAATTGAACTGTATTATCAAGGCAAAAAATTGTATGGATTTTGATGGTTTTTTTTTTTTTTTTTTTTTTTTTTTTTCAGGTTTGAAATGATTAAATTGCGTTTATTCATTTAGCACATTTTCTTGAATTCATTATCTTTAAAATGCTAAAATTTCTATATGTATTTCAGAAAAGACTTAATATGTTTTTAGATGTTTAATACAATTTACTTAAAAGAAGATGGAGATGGATTTTGAATTATCTTTAAATGATTAAAATATTAAAAATATTAATAAAATCATGTTATTATTTACAAGTTTTTACACAAACATACAATTTATTTCATTTAATTTTATCATTATTATTATTATTATTATTTATTTATTTGTTAAAAACGACCTAAGGAGTATTTAAGTTCTATTAAACGAACAAAAAATATATTAAGTCTTTTCCTAAATATCTGTAGAAGTTTTAGTATTTTGAAGATTATGGATTCATGAAAAAAAAAGAAAGAAAAAATCAAACTGAGAAAATGAAATTAAAATCTGTATATATATATATATATATCACTAACGCCAAGAGCTGTTGCTTGAATAGATATATTTTATTGAACTAACCTAATATTGTCAATTTAAAAATATTAAATAGAAATATAATCTTTTATATGAAACCTTCAGCCCAGTCAAAGGTGCAAAGTTCCCTTAATTTGCAAGAAAATATAGCAGCATAGAAGGTAGATAAATGTTAATTATAAATTAAAAACGGAAACTTATGCAGATAAAAAACTTAAAAATAAAAGCAGGAAGAAAGGACCGATTGGAAATTATAAATAATCACTAAAACTATAGGGCCATCATCGAAGAAGCTCCTAAATACAGGTAGAAACAATAAGAAGTTTTAACACCGACTAGTAAATACAAAACATCTTACCATGAGAATATATACCAACAACTGAGGTTCAGAATACAACAATTAAAAAATAGTCAACATATATTACTCAAATATATTCGCTAAAGAGATCTAAGTTTATTAATGTGTTTAAAACTAATACTAATTGCGGAAGGATTAATTTATTGTTTACATAAATATACCATCTGTGTGTCTGAATCGGAGTTTAAAAATTTTACAATGAAGCAAGCTATGATCTTAGGGAAGCCGAAAAATATATATGATTAGTTTATTATCCAAAATAATAATGATAATAATAAAAATTTTCTTTGTAATCTGTTACTATTTCTTTTCTATTACAATTTGTAAACTCAGTATGAATAATCTATATAATATTTCTCCAACGTGGACAAGTTTCAATTATATTTTGTCGAAACGATACGATACGCGAGGATAAAAAAATAATATATATACATTGACAATATTTAAGCACGCGGACTTAGCTCAATGGACTAATAAGAAAAAAATGACGACATTTGTCTTCTATATAATATTTCTCCAACGTGGACCAGTTTCAATTATTTTATGTCGAAAAGATACGATACGCGAGGGTAAAAAAAGTAATATTTATACATTGGCAATATTTATGCACGCGGACTTAGCTCAATGAACTAATAAGAAAAAATGACGATATTTGTCTGATGATATTATTTTACGAAAAAATATATTTTTAACAGTTGTTTCTTCAGAATGTTTGCAGGCGTCATTTTAAACCTAGAAATATTTTAAAGATATATACAGAATATGAACTTTTGTGTCATAAATTGTTAAAAAACGCAATAATAAAACATACAATCAAAATAGAAATTAGTTTATTTTATTTATTTATTTATTTTTAACAGTATATATACCAAAATTAATAAAAAGTCATCGCCAACATGGCGAAAAAATAAAACTGTACTGCCTGTGGAAGTGTGAATATTGGGTCATAAACCATGAATTTTATTTGAAAACCTTTCTTTGAATGATTTTGGTTTCACTATTGGGCGATATTAATTTGGTTTTAATAATAATTTGGCTTCTGGTAAATTAGAATTTTAATTAGGTGGTGAAATTGGTATAACATTTATGAGTTTCAAATTTTAAAAGTAAATAAGAAAAGAAAAAAAGTGCGAATATTTCGCAAGGGTTTGCTAGTGTTAAATAAAACACATAATTATTAAATATTTTCTTACTTTATTAAAAAAAAAAAAAAAAAAAAAAAAAAAAATGTTTTACGCCAATATGGGGTAACGTGAAGCATTAATATATATATATATATATATATATATATAAATTTGGTTATCTATTTGTGTGTGTCTGTGTAATCTAAAATGTTAATGCATATACAGGCAAAAAGATAAAAATGAAATGAGACAAAAAGTAATAATAAAGCCAAAAGGCACTAAAGCTATAGTCAGGGGAGCTTCTCGATGCAGCCTACCAACAAAGAGATGCTTATTCCCCTAAGTCTTACTTTGAGATAACAACTCTAAAAGAATATAAATTGATTGTTTTATATTACATTTTTACGTAATTTTTAAATTTCACGTTTTTTTTTTTTTTTTTTTTTTTTAAATTATATTTTTTTATAATATATAGTAATATCACTAACTAGAATTCCCCTGTGGTCGAAATTCAACATTTATGATAGAGGTTTATCAAAAATGTTTACCAGTCTGTAGTTGAAGTTGAAAAAATGACATTGCATCTGATAAATTCTAAATTATACTTCTTAGCGATCCAGAAATAAAAGGTGGTAAAAAAAATCTACGACCAATAATTTATTTTAATATATTTTGTAATGTGTAAATTAGCATTACAATTTTCATTCATACTCAAAATACATCATACTGCTTCATGGACAATTTCTTTAAATTTTAAACTTACAGTATAAATAATAAGAACTAACAAATATATTTTAATGGTAAAATGGCATATATGCATTCACGTAACGATACTGCAATATATATACAGGATGTCGATAAAATAAGGGACACATTTTTATGTTTATTAGTTCAGGAAATAATGAATATAAATTTATGTTGATAACAATAATGGTTAGATAGACTCAAAAACTTTTATGGCCCTTGTCAATGGACAATATGTGCGTCGTTCGTTACACAGGATGGCAGTCAAGATGGTAGTCAAATCCTCCTGTCGGTATGCACTGCGATTATTGCGGCTGTAATACTAGCCTTTAACGGCCCTCTTCACTCACAGTCGCCGGAAGCCCGAGCCAATGTTATTCAATGGGGAAATTTTCTTTACAAATAACTTATTAACTAATACATATTTTTAAATTCTGTTTTCACATTCAGAAAATTCCCAACTATTAAATTGACGGACCTTTTTTAAAAATGTAATTTTTAAATTTTTAATATTTTATTTCGAAATTGCAAAATGAAAAAATTTCACATATTCAAAATTCGTATTTTGCAGCTTCAAAATAAAATATAAAAAAATAATATTTCAGAAATGGTGTGTCAATTTAAGAGCTGGGAACTTTCAGAATGTGAAAACAGAATTTAAAAATATGTATTAGTTAATAAGTTATTTGTAAAGAAAAATTCCCCATTGAATAACATTAGTTTCGGCTTCCGGCGGCGGTGAGTGAACAGGGCCCTTAAGACACCAACATTCGACACGTTCTTCCTGTAAATGATGTCTTTTACGAATCCCCAAAGAAAAAGTTCAGTGGCGTTATACCAGGTGATCTGAGTGGCCAAGGAAATTAGGCCATATTGCCCAATCTATCTTTCTGGTAAATGGTCATTGAAAGAACCACGAACGATGGTATTCTAATGAGGTGGCGCACCATCTTGTTGCCAAAAGGCATGTGGCTGAAGCACTTCAAGTGTTCGAAATACGAAATTTTCTAACATGTCTAAGTAAATAACAGATGTGAGTGTCTTTTCAGTGAAAAGGAAAAGGGCCAATGACGCGTTCGTACATACGTCTACACCATTCCTTGGCCACTCAATCACCTAATATAACACCACTGGACTTTTTCCTTTGGGGATTCGTAAAGGACATCGTCTGCACGAGGAAAGTGTCGAATGTTGATGACTTAAAGGCCAGGATTACAGCCGCAATAGCCTATGTGGATGCCGACATGATTGCATATATCTGACTCGAAATTGACTACCGCCCTGATATTACACGTGGGAGTCAACTGACAAGGGACATAAAACTTTTTGATTCTATCTAACCATTAGTGTTATCAATTTAAATTTATCTTCATTATTTTATAAATTGTTAAACATCGTGCCCAACATTTTATAGATACTGTATATATATGGTTTATTTGCAATAAAAGTAATTTCAAGAAAAGAGTAGAAAAGCTAAAAAAAATAGAATATAATATAATTTTGGATTAATATATATATATATATATATATATATATACAATTAATAGACATAAAGTTTAAGAAATAGATACTTTCAAATAAGTAAAACTACTGTTAAAAACTAGAGAAATTTTTAACAGGACAGATTTAACACGACAGATTACAGTTATACGGTTTGAGTATAACGTTCTTATTCACCATACATAATTTGTATATGACATTGTAATAAAATATGAATTAAGACATCATTGTGTTTTTAATTAATTTATATAGAAATATAGTGATCAAGCTACTTTTCATGTGTAATGTATGTTACACTTTAGTTATATTAATTATTACTAGTATTTAATTTAACTATTATTATTAGTATTTCAATTAATAATATTGAAAATGCTGCTTGAATTTAAATATGTTTGATTCTCATTTGGTTTTTCACATATTATTCTTTCGGTTAAAACTTTTTCTCTTTTATTGGGTGTTATTGGGTATAGCTTGTTGTAAATGTTCAGCAATTTGCATACAACAAGACAGAAATACCATCTATTTTACATGCAATATTCGTTCTATACCCTTGAAAATCGTAATGAATTTGAATGTTTCAATTTAAGGTTGCTTGATATACGTAATCATTTTTTGTATTTTTTGTATTTTTTCTGTTGCATCTTTTTCAAAGTTTCTTGCTTTCATCTATTCAATGTTGGAAAAAGGTTTTCATATATATATATATATATATATATATATATATGATATTATTAAGTATGTATGCATTGTGTAAAGACACATAACCATTACACCAAAATCATAATTATTACTCTGAAACATGTATATTAAGTTATTTTAATTTTCATAAATCATAAAGTAAATATATGAACACAATTTTAAATAGTATAAAAACATTTCCTTCATACACGTCTTTCACAAACATAAGGAAAACAAACGTAATATTCTCTTTTATTTTGGCATTAGCTGTAATCATTCAACTTAAGGAATTTTAAATAAAAACTTGCATCAAAGTAAACGTCATATTACAAATAATAATAATAATAATAATAATAATAATAATAATAAGATTTTTGTTAATTTTATTTCGTGTTTCTATAATTTGTTATGAAAAATACTAAAATTAAGCTTATTTTATGTTATAAAATTAAATAATTTATTAAAAATTATCTATTTGGTTTAAAAAATATATTTTTTTTTTCAATAAACATAAAAATTGGTTCTTTGCTGATGCTTACATAAGAAATCAAATTTCACGATACATTCCAATCTTGTGAACACTCTTTCATTTCTACTTCAAGAAAATATTTCTAAGATTTTGGCTTCGTGCCTAAGAAACCTTGTGATAGTATCCCATATAGCTGCGCGTAAAACGGATGAAAACAATAATAATAATAAATAAATAAAAATAAATAAATAAAAGATCAGAAATTTTACAAGGGAATATTCCTTTTATATCGAAAAAAAAAAAAAAAAAAAAAAAAAAATCTGCACGCGCAAAATCTTGGATCATACTTCTTTATGTGTATGACAAAGAAATCATTATAAGGAACAGGAGCTTATTCAGACCTCTTCTTAAATCATAAATTTTCTTTGTTGACACACAAATTCAATGTTTAAGCATTATAGCATGTAAAGTAAACTAACAGAAAGTAGAAGTAAAAAAAATTACCTAAAATTTACACGCCTGGAATAAATATAAAAGACCTGTTTATATTTTCTAGTGAATTGGAAATCATAAAATATTTTGCTGAAACCGAATTATGATAAGTGTACTATATTTATATTAGTGCAAAACCTACACTTACTTATATATTTATTTTTGATACATAATATTAAATTTAGTTATTTTTAGCACGTTTAAAATTTTAAAAATCAATAGAATAACGGGTGATATAATTGTCTTATTAAAAATATATTGATCACGGTTAAAATGAATTTATGTTTAATTGTTTATTTATTTTTTAAACAAAAAAAATAAAATAAAATAAAATAAAATATATATAGTACTATTCAGCAGAGTTTTGTGGATAAAGGACTCAATAATATCTATTTTTTATTCTATTTACACTGACTTCAACAATAAAAAAAAAAAAAAAAAAAAAAAAAATGGCATGTGAATATTTATATACGCTCTAACATATTCCAAATGGAATAAATTAGAATAAAGATTGGTTTTAATTCTATAAGCCTTAAAAAGTTTCATGTCATGAGTTTTCAAAGGACAATGTAATATCATTAACAATGTAACAATGTAAAACAGTGTAATACCATTGCACACTGATTGCATAAAAGTAAACATGCGAGTAATACTTAATATAGTTTAACTTTTATTTTGAGGGAAGATAAAATTCTGTTTTTGTATCTCTCAGAAATTTTTGACGTAATCTGCCAAACGAAAGAAGGTGATAGCACAGCGCACGGGGAACATAAAACACCATAGAAACCCTGTCCTATCGCTAACCGTTTCCGAGTTATGACAGACAGAAGAAAAATCTGTTTTTTCCATCCCGTCTGAAAAAAACCCAAATTTGTGAGCTTTCTGAAACACTTACACGCAAAATACGCACATATTTGAAATGAGCAGAAATACTCCTAGCGGGTGACACTATTTACATCAGGATACATTGATTTGACGGCGAGTTACAAGCGCTAAAACATAGGCGAAGTTTAAAATCCAGTTGTCACCAAATTCTTTAACAGGCAATTCTGCAAACACCGTTCCAGCTACAATCGGTCAAATTTACCAAAAACGTCTCCATTCCACAAGCTTTAGAATGAGCCCACAATAAACCATATCGGTGTCGTAGGTCAGGAAAAATTTAGCCTTTTGTTTGAAATGCATCACTGAAAACGGCGTTCGTCGAAATTCGGCAAACGATGGTGAGTAAATGGAACGCATGCAAATTCCTGACTATCTTTATACGGACTCATAGTGATTTGCAGATGCATTCCAACCTTCCTGCGCGCTCATCACACTCGCCGGTACAAAAGCGAGTCAGTCTGTAACAGCTCATTAGCTCGTTAGCTTCTTTTACGTTTTATAATGCTTATTGCGTTAGCATTTTCTGGACTTTGCCTGAACTCGGCCGATTCTTTTCACGCTGCTCTCACGTCTACTTGCTCTCTCTTAGTTCATATTTAGTATGTTTTCCTATATTGGGACGAATTAACTAAGTTGGTTCTTATTCCATAGCACTCTTTTTCTTCTACTTTTGTAAATTAATATTGAAATTTTATCCTTTCTTTTTTTTTTTACTCTTTTTAATTTTATTTTCAATTGAAGTCATCACAGGGATCAAATTGTCATACTTTCCAACCTGTAAACAGATATGCCAATGTTTACAAATGAAGAGTACGTGGATATGCATTTCGTGTATGGATTTTGCGATGGTAACTCTTGGAGAGACGAAGAAGAGTACCGTATACGTTATCCACATTGTCGTGCGGCCAACCGTGCTGTATTTGCCGCAATTCATCGAAGGCTTAGAGAGAGTGGGTCATTCAGTAGGGTGTACGAAAGGGGCCATGGTCGCCGCTCCGCCCCCGCTGAGGAGTCCGTACTCGACCGAGTGGAGGAAGTTCACGCATACTTGCGAGAGAATGCGGAATCTCCCAAAGTAAAGTGATGAATGTTTTCAGCATAAACCAGTATCATCCGTACTACTTCACACCTGTACAAGAATTAAGCCGTTTAGATTTCCAAAAGCGGGTAACATTCTGCCGCAGGCTTCTTGAGCGAGATATTGAAAAACACCATTTCCTTTTAACGATACTGTGGACAGGTGAGTCACTTTTCACTCGAGATGGCAACTTAAATTTATATAACTGGCATCAGTACGCTCAACAAAATTCATTTGTAACACCAAAATGATCGTTCCAGACGCGATTCAGCTTAAATATTTAGCTTGCAGTGGTTGCCAATCGCTTGACAGGTCCATATGTGTTCCAAGATCATCTTACAAGCAAAACATATTTGGAGTTTCTGTAACATAATGTTCCAGGATTACTTGATGTCATTTCTGTACCCCAACGAGCGGAAATCCTTTTCCAACACGATGGGGCCCCTGCACATTCTTCCAATGCCGTTCGGGACTTCTTGACTCAGCAGTATCCGCGATGGATTGATCGTAATGGATCAATTACTTGGCCACATAGATCGCCAGATCTCACTCCATTGGACTTCTATGTTTGGGGTTTCCTGAAGCAAGAAGTTTACCGCACAGAAGTTGCCAGTTTGCAAGATTTAAGTAGCCGGCACGATGATGCAATATTAAAACTGAGGGATGAGCTTTCGCTAGGAGCTATTGTGGTTTCCGTTCGTAAGCAGGCAAGGGCATGTAAGAGGTGCGGGGGTGACCAATTTCAGCAGCGGCACTAAATTTCACACATCCTTTCGAATGTATATGTGCTTTAATCATAAACGTGAGAAACGACATTTTTTTTTTTTTTTCACATTCCTTTGTGAAAGACGTGAGAAACGTCATACTCCTTTTATTTCCATTCCATTGTGTTTGTAAACTTAATACAACTGCTACTTTTCTTGTTTGTCTTTAAAACTTTCTATTTTGCATCTGACAAAACAGCGGGCTGAAGGCGGACATGAAATCAGGAACGACCAATGCACCCCGTGAGTCTCCTTCTCGACAAACATCGAGTTCAGTGATGGACGTATTTCAATCAAAACGCTAAATTCCTACTGAACTAGAACACCGATATGATTTATTGTGGGCTTATTCTAAAGCTTGTAGAAGGGAGAAGGTTTCGGTAAATTTGACCGATTGTAGCTTGAACGGTGTTAGCAGAATTGCCGGTTAAATAATTTGGTGACAACTCGATTTTAAACTTCGCCATTGTTTTAGCGCTTTTAGCTCGCCCTCAAATTAAGGTGTCCTGATGTAAATGGTGTCAACCGATAGGCTTTTCTCTGCTCTTTCCAAATATGTGCTTATTTTGCATGGAAGTCTTTCAGAAATCTTAAAAATTTGGGGGTTTTGAGACGGGATGGAAAAAAAAAAAACAAAATTTTCTTCTATCTACCATAACTCGGAAACGGTTAGAGATAGGACGGGATTTCTAGGGTGTTTTATGCTCCCCATGGGCTGTTCTATCACCTCCTTTTGTTTGGCAGATTATGTCAAACTCACCCTGTATATGTAGCTCAATACATTTGGCTATTAAACCATACATATGAAATTACAAAGCTTGCGCATGCACAGTTAAAAATTATTTAGTAAAAAAGCTCCTATTCCCTAAGATATTTAACATTTTTTTTCATTCTGATAATAATACACTGTTAAAAGTGGTTTCTTAAAAATGAGCTAAATCGTCTCAAAATAGTTCCGAAACAATATATACTTAAATTTGATAATCCATGTACTCATTTTTGAGTATATTGACATGTTAAACATGGGGATATTGGGATTATTATTAGTCAACTCCATTTTTGAGTATGTCAATATACTCAAAAATGAGTACATGGATTTCCAAATTTAAGTATGTATTGTTTCGGGGGAATTTTGAGACAATTTAACTAATTTTTAAGAAATCATTTTTAACAGTGTATGCTGCGTCAAATGTAGTTTGCCAAGTTACCTGAAAATGGTTCTGAATTGACTATAATACCCTACGTGTTTACAATCAAAAGTTTTTTTTTTTTTTCAACTTTTTGAAAAACTGTTATATCTCTATGACTGTATGAGGTAATCTCATAAACCTCTTTACAATTAATTAGAGCAATTCTCATAACCAAATGCTACAGCAAAATCGCATTTCAAACATTACTTTTCACAGGGCGATCGAAAAAACTTAGACTTCTGTTTAATTTTTTATTGGTTCATTTTTTTTCTTCCAGGAAAAAAGAAATGCTGAAATATATGAGGTATAACATGCTTTTTACACACCCAAAATTTCAAGAAAATTCCTGAAGAATTTTTCAGATATTTGATAAAATGTCTAAATTCGAAAGTGTTCAAATACCTACTTATTAGTGTATATTTTTTTATCGGTCTACCATTTATTTCAATTCTCCATACCGTTTCCAAGAGTGTTTTTATCTATGTTTAAAAAACATTATATAGCAGTATTACTAAAAATCCGTTGCGTTTGCACAGGCCATAAATTTAATGCAATTTCTTATTTATTGCAATATAAATAAATGTCTTTAATATAATTAAATATTTTCATACTGAAATACATTGAAAGTAGTTTAAAAAAATACATGTTTTATTTAATTTATTGCAAAGAGCAATGTGAAATTCCAGCTTATTCTAAACAAGCGTGCTCCGAGAAAATTGAATTCAACAGCATGATGCAAAAATTAATTGAATTAAATTTTGCGTTCATATTAACTCCGATCTTTATTTATATTTTCATGTTTTATTAAATCTGATTTAAACTCGCAAACAAAGGTAAAAAATAGATTCTAATTTTAATACAATTATTCTGGATTTTTTTTTCTCTTAGCTCCACACACACACGCACACACACTCTCCCACTAGCTTACTAAAACTAAGAAATGACCATGATATTATCAAAGAAAAAAAAATCAAATGAAAAAAAAAAAAGGAAACCGAACATATCATTAATAATTTTATCTTATTTATAAAGCTGAACCTCATATAAGTTTTTCTGAAAATTGAAATAATAAATCGTATAAAATGTATTTTTGTGAATTAAATTAAAGATAGCATACTTCTATGCCACAAAAGTAAATAAACAAATAAAAAAGAGTATAAGGAAAATCATGAAATATTCTATCTGTACATATGTTGCTACATACGTAATTTGTATATAAAATATTGTAATTTATATATAAAATATGTACACTATGAATGTAATGATTTCCATTATTATCGCTATTATTGTAACGTGTAAACTATAAGTATCTATTGAAAATTAACCATTAAAAATTGAAGCCAGGTATTGAATTATGCAAAACAAATTTTTAAGTTATTACTATGTAAAAATTCCAGAGCATAATTTGCTTTTAAAGCTTGTTTGTGAATTTCATTAATATTTTCAACTTTATTATAATGATTACGGTGCAGATTTTAATTCTTAATATGTAATTAAAAATAACATTACGAAAAAAAGCATATGCATATTAGAATTCCGATCTTGTAATTTAATAACTTGAATATTATAAAAATTTCTTTTATCATTATTATTTTTACTTTCTTCTATATGTACATATAGAGAAAGTATTGGATTTGTGAAAATTTCCGAACTCCGGTTTTCAATGGATTTACACGTTTAGGGATGTCCTGAAAACGACTTGATAGTTTTTAGAAAATGTCTGTCTGTCTGTGTGTCTGTGTGTCTGTCTGTGTAGACCACGATTTTTTTGGACACTGTATCTCACGAACCAATGAACAAAATTTAACCAAACTTGGTATGTAGTTGGATCATGACATAAACTGACGCTGATTACATTTGGGGATCAATCTCTCAACAGGTGGCGCTGTTAGTGTAATTTTTATAAACATTTAACATGGCAGTATAGGACAAAATTTCGTATAAATGTACATAATGAGAATTATTTTAAATCTGTGATTGTAAAATTAATATGAATTATCGATAATGGTAAATTTTCAAGGTGGGTATCTTTTGAAAGGTCCTGTCAATACCTTTAAAATGAATGGTTGATTTATAGATCTGTGATAATTTCAACAAGGATATTTTTTTTTACGAAAAAAAAAAAAAAAAAAAAAAAAACCGTATTTCTTTTTATATTGGCAAACATTTG
This sequence comes from Salticus scenicus, assembly GCA_963930645.1. Taxonomy (NCBI): domain Eukaryota; kingdom Metazoa; phylum Arthropoda; class Arachnida; order Araneae; family Salticidae; genus Salticus; species Salticus scenicus. Next base: position 188,027,740 of record OZ005649.1, on the reverse strand, counting down.
ATTTTCTTTATGACCTTTAAAATGAATGGTCGAACTATAGATCTGTGAAGAGAAAAAATAAATAAATAAATAAAAATAAAAAATAAAAAAAAGAGAAAAAGAGAAAAAGAGAAATTTTTTTTTTCTTTTCTTTTTACGAACGAAATTTAACCAAACTTGGTATTTAGTTGGATCCTGACATAAACTGGTGCTGATTGTATTTGGGGATCAATCGCTCAACTGGTGGCGCTGTGATCGCATTTGTTCTAAACTTTTAACTTGGCAGTATAGGACAAAATTTCGTATAAATGTACATAATGAGAGTTATTTTTAACTTGCGATTGTAAAATTAATATGAGTTATTGATAATAGTAATAGTTAACTAGGAAAAAAATTCTGTGCATGTGGGGGCATCGCTTCGCCCCCTGGGGGGTAAATTTTCAAGATGGGTACCTTTCGAAAGATCTCGTCAATACCTTTAAAACGAATGGTTGAACTATAAATCTGTGATAATTTAAAACAAAGTTATCGAATTTTTTTACTTTTAAGAAAAAAAAAAAAAAAAAGAAAAAGAAAAAAAGAAAGAAAAATATCGTTTTTTTTTTTTTTTTTTTTTTTTTTGAGAATAAAATTAACATTTTTTGGATAATTAATGCTATACTACTTTTCTAATAACTCTCTTTACCCTGGAGGAAAGTAAATTTTCAAGATGGGTATCTTTCGAAAGGTCTCGTCAATACTTTTAAAACGAATGGTTGAACTATAGATCTGTGATAATTTAAAACAAAGTTATCGATTTTTTTTCTTTTTTTTAATTACTTTTAACAACAACAAAAAAAAAACCTTAAAAAAATAAATATCGTTTTTTTTTTTTTTTTTTTGAAAATAAAATTAACTTTTTTGGATAATTAATGCTATACTACTTTTCTAATATGGAGATCGTCTGCATTGTCGTGGAAGATAATTTTTTTAAATAATAATTTTAATAAACTATTTTTACTGAGTGAATTTGTATTGGAAAATATAGACGAATGTCATATGGTGGCCACAACATACTAGTTTTTTTTTTTTTTTTTTTTTTTTTGTGTGCGTGTTTAAATTATTATCAATAATATCAGTAAACAAATCCAAATAATTAGCACTGATTTTTATTAAGTTAGTTAAATTTAGTTTTAAATACTCAGGATAAAATTTCAAAACTGGATTAACATCACAATAAAATAAATAAATAAAAATCTCATTATTTATATATCTATATACTATATGCTATATATTCTGTATCATTATAATATTTTTCTGAAAAGTAAAAATAAATATTAGATAGAATATTACTGATCACCTTGATGAAACCCAATAACTTCATTATAAATTATATTATTAATTAATACATATTATTCTTTTAAAATGAATTTTTTTTTAATTTTTCGTATTTAACTTTTTCTATTACATTACAAAGTTGATATTCCTCACAATCGAATCCAAATCTCGGCCAAAATTGTTAATATATATACAATTAAATAAATCCTGAAAATTGTAAGTATACACAGTGTAAAATTATTATCTTTGAAACTTTTTTTTTTTTTTTTTTTTTAATATTATAGTTATTTTTAATAACCGAATATTAATAAAATTATCAATTACATTTTGTTGAATATTTTGTAAATTTTTACTTGCTTTATTAACATAAGTATTATATCCACTTGTTGCTGTTTTAAATTTAAATGGGGATTTTGGGAAACGTTGGGGTAAGACAAAATATAAGAAATCTTATATAACCGATATTGATTTTTTTTTTTTTTTTTGCAAAAATTCTATTTTTATTTTCACGAAAATTGCAATTAGTTTTGTAATAATAATTATTATTGTTAATATAATTTTTTTAACTTAATTCATAGTAAGACTTATAAATTAATGCAATGTTATTAACTGCTTTATCTATATATGTTATATTTTATCAATATAATTTTGATATTTCTGCATTTAATTGATTTACTATAGTTTAAGTTGTATGAGGATATAGAGTTATGTACATAATATTTCCACTCATTAAAAGCCTCTCTGGAGTAATTATATTCAATAGCGATTTCATAAATAAAATTATCTACAACTTTTTAACCTTGCTTCTGTGTAATATATATTTTTATCTTTAATTATTAATCTATATTTCGTACCACACTACGCAATCTCTCTCAACTTGTCATTTCCAGTAACTCTGCCAAATTTATATTAGTTTTCTACAATAACATGTTCGTTGATCTTTATTCTTAAAATCATTATACTGATTTCAAATACATTGACAATCTTCTGCACTTTTCTTACAATTATTGTAATAAAATATCATTATATCAACAATTTTATTATATTTAAAAACTTTATATGCATATATATTCTTAACTGGCCATAAATATCTGTATCTATTAAATAGTCTACCGAATTTAATGTCATTATATGATTTATTCATAAATAATAATAATAATAATAAATAAATAAAAATCTTTCATCATCTCACTATCCTTAATTTTACTTATTTCTAAATTATATTTAATAAAATCTCTCATTACATCGTATGCATGTAAGTCATATCCTTTTTCTCCATACAATACACCTCTAATCACAAGATCACAAATACTATTTTTGTTTTCTACCAAATATACAGTTCTTAATAATGTCAAAATTATATACTCTCTCTGAAATTCCTGACCTATATCTCTCACTTTCCTTTTTTATATTTTATAGGTTTTATAGGCGTATATTTTGTATCCATGAATATATATATATACCTATAAAAATATGTATGTATCCATGTATATATATATAATATTATATTCATGTTATATATGTATGTATCAATGTGTATATAAGTACATACATAAAGCGCTACATTAATTTTCTTTTGAAAATACTTTATGAAAATAATAAGTTCATTTGTAACAAAAGGAAATTACATGGTTTGTATCATAAATTAATTTAGAGGAGTACGTTTAAAAGAACAGTAACCTGCATAAATGTTTGTGTTCTAGAAAATAAATTTTAATAATTAAATATTATCCTTCTTTTATCTTGATATATATATATATATATTAATCCGTCTACGCTGACTTCCGATTGGTATTTATGAACTTTCTGAATCGCAATCATCAATAGATTTGTATAGCTAGAAAAAAAATAAACAGTTTGTAGCATAGTTAAATTAGATTTTATATCTTAATGGTTGGTTACATCAGAACACTAAACAGATGCTTTTATTCTAATGTGAAAACATTCTAGAAACTATCGATATTTGACACAATTTGCCTGTAAGAAAGGTGAACGTTTGCATATTTTTCCTCTGTTCAGAGAAGAATCGTACAATCTCATATACACACCTTTAAAGAATTTGAAATTTTGATATGCTTTACGTTTCTTAACATGTATTAGTTAATAATAATGGTTTTTTGTTCGATAAAGGAAAGGCTAGTACCATTATATCCATCGTATAATCCGAAGGTAAGATGTCTCTTTTCTTCACCAGAAATTTTAATTCACAGAAAAATCTTTTTTTTTTTTTTTTTCGAAGGAACCACTTGTACAAATATAGCATTATAAGCCGAATTTCCCTATTTGAAATCTATCCTGGACACATTTACTTTGTGCAAAAATTATTTTTTCTCGTCTATTAAAATATTTTTGATGTTTTATAATGTTTTATGATTTTTTTAAAGTAAAGATAAGATTATTAAATGCCCCCCCCCTAAAAAAAAGGAGTTTGAAAATATTGAAAATTTATTATTGTCTCAGAGTTGGTACGTATATATATATATATATACATATATATAAGCCGTGAAGCTGTTTAAATATTTTTTTTAGTTCCCCTTCACATTTTTTTAGTTCCCCCCCAGGTATGGGGAACTTAGGTAATCGTGAAAATTTTCGACCTTGGTTTTTTGACTTTTTTACGCGTTTTCAGGTGTGAGGAATCCGAAAATGACAAAATTTGTATGGGGTCTGTCTGTAGGGTGTCTGTTAGTGTGTTATTCTGTTAGTGTGTTAGTGTGTTAGTCCGTTAGTCCGCTAGTTTGTCAGTCTGTGTACACGATATCTCAAGAACAAATTGTCGCAGAGAGGTCAGATCAGTTTTAAAATATTACTTTCAACACTGGCAAGAACCTTATTCATTTGCAACATTCGAATTTTAAAACTTTAGCAGTTATTCGAAATTTACGATATTCTCAACATGGGAGAATAGGACAAAAATTCCCCTAAACGTGCATTAAATAGAAACTTTTTTACTATAAAAATGTCAGACCAGTTTTAAAATATCAGTTTTGATGCCGGAATGAACATAAATAAGCTACTTTGAAAATTTCGCAAGTTATTGGATATTTACGAATTTCTTAACATGGCAGTATAGGGCAAAATTTCACATAAACGTCAATTTTGAGAGATATTTTCATCGTAAAGATGTCAGACTACTTTTGAAATATTATTTTGGACACTGGCATGAGTATTAATGACTCTGAATTTTCCAATATAAAACTTTCGTAAGTTATTGGAAAATTACGAATTTCTTAACATGGCAGAATAGAGCAAAATTTCACATAAACGTCAATCTTGAGGGATATTTTCCTCGTAAAGATGTCAAACAGTTTCGAAATATTGTTTAGGATACTGACATGAGTACCATAGAGTATGATTTTTCCAATTAAAAAAATTCGTAAGTTATTTGGAATTTACGATTTACTTAACATGACAGAATAAGGCAAAATCGAGCATAAACCTCCATTTTAAGGGTCATAAATATATCAAACAATTTAAAAATAACATTTATGATACTTGTAGGAACGTGATTGACTAAAAATATTCTAATAGGAAAATTTCGTAAGTTATTCGAAATTTGAGATTTTATCAACATAGGAAAATGGAGAGATATTTCATAAAAATACGCATTTTTAGGAAAGTTGCTTTGGAAATAGTAGCATGAAAATAAACTACGAAATTAATCCCAATAAAATAAATTAATAGATTAGAATAAGATATCGAACTGAATGGTGGGTAGCGTATTAGGCGAGCATTTCGTTCTGTCACTGTGTCAAGCGTTTGGTCAAATTCATTTCTCTTAACATATATATAATAAGTCCTGTACAAGAAATTTATGAGAATATACATATGAGGGGGAACTGAGCAGAGTCCACATATGCCAACTAGTTTTTTATTCTAGCAGTTAAAAATAACTAAGATCACTTTGTGAAGGAATTTATTTCAATTACTTCCTAACAAAAACTATTTTCAGACAAATAAAATCCCCAAAAACTCTATGAGCTAATGTTACAACACGTTTTTTTAAGTAGACTAAGAAGTTTCTTTTTCATTGTTACTAGCTACAAAACAATTTACAATATAAATGAGCGTTCTGTTCAAGAATTCAATACGAAGTTTATTTTTAGATCTTTCCTCCTAGGAATGCTTTCGTTCATTCTTTGCGGTAACAAGAAAGAAAATATTTCTTGAAGTTCACAAAAAAGGTATTATTTTTGCATTACTTTACATTATTAAGTACAATATCAACATTATCAAGTAAAAAAGAAATTTTTAAGTGATATTTAAAAAAAAAAAAGTTTCATTAATATGAAATATGTGTGTTAATTCTTAAACGAATAATAATAATAATAATAATAATAATGTTCAAATACCTCTATACTGTTAATCATTTTTTGTTCTCTTCTAACTTTATTCATAATTTTTTTATAACATTGTTTTCATTGTAAATATATTATTATTTTTTAATATATATATATATATATATATATATATATATATATATATCATAGCTGCCAATATTTTAATTTATTCCGGAGTATTTTTAGCCCCGCCTTTATTTCGTACCATATATTTTTTTAAATTAATTTTCTCTTACTTTATCGAAGTTATATACTGAAGAAAATTTTTCTATAATTAAAGTGGTGCGAAATAAAGGCGGGGCTAAAAGTACTCCGGAATAAATTAAAATATTGGCAGCTATGATATATATATATATATATATATATATATATATATATATTAAACACAAGTACTGTAATAATGTGTCTTCATCCATACATCTCCCAGAAAAAACTCAAAGTGTTAAAAGTTTAATTATTATTGCATACACTAATTAAAAACCACTTATGCTTAGAATATATTATTAAACTATAAAAATATTGAAGGAAAAAAAAAAAAAAGAAAAAGTTATGTAGCCGGAAATATTTAAAAAATAAATAAAATATTGAATCTTTCTTTTTTTAAAACATTTTGCAAGAAGTTTTAATCAACTGGATGTTATTATACTTCAATGCGTAAATGTCGCTGAATTCCGTGCCTCTAAGACATTAGTTTACATATAAGTTTTACGATGTCAACTGTCTCGTCAATAGTTCAAGATAAACAGACCATTGTCCATGGATCTTTAAATTCAGAATCTTTAATGTCCATATTTAAATTCAGCGTTATATATTTTTGATTTAAAAGTTTGAATAATTAGAAACTGTGAAAAAAATCTCATGGACGTACGCTCATAAAACGAAAAGATGTTGTATGCAACGTTCTGTTATTTCAATATGATGCAATACCTGCAAGTACAAAATACTTTTTTTTTAATTTCCCTGAAGATTGAAACTTTCACTCCATTCGTGAAGTAAGACTCTGTTTTTATTATCTTATTTTTAAAATAGTTAGTTAATATATATAGATGTATGATTATTTATTTAAAATAAAACTAGTATAATATGACCATCACAAAAATTACTTCTATATAATTTTACGGGAATTCATGCATTACAAATTATTGATTAAATTAATTTTTATGAAAATTATCCTCCATCATAAATGCAGACGATTATTATCAGAAATCTAATATAGATGCCGCAAGAAAGTCAATTTTGAAAGTCAATTTTTTACATCTGAAGAAATAAAATTTCTTTTTTCTAAAAATTTTTATTTACTTTTTTTAAATTTAAAAAATCGATACATTTGTTTTAAGTTATCACAGGTCTGTTGTTCAACCATTCGTTTTAAAGGTATTAGCGAGATCTTTCGAAAAATATCCATACTGAAAAATTACACCTCACGGGAGGGCAACTCGATCCAGAAGAGGAAGAGATGCCCCTCGTGCACAAACTTTTTTGCTTGATTATTTCTACTATTATATACAATACATAATAATTTTACAATCACACTTTGAAAATATATCTTCTGTACATTTATAGGAATTTTTGCCCTGACTTCCATGTTAAAAATTTAGAAAAAAATGGATCACTTTGCGACTTGTTGAGCGATAGATTTTTCAAATCTAAAAAGCACCGATTTATGTTAGTGTCCAACAAAATACCAAGTTTAGTTAAATTTCGTTCATTGGTTCGTGAAATACAGAGTCTACAAAATTTGTGATACCCACACATAGACACACAGACATACAGATAGACACGCAGACATACAGACAGACATTTTCTAAAAACACTCAAATCGTGTTCAAGAAAACGCAAAATGTGCAATATATAAAAAAAATAGCTCTTGACAATTTTCTCGAATTCAATACTTTAACTCTTTATAGATAGAAGAAAGCAAAAATGTTAAGGTAAACAAAAACTAGTATGATATGACCACCACAAGCCATTCTTCTATATAATTTTACACAAAAATCATGCAATGCAAATTATTTATTAAATTATTATTTTTTTTTTCATTACAAAGGCAGACGATTTTTATCTGCGAGAATTATATCACTAAATGTCGAAAGAAAATCAAATGTTTGCCAATAATAAAAAAAAAATGATATCCTTGTTGAAATTATTACAGATCTATAAATCAACCATTTGTTCTAAAGGTATTGACGAGATCTTTCGAAAGATACCCATATTGAAAATTTACACCCCCTGGTGGAGGTAATTCTCCCCCCTGCACGTAGGGAACTGATGCACCCACATGAAAATTTCTCTAGTTTACTGTTGCTATTATCAATAATTCATATTAATTTTACAATCGCACGTTTAAAGAAAAAAAATGCTCTTATTACGTACATTTATACGAAATTTTGGCCTAAACTGCCATGTTAAAAATTAAAAAGAAATGGAAACACAGCGGCTAATTAGGAATCTACAAATATAATCAGCTCGATGTTATGTCAGGATCCAAGTAAATACCGTTTCGTGAAATTTTGTTCATCGCTTCGTGGGATACAGCACCTACAGAATTTGTGATACACAGACATACAGACATACTTTTTCTAAAAACAGTCAAATCTTGTTCAGCACATTTTACAGCATGTAAATTCATAGAAATCTGGTGTATCGAAATTTTCACAAATCCAATACTTTCTCTCTTATTATATAGAAGAAAGTAAAAACCAGATTTGCTGAATTAAAATACGACATGAAGATTTTTTCTATGTGTCTATCTATCTCTCTATATACACTAACTACCAATGAGTATTTGGACACTTCCGAATATAGACATTTTGTCAAATATTTAGAAAAGTTCTTAAAGAATCATCTTAAAACTTTGGCTGTGTACATAACATATTATACCTCATATTTGCCATCAAAAGCTGTGTCCTGAAAAGGTAAACGGGACCAGTGAAAAATTAAACAAAAATAAAATATTTTGGATCACCCTGTACAAAGTAATACTTTAAATGCATTTTGGCTGTAGCTTGTGAATAAGCGGATGTTTTACATTGTCTGTATAAAATTTGTGAGGCTATCTCATATATTCATGGAGATATAACTGTTTCAATAAAAAAATGCAAAAAAAAAAAAAAATCCAATTTTTTAATTATAACATGTGGGGTATTAAATGCTCATATATAGTAAGATGTTTAACATTTTTGCATTGGGATTGCAGCGTGGTGTGTCCAGTGTTGTGTACCAAATTTCCTAAAAATATTTTTTCACTGGGATTATAACCTACGTGTTATAAATAAAAAAGTGGATTTTTTTCCCCTTTTTTTGTAATTTATTTAAAAATCTGTTATATGTGGTATATTAATATATGTGGTACTTGATAAAAATGTATACATATATTGAAAAAAATCCATTTAATCACATACTATAACCAAAACGCATTTAAAGTATGTCTTTTTGCACAGTGATCCAAAATATTTTGATTTTTGTTTAAATTTTAAGTGATCTCCTTTTCCTTTTCAGGATAGAACATTTGCTAAGAAATATGTGGTACAACATGTTCTTTACACTACCAAAGTTTTAAGATGATTCCTAATGAACTTTTCTAGATATTTGAAAAAAATTCTAAGTTCGAAAGTTTCCAAATAGTTTTTGGTAGATAGTGTATAATACTTTAACATACATAAGTAAATTCAAACATTAATCCCATCGATGGCATTGCACTATAATCTATCAAAAAGTATTTGGACATTTTCGAATTTAAACGTTTTGACAAATATCTAGAAAAATCCTTTAGGAATTATCTTGAAACTTTTGGAGTATAAAGGACAATGCTATACCTCACTCATTTCAGCAAAAGCAACTTCCATTTGCCCTGAAGAGAAAAAGGCGATCATTAAAAAATTAAGCAAAAATCAATACCCGATCTGTGCAAAAATATATTCATTATTTTTGTAGTCATACTTATAATTCAGATAAATAACTGAAAATTACATGTTTTTTCTTGCATTATTAGCAGTGTCTTTGCATCACATTTCTTCTATTTTTTTAATATGCTTCACGTGTAAGCACTTGATATTTACGAATATCATGACTATTCAAACATAATTTTAGTTGGTATTTGAAAATGCGAAGCGCGATATATTTAAAATTAACTTTTCCTGTAAAAGAAGCATATAAAATTTTATTTAAGGCAATCTTTATATGAATAAAATCTAAGGAATTATTTTTCTATGAGTCTATCTAATAATAGGAAATTTAAATAAATAGAACTGTGTAAAGCACTTAAAAATTCTACAAATTAAAGAAGAAGTTCGATTTAAAATATTTAAAATTTCAAAAAATTATTATTATTTTGATCATTTTTTAATTTTATGTATTCTCTAAGATAAATAAATCATCGGAAATGCAAATAAACGTGAAAGCTATAATAATCATAATTACGCAAACAACAGTAAAACAGTAGACATATTTACAGTGAAAACTTATGCAATGATGTAGAGCCGATATAAACCGATACTATTTTGCGTTATATGTTAATATCTGAAAGAAAAGGGTAAAGAAAACAACAACACGCGTCTGTCAGGCATCTCTGTAAATAATCTAGGTTTGCAACGAAAGAGCTAAATAGAACGATTACAAGGTATTCTTTATTTTATTAATGTCAAATGTCATTACGTAAAAGTTACTCCCCAAAGTAACGGATTAAAGTTTAACTGTTTAGGTTTTCATTTAGCAATAAAAGCTATTTGAGTGTTTTCTTTAAATAACGAAAAAGTACGTTCTGTAATTACAATAATATTTATATTTTTCTTTATTTTAAATGTACATTCGAAAAAATAATGCATTTAAACATTAAAAAAAATTGAAACTAAACAGTCAATAAAAAATTAAAACAAAATTTTATAAAAAACATAAAAAAAATTGTTTTCTAGTATGTGTTTTTAGGATTATTGGTAGCTAAATTATAAGTAAGAATCATTATATAGCACATAATCGTCGTTATGTATTCTAATACAAAGTCAACTGGTATTTTCTTTCTAGAACAATAAAGATTATTTAATATATACTATAATAATAAAGTCCGTTCTTACATTATTAACCGCTGAACGGCTGCAAATATATTAAGGGCAGAGTGCGCGCTACGCAGTATGTTAAAATCTGTGCAGCGAAAACTTTTAATAAGGAACCAAATGTGTATCTTAGCGACAAGATTTGAACATTGAAAATAAAGGCATCTTACACAGGGTTCCTAGTATGAAAGACACTCAAATATAGTCGCATTAATTGCCTCTAATGTGTAAAATATTAGTCAAAATAGTAGCCACTCTGATCCAAATAGTAGTCTTAGATCAAATATATATATCTATATATTAATTTGAAACTTGTTTTTGTCTGTCTCCACTAAATTGAGAGAACGACTGGGTGTAAAAATTTGGTTGAGGTGTCTAAATAAAGGTCTTGGTCTGTAGATATCTTATGAAAAGAGAAAAATAAAAAAAGTCAAACGGTTCCACCCCCTGGGGGGGCAGGGGTTAAACACACGTTGGCGAGCATAACTCAGCTCCAAATTACTTCACGGTGAAGAAATTGTACATGGGGGAAATATACTAGAATACTAAAAAATCAGTATCTCCAATTTTTGAATTTTCAATTTTAAAGGGGGGGAAAGGGGGAAAGTAGATTTGAAGGGGGGAAAGGGGAGAAATTAGTTTGAGAGGAAAATCCGTTCTAGACCCACACATGTAGCCCCTCATTTTAAAGTTCTTGAAATTTCATGTTGATTGGGGATATTTGTATACAATATAGTGCGCCCCTGGTGGTGAAAAATGGAACTAGGTGATTTTGTAGTAGGACCTACCATGTTGCACCTTATTTTAAAGGTCTTGGTATTTCCTGACCGTTGTTGATGTTCGTACAGAACACACTGTACTGGTGTTGGAAAGTGCAACTAAAGGAATTTGCAGTTGACACCACCATGTGACACCTTATTTGAAAGGTCTTAGAAATTCAAGACGATTGTTGATAAAGGTCTTGAAATTTCATGTTGATTGGGGATGTTATATACAAAATAGTGCGCCCCCTGGAGGTTAAAAATGGAACAAGGTGATTTTGCAGTAGACCCTGTTACAACTTATTTTAAAGGTCTTGATATTTCTGACGGTTGGTGTTGTTCGTATAGAACACGCTGTAAACCCAGGAGGTGGAAAGTGTAACTAAAGGATTTTGCAGTTGAAACCACCATGTGACACCTTATTTGAAAGGTCTTGGACATTCAAGGTGATTGGTGATGTTCGTATACAACATACTGCGCTCCCTGGTGGAGGAAAGTGGATTTTGCATGCCTGCTATACGGTGCCGCAGCCACAGGCAGCGTTAACACGAGTCAGAGGTTCGTTCGGTTCAAGGTTAATTTTTGAGAATTTTTTCATGTTATTAGCGGCCTGCATATACGTGCCGCAGACACTGGGTCACGAATCCGAATTCCGTTCTGTTTGAGGTAATGTTTTTTTTTGTTACAGATGATTATTATTAATTTTTTTTTTTTTTTTTTTTTTGTGATGTTTTCTTTTAAAAATAGAAATTCAAACAAAATCGAGTTAAAGATATAAAAGCATACAAATTTAAGGTGCATTTAAGGTTATTATCATGGGCCCGGGCAAGGCTGGGCGGGTACTTTCCGTTCCAGGTTAACTTTTTGAAATTGTTTCATGGTATTAGCGGCCCATGTATGCGCTACTACAGGCACCGGGGTCACAAGGCAGAGTTTCGTTCGGTTCGAGGTAATTTTTTTTTGTTACAGCTGATTTTTTTTTTTTTCGCAATGCTTTTATTTAAAAATAGAAATTCATACAAAATCGAGTTAAAGGTAAAAAATTATACAAATTTAAGGTTATTTTCACAGGCCCAGGCCTTGCCGGGCGAGTTCGTCCGGTTCCAGGATAATTTTTGGGAATTTTCTTATGCTGTTAGCGGCCCGTGTATGCGCTGCCGCAAGCACCGGAGTCACAAGGCAGAGTTTCGTTCGGTTCGAGGTTGTTGCAGTTTTGTTACAGATGATTATTTTTTTAGTGATGCTTTCATTTAAAAACAGAAATTCAAACAAAATCGAGTTAAACGTATAAAATAGTTTAAGGTATCATGGGCCTGGGCAACGCCGGACGGGTCAGCTAACATATTGTCTTAGTATTAAACGAAATAGAAAATAAAAGATAGCATCTGCTTATTGAGAGTCAGTTTGACGTCACATTTACAGTACTTTGTAGAAAGTGATGTCATATATAGTATTTCTATTTATAATCATTTTTCCGACTTTCTTTTATGTGAAATGTAGTAAATTATATTAGATGTTTTAACTTGAAATATATTTAAATAATGATGCGACGATTTTTGAAAAATTACGGTCAATGAAGTGACCGTCGAATTCGACGGGTTCCAGCTAGTATATATATAATTAAGCAGTATTTTGAGAAAATGTGGTCAGATGATATAAAATTGACCTAAGAAATTAAAAACATTTTTTGTAAAAGAAATTGATACATGCTTAAATCCACATAAAGCAGAGTTTATATAGAGAGATTTAAAGGGGAAAAAAAAAGGAAATCGGTAGAGCTTTTTTTTGAGACACCGATTTCCGAGATCTAAAACTGACTTACCTAATCAGGATGATTGTTGATTTTCCTGTAACACCCACAAAAAATTAACTATAATTTGATGCAAAAGAATATCTAAAAAGTTATTTATATAGCAATTTTCAAAAAACAATCATTACAGTCGTTTTAGAAATACTTTCACCAGCACCAAAACGTGGCAAACTTAATAGTTAACCAGGAAACAACAATTACATACAAAAGAATGTCTAAAAAGGCATTAATATGGCGAGTTAAAAAAACAAAATGTACAGCCGCTTTCCAAGAACCTCAAATTGACATACTCATACACGAAGCCTATTAAATTCTGTGAATTAACCAGTTAATATGACATCTAAGAGGGTGTTTTCACACAATCTTACGGTCCTACTTTCGGATTTTCATTTTTCACCAAAAGTTGGACACTAGACCTGCTTCAATACCGAAATTCCACCATTCTATGTTTAATAGTTTCAGAGATATGATAGTCAGAAGATGTCCCCCCCCCCTCCTCCACCATCCCAAACACACAAAAAACATACCATTGCTGAAAACCACTTCTTTTAGCACAAGAGACCTTAAAACACATAAATCACATTAAAACTCGGAATTACATTGTTTGACCAAATGCAATAAACATTCCCATTACCTACGACAGTCGTGTACTGGAAGCATAAATGCAATGAAGGTGCAGAAAAAATAGCAGGGGACAACATTTTGTTCAAAATAGTCCCCATTTTCCTGAAAAAAGTGGTTTTAAGCCACTTGCCGCTGGGAACCCTTTTTACAAAAACAAGTTCTTCTTATTATTATTTTTAAAATAAATAAATAAAAAAAAAATGATCGTTTGCTTACTTCACAGTGTAGGAAATCCCAAACAAACAAATAGAAGTTTAAGAGTCATAATTCTCGCATTTACGCATGCAAGGTATATTTTCGTAATAAATCGATGATGCTCTAACCTTTTGTAATTCCATATTTTCTCCTATCTCGTATCGTTATCGTGTACCCACATTAACTTATCTGTTCTGCCCCATGTGATGTTGTAAGCGGTCCCATGTTATCACCAATAACCATTTTACTATATTTAGACTGTCAACGAACTCGTGGATCTTGTCTGACGGAGTCAGACAAGGAGGATAAGCAACAACAACAACAACACTATATTTAGATGAAAATATACTTTGGTGATACTTTGCTGAAATGATACTTTAGTGAAAATAGCTGCATTAGTTGAGAATTTAAAAACATGATAACGGACTTTAGTAAGATCCATGTATTAAAACTTTTTTTTTTTTTTTTTTTTTTTTTTTTTTTTTGGGGGGGGGGGGGTGATTTTCTACATAATTATCTGTCTACTATATCAATCATTATTTATTTACATATATTTATACTTGTATCTCAGAAAAATGTTATTTATTATATGTAAGCCGCAGTTCGCGAAATGTAGTTCCGAAAACTTAATTAATTTATTATATTCAAAAGTATTACTAATTTAACATATTTTGAATCATAGTCATATTTAATTTGGGTATTAATTGCATTTATTGTAAATAGGAGCGTACTTTCAAAAACGGTAAATTAGTTTTCTGAATTATTACTGAAAATTGTAAACTATATTTTGAAATACTCACTTTCATTTTTTAAATCTATATACTGCTATTTAAGACACTTTTTATACAAGCTATTTAAGCATAGCTGTTAAAATTGGATTAAAAAAAGAAAGTTAATTACGAAAAGTCACGGTACAATGCACAATTAAATGAAACAATAGAAACCTCGAACTCTTATCTAAACATGTAATTATTTTGCTTTTAATTTAATTAGTAACATACATTGATTTGTAGATAATCTTTTACAAAATAAAACTCAATAAATGTTAATTGATTTAGAATAATTTCTTTTTGTTAATTAGATCACAGTAAATAAGATCAGACAGAAGTGACGGAAGTTTTAGAATTGTTCATATAAAAATGTAAATTAGTGTATTCATTGAAATTACGATGGAATGTATACTTGATGTTTTAAATAGAACAATAATAATGTTTAAACAAGTACTTATAAATCATTCGGAAGGGGAAAATATTTTTTTTTATTTTTTTTTTAATCAAATAGCCGCCAATTTGTTTCAAATTGGCTGCTACAACTTGTCAATGAATTTGGTTGAAATATTCCTGAGAGCTATTTACATACTTAGTTTTAAGGAATTCGGGTTGTGAATAACTTTTTTTTTTTTTTTTGCAAATGTGAAATTTTCCGGTGGCAGGCGCTTGGTAAGTACATGGCAGATCAAGCTGGCATACAAACATATCAAACGCATTTTTAAGATAAATCTACTCTATATATTTAGTTCGAATTCATTAAGTATTTCAAAAGTTATCGTTCTGACAAATTTAAGAGTGGACCGTCTCTTTTCATAGAAAGAAAAATTTCGGAGCTAGGTGCTGGGCTAACTAATCGAATATATTTGTAAGATCCACTGTCCAACTTTGGTTCTAATAAATTCAGTATTTCAAAGTTATCGTGAGAACAAATTTTCAATTGGCAGCGTTCAAGTGGCTGAAATTTTGATGCAAAATTGCACAACAACTTGCCCAGCGAAAACATTTAAGATATTTGTATGATAAGCCCACTATCCAACATTGGTTTGAATTCATTAAGTATTAAGCAGTGAAATATCACTATAACTCGAAAAAATAATTATAGGAATTTCCATATTTTTTTATGTCAAATATATTCCTTCAAAAATTAATACATGTAATAATCAATGATTAATAATTACCTCGCGTTCTATCTATCTCTCTGTATATATATATATATATATATATATATATATATATATATATCTTTATATATATATTTCTTCTGTGCGTGTGTATGTCACTGAACTCCTCCTAAACGGCTGGACTGAGTTTAATGAAATTTTTTGTGTGTCTTCAGGTGGATTCGAGAATGGTTTAGATTTACAAATGAAAGTTGTAAATTAATTAGTTCTTTCTTAATTAATTTTTAACCAACTCTTTCAACAACTTTTCCACCTAGATGGCGTGAGTTGTCGTAAACACGATGTCAGAATTTATTTAATGTTGAAATGAAAAATGAATTTTTAACCGTATCTTACGAAGTGTTTAAAATATTTTTTCAAAATTAATATTTTTAGAATCGTAACCGTATCTTACGAAGTGTTTAAAATATTTTTTCAAAGTTAATGTTTTAGAATCGTAAACACGATGTCAGAATTTATTTAATGTTGAAATGAAAAATGAATTTCTAACCGTAAGTGTTTAAAATATTTTTTCAACGTTAATATTGTTAAAATGTTAAAATTATTTAAAATGGTATATTCTTTTAAAAAATTCGTCAATATCCGAAGGAGTTATGTTATGTTAAAATGAAAAATGAATTTTTAGGCCATTATTATTTGTGCAGATGGAAAATGTACTAAAAGTTTTCCGAAAAATTTCACGATCACAAATTTTGACGGATATCCAATATATCGTCTAAGAAATCCCGATAATGGCGGACAATCTTAACATCTATGGCGGTCATCTATATCAACAACATAGATATTGACATTGATAACCGTTGAGTGGTCCCATATTCGCCTCTGCTAAACAAAACATCCAATGCTCATATTAATGTTCAGTTCTGCAGTTCAGTGAAGAGCATCAAATACATTTGCAAGTATGTGAATAAAGGCAGTGATATGGCTGTATTTCGAGTTGAAAATACCAATGTGAATGCTCTTCCGGTGAATAACAACGATGAAATAACACGTTACCAAATTGCCCGGTACGTCAGCTCCAGTGAAGCTTTTTGGCGTATCTTTGGTTTCCCAATTCCTGAACGGGATCCAGCAGTTCTTCATTTAGCCGTCCATCTTGAAAATGGCCAGCGTGTATATTTCACGAGCGAGACAGCGATTGATCGTGCTATAAATCCACCAAAAACTACACTCACCGAATTTTTTGAATTGTGTAATCGTGCGGATGCTTTTGGTGCTTTTGCACGGACATTACTCTATTCAGAAGTACCACGCTATTTCACATGGGCTCCAACAAAAAAATGGATGCCCCGCAAGCAAGGCACGCCGATTGATGCATGTCCCGGTTTATTCAAATCAAACACCTTGGGACGAGTATTTACAGTCAATCCACGGCAGACTGAGTGTTTTTATCTTCGACTGTTATTGGTTAATGTCATCGGCCCTTTGTCATTTCAAGATTTACGTAAAGTGAATGGACACCAGTATCCAACGTATAAAGATGCATGCCTTGCACTCGGCTTGCTGGAAGACGACAACCAGTGGGAATGTATGCTTGCTGAAGTAGGACTGAACTGTACAGCAAAACAAATTCGTCTACTATTCGCTATAGTGTTGACTACATGTTTCCCGGCCCAAGCAGAGACATTATGGGATAATCACAAATATTCAATGACTGATGATATATTGTATCAACATCGTTCACGGTGCAACTATCTAACGATAGTATTCAGTGATGCTATGTACAATGAAGCATTGATTGCTATTGAAGATCTTTGCATTTTCATTGCCAACTTACCACTCAGTCATTTCGGTATGCATTCAACAAATCGAAATGCATCTGATTTAATAAGCTCTGAATTGAATCGTGAACTACAATACAATACTGTAGAAATGGCAGCGATTGTTGCTCGCAATGGCCCACTAATGAATGAAGAACAAAGAACCATTTACGACCGCATCATGCTCGCAGTTTTGGCAGGACAAGGTGGATTTTTTTTTTTTTTTTTTTTTTTTTTGGGGGGGGGGGTGCACCAGGTGGAACTGGGAAAACATTCCTTATTTCGCTAATTCTCGCCGAAATACGATCAAATAATGGCATCGAATTGGCTGTTGCATCATCTGGCATTGCGGCAACTTTATTGGATGGAGGCAGAACAGCTCATTCATTATTTAAACTGCCACTAAATATTCAAAATAACCCAGACGCAGTGTGCAACATAAAAAAAACAATCGTCCATGGCCACAGTGCTGAAATAGTGTAAAATTCTTATCTGGGATGAATGCACTATGGCACACAAACATTCGATTGAGGCGTCGAACAGGACATTGGAAGATATAAAAAACAACGACAAACTATTTGGCGGCACTCTGTTACTCTTTTCAGGTGATTTCAGACAAGCACTTCCCGTTATTCCGCGTTCAACATACGCTGATGAGATCAACGCGTGCTTAAAATCATCGTCATTGTGGCTTAATGTTGAAAAAGTACAACTGAAAGTAAATTTGTGCGTTCAAAAGCTTCAAGATCCATCCGCTGAAACATTCTCAAAACAATTGTTAGATATCGGCGATGGAAAAGTTACTACAGATGAAACTGGATGCATAAAATTACCGACCGATTTCTGCACAATCATTGATTCTCAAAATGCTCTTATTGACCAGATATTTCCCGATGTACACAGACGATACACAAATCATGAGTGGCTGGCAGAAAGAGCAATTTTAGCAGCAATAAATGTGGACGTCAACGAATTGAATCTGAAGATACAACATTTGTTACCAGGAGACTTGGTGCCATACAAATCTAATGATACAGTTTGCGATGCCACCGAAGCTGTAAATTATCCAACAATTTTTTTAAACTGATTGGATTTACCAGGCATGCCACTGCATATTTTACAACTGAAGGTTGGATCTCCGGTTATTTTGCTTCGTAATTTGAACCCACCACGTTTGTGCAACGGCACGCGATTAGTCATAAAACAATTAATGAAAAATGCTATCGAAGCCATCATTTTAAATGACAAATTCCGAGGTGAAAATATATTACTACTGCGAATCCCTATTATACCCACATATGTGCCAATTCAATTTAAACGCCCTCAATTTCCAATTAGATTGGCATTTGCAATGACTATCAATAAGTCTCAGGGCCAAACGATGTCTGTCTGTGGCTTAGATTTGAGCACATCATGTTTTTCACACGTACAATTATACGTGGCTCTCGAGTGGGCAAACCATCCAGTTTGTTTGTATTGGCGAAAGATGTGATAAAAAAAAATATTGTACACTCTGTTGCATAAAGGAATTGATATTGTTTTTTAGTAATATTGTTATAAGTAGCGATATGTATATAATTTTAAAGAATCAATTTTAATAAATTAAAAAAATAAATGATTGGTGTTTTGTTATTTTTATATTCTTTCACCGTTCACAGCGCTCCATACATCTTCCACTTATACCATATCCTTACACACTTACAATAAGTTAGTTATATTTTTCTAGCAAAATATTCTCTAGAAATAATTTATATGACAAAACAACGTTTGTCGGGTCAGCTAGTATATATATATACACTCACACACACACACACAAATGGGTGAGTGTGTGAATATAAACGCACAATAAAATGACACCGAAATGCTCAAGAGCGAAAATGAATTAATAAATAACTAAACTAAATAACCGATTATACAGACACACGTACATATACATGTGTACGTATGTTTGCGCGTGCGTGTATATGTTTTCTTGTAATTTATAATATTGCTTTAATTTGTTTTAACTCATGAACACTTGTATCTAATTTGAAGTTAAGTAATTTCATCATGTTTCGGGAGTTTTATGAGTTCTGTAAACTAATTATTAATTCTCTATCTATCATTTTCTACAGAAAACATGCTTGTAAACATTATATTACCATGTATTAAATTCATTACCCTGATATAAGTGCAACTATGTTAAAAATCACTTTAAACTTTTTTTTATTTATAGACAGTAATGGCTAAATAACTTATTAATTTAACTAAACAATAACGATGTCATTTTCAATTTCTTAGAGACGTTTGGATTTCTAAAAATATGTAATCACATCCTTAGCAGTTTGATTTGGCAAGTAGAAATAAATTTGGAAATAAATGCGTAAATATTGACTAGTATTTCTATAACGTGTCTTTATTCAAATGTCTCACAAAGATAAAGTGCAAAGAAAGATTAAAAAAAAAAAAAAAAAACTACCAATGAGTTCAAAAATAAGTAACAAAATGTGTTTCGACTACATTTTTAAAGTACAAAAATGTAAAATCCAAGGGAAAAATAACTAATCTGGTGTGTCACTCACACTACTTTCTCTTACCCTGAAATTTAATACTATGAATAGAGGTTGGAGATTAAAAGGTAAGATAACGAGTACTGTTATGCAAGCCAATGTTAAACAATTCAAATTAGGCTTAGGAAGAGTTTTATATGATATTTAGTTCTGTATGAGGGGGCTTAATGCCCCCCTCAACCCCCGTTTCATTAATGTACAAAAAACAAGCGATGAATATTTAGCTTAAAACATACGTTATTTACCATATCTCTATGAGGAATTTATTTCAATTCCCGAACAGCCTTCCTGGAAATGGTAAAATATTATTAGTAAAGCACATCCACTAACAACAAATAACTAGTGTATAACTAGTGTATACACCACACGTCTTTCTTATCTATTTTCCTATACAAATTCACTCAGTAAAAATAATTTATTAAAATTATTATTTTTAAAAAATTGCCTTCCATGATAATGCACACGGTTTCCATATTAGAGAAGTAGTATAACACAAAATAAAAAAATAAATAAATAAATAAATAAATTTATTCTCAATATTACATTAAAAAAAAAAAATTAAGAAAAAAAAATTTAAGAAATCGATAACTTTTATTTTAAATTATCGCAGATCGATGGTTCAACCATTCGTTTTAAAGGGATTGACGAGCTCTTTTTAAATGTACCCATCATGAATATTTACTCCCTTCGAGAGGGACTTCCTTCCCAGTTAGTGTGGGAGGGGGGGAGGCGAGGCTCCTACATACATATTTTTTTTCCCAGTTGACTATCTATATTACACAAAATATATATTCATTTCATTTGGTATAGTGCAGTCTATAGATGTTAAATTCTACCTGCAATTTTCCCCATAGACGTAATGTATTTGAATGATTTTGAGTGTCCCTGTATACGGACCATTGGCTTCATCCCAACGAAAAGCGCATCATCCCTATATGATACATATTTAAAATACCGAGATTGAAATTTCTGCTACTATTTGTTCTTGAGATATTCTGATAACAGACAGACACACAGACCATTCGCTAAAAGCATGATTTTCGTATTCAGGGGGCCTCAGAACATGTAAATATAACAAAAACTCACGTTCGAAAATTTGACCCTAAAACAACACTCTCTCGACCCTATGGGTAAGAGAAAGTAAAAATATAGTTAAAATGAAACATTTCATTACTGTAAAAAGAAAAAAAATCTAATGATTTTTTTTTTTTTTTTTTTTTTTTTTTTTTTTTAATAATTTTAAATAATTTTTAATATGAATGTTTTTGCTGTATTTAAATTTAAATAATTTAAAATACAATAATTTGTAAATGATCATGAATCTAACACATTTACTTTCTGAAAGAATATTTAAACATCCGCCATTTCTTTCACCAGGAGGAGAATTACTCATTGATATAAACAAATCTCCAAATTTAGTTTCAAAGATATCTATTTTAAATTATTTAAATGTGGATAGAATTTAGAGGAAGAAAATAATTTATAGGATTTTTTTTTTTCTTTTTTTGTTGCCACAATATAAGACAGGGTTAGAACGCAGTTTATTATACCGAAAAGGACATAACATTCAATTCGTTAATTAAAACAACATTTTTTACCATTAAATGAGTTTTAAAACTTGGTTAGTTAAATATCCATATTTTTAAATAATAAATTTAGAAATTCAAATAAAGGTGCTTTTTCAGTTGAGCTTTTAAGTAATTAGAATTCCTATTTAAGTGGGACATACCGCGAGATAAAATGTATTATTTCACAGTATTGTACACTCAGATATATGAAAAATAATGTAAGATTTTGTCTTTCATAGGTAATTTCGAATATCAATTTAAATCAATTGTTTCAAGGAAATTGCTTAAAATAATGAAAAGATGGTTCCAATTTTGGATATTTTTTCTTCTAAATTTAGAAAAAAACTAAGAATTCTTAATTAAAATAAATATTTCAGTTTAAACTAAACATAATTTATTCTCATACACATAAATTGTGTTCCAGCCGTACGTCATGCAAAATATTGTATGAAAAACTTAAATAACATTTTTTTTTTTTCGAAAATGAAATATATGATTTCTTCGTGTAGTTTATTACTTATTCAAATGTATTTAAATAACTGAAAAAATTATCTTCTTCTTACATGTTTTTTCTTTATATATCGATATTGCTCTTTCTCACACAGATACACAATATATATATATATATGTATGTGAAAATCTCTAATTCAAATTTGTGCATAAAATTAGTGTCAGTTTACATCAGGGAATTACAAAATAACTTTAAAGGTAGATTTCACAAAATGAAACAAATTCTGGAAATTTAGAATTTCCCATTTAGAAATACTTTCCATAAAGAAGACAGTTATACGAATTTTTGATTTATGCATAGAGTTAAGTAAAAGGAAATGCAAAATTGGGATTTATAAATTGCCGGAAGACACACTCTTTTCTTCATGGTGAAATATAATGGTAATCAACGCATCCATTTTTATTTTATAGCGCATTAATCTCGTCGTTTGCTTTATATTTTCAAGAAAGATTCATTCAATGTGAGGAAATTGTATAATTTTGTCATTTGCGAAATATATAATACATTTTAAATTCTGAAATAAAAAGTTTTGTATTCTATATCTTATCAAGAGTAGTCACTTCAATATTTAAAAACAAATAAGATCAAAGGCATTCGAAAAAAAATTAGCTGACATTATTCATGAGTAGACGATATGAGCAGACAAAATTCTTAATCATGACTCCGTAGGAAGTTTGTCAAATATTCTCTCTCTCTGTCTGCATATATACATACATATACGTATATAATACTTACTAAAGTTCGTTTTCGTTATTTTACATGCTTAGCGGCTGAAGCTATATTCATAAAATTAGTGTCTAGTTATGAATGAGTAGCTACGGGATACCAGATTAGACTGCTTGCAGCGGCACCTTGCATAAGTGTGGGAAGTAAACGTTTCTATCCCGTAAACGGTACGAATTAGAGCCAAAGAGGTAGAAATCAAATCAACCTTAAAAGATGGTGTGCAGTGTGAATACGTTATTACTCAAAATTAAATCTCCATATGTAGGCCAAGCTTGTGGGCGTGGTTGAACAGCATGATGATTTTGCACCTGAAGATTGTAAGATATAGATATCGGTTTCGAAACAAATGAAGATATTTCTGTACATAAGATATTGTAGATATTATCATTAAACTTTCCTATCATAGCACATTATAAAATAATTGTTATTTCTGCCTGGAACATGCGACATTTTATAGAAAAGTAGAACAAATATCACGAATACAAAATTTGTTTCATTTTAAACGTGACTAAAAATTAATAAACCTTTGCTGTCCCTGGATTTTTTTTTAAATATTCGTATTATAAACCTGTCATTTGCTATTTGTCTTCATATCTATAAAGATTTACAAGCGGACTTAGAGTCAAGTATACTCTCTCCGGGCTAGTTTATTTGTTACCTTTAAACAAAAAAATTAATACGTTATACTTAATTCCATGTCATGCGAAGTTTCATGAATTAGTTATTTTACATTATACGTGTGCCTCTAAGGTCAGACAACAGAGTATATTTTAACTGGGTAATAATATATACGCGTTTAGATAACAACATAATACTCAAATGAATCAAAATTATGGAGAAATCTTAAAAAAAAAAAGAATTAAAACTTTCATATAATACAAATATATGTATGCTTTGGTGTGTATATCTTTTTTGCTATAACGGTAATTAGAAGATTGGAGAAGGAAAGATCGAAAATTTATACTACATTTTGGAAATAAAAATATCTTC
Source organism: Salticus scenicus (assembly GCA_963930645.1). NCBI lineage: Eukaryota > Metazoa > Arthropoda > Arachnida > Araneae > Salticidae > Salticus > Salticus scenicus. The sequence continues at coordinate 188,003,611 of OZ005649.1, read as the reverse complement.
ATAACTAGCAGACATCAAGTTCACCCACTAGATTTATTCAAATAAATAAAACTGTACATGCATAAAATATTGCAATAAACAAATATAGTGTTTAAAAAAAATATTAAAATCGCTAATCAAACATGACAGTTTGCATTTATGCTGTTCACAGACAAAGATATTATTTTCTATACATAATTTATATTATTTCAATGTATTTAAATATGAGATAATATATCTTTGTGTTTTTCAATAAGTTATAATTAATAATAAATAAATAATTAATATAAATAAAAATATAAAAACAAACCAAACATTTTCCATAGTATAAAAAGATCTCATTTATTAAAAAAATTAAATATTTGTTTAAAAGGATGTTTTAAAAAAACTGCAAAATGATTCTATGCTGATTTTTACACTTGAAAGTAAAATCCACGATAAATTCCAATCTTGTGAACACTCTATTGTTCCTGCTTCAAGAAAATGTTTGTAAGGTTTTGGCTTCTGCCCTAAATAACTTTGTGTTAGCCTTCCATATAGCTGTGCATGAACCAGATGAAAATAATGAAGAAAAAAAATGTAAATAGAAACTTTACAAGGAAATATTCTTTTACATCGAAAAATAAACTGTACTTACAAAATCTTGGATCGTACTTTTTTATGTGTATGATTATGAAATCGCAGTAAGGAACATGAGAGAAATAAACTTTGATAAACTTCGTTCTAAATAATTAATTTCCTTTCTTGACATAAAAATTGCAATGTTTGTACAATATGACATATAAAACAAACTAACATAAAAAAGAAAAAACGGATTAAGTAAATATATGACAGCCTAGAGTGAAAAGGGTGGCAATGTATTCTAATGCAATAAAAAACAGAAAATAATTTGCTAAAGCAGAAGAATGATAATTTACTATATTTACATTATAGCAAGAAGCTGTAGAGTTTTTTCACACCTTTTACAAAATACAGATTTTAGAATACAAAATACAATTTATATATATATATATATATATATATATATATATATATATATATATGTGTGTGTGTGTGTGTGTGTGTGTGTGTGTGTGTGTGTGTAAATATATATAAAATGATGATAATAATATTTATTTTCTTTAAAAAATAAATTCATTAAATTATAAAGTAAGATTAAATGGATAAAGGAGGCATATATATACATATATATATATATATATATATATATATATATATATATATAGATAGATAGATAGATATATAGATATCTATTAACAGGAATTTTATAAATATATAAGTTCAACAGATTAGAAAAACCAATAGGAGAATTACAAACCAATGCGCAAAATTGCAGCGAAAGGAAATGCAAAACATAGATGTAGGAATTTATAAATGTAGAAATATATAAACAAATGAATGAAATAAAACCCGAAAATACACTGAGATCTTCATCTTTTTTATTTCTTTTCTATTTTATTTTTTTCTACACTGAGATAAGATCTTTTTTATTTCTTTTTATTTCTTTTTATTTCATTTTTATTTCATTTTTATTTCATTTTTATTTCTTTTTATTTCATTTTAATCTTTCGATTTTACCTTCAGTATTTCTTTTGTGTATTATATATATATATTTTTTAATGAATTGATGTAATTTTGTAAATTCTAAAATTTGATAAATTTATAAAATATTTTTGTAGTTTTATGCATTATATATTTGTTAGATTTCTCTTCAGTTATTGGTGGTTTTCTGTTTGGTGAGAAGTTGTGGGCTAAGGATAGTTATTAGCTTATAGCTACTGTCCTTTCAGAAATTTCTCATTCACCCCTACACTGAGGGGCCTCCCTGATGAAGTTCTCAGTGTATTTTCGGGTTTTATTTCATTCATTTGTTTATATATTTCTACATTTATAAATTCCTATATATATACAGTGCGTTGCATGAATATAAACGCACCTTAGCTTTAAGAATTAGAATAGTATAGAAGTGTAATAAAAAAATATGAATAGGTGGCACTTGATGCAAACTGTATGTGTATGATTCAAGAAAGGAAAAAAAGAGTCAAAACAATGAAAGACCAATATTATTTTTTAGAAAATAATTTTATTGAATTTATGACAAAAATACATGTTGCATGAATTTAAACGCACATGTAAAAAATAAATAACTGAGTAACAAATACTGTATCTAATACTTTGTAAAGCCACCATGGGCTTCTGGAACAGCCAGTAAACGCCTTGGCATTGATTGGTATAGTGGCATGAGGTCATCTAATCTGATTGTCTTCCAAGCTAATTGAATGGCCGATTTTGGTTCATCTTTCGTGTTAAACTGCCTTCTGTTTACGTAAACACAGCGAACCAGAACACCCCATACGTTCTCCATTATGTTTAAATCGGGGCTTTTTGAGGGCCAATCCAGAACTTTAATTTTACTATCACGAAACCATTTTTTCACGATATGTGCTGTATGTACAGATGCACAATCTTGCTGAATAAGATAATTTCTTCTAGCTTTCTTGACTGCTTGATGGCGGAGGTTCTTTGTGAGCATCTGGACATAATCTACAGAGTAAATAATGTTCTCCACGAACTCTAATTCGAAAGTCCCCTTAAAACCTATGGCTGCTCACACCATGACAGACCCACCTCCAGATTGAAGTTTTGAACAGTACATTTCTTCGGTTCTCAAATCGTGCCAGTAGCTATGAAATCCGTCCGGGCCATCGAGATTAAACGTTTTTTCATTTTAGAAGATGGCTTTTTTTCCAATTTAGTCGATATAGAATCCATTTTTTTTTGCCCATTCCAACCGCATATCTTTGTGCTTTTGAGCGAGGGGTGGTTTCGCTTTCATTTTCTTAAATTTAATGAATGTTGCAGCTTTGATAGTTCTCCATATGGCTGTCCGATGAAAACACAGCTTGTATTGAGCTTTTATCTTCGCACAGGAAATATTCTTATTCTTTGCAGCGTTGCATATTCGACGTTTGTCGTAACTGATGAGCTTTCCTGTTCGCTTCTTATACTCTTTTTTCTCGTAATTTGCTCCTTTCTTTATATAGTTTCGCACAGCACAGCACTCTCACTTCTTCCGATTCGGCGCCCAATTTCACGATTGCTAAAGCCTTTATCACGCATAAAGTCGATTTTTATCCTCTCGTCTACTGTCAAAGTTTTCCCTCTTGCCATCCTGAACAAACTCCGTAAATTTTGCACTCACGCATTAAAACTGTTTTTAGAGAACTTTAGAAACACGACTATCTGTGTTTTAATTTAATTCCGGTGGCTCTGTTAAATTTTAAACGCAAAATACAATGTGCGTTTAATTTCGCGCAACAAACGAAAAACAGTGAAAAATAAGAAAATGCTTAAACACTCATTTACATAAGTTTGCATGAGCCTAAACATACGTGCTCAAAGCACCTTATTCAGCTGTTAGTCATATGCAATAACTGTAAGTCACATTCCTTCTTTTCAAGTTTTAAAAATTCTATTTCTGGTTATTGGAAAAGGTGCGTTTATATTCATGCAACGCACTGTATATATATATATATATATATACACTACTGGCCGTTAAAATTGCTACACCAAGAAGGAATAATAATATCGGAATGAAATTTGTTGGACACATACATTGTAGTAGGAAGAACAATTGATTAAAATTTCAGGAAATTTGGAGTAATATGTACTGAGAAAACAGTACACAAAGCAGCGACCTCTGTGATCAATAACAACACTTATCTGCCTAGGAATTGATTCGAACAGCAATTGGATGACATGTACGGGTAGAACACTTCATGAAGTTTTAACACGATGCCACAATTCATCGATCGAAGTTACTGGTGAGTGGTGGGGGGCCAGTCGCTTTTCAACGATTAAACAGTCATTTTCATTGGTGCGAGATCAGGAGAACGCGCTGGCCAGAGCAACAGTCGAACACATTCGGCGTCAATGAAGGTCCAGACAATATGGACAACTGCATTGTCCGGCTTAAATGTTTCGCTTCGAAGGCATTGGATATAGTGCAGAGCGATGGGCCTTAACTCGTCAGAAATGTAATGTCTGGTATTCAGAGTGGCGGGAATGAAAGCAAGAGGTGATCGGGACGTGTATCCAATGGTACCACATACCATCAATCCAGGTGGTAACTCAGTATGCGGCATCCAAAATTCTGATTACCCTCAAAACAGCATCACTGATATGGGCGACATTAATATTTGATCAACGATGAACCTTGACGCAGGTATGGCGTAAAGTCACTTTTTAGACAAATCACAATCCTGTTTACAGCATCAAGATTGCCTTAACCGTATTTAACGGCATTATGAATAATGCACATTGCCAGCTGGGACATCATTATACTGTCCATCATTCCCAATGATGTTATGGGTTCCCATTGGATACACGTCTCGATTACTTCTTGTTTGTATTCCTGGCACTTTGAATAGCGGCCATTAAATTTCTGATGGGTTAAGGCCCGCCCCTCTGCCCTGTATTCGAGGCCTCCATAACGCACAAATTAAGCAAGATAATGCACGACCGCAAGTTGTTTGTATTGTTCATACCTTCTTTGATACAGAATGTTATCGACAGTTGCTCTGGCCAGCGCGTTCTCCTGATCTCGCACCAATGAAAATGGCTGTTTAATCGTTGAAAAGCGACTGGCCCTCCCACCACTAACCAGTAACTTCGATCGATGAATTGTGGCATCGTGTTAACACATCATGAAGTGCTCTATCTGTACATGTCATCCAATCGCTCTTCGATTCAATGCCTAGGCAAATAAGTGCTATTATTGCTCACAGAGGTCGCTGCTTTATGTACTGTTTTCTGAGTACATATAACTCGAAATTTTCTGAAATTTTAATGAATTGTTCTTCCTGCTATAATGTGTGTGTCCAACAAATTTCATTCCGTTATTATTATTCCTTCTTGGTGTAGCAATTTGAATGGCCAGTAGTATATACATATATATATATTTTTTTTGAATCTTTAAATTTAACAATTAAAAATATGTAATTTAAATGTTTATTGATGGCACATTCCAACAAAGACAATAAATATTAAATAAATTAAATATTGGTTTTTTATGCATAAAGAAAGTTTTTTTTTTTTTTTTTTTTTTTTTTTTTTTTTTTTTTTAATGATTTATTTAGTAATTTTCCTATGAAAATTATAAAAATAAATCTTATTACATTTTAATTTATAATATTACTATTTTACGTTAGAATTATAAATTTATTTTCGTCAGTGGAAAAATATATATGCACCATCTAACAATAAGTATTTGGGCACTTTCAAATTTAGACGTTTTGTCAAATCTTTTGAATAATTTTTTAGGTTCTTGAAAAGTTGATTTTCTTGAAACTTTGTTAGTGTAAAGAACATTTTATACCTAATATTTTTCATTAAATTCTGTGTCAAGAAAAGGAAACGGGGACCAGTTAAATGTTTAACAAAAATCAAAATTCTAAATAAAACAACTGGTATGCAATCAATATTCAAATTAAAAACTTCTTCATACACCATAAAACTAATGAAAACACTACAGGTTTTGAAAGGACATTGCCTTTCTTCCTCAGGGGCAAACGTGTTCTACTGCCTTCACGGAAAAAGCAAGACTGAAAGTAGGGCAGAATCCAAAGTTTGGGGAGCAACACAGCCAATCATTGGAAAGTAGGCAGCAAAATCAAAATAGAAGGGGAACACACATTAAAAAAAAAAAAAAAAAAAAAAAGCAGAAACTAGAGAACAAACATAGTATATATATACATATGTATATGCATACATAGAAAATAAAATAAAACTTTTAAAATATATAAAAATTATTAAAAATAAATAATTGTAATTTGTAAATAAAATAAATATTAATTAAACTAATAAACATAAATAAATAAAATAATAATAATTAATATTAGTTATTTACATAAAAATATGATCAACTTTGAATTTTACTTTTGCCACCAATGCTGTAGCACGTGTTTGCACCTGAGGAAGAAAGACCACGTTCTTTCGAAACCGGTAGTGTTTTCATTAATTTTATGGAGCGTGAAGAAGATTTTAATTTGAATAAAAATCAAAATGTTTTGGATCACCCTGTAAATGGTAATGCTTTAAATGCATTTTATCTGTAGCATGTGATTATGAGGACTTTTCTAATTATCTGTATACAATTTTATGAAGCTACCACATATATTCATGGAGATATAACAATTTCTTTAAAAAACTGCAAAAACAATTTCCACTTTTTAAATTGTAACACGTTGGGTATCAGACTCAGTGCAAAGCCATTTTCAGGAAAGATGATAATTACAACACAGCATGACACAACATACAACAATCAGGATAAAAGAAAATCGAGCACTTTTACTAAATAATTTTTTACTACGCATGCACAAGCTTTATAAAAATTTCATTTGCATAATTTAATGGCGAAAGGTATTGAGCAACTTATATAAAAAACCCAAACAAATATCATGTAAATTGAAAACTTTACGAGAGATAGAGTAAATAGAATTAAAATTCTTCTCAAAAAAAAAAAAAAAAAAAAAAAAAAAAAAAACTAAAGATGTTAGGGGGTTTTTTCAATATTTATTAACAATCAGTGAAAACAAAGTAATGATAATGGGCATTGATTGAATCAAAATAGAAATGTGAGTAAAACCCCTTACAGTTTAGCTTTTATTTTGATAGAACTGAAATTCTGTCCAATCTATCTCTCGCAACGTTTTGCATTTACATGATATTTCTTTGGGGATTTTATAAGAGTTGCTCCATACTATTGACTATTAAATTATGGAAATGAAATTTTTATAAAGCTTGTCCATGCCGTAGTTAAAAATTATTTAGTAACAGTGCTCTTATTTCAAAAGACATTTTTAAAAATTTCATTCTGATTGCAGTATGCTGTGTCTAATGTAGTATGCCATAGTTTCTGAAAATGGTTTTGCACTTGGTCTAATACCCTACATGTTATAATTAAAAAAGTGGAAATGGTTTTTGCATTTTTTTAAAGAAACCGTTATATATCCATGAATATATGTGGTAGCCTGATAAAATTTTATACAGCTAATGGGAAACATCCGCATAACCACATGAAAAAGCAAAAACGCATTTAAAGCATTACTTTTTACTGGGTAATCTAAAAAATGTTTATTGTTTAAATTTTTACTGGTCCCCATTTCTTTTTCCTGACACAACTTTTACTGCGAAATATGAGGTATAACATGCTTTTTATACTACCAAAGTTTTAAGATGATTCTTAAAGAACTCTTGAAGATATCTGGCAAAACGTCTAAATTTGTGTCCAATATATTGGTAGATAGTGTATTGCTAAGATTTTTGTTGTAAATAATTTTGATTTAAAAGTCTCTTAAAAAGAAAAAATATTCTTTGAAGTAAAAATATACATTTTAACATTTTAATCACTATTTTTACATAGTTAATATGTTGACTAATATTGAAAATTTTTTTTAATGATTTTATGTTTTCGAAGTCCAAGCATAGTCAAGTTAGACCAAGTAAATTAACAGACATTTATTTTCCTAAAAAAGAAAATCTCTTTATAGACTTAAAAGGTAGATTAACTAAAAGATAAACTGAAATGGCGCGTACACGATTTTCTCTTACACTGCATTTCAGTACTATAAAACAAACTGCTGATAAAGAGTACGATAACAATTACTATATACAATTATTTTAACTTACGTTAAAAATATTTAAATCTAGGTTATAAGAAACAGTTTTATCTGACATATAATTCTGCGTGAGGAGGGATATCATACCCATATACACCCTGTTTGGATATAATACTCATATTTATATAGAATTTAAGGCTGTAAATTTATAAATTTATTTCAAATTATAAATATAATTTTCACGCGCACCATTTCCTGAAATATATCATTTTTGATCCAGCTTTTCAAGTAGTAACCTAATATGAACGTCAAAAAACAATTGCATTGCACTTAATATTTTTGCCATTAATATTTATTCCAATTATGTTTTATTAGGCTCTGAAATCAAATAACTGAAAACAATAGAATTTGATAAAGGTCCAGTTGTACCTTCCAATAACCAATACCCTACCATTTTTGATAAAGCTATCCAAAAATTACAACTTCCTCGTACTTCACCAATAAAATTTTCAAACAATATTATTTTAAAATGATTGTTTCGCCTTCCATTAAACTCACCTTTTCCCAGTTAAAAAACAGGGTGGCTATTAAGTATCCAGAAAAAGTGTTTAATAATAAATAATTAGTGAAATGGCAAACGAATTTAAAGCTTCTATTTTTACAATAAGTAATGTCTAATAATTATTTTTTACTATGAGTTTTCGAAATGGCGGTCATCGGTTTTGATGCAAGCTGCAATCTTCTTCGGAAGAAGGGTGACGGTGCGGCGCAAGTACTTTGGATCCAAACCATCCTATATTTTGCTAAAGGCTTTCTTCAGTCTTTCAAATGTATGATTTTCTGTATTCACAATTGTTCTTCTAAGAGCCCACGCACTGAAAAATCCATTGGATACAAATCAGAGCTGTTAGAAGAACACAGATTTTTTGTCAGATTCCTTTTCACTTTGATATCGATTGAAGCAAACGTTAATGGGCCAGAGCACAAACTTGGTTATGGTTAAGGATCTTAGCTGAGTGATTTTGCTTCCATGGAAGTACAGATTTCTCTAAAACATCTTTTTGATAAATTTTTCAATTACTTTTTACGTTTTCTTCGATAAAATGAGTCTTCCAATTGAGTCTTCTCACTGTTGCTGATCTCAGCCCAAACCATCAAACTTTTTTAGAAACAAAGACCTTGCTGCTTTTTTTAGTTTCTGGTGTTCTTCAGAACTAGACCCAAAAGTTTGCGATTATTTTGAGCGCTTTTAGCGATTAAATAGTAAACACTTTCACATTGGACTACAAAATATCTTAGATGCGTCGCAATTTCAAAAAATCATGAAATGTTTTCATTTTTCTAATAGATTTTACTTTCCCTGATCTCTCATAAACTTCCCGTTGAGTAAATACAAAATATATTAATAAATAATGTTTAAAGATAAAAGTATTACAACAACAAAAAGTGGTTATAATGAAGTAGGTAGTCCATGAAAGCTCCTCAATTTTTTTTCTAGATACTTAATAGCCACCTTGTATTCTTTAGATATGTATAATTTTTGGGACATATATAGTAAATTCTGCCAGTATGGTTTATCATACATAGGTTAAACGATACGCAGTCTTAAATGCCGTCTAAAAGAACATATTAGTAACGTCTGTAAGCAAAAAATTAATTAATCGGTTGTTTCGAAGTATTGCTTGGAGAAAAATCATAGTTTTAAATTAGTTCAGCTAATATAATGACAAGGCCTAAATCCACTCAAGAACTCGAATTCCTTGAAGCTTTCTACATCCATAAAAATCTATAAAATATGGTTAATATTCATTTTGCTGTACCTCCTTTGTCTGATTGTTGAAAATTTTACCTTCATTCCATATTTTCTTAACTTTTTCTACATTTTTCACAACTAGTATTTCTTACATTCCCATTAGTCAATGCCATACATTTCGCATAATTCTATTCATTGATCAGAATTCGACCCCTTAAGAGCATTTCTCTCCCGTTTCTTTATGCATTTAAGGTAGTACGCTAAATGCTAGAGAAACAGCTGTCTGTTTTGCAATTTTTTCTCTTTGGCGTTCTAGACATTGTACTTTTTACTTCGTTTTATTAATCCAGATCTATGTTTTCTTTTAATAAGAAGATAATACTTGAAAATCATAGAAAAAATATTACTTTTGCACCATTTTTATTAATCTATAATAAATCATTGAAATATAAATAATTCCTTTTTAATTTTGTTGTCATTTGTTTTAGTTCTAGCTTTTTGTAGACAATGAAATTCAAAATCATCGAGTAAATTATAATTTACACGTCCTCACAGTTTATATGAATAAATACAGAAAAGTTTGTTACATAAAAAATTATTCTTTCGTACTAAATTAAATTTCTTTGACAGAATTTGCTTTTGAAATTGGCCTCATGTTTGTTCTTATGCATATTGTATTTATACAATGTTTATATATATATGTATCATCATTATTATTATTATTTTTAATTTCTTAAACTAAAAAATAAAAAATAAATAAATAAATAAATAAAAAATAAATAAATAAATAAAATAATAATAACAATAATAATGAAAACATAGAGTATTTTGTTGAAATTGAAATTTGCAAGTTAGGTTTTCTGCCATGAACACAAAAACTTCAGGGTATCTCTCTTCCTGTCCCTCTCTTTTTGTATATATATATATATATATATATATATGTATATATATATATAGATAGATAGATAGATAGATAGATATCCGGTGTTCCAAAAGTCATAGAGAAAAAAATCATTGTTTAAAAAATACTGACTGTAGCTCTATGCAGTTTTCACTGAGATGTACAGCAAAGTATAAGATATATATATATATATATATATTTGTATATGTAATATATATATATATATATATTAGTTACGTTTTTCACCAATATATCGCGCTGTATTCACATTACTGTCTAACATTTTAAAGAGATTCTTCTGATCAAATGATACCATATTTAAAAAACTGAAGCTATTTTATGAGAATTTACAATGTGCAACATCTGATTACCTTTGTAATGAATGATGGCCATTGTATTGAGCATTTATAGTCCTAGTTACGTTGTTGAATATGAAGCACTTTTGTGAAAAAAGTAAATATACAATTAAACGCCCCTTTATGAAGGAAATTTAATCTAATTTTCTTATAAATATTTTGTTACTTTAAAAAATCCTATGTCTGTTTGTGCATTTCAACGAAAAACACATAATATTTTTAAATAAAATTATTTAAATAAAATTATTTAAATAAAATTATTAAATATAATTATTTAAATAAAATTATTAATAAAATTATTTTTTTCTGTGACTTTTGGATCACCCTGTATATATATACTGTGTATATATTTCTCAATAATTACAATGTATGGAAACAGTTTGTGTATCTTTTTGAAATATATAGAGTTTATTGATATAATATTGTTTCTTTCAATTTCATAATTAAAAACTTGGACGTTGACTGTGATATTTAATTTCAGTTTTAATTAGAAAACAAAATTCAGTTTCAGTTGGTATATAAAAAGAATATAAAATATAACTCTAAAGATATATTTCAGAAACTCTGAAATAGAAGTCAAGTTTCTTTCGTAATATCTTCATTGATTCATAAAGAATTATAATACGCAAGATGTGACACCTTCTGGAAGAACATTTTCACGTTAAAAATATTCTTCACTTAAGAAATACTCTTAAAAAAAAAAAAAAAAAAAACACACTTTTAATTTTTTTTTATTTATACACAATCCTACCAAAAATGAAATGCAAAATTAGGATTTTAATATTGCCGGAAAGCCATTCTTCTCTTCATGGTGAAATATAATGGTAATCAACATAACCATTTTTATTTTATAACACATTAATCTCATCCTTTACATTATATGTACACTTAATATTCATTCACCGTGAAGAAAGTGTATAATTTTCTCATTTCTGAAATATCTAATATATTTAAATTTTGAAATAAAACGTTTCATAGTTTACATTTTGACAAGAGTAGTTATTTCAATATTTTAAATAAAATAAGATGCGTTTTTAAGTACAAGATGGCATTTTTCATAAGCAGGCGATAAAGTTCAACAAACTGTCTGTCTATCTATATATATATATGAGCATGTATTTCGTGATATTTCGCATATTCATTTTCATTTCACACATTCATTCATTTCACATTCATTTCAGATTTATATGATATCCAAATTTATATAGACTGTCACACTGACGACCCATATTATTCATTTAAAACTTACACATTAGTAATCCATATAGTAAAAAAAGTTATATATATATACCAGATAAACTGTTTTATAGAGTCAATATTACTTACAAATAGCGCAAAAATATAAATTATTTAATATAGCCACAAGAATTAAAAATACTCATAAACTTATCACGAGATAATTTCTGAAATTCTTCACTGTAAACAAACAAACAAACAACAAAAATATATATACACCACCTGGCTTCCTTATACACCAATTGGGATCTAGGTATGTAGGGTGATGCCGTCTGTGTCTCCAGGCTCCGAATTCGAATCTCGGTGGGGCCATGGATGTTTGAGCTGTCCTATGTCTACCAAATATTGCGTGCTCATGTTTTTATGAATTTCTGTAAGAATATGGATCAATCGAGACAAAATTTATTGTAACTATACGTCTCAAATAAATGTCTACTAAATGTCAAATGCTAATTGGAAATAAATATATTGTTATGAAATCTTGACATTTTTGTGTGAGGTAACTGATTCATAATTAAGCAGGCAGCTTCCAGGCAAGAAAATTCCTGAAAACAAACAAACAAACAAAAACTGCTCCTCTAAGCACAAAAGTCACGATAATTGGATTATATATACCGCCGAGAAAGAATAGTACTCTACGGCTTATGACATATTCTCTCGTTGGCGAATGCACAGCTTAGAGTTGAATGACTATCATTCGAGTATAGATGGACTACTTTTGTTCTCTTTGGCGAAACAAGATACATTACACGAAAACAATTAACTCCATTCAACTGAGAATGGATTTAAAAATTCTGGCTATCCTGAAACAATATTTGACGCCAAATTTGATCGCTAATCTCGCCAAGCCGCCAAGTTTGTAACCAACGCAGATTTTGTTCTTAGCATCAATTTTGGCAAAAAAATGCAGTTTAAGTTTGCCAAGGTTTGGAAGCTCTAATTTCAACAAAAACAGAGTTTTGGAATTTTTCGGAAAGGTTAATTGTTTTTTAGCGTAGAACTAAATTCTTAGAAAGTTCTATAAATGAATAACAAGACAATAAATTAGTCATAATTGATTGTTGTAGACTACAACTTGAATATGTTTACGTGCAGATTTCTATACGGCATTACAGTAAAAATGGAAGTAGGTTGTATTTTTTTTTTAATTTACACGAGGGTGGTCATTGATTTAGCTCCAAATTAGGAATATTTTGAGAATATTCAATAATTATGGTTTCTGTGGGACAAAAAAAAGTTTTTTTTTTCAACTCTTTCCTGAATATCCGTTAAATAAAGTGCATTCATTGACTAGAACCTGCTTATGTCTTTAAGTTTTATTTTCTACACGCAAAAATATCGACAACTTTTATAACAGTATCATTACGTGTTCGATCTACGGGCTGAATATTCATTAAATAATGTGTATTCGTCGACTAGAACCTGCTTATGTCTGTAAGAATTACGCTCTACACGCAAAAATGTCGATTACTATTATAAAAATATCATTACGGGCTCTATCTACGAGCTTATTATCCATTAAATAAAGTGCATTCATGTAGAAGAGTCTGTTTATATTTTTTCTTCATGCAAAAATATCGACAACTTCCATTACAATATGCTTACTGGTCGAATATTCATTAAATAAAGGGTATTTCTCGACTAGAACCGGCTTATGTCTTGAAAAAGTACATTCTATGCATAAAAATGTCGACAAATTTTATAACAATATCATTACGGGCTCTATATACGGACTATATAGCCAATAATAAAAATGCATTCGTCTACTAGAACCTGCTTATGCCTTTAAGAATGACTTTCTATAAGAAAAATGCCGAGAAAATTCATAAAATTGTCATTACGGGCACTTTCATTAGCTTCTTTTGGATTAGCTTCTCCAAGATGGTGTGTCATATACAATGGTCAAAACATTTGTATTTTTGATCATAATGAATATAATCTTCATAAATATCTCCAAAAATGAAAGTTGCAGAAAAACCAAAAAGGAAGATGCAAAACTAGATGTTTCGTTTTTGAGCTATGATACAATATCCATTTTGCAAATTGAAATTACTATACTTCCTTATACTTTGTATAAGGAAGTTAAAAAAAAAAAAAAAAAAAAAAACTATATTACAGAAAATTTCTGCCAGAAACGTTGCCATAAAGTGTCCATATGATATGCGAAAATTACGTTGAGAGAAATTTTATATAACAGAACGGTTCAAAGAATATTCACACACAATTGACTTTTTCCGCAATGCACACCATAAAAGTTCTCGGATTTAAATTTTTCTGCAATTAGTATTAAACCGGAGCCCGTCGCATTATGGAAGACGATATTATAGAAGACGACGAAACACAGTTTTTACGGCTACTTAGACATTCTCGATGCAGCAATGATTCTAATTATCTGTATAAAAAAAAAAAAAAAAAAAAAAAAACATACCATTAGTCAAATTTTGTACCAATGTATACAGATTTTATTTAGCTACAGAAAAATTGTATATTTTGACTATATTGTATTTATATTGAGATATAGTTTTAAACTAAATTTTTGTAGTTTTAAAAAACATAAATTTCATGTAGGATTTTTTTTTTTTTTTTCAAATTTACAGAAGTTTCAATTTTTAAAACAGATTCTTTTTACAGCGCATCATAAGATATACAACATAAATACACACAGACACTCACACGTCTATAAACACATACATATGTATATATAGACAGATGGACACATCTTGTTAATATTTATCATTATAATAGAAAAATATGCAGATTTTAAACCAGTTATATCAGTTAAACTATAGACTAAAAAGTTTAAAATAACACTGCTGTGAAAAAAAAAAAAAAATCAAGGTCTGACATCATTTTTGCTGATTCTAATGTAAATTGACCTCCTGAATCCAAATATGACTCCCATTTTGCCGAATCACCCACCGGTTTCTAGATACACCACACCCTCCCTGAATTTATTTCACTGTTCGATAATTTTATTACCATGAATTTGATTTGAAGAATGAAAAATAATTAATTTAACACCTAAAAACAAAAACAAAAGTTTAAAGTTTAAAATATAGCATTATTAACAGACTAAAAAATATATATAATGCATAATTTCTCTGGCAAATCACCCCCAAAATTTTTCCCTTGTCGCAAATGTCCATGTTTTAGAATTTTCCAAATCTGTAGCCCCTCAGAAGACAGATAACGGCTAAAATAATCTTCTCCCTCCTAAAAATCAAATTTATAGCCATAAAATCACCGAAAAATGATAAAAATAGAGGACCATTCCTATAAATCGGTGGGTTATAGGGCAAAATGGGCGTCATATTAGGATTCAGGAGGTCATTTTACATAAGAATATGCTGAAATGGTGACAGAGGCAATTTTCATGCAGAGCAGTGTAATTGGAGGGATGGGACTAAGTTGAGTCCAAAGTATAAAAAAAAAAAAAACTATAGCACTGCAAAATAAATAAATTATATATATATATAAATGCATTTAGCTGTGGCACGTATTAATAGTTATAAGATTATGAATAAATACAAAAGATTTTAGTATAAATAAATTTATTATTTTTTTAAAAGGTAAAAATTAATGTTATCCTCTTGACAATTACATCGTAAAGAACCGATATTTTATTAATAATATTTTAAATAATTTCTCTAACATTGTACAAATTAACATATAAATCTTAACTAATCCAGAATTGTTTTCAGTGGAATAAATTTGATATTGGTCGTTACTTATATCATCTATCATAATTGCATATTCATTAATATTGCCAAAAAAAAAAAAAAAAAAAAAAAAAGAGAAAAGCTATAAATTTCTTGAATATATTAAATTTACTCTGCTAGAAAACTAAACATATTTCTATATGTGGAAAATTTATGGCTTATTTTACTCCTTTTCTTTTAAATTATTGCAATTTATCTCAATGTACCATCAGAGGAGTAAGAGTAATAAGCTTATATTAACGATGTATTTGCGTTTTCCGAAATTAAAATTGTAAAAATATTCTCTACATTTCGGAGAAAATACTTTGTATTTAGATATCATTCATCACACTAATCGAATTAAATTTATTTATGAGTAAATATTTGACTCTATTCTATAAATGGAAAAACTTTCAGCGTACCTCTTCAATTATCAAGTCTTTTGCATTTGGAGTTTATCATCATTTCTATCAATTTTATCATCATTTCTATAATATTATTAATTTACATAAGTATATTCGAATAATATGCTACATTGCTTAAACATTTCGAGAAATCAATATTTACTATTTAAAATTTTTTATTTCTATATGCTGAAACACATATGAAATGATAGAAATATTTTACATAGTGCATAAAATCTGAATTAAAAAAAAAAAACATGTTTCTTCAATGAAATTAAGGAATAATGGGGTTTTTATTCAAAGGAATAAAAAAAAATATATATACTAGTCTCTCTCTCTCTGTATATATATAATAATTAACTTTTTATTCAATAACGCATAAATATGGGTATAAAATTCTTGCAACAGCACTTCTAAAAAATATTATTAAACTACGAAAACACTTTTAAATTTTAATACAATATTAATAATAATAGCAAAAATATTAATAATAGTCGTAAATTATTTGATATTTAAATTACTTAATCAGGGCTACGTGGAAAAATATTTAGTATACTAACACCATATAAAGAAACTAGTTAAAAACATTTTGCAATAAATGTATTATCTTATCAAGATGTTTCTATAGCTTAAAACCCTAAAGTTTTTAATAAGTCTCCGTATTGTTTTGCAATAAGTATATGTATATATATATATACAGGATTGTTATAATTAATGCTCGCCCATTCATAAGTCTCTAGAGCCGGTTCTATGGTTCCAAATGAATCAAAATTTCAATAG